>OZ020304.1:62096144-64496144 GCA_963971305.1 Arcuatula senhousia
ATCGAGAGGGTTAAGAGAGCTATATTTTCCTCGATGTGTGTCCGTCGTCCGTCCGATAACTTTTTTTCAAAAATCTTTAAAACCACTGTAGGGAATGTTAAAGTATTAATACTTTTAAAATTGTGGCTGCCTTTTTGATTTGTTAACAAATGTGTGGCTATAATGGCTAAAATAAAAAAAATGGGCATAATTACTTTCAAAGGCCTATAACTTTAAAACTATAACAAAAAGAACAAATCTGCAGGATTTTAGGCTCTTCAGAATTAAAAACTCTACATATATCTACATTTTTATGTAGTTAAAGTTATGGTGACCCCTTATATAATGTGTTTTTTTCCATGTTTTTGAACAATAAAATAATAACTGTAGAATATAGAGAATTGGGTTACTTTCTTATACTAATGTTTGTGACGGCAAGCTGGAGAAGGATATATACACAGAGGTCCAGAACTCAGAATAAATAAATTAATTAAAAGTAAGCTTTTTGAGTTCTACAAAGGTGTTCATTGGTTGAATTTGAAAGATATCCCCATATACAATTATGCAATTATGACCCTTAACTCTTTAAATCAGCTGTATTTGCCTTAGATATATATTTGAAACCGTAAAAGAAAAAACAATATTTGGTAAATAGTATATAGTATACTTGGTGTATAGTGATCCCTAACACAAGTTTTTCCCCTTCATAGCCTCAAAATTGGCCAAAAAATCTGGAGTCAGGTTGGCTCTTGTACTTTTGAGCTATGTCAGGGAAATTCTTTACCCCTTAAAACCAGATGAGAGATTCATGCTCCTATTGTTTCAATGCATTTGTCATTTGAAACTTAAACAATTGCAGATAGAGAACTGCCGTGCCTTATGTAAACATTGAGCTCTTACAAGATAAAATAGACATGTTCTTCTGAAATTTATTTATTTTATCAAATCGGTTATGTAAGAAGAAATCCTTTGCCAATCTCGTCTCCCTCTTCTAGAGAGAATGTACATGTACCAGTGTAATATCCGTGACCAGACACTTCTACTACAACAGCCGCGTAGTCATAGTACGGTACCCTCCTTACAGCCTTGGCTTTAAACTGACCTCCGGTAGGTCCTTCAAATGTAATTGTTTCACCTATGTCTATCTGTCCTCTTGCAATTTTCTGGGCAATACGAGCTGTAGTCCCTGAGCCACATGGGGACCTGTCAACCTTCAATAAATGTTACAGTAAATTCAGAATGCATTTTCCATGTTTTCGGTCTTATTTTGTACTCGCAATGCTAAAGAAGACTGTTTTTATTATTTCAAACTCATGTTCTTGTCTGCATGGAATGGGAACCGTTATAAAAACTTAGTAAAAAAAATAAATACATGTAAAATAAATGTACATGACACAAGATCTAAACAAAAATATGCATTCGAAGACGGCATGCTGGCTTTTACACAGACCAGTGTTTACCGCTCGCCGTCTTTGATCAATAGCAAATTTATGATACAAAACACAATAACAACAAACTTATGGGCCAATAACCATGACTCAAAACACATATAAACTAGTGTCCTTTATAGCTCTCCCAATCAAAAAGTTTATAACGATAACTAAGCACAAAAAATACTATACACAAAATCCTATAGTCCAGTTAGACATGTTATGTACCTCTCTTTCAGCAAATACGCAACAATTCCAGCATATTTTACCACTGTCATCTGTCATGATGGTTCCATACAGAAAAGCCAGATCTTTATTCTCTGGATGAGTCAGTTTAAGCTGTTTTCTTAGAACATCTATGAAAAATTTACAGAATGATGTGCAACCTACTTTAGTTGGGGCTAACCACGTTTATACTAGATCTTGAGTATGGCTTATAGAAAGACAATGCACCGAAAGAAAGTTTCCTATAATTACTTCAGTGGTATGGAAAAAAAACTTATCTAAACAATCAAGGGTCTTTAGAAAATAAAAAGTATTTACATGTACCATCATTTTCAGATTAAATAGTCTGGTCTTGATTGTGGGCTGTGTCGCGTACATTATTCCACATCTCATTATTTTCTATTGTCTATTTATTTGTGCAAATATGTTGAATGAAAAGGTTGCATTTACGTAATTTTATAGTGTGAACTTTGGTTCTTTTTATTTATCTTGAACATTTTCTGAATATAAAAGGTCTTTAAGGACAAAGACAAAATCACTCAATACAAACGAGAACAAAACGAAAAAAAAACAAACAACACTTAAACAACCGAACATCAACGAGAACATCAGCAACGGGAGTGAGCACAGGTGCTAGTTTTTTCTAACCCCTTTTGTTTTATGGTCATGTTTCTATTGGATTAAGATACCCGTGGTGTCACCAGCGGCTTTTCTTATGTCTTTTATCGGCGAATCTCTTGTCAGTCCATACAGTGATATAGGTACTAAAGCAAAGTATGCCCCGCCATAGACAACATCAACTGTTATATTGCCATACCCAGGAACTTCTACGTTTACATCTGAAATAAATATGGAGTCTTACAATGTATATAACCAGCTGGTTCTCTAATAATTATGGTTATAAACAAGTAATATGAATATAGGAAAAGATGGTCCACATTAGGGTTACATCAATTATTTTGCTAGTGCAAAATGGAATAAATTCGAATTAAATAAGTAATAAGGATTTATTAGCTGACCTAGCTTAAAAAAACTTTGATGGTCTCAGTATGTACTAAGAATATCCTTAATGATGAATGCATTTAAACTCTTATATGAAAAATCTGTTATGCGTTGCTTTTTTGGATTATGGGTTTTCGCATGTTTCAACACTTAGATTGTCGATCGTACTGATGCTTAAAAAGGCTGCTTCCATGACTTCATAATGGATCGATCATTCAACCCTTATCCCCATAAAGGATCCAGGCAAACACGTTAATCAAAACTTTTTTTCATTTTAACTATTTGTCGTAATACCAAATAATCATCACGGTATATAACTTCCATACCACACGTGAAGGGCAGCCATTATTTTTTCAAAAAAGTTTCGAAACACAACGTATAGTACTGACGCTAATTAAACAATAACGTCAAAAACGTCATGATTGGATTAACTTTGTCGAACTTAACAAATAATTCAAACTATTTATGCTGATAGACTGAAATAATTACCTTTTAGAAACAAATAAGAAGGTACACTATGGAATCGAACGGACCCCGTTTTCTCTCCGTCGAATTCCACGAAAGTTTCAACTAACCCACATGGACATTGGATGTTGATTTTGGTTTCTGGTATTGTTGGATTCTGGACAATTCCTTTATCAATCAAATATCTACCGAGAGAAATAACAACATGTCCACACATAATGCTATAACCTTCATTGTGCACAAATATAGCACCCACGTCTGCTTCAACAATATCTGGTTTCACCAATAGCACACCAAACATATCGAAATGACCTCGAGGTTCGAACATCAACATTTTCCGTTTGTAGTCAAATTCATTTCGGATAACCTTAATCTTTTCCAGTAAAGTAGTGGCTTGAATGTCAGGAAATCCTTTCTCAATAATTCTGACGGGCTCCCCTGCCGTATGCATTTCCGTTGTTACAAAATCTGACATATTTTCTCCACGTTTCTTTTCAAAGCATGAACTATAATTATAACTTGATCGCTGATAGTTTCTTATTTAATAAAAGGATTAACTGCAAACAGTCGAGACATTTCTTATCAGGTACAGTGAAGAGCTATCTTCTAGGTCATTTATAAGTGATACGAATTGTCTTAAAAGGTTCAAATTCATTGACAAACTGACCCAAATTTTACCTACTTTTTAAGCTCAACTGACCCAAAGCGCCAAACGAGTTTTTGTGATCAAAATGCGCCCGGCGTCCGGCGTATCTCCGTCGTCTATCATCCGTCCGTTACTTGTTCTAAAATCGTCCTATCTGAGACCACCGAGTCAGATTATTATAAATCAGGGTTCAGTATTATCGTTAAATTGTGGTTCGTTTTATAATTCGTCAACAAACATGACCACCCTAATAAAAATTTGGTAAAACCACAAAATTCCGACCAGTACCTCCCCGTGATGGAAAACAGGTCCTGCTCCAGCGATAACAAAGGATGCTCTGGATCAGCTAACACTGGCGGTTGTGTGCCATGGGCTGGACGACCTATGGCACATATATCATAGTGTCTAATAGTGTCGCTGCGGAGGGGAATTCACCTATAGTCACGACTATAAAACGTATCAGTCGGTAAACCACATTCAAATGTCTAGAGCACATAGAATGAATCGGCATGATTTAAGGTTCTTCAGAATAAAAAAAAACTCTAAAAAAGCTAAAAGTTTTAAATGGCCCATTATAGGGATTATGGTCCTTTAAAGGTTAAAAACAGCGTATTGTAAAATGAAAACTATTGCAGTTATAGAAATGTTGTCGCTCGTTTAAACTCGAACCCATTGAGCTCTAATGAGTTTATTTTAAAATTACATGATGTTCTACGTCTATAAACAACGAGGATGTTTCATTGGAACATTCAAATGGGGAATCACTTGTTGCATTCCTATAAAGTTTCAGTCAAACTGATCCAGTAGTATCAAACACTTTACGGACAATGATAGATTTGAAATTGCATTTGGACAACCGAGTATAACAGAAAACTTGAAAGTAACACTTTTATTTCTTAAATACAAAAAATAATCAACACTAGGTTATGTTATAAGAAATCCTTTCGTCTCTATCTACCAGAGAGACTACAAAGTTTTGCAAGAAGACATCCTTTACCAATTCCGTCTCCGTTTTCTCGAGAGAATGTACAAAGTTATGTGAGAAGGAAACCTTTGCCAATCTCGTCTCCATCTTCTAGAGAGAATGTACATGTACCAGTGTAATATCCGTGACCTGACACTTCTACCACGACAGCCTCGTAGTCATAGTACGGTACCTTCCTTACAGCCTTGGCTTTAAACTGACCTCTCGCAGGACCTTCAAATGTAATTGTTTCTCCTACTTCTATCTGTCCCCTTGCAAACTTCTGAGCAATACGAGCTGTAGTCCCAGAGCCACACGGGGACCTGTCAACCTAAACAGAGACATTACAAAGTTGAGTTCTTGCATTTGATATAAAATGTACATGAGAAAAGACTGGTATTTAAAAATTCTGTAGATATATGATATTTCGAAAAAAAAACTTTAGCTTTTCAACACAGACAATTTTGTATTTGTCATGCTTTTGTTATCCAAAGAAACTAGATTTTGATGAATTGTTGAATATATACCTCTCTTTCGGCAAAAACACAGCAATTCCAGCATACTTTATCACCATCATCCGTCATGATAGTACCATACAGGAAAGCCAGATCTTCACTCTCTGGATGAATAAGCTTTAACTGCTTTCTTAGAACATCTGTATAAATAATGTCGAAATATACATTTTAGACATGCACAGAATTAACACAATATATGCATTTGGAAACATATGCGGCAAATATTGGGACGCAAATCTAGAATTAAAATACGCTAAATATTCGTTAGTAATGCTAAGTGAAGGTTTCCTTGGAAACAAAACTTCTTTTTTCACAAGCTGAAAAAACGCTTACACTGCTTATGTTCAAGTGGCAAAACCATGTAAAGTTATTTAGTAAAGCCGGCTGGCCTTTTGATATATTCTGGGATTTGTGGCTGAATGCAATTACCAGCCAAAATCCATTGCTTTTGGTGAAGTCAGAGTGGGTAGTATCTAGAGTTAAAAACGGAGACGATCAAGATCGACTGTTAATTTTCAGCTCTATTTCTAGCCTCTCCAGTTTTCCGTTTTAAGCTCATCTGGCCAAAGGCCAGGTGAACTATTGTCATCACTTGGCGTCCGTCGTCGTCGTCCGTCGTCGTCGTTAACTTTTCTTCAAACTTCTTCTCCTCTGAAACGGCTGAACAGATTCAAACCAAATTTGGTCTGATGGTACCTTAGGGTATCCCCCACAGAACTGAAGTGGGGATTTTTGATTGGTCGAAAAACATGGCCGCCGTTGCTAAAAATAGACCAGGGGGGTCAGACTGCTGTTTTTGGCTTGTAAATCAAAAAGTATAAGAGATAGATGAAATCTGATGCCACCCTACTGCTTCAGCATTAAAAACTCTACAACAGTCTCCATTTGGTCCAAGTTGTCAGATGACCCCTTATAGGGATTACAGCCCCTTGAAGGTGAAAAATATCGTTTTTTCATGTTTTTGCCCTAAAGTATGAAAACTATTGCAGCTAGAGAAAAGCTGTTCAGGTCATTTAGCTCTACAAAAGTCTCCATAGGGTTGAAGTTGTCAGATGTCCCCTTATAGGGGTTATGGCCCCTGAAATAATGTTTTTTCATGTTTTTGGCCTATGGAATGAAAACAATTGCAGATAGAGAGAAGCTTTTGCTTGCTTAAATGTTCAGCTAATTAAGCTGTACAAAAGTCTCCATAGGGTCGAAGTTGTCAGATGACCCCTTATAGGGGTTACAGCCCCTAAAATGATGTTTTTTCATGTTTTTGGCCTGTAGAAAGAAAAATATTGCAGATAGAGAAAAGCTGTTGCTTGCTTAAATGTTCAGCTCATTTAGCTCTACAAAAGTCTCCATAGAGTCGAAGTAGTCAGATGACTCCTTATAGGGGTTACGGCCCCTGAAATAATGTTTTTTTTCATGTTTTTGGCCTATGGAATGAAAACTATTGCAGATAGAGAGAAGCTGTTGCTAGCTCAAATGTTCAGCTAATTTAGCTGTACAAAAGTCTCCATAGGGTCGAAGTTGTCAGATGACCCCTTATAGGGGTTACGGCCCCTAAAATGATGTTTTTTCATGTTTTTGGCCTATAGTAAGAAAACTATAGCAGATAGAGAAAAGCTGTTGCTTGCTTAAATGTTCAGCTCGTTTAGCTCTACCAAAGTCTCCATAGGATCGAAGTCGTCTGATGACCCTTAATAGGGGTTACGGCCCCTAAAACAACCTTTTTCATGTTTTTGCCCTATAGAATGAAAACTATAGCAGATAGAGAAAAGCTGTTGCTTGCTTAAACGTTCAGTTTATTTAGCTCTACAAAAGTCTCAATAGGATTGAAGTTGTCAGATGACCCTTAATAGGGGTTACAGCCCCTAAAATAACCTTTTTCATGTTTTTGGCCTTTAGAATGAAAACTATAGCAGATAGAGAAAAGCTGTAGCTTGCTTAAATGTTCAGCGCATAAAGCTCTACAAAAGTCTCAATAGGGTCGAAGTTGTCAGATGACCCCTTATAGGGGTTACGACCCCTAAAATAACGGTTTTTCGTGTTTTTGGCCTATAGAATGAAAACTATAGTAGATAAAGAAAAAACTGTTGCTTGCTTAAATGTTCAGGTCATTTAGCTCTACAAAATATAGGGTTGACATCAAGACCAGGCGAGCGATTTAGGCTCCTGTTAGCCTCTTGTTCGTGGGATAATATAGTACCTGTAGTGTCACCAGCTGCCTTCCTTATGTCCTTTATTGGAGAATCCTTTGTCATTCCATAATGTGATGCAGGAACTAAAGCATAAAATGCTCCACCATAGACAATATCAACTGTTACAGTACCATATCCTGGAACTTCAACATTCACATCTGAAAAGAGAATTAAATCATCTTATATATTGCTTTACTTCAAAGCAGCACGAATTCAGCTGGAAATAAACATGAAAGTGGTGATACAACATAAAATGATGAAGTGAGAAGTGTCATGGAGACACAAGGCTATTTTAATGATGAAAGAGGTTAGACTGCCACTGGAAAATAAAGTGGTTGTAGGTCGGTCAATACGAACTGCAGAGGATCCGATGGCCATGCTCAACAGTTCACTTTTACGTGCGAGTAATGTTGCCGGTTTCCCATAAGGTGCAACGAGTGCTATGGTTTGTTGTCAGAATTTCCATATTGAGGCCTAACGATCCCGGCAAGCAAATGTACAGGCCTTCATAGACACATATCCCAGGTATTTGCTCTTTTGCCAAAGTAACACAACTCAGCTCAGCGCTGTGATGGACTGTTCTCCACCTTGGCTTCACACGGAGATCGGCTCTATGAGATTATGATCCATGTTGGTCAGATCATATTTTGAAGCATTTTATTCTCATTTTACATTTTCTACTAGTATATGCTACATAAAAATTCCAACACTTTTTAAAAGTGAAAAATATAGTTTAAAAAACAACAACACTGAAATGGCATCAAAACAATGCAATTCTGGATAATAAAAACATGTCTTAGAAAGTAAGTATTTAACTACAAAAATTGGATAAAACATGACCTTTCAGAACTAAATAAGAAGGTACGCTATTGAATCGAACAGATCCCGTTTTCTTCCCGTCGAATTCCACAAACGTCTCGACTAATCCACACGGACATTGGATGTTGATCTTGGTTTCTGGTATTGTTGGATTCTGGACAATTCCTTTATCAATCAAATATCTACCAAGTGAAATAACAGCATGGCCACACATCGTGCTATAACCTTCATTGTGCATAAATATAGTCCCTATGTCCGCCTCTGGTAGATCTGGTGCCACCAATAGCACTCCATACATGTCAAAATGACCACGTGGTTCAAAAATTAACATTTTCCTTTTGTTGTCAAATTCATTTCTCATCATCTTAATCTTTTCTAGTATCGTAGTTGCATGAATATCAGGAAATCCTTTCTCAATAATTCTAACAGGCTCTCCTGCTGTATGCATCTCCGTCGTGACAAAATCTGACTGCGACATTTTTATCCTCCTCCCCCGGGCCTCCTTCACTGTTATTATATTATCTTATATAATAACCTTATAAACTTGATTTAAATACTACTAGTATACGGAACGTCACAGCTGTCTTATGATACAAAGATAAAAGGCTTCTAATATGTCTGAAAATGATCATACGGACAAATTTAATCCGGGAATTTACTAAAACTAGTATGCATGTTTTTGATCATACTATTAAACTAAACTCAAGCTAGCGAACAATAAGCCAGCGAACAATAACAAAAATCAAGCTAGCGAACAATAAGCTAGCGAACAATAAGAAAACGCGCGAAAATGGTAATATCTAAAAACCAAAAAATCGCAATATCGTACAATTTTCCTATACACATTTTTGCTCACCTGAACCGAAGGGTCATGCGAGCATTTATCTTTGTCGTCCGTCCGTCTGTTAACTTTTTCAAACTTTAACTGCTCTGACACTAAAAGTCCAGCATGGCGTGGTTTTTTTTAGTGTATGATGTGGAATTTTGACTTTTTTAAGGAAAAATATAATCGTCGTGACTAAAAATAGACCATAGGGGTAGGTAAATTGCATTTTTTGCAAATAACACAAAAACGGCCTCACATATCGAAATTCCCGCGAACAGGTAAAAGGGGTCAGCATGCCAAGATCTATCTACCCTGAAATGTTTGAAGAAGACCCAAAAAGCCACGTAGGAATTAAGAACTGTGCTTTTTGGATTTTTTTCTTAATTTTCAACTTTATTAATTATTGTTAAAAATGTAATTGGGTCAATTTATTATAGAATTATTTCTCTTTGAAGGTTAAAGTGATTGTTTTGCTGGGTGTGGTTTACTACTGTAGTTAAAAAAAACTTTTCAATTAAATGTAAACACTGTGCATGACCATTGAATGTTGGTATAGTAAATATATAGATATTGTAGGTTAGTTGCAAAGGTAGAAAGTATATCCATATGCCAACAGTGAAAAAAATCATATTTTTAAAGCTGTTGACATCAGAAAATCCAACATGGTCTATAGCTGGATTCGAACCTGCACGGTGTCCAGCGCCCTAGACCACCTATACTTAAGGAAAAACGTATCAACGTACATGTATTTAAAACGTTTTAGTTACGTTTAATTCATTTTATTGTGGTACAAGTTTGTTGAATGTTTGATTTGAATATATGTGTCCTAACCATTTATTGCAAATGTGTTTGAACAAATAAATATTAGGGTTTTCGTATCAATTAGATAAAGACTAGATAACACATATTGAAACAATGCAGAAAAATAACCAGTAGTAGCTAACCAAATGTTAAATAATAGAAACCAATAGCCACTTTTTCTTAAAGGTCAAATACTTGTTCGGCATCCTGTAAAGTAGAAAAAAATCCCCAAAGCTCGGTCCAAACTTTGCCTTAGGGCTCATTCCATAGGAAGTACCAAAATGTAGGGTCAGAAGGACGAGGGTAGCTAGGGATTAAAGGACTGGAAAGTGCTAGGATAGGACTAGCATATCCCAAAAGCTCTCTTCAAACTTTGCCGTAGGGCTCATTCCATAGGGGTACTAAGATGTAGGGGCAGACGGACGAGGGTGCCCAACTTTGACCAACAATCAAGAAAAAAGTAAAAATTTACCCAGCTAGGGATTAAATGACTGGATAGTGCTAAGATAATACTAGCATATCCCAAAAGCTCGGTCCAAACTTTGCCGTAGGGAACATTCCATAGGGGTACCAAGATGTAGGGGCAGAAGGACGACGTTCCCAACTTTGACCAACAATCAAGTAAAAAGTAAAAATTTACCCAGTTAGGGATTAAAGGACTGGATAGTGCTAGGATAATACTAGCATATCCTAAAAGCTCGGTCCAAACTTTGCCGTAGGGCTCATTCCATAGGGGTACCAAAATGTAGGGGCAGACGGACGAGGATACCCAAGTTTGACCAACTATCAAGAAAAAAGTAAAAATTTACCCAGCAGGGGATTAAAGGGCTAGATAGTCCTAGGACAGTACTAGCATATCCCAAAAGCTCGGTCCAAACTTTGCCGTAGGGTTCATTCCATAGGGGTACTAAGATGTAGGGGCTGACGGACGAGGGTACCCAAATTTGACCGATAATCAAGAAAAAAGTAAAAATATACCCAGATAGGGATTAAAGGACTGAATAGTGCTTGGATAGTGCTAGCATTTCCTTAAAGCTCGGTCCAAACTTTGCCGTAGGGCTCATTCCATAGGGGTACCAAGATGTAGGGGCAGAAGGACGAGGTTCCCAACTTTGACCAAACAATCAAGAAAAAAGTAAAAATTTACCCAGCTAGGGATTAAAGGACTGGATAGTGCTAGAATAATACTAGCATATCCCAAAAGCTCGGTCCAAACTTTGCCGTAGGGCTCATTCCATAGGGGTACCAAAATGTAGGGGCAGACGGACGAGGGTACCCAAGTTTGACCAACTATCAAGAAAAAAGTAAAAATTTACCCAGCTGGGTAAATTTTTCATTGTTCCACAATCCATGGTCAAAGTAGGGTCCCCCTGGCCATATAACCCTTCGTCTTGGTACTGCCTATGCTTAGCCCCTACGGCAAAGTTTGGACCGAGCTTTTGGGATGTTTCTTTTATATTTGACTTTTCACGCATTGAAAAAAAAACCCCTTAAGATGTTGATAGTTTTGAAGAAAAGGTATTTATAAGTCTAAAATAAGTATGTTTATTTGGCATTTGCACTTTTTCATTTATTCAATTTCAAGGGATGCGTTGGATATCTTGATTTAATGTTTTACTTTTTTAGAACTTTTTTAGAGGATGCCGACCCGGAAGTTAAACATGTTGACCCTTGTGTATGACATAGATATTTGTTTCAATCATTTTGTATGCAAGTTTTCTAACTTTTTATTTGCTATATATTTCCGATGCATTTAAATCACAGGCGTTTGGGTTCAGGATTATTCTTTTATTAATAACGTGTATATACAAATTTTCATACTCGTCTATATATTATTTCCACAAGGCAAGAATGTTTGACAGTTCTAAAAATAGAACCTTGGGAAATCTACGAATTTCTTATAGAAGTAGTTTTCCATCGAAATGAAATTGGCAATTGTCTCATTCTTTTTAGTTTTCTCTCTCTTATGGGCTCAAAATTATAGTGTATCAATGTGTAATAACGTCAAATCTAGTCTTTTTTCCTCCGAACCGGACCAAAAATATCACCAGGGACGGAAGTAGATATGGAAACAATATTCCGCCAAATAAAAGGAATTCCGAGTGACACTACAGTAAGGTAAAATCTAGGTGAGTTCGAACAAAATCTTTTGGCGGAAAAATATGGTCACGATCTTATTTGAATTATTTTTAACTACGCGGATAGTAGCAAAAACGCACATTTTTTACATTAGGACCTGTTATGTGTACCATAGTTTTACAAAAAGACGTTACAGGATAAAATATATGTGGTTATTCAAATTCAATGATAAAATTGGTACAAGGGGCGGAATATTGTCTCCCTTATCTACTTCCGTCCCTGGTGGTTTTGTGGCTCACTTCGAATGAAAAAAGGTTAGATTTAAAGTCATTGTGCATTGTTACACGATATATATGTGATTTATTGCGAGATAAAACTGAAAGGATTATAAAAAATCACCAATATTTTACACAAAACCTTTAATGCTATGAGAAAATAGGGGGTTTTCCAAGGGTAAATTTTGTTCTATTTTTAGAACTGTCAAACATTCTTGCCTTGTGGAAATAGTATATAGACGAGTATGAAATTTTTTATATACATGTTATTAATAAAAAAAAAATTATCCTGAACCCAAACGCCTGTGATTTAAATGGTAAAAAAGGGACGATCAATCTTATGTCATTATGTATGTGTTATAACCATTTATTGTAAATGTGTTAAACAAATATTAGTATTAGTATTAGTATTTATGTTTATATACCATAATTTACCATTTCTTTTGAAATCCTGTACTAAGTCAGGACCATTTTGATCTTCAATTTTTCTGGTATATCTTTCTTTTTTTTGGGATTGGATCTCCAAGTTAGTTATCTTGTTATTACCTTTATTTTTCATATGGTAATAAATTGTTTCTTAAAAAAAAACACCTCAAAAAGTAGTACGGACTGACATAGGTAAAATGTAATTACATGCAAACCCCCGTCCGAACATGTATTCGATAAAAAATTAGTAAAAATTACTATCCTCGGGGAAGGGATAGGGTTACTTTTCGTATATTTGAATTCGAAAATTAAATACCTTTTAATATCCCCCCCCCCAAAAAAAAAACCTTATCCCATAATTGACGCTGAAAACTGAAGATAAAGATTGGTATCGTGTATTCATTTACTAATACTCAAAAATGGTTATTCAATCAACAAAAATTTTAAAGATGTATGTACAGTATATAAGAAAAGTTTAAAAGATAAATCAATATATAATTATGTTTCTTTATTCTTTTTTAAACTGCGATAAAATGGTTGGTCTTGTCATACAATTAGGAAGTACATATTCTTAACCTTATTACATCATTAGCTTTTTCCCCAACTAATCACATAAATCAACCTGAAAATGCCGGCTATTCCAGCGGCATGTATCATCGCCTTCCACACGTACTAGTATATAGAAAGTCAACCCCCCCTTTTTGCGAGTCAATGTACAAACATCCTTGATCAAAAAACTAATATAATATGTCAAAATGGTTAAAACCTACCTCTATGGTCTATTTTTAGCCACGACAATTATATTTTTCCTTAAAAAAGTCAAAATTCCGCATCATACACTAAAAAAAACCACGCCATGCTGGACTTTTAGTGTCAGAGCAGTTAAAGTTTGAAAAAGTTAACAGACGGACGGACGACAAAGATTAATGCTCGCATGACCCTTCGGTTCAGGTGAGCAAAAATGTGTATAGGAAAATTGTACGATATTGCGATTTTTCGGTTTTTAGATATTACCATTTTCGCGCGTTTTCTTATTGTTCGCTAGCTTATTGTTCGCTAGCTTGATTTTTGTTATTGTTCGCTGGCTTATTGTTCGCTAGCTTGAGTTTAGTTACTATTAAACCCATTCTTTTATATGGGTGTGAAATATGGGGAACCTTTAATCCCTATTCTTCCAGATTTAGAAATGGTATAAACAATATGTGTTTGGATGAAATTTATTCAAAACAGAAAGCTGAAACACTCCATCAAAAGTTCTGTAAATTTATTCTTGGGGTTCATAGAAAATCTACCAACTTTGCTGTCTTATCAGAACTTGGAAGATTCCCCCTACATTTTAATATAATAAAGGCCATGCTTAAGTATCATGACAGACTTGCTAAAGTTAAAGATTGCTTTCCCCTGCTGCATGCAGCATACAATGAATCTATTTTAATTGACTCAAAAAAGCACTTATCATGGTATTCATCTGTCAGATTTATTATCAATAAGATAAAGACTTCCTTGAATGTGAATATGAAAATTACAAATAAAACTCTTTTGGAATTCTTTTTAAAAGAATGGAAACAAAGATTACATCAAGTTTCTGATGGTAAATTATGTACTTACTCAACTTTTAAAACAAATTTTGGATTGGAAAAATATCTTTTGATAATAAAAAACTTTGAACAGAGATGTAGATTAACCAAATTCAGAATCTCGGCTCATAAGCTTAATATAGAGACAGGTAGATACAAGGGCATTCCCAGACACAATAGACTCTGTACAAGATGTGATTTAAATGTTGTGGAGGATGAGACTCATTTCTTGTGTGTGTGTCCTGGAGTGAACAATATTCGTCAAGAGCTAGAAACTACTGCTCATAGAAAATGTAAAAATTTTGCATCTCTAGAATCTAAGACAAAACTCATATGGTTATTGACTAATGAGGATTTAGAAATTCTTAATCTAATATGTTCATTCCTGGCACACATATAATGTTTGGTGTTTTTTTTTTAATCCTCTATATTAAATTAATATCTGCTGGTCTGCCACATTGATGGTACATTCTTTGTTCTATTTAAGAGTTCTGAGAATATATTTATATATGACTAAAATGCACTACTGCAGTTCTTAAGCACCGCCCCCTGGTGACCACAGCATTCATAGAACATTAAACTTCTATGGGTGCTTTGATCACGGGGGAGAACTGTACAGTATGTGTATAAATCAATGCTACAAGTAGTTATAAGTTTCGCAGTCCTAAAGCACCGTCCCCTGGTGACCATAGCATGCATATGACTATATCATTTTATAAATCTTGTATGTGTGATCTGAGCACGGGGAGGACTGCTATAAAAAATGTTTTTTGTTGTTTTTGTTTTTACTTGTAATTTATCATTGTCCCGGGATCATTGTAGCATAATGAAATATTGGTCCTTTTTTGTATCCAGACTCTTTGAACAAGTATATATATATATAGTATCTGCATTAAGCTATCTATTTATTATAATCTTATACTTTATTCTATTCTCTGTTATAATGTAATCATTGTAATGATGCTGCCCTTTGAGGGACCATAATTGGAAAATAAATTATGTCTTATGTCTTATGTCTATGTCTTATAACAACAAAAATATCAACTTAAAGACTTTTTTAAAAACCATATATTAAAGTCCCTTTTTGTATACTAAGTAATTACACTATAAAATGACCATGATTCTTGTATTTATTAATATCAATGCAGACTTATGGCAAAATGGTATTAAATTAACGTAAACTTAACGATATGCATCTATGTTCCATATATAAGGGCTTTGGCAGCTGTAGCGTTCCATACTAGTACTAATCCAGAGGCATCGGGATCATATTGACATGATTAAAGGGTCCCGAGGCCCGAGACGAGTCCAAAGGCCGGATATTAAATTGAACATCTTTTTTTCACATATTGATTTCATAAATATTTTCCGGATTTAATCGATCTTTGGCAACTTGACAGGTGTGCTATAGCAAGCAGGAACTGATTATTCTTCCGGGGTACCTGAGTTCACTCTTGTTTCGACTTGAGTTCACGTTGCTAATTGCTGTTTAGTTGTTATGTGTGGGTTTTTTACACCCTGCCACACGAAGTGGCGAGGTATTATGTTAAACCCCCAGTTTCTTTCGGTGTCTGTCCGTCCGTCCGTCTGTCAGTCCCCCGAAGGTTTCCGACCAATAACTTGAAAACGCGTCAAGGGATTTGAATGATATTTTGCACAGCTGTTTAGTACAATAAAATTCGGAGGTCAAGCTCAATTTCCAGCATGATCCGAAAAATAGTTTTCGAGATTGGCCACTTTGAAAAATCAAATTTCATGATTTTTTTGAGTTTCCGACTGATAACTTGAAAACGCGTCAAGGGATTTGAATGACATTTTGCACAGCTGTTTAGTATAATAAAATACGGAGGTCAAGCTCAATTTCCAGCATGATTAGAAAAATAGTTTTCGAGATTGGCCACTTTGAAAAATCAAATTGCATGATTTTTTTTTTAGTTTCCGACTGATAACTTGAAAACGCGTCAAGGAATTTGAATGATATTTTGCACAGCTGATTAGTACAATAAGATACAGGTCAAGTTCAATTTCCAGCATGATCCCAAAATAGTTTTTGAGATTGGCCACTTTAAAAAATCAAATTTTATGAACTATTGATATTATATCGTGGTGGGGTATCATTTAATGTCCCATTATATGCCTTATTTTTTTTCGGTTTGTTGTGTGGTTTGTGTCGTTGTGAAGATTTTTTGTCTACCGATTTTGTCTTTGTCTTTTCGGAATAATGATGTTTGATTACTCCTTTGGTACACCTTTGCTAGCTTAATTCTTTTATGTTTATAAATGATAAAATAACTGGACCATAAAAAACATAAACTATAACATATTTTGTCAAATTATTAGAAATTATGATATGAAAAATGCATGTTAGTTGAATAATTTAAATATCCCTAACTAAACAAAAGAGAAAAGGAGTATGTTCACAAAGGGTATAATTGGCCCTGTAATTTGGCTGATTTTTCATGTTCAAGAAATCTAAATGAATGCTTTGGAAAAAATTCAAAGAATACCTATATTTAACAAATGTTATAGTTTTCTGGTTATAGAATTGTGCTGTTTCCTTCGCTTCGATGACACCCTAAATTCGAGAAAAACTAGTAAGGAAAATCGTCATTTTTGTCGATTTTTAACCCTTTTCACCACTATTGTGCCATATTCAAAGTGGCCGCATGTTCTGACCAACATAGATTTTTGTTTATTAATTTATTACTTAACAGTAAATATTTTAACCCCAAAAACAATTTTGGTCAGAATATGCGGCCAACATTATATTCATCATTTTTATACGACCGCAAAAAATTTGCGGACGTATTATGGTATGATGCTGTCGTCGTCGTCGTTGTCGTCGTCGTCGTCGTCGTCGTTGTCGGTGTCTGTTAACTTTTTAGTGTTTCCACAATAACTTTTGTTCCAGTTATCCGATTGCTATGAAACTTTACAATGATGTTCCTTACCATAAAAGGATGAATGGGATTGATTTTGGGGGTCCCCCCATTTTTCGTTTAGAAATTAGGGGCCAAAAAAGGGCCAAAAATACTACTTTTTTGTTTGTTTCCACAATAACTTTAGTTCTAGTTATCCAATTGCTATGAAATTTGACAGTGATGTTCCTTACCATACAAGAATGAATGGGATTGATTTTGGGGGTCCCCCCTTTTTTGTTTCGAAATTAGGGGCCCAAAAGGGGAAATAAAAATCAAATATTTTACTTGTTTCCACCATAACTTTGGTCTTAGTTGGCCTATTGCTGTGAAATTTGTCAAGAATGTTTTTTACAATAAAAGAATGAACCTGATGAATTTTTGCGCCCCCCCTTTTTCTCCGTTGTGTAATTAGGGGCCATAAGGGGCCAAAATAAAAACTTTTTTATTTGTGGTCCGATTTTGAAAATTTTTTTTGCATGTTTGTTATTGTCAAATAGCGGATACAAAATTAAGAATTAATTTTGGCGACCCCCCCCTTTTTCCCCCCTATTACGTAATTAGGGGCCAAATGGGGCCAAAATCGAAACTTTTTTATTTGTGGTCCGATTTTGAAATTTTTTTTGCAAGTTTATTTTTGTCAAGTAGCGAATCCAAATTTGAGAATTTATTTTTGCGACCCCCCACCCCTTTTTCACCTGTTTGTTACGTAATAAGGGGCCAAAAGGGGCCGAAATTGAAACTTTTTTAATTCTTGTCCGATTTTGATAATTTTTTTTGCAAGTTTATTCTTGTCAAGTAGCAGATATATTTTTGTGTCCCCTTTTTTTACTGTTACGTTATTAGGGACCAAAAGGGGCCAAAATTGTAACTTTTTTATTTCTGGTCCGATTTTGAAAATTTTTTTTGCATGTTTGTTCTTGTCAAATAGCGAATACAAAATTAAGAATTAATTTTTGCGACCCCCCTTTTTTCCCCCTATTACGTAATTAGGGGCCAAATGGGGCTTTTTTATTTGTGGTCCGAATTTGAAAATTTGTTTTGCAAATTTATTCTTGTCAGGTAGCGATTCTAAATTTAAGAATAATTTTTTTGGGCTGTAATCATAATTTAAAAAAAATTCTGGTTCAATTTTTAATTTTTTCCCCAAACATTATTCTTTTAAAGAGTAGAATACAACATTCAAAATTTATATTTTTCCCCCTGGGTCGAAAGTCCATCAGAGAAGCATGTGTCAAAAACCTTTGTCAGTCCACCATGGGCTGCATGTGTCCAGAACAATAGACTATCCATATTAGGCCTAAAACGTACAGGGTTCAACATGTTGCGGTCGTATCATGCTGCGCTCGGCGAAGCTTTTTATTTACAGAAAGAGAGGCTAAATATGTCATAAATAGCGATTTTTAAAGAAGTTCACTAACTTTAAACAATTCATGCACAATTTGTGACATTTAATTTTAGTATTGGGTCTTATGGTCATTATAGCAGCATTATTTTGTAGCTGTCTCGAATTTGAAATTTAGGGCCGATTTTGGCCCTTTCCGAACATATTCCTTTGTACATAATGAATGGGAAAATTTTGAATTTTCTTGAATACTAGTATGTTAAAAAAATTGACGGTGACCTTATTTTTTTGAGAATTTTAAAGAACTTTTGAAAAGGGACTCTTCTTCACATGATAAAAGGATTTTTTTCTAAAGTTGCTTTCATGCCATTTCCACTTTTTAGCTCACCTTGCCGACGCCAAAGTGAGCTTTTGTCATCACTTGGCGTCCGTCGTCCGTCCGTCGTCCAACTTTTGAAAAATCTTCTTCTCTAAAATCGCTAAGCAAAATGTTATGAAACTTGGTAGGGTTGTTCTATAGTATGTCCTCTACAAAACCTTAGTTCGAAATTTTGATTTGACAAAAACATGCATGGCCGCCATGGCTAAAAATAGAACATAAGGGTAAATTGCATTTTTTTTTTGCAAATAACTAACAGATATCAAAATTCTTTTCGGGAAATAGTATTAAGCATATCAAGATCTACCTGCCTTGCAATTTCGAAGAAGATCCGATAATCGTTATAGAAGTTATTGTCCTTTTTCTTGATTTTTTCAAAATTTGGCACATTTTTCGACCAATATCTTGAAAACTATACAATATATTTGAAAAATTTAAATTGTATAGAGTTAAGCACATCAAGATCTACAAAAATGTAACATAGTCAAAGTTGTAGGACAATTCCTTTAGGAAACAAAAATTACAACAAAGTTCCAGACAATAAATTTTGCTACGCCTGACGCGCGTTTCGTCTATTCAAGACTCATCAGAGGCGCTCTACCAAAAATATTGAAAATGCCAAACACAGTATATGATTATGAAGAGCATAGAACAATTAAACCAAAAATACCAAAATGGGGAACCAAATTATTACGAAGATGATCAACCTATAGTCTGGGGTAGGAAGAACCTTAGGGTTAGACAATTTTGAAATTTAAACGGATAATTTAAAGCTTTGATGTGTTCTCCAACACAGGAGTTATACCCCTTAGATCGTAAAAATTGACCATTTTCACAGTTTTTGTTCAACTTTTCAAAAAAATCTTCTTCTCCAAAACAGCTTGGCTAAATGTAATGAAACCTAAAGTATGTCCTCTACAAATCTGTCGTTCGGAATTTTGATTCAACAAAAAACATGGCCGCCATGGCTAAAAATAGAACATAAGGTAAATTGCAGTTTTTTGCAAATTGTTCAAAAATAATAACTGTTTCGAGTAATAGTCATCAGCACATCAAGATCTACCTGCCCTGAACTTAAAGAAGATCTAACAATCGTTGTAGGAGTAATTGCCCTTAATTAGCTCACCTGACCCTGCCATCACTCGGCGTCCGCCGTCCGTCGTCCGTCCGTAAGCTTTTTCAAGGGTTAACTCCTCTGACACTATAAGTCCAAATGCATTCAAACTTATTACGGTTGTTTATTGGCATATGTGCTACAAAATTGTTGTTTGGATTTTCGATTCGTCAAAAAACATGGCCGCCATGGCTAAAAATAGAACATAGAGGTAAATTGCAGTTTTTTTGCAAATAACTCAAAAACAGTCACATATATCAAAATATATATATTTGGCAAAAATAAAAGTGTTCAGCACCTTTAAGAAATACCTGCCCTGAAATTTTAAGGAAAATCGAACAACCGATATAGGAGTTATTGTCCTTTTTTAGCTCACCTGGCCAAAGGCTATTGCCATCACTTGGCGTCCGTCGTCGTCGTCCGTCGTCTTCAACTTTTCTTCAAACTTCTTCTCCTCTGAAACAGCTGCACAGATTCAAACCAAATTTGGTCTGGTGGTACTTTAGGGTATCCCCCACAGAACTAATGTGGGGATTTTTGATTCGTCGAAAAACATGGCCGCCGTTGCTAAAAATAGACCAGGGAGGTCAGACTACTGTTTTTGGCTTGTAAATCAAAAAGTATAAAAGATAGATGATATCTGATGCCACCCTACTGCTTCAGCATCAAAAGTTCTACAAAAGTCTCCATTTGATCCAAGTTGTCAGATGACCCCTTATATGGGTTACAGCCCTTTAAAGGTGAAAAATAGCGTTTTTTCATGTTTTTGCCCTATACATGTAGTATGAAAACTATTGCAGACAAAGAAAAGCTGTTGCTTACTTAAATGTTCAGCCCATTTAGCTCTACAAAAGTCTCCATAGGGTCAAAGTTGTCAGATGACCCCTTATAGGGGTTACAGTCCCTTAAAGGTGAAAAATAGTGTTTTTCATGTTTTTGCCCTATAGTATGAAAACTATTGCAGATAGAGAAAAGCTGTTGCTTGCTTAAATGTTCAGCTCATTTTGTTCTACAAAAGTCTCCATAGGGTCAAAGCTGTCAGACGACCCCTTATAGGGGTTACGGCCCCTAAAATGATGTTTTTGGCCTATAGAAAGAAAACTATAGCAGATCCAAAAAAGCTGTTGCTTGCTTAAATGTTCTCTACAAAAGTCTCAATAGGATCGAAGTTGTCAGATGACCCTTATAGGGGTTATGGCCCCTAAAATAACCTTTTTCATGTTTTTGGCCTATAGAATGAAAAGTATAGCAGATAGAGAAAAGCTGTTGCTTGCTTTAATGGTCAGTTTATTTAGCTCTACGAAAGTCTCAATAGGATCTAAGTTGTCAGATGACCCTTAATAGGGGTTATGGCCCCTAAAATAACCTTTTTCATGTTTTTGGCCTTTAGAATGAAACTATAGCAGATAGAGAAAAGCTGTTGCTTGCTTAAATGTTCAGCACATAAACCTCTACAAAAGTCTCCATAGGGTCGAAGTTGTCAGATGATCCCTTATAGGGGTTACGGCCCCTAAAATAACGTTTTTTGTGTTTTTTGCCAAAAGAATGAAAACTATAGTAGATAAAGAAAAACTGTTGCTTGCATAAATGTTCAGCTCATTTAGCTCTACAAAATATGGGGTTTACATCAAGACCAGGTGAGCGATTTAGGCTCCTGGGAGCCTCTTATTTTGGATTTTTTCAAAATTATTCACTAATTTAGCCCAATATCTTGAAAACAATACAAGATATTTCAAAAATTCAATTTCATATGATTAAACACATCAAGATCTACATTTCATATAATTAGGTCAAAGCTGTAGAACCATTTCTTTTAGGAGTTATTGCCCTTAAAGCGTCAAAATTTTCCATTTTTCATTACTTTTCCCCTGAATTTCAAAGATTAACTTGTCTGACAGCATAAGACCAACTGCATTTAAACTTGACACACATGTTAAATAGCATATATGCTACAATTCTATCGTTCGGATTTTTTATTCGTCTAAAAATATGGTCGCCATTGCTAAAGATAGAACATAGGGGTAAATTGCAGTTTTTTGCTAATTACTCAAAAATGGTTACATATATGTAAATTGTGCAAGTATCAAAAGTGATCAGTACCTCAAGATCTACATGCTCTGAAATTTTCAAGAAGATCCAACAATATTTGTAGGAGTTATTGCCCTTTTTCTGGGTTTTTAAAATTTTTTTTCACTTATTTAGCCCTATATCTTGAAAACTAATACAGGATATTTCAAAAATTCAAATTGCATATGATAAAGCACAATAATATCTAAAAAAAAATATTTGTATCTGTGTAGTTCAGGTGAGCGCTTCGGGCTTCTGGGAGCCTCTTGTTCTTTTTTTTGTTTTTGTTTTTGTTTTTTAAATTTTGCGCTTTTTTAGATCAATATCTTGAAAACTATTATACAAGATATTTGAAAATTTTAAATTGCATATGGTTAAGCACATACCGATCTAAAAATTATGTAATGGGGTCAAAGTTGCAAGACCTTTCTTGATAGGAGTTGTTTCCCTTAGAACGTTAAAATTGATCATTTTAAATGGTAGCATATCCAGCTTATAAGTATCATCGATTGCAAGGTGAGCGATTCAGGCTCCTGGGAGCCTCTAGTTATTATGTTCGACCATCTACATAAAAATATGATGGGGAATTTACTTTTAGAAAACCTCTATGTAGTGTTCTAAAATGAATGATGCCTCACATTTTGAACTGATATTTTTTATCTAATAATGCGTCAAAAATGAACAATGATCTATTATAGAATTCTAATACCCTCGAAACACCTTAATTGGAAAAAAAATGATTCCAGCATTTTTTCTAGGAAAGGAGGAGTAACAAAACAAACACGTGTTAACTGGGTTCCAGAATCAAGCTACAGCAACGTCTTGGGGGTCACGTGCTTCGAGTGGACTAGATCTTGGGCTACGTGCTTTGAGTAGACCATGTCTAGAAACATTTAAAATGTATCAAGAACAAAAGAAAAAGAAAGTGATATGACAAAATTTTGAAGGGGCGAATATTAGCGTAAAAAAGACATTTGATGAATAATGAGGGCGCAGATGGGATTTGAGAATAGAGAATGATAATAGAAAAAATAAATAGGTTAAGAACAATGGTTCCAAAAAACAACCTGGAAAATATCACCAATAATGAAAATAATGACCAAATAATTACAAGAATTAAGAGAATGGACAAAGACATCAAAGAATACTAAATCGAGGATTCCCAATCCATTCCACCCTGAATGACGCGGAAAAACTCACTTTAAATCTAAACACTCAGCTGTGAAAAACATGATGTGTCCTTTTCACGCAAAAGTCTGCATTCAGCCCAAACCACATACATTTAGTGTGCATCAAAATATAAGTATTTTGAACAATTGTTCAGAAAAACAAGTTTTGATGCAGAGTTATTTTTAATACCCTTTAAATGTATGTATGACGGGACACTATAAAATCTAACAGACCCTGTTTTATTTCCTTCGTTTTGTACAAAGCTCTCCACTATGCCACAAGGACATTGTATGTTAATCGGGGTTTCTGGAATCGTCGGGTTACAATTATTCCTTTATCTATGAGATATCTACCGAGCCAAATGATAACATGACCGCACATCGATGAGACTCCGTTCTTGTCCATAAATAAAACTGCTACATCTTCTGTTAGATTGTAAGCTCTTGCTAGTACATATCAAAATGTCCACGGGGCTCGTGCAGGCATATTTTTCTATCAAAGTCCATCTTAGTTTATCTTTATCAACTATAGCAAAGTATTTCCAGAAAGTCCAGAAATTATTCTTACCGGCTCTCCCACTGTATGCATATCTATAGTAACAACTTCAGACATTTTATTAAGGTGGCTCGGGGCTTTTAAACTGAGCATCTTTTTGTGCATATTGGAATTTTGTATAAGACTGAACTTGGCAGACAAAAAACTTTATAATAGAATATATTTTATCAAATAAAAAGCAATTGTGAAACAAAAAATTACATTTTAATCATTTTTAGAATTTCCCGCAATAAATCAAAGCGAGATAATTCATATAGAATGAATAGGATTTTTTTCAATTTTCATGGATATCTTAAAAAAATGAACGGTGACCCTATATTTTTTTCAAGCAATTTTGAAAAGCTTTGGAAAGGGACTCTCCTTCAGAATTTGAGCTGATTCATGATAGTAGGAACTCCTATTTAGGTGTCTCTACAGCTTCCCCTATATATCCTATATAAAATATTGAAACATTGCTATTTTTAGAAAGTCCGATAGCGCTCTAAAATGAACAGTGACCCCCCTCTTTTTTATATGATAATTTTATCTATAAATTAAGGTCAATCAATGTGCCTGAAATGAACAAAATCTACAGTAGATTCTAATAGCCCCGAGACACCTAATGGCCCTGTCACACTATAACGTTTTAACCAACGTGTGCCGAACGTTCGAATAATTTTCTAAAACGTTGGAACACGTTGGCAGTCGCTGTTAAAAGTTTCAAAAAATATCTCGGTGAACGACCACATAGCGTCAGACTAACTACCTGCAACGCACGACAAACTTATTCAAAACTTATCTATGCGTTTGTCTGGCGTACTTGACGTTTGCCTAGCGCGCAGAACGCATTCATAGCGTTAGTCTAACTTATAATTTTTTCTATCGGTGGGGAGACCTAAGATTTCTGTTAATTTCTTTAGTATTATTTCATAATAAGCCAAATAGATCTATTGTCTGGCTTAAATGTATATCTGGATTAATTAATAATTATAGAAATTTAGTTTCGTTATAAAAATATTATTTTAAAGCCGTTTTTTAACCAATAGTGATGATTTTTGCACTCAGTATAAAAGAATAAAATATAGTGTAGATTTATGTCAAAAATATACAGAGGGGAATGCATGAGCTTGTTAACAAACTCTCAAAATCTCAAATGAGTATATACATGTAAGAAATACCGGTCTGTAGATTTTGCCTAACATCCTTTTTATAGCACTTGACTTATCCCAAATGATCGCAGACAGCATGACGGAGATGTCCTTAATAGAGAAAAACACGTGTGCTTATTGAATATTTAAAATACACATTATTTCAAACGAGTATTGAAGTTAGACTGTCGTTACTCGTTGTATTTGAGTATTTTTCTACCAAAAAAAAATGTCCACCGAAAACACGACAGGTGTATTACAATTTGCCAGAATTACTTTCAATTCCAGACCATCTAAGTTATCTTTGTTATATTCAAGATTTTTTTTAGCTTTGTTCATTATTTTTTGTAAATATATTTTTTTTCAGGTTTGAATTAGTATTTGAAGCTTTTGAAATTGACTTTCCCCATTGTAATTCAATCTAACTTATAAAATTCTGGGGTTGATACGCTACTCGTTCGTTACAATGACGCTCTGTGCGCTCTGTACACGTTTTAAACACGTTGAATTGGTTTCTTGGTCGTTAGACTGACGCTAGACGTGCGCTGCATTATCGCTAGACACGTTCGTTTCCATTTAGCTTAGCGTTCGTCAAACGAATTTCAACGTGCGCACAACGACCACATAGCGTACATCAGCGTGTGTATAACGTCCTTCTAACTTATGCCTAGCGTTCAAATAATTTATTTCTAACACGTTGGCGAACGTCGGAAATTAAGCATGTTGAAAAATTTGCGACGCACTCGGCGAACACCAACGCACGCTGACGTTCGCTAACGTGTTCATAACGTGTACAAAACTTACGCAACGCACACCAACGTGTTGAAAATTAAATCTATCATTGAATTCTGATACCCCCGAGTCACCTTCGATTAAAAAAATGATTCCAGCATTTTTTATTTTTTTTTTTGTGGCAAAGAGGTGTTACCAAAAAAAGGTATTAACCAGTTTCCCGAATTAAGTTACAAAAAAAAAACGGGCATAAAACTGTCAAATACGTCCTGGACGGAGTCGTGTGCTTGAAGTACACCAGGTCTAAAAACAATTTAAATGTATCAAAAACAAAAGAACAAAAAGTCGTGAAAACATTTGAATGCGCTAATATTAGTGTATATACAGACATTCAATCTGTTTAATAGGGTTTAAGAATATAAAATAATGGCCATTTAAAAAAAAAGATGAAGAATAAAGGTCCCAAAAAATGAAGAATAGGGGCCCTGAAAAAATATATAAATGATAATGAGAATAATAACCAATTAATCAAAAGAATAGAGAAACGGCACAAGGACATAAAAAAACACAGAATTGAGGACCTCATTCAATTCCATCCTGCGCAGAAAAAAAAAACCCCTACATTCAACATGTAGACAAATATTAAATTCTAACAACTGTTTTTTCTACATACATGTTTTTACCTTGTAAATATATGTATGACGGGACACTGTAAAATCTCACAGACCCTGTTTTCTTTCCATCGTATTGCACAAAAGTCTCCACTATGCCACAAGGACATTGTATGTTAATCCGAGTTTCTGGTATCGTCGGTTTAAAAATTGTTCCTTTATCTATGAGATATCTACCAAGTGAAATGATAACATGACCGCACATGGATGAGAGGCCTTTATTGTCCATAAATAAAACTGCTACATCTGCTGTTGGATTGTCGGGGCTTACCTGTACGACCCCATACATGTCAAAATGTCCACGAGGCTCATGCAAGCAAAGTTTTCTATTAAAATCCATCTTAGTTCTTGCGGTTTTCATTAACTCTAGCAAAGTATCTCCAGAAATACAAGAATAACCATTTTCAATGATTCTAACCGGTGCTCCTGCCGTATGCATCTCTGTTGTAACAACTTCAGTCATTCTAACCGGCGCTCCCGTTGTATGCATCTCTGTTGTAACAACGTCAGTCATTTTTTCAACATAAGATAGATCCAAATTTGTGAAAATTCCGCTTTGAGGTCAATTAATTAACAATACACCGATTTTTTAAGCATTTAGCCCAACAGCAAAGTTGAAACTTCAGCACACTACTATAGCCTTTAGCAAAAACTGTACGTGATCAATTACGCATGCAGTGTTAAATATATGATATATGTATTTTAAAATTTTACGGTTTTACACTTTTCTCTCATTTTAGAATTAATATCAAGAACTTCCTTTAAAAATTAGGTCTAAGAAAAAAAAACTGAATTGTCGTGAAATAATGAATGTATGAGCAGGTACCATCGCAGGCTGACATCGAAGGAAACTATAAATGCCTTTGAAACAATTGTAGATATGTACATCTAAATATAATTCAAGGGAAGCATTACATGCACTACTCGAATGCGTAATGTATTAAGTTTCTCAACGTCTAGACCATTTATAAACAGACAAAATAGGCAATTCTGTAATTCGTCTGGTGTGTTTTTCTTTTATAAAAGTCTCATTAGAAACGCCCAGGCCAACTGTTTATTAAAAGACAACACTAACCCACAAGCAACACTCTGTAGTAAAGTGTTAAAAGAAGATTAGGCATACTAAATTAAAAAAAATACTTTTTCATTTACTAGTACCCAAAAAACATAGTCAATGATATATTCACATCTGTCTTCATCTAAGAGTCCGAAATAGCGTTTTTTCTTTGAAAACTTTCGATTTTCGAAACAATTATGAATTAGACTTCTAAAGTAAGCATTGTTAGGTTCTCTGATCTCAAATTTTTTCTATATAATGCACCTTACTTTTCTACAATTCTAAGTCTTATTGTGAAGGAAACAACAATTAAATATAAATAAAATACCAATAAACTGTTTATTATGCGTCTATACAAATGTATTTCACAAAAGCAGAAAAATCTGTTTGATAAAAAATATTTTTTGATTATTTTATAACACAAAATCCACCATGGGACATTAATAAAAACTTAAATTTTTAGTTCTTAACAAATGGTAATGCAAAATAGAAATACTCTACAAAGTTCGTCTCCATCTTTAAAGAAAAATATACAAAGTTATGTGAGAAGAAATCCTTTGCCAATCTCGTCTCCATCTTCTAGAGAGAATGTACATGTACCAGTGTAATATCCGTGACCAGACACTTCTACTACAACAGCCGCGTAGTCATAGTATGGTAACTTTCTTACAGCCTTGGCTTTAAACTGTCCACCAGCAGGTCCCTGGAAAGTTGTAGTTTCGCTGCTAGATATTTGCCCGAGTAGATATTTATGAGCTGTTCTAGCAGTAGTTCCAGAACCACAAGGCGATCTGTCTAACTGAAATGAAAAAAAAAACAAGACTTACCCTTTTAAGACTTTGTCTTAAGAACCGCTAATAATAGACGATATTGAGATGGGGAATAAGTGTACGCGACACAACAAACATAAAAACAAACAGCAATTCAAAAAATCACAACGGAAAACAGCAAGCAGTCTTCAACATGGCCATAGGCCACTGCTTACCGTCTTGCATTGGCCCAAGACTTATAATACAATACAAAAGTTTCAAAACCAATCCCTAAATCATCAACGAAAGACCAAATTCTTGACATAAAACAGTTAACACAGAACGACAAGGACAAACAAAGGCTATGGCAAAGTTTCCTGGCTTAGGACAGGCACATATAAAATGTGGCGGGGTTAAACTAGTTTTTTGGATCCAACCTTCCCCCTATTGATAAGCTTGCACAAATCATACATATAAAACACACTGTAAAACTCAGTCGACAAAAGTTTAATTCAACAAGAGAGAACCTAAGACAAAATACTGTACGAAAACAACAAGACGAGGAGGAACTCTCTTGAGAACACTCGAAGTTACTGACAACTAGTTAAGAAACATTCATCGATTGATGTAAAAGAATCAAATACATCAGTTCTAAATCCGACGCCCCACGTCAAAAAAATGAATGATTTAGAGTTGTATCACCACACAGAACCGACATACCTGATCGCTGTGGTGCTTATAAATAATACAGTGGATACAAAGTGAAAATTTAACGTTTTAAAGTTACTATCAAGCTATCAATATTTCTGCCAAAACATACCAAATGCAAAGATTTTACTAAAACATTGAATTCGTATCCTTTTTTCAAAAGGTTTTTAAGCCGGTTTTTAATTTCCATAAGGTTGTTTTTGAACTTTTGTGCTTTATAAACTACATTGCTATAAAAATCAGGATGAGATATTCCTTTAACAATCAGAAATCTACGTGTACAATCAAATTTTTCGATAAGATGTCCATATTTATGTGCAAATTTTGTAAATAGCCTATCATTGCTGCCTTTTGTTATTTTTTTTTATTAATAATATGTACGAATAGCTATTTGAACACCCAATAAACAGGTTACATCTAAGACTGCAAGATTTAGAAACAAGCTATGGTGGGAATCTATAAAGAATTCAACATGGGTTTACTGAATGTCAAGTTTATGTGTTACCTCTCAGATCGTACTAATTTAAAAAGAATGGATTAAAAATTTCTATAATATATGCCGTGACAAAAAGCAGAGGAATATGTACAATGTCTTTATTACTGTCATTCATTCCAAAGTCACAGTGAGGCCTTTAATCATTATGGTTTAATAATACAAAAACTTAATACTAGTAATTGATTTAAAAAAATCAACAGTGCAGTGACAAAGGATAATAATTTCATACTGAACGAAAAGCCATCACATGTTAAAGGTTAATGAACGTTTTCATTTCTTTAGCCAAGCTGGAAACCTTAGACAAAATCTTATACCAAATACAAAATCTTCAGAGCATGAAGTCCAAGTTACTTTAGGTTAATAACTAGAGTTCATTTTACCTGTCGTTCGCCATACACACAACAGGTCCAACATATTTGATCGCTGTCATCTGTCATGATGGTCACATACAGAAAAGCAAGGTCCGTACTCTCTGGATGAGTCAACTTTAACATCTTTCTAAGGGTATCTATAGAAAAGGTCTAAATACACTATAGATGTATTAAGAGAGTTGGTTTTGTTTTGTTTGTATTTTATTTGTTGTTCGTTTTTTCTTCAAGTTTTTGAGTTCACCATTATACGCTCCCGAAGGGAGCGATAATGGTAGAAGTGTCAATATTGTAGTTGTACTATGAGCTGAATTTTCCTTCAACGTCCGGTTTAGCACGCGCTTGTTTTCCCGACTTTTCGGCGTCTTTTTAACGTTTTTATCTTTGAAAATAACCCACAAGAAAAGCTAGTTTGTTTTTATTTTCGGACCAAAAAAAAAAAAAAAAAAAAAAAATTACTTCGGAAGCGTTTTACCTGCCTCATATTAGAGATTTCTCGACTTGCTACGAATCAGGCACGGTTGCTACGTATCATAACCGTAACACGTTTTCGGGAGAAATTATTGATGAACCAATGTTCATGTATGTTGATAACTCGATTATAAACCTTTATTTAACTACTAGTCTCTATCCTGTATGGCCTTTGTAACTGTAAATACTATCTTCAAATTTCAAGTTCAATAAAATTTTAAATATATATATTTTTTCATTAAAATTCCAAAAATGGAACATTGTAATAATGTACATGAAATAAACGAATTAGGCAATACAATTCAAAACTATAACTACACGTGTTTAAAACCCTTTGATAGAACAGTTATTGTTATTTTTATACTTGTCTTTTTGCATTATATAGCATTTAAATTCGAAACACCTTCAACTCCTCAATAATTACCTAAAACTAGAAACCTGTGAGCAGCTTGGCACAAATGATTTTCCTGTCCCCCATCCGCCACCCATAACAAATTAAAATAGGTAGGAGTAAACATTTTCAGTTTGTCATGTAGGATTGTGTAATTTTTTATGAAAATCTATTAGAAAGTTTAGGAGGAGTTGTTGATATTAAATGGGTACCCTGAGATTTAATGGAAGGACAGACGAACACCCCTTCAATAAAATACCCCCTTAATTTCAGTCGGGGATATAATGATGTGATTGATTGTTACATTTAATTTTTGACTTAATACATACTAGTATTTGGTTTTTTTAACCGCCCTGCTATAAAAACAGCCGATTAGATTTTTTCTTTATATATAGTTACTCTTCTATGATGATGATAAATTTCATAGAAGAGTAACTATATATAAAGAAAAAATCTAATCGGCTGTTTTTATAGCAGGGCGGTTAAAAAAACCAAATACTAGTATGTATTAAGACAAAAATTAAAAGTATTATTATACCCCCTATTCTAAAAAAGGGGGAAATATTCCCAATTACTTGTCCTTCGTCCATCCGTCTGTCTCTATCTGTTTGTTCAAAATTTTTGTAACTTATATCCTCTGCGTCTTGTATTAGGATTAATTTTCAATTTGGTTAACAGCTTTAGCATAATGTCATTGAGTTATACCCACTTCATGTTTTCCGAGCCGACTAAGACTGTAAAGGGTTGAATGAAAATTTGAATACGAATTCGTTAATTTATCTATATTAGACAACAGTAACATAAAAGATAAGAGCTAAGTTCAGTAAGCTCGACATAGACATTTGTTCGTCTTTGTGACCGTTTTAGTGCACAGATAAATTGAATTCCCAAACACTATACAAAGTTGAGATGCATTTGAATCTGAGTAAAATGTATAGTTAATATTATTTTTGAAAAAGTGCCAACCATTAGACTGAATGAAAATGAGAAAGGAGGGGTTGTATTGTTTCTCATTATAAATTTTAGTTTGTAGGAAAAATATTTTGAGAAAACCAGAAGTAAAGAAAAAGATTTAAACGGTTAGAGCGTTGAAGAAAAAATATTGTAAAGAAGAATTTCTGCTAATTGAACAAGAACGGAATTTGGGTCCCCTGCCGAGTGCAAAAAAATCTAAGTTGGCTCGGTTAACCTATGAAGGCGACAGACCTGAAAACGTATTCCACCATATGAGATCCCTGTCTGCAAATACATGATAAATTTATCTGATGCAAAAAAAAAAATGTTACGGTCCACACACACATACGGACATCCAGCATTTATATTATTATTATCAATAATTTTGGCGCACTGCGCAAAAATAATTCTGACAAAAAAAATCGATGCCCCCTTCAAATTAGTTCTTGGTAATGACTTTATTTTTCAAATTTTACCTGGCCGCTAGGGGGATTAAATTTTTAAAAAGGTAATCTTATAGAGATAATCCCTGAGAAAGGTTCACTTGTCACTGCGGTACGTAACACAACCGCTACTCAACGGTTACTTTTCAAAGAACGATTCGTTGGACTAACTAAAGACCAAACAAACATTTGAGTTCATATTCTATTTAAAAACATATTTTTGAGAAATATAAAAAGAAAAATCAATTCAAAACTAAAAATATAATTTAATTCTAGCTTTACTACGGGAAACTCGTGCACAATAAGCTTGTTTTCATCTTAATTTGACTGCATGACCAATAACTGCTCCCCTTTCGTTGTATGAAAGCAACCGTATGAAGTTGAGAAATCTCTATTATGTGGTTTCCATTAACAAGAGTACAAAAAGCATCTCTGAGTAAGCTTTAATGTAAACTTCGTAACAAGTGCCAAAAATATAGTAAAATCTATTTTCTACAAAACTTGCAAAATGCTTGTTGGACCCCTAAAAGAATAACTTTTATATGCGAGCGTAGCGAGCTCTTTAATGTAGAAAGTATGCCAAATTGCACGAGACTCAAAATACTATGGAAGAAAAATCGTTCTGTCACCGCAAACATTCGATTTTCGGAAGTTTTCCAAAATGTCTGCGCGTGCTGAAAAGTTGCGGGAAAAAGTAATTACATCGTCCCAAATAATCTCGTCCCAGGCATTATTCGAAATTATCAATGGAATAGATTATATTTTTGTATCTACGCAATGTCTTTCTCATATTATCACAACTCGCTTATTCATCGCTAATGTTTTGATGCTGAAGGCCTGCTGGTTGTTTTCCATTGTAAATTATTTTGATTTTTTTACATTTCATGTAAACTTATTAAACATCTTATTATGTACATACCTGTCGTGTCACCAGCAGCCTTTCTGATAACCTCCAATCAGTGGAGAATGCTTAGTTAGCTGGTACTCTGATGTAGGAACCAATGCGTAAAAGGCTCCGCCGTACACAATGTCCACTGTTATAACACCATAACCAGGAACGTCGACGATAACATCTGAAAAATAGCTTCGTTATTATGCTGGTTTTGAAATGACTAAATGTATTTCTTTCAAACTTTGATCTATTTGTACATTAAATTGGTGTTGTAAAGGCTGCATAAAGTCGCGATCGTATAATATTTGGATTTCGATTTCATCATAGAAGTCTTTTTACTGGCAGTCTTTTTTTTACAGGAATCGGCCTATCCTAAACGAATCATAGCGTGTTGCGACAACAAAATATACAAAATTATTTATTTTGAAGGCGTCATGACAGATTTTTAAAAATTATTACATTTTTAGCACTATTTTATATAGCATGAATCTTAAGATTTTCGTAACATCTGCAGACAATTTCTTTTCATCAAAAATTATATTCAAAATCATTTTTAAAGGTAAAACCAGCCCCCTTCAAAGTTTTTACCTTTGGAGAAAATGTATGACGGGACACTATGAAATCGCACGGATCCTGTTTTCTTTCCATCGTATTTTACAAAAGTCTCAACTATGCAACAAGGACATTGTATGTTAATCCGAGTTTCTGGAATTGTCGGGTTTGGAATGATACGTTTATCCACGAGATATCTGCCGAGAGAGATAAGAACATGGCCACACATAACGCTGTAGCCCCCACTGTGCATAAACATGGCAGCTACATCAGCTTTTGGCAGGTCCGGAGCTACTAACACCACCCCAAACATGTCGGTATGTCCACGTGGCTCATAAATGTTAAGTTCTCTTGAAATCCATTTCGATTTCGGCAGTTTTCATCTTTTCTAGAAGAGATTTCCCAGATAGATCAGCGTAACCATTTTCAATAATTCGTACCGTCTGTCCAGCGGTGTGCATCTCTGTTGTTCGTAGTTCAGTCATTTTTAAAAAAAAAAAATGTATCCAGTTTGAAGCGGTTGAGCCTTATAAAGGCAGTTGATAGCATTAACCAACCGAATCGGTAGAAAAGCTTGAATGATTTTTAAAATATTGATTATTACTTTATCCCCTTCTTTAGAAAGAAGTTTTTCTTGATAAACATGCATAGCGTCAATAAACTTTTCCTCCTCCACATGAAAAAATAAAGATTAAAACATATATATTTTTTATAATTAGCATATCTTGTACAATGAAATAACTTTTATTAGTAAATTCATGTTATTTTCAAACGTAATACTAAACATGCGAAAGTGTACTTTTAGTGCAATTTACTGTTTAGTCAAAATGTTTTTTGTTGAAATGCTGTTAAGGGTAATGTTAATTCTTCAAAAAGCATATAATTTTGGTTTTGTGTTTATCTTAATATTAAGAAAATTGCAATATATGTTTTTATATCAACTAAAATAAAATCCAAATCATGCAGTAACAGAGTCCAACTTGCTCAGTAAAAAGACTTTTATACAAATGGTGGACCATTACACAAATGAATTTAAGACGACATTCGCTTTATATATTTTCATATTCATTTCTTTATATAATTGTCTTTTAATAATTCTTTTCTTATTGCGTTGTACTTAGGACAATGGAAAAAATAATGGATTCATCTTCAATGGATGGCATTTATGAACTGTCATGTCATTACAGCGCATGCAGGGCCTATGGGTTTCCTTTCTGGTCTGTACCATGAATGGCTTTAAAGCGTGTTGTTTTATATAAGTATCTTTGCAGAGGTTGCTTTTTCAAGAAATTCAGATACATATAGATTTTCATCAAACATCGGTTTAAAGGTTAGGCCACACAAATTAGTGTAACCAAGCAACATTTGATATGTTTCTTTCCTAGGACAGTAATTATCAAAGCTTAATTTGTACTCGTCATCTTTACAAGTTTTGTCCTTTGTTAAGAAGGTCCGAGTTTTTCTTTGACAATTTTAGGATTGGTTTTGAATCGTACGCATTATATTTTAATCTATAGGGACAACTACGAATCAGCAAGTTTCGGCCACTGGTTACATTGAAGATGTTTGGGGTGTTTCTGTTGCACAATGCTGAAACAGTCGTTTATATATATAGAGGTGGTCTTGCGTACATATATTCCACATCGTCTACTATTACTTTAATCAGTCTCGCATGCTGGAAACTCCACGGGAATCAGAAGATCTGATCTTTGGGGAGAAGGTAGCCAGCTTACCTCTCTGTGTTAATATTCTGAAGAAGGCGTGTAAGGTGATTCACATAACAACCTGAATTTCATTAATTGTTATACCTTTGTTTGGTTGTTTAGAAATATTGATGACACAAAGACTCACAGATAGGTTATCAACAGAAGTGAGGCCGATACAGTTTAGTTGGAAAACTCTAGTCTGAATTTAAACTGCCATTGGTTATTGAAAGTGCAGACCATCATTGAAAGGTGACATACTATAAGTTACCTACTATGCACTGGATACCTAAATTGCACAAAAAACTATATAAATCTCGATTTATCTCTGCTTCAAGTAAGTGTTCTTTAACCCATATTTCCAAAGTTCTATCTCTTATTTTAACTACTATGAAGGAATTTATTATTCAATACTGTTAAAGGGTATTCGAAACCCGTGGAATTAATCGTTTTCGGAGCATAAAAAATTATCTTGATGTTTTGGACAAGCTTCGTGCATTTGAAAATACTTTCCATACCGTTGATAGTTACGATTTTTCTACTTTATATACTTACCTACCGGATAATCTGATTAAAAAGAAATTTGAATATTTGGTTAAATGGTGTTTTGATAAATCTAAAAGTGATTATATCTGTTCAAGAGTTTGTAACTCATTTAATAAATCATTTTTTAGTAACGAACCTCAAAAAGGTTACATTAACTGGACTGATGCAGAAACTATTACTGCTCTCAATTTTTTGTTAGATAATATTTACATACGCTTTGGTAAACAAATTTATCGCCAAATTATTGGTATTCCTATGGGTGCTAATTGTGCGCCACTTATAGCTGATCTTTTCCTTTACTGTTATGAATCACAATTTATGGCTTAATTACAAAAAGAACCTAATCAAAACTTTCAATAATACTTTTAGATATTTAGTCGACATTCTTGCACTCAACAATCCTTCATTTTCTAATTTTATTAAAGATATTTATCCTTCTAAATTAACCTTGAACAAATCTAACGTCACCGGTGATAGATGTCATTTTTTACAAGCCAAAGTATATGATAAACGTGACGACTTTACCTTCCCTATTATAAAATTCCCTTTTCTTGAAGGAGATGTTCCACTAGCGCCGTCATATGGGGTTTACATTTCACAGTTAGTAAGATATGCTCGGATCTGCAGTGGTGTTTCTGATTTTAATAATAAAAACCGTTTTATTACATGTACTGAAAAATTATTAAAACAAGGAACAAGGTTATCGATACCACAAATTAGAAAAAAAATTCTTTATTCTTCCACAAGTATCGATCTTTTATTGAAAAATTTAATTGTACACGTCGTTTTCTGATAGTGAAAGGAATACCACATCCTGAATTTTATGGTAATGTTTTTGTAAAGCTCACAAGTTTAAAAACAATCCATTGGATCGAAACGAAAAATTGGCTTCAAAATTTATTACGGAAAGGATATGAATTGAATATTTTGGATCTTTGAATTTAGTGCTTTTTTTGGCAGAATTATAGATAACTTGATACTTACTTAAAAACTTCGATATTGTCATTTTTAAGCATTATAGCGATCAAGCTTGTCGGTTTTGTGTGATGACACTTCACCAAATTATTATTGTTTGAAGTGTTGTGTCGGATCTAAAATCGATATGTTTGATTTTTTACATCAGTCGATTGATGAATCTCAGCTAGCTGTCAGTAACAGCGAGTGTTTTATAGAGTTCCTTTACTGTCCTTTCGTTTGTTCTTGTTGTCTTTTGTCTAACTAAGGTTCTCTCTAGTGGAATTGGACTTTGATCGATTTGATTTTTATTGTGTGTTTAGTTTCTGTGCTTTGTCTAGGAATATTGATAGGGGAAGGTTGGGCCCAAAAAACTGCATGTAGTTAAACCCCGCCACATATTATATGTGCCTGTCCTAAGCCAGGAATCCTTGACAAAGCTTTCCTTTGTACTTGTCTTTTTGGTGTTTTCTGTTCTATGTTTAAGAAGGGGATCTATACGTGACTATTTCAGGACTGGATTTGAGTTATATGCATTTTATTTAGACCATGGGCCAATTGCAGAATCGCGAGCAGCGCCTACTGGCCTCGTTGAAGGCTGTTGGCGGTTGTCTATTGTGGTTTTTCTGAATTGTAGCTTGATTGTGGGCTGTTTCGCGTACACTTATTCCACATCTCATTATTTTCTATTAAAATATTAACACACAGTTATGGTATAAGCGAAAGAAATAGGATATAAAATATCATTTAAAAGAATAATCATAGTAATATTCAATGCAACATATGCCTTTTTATCATTACTCCAAGTTCGGTAGTTTTATTTTATCTTTAGTGTTTAACATAATTTGCAAGCAACCAATCTTTCCATTTGTGCACATGTATATGTTTTCAGAATGTAAAGAGAACTGAAGTAGTTTTATCTGCAATGAACACACATTTTAACTATTTGCATCTTTATGGCTAATCTTTAATTTAAAAGTATTTATATTGTTTCCCTATAAATGTCAAAAGTTGACATCGATAACATTATGGGTTAAATGAGGCAAATAATTTATTCCCCACTTCAAACGTTGTCTTTTTACGTCAACTTAATGCTATAATGGTATGAAAGTACATTTGTTTGCGATCATGGGTTTCAGTGTTTTAAAGTGAACCGAGGCAACTAAACACAACTCCACGGTTACAACATACCAAACATCAACTAACAACTCAAACCCCCGAGAAAAAAATCTGTGGCAAGTAATCCTTGTTTGTTGCAATACATTCGTGGCGTGGTCAGTAGTTTGTTCAGGTTATGACAAATTTGGGTAAGAAAGACAAATACACTAAGCTGTACTCAACCAAAATGATTTTATTTGAAATCACTAATAGCTTAAACGACTTTCCAGAAAATAAACTTAATCATGGGTTATTTAGTTGTAGAATTAAAGGAGTCCCTTTCATTAGATTTGGCACCAGCCATTGAATTGCCGAGGGGTTTCTGATAATACATTAAGGAAAAAAATATAGAATATTAATTAGAAAAAATGCATAAATCTTGTCCAAGCTCCCACAGCAATCTCTCCTTGTGTCGATTTCAGAACAAAATTATCTTAAAGATAGATATTTGCTATATTCAGTTCATGTCATTTTGATTGATCTTAAGAAAATATTATCATTGACATACCTTGTACTAATTAGATATTAATTCAAATACTTTTAATTTGAATTTTGTGAGAAAAAAAATCTATTTATATCATTAAGTGCAAAAAATTGTGATATTCAATTGAATGTATTGATGGTAGGGATCGTTTGATTTTTAAAATGTAAGTAGCTTTAAAATGAACACATAATTAACCAAATTATGTTTGAACACCAAAATTCATACTTTTTTTGGTGTCCATATCAAAATATGCCTTTTACTTGAGAGCTTACGAGGGTACACTACAGATAAAAGTGCATCGTTTACTTTTCTTTAAAACTTATATTTTAACATAAATTTTATTACAGTAAAAGTTATTTTCTAAATTTAAATCCTTATCTGGAAATATTTTCTTGAGAATTTAGAAATTTCCTTAGTTGCGAAGGTTATTCATAACCAAGAACATTGAAATATCCTAAAGACCTGTACGTTGATCATGCAGACATATTGCTATACGAACTATAACTAAGTTTTTTGTTAATTTAGTTGTCTTATGCCCCTCCTTGAAATTATATCTAACAAAGAAAGTTAAATCAAAATTACCGAACTGGGATGATCAATTTCGTACGCCCAAAAAGTAAAGACAAATCATTGCAGAAATTGAAGGTCATTATGATCATGACTTGGTACAGGTGGTTCGAAAAAAAATGTTGGTAAAACCAGGTTTTATGACTCCAAACCTCTCTCTTCTAAGGCTCCAGTAGCATAAAATACAGTGTGACAGAGGGGATAGTGAAGCGGTACGAATCGAACAATAAAGATTCATTTTCTTTGAAATATTTTTTTTTAATTTCACTACCATGCAATGACTGAAAATAAATGACATTAAACTTTTAAAGATACCATATGAGACGAATTTTCTTATAACCTTGGCCTATAACCCAGTCATTGCGGGCTATAAGATCAGAAAAAAATAGTGCACGCATATTTATCGTATGGTATGAGTTGTGAAATAAACTAATGTGTCGATGAGGTAGGAATTAGGAAAATTAATCATTTGGAAATTAAAATCGTCTTTTGTGTTGTATATTTTTGCATGTATCACAATGACCCGAGTCGTAGATTTAGCAGAATTGTTGGTTTGTTTAATCTCTACTCTGGAGTATAAAAAGAAGGCAAATGAAGCATTGTTAATAGAGAGAACATCATAAGTGGGGAAAAAAAAGACTTTGCTTCCCTTATCTTCTTGTTCTACCAAATCCTTTTCTACCTATTAGAATGGCAACTTGTTTTGTAAATCTCCTCTCCAACTTTGTCTAAATAAGCTTCATTTTTTTTGTAAATTAAACGGTATTATAATAAATACTAGGCTTATTATGCATTCCGCTAGATGTTATACAAATAGCGTGAGTCAGTGAGACAGAGTGAGTTGGTGTTTTACGCCTTTGAAACGCTATATAGGGTATTTAAGAGCCTGTTCATGAGAAAACCATGCAAAATCGTCCAATAGCAATGTTTTCATTTTTGTAAAAGGTATAGTGCAACTGAAAGACCATACTATAAGACTTATTCAGGCAAATTTTTTCCCTCGAAAAATCAAAGATGGCCGCCCTACAGGCCTTAATAGCTATATATAGCATTCATCTGATTTTTAAGTGATTTAAATATTTTTTTTTATGAAAATAAGACATTTTCATTGTTTTTTTTTTTTAGTTTACGTATATTGAATGACAATTGTAACAATATTTTTTTGAAATAGTGATGTTTTGTCTTTTAAATACAGTGCAATTTTCGTAATTCATAATTTTGGTTCCTCTGGTACCTTTAGGTAGGATTTGGGCAGTATTCCAGACTGTTCAAAAATGCTGAAATTTGTTATTTTTAAGGGTACTTATTGTCCAAGGTAACGCTTTTTTATCCTTATCTTTTAGTAATTCCAAAACAATAACATATCAAGACAAACATATCAAAAAGCCGAGCTGGGACTTTACATTTTGACTTAGCCACAGCCCCGGCAAACAATGACATGTTTTGATAATTCTACATAAAATCCACTTTTTGGAGGATTCAGTTTCAAACTTTGAATGTGTTTGCTATGAAATAAAATACATTTAGAATATTTGATACAACAGATGATCACAATACAAGTACCATTTAAGGGTCCGGAAAGACATATACTTGGGGATTAAGGGTGAAAGATGGGAAAAGCTTGTGTATTTTGATGAAATGTACAGAAATGACCAACTTTAGGTGACTATTTTTTATGAATGAAGGGTTGGACTATTAATATGGAATATTTTTCCAAAAGACTGTTATATGGTCTCTACAAAAACATATTTGTAACTTTGCTTTCAGTCAGCCCTTACATGTTACAGCATTACAAAAATGGAGATTTGGTCATTTTACCACATGGCTAAAATGGGCTACAGGGGCATAAAAGTTGCATCTTTTTGAAAAAAAAAATAGATATACAGAACAGCAGACTCTTTAGGCCAAATGCATATAACTTGTTCTATATAAACAAATAATATTGTAAAAATCTAACGAAAGACCACTTTTTACTTGGTGGTCTAATATAGCCCCAAGAGCCTTTTTACAAAAAAGTCTCTAGCACCCTAAAAATGACAAAGTCAAACCTAAATGTGAAAAAAAATATGAACCAGGAAAATTGTTTTATTTGTAAAATTCGACCATTTTCTGCACAATAAAACATTTTGTATGGTGGAACCCGACCAAAAATAATGTTAGTTTTTGCTTGAGGACAAGGGACTATTTCGCCAAATGGCCCTGGGAGCCATATTGGACCACCAAGTAGAAAGTGCTCTTTTGTTTGATTTCTACAATATTATTTGTTTAAATAGAACAAGTTATATACATTTGGCCTATAAAGTCTGCTGTTCTATACATCTTTTAATTATTTCAAAAAGATGCCACTATTAGGCCCCGAAGCCCATTTTAGCCATGTGCTAAAATGGCCAAATCTTCATTTTTGTAATGCTGTAACATGTAAGGGATGACCGAAAGCAAAGTTACAAATATGTTTTTGTATAGACCATATAACAGTCTTTTGGAAAAATATTCCATACTAATAGTCAAACCCTTCATTCATGAAAAATAGTCCCCTAAAGTTGGCCATTTCTGTACATTTCATCAAAATACACAAGATATTCCCATCTTTCACCCTTAATCCCCAAGTATATGTCTTTCCAGACCCTTAAATGGTACTTGTATTGTGATCATCTGTTGTATCAAATATTCTAAATGTATTTTATTTCATAGCAAACTCATTCAGAGTTTGAAACTGAATCCTCCAAAAAGTGGATTTTATGTAGAATTATCAAAACATGTCATTGTTTGCCGGGGCTGTGGCTAAGTCAAAATGTAAAGTCCCAGCTCGGCTTTTTGATATGTTTGTCTTGATATGTTATTGTTTTGGAATTACTAAAAGATAAGGATAAAAAAGCGTTACCTTGGACAATAAGTACCCTTAAAAATAACAAATTTCAGCATTTTGAACAGTCTGGAATACTGCCAAAGTCCTACCTAAAGGTACCAGAGAAACCAAAATTATGAATTACGAAAATTGCACTGTATTTGAGAGACCAAACATTACTTTTTCAAAAAACATTTATAAAATTTTAATTCCTTCTACGTAGACTGAAAAAAATCACAATGAAAATGTCAAATTTTCAAATAGAATTTGATTGAAATAAGCAATAAATCAGATTAGAGCTATATAAAGCTATTGGGGCCTGTAGGGCGGCCATCTTGAATTTTTCGAAAAAATAAATTTGCCTGAATAAGTCTTATAGGATGATCTTTCAGTTGCAATATACCTTTTACATAATTAAAAACATTGCTACTGGACAAAATTTCCATTTTTGCATGGTTTTCTCATGAACAGGCTCTTAAAGGCTATAAACATGAAAAGGATGATAAAATTAACATGAAATGGTATTCATAAATGAAATGTGGGGGTGGGGTTGGAAACCAAGGAACAGTAAATTTTGAAGAACCACGGGAAAAGGGAAGTGGTTGGCAGGGGCGGGAAATTTAGTCTACCGGTATTTGGTACACTACTTGACGGTCCACAAGCGTGTCTTTTACGTGCATGATGCGTGGCACTTTCCACACATGTTGGCCCACTATGGTCAGCGGTCAGAGTTTCCGTATTGTAGACCTGACAACCCCTGCGGACGAGGGCCACCCTATTCACAGCCATCTAAGGTACACACTTGGTCGCTCTGTGGGCTGAGCACTGACCCGACGTCAGAATCCAAAGACCCATAGTCGCCTCTTACGACAAGCTAGACTCTGATATGCGCCTATTTGCCACCCGGGCCCTGCACGGGACTATACAAATAGCAAAGTAATACAATAAGGTCATCGTCGCTGTTTTAGCGAATATGCTTGGGTATGGTATGTTATGTTCATCGACTTAACCTATTTGAACTTAAGCTGTTTGTTGTACTAAGATGGTCACCCTACTATCCATATTGCGTTTCACAACCGTGCTGGTTTTATTTTGTTTGGGGTTTTTTTGTGCTTTACTTCTTAATAGATTTGTACTTTATGAAAGGATATGGAGTAAATGAACACGAGACCACAACACATATATGTCCAACTGCAATTAATCTTTTATGAGCTGTATGGCCATTACGGAAAATTATTCCTCATCAGCAGCACTAGAACCCTAACAATGGAAATCCACAATTTAAAAGATGATCAAAATGCATAAAACCAAACGAAATCCAAATATATATAGTTAAGGGCAAAACTACAATAGAGGGAGTTAAACCTTAGGTTTTAGAATTTACCTAAATTTTAGATAGTGGTTAGAAACAAAGTGAACACATGAGAAGAAATCTCATGTTCAAGAACAACATATCTAAAGAAATAAAGTGCATACATCTTAAACACGGGGAAAGTCCGCAATAATGACGGAGATTTTCTATCATAAAACCCATAAAACCTGGTTAAATCCACCATTTTGTAAATGTCGGTGCTACAAGACAATTCCCACTTATGCTTTGCCTTGTTTTGTCTTTTCATCTTTGGCGAAATTGTTCATCCCAGTTAGGTAGTTTTTATATTTTCTTTTTTTACAAAAATCTTTTTATTATTTCTTTGACATGCTATAGTAGTCTTCCTTTAAAAAGTCTACACTACCAACAATTTGCATACGTAATTATGGTAATTAAAATGCAGGCACCAAAAAGGTACATTTCTTACATGCACATAAGTGGTAATGAAGATACCAGTCAAATAATTGTACTTAGATTAAAAGTCAAATAACAGTACTGTAAAAAGCAGTAGACTGTCAGTACTGTAAATAGCAGTAATATAACAGTACTGTAAATAGCAGTAGAATAACAGTACTGTAAATAGCAGTAGAATAACATTACTGCAAATAGCAGTTGAATAACAGTACTGTAAATAGCGGTAATATAACAGTACTGTAAATAGCAGTAGAATAACAGTACTGTAAATAGTGGTAATATAACAGTTCTGTAAATAGCAGTAAAATAACAGTTCTATCAAGATCAGTAAAATCACAGTTCTGTGAATAGTAATAAAATACTTACCAATTTCAAAGTTTCATCCTAAAACAGTTCTGTATTAGATCAAAAGTAAAAACAAAAATCCTTGTTCATGAGAACTTTAAAATCCTATGTTTATTTTCCAGACAATGCTACTAGTGTGTTACCTTCTATTCTCTGGTTGATTGGTATTAAATGTTTTTTGTTGTAATTTGTCTGAAGTTGTTTATTTGCATGTAAAATTATCTTCAGTCTGTATCTTTAACTGGGCATAGGTTTCTTTTCTATCTACCGGTACATGAATGTTCTTTGAACTTTTTAGATAATATGTCCTTTGAACTTTTTAGATAATATAGAAAGCTGCTCCTTTGATGTTTTTTTTTTTTTTTTTTTTGCTTTCTTAAGCTTGTCTTTATACACATGTTAAAATGCAGAACCAAAAGAGCCATACAAACTTACAACACAAACAGATACTATAAACAGCAAATCTAAAGACAAGCCATGAAAACCCTGTATGAAAAAGAATGAGTAGTTCCATATGAAACCCAGTCCCTCTTTGTTGGTATACAGAGACAAATTGACATTATTGTACATTGATAGTTCTTTCAAAATAATTTTTATTTGATATGTTTATTCTATTTCTTATTATCTTCTTGTGGCTTTATTTTTGCTTCATTAAGGTGTAGGATTTCTTTCTGCTAAACTTCATAAACAAGAATGAAAAGAGCCCTTTGCTAAATAAAAGGAAAGCTGAGGTCACCAGGTTTGTGATAGATTAGAAGGAAATAAAGGCATCTCTTGGAAGCAGTTTTAAAATGTATCAAATTTAAATTGATAAACATATTTATTCATCAACAACATCATGATGCAATGATTTCAAGTTCATCCTATACATGTATGTCCTAGGCTACAATGTATAATGGCATTTACTAGCAAATAGTTAAAACTTGTTTAACAGCGCAATACTTATACATGTTCAAGTTTGTTAAACAGTTAAAGCAGTTCAATGCATTCATGCAGTAATATGTTTGATATACATGTAGAACAATAAAATAGATATCATATGATGCCTTCTTCCAATAAGTTCACAAAGTTCTTTGTACCAATCTAGTCCCAATTAACACCATTGGAGAAAGCCATAGTAGTTCTAGCCTTCATAGGCTTTTTGATAAGCACAAGTAGATTTAACCAAAACTTATAACATTGATGCATTGAATTGTCTCCGCTACGCGTCACCAGGTAAACTAAATTTGCGACAGTAAAATCTACGTTTTACGCCGCCAAAGCTTGAAATACAATACAGTTATTCCCTAAATGTTACAAAAATTGTGTAGTTTTAAACACATGTTTGATTATTTGTCTTTTATTTATCTGTATTTGCTAGGAATTTCATAGTCTCTTTACATCTGTAATTATTCTGGAACATTGTAGAAGCCATTAGGAGTTCTCATACAGCATATCTGAAATGATAAAAATCAACATGTTTAAGAGTGTAATATATGTGATATTCACTATATACATGTATGTAGTTATTAAATACATGTACAACAAATTTCAATATATGGTATGTATAGCAATTTAAAGCTGTGTTGGTGTCATTAATATGTATATGCATATGTATTTCAATTATTTCTTAGCTGGTCTGGATTTCATAAAGTAAAAAATTTGGGTTATAAAATAGTGAATGATGGGTGGCTGGAAAAAAATTGAAACAGTTTTTTCAGCAACTAGTTGCAACCGATCAGGCTTGTAATAATTAGAATGCAGCATCAGCATGGGGTCCCATTTCATGAATTTGGATTTTACATGTAGGTCTGGTGCTCTACTTCATTCTGTTTAATGAAATTGTGTCATATTTATTTTAATTTTCAGAGGTTTTTTCTATTCTTATTAGATTCACACGATTTAAAAATATAAGTTATACATGTACATTCATTATTATTGCAAAGACAATTATATTGCAACAGAACTGTCTGATTATAGAATGCAAGTCTGGTTTTGTCTTTTTTTGGACTTCAATATTTAAATGCCTCTTTTGTACTACTTTCATGTTTTATGTACATGTATATGAGTATACTATATACACACAGGCACTTGTTTTATTAAAAATAAAATACATCATACATGATATATACTCTAATATATGATCTATTTTTTAATGAAACAAGTGCCTGTGTGAATACATGTATATAAAATTAAATGATATGTGGGAACTTTCTCTGTACTTCAATGGTCCTAAATTATCCATCTTCATGTACATGTTTACACAAACTTTACCTGTGCATTGGACATTTCATCTTCGAGTAGTGTACCATTTGCCTGAACTGTCATGGTGTCTTGTCACAACTAATTTATGGTAAAATAATAATCTGTTGATCTAATATTGTTATGCTTGTCTATATAGAAATGTGAATGGTATGCCTGGCATCTAATAATCTCCATTTTCCTCTCTATGATAATTAAAAAATAATAAATGGTTAGTAAATAGGTTGAAATGCAGTAGTACAAGGAACTGTATCTTTCATGTTTTTCATGTACATGTATTCACACAGGCACTTGTTTAATGAAGTAAAAATAAGAGATTTCATTTTTTGGGGGGTTTATTGTGGCATTTCATTCACAACCAGCACCTTCATATACTGGCTTTTTTTAAAGCTGCTAACAGTTTTCCATTGTGTTTTTTCCACTTGAATGTGAGCTGTGTCACATACACTTTCTACATCTCATTTGTACTATCCATGACTGGAACAACATTTTTTGACAATTAACAAAAATTGTGATTTCCTGATGCTTGAAAAAAACTTTCTACGTTCCATTAATTAATTGTTGTCCTTTTGTCTAAGATACTCTCTTGTTGAACTGAACTTCAAATGATTTTATTTTTACTGTGCGTTAGTTTGTGCTTTGTACTTAATTATCAAGATGGGGAAGGTTGGCGCCAAAGAACTAGGGTTGCTTTCCATTATGCGGTTCATACCTATTTATTTTTTGTTGTCACTAGTTCGTCTGGTTCGTCTTTTGATACAAACCGCTTGAGCCGAACCATGTAATGGAACGCGAATCTAAGGTTCAACTGGTGCAAACCGCATAATGGAAAGTGCCCTAGTTTAAACCCGCCACATTTTAATGTGCCTGTCCTAAGCCAGGAATCTTTATCAAAGCTTATGTTTGTATTTCATTGCACTTTAGGATTGGGCTTAAATGCTTGTCACATTGAAGGCTGCTGGCTGTTTCCATTGTGGATGTTTTAAATTTACGTTTATATTATAGGTTGTGTAGCGTACACTTATTCCACATCTTATTTTCTTCTATTAGAAGTGTAGGTACAATATCTTACAAAAGCGTGTTTGTCAAAATAGTCAGTTGTTGACAGAAAAGCGGACTATTATTTACAAAAAATGTATTTAAAACCACATGACGCACATGGGCAGATCTGTTTTCAGTTATTTTTATAGTATGACTGTCATTTGTTTATGTGAATATTTTAACTCAATTTCACAGTTTGTTTGTTAACCTCTTTTTATCCTTAATGGTTATTTTGTCATTTACGAATGCCTGTTGTAGTTACTTTGAGGACCTTAATTTGGTTTGCAAGGCAGGCATGTATTTTGAAGAAGGGGGATTCACTACTGAGGACGAAAAATAAAAACAGTCAACTGAGGACGAAAAAAGGAAGGCCAAGACAAATTTTGCCCCGAAAATCTACATTGGGAGAGTGGGATTCTAATACCTTGACCAACCACTGAGAAAAATAAACAACGGTCCATGCTTTAAGATTATCCAGTAAATTGCTTCAACGCTGGTGTATATTCCTTGTCAACTTTTGTCATTATTTCTTCTAATCACAGTGCATTTAAATACAAATTTGAAAGGTTCAAAAGTTGTAAAGATATTAAATCTGGCTGCAAAAGTTCTCACCGACTTACTTCTGATCTTGCGTCCTGTTTGTTGACCCGGTAGGTGAATATACAGAGAAGTAGAGAGCAGGACAGAGGAGGACAGAGAATTAATAAAAAATGATTTATTGTGTGAAATAAATGTTGTTATCTGGCTATTGTTTATTTCTAGGGTATTTTTAGTAATTTGAAAGCTCTTGGGTTGGTTATAATTGGTTCTATATGGTAGGAATCGAAGATAACTACGATGTCGGTAGAGAGGAGTAAACCAGCGTATGATGATCTATGATAAATGCCATCAAAGACTTTTTCCAAAGTATTAAATTTGGAATAAATTACACTATTATGTTATTATGAAGCTATATGTACATACAAGAATCTTTGTATGTGTATTTTTTTGCCAATTCAAACTTTATTTGCAATTGTTTTTTTCGTAAATATTGTAATCAAAATGGCGACTGTAGACTTAAAAATACAGGTAAGTGCAGGGTCGGATACGTATGAATTACGGTTTTCTTAGTTGTACGACAACGCATTATGCGTTGAAGAATAACTCGTGACAAATATAATATTGCACATTTATTATTACTAATGCATTCAGTAAAACATGAAAATAAAATATTTTTTTTTTTAAAAACATTCATATCTTTATTTCCTCATTAGATGAGATATATAAGAATACAATTTTACATTATTATAAAAAAAACAACTTTACATACAAATCAATTCAATTAACACACAATGTCTGTATAATAGAATATAAATTCACACATCTGAGAAAATAAAGAGAAAAAAGGTACAAAAGCAATAAGAAATAAATGAAGGAGAAAAATGTTATACAGTAATCTTGAATAAGCTGATGGGAAAGTTAAACCAGCTAAATTCAAGACAACTGTATATCACTCAAACTATGCTGAGACAGATCACATGAGAAATCTTACGGATCGGCTAAACTCAGCCACACAGCTTACAATGTGAGAATGGCACAACTTCAGGAACTGAATATTGTCATCGGCATCAGCGAATTCGTGTAATGGAAGTCGACCAAGTAACATTTGAAACAGTTTCGTCTTCATATGTTGACAGCTCACAATACAATTGAAGTTCAAAGTTTTCTATAATCATCCACCAAAACACATCTCTGAGTTCCTTTGTACACGGACAAGAACAACACGCATGCACATAAACATCATCAAAGGTACGATAACAGACCTTGCATAAACTTGCTGTTGAGTTTGGGATAGATGCTAACAGTTTTGTTATAAAGTAGGAGTTTCTTATTTCACTGAACGTTGTGGAGTGTTTCCAAAATGTTGCAATTGTGACTGCATTGTGAATGCACTACTATTCCACTCAATTTCCAAAACGTGATCCCCTTTGATTTTGCATATTTCTCACTAAGCTTCAGGTTGATCTCTTTTCTTTGTGTCTCGTATTAGTGGTAAGTCATATCCCTCTTGGTTGATTTAAATATGTTTTTTTTTTTGCCTTTTATAAAAAAATATTGTTCAACTCTGTTCAAATAGGGCTTATATGCCATATTATCTAAATTTTAACGGGTACCCTTAATTTTTAACAACCAACAATTGCCACACTTTAAATATGATTATCGGCCCTCTCTTTTTAATGTCGCAATCAATGATAATTTGATTATATTGGCGCGTGACCACAACAACAAATCTATAATCAAAGGAGTAGCGATCACACGATCGTCATGACCGTTAAACAAACATGTTAAACCATGCATTTGATCAGGACTCAATTTTCTAAAAATTCTTTCATAGCTCGTAGTATTTAGCGTAAATACCGTGACATTTTAAACATTATTTTAAGAAAATTATTTGCATCACTCAATAAATCCTTAGGCACTCTTATACTATAAATGCATTATGTATGCACTCTTTTCTAACATTTCTGAACATCGATCCTTCTATGTTTTTCTTTCATTTCTCTATGTTACTTTTTCCTTTTTGTTATATATTGATGTTAAAAAAAATCTGAGTGCTAAAAAAAAGACACCAAAAAAAATCCTTATAAGACAAATACATGTCCGGAAAGCCGAGGAAGAAAAAGTAAAGAAAATATCAAGAAAAAAAAATAATCTAAACACTGTACAGAGAATGGTTCACCGACTCCTGTGAAGATACAGACTAAGAGAAAGTATAATGTGAAGATTATTACATTGGATACACCGTAAAGTACCTATATCTTTGATCTATCAGACAGGGAAAGCTACCTACTAGTATTTGAAACAACGTCAGAGGCATACAAAGAGGTGTTCAAGAGGAAAAATGAAGATTTGTACACAGAGATACAACGTATGCTATCTAATGCGTGAATAGGAACAAATAGGCCCCTTTAATATAGCTACGTGTTAGACATCATTTAAATATGTAACATATTTATAATATTACAAAAAAAAATTCTTTAATGTATTTACCTTTTAGTGCTTTTTTCATATTGCTTTTTATAGTATAACTGTAAATGTTTTTTCCTTGTTTTGTCTGTTTATTACTAGTTTTTGTGTAAATAATTTGTCTTGCTTTCTTTACTTTTATTTACATAAAATAAACTAAAATAAATTAATTACACACACATTTTTCTTTTTTTAAAGTAAGACTACACCGACTCATGTGAAGATACAGACTAAAAGAAAGTATAATGTGAAGATAATTACATTGGATACACCGTAAAGTACCTATATCTTTGATCTATCAGACAGGGAAAGCTACCTACTAGTATTTGAAACAACTTTAGAGGCATACAAAGAGGTGTTCTTTACTTTTATTTACATAACTAACAAAAATAAATTACTTACACACACATTTTTCGTTTTCAAAAGTAAGACTTTTCAATTTGAAATTGCCGCCTCAATAACTATAGCCGGAACACAACAAAACGCAATGCATTATGGATTTTCTGTAATGCCAACGAACCCGATCAATAATATACAATCATAGACCTGTATATTAAATACAGGTCTATGATACAATTTTATTTTTATCGTCAAGAAAAAATTGTAACCAAGTCTTTCAAAAAAAATAAATAAAAACCTCTCATTTTATCATTATATCACATATTATTAAAAAAATCTATTAATAAACGTGTTCATGAAGATTTATCTTTAGTGTTCGTGTCTTGGTGTCCTGCGCCATTACAGACCATCGATACTCCGTCAAGATATTTTAAAAATCGACAATAAAAACTCAAATAAAATGTTTCTTTGCTGTTTAAATGAATGAAAAGACAAGTTTACACATTAAAACCTTTAATTTTAAGTGAAAAAAGCGTTTTTTATCTACTCCTCTGCACATCTCTCTAAAGCTCTCTAGTTCTCTCTGTTTTGATGATCCCTGTTGACCGTTCGATTTCGAAAGTGAAAGTACACAATTTATCTTGCATCCGCGGGATAAAGTTCTAAGCAGTACGGATTATTCATCAGTGTTGTTAACAGTTTTATGTCTCAATATCGATGTATTCATACGAAATGTAAAACTTTCTATATTTTATTTAAAATGAGAACGTTATAGAGAGATTTAGGGACCACAAAACATCGCGTAGTACTACAAAAGTGCTCGTGACGCAATCAAACGGAAAGTTCAAAACAGAGTGCACACAAAAACAACAATGATTGACTAAACAATCTAAGCAGATCAAGTACATTTTATTTGGTAAGGAAGGTGTAATCTTCGTTTTCTAAAAGAATGTTTTCTTTTACCACATATAACTCATAAAATTCAAAGCATACTTCTAGGGTTAAAAAAAAGGGGGAGGGGCTAATTTTCATGATGTCCTGATGGTGAGGGGGGTTCAGTTACTGACAAATTCATATATTAAAAGAACAGCAAGAAAAGCATACAACATAATAACATACAAATACAACTGAACATCTGAATAGCAATCAACACGAACATAGGTTGTAACTAAGGTGGTGGTAAAGGGGGGGGGGGGGTACATGCACGGATGAACGACCAATAAAAATGATAATCACGATGAACGGCCAATAAAAAATGATAATCACGATGAACGAAAAATAAAATAGAGAAACATGATGCACGATGAACCTCCATGCACGGCTGAACGGAAAATAAAAATTGCTCAACACGATGCACGAAAAACCCTTTACCACCCACAACTAAAAATGGGTCACAGAATTGCTCATCTATTCTTGAAATATCATTGATCCCTAAGGTATTATCTGGGATTTTCACCAAGAAATAAATCAAAGTCATTCTTCCATGAATTTTAAGTCCCATTGACCTTATTTCTAATGGGTGGTGTCATGTTTTGTGGTGAAAAATGATTGTCCCCAAGTTTGGTCAACATCCAGTATCCAAATTATGAACCTTAACCAAGACCTTAGCCAAGATTAGCCAAAGTGTTAGGACCGTATGTACGGAAAATGTAAAACTATATGTCTGATCCATATAGGCGGTTAGGCCACAAACAGGGTGAACTCTGGTGCTCCGAAATCATTTCTGAAAGAAATTATTTTGTTGTGATAAATATGAAGGTTGAAACTTTGAAACTCAAAAGTTCTTTGATTAATGTCTGTTCATTTATTAATGTGTTATATGCATGATGATCTATGTACATGTATTATTGTAGAATTTCCTTTATTTATGTAGCCAATCCATTTTTACACTATATTTTCCTTTTTTTTCTTAAAAGATACAGCATAGTGTAATATGGTGGAAAACGCAACGACAAAGAAGTGTACAATTTACATGAAGGAGGCAATATGTTTTTAACATCATCATGTGTTAATTGATCAAGATAAACATGTTTAGGTAAAATGTATACATGTAGGCATAGTAAATAGAATCAAGCTAATATAGATTAATGTCCTACCTCATGCATCGTTGTAAACCATGTGTATAAAGTCCACCTCGGCTCACTCAAAAGCGATGAATTTGCACTTGCTAAGCTCAATAATACAATATCTTAAAAACTACAGTGCATATTAGAGATTTTGTTTAACTCATTAGAACCAAGGGCAAAGGTCTTGACATAAGTTGTTATATGTTTATATTTCTTAAATTTATCTTCATGTTTACCTATTACGGTATATATGTCATGTATGTTTCTGTCACAATCTTGTTTCTGTATGTTTATAAGACAATAAGTTGGGGTTTTTTTTGTTTGTTTGTTTTTTATTTATTTTAGCCTTGAGTTGATAATTTAATGGGACCTCCAAAATCTTATTGTTTGGGGTTTTTTTTATCAACACCACTATTATTTCTGAATGCTAAACTCAAAAACTACAAGGGAATCATACTTGAAATTTTAACACAATGATTAATAGTACCATATAAAAATTTGCATATAAAAGTTCAAGAAAAAACCTCAAATTTTATTTTTACTTTTTATCTATTTACAGCTGAAAGGTTCCCAGTCTACAACCTTCATCTGAAACACAATACATACTGAACATCCAAAGGACTGAGATCACCAACAGAAGTGAAATAGACAGTTTGGACTATTGAAATTGGACAAAGGAACCTCAAGAAATAATCTTGCAAAAAATGTACAATTTAGACAAAACTGTTTATGTATTTAGATTCCATTCTGTCATTGTCTGTAGGAAAGAAAATTATTAAATAAAACTCTCTAAATAACTTGTATTTTTACTATAACAGATGTAGTTACACGCCCTTCTATAAATATGACAGTTTACTGTGTACAAGTAAATATTTACTTGTAATTTGTGGTATGTTTGGTACAAATGTATGACTACTGGTTTAAATTTCTTTATTTTTTGTGAGGGGTAATTTATCAGTAGGGCTGATATTTTATTCAATTCTGATTTCAATTCTTTAAATATTTCTCAGTTACTTTAAAAGTTTTCTTGTGCACATATCTGAAATATTTTGAATACTAAAATAAGAACTAATTGTTCAATTCGGTAGTGGCTGTTCAGTCTTTCTGTCAAAATATTCAGAAAAAGAAGTATGGAAGTAGAAGTAACAAAACTAAAGCTCATTTGTTATACTGACATAAACTGTCATAAATGTAAGATATCTGATGCTGACACAGTTAATAAAAATCTGTCAAAGTAAAAATGACCAGATTTCGTTAAACAGGAAGTAGGTAAGCGACAGACCTAAAATCGAATCCCACGTTATGGGACCCCACCCTGATGCTGTATACCAAATATCAAGTGGCTGTGATTAGTAGTTGCTGAGAAAACTGTTACGAAAATTTTTTCCCCGCACGCCCGCCATTCACCATTTGATAACCCGGATTTTTCACTCCGTGAAATCCGGCCAAAAATATATATATATTTATAGTGTTCTTGTCACTGTTGTGATATGTCATTCATGTCATTAGTTCAAGTTATATGCACTGTGGCTTCACAGAGGCAGATCTGGGGGGGGGGGGGCAGGCCCCCCCTTTTGGCGGAAAAATCTGGTTGAATATATAGGAAATCATTGAAGCATGACCAAAGCGGGCCCACTCTTAGGCCAGTCAATTGGCCCCCTCTTTTCAGAATTTCTGGATCCGCCACTGCTTCATGGTTATTGTACAAGAGTTCATAGTACAAGTATAATGATAGCGCTGTTGGTATCTTTTCAATCTTAGTGGTAATTTGGAAAACTTGTGCACCATCAGACTTTGTTTGTTTTTTTCCCTTTTTTTTTTTTAGAACAAATGAATAAATGAACCTGCTTCATTACCCTATTTCTTTATACTCTTGTGTACACGACTACTAAGTTTATCAAACTTGTAGCAAAGAAAATACGACGTTGACAATGAACCAGCATAAAATAGAATTTTAATATTGAATAGCCATTCGTATGTAGAACTAGTGCTTATGATATGCATGCATCATCCATGAAAAAGTAACTTAAAAAGTTAGCCAGTATAATGAATAACAACTGTGGTGCATTCAGTTTTGATCAGGGGTATTTCTCTATGTTTAGCAATCAGCATTAAACCACGACTATACTTATGAACAAACTGCTACTGCTGTTTATGGTGCTGTTAAATTACTGCTATTTACAGTACTGTTATTTTACTGCTTTTTACAGTACTGTAAATAAACTGCTATTTACAGTACTGTTATTCAACTGCTATTTGCAGTACTGTTATATTACTGCTATTTGCAGTACTGTTATATTACTGCTATTTACAGTACTGTTATTCAACTGCTATTTGCAGTACTGTTATTCTACTGCTAGTTACAGTACTGTTATATTACTGCTATTTACAGTACTGTCATTCTACTGCTTTTTACAGTACTGTTATTTTACTTTTAATCTAAGTACAATTATTTGACTAGTATCTTCATTACCACTAATGTGCATGTAAGAAATGTACTTTTTTGGTGCCTGCATTTTAATTACCATAATTACGTATGCAAATTGTTGGTAGTGTAGGATATGTTTTTTTGCTTCCGTTTCTTTTATGGCTCTGTTTTGTTTACATCCTTTCTTTGACAAAGGCTGTAAATTGTTTTCATTTCAATTAAGTGACATTAATAGCTTATTTTAATTAATTTTATCTACTTATAGATGTGGAAACTTATTATTGCTTGTAAATCTTTCATTAAGAACAATTATAGCAATGTGCATGAATAGTTTTTTTGCAAATTACATATTCAAAAAATTGTAATTAAGGGAATATTTAGAAAACTTTATCAAATTTTGATATATCAACATTCAATCGAAGACAAAATGAAAAGGTATGCGGCTTTAACTTTTTTACTTGTGCTTTTCTGTGCTTATAAATGACTTTTGCAACATTGTATGCATTATTTTTTATATCAAATTAACATTCTTGATTCTTGTGACAGGTTTATTTCCTTGCTGTGGAGTATCATCAACATCTTAAAGATAATATCAGGCGAGGAAGATGGATCGAGAGGTGATATGGCCGATGTCCAAAATGATGATAAAATAGAAGGCCTTGGTTTAGTGGCGTATGGTGAAAATTTTTATACGAACCCTTCGGATGGATTTGACAACATTTATTCATTTCAACATAAAGAAAACAGCAATTTAATTGATAAAACAATATCTACAGAAAATGACCACATTATGAACTTGAATACAAACTTTGATGGAAACATTGATATGCAAAATGTTGGCACACAAGATAGTAACAGTTTTCAGTCTCGAATAGTTTCAGATAGGGACAAACATTCACAGAACAATAATCCATTAACTAGTGATTTATATTGGCCAGAAAACAGCCAACTTTTCAATAGCATTGTTAAAGACAATAAACCAGAACATGGACATACCCGGAAAGATTCTGGCCTTTCTCAAAGTTTAAACAAACATGCCCCATTTCAGACAATAACAACGGATAATTCAAAGGAAGGTGTAAAACGTGTAAGTGTTGGTTCTGAGTTTGAAAGTGGGTCTGTAAATACTGTGACGCAAACTAATATTCCGCCTTACAACGACAAAATAACAGCCTCATCAGCCTTAAAAGAAAGTAGAAAAGTAAATTCAGGAAACATTGTGAGTGATGGTAAATTTATGGATTTTATACTGTCACAGTTTCAACAAATTGAGCGACCTGAGACAGCAAACAATCCCATAGAACCATCTATTGATACCAATGTGCGAACTGTTAGTCAATATGATCAAACCACAAGAACAATAAATTCGTATATAGACGGTGGAATTAATGGAGAACAGCTCAACTCAAATAAGTCCGATAATGGTGCATGGAGGGAAAGCAATAAGGAAAGTAACAGTTTGAAAAGTGTCAAAGATGAAAGAACAACTTTCACAACACAAGATGTTAGCCCAAAAACTACCGAAAAAGAGACAATGCATCTAAATGTCAAGTTATTGGAAAAGCCCAGCCAACAAGGCTTAACATTTGAAAGTATGCCTATTAAAACTGAACCAGATTTAAAACAAAATGGTGAAAATTCATTTGAAAAACGGAATAAAGTAACGACAGAATCAGGTCAAAATATTCCCAAAGAGAAAACCAATCCGTACTCAACGAATCAAAAAGATCAAGTTTTCTCAAAATATGGTATGGACATTAAAAGTATAATGGACCTATACATTGGTCAAAATAAGCCAATAATAACAAATCTACCAGAAAGAACTGCCAAAGTAATTGAACCGGTCGAGGATATAAAAATGCTGAACCGACCCAAATTATCACAAGAGGAAACACACAAAAAACTTGAAGAGACTTCAATAAACAAAAGTCTTAAAATGATAACCACCGACAGCACAACTTCTTTGCCCTCTAGAAAAACTCAACTAGTGGAAAATAAGGTCAAAAACATTGATTTACCCAAGTTTATGGTTACACAAATTCCAACGTTTTCTCGTTCAACTGCACGACCATCCCGAATAGGGAAAGAAAAAGGTTTTCATGATGCAAGTGTATTATCTATCAAAGCGGGAACTAGTACCACATCAAAAAGTGGAATTACGCATGAAGGAAATGCAAAGGATTTTACAACTAAGAACAACCAATCAATATGGCGAGGAGAAAATGTAGATATCAAACATAACTTTTCAAGTCCGAATATTTACAAAACAAGTACGAATTTTAAGGAAAATCCATTTGAAGTACAAACAAATATGAGGAGTAACTTTCAAGTAAATAGTAAAGATAAAGAGAAAAATGCCAAAAACTTCACAATGAATGACGATAGTCTGAAACTTGAAAATAACAAGATGGATAATAGGTTTTTCACTTGGGATAAAGGGAAGAAATCACAAGAATATAAAACTTTTAAAAAACCGAGACAAATTTGGAGCTTTCACCAAGGCAATGATGGCGCATATAATATAAAAACAGGATTGTGGACAAATTCCCATGTTCAAACAAAGACTGAAAATAGGGTTAAGTTTAGCAAAGAAAATACAAAGCCTAAAACTGAATTCAAGAATGTTAAAATGATAGGAAGCTTTTCTTCAGATTTTGCTGATATGTTCATAAAAAGCCATGGAAAACAGGAAACCGATTTATTTAGTATTTTCACTAAATGGATCGGTCAGGCACCATCAACTAGTAAAGATTCTCCAAGCATACAACGAACTTCTCATAAGGTAATTGTTACAAAGGAAGGAAAAAATAAACCTCTAGCAGCAAATCCTTCAGTGACAACAAAACATACAACTAAAAAACAAATTTCAACAGTCAGACCTATGACAACTTCAGAAAGTTTGAGAATAGATATAAACAACCCTGCACAGATTCCAGCTGGCTTAAGTCAACTGCAGGAAAAATTACGTCAAGCATGGAAGAAACGGAAACGAACTTATGTACCAGAGAGTGCTATTACCAATACTACAATAATTCCTATTGGATATCAAAATACAGTACCAATCACATTTAACCGGTTAAGACAGAATCTTTCAACCCAGATTAAAGGTACAGATAATTATCATGTGACAAGGAAAAATGACAGACAACTAACCAAAAGTATTGTAAATTTTAATAAGCACCGTAACAGAAATTTTCTTCCTGTAGTTCGGGGTATTCCTAAACTTGTTGCAACACGTTTAATTCCACAAAGTAGTCAAGGAGCGACTTCTAATCTATTATTGACACCAGACAAAATAAAAAGCAATGCACTTGCTGTGTTAAGAGATGCAAGAAAAATATCAGGAAGTAAGGAAAAGGGGGAAAGGGTCCTTAGTTCTAAAAGGCAAGTCGGACATAACAGGAGAGGAATCACAGGAAGACGAATTGAAACAATAAATGCGTCTAGAAATAGTAGTGCTAATATTCCAACAATAAACTTTCGACGCGAAAGATTACGTTTATCTAAGACTCCGATTCAGCATAGTACAGGAACTGATTCAAGACAAAGATTTATTTTAAGAGGAACCAACAAAAAAGAAAATAGTAGCATGGTATTTGTTCCACCTCGTAGACAAACAGTAGTTTCACCAAGAAAAGTGAATAATGTATCAAGATCGGTTTATCAGATTCCATCTGCACAAATGAGACAAATGCAACAAGCGTTGAATGCAATGAGGTCACGTCGTCCATCTTCAAGTGGGTCTCAACTGAGGCAAAATCAATTGAGACTCCGTCGACCTATTCAAAGAGCAAGTAACATTTCTATGTCTTCGAATCAACTTCAACTAAGGCGTAATCAGTTAAGCAGAGCTCAAAATGTGTTGAAACTTCGTCAGCCAATTCAAAGAATTAATAACTTTTCTATATCTTCAAATAATCTTCTACTAAGAGGAAATCAGCTGAGTTCAGCTCAAAATGCGATGAGGCTTCGTCTACCTAATCAAAGCCCTAATAACTTTTCTGTGTCTTCAAATCAACTTCAACTAAGACAAAATCGTCTAAGATCAGCTCAAAATGCATTAGCACTGGGTCTATCTATGCGGGGACCTAACTTGCCCATCCAAAGATCTAATTTACCAATCCTAAGATCCAACTTGCCAATCCAAGGATCTAATTTAGCCATTCAAAGAACTATTTTACCCAATCAAAGATCAAATTCGCCAAACCAACGATCTAGTTCATCGCTCCAAAGATCTAGTTTGCCTGTTAGACGATCAAATAGAATGGTTGGGACTATTAACAACCGAAGACGAAATTCGCCTATAACTCGAAGATCAAACAATACTATTAGTTTAAGAAATAGGATTTTTCGTACTTTAAGAATTCCCGCGATCCGAAGAACTTTTCCGTCGTCAACGGCTTAGATAACGCAACACCATTGACATGCAAAACATATATAGGGCAGAGGACATGAGATGGGGTGAATCATTATTTACATAAATTGCAAATCTCATTTAATGACACTTTACATACATTGACAAGACATAATGTTCATCTGTCAAAACGAAACGTGATTTTTCAAAGCTAATTGTAATACATTTTGTAGTTCTTGTATTCTAAAATGTTGATGATCTTCGGTATGATTTTAAAATGGCTTGTCTCTTGTTTTTTTTTTTATCAGTTATCATGTTTATTATGGTCAGTGATTAAAATTATCAAGAGAGTGTTAATGGTTCTGCAAGAAAGTAAAACCTCTTGTTGACTGTAAAACTATTTCATAACGATTGCCTATTATCATCAGCCAAAATTTAGATTAAGAATATTTATAAAATTATGGCTTACAGTGTTTCATTAAAGATCATTAAAAGTTATGGAAATAATCTAACTTATCCGTATGTTTCATTCTTTTAATTAGGTTAAGGGAATTTGCTCATCTATCTTAAAGGAAATAAAAAGTGAAATATTAAGAGAAAATGTATATGTCCATGTGCTCGTTTATCTGTTTATATGCGATAGACATTGATTATTTTGCCGGAAAATAGGTTCATCTAGATTTTTTATTACTTTTACATTGCCGCAAGTTGGCATTTTTAGACCTTTAAAGAGCCTGTTCATGAGAAAAACAATTCAAAACTGTAAGTTTTGTCCAATAGCAAGGTTTTTAATTATGTAAAAGGTATAATGAAACTGAAAAAACATCCTATAAGACTTGTTCAGGCAAAATTTATTTCTTCGAAAAACGCAAGATGGCCGTCATACAGGCCTCAATAGCTAAATATAGTTTCATCTGATTTATCGGTGATTTCAATCAAATTCTAGTTGGATTGTACATTTTCATAGTAATTCTTTTTCAGATTACCTATATGGAATGAAAATTGTAGCTATATGATTGTTTTGAAATAGTGATGTTTTGTCTTTAAAATACAGTGCAATATTCGAATCCTCTGGTACCCTAACGTAGGACTTGGGCAATATTAGACTGTTCCAAAATGCTAAAAGGAGTAGAGCCACGAAGGCCAAAAATCGGTCCAATAAACTTGCCTGTAATGGCTGTTTTGATGTTCATTAGACATTACATTTCATGAATTGCAATATATTTTTTTTGTTCAAATTTTTATCAATAAAGAGGGCAGTAAGCTAGAAATCAGACTAATTTGAAAAATAAAAATCAATATTTGGCAATTTTCACTGATTTTCATGTATAAATCGGTGGATATAAAATGGGCCACATTCTTCGACCAGAGTTATTTTGTGATAGATAGAAAGATGTTTTATGAGATAATGAATCAAATACCAAAAATTTACGTTGGTCGAAGAATGAAGCCAATACTATTTTTGACATACACCACGAAAACATTGAAAATGTGTTGAAAATTTGGGATTTTACAGTTTATGACATGTTTGAAGTACCAAGACTAGACCTGTGGTGTATATAATTAGCTAAATCTTACAGTTAAGTTTGCTTAAATTTGTGACAATTTGAAGAAGTTTAAAAATTAGTAAAAATACCGGGCCGATATCAGGCCTTCGTGGCTCAATTCCTTTGCTATTTATCAGGACACTAATTCACAAAAGTTTGAAAGTATCTCTCCTTGATTTCTATGTTAATTACCGCGGCCTGACTCTACGTCTACGAACTTTTGTGAATATGGCTGCTGGGTACTTATTGTCAAAGGTACGTTTTTATTTACATATCAGGACACACATATCAAATCCCAATCTATGATTTTACATTAAAACTTCGCCACAGTCCCGGAAAATAAAATATTTTGACATACATTGACAAAAAATTTACTATGATAATTTTCGAAAAAGAATACAAAGTATACTAGACGGACAAAACCAACAGATCTCGAAATTATGGCAAAAATCCAAGAAAATCTGCAAAGAAATTCATTAATTTTCAATTGTTTACTTCACTAGCATTCAATCTGAAAATGTAATGGCAAGTTGTACATAAACAATAATACATAATAACAAAAGTAATCTGTAAAAATTTGTAAGATAAATTTATGATGATTTAACATGCATATTATATAATATACATGTATATGAATGGTGTCTTAAATATGATTGCAAATGAAAATAAAAAGGTTAATAAATACATTAATTTTTAAAACCATAAATGTTCTGTCCTTTCTGTCGCTAATTTTATCTGATTAATGCGAGAATTAACATGAAACAACTCTATAACTCCACCCCAAGACTTCGTGTTACATTTATTTGTGATTGGCATAAACTGTATTTTTTCATGCCAATATACAAATGGTATTGAACCACTTGTATGATAATTCTATCTGAATAAATTGCTGAACGGCAGCAATTATAAATATTTGTAAGAGGCAAGTGGCTATTTTCGAAAAATAATTATATAAAAAAATATGTACTAATCTGTACTAGTCAATATTATGTATTTCTGATTTCAAAACTTTATTGTATTTTAGCTTAATTTTTGTATATATCTTTACATTACTTTGAGGGCGTTGTTAATAAAATATGAACACATTCAAATTGAATATCGTTCAGAATAAATGTTTTGATATTCGGATTTTGTATGATCTATATATACTTGTCAGTATTTATGTTTCTACACCTATGATTTTATAATGATTGTTAATTGAGACAAAAATATTTTATTCCATATTAAGTGGAATAATTCACGACGTCAAATCAAAGAAAATCCTGTCTTTCAATACTCTTACAGATTAAAATTACCCATGAGTGATATATAGCTTTTTTAGTATTCGTGATTCTGTTATACTTTATAGGTTGGGTTACGAAGGATGGTTGGTGCCAAAAAAGCTAAAATATTTTTTTGAATAGCCTGTAAATGTAACATAATATTTTTTCTTCGGTATGAAACGATTTTTGGCCGATTTCATGGAAAATGTCTAGAATGGCACACCGCCCGTGACCGAGTTATACTCATTCCCTTTCAAATGTTTTCTTGTGATCATTGGTGGTGTGGGGGCCGGGGTTAGTGGGAATATAAACATAAAGTTATATTTATGAATTTTTATTTTATTTCCCATAACTGCATATACAATGAGATTTTGGACAAAATGGACATGTATCATTGCACCATTTCTTCATTCCAACCACATTTTTAAATATTGGAGCAGGCTTACAGTCCTTGACCACTGGTCTCGATATTTGTTCTGCCCTGTTCAGATGGATGTGATCCAATGATGTCGGGATTTCTCCAGAATCATACTTTTCTTCTGTCTCGTATATACCAATATCAGCACAGTTGTAAAACTGTTCCTGTGGTCCGCATCCTAAACAGCATCCATTATCATCACATTCCCAACTGTTTCCTAAAAATAAAAAAATAAATATCTATAATTTAGTATGAGCGTGTGACAAAGACTTGGGCAAAAATACTCCCGAAATCTTTTCTTTCTCTTTTGTGTACAACACAGTACTTACATAAATGAATTATGGAAAATAATTGGGACTAATTATATGTAAGCCTCATCTTCGCTTGTCAAGGGTTACGATTCGCTATCTCTCGTGTGAAGACAGCCTCAATTGCTACAGCATGTTTAAGGTCCATAACTGCAATCGTTGCAAATTTTGAGAGATTCTAATTTTTCGTATTAAAAGTTTTAACAAGAGGCTCCCAGGAGCCTGAATCACTCACCTGACATATGTGCCTGAAGTAAAGGTTATTATGCAAAATCTATTTGACGTTGAAAGGATCATAAGATTAATAAGGGGGTCATCTGACAATATGGTGAATCTTAAGGTGCTGATCACTTTTGTTCTCAATAAAAATCTGTCACCCTTTTTAAGTTATAAGCAAAAAAATGCAGTTTAACCTAATGTTCTATTTTAGCCACAGCGGCAATGTTTTACAACAATCAAAAATCCCCACATCAGTTCTATACATCTAATGCTAATAAACAACAATACCAAGTTTGGTTCCAATTGCACTTAAAAATGTTTTAAATGTAATGAGGAAATGCTCAATTTTGACGTTCTAAGGGCAATAACTCCTCAAAGGAAAGGTCCTACAACGTTGACCCTATTACATATTTTGTAGATCTTGATGCGCTTAACAATATGCAATTTAAATTTCTCAAATATATTGTATAGTTTTCAAGATATTGGGCTTAACAGGTGCAAAATTTGCAAAAAAATCCACAAAAAGGGCAATAACTCCTACATGGGTTGTTGGATTTTCTTCAAAATTTCACAGCTGGTAGATCTTGAGGTGCTGATCACTTTTATTGCCAATCAAAATTTAAAAATCTGTCACCATTTTTGAGTTATTTGCAAAAAACTGCCATTTACCCCTATGTTCTATTTTTAGCCACAGCGGCCATGTTTTACAACCAATCAAAAATCCCCACATCAGTTCTATACACCTTATGCTAATACACAACAATACCAAGTTTGGTTCCAATTGGACTTAAAGTGTCAGAGGAGTTAACGTTTTCAATGAGGAAATGCTTTTGAAATGCTCAATTTGGATGTTCTAAGGGCAATAACTCCTCAAAGGAAAGGTCCTACAACGTTGACCCCATTACATATTTTTTAGATCTTGATGCACTTAACAATATGCAATTTAAATTTCTCAAATATCTTGTATAGTTTTCAAGATATTGAGCTAAACAGGTGCAAAATTTGCAAAAAATCCACAAGAAGGGCAATAACTCCTACATGGATTGTTGGATTTTCTTCAAAATTTCAGAGCTGGTAGATCTTGAAGTGCCGATCACTTTTGTTTCCAATCAAAATTTTGAAATCTGTCACCGTTTTAGAGTTATTTGCAAAAAACTGCCATTTACCCCTATGTTCTATTTTTAGCCACAGCGGCCATGTTTTACTACCAATCAAAAATCCCCACATCAGTTCTATACACCTAATGCTAATAAACAACTATACCAAGTTTGGTTCCAATTGGACTTAAAGTGTTAGAGGAGTTAACGTTTTCAATGTTATGAGGAAATGCTTTGTAAATGCTCAATTTTGATGTTCCAAGGGCAATAACTCCTAAAAGGAAAGGTCCTACAACGTTGACCCTATTACACGTTTTGTAGATTTGATGTGCTAAACAATATGCAATTTAAATTTCTCAAATATCTTGTATAGTTTTCAAGATATTGAGCTAAACAGGTGCAAAATTTGCAAAAAATCCACAAGAAGGGCAATAACTCCTACATGGATTGTTGGATTTTCTTCAAAATTTCAGAGCTGGTAGATCTTGAAGTGCCGATCACTTTTGTTTCCAATCAAAATTTTGAAATCTGTCACCGTTTTAGAGTTATTTGCAAAAAACTGCCATTTACCCCTATGTTCTATTTTTAGCCACAGCGGCCATGTTTTACTACCAATCAAAAATCCCCACATCAGTTCTATACACCTAATGCTAATAAACAACTATACCAAGTTTGGTTCCATTTGGACTTAAAGTGTCAGAGGATTTAACGTTTTCAATGTAATGAGGAAATGCTGTTAAAATGCTCAATTTTGACGTTCTAAGGGCAATAACTCCTAAAAGGAAAGGTCCTACAACGTTGACCCTATTACATATTTTGTAGATCTTGATGTGCTTAACAATATGCAATTTGAATTTCTCAAATATCTAGTATAGTTTTCAAGATATTGAGCTAAACAGGTGCAAAATTTGCAAAAAATCCACAAAAGGGCAATAACAATAATTAGTAATAATTTGGTTCCCCAGTTTGGTATTTTTGGTTATACTGTTCTATGCTCTTTAGATTCATACAGTGTTTGGCATTTTCAATATTTTTGGTAGAGCGCCTCTGATGAGTCTTGAATAGACGAAACGCGCGTCAGGCGTAGCAAAATTTATTGTCTGGAACTTTGTTGTCATTTGTATTTCGAACACACGTGAAGGTTAGCACTGCTGGTGGAGTTTAAATTCCCCGAGGTTAACCCGCTCCGGCACCAACACTTTTGAGTTGGAGAATACATCAAAGCTTTAAATTATCCGTCTAAATTTCAAAATTGTCTAAACCCTAAGTTTCTTCCTACCCCAGACATAGGTTGAATATCTTAGTAATAATTTGGTTCCCCAGTTTGGTATTTTTGGTTATACTGTTCTATGCTCTTTAGATTCATACAGTGTTTGGCATTTTCAATATTTTTGGTAGAGCGCCTCTGATGAGTCTTGAATAGACGAAACGCGCGTCAGGCGTAGCAAAATTTATTGTCTGGAACTTTGTTGTCATTTGTATTTCGAACACACGTGAAGGTTAGCACTGCTGGTGGAGTTTAAATTCCCCGAGGTTAACCCGCTCCGGCACCAACACTTTTGAGTTGGAGAATACATCAAAGCTTTAAATTATCCGTCTAAATTTCAAAATTGTCTAAACCCTAAGTTTCTTCCTACCCCAGACATAGGTTGAATATCTTAGTAATAATTTGGTTCCCCAGTTTGGTATTTTGGTTATACTGTTCTATGCTCTTTAGATTCATACAGTGTTTGGCATTTTCAATATTTTTGGTAGAGCGCCTCTGATGAGTCTTGAATAGACGAAACGCGCGTCAGGCGTAGCAAAATTTATTGTCTGGAACTTTGTTGTCATTTGTATTTCCTACATGGGTTGTTGGATTTTTCTTCAAAATTTCAGGGTAGGTAGATCTTGAGGTGCTGATCACTTTTACCTTTGCCAGAATTTTGATATCTGTAGCCGTTTTTGAGTTATTTGCAAAAAACTGCATTTTACCCCTATGTTCTATTTTTAGCCATGGCGGCCATGTTTTACCTTGAATCAAAAATCCCCACATCAGTTCTAAGCACCGAATGCTAATGAACAACCATACCAAGTTTGGTTGCAATTGGACTTATGGTGTCAGAGGAGTTAACGTTTTAAAAAGTTTACGGACGACGGACGGACGGACGACGGACGCCAAGTGATGACAATAGCTCACCTGACCCGAAGGGTCCCTCACCTCAGGTGAGCTAAAAATGACTTTTTTAACCCAAAAATGAAAAAAATCATCAATTTTCAGAAAATTTGATGTCTGTGCAAAAGTGTAAAAAGAAAACGAGGGAGAAAGCTTTATTTTCACAAAAACTGGTCAAACTTTTCGGAAACATGCATTATTTTCAAATTGACCAATCTTAGACTTCTTTTTTTCGACTTGGTTATCAAAATTTCATTTTCTGAACGCACTGGTGCTCATTGCAAAAATAAAGACATGGTTTTTTTAGTGAACTTAATTTGATTTATCATTTAGCATAAAAGAATTTATAATATATATTTTCAAGTTATTTTTTTAAGAACTCTGATAGAAAAGAAGTGGTGCGTTATTTGTGTTGCTCATCATATTTTGAGAATAACGATTAACGCCAGACAATAATGAATTTGATACAATGACATATCAGGTTTGGGGTCTTATCAGTTTTAAGTAAAAATGCCTAAAAAAATTCTTTCTTCGTTATCAGCCACTTGTAGAAAAGTTCAAAATTGAGTTAAAAGCTGTTTTAATTAGTGTTTGACTGGTCTGATGTACTGAGATGATAACCTCAATATCCCTATTGTGTCTCACAACTATGTTGTGTTCTATGGTCATTACCGGATCCTAAGATCGCAATGGAAGAGGGAGGTTTGGCGCCATAAAACCTGGTTTAACCCACCATTTCGTTTGAAAAGCCTGTACCAAGTCAGGACCATTGCGATCCACCAATTCTCCGGTATGACTGATTCGTTTTTGTCATTTTCTCTGGACTATGAGATTGATCATTCAAGTTCGGTAGTTTTGTTATTACCTTTATATCAAGCCGCCAAAAAACTATAGTGCAGTACCGGGCGTGCAGTCAGATAGTACATATCACAATGTATGGAAGGTGCGCTGTGTAAAAACGATTGAGAAGTACATACGTCATAGTTGACTTGTGCAACCTAGAAAACCGTCTGCATATTTTTTTGCTTTTTCCATAAAAAGACTTGTAAGCAGTCTTTCCTTTGAATTTAATTGGCACCTTTTTTTACTATACTTTACATTGTCCTATGAAATGACATTCGTTTTTCACTAAAATCAATGGCCGTCAAGTAAGAATAAAAAAGTCGAACACTTTGTTTATTTTTTGAAATAAAGTAGCCGCTGCATGAAAATGGGCTAACAAACAAAATAAAACATGTATCTATTGTATACTTTAAACAATTTCCTCAATAAACATATAATAAAATAGATGAAATAAAGGTATTAAGCAATGCTAAAAATCTATCTTTCAAAGCAAGTAAAATATTTCATGTTATAGTTGTGAAGTACAACTTTTTTGAGAGTGCACTAGTTGAATAGTACACAAGCACATGTTGAATAGTACATAAGCTAAAGTTTATCAGTGCAACAGTGTACTATGTTTATACACATTTGAACACGAAAAATACTAAATCTAAATAAAAATCGGCAATCACCTTAAACAAGAAATTTACTTAAGGATGTATTCTTTAAAAGGGTCATATCCACACTCAATATTTCCCGACCCGACAATACAGAGCGCTGCGAGAACTAAATGCATACCACGCGATTGAAAACAGATATTTTGCGAGAGCGCCTCTGATAAGTTATGAATAAAGGAAACGCGTGTCAGGCGTAGCAAGGTCACTTACCTTGTTTTCCCAGTATCAGGTTTCAAAGAACAAGAACAGTCAAAATATTTGCATAAAATATGTTCTCAAGAAAAATTCTATCAATATGACCTTTTTTCAACATGTTCTGAATTAAAACTATAAAAAGTGGGTCACTTGCTTAAAATTTTGCCAACATTATAATCCTTGGAAATTTTTGCCAGTTTTTGTATGAATTATTTCCCTTGAAAAATATAAAAAATGTATTTACATGTATATACGTTTGATTGAAGAGTTTGATAATAACTCAAAAGTATTCCTAAACTTTTAATATAAAAAAAATGTTTAGCCTAAATTTTATTAATATTTAATGAGATTTGCACATATGGTCACATATTGTTGCACTTTTTGCTTCGCTGTCACATGACCAGTGTCAGGCTCCATCTTAAAATATATGAATTCGACATTTTGTTGAAAATGACAACGATTTTAGATAAAAAAAAGAAAAAAAGATAAGAAAAATGTGTCCATGGGACGCAGATGCCCCCGTTGGCCCCAAATAAAAAGTTGAAAGTCCTACAGATCTGAGAGTCGCTTATGGCTTAGAATGCATTGTTTGTCATACTGAACCCTCCTACCAAGTACCAACTCATTTCCATTTACGGTTTCTTAGAAACGCTTTGCGGAATTATACATATACGTAAGGACGTACGAGCATAAGCAAAACCTAGTGCCCCCGACATGGCGTCGCGGGTGGCATAAAATGACAATTTTCGCATTTTTGGGACCATAAAAATCACTATATTTCACAAATACATGTAACTTGAAAACCGTATATATCGCTACAAAATTTTGTCTTGCAGTTTGCGAGCGTGAACGTTGTAGCGGCACAATTGAGCCTCCTCTTATCGAAGTATACAAGAAGACAAGAGACACCAATCGGGCAGTCCGAAGCCAAAAGTCAAGAAGAGCGAAGGCAAAATCGGTCATTACATAACTAAACAAGCACGAACAAACAAGAGAGGACTTTAAAGTTTTACAGAACTTTTAAAGCGAACATAAGATATTCCTCTCACCATATTAAAAAAGGACATCTTTTTGCCCATTTCGAAGGACTGGGCATCGTTCCTCGAAACCACTCTCACAAATGGTGTTGAGAAGAGAGTCGGAAAATTGGTTCATGAAATTTTCACCTCAGACGAGGATGGAACCACGAGACTCAGTGTTATAGCCCGACACGTTAACTTTACCGCCGACTCCCTTTTATTTGATCAATGATCAAACCATATGGTCCAAACATGAAAAAGCTACTGATTTTTTTTTTTTTTTTGAAAATTGACAATTTCATTTCGATTTCGTCTGGAAATATTATTATTAAAACAAAAAGTCGCATTTGCAGATGTAAAAATGGGTAACTCAGAAAGATCAAAGACGAATCTAGCAAACATAATGGGATAACAGAAAACAAAACACACTTACAAAACTGAACCATGAGAAATTGAAAATCCACCAATTTGACTTAAATCGTAACGAGGTAAAGCAAAAAATAATATCTACCTATTGGTACTTTCAACTCTTCGTTGTACTTCTCAACTACAGCAGTTGTACATCTCAACTGTCGCATTTGCACATCTCAACTATCGCCAATCGTTAAAAGATGTACAATTCAACTTGTGCGGATGTACTAAAAAACTTTCGCATATGTACTTCACAACTTGAGCACCGATGTCGTGTTTTATCATGAAAGGGCACAATAAAACGACTCTCTACCCTTCAATATATTGTTATTTAGGTAGCTTATCTTTAGGATAAAAAATAATGTTTTAAATACTTATGATGTTTTATATACGTGATTTTCGGAATATTTATGTATAAAAGTATTTAATTTGTATTTTAAGAACTAAATTAAAGTCAATTTTAAGTCATTAGTAACATAAATGCCTTAATAATAGTTTCCAGTTAAAAAACATTACTATTAGGCATATTTCTGGCATTTTAGATGTAAATTCCCAATTTTGGGTGTCTTTTTCGTCTGATTTACCCACAAGCCACTATAAAAGCACTAATCAATTATAGCGGGTGTACTTCTCAATCGTTTTTACGCAGCGCACCTTCCATACATTGTATCAGGTAACTTGTTAATTTCAAAATCGTCAAGTTTCAGAAGTATCGATAGCAACCAAAACTATGACAAATGGTAGGTTATAAGGAGGGAGAAGTTATCAACTGTTCAACCATTCAGTATTTTAAGAGGGTTGATTATTATTAAATGTTGTCACAGATTTTGAATCATGTTCTGTACCTGTGTTATATTTCCACTGCAAAATACATTTCGTGCACGTTACTCCATTTGGTAATCTCAGCTTGACTTCGATGTCACCTGACATACGACCAACTGTATACTTGGATCCTCCTCCGTCTATCTCTAAAACATGTTTGTCGAAACACTCCTCTAAAGAATCTCTATCATAATCACGTGGACAAAGTTTAAATTCAAACCAGCCTCTGTGATTGGATGTCACTCTAACTGTCACGATTATCAATGCACCTGATGAATAATTTCTAGAAATAAATCCCGAACTGAAATACCCGCCATCTTCGTGATCTCTAACGTCATCGTATGGGTCACCGCATGGTCCACATTTCCCCCCATTTATATTCCACTGCCTCTATAAGATTAATTAAAGGAATTTATCAATGTAGCTTATGTATATCACGATAACTGTAGAACTATTCCTTTTCATTGTACATGTATAACATAGCGGAACATTTTCATTTTTGAATATTCTGACTAGAAAATTCATAAATTCAACAAGCATGCACATTTACCCTACCTACTATGATACCGTCTGAAATTCAAAGTGCTTATGGTTTTTAATATGGCACATGTGGATTTTATGTTGAAAAGACACATTTTTCCACACACACACACACACACACACACACAAAAAGCAAAAGCCTTTTTGTTACTTTACTAAATCAACTCAAGTTGCAGTGCCAAATGGCCTCGTTGAAGGCTGCAGGCGGTTGTCCATTGTGGTTTTTTCTGAATTGCCGCTTGATTGTGGGCTGTGTCGCCTACACTTATTCCAAATCTCATTATTTTCTATTGAGTAGTGTACAGTGGTTTGAATTTGTTCCTTTTATGAACGGGTGCCGTGTTTGTGGTTCTTCGCACTGTTCCTTTTGGTGACTATTGATTTTCAAATGATCGCTGTCATTTTCTTATATATTTAAGTCATTTTAGATTTACACATATCCTATATTTTCCTCCTTTAATACTTCTTTTACCTATTCCATCTTTTAGCCAGATCAAGTAACTCTTATAAAGCATAAAACAGAAGACATACAAGTTAGGCGATCGGATTATTAAGCACCGAACATAGTTATTAATGTGTTTTAGTTAAGGTTTCATAACAATACAGACTAATTACGCTTACCAGTCTTCCCCCACAGTTCAAGGAATTGTCATTGTAATTTGGCGGGAAATTTTCCGGATAGAATCTCCAAAGTGACGATCGTTGTGGTGGGTCAAGCAGAAATCCGTGCCCATCAGTGCCATAGATAAAGGAGACGAAAACTATAACACAGACAATCATCCTCGCCGTCCACGCTTATCATCCTATGTTCCCGAGGCTGAATCTCACCATGGTATGATGAATAGTTTCTGCAGTTCATTCTTATAATTTAGATGGCCCATATCTTTAGGTGACAAGACACTACATAGGTTATTAATTTACAAAGTTATTTACTTTTGTGCGCATAGCAATAAATAACAAAATTGTGAAATAAGTCATACAAATGTGAAAAGCTGTACCTGAGGTTTCTACATTAAATAAATATAATGGGTAATTTAGGCACGAAGTACTAACAAGTGACAAATACAATTTGCCAAAATTAAAGTTCAACGAGGATATACCATAAGTTTATATAACCATGCAACAACAAAGACAAAACATTTACTGCAATGGTTCTTAAGACCATAGATGTATAAGATGTATAACCAATGATTTAAGACCATGGAGTTAGATTATCTCATAACTCCATGTTCAGACAAAACAATATCAGTCTTAATTCAACTAAAACTGCAAACTGGAGGAGGATTCACAAAAGCATCAATCTTGTTTCCAAATACAGGATAAATAAATAAGTTTAAATTAAGCTTTGCCATAGACTTTACTTACGTTAACCTTGTTACTGTAATAAAAAAATAATTGTGACCGCATGATTTTTTGCAAATAAAGGTAATAACAAAACTACCGAACTTGAATGATCAATCTCATAGTCCAGAGAAAATGACAAAAAACGAATCAGTCATACCGGAGAAATAGTGGATCGCAATGGTCCTGACTTGGTACAGGCATTTCAAACGAAATGGTGGGTTAAACCAGGTTTTATGGCGCCAAACCTCCCTCTTCCATTGCGATCTTAGGATCCGGTAATGACCATAGAACACAACATAGTTGTGAGACACAATAGGGATATTGAGGTGATCATCTCAGTACAGCAGACCAGTCAAACACTAATTAAAACAATTAACTATCATATCTTTTAACTCAATTTTGAACTTTTCTACTAGTGGCTGATAACGAAGAAAGAATTTTTTTAGTGATCGTATGAGACGTATTTTCTTATAGCCCTGCTCCAAAAGTCGGTCACGAAGAAATCGGTGTCTGATCAAAAAATCTGTGAAATGTGTGCAAGCTCTGGCATATCGAATAAGTTGTGAAATATGCACCGTATGCAGGAGAAGTAGGTATATTGCTCTGTAGATTAGGGAAATTAATAACTTGAAAATTAAAATCGTCTCGTCTATCGTAATTTTTTTGTACTGAGATGACCACCTGGGTCAAATTCGAGGTGCAAATCCAAGAAAGACGTGAAGCAATTAGATTCGGTGGTCTCTTTAATCTCCAATTCCGGAGGATATATTGAAGGAATCCAACTACCAAATCAGTCTTAAGATATTCACAACAGTTTTAAAATTCAAAATAACAGAATTAACAATTCTTATATAGAAAATATTAGAATATACATGTATTTAAAATACAGAATACAATTTATAGACTTTTAAAAAAGAAAAATACATCAAACACAAGTGAGATCAGCTATCAAAATAAAACACGTATAAATCTCTAATAATATGGAGGTGAGCAGGCTGGATTCATTTTTTTTAATAAAAAAAATCTTAAAAAGATTGCCCTTTTCGTAAATTTCAGTATTGTATCTAAAACAGCTCGACCAATATTACAATTAAGATATCCATATTAATATTAATAAATATTTATTAATAAATACAGAATATGTTAGGCAATGAATAATATCGATTATAATTCTTTGAGTTAGACAACAATAAACAAGCTTTTGTTGCAAAACTATAAAGAAGTTATTAAGACTACAGAGAACAAAACTTGGGAGTCGAGGTGCGTTTCGAAATTTCTATTTCATTACATAATGATATAAAGGTATAATATGTCATACATATGGTCAATCCTTTATTATATGACCTAGGTTTATTTAACTTAATAAGTAATTTGTCATTATAGTCGGGGTCATCGTGTCGATGGCCTTCATAGTTGCCACCTCTTGTCGTCTGATGAACAGCTAATAATGTCCTCGAGACATCAAGTGTTACAGCGCCTACAAGACGTGCATAAAATATCAACCAGTTGTCGTATGCTCGTCTGCCAATGACAAGATCCGGAACAATTGACCAATCAAAGTATTTGTTAGTAAAGAAGAAATCCTCTGCATAGTAATGAAACAACTCTCCTCTTTGGTCAGCTGTTCTTTTAATATTCCCATAGGAAACGCCTTCCTTAGCAACGAGAAAATTAACATTAGTTCTTTGGCCACTTATAAAAATTGGTTTCTCATGTTCAAATGTATTATAAACTATTGACAACGTATCAAGCAATGAAGATTCGAATAAAATATCACTGTTTGCGAAACCATAAAAAGTGGAGTTAAAGTCTCGCTTGACAGTCTGAAACATTTCTCTCAAAACCGGCGAACCTCCGGCTGCATGGTGGGTGATATGATATGTAGTCCAACCCTTGTCTTGGACAGACTTGGCTAAAGAGCTGTCATTTGTAAAAAGGACCAAGTTAGCTCTTGGCGCAAAGGAACTCCAGTTGTTCACTGTCATATTGTGAAGTTTGAATTTATCAGAATTGGCCTCCCATGATGTAAATAAAGTAATTGTGACATCATCATCTGCAACACTGTTCAGGTTTTTTGCTTTCACTAATTGGCAATTCAATAATGTCTTCGTAAATAATTTGGTCAATGTTTTATCCATATCTTTATTTAGTTTTTCTAAGCATCCGAGAGGCAAACTTTCAGTCAGTTTTGATTTGCCATTATCTCTGATAAAATTCTCAAATGCAGAAAAGAATGTGCTTAACGAACAGGAATTTTTCAGATCATTTCTATATGCGAACAGTTTTGTTACATGAATCAAATAAGTAATGTTTATCACTCCAATTAATGATACTCCTAATAATGTGTGTAAATTCCAAGCCATTTTAAAGTCATGTGGATAATTTTCCTGAAAAAAGATACTACTAAATTTATATAGATTTTACACTTGGCTATATTCTAGACAATTCATAGCCCCAACCAAACTAGAAAAAAAAATATCCAGTTTTTATCATGTTTTAAAAGATGAAAGAAATTCTAAAATTGTATGTAGTGGAGTTAACAGTTTTTATCAAAAGAAAAATCGAATAAATAACACATATTTTCAAACTACATTTTAAACTATATATTGGAGAAAAAAAACTTTAAAACAATATGAATTTTATAACATTTTACAGTCTTACCTTTATGTTCGTTATGTACATCTATTGATAACCAAATATATTTTCATTGAATTGAAAATCGTTCACAAAGTATAAATTTTATTGTATTTCCATATGCTGTGGGCATGTATAATACATATTTGCTTGCAGCATCTGCGTTTGAATACAAAAAAAAATTAAGATGTTATCAGGGAACAAACCTTTTTCAATAGATTCTTTAGGCAATATTATTATACAACATGATTTTAAAATTTTGCAGTGATGCCGTAACATTTCTGTACAATTTTGAGTTGTGCTCTGAAGGTTGAGAAAATTATTTCAACAATTCAAAAAAATGAACAACGAAATTTATGAAAAAAGAACCACAGATTCTATTTAAAAGACAGGAAACCATATAAAGGTCTATGATATAACTATGTTGAGACTTTTGATTAGACAATTCATTTGAATAATCCATTCCGCATTGCCATAGTCTTGACTTTCTAGTTGACATGGTCGAGGGAAGAACCAGGGAACTTATTATTAAAAATCGCGAAATAAGGAAATATCTTAAAACAATAAATTCAATAGTAATTTGCAATGATTCAAATGTTTATTAATAAAAATATTTGTAAAATTATTGGCATCAAAACATTAAATGCGTTCTTGTTAACTACTAGAATATAAATTTTAAGTGACCCCCTCCCCCCCCCCCCCCAAAAAAAAAATAAAACAAGACCAATCGATGTCTGGCCCTGCGTCGCACGGCAAAACGTTGAACCCTGTACGTTCTAGGCCCAATATGGACAGTCAAAATATTTTGACACTTGCATCCTATGGTGGACTTACAAAGCATATTTGTCACATGCCACCCAATATTGAAAAATAGACCAAAAAATGGTTTGTATTTTTTCCCCCTTTTGGTCCCCTTATTGCTAAACAGAAAAGGTGGGTCAAGAAAATATTGTATCCTCCATTTTGTATCCAATAAATGACCAAAATTAAGTTGTAAAAAGAAATTTCTAAATCGGACCATAAATAAAAAATGTCACATTTTTGCCCCATTTGGGCCCCTCGTTCCTAAACAAAAAGAGAGGGGACACCCAAAAACATCCCCACCCTTTAATTTATGGTGAGTAACACTACTGTGAAGTTTCATAGCATTTGGTCAACCAAAACAAGTTATTGTGGAAACAAATAAAAAAGTTGCTTTTTGGCCCCTTTAGGGCCCTTAGTTTCTAAACGAAAAAAGAGGGGACACCCAAAATCAGCACAACCCTTCCTTTTATGGTAAGTAACATTACTGTAAAGTTTCATAGCATTTGGTCAACCAGAACAAAAGTTATTGTGGAAAAAAATTAAAAAGTCGCTTTTTTGGCCCCCTTTGGGCCTCTAATTTCTAAACAAAAAAGAGGGGACACCCAAAATCAGCCCAACCCTTTCTTTAATGGTAAGTAACATTACTGTAAAGTTTCTTAGTATTTAGTCAACCAGGAAAAAAGTTATTGTGGAAACAAATAAAAAAGTCACTTTTTTGGTCCCTTTATGGTCCCTAATTTCTAAACGAAAAAAGAGGGGACACCCAAAATCAGCCCAACCCTTCCTTTTATGGTAAGTAACATTACTGTAAAGTGTCATAGCTTTTGGTCAACCAGAACAAAAGTTATTGTGGAAAAAAATTAAAAAGTCGCTTTTTTGGCCCCTTTTGATCCCCTAATTTCTAAACGAAATTATAAAATGACCCCAAAAGGGAAGGTGCACATCTTCAATATATCTTTAATCACTGTGTAAAATTTCAGAAAGATCTAGAGTTTGTTTTTTTAGATTCAGATTACACAAGACAGGCACACCATAGCGGGACGGACGGACAGACGGACGGACGGACGGACGGAGTGACCCGACTACTAGACCTGCTTTCGCCTTCGGCGACGCAGGTAAAAACCAAAACCACTGTCTTTAAACAAAACGTTGATAAGTGACGGACCATCTAACTTAAAGGGGATGGCCTTTGTTTTTGTTCTGGTCAGACCCCCCCCTATTTTTGATGGCATCGCGACATCATATTTTTTTTATTATAAGCGTTATTTTATATAGCAAAAATCCTTATTCAGATTTTTTTCACAACCTCTGCTGCCAAAATATTTTTTCATCAAAAAATTTTTTTTTAAACCAACCATCCTTTCAAGTTAAATGGTCAGTCCCCAAACGAACGTAATAAAGCTTTTAATTTATAGTTTTTATTTTGTTATAAATATTTCTTGTTTTCATTGTAATTTATCTTAAAACACATCAGAGAAATAATAACTACAAAGGTTTTGTAACCTGTAGGCAATAAGCGTGGGATTACTATATAACATGTACAAGGAGGAGTGAAAAGAACAATGACATATTGCAAATTTTTTTTATTAACATTTATTCTTAATCATACATTGGAATGGAATATAACATAAGAAAATCAAACATTGCACAAATGATAAATAGATTTATGGTGTAATTTGCATAGAATCAGCAAGGTGGTTCTAAAACTTTATATACGCATCATACAGAATTTATGATTTTTCAAACGGTGGCATGATATATATACTATTTATTATTTCCGAAGCACAAGAGCACTAATTATTACTAGTACTTGTAATAGCTCACCAGTGACTTGTTACCTATAAATATATATTTTTTATTCGAATTTGATTAGATATGTAACATAATTCAAACTACATGCATCATGATACAAAACGTAGATGTAACTAGTACCTGAAATAAGAACAAATCATTTGATATGGCTTAGCAACAGAGTTCCCAGCACAATATGTACTAAAAGTGGAATATTCAAGTTTATATATTGATTTGAAGTATTTTCAAAATAAATCTTTTATATATCTTTTGAGCTCCTTTATGGAAATGTTTCCAGAATGTATCACATGGCATTTGCTTTCCTCTTCGCCTCTTCCATTTCCCTATGCTTATTCACGTGGCTGTTATGTGTGACTAGCTTCCATTTCCTCATCCACGGTCCTTGTACAGTAGTATCAAATTCTTGGTCTTCACTTACCTACAATCATAATGTCAATATCAATGTTTTAATTTTTCAATAATGTTTTTTTTTCAACAGCCATTAGCACTGTAAGCATTATTAATATTTTGTTTAGGTTTTCCATGGTTAATTAAGAATCATAATGCTTAAGAATCAAAGTGTCTTGAGATGAATTTAATGTTACTACACTTAATAATTTGACCTGCACGCCGAGTATTCTGGCACACGGAACTGTAAACCGAGTGGATCACGGAAGACCATGCTAGTTATTGTCAACTAGGATGAGCGAGTGTTGTGTGTGTTTTATTTTCACTTTTATTTGCATTTTGTCTGTACCTCTTAGGTAAGTATTAGGTCCAACTCCTGCCAGGTTAGGGAACTGGGGAAGGCAATGCTCACATTAATTGCACTGGTGCAATTTGTTAAATGTTCCACTCTACGCCTATATATTACGCTATATGGCGGTGCTCCTAATTAGAGGAGGGACATACAAACAAACAAACAAACTGACGATGTCCGATATTTATATGTCAAATTTGATTCTAAAAGCGAGAGAAGAACACAAATAACGAAGGTTTTGTAACAACTGCGGTCCGTTGTATCCAAAAATCAAATTGACCAATGAAAGTAACAGTAATAGTCAATAGCTTACTTTCATTAACCCGCGTTCTTGTGTGTCCCACCCGCTTTTTTTAAGTGTTCGCCGAATACCCAGCGTGTGCTGTCATAAATCACCAAACCGTCATAGTTCAGTGGCGTTCATGTTCATTTTATCAACCCTTTCATGTTTATTTCCCTGCTCTTACAGTTTAATGCTTGGGAATAAAACAAGTCAATAACAAACTTCTTTTTAGCTTAAACCCAAACCAATCATGTTGGTGTGTGCCTTGCAAAAAGAATACGTATTCGGCAGCACTAACCATTTAGGGTGGGCGACTTTAGCATATTTAGATTGCTTATTGCCTTTGTCAGTTTTATATAACTGCTACGGGTATACAACATAGTGCTAGGTAGTTGCTTCTGTGCCTCTGATGAGAACATAACATGTAATTAAAAAAACTCCTTCGGAAAAGCAATTAAAATATCAAAATAAAACCTAAAGATAAAAACCAATAAAAAGCTTCGCCGAGCGCAGCATGATACGACCGCAACATGTTGAACCCTGTACGTTTTAGGCCCAATATGGAGAGTCTATTGCTCTGGACACATGCAGCCTATGGTGTACTGACAAAGGTTTTTGACACATGCTTCTCTGATGGACTTTCAACCCAGGGGGTAAAAATATAAATTTTCAATTTTGTATTCTACTCTTGAAAAGAATAATGTTTGAGGAAAAAATTAAAAATCGAACCAGAAATTCTTTTGAATTATGATTACAGCCCCTTAGGTGAATGAGCGAAAAAAAGGTGGGGGTCGCAAAAATTTATTCTTAAATTTAGAATCGATTGATTGAACTTGTAAAACATTTTTTTAATCGGACCAGAAATAAAAAAAGTAACGATTTTGGCCCCTTTTTGGTCCCTAATAACATTACAGTAAAAAAAGGGGACACAAAAATATATCTGCTACTTGACAAGAATAAACTTGCAAAAAAAAATTTCAAAATCGGACAACAAATAAAAAAGTTTCGATTTTGGCTCCATTTGGCCCCTAATTACGTAATAGGGGGAAAGGGGGGGTTGCAAAAATAAATTTTTAATTTTGTTTCTGCTATTTGACAAGAACAAACATGCAAAAACAATTTTCAATATCAGACCACAAATTAAAAAGTTTTTATTTTGGCCCCTTTTGGTCCCTAATTACACAACAGGGAAAAAGGGGGCGCAAAAATTCATCAGGTTCATTCTTTTATTGTAAGAAACATTCTTGAAAAATTTCACAGCAATAGGCCAACTAGGACCAAAGTTATGCTGGAAACAAGTTAAATATTTGAATTTTTTTACCCTTTTGGGCCCCTAATTTCGAAACAAGAGGCTCCCAGGAGCCTGATTCGCTCACCTGGTCTTGATGTCAACCCTATGAAGACTTTTGTATAGCTAATTGAACTGAACATTTAAGCAAGCAACAGCTTTTCTCTATCTGCAATATTTTTCATTCTATGGGCCAAAACACTATTTTTTGCCTTTAAGGGGCCGTAACCCCTATAAGGGGTCATCTGACAACTACGATCCTACGAAGACTTTTGTAGAGCTAAATGAGCTGAACATTTAAGCAAGCAACAGCTTTTCTCAATCTACAATAGTTTTTATTCTATAGGCCAAAAACACTATTTTTGCCTTTAAGGGGCCGTAACACCTATAAGGGGTCATCTGACAACTTCGACCCTATAAAGACTTTTGTACAGCTAAATGAGCTGAACATTTATGCAAGCAACAGCTTTTCTCTATCTACAATAGTTTTTATTCTATAGGCCAAAAACACTATTTTTTGCCTTTAAGGGGCCATAACACCTATAAGGGGTCATCTGACAACTTCGACCCTATGAAGACTTTTGTACAGCTAAATGAGCTGAACATTTAAGCAAGCAACAGCTTTTCTCTATCTGCAATAGTTTTTTTTTCTATAGGCCAAAAACACTATTTTTTGCCTTTAAGGGCCTGTAACCCCTATAAGGGGTCATCTGACAACTTCGACCCTATGTAGACTTTTGTAGAGCTAAATGAGCTGAACATTTAAGCAAGCAACAGCTTTTCTCTGTCTGCGATAGTTTTCATTCTATAAGCCAAAAACATGAAAAAATGCTATTTTTCACCTTAAAGGGGCTGTAACCCCCTATAGGGGATCATCTGACAACTTTGGCCAAATGGAGACCTTTGTAGAACTTTTGATACTGAAGCAGTAGGGCGGCATCAGATTTCATCTATCTCTTATACTTTTTGATTTACAAGCCAAAAACAGTAGTCTGACCCCCCTGGTCTATTTTTAGTAACGGCGGCCATGTTTTTTAACGGATCAAAAATCGAAACACAACTTTGGTGCAGGACACCCTAAGGATCATTCATACCAAGTTTCATTAAATTCTGTTCAGTAGTTTCAGAGGAGAAGATTTTTGAAAACTTGTTAACGGACGACAGACGACGACTACGGACGCCAAGTGATGCCAATAGCTCACATGGACCTTTGGTCCAGGTGAGCTAACAAAAAAAGGGGACCCCCAAAATCAATCCCATTCATCCTTGTATGGTAAGGAACATCACTGTCAAATTTCATAACAATCGGATAACTAGAACTAAAGTTATTGTGGAAACAAACAAAAAAGTAGTATTTTTGGCCCTTTTCTGGTCCCTAATTTCTAAACGAAAAATGGGGGGACCCCCTAAATCAATCCCATTCATCCTTTTATGGTAAGAAACATCATTGTCAAGTTTCATAGCAATCTGATAACTGGAACTTAAGTTATTGTGGAAACACTAAAAAATTAACAGACAACGACGACGACAACAACGATGACGACGACGACGACAACGACGACAGCATCATACCATAATACGTCCGCAAATTTTTTGCGGTCGTATAAAAATATATTGAAGGAAAAGAAATTTCGCGCGTCGCTTCGCTCAGCGAAGACATTTTTTTACACCCCCTATCCCCCAACCTGATACAACTTTGCTTCCATTTTTCTGTAAGCTAGTTACGCCACTTACGTCACATGGGAGGCTAATTCTGATAAATCCAAACTTCACAATATGACAGTGAACAACTGGCGTAACTAGCTTACAAAAAAATGGAAGCAAAGTTGTATCAGGTTGGGGGATAGGGGGTGTAAAAAAAATGTCTTCGCTGAGCGAAGCGACGCGCGAAATTTCTTTTCCTTCAATATATTTTTATACGACCGCAAAAAATTTGCGGACGTATTATGGTATGATGCTGTCGTCGTTGTCGTCGTCGTCGTCATCGTTGTTGTCGTCGTCGTTGTCTGTTAAATTTTTAGTGTTTCCACAATAACTTAAGTTCCAGCATATTTTATTGCCTAAATTTTTGTTGTACTTTTGATTTAAGAATGATTCGATTTTCATTAAGGTTCATGGATACGCTTTCGAATGCAATTACTGATATTTTATTTTACACATTTCTTCAGCCTATGCACAGCTTAAACTGAAGAAGGGTATAAAAAGGCAAAGCAGCGTCTAGATATATTAATTGCAAATTGCAATGGTGCTTTCTCTACTCATTTTCTTTACGTTATAGTTGTGCCTTAAATAAAGCGAGAAAAGTACATTCAAAGCTTTTTAAAACAGATATAAAAATAAAATATCCTGCAATAAGAAGCTAAATGGAAGGGTAAAACTGAAATTTGGCCTTTGTTGGGTGAATTGAAAATGTAAATGCCCTGGCAAAACTTATCAAATGTACACTCTAGAAAAACTTCTTACTTGGGCGCTACTATGCCTTATTTAACACGAGCTAGACCAGCTTTAGCTTAGGTGTTGTAAGATGATTCCAGGAAGAGCATAGTCCTAATTAGATTTAACCAAAACCAACCTTTGACTGAAAGTAAACTAATCTAAGATCTTTCCACTAACCTCCACAATATCCTTCACTGAGGCTATCTGTGCTTTAGTCCTGTCTATTGAATCGAAGGTATCCCAGTCTATTTTCATATTGGGATTCTCTTTAGTCCTCATCAGTACATCTGGTTTGAGTCCGAACATGCCATTGGGCAACCCAGGTTTCTTGAACCTTAAATCTACACTCCATCTGACCTCTTCAGACAGGTTGTCCAAACTAAAACAGGACGGTATATGTAAGGAAGCCAGAAAACATTGATATACCAAAAGGCCACTCAAATCTCAGTAAAATAAGGCAAAATAGACAAAACCAGGAGGTACAATTATCTGATTGGAACTCAATCATCAATGAAAGTGTCGAACAGAAGGATTATCTCAATAACAAAACGAGAGCATAATCCTATGATTCAAATGAAAAAGTGGAGAGCAAACAAGAACTTTACGAACTTCTACAAAAACCTGGAGTAGGAAACGAAAGAACAAGATGCAATGAATTAGTGATGCATGCAATTATAAAGTAAAGTTTTGACTGAACTCATTCAAAAATTAAAAATATAGAGTAAAGACACCATATGAGTTGAATTAGATTTTCCAGATCAAATAATAAAATTGGTTTATATAGCTCAAAACCAAATCAAAGAATCGTTTATATTTTATCCATTTAAAGTTTATAATTTCACAATTTATCATCTGAATAAAGGTTTTTTTTCGGTTTTCTCTACAGTAAAATTAACATCAAAAGAATGCGGTCGATGAATAATTACCTTCTATGTGGAATAAAGTTGTTAAAGAACAGTAGGCCACCATATGGGATTGGACACAATTTACGATCTTTTGCGGAACAACCTGTTAACGCCAATAAGTGTTTATTATTAACATTGTATCGGGTATTTGGCTACTTTGGGTAATGTACAATAGAGAAAACCGTTATTATTGCTCAGTATAAAAATTGAACAGTTGGTAAACTTGAACCATTGGAAAGATCGAAAGACGATTTTGGTTATATAATTTGACCACAGAATGCATGTAAACATATTTTCTGTAGCTATTATATAAGTTCCAATTAAATATGAACAGTTTTGAATATTTAAGATCTCAGTTCATTTTCAATTGGGAATGCAGAAGCAAGGACAAAAACTTTAAATTTTATTTTGACAAACTAAGAATAAATCTGCGAGCTAATGCTCCTTACTAGTCCCCCGCCACAGGCACTTGTCTCTATTAATTTGGGGTCACTATCCATGCCTACCCTCTGATATATCACAAGGTAAATGTGATATATCAGAGGGTAGGCATGGATAGTGACCCCAAATTAATAGAGACAAGTGCGTATCAGAGGGTAGGCGTGGATAGTGACCCCAAATTAATAGAGACAAGTGCCTGTGTCAGAGGGTAGGCGTGGATAGTGACCCAAAATTAATAGAGACAAGTGCCTGTGTCCCCCGCTCCCCAAACTAAGCAATGCATCATGAGAGCTTAAATACTCTGTTAATAGAAAGTAGTTGACCTAGGAACATAAAATCACTAAACATCATATGGGATTATAGGATAAAGCTGTATACAAAATATCAGACCTCTGTCTCATGTAGTTGCTTGGGAAACTGTGACGGAAATTTTGCATTTATGTCCATTAAGTATTCGGTAAACAGGAAGTAGACTACCTAGAAACATAAAATCAGTGTACACCATATGGTACTATAGGATAAAGCTTTATACAAAATATCAGTCCTCTATCTCATGTAGTTGCTTGGGAAACTGTGACGGAAATTTTGCATTTATGTCCATTATGTGTAAAAACCTAAGTATTCGGTAAACAGGAAATAGACTAATTAGGAGCATAAAATCGGTGTACACCATATGGTACTAATACAAAATATCAGACCTCTATCTCATGTAGTTGCTTGGGAAACTGTAACGGAAATTTTGCATTTATGTCCATTATGTGTAAAAACCTAAGTATTCGCTAAACAAGAAGTAGATTACCTAGGAGCATAAAATCGGCATACACCGTATGGTACTATAGGATAAAGCAATAAACAAAATATCGGAACTTTATCTCGTGAAGTTGCTTAGAAAACTGAGACTGAAGTTTTGTTACGGACGGACAAGGGTAAAACAGTATACCCCTCTTCATCGAAGCGGGGGTATAACAAAGATATATAAAAAAAGACAGACAAAACCAGGAGGCATTGAAAAGATGTCAACAAGAAAAAAAACGCAACTTACCTAAGGTTTTATTCATATCTTCTTCAGCTAAATCAATGTACCAGGTATCACCAGTACAACAGGTGTGATTGGCCACCATGCCAGACCTGTGTCCACCAGGGATAACCTAAAATATGTATAAAATCGGCATGAATAGGCTACAGGTGCCAGACCTGTGTCCACCAGGGATAACCTAAAATATTTATAAAATCAGCATGAATAGGCTACAGATGCCAGTCCTGTGACCACCAGGGATAACCTAAAATATTTATAAAATCAGCATGAATGGTATAGGCTACAGATGCCAGACCTGTGACCACCAGGGATAACCTAAAATATGTATAAAATCAGCATGAATAGTATAGGCTACAAATGCTGCATTTTCAAACTTTTGACATTCGAAAGCTCCATATGTATTTCTTTGACTATTTCAGATGCTTATTTGATCAGGAAAGATGCACTCAGTTTAGACAAAAACTTCCAGTTTCATTACAATGGCATTATGCATATATTGACAAAAGGTTTGACTTATTTCATAACTGATTAGATACTCTTTTTTTACTTATACTACCGATTCCTGAATTGTCACGTTTTTACCAAAATTTCAAAATTTTGCTCAGTTTTTAAAATGCACAAAATCATTCGTATCTTAAATATAAACTGAGGTCAAAATTTTTATTGTGTTCATTGCAATTTTCAAAGAATTGAAAATGAAGAGAATATAAAATATGAAATTCTGTATATTTAATGCGCTTACCTCCATGCAACCATTCGTTCTATTGGTATCTACGAACGGGATCCAGACTGTAGCCAGTAGAACTTTGTATACGTCAGTACTGAGGTAGCCAGCGTCTGTTAAAAAGTAAGGCGTCAATTTGTTAAGTTATACATAATGTGATATTCAAGCCCTCTAGCTTATATGAAAAAAAAAAACCATTAAATAGTTTAATTTCAGCAGTAAGACCGGTGTGTGTATATTTTCTGTATTTAAGTTTAGATCTCGAAATTGACGTTCAACATAGATTTTTTACAGAACCCGATGGATGACTTCTTCTGAAGACAAAAGGTAGAAACAATATAAGTTGACAAAGATAGCAATTAACACAATGATACGCGCAACTATGAGTGGCCGCTCATGTCAAAATAACGATACTCCCATAATGATAGTTTTCCATAGTGATGATTTTAACAAGTATTGGAATGCTTTTGACGAGTATCATACTACAAATGCATACTGTTACAGAATTTTGTATTTTAGAAATTATCTTGCTTTTTAACAGTGTCGTGTTTCCATCTCCATGCCATTACTCTTTACATTACTCTTACTACGACGTCAATACGATTAGAAAGCGGGACCTTTACGACGTCGTTTCCCGGGGACCATCGGAGAATTTCTCGTTTCGTTCGTGTCGCCATCATAAGTTAAATGTAGCTGACGACACTAAGAAGGTGACACGAAATCATAAGATGCAACCACGAAGGCATTACGATGCAACCAATGGAAGATTCGAATACAGCACGAAGATGGACTTTCGCACAAACCTTCGGCAGTTTTTTTAACTTGTTTAAAACTTGGGAAGTTGAAATGGTTCTGCCGATGGTATTACGATGGTAATAGCGGGCAACGCGAATGGCGCGATTTGGATACGATCATCCCCGATTTTGAAAACATCCATAATCGTGTATCCATCTGGGACAAAATCGGTATAGTATCGTGATACTTATTCCACATTTCATCATTTTTTATTAAAACTTGTATCATGATACTTGTTAAAAGCATCGTGATCATGTTATACCATCACGATGGAAAAACCATCTCGACGAAAGTATCGTTAATTTGACACGAACGCAAATAAAAGAATAAAATTGTAATGAGCAACTCGCGTCGAAGGGCGGGTCACTCAGTGTCTCCGAACACACACCCACTCGTTGCGACATATCCGTCGCATTTTCAACGATCAATTTATAGTGAAGGTCAGATCCAGTGGAGGAGGATAATTTCAAGAACTAAAGAAATAAATATCTGTATCCATCTAAAAGCTCTTAATTCCGTCATAATTTTTTCCACGTACGGAGCAAATGACTTCTTGAGTGAAGACAATCAAACGTATTGGTTTTGAGGGACTAAACCGAATATGAGGCAGACCTCCTAGAATCTTACTTAATCCCAATTTGTGTGGATATAGGAGATGGATAAATCAAGGAAAGTGAAAGGAAATTAACATTTTAACGGAAGACCAGGTTAATATTTTTGTCTGAAAGAAATTGTAAAAAAATCGACTTCTATATGAATGAGACGGTTAATTATCAAGCATGTACCATTATACAATTATAGTTGGTGTGTGACCCGGTGGTTTCTTTCCCCGAGAAAGTAAGGTAACCCGAAGGCTTGCCCCGAGGGTGACCTTACTTTTCGAGGGGAAAGAAATGCCGGGTCACATATCATCTAGGGTGATAACTGTTATATTATATCGAATATTTAAATGAAACTAATTCAATATTAAATTCTGAAACATATTTCGGACATTTTAACCGTTTCCATTGAAAAAAATACAACCCATACAATGTTGAAGTAAAAACATGGGGTTCACGTGCGAAATCTCACGAGAGGGTGACCTTACCATGCGACCCAACGATTACCGGTTGACCCAGCGAAATATCACATGTCACGTGACCACGTCTTAGCGAATCACAATAAAGATTTTTATATGAGTATATAATATTAGTATTTAATGCATATTGAGGTGACGATAACCAACACGTTCACTAAATGATATAAGTTGTCTTAACGGTTATGCTTATCAGTGAGGCTGTCTTGTTAAATAAAAAAGTATTTTTTTTTACTTTTAGGCAAGCAATGTCACATCAAGAGCTAGTATACTGTAGGTAAGGTTCTGTCAAATTGTGTTTTAACCTTCTACCTTTTACCTATCCTGAAATGATTATCGAAGCACTTGTGATAGTTTATTGTTTTGATTATTTGTATAATAAAATTCAAGTTGGTTGCTGCAATGCATTTTGATAGTACCCACCACCGTGTGGTGTATATACCGTAGTTATAGGGGTGTCCGTCCGTCCTTCCATTACACCTTAGGAAACCGTAACTTTTCATATATATCACCTTATATTGGATTTTCATGAATCTTTCATCTCCTATTTTTGAATTTGATTTGTTGGATTTTTTAGGTTTTCCAAAACAAAACATGGACTTATTCATTAGATAACAAGCAGCTGCTAACAGTTTTCCTGGTTGTTTCTATGTTGCATTTGGCTTTCTTTTTTAAAGGTGGTGTCTGAGGCTTTTTCGATTAATTTACTAAAGCTACCTTGATGCCAAGGAACAGTTGTTGCTTCATTGTGAGGAGTTTTGTCACGAAAGTTCCAGTTTGGCATTCCAGCAATATCCGGTCCAAGCACTTGTTCTATCAAGTTGAGTAATTTTTCGTTTCCCCATAGATCTCTAAATGCCTACAACAGAAAATTGGACCCCAAAAATTTAAGCTTATCATTTCAAAAGTTAGACAATAAAAAACAAAATGAAAAAAGGAATAAGTTGTTGTTTTGTTCAACTATAATCATTAATGAATGAATGAAACAAATAAAAATATTAAGCTTTTTACAGATCCTTCAGCTTTGGTAGAAATATCTAAAACTCTGTACCTGTGGAAGCTTTCCTATTTTGTGCAGTAAGATGACAGCACCTGGCCATTCCTCGTCTATCTTGATCAGCCTTTTGTCCAGCCCATATTCACGATATAAATCTTAAAATAAAATATCATAGTTAGAGGCAAATCTAAGGACCTTGGAATTGTCTCAATTGTTCGCTATTTGTGTTTAGTAGTATACTGTGTCTCTCTAGACCACTTTGACCCCGATGACCCCGAGTTCATTCCCATAGGCTCCATGTTAAATCGAAGCTATTTTTGTACTGAAATACCCACCCTAGATTTCATACAGTAAAGTCGTGTGCAGTCATGCGGAACGGCGACTCGTCCCTTTCTTTCGCCCCTTTTTAGTTCGTCACCAGTTTCTATTATGTATTATTATCTCTTAGCTTTAACCCTAGCCCTAACCCTAATCCTTACCCTAGCCCTAACCCTAATCCTCGTCCTGTCATTTCTATGTGTTATATAGTTTTACCCCCCCCCCCTTTCCTCCTCCTCCTCCTCCTCATTTCCTCATTTTTTCCTCATTTCCCTCATTGCCCCTCATTTTCCTCATTTCCCTCATTTTCCTCGTTTCCCTCCTCATTTTCTCTTGTATTTTTCGTCTTTTGAGCTTGTTTTATTCATGTATGGCCCAACTCTAATTGGTTCTTTTCGTTTTGTTTTTTTTTGTTTTTGTTTGGTTCGCCCTTTATGGGCTCTTTTTTTTTGTCTTTGTTATTGTATTGATTGCTTTTATTTTCTCCTTTTTTTTTCAATAAAAACTCAAAATCAGGTACAACTTTTATTAACATTCTACGTATTATTTACATTCTACGTTTTATTTACATTCTATCTTTCAATTTCAATATCCATAGGGTCTAGTGGTTAAATCGTTCATGATCACTCTTTTATCAAACACAATTCTATAGTCCTTTTCATGTGTGACGGTTAACAGTTTCTGGTGGCTTCTTTGGATCTTATAATCATCTCTCACTGTCCTGATATCGTTTCTGTTAACGGTTACCATCTCCTTGATGGTGTCAAAGTTGATGTCTAAAGCGTTCTTGAAGTTGAGTGTTATTCCACGAACTTTGCACATAGTTCTGTTTCCTCCTTTCTCGGGAATGGCTAGTTTGTATGCATAGTTCTTTGGTCCTCCCGTGACAAACTCCGTAATAGTATTTCCGGATACTTCATCTGTTAAATCCCCTAAGTAGTCTCCCAGCTTAGGCCTCCATTCTCCTGGTTTCGATGTAAATACGATGGAGTCTGTGTCACAGTAGAGTGCTCTTGGTCCCAAATTCTCCAGATAAGAATACAGTTTGAGTCTGGCCTGGGCGGTAGTATAGGCTGCTATGACGACATTCGTTTTCTTTGACGTTTCGATGAATTCTTCTTTATATTTCCATCGTAATTCCACCATTTCATCGTTAACAAACTGGATCCCAGTGACTTCAATTTTATCGCTGGTTAACATGTCGAAGTATTTCTTTTGTTCTGTAATGTAGGTGGTCTGTTGCATGTTGTTTCTTTGTCCAAACTTGCCCCAAAAGCTGTTCAACATCAGTTTGGCTAAAGACCTGATGCCGGGGTTCTTTTCTATTTTGTTATAGTCTAACTGTATCCCTTCCTTTTCCTCGTAATCCTTGATGTAATGTTGTTTATCCTCCTCAGATTGGCACCACTCTGGCCATCCACTAGCTTCTTGTTTCATTTTCAAGAATGTATTGATGTAGTCGGTGAAGAGTCCTCCAGACTTCCTTCCGAAATCGTACTGTTCTACCTCTTCGAAATGCCATACTTCGTAGATGTTTAAGATGGAATATCCCTTTTCCAAGGCTTTCTTCAGTTCATCTGTCACCCAAGTTCCCGTTATAGCTCTATCTTTTTCAGTATGGTTACAAGGTTCTTGCTGGTAGGTTTCCGTACAGGTACGACACAGTGGGAACATCAGTTTGTTGTTGATCTTGCTGGGTAAAACAGGAATGTATAGGTTTCTTGGCGGTAGTACTTTACATTTCACCAATCCTTCGTACTCATTGATGTCACCAAAGTTTTCCGTAATGATGATGGGATGTCCTTTGGGTACTTTTCCGGTCTTGTTGACAAATGGATAGAGTGATGTCACGTCATAATAGTTGATACTGTTTTCTTCTGCCTCTTTGTATAGAGTGAGGGCCTCTGTTCGTCCACCATAAAAGGCTTCTCGTGGTTCTAAGGCAGGGATCATCTCTAAGGAGTTGACAAAGTCGCAAAATGTCGTATCATTTTTCAGCTCTCTCTCAAAGTCACATTCCCATTTCTCTACATAGTCATATCCCTCTTGCTGCAGATAAGTCTTCTTCTCTAAGGTCCGTTGATGTAGATCGTACATGGACATGTTATTGACCGTATTGGTGGTCTCTCTTGGGTAACATCTGGGACACCCGTGCCAGTAACAGCCGTGAAATTCATACACGGTTCCATCGTGGTATCCATCTACCCTGTAGGGACCAATCTGTTTCTCTCCTTCGTTCTTGGCGTGTTGGATCTGTATGTCTTTTATTGCGGATACGTATTTTAACCATTTCATGGCTTTAATAGAGTGCTTGTGTTCTGGTCGATAGCCTTGCGCTGGGATGAGGCCAATTGTATTCCACCGTAGAAACTTGGATCGAAAGACCAGGTTGCAGGCAGAGGCAATGGTGATACTGTTTTGGAAGGGGTCGATTGGAGTACCCTCTAAAGTGTCCATGAACAGTTGTCTAAAGGTTAAACAGGCTTTTCTCAGTATGTCTACGTCTGTGATGCAGTACTTTAAGAGTTCTTCTTGGACATCAAATGGGTCGTTCCTGTGATCTTCGTACCATTTCATGAATGTTATTCGGTCTTCCGCTTTCATTCCATCAGGGTTGTAGTAACGAATCTCTGGAAGAGTTTCTAATCGGGTGTTCTGGTTTTCCTTTCTATTAAAAAGGTGTGGGAAGTATCCTTTGTGGAGTTCGTCGAATCCAAACATTTTCGGGAGTTTGGTTAAGGCAGTGGGTAGAAAGTTGAGAGAATCTATCATCCGTATGCTGCAGCTTGGAATAGTAACTGTCATGTTCTTGGCGCCGTTGGGGATTATCTTGGGTTGAATTCCATGATGAAACAGGTATTGTAGAACGGGGAAAGAGTCGTATCCTTTAAAGTTGTGGCAAATAACGGTGGAGTTGTTGTTGTTTCCGGAAAATAACCAGTTGCAAAAGTCGTTGTTGGCGTTGTGTCCCCTAAAAATGAGTTGATTCTGTCCACAGATCTTGCAGATACTCTCTTCAGTTACTTCCTCCTCCATGCATACGGTGCACACCTTATGGACCACGCATAAGTTAGGTCGGTGTTCCATGGCTCCGCAGGTACTGGCTTTGCAATGGAAACAAGTTCCATTAGAATCCGGTTGGTATCCCGTATCGCACTCTACGAGGTCGTCTTGTGTGCATTCAAAATCAAAGAAGATGTAAGTTTGCCCTTCGGGAGGTTCTTTGATTACTATAGGCATCATGTAACACTGGTGGCTTTGATCGCAGTACTGTTTACAGGATGGACAATACATCTCGTCACACTCATGGTCTGTTTCCCTTTTCTCCATGTTGACAGCGTGGCCACAGTCTTTACACTTGTAGTACCATTTACATGTTGAGTTGCCCTTCTTTGTTTGCTCCAAATGGAGTTTGAAGCACTCGTTTCCCTTAAAGTTCCGATCACATTGGCTACAGTTGATCCAGTCGTCTTCACAGGGTTCGTGTATCTTCTTACAAAGGATGCATGGGTTGTTGCATGCATGTGTTTCCTTGTTACTATATCCCTTTTTACACTTGTTGCAGTAATAGACCCTGGTCAAGAATCCTGCTATAGTGGTGATGACATCGTAATGGTCGTCGTGGTGGTAAAGGTAAATTTTCTTATCAGTTTCCGGACCTTCGTAGGTGATTCTTTTGAAAAAGTCTTTGGAGAAAACGGTGATTTGGTATTCCGGCAGTACAGCTTGGAATTGTTTCAGTTCCTCGATGCCGCAGGGTCCATTTGGTACATTGGCTTTCTCGTGGAGTTGAAGGGCCAAGTATTCTTGTATGCGTCTTCCTTGACGAATGGAATTCCATTGAGGATGGTTATCGATCCTTGCTTTTGCTGTAACAATTGCCCTAGCGCAGCATAATTCGTCTCGGTTTCGGATCCTGATGAAACTTTGTTTATCTTTCAGCATTCTCTCGAGATCAACGTAATTGCATCTTTTGCGCCCGCTTCCTTCGGGAATGGATACGTGAAGAATATCTAATGCTAAACTTCCGTCCAATACAAATTCCTCATGAGATTGTAATACTCTCTCTATTTCCTTTAATAATAGTTCCGTAGTCAAGTCCTTGAGTTGTAAAATGGGAAGGGCAATCGGGAAGTCGAGGGAGTTGGTTTCAATTGTCAGTTTAACAAGGTCGTGTTCTTTCATCTCTTCTCCAATGGTTTGCAGGATGGAGTCGAATAACCGATATAGTGTTCTTGTGATGGAAGGCAGGTCCGTGACTTCAAATTCTTTAAAAGTGACGGTATAATGATTTCTCGAAGTTCCAAACTTGAGTATTCTTTTCTTCTCCTGCCGTTTGATGGTGTAATAGGATTTCGGATCATCCATGTGGAACGGTTGCCCTGCTCCTCTTTGTCCATGTCTTTGCTGATGTAACTCTAAAAGGCGTTGGTTGGCAAAGGCCTGGTTGCATTGGGTACATTCGTAACCCATTTGGTGGCGGGTCATGTGAGCTTGTAGATTCTCCCGCCTTGTAAAAGTCTTGGTGCATCTCGTACACGAGTAAGTCTCTCGGTGGTTGGTCCATCGTCTATGACGATGTAGCTGACTCATCTTCTCAAAATTGGCTTCACATTGGTTGCAGGTAAATTGCTTAGCCATCTAAAATAAAAATAACACAGGTAAGTATATGGTGTCTATTGTTTCCTCTTTTTTCATTGAATACGTTTAAAATTATATGTCGTTTATTGATTCCTTCTCTTTTACTTGTATGCCTTTCAAATTATATATTGTCTATTGTTTCCTCCTCTTTTCGTAATATGCCTTTCAAAGTTAAGTTGGATATGTACGAGTCCTACCTTTTCTCTCGTCGTTAAAACACGTCTGAACTCTTTGGTGTCTAATCGTAAAATGATTTCATTTCAAATGGTTTACCTGTATAATGGATTGTACCACGTGATCATGTCACGTGACTTCTGGATCAAACCGGTTAGAACTGGTTTGGACTTGATTTTACATTTTGAAAGTTTTAGTTCATCGAATTGCTTTTTGTTGGAATCGGTTCTTTAAATTTTTATGTTTGTTGGTTTTTCATCAACAGATTTTCTTAACGGTAAGATTTTGTAAGTTTGTTTTCGTAGTTTGATGTTTTTTCATCAACAGATTTTCTTAACGGTAAGATTTTGTAAGTTTGTTTTCGTAGTTTGTTGTTTTTTCACCAACAGATTTTCTTTTGTGGTTAGATTTTGTGAGTTTCTTTTTAAAATGGAAGGTTTTTCGTCAATGCATTTTGATTTTGTTTGAATTTGATGTACCGATTTTCGTTTTTAAGTCAAATGTTTAGATCTCTGTCTTGTATTTTTGTGTCGAAAACGCTTCAATAGGTATTTTTAAAGGGGGAAAATTGGCTTAAAATGGGTGTTTTGGGGTGAAAATGAGTAAAATGGGGCTAAAATGGGTGTTTTGGGGGTAAAATGAGTAAAATAGGGGGGGTAATGGGGGATATTGGGGCTGCTGCTGCTGCTGCGGCGGAGGGTAAATGGCTGCTATTGCTGCTCCAGTAGAGGTAGTTTAGAGGGAGAGGGATTTTGCTGTTCCATGGGAAGAATAAAAATGCGTATACTAGTTCGGATGGTTTATTGAGTTAAAACATTCTTCTTCAGGTAGTCTTTAAACGATCGCTTCTTCTCTAATGGGTTGGTTGGTTTCTTTTGGATGTTCCTTGTTTGTCTTGGGCTTTCTTCCTCTTGAGGTCTTTGTAGGCTTGTGGTTCATGGGTTTCTTGGTCTTTACACCGTTGAGGTTCTTTACTTCCTTGGACTTTGTTAGTCTTCTTCTTGAGTTCTTTGTAGGCTTTACTGATTTTCCATTATGGTTCATGGGCTTCTTGGCCTTTACAACGTTAAGGTTCTTTACATCTTTGGTCTTCTCAGACTTAATCGATCGCCGTGTCTTCTTTAACTTCGCCATCTGTTCTCTCTTTGAGTCTTGTAGCTTTGTCAAGTGTCTTATTTCCTTGTATATAGCTTTTCCTAAACTTTCAAGTCTATGTTCCGCACTCTTTGGACGTTTGGATTGTTCTCCCGGTGGTACAACGTGTCGAGTCTTAGTTTGTGTTGCCATTTTCTCTTTCGAGTCTACATGCTTCACCTTCTCGTGTCGTGTAACATCACTCGGCCATGAAAACCGTCTATTGCATTCGGAGCACTGATAAGCCATGTTCTCTCTTCGGTGTCTTATGTAAAACTAACTCAATCTCCACCTGTCACTCCTTATATCCATATTTCACTTTCTTAACCTTACATTCGTTATGTAAAGGTCTTGAGCTCTTTAACGATATGTAACACATCTACCCTCACTTAAGATGTGGAATTGGTCACTTTGTGGTCAAGTCCTGACTGACCACTGACCAATACCATTCTAAAAAACCCCAGAATCTGCGTCTAGACTTCTTAGGTTATCTAACGATATACAACAACTCTATATTAGACCTAATTTAAGGATTGGTCATTTTGTGGTCAAGCCCCTAATGACCACTGACCAAAACACAGTACATCATTAGAAAGCCATTGTCGGACTCTACTAGATGTCGAAAGCTCTTATCATTTCTCAGGAGGATTGAGGATTAGGCGCCATTGCGCAGGTATGTGACGTCATATCCACTTCCGGTCCGCCATTTTGAAGCACGGTGGCCATCTTGCTTCCGGCTCCGCCATTTTGCTTCCGGTCGGCCATCTTGCTTCCGGTGACGCCACATCCGGTCCTTTTGGAATCTCATTTTCCCGCGAAAATTCGAATTCGAGATATCCGAGCTAATCGGTGCATCTATACTACTAGTGTTTAACGGGCCCTAACTTTGTTATTCCTTGACCGATTTCCTTCCGGTTTGTTGCATTGTCTTCTCTAGGACAATGGCTTTCTAATGATGTACTGTGTTTTGGTCATTAGGGGCTTGACCACAAAATGACCAATCCTTAAATTAGGTCTAATATAGAGTTGTTGTATATCGTTAGATAACCTAAGAAGTCTAGACGCAGATTCTGGGGTTTTTTAGAATGGTATTGGTCAGTGGTCAGTCAGGACTTGACCACAAAGTGACCAATTCCACATCTTAAGTGAGGGTAGATGTGTTACATATCGTTAAAGAGCTAAAGACCTTTACATAACGAATGTAAGGTTAAGAAAGTGAAATATGGATATAAGGAGTGACAGGTGGAGATTGAGTTAGTTTTACATAAGACACCGAAGAGAGAACATGGCTTATCAGTGCTCCGAATGCAATAGACGGTTTTCATGGCCGAGTGATGTTACACGACACGAGAAGGTGAAGCATGTAGACTCGAAAGAGAAAATGGCAACACAAACTAAGACTCGACACGTTGTACCACCGGGAGAACAATCCAAACGTCCAAAGAGTGCGGAACATAGACTTGAAAGTTTAGGAAAAGCTATATACAAGGAAATAAGACACTTGACAAAGCTACAAGACTCAAAGAGAGAACAGATGGCGAAGTTAAAGAAGACACGGCGATCGATTAAGTCTGAGAAGACCAAAGATGTAAAGAACCTTAACGTTGTAAAGGCCAAGAAGCCCATGAACCATAATGGAAAATCAGTAAAGCCTACAAAGAACTCAAGAAGAAGACTAACAAAGTCCAAGGAAGTAAAGAACCTCAACGGTGTAAAGACCAAGAAACCCATGAACCACAAGCCTACAAAGACCTCAAGAGGAAGAAAGCCCAAGACAAACAAGGAACATCCAAAAGAAACCAACCAACCCATTAGAGAAGAAGCGATCGTTTAAAGACTACCTGAAGAAGAATGTTTTAACTCAATAAACCATCCGAACTAGTATACGCATTTTTATTCTTCCCATGGAACAGCAAAATCCCTCTCCCTCTAAACTACCTCTACTGGAGCAGCAATAGCAGCCATTTACCCTCCGCCGCAGCAGCAGCAGCAGCCCCAATATCCCCCATTACCCCCCCCTATTTTACTCATTTTACCCCCAAAACACCCATTTTAGCCCCATTTTACTCATTTTCACCCCAAAACACCCATTTTAAGCCAATTTTCCCCCTTTAAAAATACCTATTGAAGCGTTTTCGACACAAAAATACAAGACAGAGATCTAAACATTTGACTTAAAAACGAAAATCGGTACATCAAATTCAAACAAAATCAAAATGCATTGACGAAAAACCTTCCATTTTAAAAAGAAACTCACAAAATCTGACCACAAAAGAAAATCTGTTGGTGAAAAAACAACAAACTACGAAAACAAACTTACAAAATCTTACCGTTAAGAAAATCTGTTGATGAAAAAACATCAAACTACGAAAACAAACTTACAAAATCTTACCGTTAAGAAAATCTGTTGATGAAAAACCAACAAACATAAAAATTTAAAGAACCGATTCCAACAAAAAGCAATTCGATGAACTAAAACTTTCAAAATGTAAAATCAAGTCCAAACCAGTTCTAACCGGTTTGATCCAGAAGTCACGTGACATGATCACGTGGTACAATCCATTATACAGGTAAACCATTTGAAATGAAATCATTTTACGATTAGACACCAAAGAGTTCAGACGTGTTTTAACGACGAGAGAAAAGGTAGGACTCGTACATATCCAACTTAACTTTGAAAGGCATATTACGAAAAGAGGAGGAAACAATAGACAATATATAATTTGAAAGGCATACAAGTAAAAGAGAAGGAATCAATAAACGACATATAATTTTAAACGTATTCAATGAAAAAAGAGGAAACAATAGACACCATATACTTACCTGTGTTATTTTTATTTTAGATGGCTAAGCAATTTACCTGCAACCAATGTGAAGCCAATTTTGAGAAGATGAGTCAGCTACATCGTCATAGACGATGGACCAACCACCGAGAGACTTACTCGTGTACGAGATGCACCAAGACTTTTACAAGGCGGGAGAATCTACAAGCTCACATGACCCGCCACCAAATGGGTTACGAATGTACCCAATGCAACCAGGCCTTTGCCAACCAACGCCTTTTAGAGTTACATCAGCAAAGACATGGACAAAGAGGAGCAGGGCAACCGTTCCACATGGATGATCCGAAATCCTATTACACCATCAAACGGCAGGAGAAGAAAAGAATACTCAAGTTTGGAACTTCGAGAAATCATTATACCGTCACTTTTAAAGAATTTGAAGTCACGGACCTGCCTTCCATCACAAGAACACTATATCGGTTATTCGACTCCATCCTGCAAACCATTGGAGAAGAGATGAAAGAACACGACCTTGTTAAACTGACAATTGAAACCAACTCCCTCGACTTCCCGATTGCCCTTCCCATTTTACAACTCAAGGACTTGACTACGGAACTATTATTAAAGGAAATAGAGAGAGTATTACAATCTCATGAGGAATTTGTATTGGACGGAAGTTTAGCATTAGATATTCTTCACGTATCCATTCCCGAAGGAAGCGGGCGCAAAAGATGCAATTACGTTGATCTCGAGAGAATGCTGAAAGATAAACAAAGTTTCATCAGGATCCGAAACCGAGACGAATTATGCTGCGCTAGGGCAATTGTTACAGCAAAAGCAAGGATCGATAACCATCCTCAATGGAATTCCATTCGTCAAGGAAGACGCATACAAGAATACTTGGCCCTTCAACTCCACGAGAAAGCCAATGTACCAAATGGACCCTGCGGCATCGAGGAACTGAAACAATTCCAAGCTGTACTGCCGGAATACCAAATCACCGTTTTCTCCAAAGACTTTTTCAAAAGAATCACCTACGAAGGTCCGGAAACTGATAAGAAAATTTACCTTTACCACCACGACGACCATTACGATGTCATCACCACTATAGCAGGATTCTTGACCAGGGTCTATTACTGCAACAAGTGTAAAAAGGGATATAGTAACAAGGAAACACATGCATGCAACAACCCATGCATCCTTTGTAAGAAGATACACGAACCCTGTGAAGACGACTGGATCAACTGTAGCCAATGTGATCGGAACTTTAAGGGAAACGAGTGCTTCAAACTCCATTTGGAGCAAACAAAGAAGGGCAACTCAACATGTAAATGGTACTACAAGTGTAAAGACTGTGGCCACGCTGTCAACATGGAGAAAAGGGAAACAGACCATGAGTGTGACGAGATGTATTGTCCATCCTGTAAACAGTACTGCGATCAAAGCCACCAGTGTTACATGATGCCTATAGTAATCAAAGAACCTCCCGAAGGGCAAACTTACATCTTCTTTGATTTTGAATGCACACAAGACGACCTCGTAGAGTGCGATACGGGATACCAACCGGATTCTAATGGAACTTGTTTCCATTGCAAAGCCAGTACCTGCGGAGCCATGGAACACCGACCTAACTTATGCGTGGTCCATAAGGTGTGCACCGTATGCATGGAGGAGGAAGTAACTGAAGAGAGTATCTGCAAGATCTGTGGACAGAATCAACTCATTTTTAGGGGACACAACGCCAACAACGACTTTTGCAACTGGTTATTTTCCGGAAACAACAACAACTCCACCGTTATTTGCCACAACTTTAAAGGATACGACTCTTTCCCCGTTCTACAATACCTGTTTCATCATGGAATTCAACCCAAGATAATCCCCAACGGCGCCAAGAACATGGCAGTTACTATTCCAAGCTGCAGCATACGGATGATAGATTCTCTCAACTTTCTACCCACTGCCTTAACCAAACTCCCGAAAATGTTTGGATTCGACGAACTCCACAAAGGATACTTCCCACACCTTTTTAATAGAAAGGAAAACCAGAACACCCGATTAGAAACTCTTCCAGAGATTCGTTACTACAACCCTGATGGAATGAAAGCGGAAGACCGAATAACATTCATGAAATGGTACGAAGATCACAGGAACGACCCATTTGATGTCCAAGAAGAACTCTTAAAGTACTGCATCACAGACGTAGACATACTGAGAAAAGCCTGTTTAACCTTTAGACAACTGTTCATGGACACTTTAGAGGGTACTCCAATCGACCCCTTCCAAAACAGTATCACCATTGCCTCTGCCTGCAACCTGGTCTTTCGATCCAAGTTTCTACGGTGGAATACAATTGGCCTCATCCCAGCGCAAGGCTATCGACCAGAACACAAGCACTCTATTAAAGCCATGAAATGGTTAAAATACGTATCCGCAATAAAAGACATACAGATCCAACACGCCAAGAACGAAGGAGAGAAACAGATTGGTCCCTACAGGGTAGATGGATACCACGATGGAACCGTGTATGAATTTCACGGCTGTTACTGGCACGGGTGTCCCAGATGTTACCCAAGAGAGACCACCAATACGGTCAATAACATGTCCATGTACGATCTACATCAACGGACCTTAGAGAAGAAGACTTATCTGCAGCAAGAGGGATATGACTATGTAGAGAAATGGGAATGTGACTTTGAGAGAGAGCTGAAAAATGATACGACATTTTGCGACTTTGTCAACTCCTTAGAGATGATCCCTGCCTTAGAACCACGAGAAGCCTTTTATGGTGGACGAACAGAGGCCCTCACTCTATACAAAGAGGCAGAAGAAAACAGTATCAACTATTATGACGTGACATCACTCTATCCATTTGTCAACAAGACCGGAAAAGTACCCAAAGGACATCCCATCATCATTACGGAAAACTTTGGTGACATCAATGAGTACGAAGGATTGGTGAAATGTAAAGTACTACCGCCAAGAAACCTATACATTCCTGTTTTACCCAGCAAGATCAACAACAAACTGATGTTCCCACTGTGTCGTACCTGTACGGAAACCTACCAGCAAGAACCTTGTAACCATACTGAAAAAGATAGAGCTATAACGGGAACTTGGGTGACAGATGAACTGAAGAAAGCCTTGGAAAAGGGATATTCCATCTTAAACATCTACGAAGTATGGCATTTCGAAGAGGTAGAACAGTACGATTTCGGAAGGAAGTCTGGAGGACTCTTCACCGACTACATCAATACATTCTTGAAAATGAAACAAGAAGCTAGTGGATGGCCAGAGTGGTGCCAATCTGAGGAGGATAAACAACATTACATCAAGGATTACGAGGAAAAGGAAGGGATACAGTTAGACTATAACAAAATAGAAAAGAACCCCGGCATCAGGTCTTTAGCCAAACTGATGTTGAACAGCTTTTGGGGCAAGTTTGGACAAAGAAACAACATGCAACAGACCACCTACATTACAGAACAAAAGAAATACTTCGACATGTTAACCAGCGATAAAATTGAAGTCACTGGGATCCAGTTTGTTAACGATGAAATGGTGGAATTACGATGGAAATATAAAGAAGAATTCATCGAAACGTCAAAGAAAACGAATGTCGTCATAGCAGCCTATACTACCGCCCAGGCCAGACTCAAACTGTATTCTTATCTGGAGAATTTGGGACCAAGAGCACTCTACTGTGACACAGACTCCATCGTATTTACATCGAAACCAGGAGAATGGAGGCCTAAGCTGGGAGACTACTTAGGGGATTTAACAGATGAAGTATCCGGAAATACTATTACGGAGTTTGTCACGGGAGGACCAAAGAACTATGCATACAAACTAGCCATTCCCGAGAAAGGAGGAAACAGAACTATGTGCAAAGTTCGTGGAATAACACTCAACTTCAAGAACGCTTTAGACATCAACTTTGACACCATCAAGGAGATGGTAACCGTTAACAGAAACGATATCAGGACAGTGAGAGATGATTATAAGATCCAAAGAAGCCACCAGAAACTGTTAACCGTCACACATGAAAAGGACTATAGAATTGTGTTTGATAAAAGAGTGATCATGAACGATTTAACCACTAGACCCTATGGATATTGAAATTGAAAGATAGAATGTAAATAAAACGTAGAATGTAAATAATACGTAGAATGTTAATAAAAGTTGTACCTGATTTTGAGTTTTTATTGAAAAAAAAAGGAGAAAATAAAAGCAATCAATACAATAACAAAGACAAAAAAAAAAGAGCCCATAAAGGGCGAACCAAACAAAAACAAAAAAAAACAAAACGAAAAGAACCAATTAGAGTTGGGCCATACATGAATAAAACAAGCTCAAAAGACGAAAAATACAAGAGAAAATGAGGAGGGAAACGAGGAAAATGAGGGAAATGAGGAAAATGAGGGGCAATGAGGGAAATGAGGAAAAAATGAGGAAATGAGGAGGAGGAGGAGGAGGAAAGGGGGGGGTAAAACTATATAACACATAGAAATGACAGGACGAGGATTAGGGTTAGGGCTAGGGTAAGGATTAGGGTTAGGGTTAGGGCTAGGGTTAAAGCTAAGAGATAATAATACATAATAGAAACTGGTGACGAACTAAAAAGGGGCGAAAGAAAGGGACGAGTCGCCGTTCCGCATGACTGCACACGACTTTACTGTATGAAATCTAGGGTGGGTATTTCAGTACAAAAATAGCTTCGATTTAACATGGAGCCTATGGGAATGAACTCGGGGTCATCGGGGTCAAAGTGGTCTAGAGAGACACAGTATACTACTGTGTTTGTTTCCTTTGTATATCTTGTGTAAAAAAAAAAATAAAACGCACAGTTATTCAGTTAGTTAGTTATTGCTTTACTCCCAAGCACTACGATTTCGGCTATATCCGGGAGATGAACTTGAAAGTGGTGATACAATGAACATGAAATGATGATGAAGTGGAAGAAATGGGGACACAAGGCCAATCGGGTAGGAGAGTTTTGACTGCCACTGGAAAAAGGAGTAATGGGTAAGGACGGGACATTTTGCCTCCCGCGTGGGGATCCTACGGGTCCTACTCTTACCGAAACCTGCAGCAGGGTTCTTTAACCTGAAAGGAACGTGACATTTTTCCCAACACGGTGCACCACTATGGTTGCGGTCAGGTTTTCCGCATTATCGCCTGACGACCCCGCATCTTTCGATGTCAGGGCTGCCCCATTCAACCACCTGGGGCACACATCCCAGTCGATTTGTGGGCAAAAGCGTCACGTGACAGATATTTTGCGTCATTATGCAACATATAGCAGGAATCTGCGATCCTACTTGATTTATAATTAAGCTTATTGTCTAAGGCCATATGACAACATTTGCTATAAAACAGTTACATATTTGATATTGGATTTTCAATAAGACCTTATTTTATGAAGCTACTTTAAATATCTATCACATTTATAAGTAAGATTAGATTTAACCTAAATGTGTACTGTCAAAGTTCTGGTCGCCTCTTGTCACATGTTAAGATAGAACATTATATAAAATAGATTAAAAGAGTAAAAATAATCAAATAACAAAAGGCTCCCAGGAGCCTGATTCGCTCACCTGGTCTTGATGTCAACCCTATGAAGACTTTTGTAGAGCTAAATGAGCTGAATGTTTAAGCAAGAAAAAGCTTTTCTCTATCTGCAATAGTTTTCATTCTAATTAAGCAAAAAACACTGTTTTTCAACTTTTAAGGGGCTAGAACCCCTCCAGGCGGGCCCTATAAGGGGTCATCTGACAACTTTGACCCTATGATGACTTTTGTATAGCCAAATGAACTAAACATTTAAGCAAGCAACAGCTTTTCCCTATCTGCAATAGTTTTCATTTTATAGGCCAAAAACACTATTCTTTGCCTTTAAGGGGCTGTAACCCCTATAAGGGGTCATCTGACAACTTCGACCCTATGGAGACTTTTGTAGAGCTTAATTAGCTGAACATTTAGGCAAGCAACAGCTTTTCTCTATCTGCGATAGTTTTCATTCTATAAGCCGCAAACACTATTTTTCACCTTTAAAGGGCTTTAACCCCTGAAAGGGGTCATCTGACAACTTCGACCTTGTGGATACTTTTGTAGAGCTTAATGAGCTGAACATTTAAGCAAGCAACAGCTTTTCTTTATCTACAATAAGTTTCAATCTTTAGGCCAAAAACATGAAAAAACGCTATTTTGACCTTTAAAGGGCCATAACCCCTATCAAGGGATATCTGACAACTTCGACCCAACGGTGACTTTTGTAGAGCTTTTGATTCTGAAGAGCCTAAGTTACTTCAGATTTTTTCTATCTGTTATGGTTGCTGAGTTATAAGCTATTTTAAGTGATTTTACCCTATGTTCTATTTTAGTAACAGCTGTCATATTTTTATCGAATCATTTTAAAATGAGGAACGTTTGTTGCCATCATGTCATATATCATTCCCGCAAAGTTTCAGTTAAATAAGTTCAATGGTTTCAGAGAAGAAGATTTTTGAAATTGTTAACGGACGACGGACTACGGACGACGACGGACGCATAGTGATGGCATAAGCTCAGATGGCCTTTGGACAGGTGAGCTAAAAATGGGGTGTCACTGTCTTTATTTTGTTATAATAATGACCATATGACCACAATTTATAATCTATACATGTAAGGAGACCGCTTAAATGTTACAAAAGCATATCAAAAATGTTTATAGGATTAATAGACAATATAAATTCATATAAAAACGTAGATCATACGCTGCCTTAGACGTTTTGCATAGTTTGTTATTGCTTATTAAGATACCCAAAAGCTGAGCAGCACTAATTCGGTTATATCAGGTAGAGTCTGATAAATATGAAACGGTTATAAAATGAACATGAAACGATGAAGTGGAAGGAATGAGGACACACGACTAATCGTGGTAACGAGTTTTGACTGCCATAGGAGGGATTATTAAAATTTGGCATTTAAATAGCATACTGCCATCCTCACAACATCAGGGCTCCTGTAGACACAGGAGCCCTGACATTGTGACGATGGCCAGATATGGACACAGGAGCCCTGACATTATGACGATGGCCAGATATGGACACAGGAGCCCTGACATTGTGACGATGGCCAGATATGGACACAGGAGCCCTGACATTGTGACGATGGCCAGATATGGACACAGGAGCCCTGACATTATGAGGATGGCCAGATATGGACACAGGAGCCCTGACATTGTGAGGATGGCCTGCTGTAGGAATCCTCCGATTCTACTCCCATGGAGACCAGCGGCAGTGTTCTTTAACATACCGATGTGCCGATACCTTTTCGCACAAGGTGCAACTCTATGATTTGTGGTCTTGTTTTTTGCATTTTACCTGACGACCCCGTACGTTATGCAAAGTGACAGGGTTACTGCTCAGTCCACTTGTCGCTCTGTGGGCAAAGTGGCCTAGCCCGCTCTTAGGAAGACTTTTACTGACAAGCTTTGTGCTAAACACTGTGTGTTTTTACACGATTTAGAATCACACAACTAAATAGTTTGCCAGGCAAGGCGTGGATCTAAGGAAAGGCGTACCGGGCGTACGCCCCAACCCTAAAACTGACAAAACGTTTGTTTTTCAGCACAAAATCCACGTATAAGCACTTCAAAAATGTAATAGTGAACAATTTTTTACGCCCCCCGCCCCCCCTAAACTAAAATCCTGGACCCATCCCTGCAGTCACCGCGAACTCGCGTCAAAGTCTGAGTGGAATGGTCTGGAATCGTATAAGTGAATCGTATGCTCGGTGTCGTGTGTCATTCAAGGTCCTGTCAGATACAAAATGAATGCTTGAAGGAGAAATACAAAATGAATAGCTTGAAGGAGAGATACAAAATGAATATCTACGAATGTTTGTCTTCAGAAAATACTTGAGAAATCAAAATCCCGTATTTATCTACAGGACTTAAAAACACCGGTGAAATCATGATTTCGAAAGTGAATACAACAACCTTGCAATCTAAAAAATGCCTCATACTTTTGATTTTTCCAGCTTTGTAAAGTTTCTGTGCCAACTCTTCCACTAAATCTTCTATTGCTCTTCTGCAAGGTTCAAGATCTTTCATTGGGTCAAAAAACTTCTCTATTATAACATAACCCTGGAACAAAATGGAATCTTTTAATCTTTGAAGCTAACTTAAGAACCTGCATGTATCAAAAGGACATGTGATTCAGCAATCTAATTAAAATAAGATCACCCGCCTCCCCCTTTTTTTCTATTGTCGGCTCGGTGCCACCGAGCCGACAATAGAAAAAAAAGGGGGAGGCGGGTGAGCCGACAATAGAAAAAAAGGGGGAGGCGGGTGATCTTATTTTAATTAGATTGGTGATTCAGTTAAATTTCCGAAAAAAAAATTATATCATAAAAGATGCCTGAATGGGAATTCTTGATTTTTTATATATTCATGATATTTTTCATATTGTACTGATGGGCCCACAGTGGATGAACCCATGTATAATACACTTAGTGGTTTTCTTTCATAAATAATATCATATATATAGCAAACATGAGCCAAGTTTACGTAGGATGAACTTGTTAAATTATTCACGTCACGATTTACCGGGAAGAAGTATTATTATAAGTCTATGTTTAGAAATATAACAAACATAGATAAATTGCGTTTTAATTTTATCGATAAAATATATACCTCTTCAAAATACTGTTTTATAAGTTCTGGTGGTAGTTGCCCGGGTTTTAGTACTTCCGGCTGGGGTGGCATCGCACGAATATCGCATACTTCTGGGTGAGCCTCCCCGGTGTAGCCAGGCCACGTCTTGTTTTCGTCGTCTGCCATATCTACTTTCTTGTTTGCATGAAAAATTGATAACATTAACTATATATTCAGTGACCCATGATCATAATATGATATTATGGAGCGCAGAAGGTGACATAATACCATTGTATAATTTCATGGCTTATGGAGAATTTTAATGTAATATTGACCCATTTAAAAACTGTTCGATGAAAGAGTCTTCAGGCGATATATAAGTCGGGAAAGACGTCGACTAAATGACCAAAGTATTCACACATTCAAGAACATCCTATAGATACATATACGTAAATGGTAAAAGTAGGTTTGAAAATTCTCAGGAAAATAGTTCGTATGAATTGGATTTGTTGGTACTATTAATGAAAAGCTGCATGTAGATGCTGACCTCAAAAGAAGCGTTATACAAAGATACAAAGCGAATCCTTTTCCGTGTAGCCAATTAATAATGGATTTGCACGAAGATCTATCCTCATACAAAAATATTAACAAATATTGATCAACGATTTTTATGTTTATTTTTGCTCGATACAACTGCAAAATTAAGAAAAACCATAAAAAAATATATAGATTATACCTAGGAAATTAAGTTCTCACCTGTCATGAATGGTCGAGCACCTATACATACCTATAGATTAGTATCAATACATCCACAAGGCCAGTCACCGGTCAACAACCCTATCATTGGAATATTTCAATTTATCGGCTTGCTGTGCTTCCTAGTTGTGTTAACGATTGCAAATTCATTGAAAATTTAACTCAATCAATGTAAGCTTATTAAAGTATGCTGATTTTCTCCGGGGATTTCCTTCTGACAGGGGTTTAATTGTAATAAAAACGTTCCCCTACTTTATTTCTCTAGTGTATTTTTAAAAAGCCATATATAACTATATATGCATAATTATTTTGTATTAAAAGTGTATATACATGTACAATAAATTCCAGAACAAATTGCAATTGATAATCTTAAATAAGAGGCCGTCGAAAATTTGGGCACCATGTATTTTACAGAGTGGAGTCTTGGAGTGGAATCGTGGAGTGGAGTTTGGAGTCAATTTTTGGAGTGGAGTAAATTTGGAGTCATATTTGGAGTGGAGTTTGGAGCCGTTTTTAGAGTGGAGTTTGGAGTAAATTTTCACTAAAAATTATAAATTGAAAGTTTATTGGGGGGTTTCGTTTATAACGAAAAATACTCATTAGTATGCTCTTTTAATGATTATTATGCATACTGACATTTTCTATCTATACCATTAAGACTAAATTGTTTTTAATAATTTTGGTTATAAACTAGAGTGTCAACCCTCAATGTAGTCTGGGCAAACATTATTTTGTTAAATAATAGAAAGTCGTATATCATGTAATGTCTATCAAAACATTAACAATCTAATTTGATGGCTTTTGTTAATTTGTATATGGTTAAAAAATGTTTGTTTGTTGGTTAACTTTACTCCTAAGCAGCATAATTTGGCTATTTTAGGGATTAAATATAAAAGGGATATTAGAATGAACTTTAACTGATGACAAAGTGGGGGGTAATAGAAACACAAGGCCATGTTTGCTGCAAATGAAAAACAAGAGTGATTAGTAGGGGTTTGGCAATTTTAGTTTCCAATGGGCCCTATTCTTATCCAAACCTGAAGCAGGGTTCCTTAACTTGTGCAAAACGCGACATTTTTGTACACTACGGTTTGTCTCATGTTTTCAGCATTATAGCATTTATGGAAACAGTATGCCCTCCTCATCCACCGAAAACCTATGCCTAGATGGAAAACATTGTAACTGTAAACATCACGAACATGTTAATATATTTTTTTCTTATACAAAATATTATCTCGTTTTAAGGCGATGACTAAATAAAAGAACTAGTATATGACAAAACAGCTTTTGTAATCTGATAAGTGACAGTTCATTAAAATTATTTAGTATTTTGTGTTTTTTTGTGTCGCATACACTTATTCCACATCTCAATATCGTCTATTTTTCCAAACTCCAAACATCAATCAAACACTCAATCACTCCAAAAATGACCCCAAACTCTCCACTCCAAAATATGACTCCAAACTCCACTCCAAAAAAATGACTCCAAACTCTACTCCAAATTATGACTCCAAACTCAACCCCACGACTCCACTCCAAGACTCCACTCTGTAGAATACATGGTGCCGAAAATTTGGTAGGGTTTATAATCAGACTTGACTGTGTACATATACATGTACTCGGCTCTAAATAGAAAATCGAGGGACTAGACATATGGTTATACATACGCTTTAAAAACTTAAGCCTAAAGATTACCCTAACATATGCAGAATGGAACACAAAGTTGTATTGCACCATGAAGGAAGCGAAAAGCAGATCTGATCCAACTCTGTGCCTTTTAAAAGGTTAGCACGACTCGTCAAAGAATGATAATGATTGATGTTCTATCCAACATGTTTGTCGTGTTCTAAACACTTTACTGCACGGTGCATATTTACACTAACAACAGTATTCTATGATAATTGCTAAAAGTATCATAATACTTGTTCAAAGTATCATGATACTTCTTAAAAGTATAATGATACTTTTTGAATTATCACGATACTCCTCGTAAGTATCGTGATACTTCTTGAAAGTATCATGATACTTGTTAAAAGTATCATGATACTTCTTAAAAGTATCATGGTACTTCTTAAAAGTATCTTAAAAGTATAATGATAGACCTCTTTAGTATCGTGATAATTCTTGAAAGTATAACGATACTTGTTAAAAGTAGCATGATACTTCTTGAAAGTATAATGATACTTCTCGATAGTATCGTGATACTACTTTACAGTATAATAATACTTGTTAAAAGTATCATGATGCTTCTTAAACGTATCTTTAAAGTATAATGATAGGCCACTTTAGTATCGTGATACTTCTTAAAAGCAATTTCATTGGTTGTAAACTGTGAGTTTGATACCTTAAAATATAATAAGTAACTAACTTTATGCTTTCAAGCAGTATCGTTATACTTTCAATAAGTATAATGATTTTTTTACAAGCATCATTATACTTTCAAGAAGTATCGTGATACTTTCAATAAGTATCATGATACATTTAACAAGTATCACGATACTAACGAGAAGTATCATTATACTTTCAAGAAGTATCACGATACTTTTAACAAGTATCATGATAGTTTCTACAAATATAATGATATGCTGTGAGTAAAGTCTTTGAACCTAAAGTATTTTCTGATTCTCCGTTGTATCATGATGTTTCATGCAAGTATCATGATACTTCTTTAAAGTATCATTATACTTCTTGCTTCTTGTTAGTATCGTGATACAAGCGAGAAGTATCATGATAGAAAAAAGTATCATTATATAAATATCCTTATTGTGACATGAACCGCCACTCATAGTATTCCTTTACGATCGTGGCTTATACTGATGTACTGATGTTTTATCTGTTGAGCAAGAATTTGGTGAGTTTGGGGATAAATGATGAAATATGCTGGTGATTGTGAGTTATATGAAACTGCCATCAGCAAAAAGTCTGCTGATGGCAGTTTCATATAACTCACAATCACCAACATCTTTCACCAGCAAAAGTCTGAATTCGAAGTTATATTGTTCTCGATTTCGTTGATATGAAGAAGAAACATCAAAGGACCAAGTATCTATAAAGGTCGCTTGTGTTACACCTGATGTCACTTTTGTGGAGCTAGAGTTTGTTCTCTCAAGTGCAAATTGTTGTTCATGGTTAGTAAGCTTAGATTCAATCCAATGAAGTATATGTTGTCATGATATTTTAAAGATTTGTTTCCTCTTCTACTAGTATAAGTAGCTAGTGAAGAACAGTGCCAGATACTTTACTAAAATCTAAAACATATGTTTTAAAACATGTCGACTTGTTGTTTTTCGTCGAGGTTTCTCGCAATGTCTTTTGTGTTCATTCACAGGGTCTCTTTGTCTTATAAGCCGTGCTAAAAATCGACAATTACACATGTTTTTCTAGATGGTTCATAATATGCTTTGATATGATATGTTTCATAATCTTACGCAAAACTGGTATGTAATTCATATCTAGGATGCCGTTGCAAGTCTCTTTTCACCGTCGTCCCATGCAGGGCCAGCGTGGTGAATAGGCCCGCGGCAGAGCCTAGCCGTTGTCACTCTTCATGCACGCAAAAATATCCCTTTTTGGACCGCCAAGTAGTGCACCAAAAAAACCGGTACATTTTCAGCTCCCACCCACTCGAACTCCCCGTTCTAGTGGTCTTCAAAATTTACTGTTGCTTTGTTTCTCACCCATCCCCATATTTCTAATTACCATTTCATGTTCATTTTATTTCCCTCTTCATGTTAATCGCCCTTATATAACCTAGTGTTGCAAGGGCGTGAAACACCAACTCACTCACTCACACCTTTTACCCTCTTCCTTGAGCAGATCAGACACATTGGCAATTTTGGTACTTCTCGAATAAGTTTAAAGGGATAAGGGTGTTGATAAAGCATCCTTTAATATTCTGATATATTTTTTTTCCGTTTGTGTTCCCTATATTTATTTCTTTTGGTATATTTTAACATCTGATGCTGATATAATATTTTTTTTCTTTTCTGGTATTCCTAAACATTCTTTTGGGAAAGCTCTGTTAAGTATAGATATGATTTGGTCATTCCAGGCTTTTGTTGTTTTTTTTTCCTTTACTGTCTTCAATGATCTGCATTCTACCTTTACAGACATTTGGTCTACATAGTACTCTTTGTCTGTTCTATACTTTTTTACTTATTCGTCATTAGTGTTGTTGTATTTAATGGTATTACTTGTTTCTAAAACTGTGGGGAATCTAGAAATTTTCAAACGGGAGGGCGCGCAATCAGTCTAAAAAATCTTATGGGACCTCTTGTTTCATACAGTTCCTAACCATTTTTTTTTTCTGTCAAACGGGATGTCGCGCGCCTGGCAAACCGGTTCTGAATCCGCCTTTGTAAAATGTACGGTACTCTTAGAGCACTTTTTCTTCAAGTTAGAGCTTTTTCCAACCCTGCCTTCACTGTTAACCTGTACTCCTTAATTAAACGACTCAGTTTTCCTCTGCCGTTTGGTAGTTCTTTTATTGTCCTACTTCTTCTGTCTGATCATTCTTCATCCTTGCCTAGATGGTAAATATTTTGATGGTGAGTTGTGTCTGTCCGTCGGTAGGTTAATATAGAGAGAAGTAGAGAGCAGGACAGAGGAGGGCAGAGAATTAATTAAAAAAAAAAGATTTATTGTGTGAAACTGATAAATGTTGTTATCTGTATCTTGAGTAATCTGTCCGTTGCACAAATGATATATGCATGTTTGTCAATAGGATTTGTCCTTATACTGAGTGACCTTTAGTTCTAGCATGGAAGTATTACTAATTGTCAATTTAATACTTCCATGGTTCTAGTTTGTCATAAAGATCACGACTACTTGCAATGGTGGATCTGAGACAATGATTTTCTCAGGGTGGATCCAGATAAGAACACTGCCCTATCGGAAAATTTTCTACAAAATTGGCATGTAACCTCGCCGCTCTGGGGGATATGCCAGAACACTAAAGGCGGATATCCCCCCTTTGAAAAAATTCTGGATCCGACCCTGGAGCTTGTTTAAAAAATACAACACTATACTACTGCAGCACACGTGTTATATCCGAAACAAGTGCTTGTGATCAATTTATTTCAATTTATTTTTAATCCCGTGGTTAGAAAACTTGGCAAGATTTACGTACTTAATTTAAGTCTTTCACTTTTAACCAGTTTAAGACCCTTTCCCTTGCTCTTCATTACAACATAATTATTTTAAACCAGTCCATTTTCTGTCTGTGTGTCCTGCCAACTCAGAAATTGAGAATTTGCAATGGATAGTCCCTCACATTATCGACAGCGTAAGAAATATTATTTGTCCGGTGTTTTTATTCCGCAAATATTAACCAACACACGTCTGTTATACGTGTAGGATTGAATAAACCCAAAAGCTTCGTTTAGCTCGATATTTTGCCATGGACAAACTTAAAATCTATTTTCTTTTCCTTTTCTCGGGTTGGGGAGTACATCCATGTATGCCCAAAAATGGGCATTATCCTTGAATTGGGGTATTTGAAATTTTAAACCTCTTGTAGCCAAAAATCAATTTACTAATGAGGATGGCACAAATAGTTTTATCTGTTTAATATGAGAAAGGTTTTTAACCTGTGCCGCTCCCGTTAAAACGTATCTAAAATTATTTTATAAGCATACATAATTGGTGAAAATGTTTATAATGCGATATCTATTCTAAAAAATATATTCGAAAATAAAAACAAACTATCTTTTCTTGTGGGTCACATATGCACTTATTGACGTTAGAAATTTCAAAGCAAAAAGCGTTAAAATGACGCTGAAAGTTCGGGAAAGGGAGCGTGATTTACCAGACCGTTGAAGGAAAATTCAGCCCATAGTACAACTTTTCTACCATTATCGTTCCCTTCGGGAGGGTATAATCATGATAATGTTAATAAATAATAGCCTACAGATCACAGAGTAGTACTGAAGATCTCACCATTTTTTTCTCAAAAACGGTTCTTGCCATTTTTTCTTAAAAGCAGTTCTCGCCATGTTGCCTATAATTTCGCTATATTTCCGCTATATAATTGTCATTTTATTGTATTTTAGAAGCAATTAGATCATTATCCACCGTTTTTTTCTGCCAGACCCTTTTTTGTTCTGCTAGATGCATTTTACTTTGCGGGACATTTATTAGTAGGACCCACAGCAACAGAAGCTGCCTGTTTTTAGTTAGTGAATAATATCAAGTTGAAGTTTCCAATCCTTGAAATCTATATCTGATATACTCATAATTATATAAGCTGTTTCTTACTTTCCAATTAACCTTATGCTAGGAAATGTATAATAATCTAGATTAATTTTTTTCTTCTACATGTAGCTGGGCAGAAGAAGAGACCAAAGAAAGTCAGTGCTAAACAACCGATGTATGAAGACACAAATATGCAACAGCCACCACCACAGCAGTATGGGTATGGCCCACCACAGAATCAAGGTTTGCCACTTAAGTTTACTAACAGATTTTAATTTTTATCTTCTATTCTCATACATGTTAAAAAAAAATGCTTTTAAATCAATATTCATCAATCTTTAATTTATCACAGCCCAGTATGAATTTCAGAATTTTATAGAAAGAATAATTGATAATGAGGATTCAAATGTAACAGAACACTAAGTTTATATACATGTACCAGCTTTCTAGTTGCTAATATAAAGCTGAAAATTATCAATTTAGCTAGAGGCTTAAATCTTTAGTTCATTAGGTATCCAAGGATATGTCCCCTGTGACAGTGGTGTGGATACTGTGGTTTCATTATTATTCGTGGGGTATCAATTTTCGTGGTTTTCGTGGGTGGCTTTGATCCACGAAATTTGATACTCCATGAAAAGAAAATTTAACATTACTGGTATGCTGAAGACCTCAGGACAAGGAATTCGAAATAAAGAATCCACAAACTGATCTTTTTTCATCAAACCACGAAAATTGGTACCAAGGAAAATAAATGAATCCACAGTATCTCAGGATACACATGTAAATAAAGACGGAATACTAGCTTTAACAACAGTCAAATTCTGCAATTTAGGAGTAACTAAAATACAATTTAAAAATCAATTTGATTGGTTGATATGCAGCAAATCTGATTTAATTTAAAGTAAGTGTTGGTCAACATGGTCAAGAATATTTCCATCTAGAGTTCTTTCTTGAAAAAGAAATCAATATTTAGCTTTTTAATGTGTCTTTTCACATATTTGTATTTTATGATTTAATTGTTATTGTATTGAATTATATATATGTGTACACACTAATAGCATGATTAGTTAAATGATATGTTTCATTTTAGGTTTCAACCCATCCCCATTTCCAGGAATGCCTGGTGGTCAATTTTTAAATGAACCTATGGCAAACATGGCTATGCAGTATGGTTCATCCTTAGCAGACCAGGGAAAAGACTATGTTAATAAAAATGTAAAATATTGTTTTATTCAACACCTATTAATTTTACTATTAAATTCTTGACATACAATGAATATGTAGATAAAAAAGATATCTTACATTTATTAAAAAAAAGATAGAGTAAAAACAAAAACATATTTTCAGAACCAGAATCAAAGTTACTATAAAGAATCAGAAAAACAGGCCAAACAAAAATGCATGTCTGTTAAGGGTTTCCCTACCTACCCTATTTTCTTCTCCCTACTCTAGATCATTGGTAATTTAAAAAAAAAACAACTTCGCTTAAAGTCCGATTCGATAGTCTATCCAATAGGGTCCTATATAATTTTAAAAATACAATTAATATAATTACCTTCCTACACAAATTCTCAATCAATGAAACCCTAAACAGACAAATATGTTTTCTTGGCCCTAGGATTAACAACAAAAGTATTTTGCATATAAGAATGCCAGTATCATAAACATAGTGTATCGTATCATGTGAAGATGTGAATATTTGAAACTCAATGAGAAGTCTGTTGATCCAAACCAATGGGCTTATAACAAAATAATTTAATATTATTTTCTTAGAAATAGATAAAATACATGTTAAATTAAATTTGCTATGTAAACTAATAGCACACTTTTTTGTAATTTAATGAAAATCAGCCATCAGACCATATTGTTACTTATATATCATTCATGTCATGCCATTAAGCCATTCTTTTTTGTAGCTTGAAAAATATGTTGCACCATCAAGATTAAAGTATTATTTTGCTGTGGACACTGCTTATGTGGGAAAGAAATTAGGATTGATATTTTTCCCATTTACACAATCAGTAAGTTTGTCTTAACAATGCTTATATTTTCAACAGTTAATAGATAGAGTCTTAAGACAACTGTGTTAATAGAATAATGGTGACCAGAAGAATTTCCCTTAAAATAAGAAACAAAATACATGTATAACCGAAGAAAAATTTAACATAAACCGAAAGAAGCAAACAAATAAATGTACCAAAGGGACAGTCGAATCTCTTCACCAAAAAGTCAAAACAAAACCAGAAAATGTGCCTATGAGTCACAGGATGGCCCTCCCGTTCTTGAAATATCATTGACCCCCCAATGTGTAGAACCTGGGTTATGGACCTTAACCAATAACTTAGCCAAAGTCATTCATGTGTAAAATATAGGTCACAGTGACCTAATTTCTAGTGGGTGGTGTCACCTCAATCAAGACACATCTAGTGGTGAAATATCATTGACCCCAAACATCTAGTATCCGAGTAATGGACCTTAACCAAGAACTTAACCAAAGTCATTCATGTGTAAAATATAGGTCACAGTGACCTAATTTCTAGTGGGTGGTGTCACCTTAAAGACCGGGGTTAGGGTATAAAAGGGAGACAATCCAGGGAAATGGTGGGTTATTCAAATTTTTGACAGTGTTCATTACTGGAGAGGATTTTTTGAAAATTTAATAGAACTATTAGATAATTATTAATAAAAATTATTTAAGTTGTCAGAACATTTTGTAGCTTTATTTCTAGCCCAATTTTAAAAGATTTAAAGGGGTAGTTTAATTAATATTTAATTTTGAAAATTTGAAGTGATGAATTTTTCAAATTCAAATTCAATGATTGACAGTAAGGGGAGGAGATATCCATGGAAACAGGTTTTTGTTTGTATTTACACAGAAAGTCATTTACGAACAGTATGGAGTTCCCGCCATGCTAAGAAAATAACATGCTTCGTTTACTCACCAATGTCTCTCAGATATATATTAAATCCAATTATCACGATTAATTTATTCCCTTTCTAGATATCTATCTTTTCTCTTCCAACAAGTTAAATGAGTTTGTCAATAATAAACTGATGACTTTTGGATGATATATGGATGCAAAAATCAGTGTTTTGTAATGGTTCAAACTTCAACGAAAGAGAACATAAATAATTATTCCCAAAGATGTCCCATGTAAGGAATCCCATCAGGATTAGGGTGCCATCCTCTGACTAACTTTAAAACACAATTAGGCATTAAATCGCGTTTATGCCAAATGTAGTTCTTAAATTTAGGATCCCTAGATAAAGCTTCTAACTTTCTGTCTTGGTACCTATCATCTCGAAAAACTTGTCTATGAAATAGCATAGTCCAAAAATATTTATATTTTTCTTTTCTTAGACCATTGTTTCTTCTGTGTTTTTCTTGGCATTCATTTTCCCACCATAACTGTCGGTTGCTCTCATGGGTTATGCAGGGTTTACAAAGACAAAACTGACATTCAACACTGTCAAGATTTTGAGGAATTATGAAAGGTTCCTCCGAGTTTGAATCAGTTAAATGTTCATACGAGCTGGTACGAGACTCTGGTATTGTAAACCAAAATGATTCATGGCATGGAGTAAAGTCAGTAAAAAAGGCTATGAAAAATGTGTCTTCTGGTCCAAAATACCTTGAAAATAAGACTTGGTGTAAAGAACTAGAAGATAAAGTTGAGTCTGTTCCTACACATTTTCACTGGGCTTTACGTAACTGTGAACAAAATGCTATGGAACTGAAAGACCTATTGTTAAACACTGTGGAGCATTATAAGAATAACCATACAAGATGTCATCCAGATTCTAGATGCAAAAGAGACCCTAACTATGAACCAAAAAGAGTTGTTCTTACTAAACCTATTGATGAAAAGCTTCTTCTTGGAGTGATAACAAAATCTGTAATATTTAAAAGTCCCGGTGATTATATTCTTGCACGAGATACCTCCTATGTGGAGAGCTTTAATAACACCATGAATATGTTCCAAGACAAACGTATTTCATTTAGTAATGACAATTACCAGACAAGAGCATATTTAGCCACCTGTCATTGGAATGAAAATGTTGATAGGAAATTTACATCTGTGTGGAATCCTGAAAGACGCAATGCTCCCCGTAGTGTTAAAGGGAAGAAAAACTACAAACCACCATCTTATAATTACAGGGATAATATTTGGAAGAGACAGTTCAAATCATTACATACATAATTATTTCTTTGTTGATATTTAATAGTAGTAAGTAAATTGATTTTAAATAATATTGCTTTTAGTTTATTTTAGAATTATTAATTATAGTTTAAAGATATTACTACATGTATATATAAAAGTTGTGTAACTTTCTACTTTATCCAAAAATTGAACATGAAACTTAGAATGCCAGTGTTTTACAATGTTTTATTTATACTGCTAATACACATCACTCTCCGTCTCTGTTTAAACATTCATCCACAGAACATGTGCTTATCAGCTGCTTCACTAAAAATAACCAATGTCTTATCTATGCTCCGCCTACTTTCCATATTTGCTTAATTGCTGTAGGGGTGTATATTTTTCTAGGTCATCCCCGGTCTTTAATCAAGACCCATCTAGTGGTGAAATATCATTGACCTCAAACATCTAATATCCAAGTTATGGACCTTAACCAAGAACTTGATCAAAGTCTTTCATGAATAACATATAGGTCACAGTGACCTAATTCTAGTGGGTGGTGTAGCCCTACCCAAGACCCATCAATTGGTGAAATATCATTGACCTCCAACATCTAGTATCCCAGTAATGGACCTTAACCAAGAACTTAACCAAAATGTTAAGGACGGACCCATGGACAAGGGTAAAACTATATGGCTGATCCACATACGTGGTTGGGCCATAAAAACAACAACCAAAAAACAGGACTCCAAGAAGACAATATGAACATTAAATTGTTGTAGGTAGTTAATATGGAATTCTATTTCAGGACTGGTCAATAAAGTACAATTCAGATGAACCAGTACAACCAAGATACGAATTAAATGCACCAGATCTCTACATACCATGTAAGTCAGATACATTTAAACTTATTGAAAATTATACTAAGTGTCTTTATTATTTACAATGTATTTCTTCAGAAACACGTATTAATACATATATGTAAAACTTTAAGTTTTATGTTAAAGTTTTATATATGTTTGAAAAAATGCAACTTTTTATCCAAATTCTTTGATTTGATGCAAATTCTTTGCATCCTGTTTTTTTGTTGTTGTTTTTATGGCCCGACCACATATGTGGATCGGCCATATAGTTTTACATAACTTTTCAAGAACACATTTGCACAAGATAAAGCCATCTCTTCCAAATACATGTATATAGAAATTTTTCACAAATTTTGTTTCAACTTATTTATTTCCTTGTTTCAGCCATGGCATTTGTTACCTATTTACTTGTGGCAGGAATAGTACTAGGCACACAGAACAGGTAAGTTAATTCGATTTATATACAGGTGTAACAGATGGCAATTATTATTGAAAATTCAAAATCTTATTTATTTGGGATTATATAAAACAATTTTGTATACTTATGATATTGATTTTATATAATTTGTTTCCTATTAATTTTAGTAGCAAGAAAAGGTTAAAGATTGTGATTTTTGAGATAGAGGTTTTTTATGGACCACTTTCAGACAAGTATAATTTTTTTGGCCTTTAAAGGTGCAATTAGTGACTAATAAACACGTAAGTGAAAAAGACTGTTTCCAAAAGACATGATACCTTACTTCCTAATATGAAAATGTAACTTCAGATTTGGAATGCAAACAGTTTAAATATTTGAATAGCTATGTATTTTTCAATACTAAAATATTTTTTAATATTCAAATTACATGCAACACTCAGGTTCATAGAGAGTTAAGATATATTGTATGTACAAAATTTATGTATTTCAATAAATTTTTAATCCCCTCAATTTTTGAATCAACACAAATTTGTAAGAAAAAGAAACGTATTCAAAATTCTGTCTATTCTCTTCTTATAGTCCGAAATTTCAGGCTACATATAAATGTAGACATACTTTTGTTAGGCTTTTATCCAAAACCATCAAAATTATATGTGTTATAGAACATGTAGAATACCTAATCATGTAAACATTTACTCTTCTTTCTTATTGAACATTAGCATCATAATGATTTGAATAAACCATTTTAGATTTACACCAGAACAATTAGGAATACAAGCAAGTTCAGCCCTAGTGTGGTTAATCATAGAACTAGTTGTAATAATGATTACTTTATACATCATGAATGTCAACACAAACCTAAAATATACAGATGTGATAGCATATTGTGGATATAAATTTGTTGGGTAAGCTTTCACATAAATAATATAAAGATAATGAGATGTGAATTATCTGAATAAGTGTACATGACACAACCTTAAACCAACAGCAATTTAAAAATCTACAATGTAAAGTCTTCATTAAAAAATATTAATCAGACAAGCATTAGAATTTTTGTTTTTAATTACCCAATGAGTCAAAAGAACAAATAGAATCTGTTTGCCAGAGACAGACATTTAAAGTAAAAAGATACATCAGAATATCATGTATTTAGTTCTCTTAATACTGTAAGAGGGTATGCAAAAAAAAAATTGAGCCAGCATCTTAATAGAGTTGAGCGCAGTTGCGAAAATGTACCATGTATCATGTCCTACAAATCTAACAAGATTTTTTTTGTTTTTCAGAATGATATTTTCGTTGGTTGCTGGTTTGGTATTTTTATCAAATGGTTATTATCTGGTATTATTATGGTTTGGATTTACAATTTCTATATTTTTGGTATGTTGTAACATATGTCAAATGGAAAAATGACAAAATGCATAAGTTTTGATTCCTGTAGCTTAAATAGGGGTATTACTATAAAAACCACCTGTCTCTTAAGAGTTGCAATTAGTTGTGTGTAATAAATAAGGAATTAAACTGACTTTAATAGTCAGTACTCCTCAAACACTATGAAACAAAGTGTTATTACACATCATTTTTTATATAAATAATATTTTGAGTTCTTCATGAGCAAGTTAACCATTTCCTATGGAATTATATAGGGTTACAATAAGATAATAGGTGGAGGATATTATTTTAAAGCATATCATCTATTATTCAAGCCACAATTGTTACACATTCATATACTGTGAAAGTCTTAACCAAATGGCATCATACAAAAATAAAAAATCTCAAGTGAAAGGTTTAATTAGTCGCTCAATGGGAAATGAGTTTAAAAAGAAATATCAAGTTTAATCAGGAAAAACATGCAACATTTCTCAAAATTTGAATTTTTCTTTCAACCGGTTATTTCCTTGTATATGCATAATTTTTTTTAATCTTTTCAATTTTTAATGAAATTGTGCTAAATTCCATTTCAATAATATATTTACCATGGAGTGATATAAGATTTTACAAATAAGACTGTGAATTTCATAAACTAGTAATTTTGAATTGTTTGACCATCATGTTATGTTATGTTATGGTTTATATTATCTACCCATTTATATTGTTTTACAGATAAGAACTTTAAGATGGCAGTTATTAGCCAGATCAGATAATGATGGATTTTCTCAAGGAGGTAAAAGAAGCTGGTACCTGATTCTGTCCATATCTCTCATACAGCCAGTCATGATGTGGTGGCTCACTAGTCATATCATGTTCAACAGAAGCTGAGATTGTTTATGACAGACAGACAGACAGTTAACTTTTATCAGTGCCCAGTGCTTGCTTGTGTTGGCAGAGTAAAAACAATGATGATTACAAAGAGAATATTTATTTTGAAGTAAATAATTGTATTGCATGGCATCATCTATGATAAGACGTTGTATTATATACTGGTATATGTGGGACCAGTTTTGTTTTGAATGTGCTTAAGTCTTATTTTAAAACATGGCATTGTATTGATGAATTCTTTTGACATCTGTGTATAAAACACGACAGAATCAATTACTCATAAAGTTACAGCCATCATACTAATTGTTTAAAAAAAAAGATATTTACCAATTACAGACAAATCTTATGTTGCTTTCTGTGAACTTTAAAATATGATTCAATAGAAAAAAATAGTGTCCTTTGTCCAGTTATAACTAACTGTGTGTCAGATTTGGTGTGAAAGTTTATTAATGTTCTCTTTTCCCTTTACTACTATAAGAAAATATGAAATATTGTAGATTTTTTATGTTAGTGCCAAAGATGTACATTTATTTATTAGCAAGCCTCATTTTTTAATTTTCACCTTTATCTAATACATTTTGTACATTGCATGTATTTTCACACAATATGTCACCCATTCCCTGTTTTCCTTTTTGTTTTGTTCCCATGCTTTCCCCAGACTATTGGAATATAGGGTATCTACTTACACATTTTGTCTTCATATTATGAGGTATTTGGTTTTGACTTTAGCAACAAGTTAACTTTGTAAAACTCTTTCTCTTTTCTTTAATATGAGAGTGGTAAGTCCTATCACTCATTTTACCCAAGATGATTTTGTACTTTTTGCAGATTTATTCAAACCATACAGATAACTACTCTTTTACTCTTTTAATTCATCTCTTTTGTATTAGTAATTGGAAAAATAATCTGTTATGTATTGTGAAATGAGCCAAAAATGTAGTTGGATTTTATGTCAAATTTTAGAAAGTATTGACAAAGCTAATGATCATACTGTGCTATTTTTGTTTAGATAGAACTGCAGAAATGAGGTTTCACTCATTTGTGAAAGGAACATTAAAGACTGTAAAGATTTCCATAATTTGAACAAAGAGCACTTTTTTAGCTCACCTGGACCAAAGGTCCATGTGAGCTATTGCCATCACTTGGCGTCCGTCGTCGTCGTCCGTCGTCGTCCGTCGTCGTTAACTTTTCTTTGAAAATCTTCTCCTCTGAAACGACTGAAGGGATTGCTTTGAAACTTTGCACACTTCATCTATGGGATGTCCTCTACCAAGATTGCACAAATGGTGACCGCCGTCCAAACAACATGGCCGCCGTTACTAAAAATAGACCAGGGGGGTCAGACTACTGTTTTTGGCTTGTAAATCAAAAAGTATAAGAGATAGATGAAATCTGATGCCACGCTACTGCTTCAGCATCAAAAGCTCTACAAAAGTCTCCATTGAGTCGAAGTTGTCAGATGACCCCTTATAGGAGTTACGGCCCCTTAAAGGTGAAAAATAGCATTTATTCATGTTTTTGGCTTATAGAGTGAAAACTATGACAGATAGAGAAAAGTTGTTGCTTGCTTAAATGTTCAGCTCATTTAGCTCTACAAAAGTCTCCATAGGGTCGAAGTTGTCAGATGACCCCTTTTAGGGGTTACAGCCCCTCAAATAACGTTTTTTCATGTTTTTGGCCTATGGAATGAAAACTATTGCAGATAGAGAGAAGCTATTGCTTGCTTAAATGTTCAGCTTATTTAGCTCTACCAAAGTCTCCATAGGGTCAAAGTTGTCAGATGTCCCCTTATAGGGGTTACGGCCCCTAATATAACGTTCTTTCATGTTTTGGCCTATAAAATGAAAACTATAGCAGATAGAGAGAAACAGTTGCTTGCTTAAATGTTCAGTTCATTTAGCTCTACAAAGTTTTCATATGGTAGAAGTTGTCAGATGACCTCTTATAGGGGTTACAGCCCTAAAATAACGTTTTTTCATGTTTTTGGCCTATGGAATGAAAACTATTGCAGACAGAGAGAAGCTATTGCTTGCTTAAATGTTCAGCTCATTTAGCTCTACAAAAGTCTCCATAGGGTCGAAGTTGTCAGATGACCCCTTACAGGGGTTACAGCTCCTAAAATAACGTTTTTTCATGTTTTTGGCCTATGGAATGAAAACTATTGCAGATAGAGAGAAGCTGTTGCTTGCTTAAATTTTCAGTTCATTTAGCTCTACAAAAGTTTTCATAGGGTCAGAGTTGTCAGATGACACCTTATAGGGGTTATGGCCCTTTAATTAACATTTTTTCATGATTTGGGCCTACAGCTACAGAATGGAAACTATAGTAGATAGGGAAAATCTGTTACTTGCTTAAATGTTCAGCTCATTTAGCTCTAGAAAAGTCTTTTTAGGGTCGACATCGAGACCAGGTGAGCGATTCAGGCTCCTGGGAGTCTCTTGTTTTAGTTACAGAGATAAAAATATATAAAAATGAAAAGCTTTTTAAAGTACCATTAAGTCAAAATCTAGGACGTACATATATCATTAAACAAATGCTGATATTTTGTTTACGATATCAAATTTAAAAATAAAAAGTGGTATCTTTAGTAATATGTATTTTTTATTACAGTATTCTTATTTTTGTTTAAATAATTAGGGCCTCGCATCAAAGATGCGGACGCCCTATATTTTTCACTTCGTCGGTCTATCTATCTGTCCATCCGTCAACAATTCTTGTTAACACTAAAACTCAAAAACTGTTAATACCACAGATCTGAAATTTTTAGAGCTACTTAGTAGCATGTCATAATTTGCATATTAAAATTTCATGCAAAAATGTGAAATATTTTTGGAAGAAAACTTCATTTTTTATACGACCGCAAATAATTTGCGGACGTACTATGGTATGATGCTGTCGTCGTCGTTGTCGTCGGTGTCTGTTAACTTTTTAGTGTTTCCACAATAACTTTAGTTACAGTTATCCGATTGCTATGAAACTTTACAGTGATGTTCCTTACCATAAAATGATGAATGGGATTGATTTTGGGGGTCCCCCCATTTTTCGTTTAGAAATTAGGGGCCAAAAAGGGCCAAAAATACTACTTTTTTGTTTGTTTCCACAATAACTTTAGTTCTAGTTATCCAATTGCTATGAAATTTGACAGTGATGTTCCTTACCATACAAGGATGAATGGGATTGATTTTGGCAGTCCCCCCTTTTTTGGTTTCAAAATTAGGGGCCCAAAAGGGGCAAAAAATTCAAATATTTTACTTGTTTCCACCATAACTTTGGTCCTAGTTGGCCTATTGCTGTGAAATTTGTCAAGAATGTTTCTTACAATAAAAGAATGAACCTGATGAATTTTTGCGCCCCCTTTTTCTCCGTTGTGTAATTAGGGGCCAAAAGGGGCCAAAATAAAAACTTTTTTATTTGTGGTCCGATTTTGAAATTTTTTTTTGCATGTTTGTTCTTGTCAAATAGCGGATACAAAATTAAGAATTAATTTTTGCGACCCCCCCTTTTTCCCTATTACATAATAAGGGGCCAAATGGGGCCAAAATCGAAACTTTTTTATTTGTGGTCAGATTTTGAAATTTTTTTTGCAAGTTTATTTTTGTCAAGTAGCGAATCCAAATTTGAGAATTTATTTTTGCGACCCCCACCCCTTTTTCACCTGTTACGTAATAAGGGGCCAAAAGGGGCCGAAATCGAAACTTTTTTAATTCTTGTCAGATTTTGATAATTTTTTTTGCAGGTTTATTCTTGTTAAGTAGCAGATATATTTTTGTGTCCCCTTTTTTTTACCTGTTACGTTATTAGGGACCAAAAGGGGCCAAAATTGTAACTTTTTTATTTCTGTTCCGATTTTGAAATTTTTTTTGCATGTTTGTTCTTGTCAAATAGCGAATACAAAATTAAGAATTAATTTTTGTGACCCCCCCCCCCTTTTTCCCCCTATTACGTAATTAGGGGCCAAATGGGGCTTTTTTATTTCTGGTCCGATTTTGAAAATTTTTTTTTGCAAATTTAAACTTGTCAGGTAGCGATTCTAAATTTAAGAATAAATTTTTGGGGCTGTAATAATGATTTAAAAAAAATTCTGGTTCGATTTTTTATTTTTCCCCCAAACATTATTCTTTTAAAGAGTAGAATACAACATTCAAAATTTATATTTTTACCTCCTGGGTCGAAAGTCCATCAGAGAAGCATGTGTCAAAAACCTTTGTCAGTCCACCATGGGCTGCATGTGTCCAGAACAATAGACTATCCATATTAGGCCTAAAACGTACAGGGTTCAACATATTGCGGTTGTATCATGCTGTGCTCGGCGAAGCTTTTTATTACTGAAAATCATAGATTTTGAGAATTGGACTTTGTGAACACTAAAACTCAAAAACTGTTAACAATACAGTTCTGAAACTTTGCACAGCTGCTAAGTAGCATGTCTTGATCTGCATATTAAAATTTGGTGCAAATCTGTTTAATATTATTTTATTGAAAATCACAGATTTTGAGAAATGGAATTTTTGATTAATAAAACTCAAAGGCTATACAATACAGCTCTGAAGTTTCGTACACATTTCATGGAACATGCCTTAGTGGTTATAATCAAAGTTCGTATGATTTTGAAAACACTTACATTTTTTGCCGCTGGGCCCTTTCTGACTATGTCAGTATTCTAGTTACAAAAATGAAGATTTTGATGAAAGTGATTTTTTTGTAACAAAAATTTCTAAAAATATTCCATAGCTTTAAGTATAAAAAAATATATTTCATGTGAAATATTATGCTAATGAATCAATATTGATCATATTATAGCGAATCAAATGTTCTATTCCCCCAAGCTGAACAGGAACTCATCAAGGTACTTTGGAGTACTGGTACTTAATCTATCTATCAAATGTTGCAATAATGGAAGTTAATCTTTTTGGTCAGTCAAACTCGCACCTTCATTAAAAATGAAAACTACTCATAGGTAGATGATTTTTACCTGAAGGAATAAAAAATCCAATCTCTGAGAGATAATTGGTTATATCTATGATTTTTGCAACCAAATAATATTTTTTTTATGAATTTAATGCTTTAAACAACTCTTTGACATTTATTTTGCATATTTTCTTTTCTATAAATACCCTTTTTGAGCTTTTTTCAACAGGTAAATCTTTTATACTAGAAATTTTTTTCCTTCATATAACAAGATAATCTCCTCTCTGTAGTTGCGAGTTTTAACTGATCAGAGAGATTAAGTACCGTTGTAACACATTCAATAGGAGGATTAAGTACGGGTACTCCAAAGTACCTTGATGAGTCCCTGTTCAGCTTGGGGTAATTAAACATTTTATTCGCTTTAAAGTGCTTCCAATTTCTTTGCAAGAAGCATATTTGTCAAATTTTAACTCGTAATTCCATAAAATAAGGTAGATATTGGCATTTGAAATTGATATGTGTATCTTGATATTGACTTTTATGGTACTCTAACCATTGCATGTTAATATATGGCTGTAAAATTTATATGGTGTAATAGTTGCGTGTTTGAAGGTCAATATTTTTGTTAAATTTTGCCTTTATGTAATAGAAAGTATAAAAGTTAAAATAATTACACAATAAAGACTTTGTTAATGATGAGGTTAACAAACTTGAAAATGATATAAAGTGTAACCATTTGTTTGTTATTTTCTTTTTTCCCGAAAGCAGACTATGGTGTTAATAATGTGAACCAGATTTAACTGTGCCGTGAAAGAATTTTTGTAAGTTTTCCCACCAACTAGTAATCACAGCAATTTGATCTTTAGTATGCAGCATCAGGAGTTCATATCATGGGACTTTATTTCAAGTCTGTCACTTACAAACTTCCTGTTTAACAAAATCCAGTCATCTTTGACTTGGACAGGTTTTCTGATACATAGCAACACCAAACAAGAAGCTTCCAGGAGCCTGAATTGCTCACCGGACTTCCAATTACTGATGGAATAAAAATATTTTTGGGGCATCTGAGGTGAAAAACTTCAATAAAGGTTCATCTTACAACTTCCACCTACCAATATGTAGGCTTTTGTAGAGCATATGTAGCTTAATTTAAGCCAACAAAAGCTTTTCTTAATTTTTAATAGGTTTAATCTGCAAGGCAATAGCAACAGTTTTCATTCTATAGACAAAAAACACTTTTTTGCTCCTTTAATGGGCTGAAGGTTAAAGGCCAAAAACACTAGAATGCTATTTTGGGCTTTAAAGGGCCATTACCCCTATAAAACTCAATCGGCTGTTTTTCACCTTTACTGGGCCATAATTCCAATAGGGGTCATCTGACAACTTCGACCAAATGGAGACTTTTGTAGAGCTCAATCAGCTGTAGGTTAAAGCAAGCAGCAGCTTTTCTTTATCTGCAATAGTTTTCATTCTATAGACCAAAAACATTTAAAAAAATGCTACTTTTTTCCCTTAAAGGGCCATAGCCCCTCTAAGGGGTAATCCCCTGTTCTATTTTTAGTTACAACAGTCATGCTTCTTGGTTAGCAGTCACAATTTTTGCAGTCTTGGTAAAGGACTACCTATAGATGATGTGTGCAAAGTTTTAAAGATTTTTAAAGAAAAGTTAAAGATGATGACGAACGCCAAATGATGGCAATAGCTTACATGACTTCAAACACCTGATAATGCCTTACACTTTAGAAAGGCTATATCCTTTCATAAGTTATTTATAACATTGAAAGGTTTGTTAGTTGGTTATTGAAATCGCTTTGTAATGCACATTCAGTACCAAGGGTGATCAGTTTAATTACCAGGAAAACTTGAAATAACCTTAAATCCACAAAGACATTGTAATACCATGAACACTATTTATCACATGTTACATCACTGCATACTCTCTGTCAGATTTGATTCAAACACAAGATAGGTATCTTGGAAATGCTGGTCTATTTACCACTGTGGAGCAGATTTATGTAGGTTACATCTCATTATCATCTTCTGGTTTTTATACCCCGCCACACGAAGTGGCAAGGTATTATGTTATACCCTCAGTTTTTTTTCGGTGTCTGTCCGTCCGTCCGTCCCCCGAAGGTTTCCGACCAATAACTTGAAAATGCGTCAAAGGATTTGAATGATATTTTGCACAGCTGTTTAGTACAATAAAATACAGGTCAAGTTTGATTTCCAGCATGATCCAAAAAATAGTTTTTGAGATAGGCCACTTTGAAAAATCAAATTTCATGAAATTTTGAGTTTCCGACCAATAAATTGAAAACGCTTCATGGGATTCAAATGATATTTTGTACAGCTATTGAGTACAATAAAATACAGGTCAAGTTTTCGAGAAAGGGCACTTTAAAATCAAATTTTATGAACTTTTGATATTATAACGTGGCGGGGTATCATTTAATGTCCCATTACATGTCCTATTTTTCTTACTTTAAAAAGAATGATTTAAATTAAGGCTGAGTTGTGTACACTTCTGCAATGCATAAAATAAAGCAGCAGTTGGAGGAGCTGAATAAATAATGTTAAAAGTGCTGAATAAATAATGTTAACTACATTGATTTACAGTTGGTTAAAAAATCCTGACTTTAAATTACCAAAAGAGTAAAGTTTAACAAAACACCACATTCAAATTGAACCTCAAAAACTAGGCACCACTATTGCAGCAGTAACAATTCATAATCCTACAAAATTCTAACAAAATAGGTGTTAAGGGTTTCATAGGAGTTGCATGCACAAAAATGTCCCATCACCTAATCAAAATGGCCTAACAAAAACTAAATATGGTGACAAACATTAAAAATTTATTAAGCAATGTCAAAGGAGTGGTGCTCATCAAGATTTCCTTTGATTGAAAATGCTTAAGTCCTACCATTCCCATGCTACAACTACTATAAAATTTGTATTAAAGATTGAAATGCTGTTGCAATATGATCAACTATATATGGTGACAAACACCAGACAAAATTTCAGCAAAATCAGAGGATTGTGTATTATAACATAAAATGCACAAAGTTGATAAAGTTGAATTTGTCAAGTCAAAATATTATTATTATCATGACCAACTATACTTAGTTACAAACAATTTACTAAATAGATAAGGATTCGTAAAAATGGTCCATAGCCTCAGTTCATATGCTGAAGGAACTACTACTATCACAGACCATATTAAAAGGGAAAGATTTGTTAAATGTTGCCTTCATAAAAATAAAATGATAAAAGAGGTTTTTAAATTATTTATTATGTCATAAATAAATTCATTTATAAACAATTCTAGCTCAAAATTATACACAAGTTTTATACATTTGACACACAGAATGTGATACAAATTAATCATTTAAACATTATTTTTTAAATCAAGATTACAAGGGAATACACTAAAAAATATTCAAAAGAATATAGAATACTATTCACTTTTATCACTATGGGATTTAGTGTATTTGCAAGTGAATTAAAGTGAAAAAAGATAATCTAAGGTAACAAGAAGGTGAAAAAATGCTAAACAAATTGATAAATAAGGCAAATTAAAGGATTTAAATGTGCTAACTTTCAACTGAACATTTCTGTTGTATATAAAAAATATTAAATAAAGTCAGTACATAACATTAAGTACTGTATACAAAGATGTTTTTAAAACATACAAAAACATTTCATTTCATTTGTGTTATAAAACAGGCTGAAATATTTACTTTACATTTAATTGCGAAACAAGTCATGCCAGATACATACTACCCTCATTCTAACTAGGACATGTTAACAAATCATTTTATTTTTTATTATTATAGTTTTATAATTACAGTGTCTTTATCCATAGCAAGTCCATTTTAATAATGTTTAACAGGCCTGAATTTGACACAGATGAACCAAGTTCAGTATTGCATCTGAAACAGATTTTAAATCTACCATCACATATAACCAAATTCACTTTTCCTTTGAAGCCATGTGTCTCATTAGTTGGTTGGTAAGTTTTTCTAGTCTTTTAATATCTTGAGCATGTTCTGTTCTGTACTGGAAACACTGAAAATGCATATAATACTGGTAGTATGAGGACTGGAAAAGGAAAAGCATACGAAAGACACCTCTTTGAGAACTAATATTATTACAAGAAAGTTGAGAAACACTCAAAGTTTTATTAGTGCCTACAAAAATTGTCCATCCAGGGGAGGAGATAACTAATCATTCAATTATTGTATAGTGTAATCCCTGCATTTTACAAATATAATAAATTCTCAACTATGTCACTGAGTTATTAGGTTAAGTTCTGTGAAAACGTCCTTTCTTTAGTTGGCCTATCATTCCCTTCAGAATAGAATTACTGATTGTGCATATACATGATATATGTGTAATAAAACAACTTTAAATAATAAAATAAATTAATTGGTATAACTTGATGATGTGTTCCCTTCACTTCTAAACAAGTCATTGCTGTTAATTACCTACATATAATTTCATGTTCAAATTAATCATGTTAATGCGTATTGTATAGTAACACATTTTCAAATGTGTACTTACCACATTATCATCTGTTATTTTAACATTCAGCTTTCCATCACAGTGCCTGTACTTTGTTACAAATCTACACTAAAATAAAGAAACGTAAGCATTACATGACAAGGTTACTGGTAAGATTTATTTAATTTGGAAAGTACACATACATGTACATACAAGTATGTGTACACAAGCCTACAACATAAGCTCTAGGTGTGCTTTTTATAAAAAAAACAAACAAACAAGAAAGGAATTCCTGGGTCCCCCTCTGAGCGACAAAAATTCTAAGTCTGCTCGCTTAACAGGAAGTAACTAAGCGACAGACCTGGAGATGCATCCCACTATATGAGACCCCTACCTGAAGCTGCATAACAAATATCAAAAGCCTAAGATTAGAAGCAGCTGAGAAATCTTACGAATAATTTTCCATTTTTGACCCTTATAAATTCTAAGGTGGCTTGTGAAACAGGAAGTAAGTAAGCGACATACCATGTAGGAATGTTCCCCATGACAGTGCTGATCTGTAGAAAATTTTTGGAGGGCAAAAAGACAATAATACTGTGTTAGAAAACTTCTTTAAATTATCATAACTTTTGGGGGTTTTTTCTAGAAAATTAAAAAATTCTTTTGGTTAATAATAATAATAATGTTTATTAGAGTGCAAAGCATATATATTACAAACAGATAACATACAGATCATACAATACATTGCCTGTATACAAATAATATGGGATGACATTAATGGAATTAGACAAAGAGACACAACTAAAATATAAAAACAGGAAGGATAAAATAAGCTAGCACCCAAGGATAACCCACAAAAGCTACATTGAAGAGCTTATTTCCAGTGGGGTTCTAAAGATCATTCCTTGCTCTTGTCAATTAACAGTTAAAAGTTAAAATTTGAGAAACCTTTGATGGGTCATTCAAATATAATCTTTCTGCAGCTTTTGCAAATTCATCCCAAGAAGCAATATGAGGCATATTTTAAAAGTTGACAGCTGTTTTCAAAGCCGAAAACGTGTTCAAAATAAACACAGTTGTTCCGAAAGACAAAATCTTGAGAGGTTCCAAGTTCTTGCAAATTGGTCTACTCATAGTGCAGACGCGGATTATTCATGATAAGTCAGATAACACAAATATACTATTAACGTGTTTTTTTTTTTTTTTGCCATTGACACTTTTAAAACGTTTAACGTATATGTGTGTTTATGTAACATTTGTCCTAAGAATTGGTTTCATATCTTATTTTAATGGAAAAGCTACATACATCAATTCAGTGAATTTTAAAGATTTAATAAATTCCTTGGTCGCTTTAGAAAAATCACAAATTTAACATATCAGATATTTGATATTTTGAAACAAAAGAATTGCAATAATATCTTTTTCCTAAAGATCCTAACATTCTTTTTTATTTCAAGTCCATAAAAGTCATCTTTATGGCAAGCCAAACTGGACAAAAGTTTGTGTTTATAAATATCTATAAATAATAATAAGTATTTATAATTAATTTGTAAATATCTATAAATAATTATAAATATTTATTATTCTAATCATAGATATTTTAAAATGGAGGCTGATTTATAAATATGTATAATTCAATTATAGATATTTAAAAAAAATGATTTATGAATATTTATAAATGATTTTTAAATATTTGTCAATAAATTTTAAATATTTGTCAATAAATTTTAAATATTTGTCAATAAATTTTAAGTATTTATGAAAAAAATAAATATTTAAAAATGAATTATAAATATTTAAAAATTATTTATAATTATTTATAAATGATTAACATAAATATTTATAAATATGACGGACTTTTGTCCAGTTTTGCTTGCCATACATCTTGTTCCCAGTTTATTACATGATCATAGACTACATAAAAAAACAACACTTTTTTATAACCTCAGTCTGAGAAAATTAAAACTAATTTAGTTTAATTATCTCAGCCTCAGTATAGATTTTCTCAATTGTATTTCCACTGAGAAAATGTATACACATTTAGTTTTAAATTTTCTCAGATTTCCGTGACCAAAATTGCCTTTATACTTTTAATTTAGTGAAGATTTTTTTTATCTTTGATAACTATTTTGATAAAGAAATTTCTTTATGTTAATAGTTATCAAAGATACACACCTGGTAAATAAAATAAATATGGTTTAGATCTTTATTGCCCGCAACCCAAAAGTAAAGTGACCTTTTGGATTGGGACCGTGTACTTTTCCATTGCGATCTTAGTATTCGGTAGAAACGCAAAACGAAACACGGTTGTGAACTGGACATAATAGGGACAATAAAACGATCATCTCACTATAACAATCAGCAAAACGGTAATTAAAACAATCTCTAACTAATACGTTCAACTTAATTTTAAATTTTTCACCAGTGGCTGATAACGAAGGAAGATTTTTTGAGGGACCAAATAGAGATATATATAAATTGCATTTAATTTTCACCATAAATTTATATTATATCTATGTTTTAACATATTAATAACCATATTTTGAAAAGAAATATAGAACAAAGAATATTGCAGCTTACTCCAATTATTTTCAAAATATTTTTGTTAAATGTTAAAGTTAAGGCACAGGATACGATTACGGCAAAACCGTAACAATAAGAAATTCTTATTGTTACGGCAAAGACGAAAATCGGGAACGGATGACGGGACGGACACCGAATCATTTATGACCGTAACAGTAAGAATTTTCTTATTATTACGGCACTTATTCTTACGGCATGGACGATATAATTGGCATAAGAAATTTACCAAAGAAAATATAAGATATTTTATAGTTAACTTCTTTCGCTATTACTAATAATAAGTTAATTAAGTAACAATAAAAGAATAAATTCAGTTAATCGGTAGATGGTATTGGAAATCATTCTCCGGGCTCTTCTTTTTGTTGAACAAACTTTTTGCCATAGTGAGTGTCCCGAATAAAGAGAACTCGATCTCTTCTGTATACACCCCTATGTTCTTAAGAAATATCTAACACTTAAATTGTAAAGAATGGACGGACCGGAACAAAATTTTTGTTTTGGGGAAAAATTTAAATGATAGTCCGAGCTTTGAAATTGAAGATAGATGTAGACGTACAACTTGTATTAAATCGATGCCATCGTCTGTGATGGATGCCTTGAATGGTTCACCAGAAAAGCGCAGGATTAAAACAAAACCCAAAAGCCACTTGTTGGTTGCATGTGTCGCATGTGCAAGAAGTTATCAAAATAACTTTGAGTTAAATTTATATTATTAGAATTTTTTGCTCGCTTGGATTGCATAAATAAAAAAAAATGCCGCTCTTTATTTCATATTGTCACTTTATGGATCTATATCTTTTTGCCGTAATAACACAGGGACTTGCTCCCCTCTATCAATATTTTGTTAGAGTCAATGTGCGGTACGAAAAAAACATTTCGTACCGCACATTGACTCTAACATTATATTGATAGAGGGGAGCAAGTCCCTGTGGTAATAATAAGTGCCGTAACAATAAGACAATTCTTATTGTTACGGTCGTAAATGATTCGGTCTCCGTCCAGTCATCCGTTCCCGATTTTCGTCTTTGCCGTAACAATAAGATTTTCTTATTGTTACGGTTTTGCCCAAATTTGCCGTAACCGTATCCTGTGCCTAAAGTTAAATGGTCGGTCCCTAAGGAAGCTGATGCTTTTCCATCCCCCCAAGAATATTTGTTTCTTTTTTAATGCGCAAATAAGTTCATCTAGTGCTCTATAGACCCCGCTCTCAGACAAAAAACATGAAATGGAACTTGGATATCAATGTGTCACCATAGACCTGTGTATCTAATATATACGTATATCTCTTTATACGTTCCTGGTGTCACCCACTAAATATCATATAGGGTACTTTTCATTTATTTTCTTCGATTTGATTTTTCGCTAAATTGAATAATTCTGCTGCATGTGTATTTTCTCTGACAAATTGGTATATATATTGTTAAACGGTTTATTCAGATGAAATAAATATATGATCCTTTTAGTATTCCGTAGAATGTAGATTACGATCCGCGTTCTTATCTTGTATAGCCCAATACAAAGTTTTCCCACAATTCATTGTAAATAAAAATTAATGGCGTCAAATTTACCAGGAAGACACTGATTCAGAATGCTTATGCACATTTATGCTTTTCAGAAGATTATTACAGAGAAAGACGCAATTCTTTTTGTTTAATTCCTTTGGAAGATCCACTACAACATTAATTTATCATGAGGCAAGTACTGCAAATTACCAAATTGAAGAGAAAAAGTCCATTTTATCATTGTTTATGATCTCCCCCTGGGCTTCTAAAATATATAAAATCTTCATTTATATGTGTTGTCTCCAATCTTGGCCTTTTGTTAGGCAATATTCAATATGCTGTTAATTTAACAACTTTGGACTCAACCTTGGACACATTAACTACTTACAAATTGTAAGCACTCAATCATGTTAATAAGTTAATTATCCTCGGAAACCCAGGCCCAGGCAGAGTTCGCGAAATTTGTCGGACCTATCGGACCTGACTGGTAAAATTTAAGCAGGTCCGGCATTTTAAACATACTTACTGGACCCATGTCCAGTAAATTTTAGAAATTTTTTACAAGTTGTAGTAGACAGGACCAGTAAACAAAAATTAGGTCCAATAAAAGATTCCATTTTGGCGGACCTATGTCCGGCAAAGAAATTCTAAGTTTCGCGAACTCTGCCCAGGGGTTCTTTCGCTTACTCAATGATTCATGCTATTAGTGCTATAAAAATACATCCACCAAAGCACATGTTGTACATAGGGGGGGTCCTGATCACAAATCACGAAGACTAAAAAATGCAAATAATGAAACACGGAAATATGGATAAATTTTTGTTCACAGGTAAAAGTTTGACTGTGTATTACTGTAAAGCATGCCTAAAACGCATCATGGACAAAATACTTTCCTGGGAACAGCTCATGTGCAATATCCAATCACGATGCCCGGTTAAATATTTCAGCAAATCACAATTCATGGAAATCTAAAAATGCCAATAACAGAGAACAAAATAAACCCATCGGCCCCATCATAGGGGTGTAACAATGCACTTTTCTGAGAAACAATTCTACTTGCATCTCAGTACATATCGCAATACAAAAACTTTGATGAAGCAAAAATTTCTTTGACTGGAAATTGGTAATTGTTTTCTGGATTTCAACTAATTTCTGCATGTGCAGCAAATTTTGTTGACAGTTTCATTTCCCTGCATTAAAAAACCCCAGTTTTATTCATTGAAATATTTAAGCAAATACATCGATTGTCATAAAATAGAAAGAGTTACAAGGAGATATTTAATGGAGAACTATATGTCTGTATGTTTAATATCTTTTGTACATATCATGGATAGCAGATGGACCTTATCAAGAATTAAACCGTTAATCAAAATACCGAGATTTGGGTACATATCTGATTATGAGCAACAGAGACATTTTCAGCATCACTATTGTCAGAATCAGCTGCTGCATCAGGACCTACGAGTTCAGACACTGTCACTTGATCAACAGAATTTGCATCTCTCTCTACAAAGACAACACCATAATTTTGAACTGCATTTGTACTGATCATTAACTTTATGTTTGGATGTAGATTATTTAATGTTTAAATCCCGATAATTACCTCTTCTTACCCTTGAACCATGATAAAACCTTAAGTTTATTGATTCAGTTAGGTAACCAAAATTATGGTCAACCCGCAGAGGACCAACCATGGCAAATTTCAGTGCCCAGCAACTTTTTAAGTAGCCATTGGCGACTGGAAGACAGTTAGTGTCAAACCTTGATAAGAGAACATTAATATTGGTAGGCTTTGCTACACTGTAGCATAGGCTTTGTATATAATGGATTTGCAAATTGATGAAATCTCACAATATCTCATGTTTATGAATTAGAATTAGTATTTGATTAGTATAAATATTTATTTTGAGTTTTTATCTGTGTTAACATTATTTTTATAACTTTTGACACTTTTAAGGAGTATCAAAAGAGCCTAAACTGCCCCCTTTTTTAATAAAATACACATCTTTATAAAATTAACATAAAGATTTCACTTAAAATTCTTAGAAAAAGTTCATTCTAAACCATATTAAATGAAATTTTCACACAGATATTCCTTAAGGAGGCTGGAGGTTCTAAAAATTTGACATACATTTGTAGGATCTTTTTCAAACTTTTACAGTAAATTGACTTTAGTATGAGCATTGAAAATATACAATAATAAACGATAGGTCACGAAGCTTTTTTTCAAAATAATTGGGTTTCAATCTTTAAGAAATTTGTATAACTTGTATAGGAAAAATTCTCAAAATGCATATATTTTTAAAACCTGACATAGAAATTTTTACAAATTTGTGTCAAATAACAAAAATGGGATATACTTTTGATTTCTGTAATAAAAACATGGGGTCACGGTACTACTTTTTGAGATATTTAAGGAAAACTTAATATTTCTATACATTTCTTTGTAAGAATTAGTCACATATTTTCCCACCAATTATCTCCCCTGAAATCTGATTTTTTTAGAAAAAGCTTAATATTTTTTGAAGTGTTTATCTTGTATTTTTTTTATTGATGAAATATAAAATAAGAAATAAATTTTACATCATTTATGCTGTAACAAGTCTTTAAAACTGAAATATAGACTAAAAGTTTGCAAGATGACTGAAAAAGATGCTCCGTTTTAGAACCCCCAGCCTTCTTAATCTTGTGTCTCACTCTGTTTAACTTCAATTTATTTTGATTAAAGAAAGGCAAAAAAGTACTGGACAATAACAATAGAAAATAATGATGATTAAAGAAAGGCAAAAAAGTACTGGACATGTAACAATAGAAAAAAATGAGATGTGGAATAAGTGTACACGACACAGCCCACAATCAAGCGGCAATTCAAAAAAACCACAATGGACAACCGCCAACAGCCTTCAACGAGGCAAGTAGGCGCTGCCCGCGGTTCTGCAATTGGCCATGGTCTAAATAAAATGCATATATTTCAAATCCAGTCCTGAAATAGTCACAGATAGACCCCCTTCTTAAACAAGGAACAGGAAACATCAAAAAGACAAGAACAAACAAAAGCTTTGTCAAAGATTCATGGCTTAGGACAGGCACATATAATATGTGGCGGGGTTAAACTAGTTTTTTGGGCCCAACCTTCCCCCTATCAATATTCCTAGACAAAGCACAAAAACTAAGCACACAATAAAAATCAAATCGATCAAAGTTCAATTCTGCTAGAGAGAACCTTAGACAAAAGAAAACAAGAACAAACGAAAGGAGGGTAAAGGGGTTGCCAATCTATCTAAATATATTGGTCTATGAGTATAACCACAAAGATACAGAAAGAGCTTGAGGCTAATATTAATCTTGCTTATGGTCAAAAGCCGTGCAGAGTATGATTCCTTTAATTATTATATGAGAACAGCATCGCATTAAAAGCTCATGTAAAAAGATGTAGATTCAATAATTAAAATTAAGTCCATGGGTTTTAAATAATTTTTGGTACATTTCTGATTTTAAATCAGAATGAGTAAGAATAATTTTTCTTCCATTATACTTCTTGAAACTGATAAGTGAGTGATGACTTAAACAGTGAACATGGTGAAAGTTCTACATGTATCTCCTCTTTGTGTGTATGTGGTTTTTTTTTTGTATCAAACGTGGACTTTATCAAAATTTTAATCCAGGGGAGCATTTCCCTGTAGAGGTTTTTAAATATAATTATATAATTCATTGGAAAATATGCTTCCCTCAAACCTATAAATGTTTTATGAACTGTGAAAGAGCAAAATGAAGAGTATGGCCTTTCCAGTGCAGTGTTCTCCTTTTTTCAAAAAGGTAAGGTGTGTGTTTTGAAAAACCACTTTCCAACCAGGTTTTTTCTACTGCTTAACCCTTATCAACCAGATATTTTTCAGAGGCCAATCTAGAGGGAAGTTCCAGGGGTTTGGGTTCCTTTTTTGTTGCAAAAAAATTTATGATTTCATGCAAACTGTTGGCAAAGTTTGTAAAATTAGATTTGGACCCCCCTTTTGTTCTGATACCCCCCCCTCCTTTTAAAAAAATTCTGGATCTGCCCCTGAAACCCTTTATCAGAGAAAGTGATTGTTTTAATAAAACCATAAAATGCACAGTATACTAACAAAGATACAGTAAAAATAGCCTTAATTTATTTTTGCTTTGGGCTAGAGTTAATTTCCCCGCCAGAAAGTCACATGATCACAGCTCAAATGTAAACAAAAACACTTGATCCTTCATTAGCATTGCAGAAGTTCTGTCAGCAAATATTAAAACTTTATTGTATGTTTTATGTTCTTTTTGTGGATTAAACTATTTCTTAGTTGAAGGTAAATATCAATATTCTTTTTCTTTCAATAAAACCTTTGAATAAACCACATGGATGCATGTCGTTCTGGACACGTGCCAGCCATTTTATATTTACATTTTCTCCATTTTTGATTGGATGATAAGAAATTTACATACAATAAATTATTCTTAGCACCGCCTGTTTTACCTTGTCGGCAAATGTCTTTTATGTTTGCTGGTCACCTATCGATCTATGGTTTTAATTGGCTTGGGTTATAAAAGTGTCACTCAATGTCTTCATTTAATTAGTAACAAAAGCCTGATTAAACATGGAATTTTTTATACGACCGCAAAATTTTTGCGATCGTATTATGTTATGGCGATGTCGTTGTCGTCGTTGTCGTCGTTGTCGTCGTCGTCGTCGTTGTCGTCTGTAGACACTTTGGTTTCCGTGCGATAACTTGAGTTGTGGTTGACCAATTGTTATAAAATTTTGATATGATGTTTATAACCACTTAAGGAAGGTTGGTATTGCATTTGGGGTTTCTGGCTCCTACCGTTTAAGAAAAAAGGGCCAAAAGGGGCAAAAATGGGTATATTGACAAAACGTCTGTAGAATGTTTAATTTTCATCCGATTTTGATCATTCTTTTTTTATTGTATTCCTCAATAAATTCTGTCAACAAAATGTATCAAAGGCTTTGACATATTTTGTACCGTTACATTGCTACTGGGGGTCAAAAAGGGACCACACCCAAAAAATTGACTTTTTTATTTGTTGTCCGATTTTCAAAATTTTTTTTTCATTGGAATCCTTGTGAAAATCCCTGCCTGCATTTTTCAATCAGATTTGCAATATCTCTTACAGTTTTCGAGAATTTAGGGGTCAAAGGGGCCAAAAACCCCATTTTTAAAAGTTTGTCATTTAAACCAAAAATTAAGTTTTAGTGTGCCTGCCAATTGTTATGAAGTTTTAATATGATGATTATATCCACTAAAGGAATGTTGGTTTTGTATTTGGGGTTTGTGGCCCCTTCTGTTTTAGAAAAAAGGGCTAAAACGGGTGTATTGATAAACCTGTTGTAGAATGTTTATCATTCATTCGATTTTGAAAATTCTTTTTTTATTGAATTCATCATTAAATTCTATCTACTTAATGTGTCAATGATTTTGATATGTATTTCACCAGTACATTGCTACAGGGAGGCTAAAGACAGGCCACGCCCATAAAATCAACTTTTTTATTTGTGATGCGATTTTCAAAATCTTTTTTTCATTGGATTCCTTGTGAATATTTCTGCCTTATTTTTAATCGGATTTGCAATATTTTTACTGTTTTTGAGAAATTAGGGGTCAAAGGGCCAAAATTGTATATTAATACATGTATTTAAATAAGGCTTTTTGTATTAGATGTTGATGTAAATATAAATGTGTCAAAAATGCATTTTTAAGTCCACCACAGGATGCATGTGTCAAAAAGCTTTGTAAGTCCACCATGGGCTTCATGTGACCAAAGCAATGGACTATCCATACTGGGCCTCCAACGTACAGGGTTTAACTTGTTGCGGTCGTATCATGCTGCGCTCGGCGTAGCTTTTTATTGGAAATTGCCGACCACCTTATTAAAAGGAAAGGTGGTCGGCTCTGGAAAAAAGGTGGTCGGCACACCCGGCTTAAATGGCGAATGGAGAACATTGCAGTGTTAATATGAATTTGAAAGATATATATGATGCATCTATTGGCATGTAATTATTGCTGAATTAGTGCCCTGCTTTTCACCTTAAACAGAATTGTCTGTCTGACTTGTTGAAAATCATGTATTAAGCTTTACATACATAAAAAGATACTTTATTAAGTTAGTCTTAAAGCCCTTGTTTGAAATGTAAAGGAAACCCACATTGTATGCTCACATTAGACAATGAAACGCACAACTTGGTCTGGAGTGTATAGGAAGATGTTAGTGAGTTAAATTAGATGTTTTTTTAGGGAGAATTTTGTGTAAAGATGCATTTTATTCAGCAATGTTAATTTATTAAATTTATGCTAATTATGCTATGGACGAGGTGCAAAAAGGCCAATATTCTCCCTATTTTATGATATGATAAATCTGTAGTTATAACACACTTTATATTAATTGTTTTTAATTTTCTATAATCTACTCAGTTGTTTTTTAAAACAGGCAAATTTGTATAATATTTTTATGCTTATTAAATTGGTAATTTCAAGGACCTCTGCCTACAATGTACATGACCCCTTAATTTCTTAAATTTCTTAAGACTTAAATTAAAGTAAATTTTATAATTTAAGAACAAATTACAAGAGAAAAGCTGTTGCTTGCTTAAACCTTCAGCTCATTAAAGCTTTACAAAAGTCACCATTAGGGGTAACAGTTTATTGAAAAGACCCTTATAGCTTTAGGACCAGGTGAGCCATCCAGGCTCTTGGGAGCCTCTTGTTTTTCATCCATTTACATCTTCATAAATTATTATAAAACAATCATTTACAAGTGTCTAAATTCTATAGAAAATCTATTGAAAAAAATCACATGCATTGTACTGATAATAATAACCTCTCAATAAAACATATTTTTGTTTTGACAATGTGTATATACGTATTAAGGGCTGTTCCAGAATTAAATGTGTGTGTGGTGGGGGGGGGGGGAGGCTATTTTTTTCTTTACCCCACCACCCATCTAATAATAATTAAATTTTTAACATTGTTTCTGAACGAAATCTTTCTTTAACACCCACCACCCACTGCATATGTATACATTATAAAAGAAGTTCCTCCCAGCCCCCCACACGTAAAATTATGGAACAGCCCTGAGTAAAATGCTGCAGTAAAAAATCATTAATATGTAAAAATATAAAAAGGGTGTATTTTCTTTTAAAACTTAATCTGAAAATCAGCCAAAGCATTTAATTTTGCTGGGATTTCTTGTTAAAAAGTTCATCAAAATGCTTATAGGAAGGACTCAATATAAGTTATTTTCCACCAAATAAGTAGTAGTTGTTGTAAGTATTATACCTTACAGGTATGCTGCTGCTACACTGTGTCTCAACTACCCCGGTAAAAAATGTTTCGTCTCAAGGTCGTCTAATTTCGAGTAAATGACGGAAATGGGCATAGAGTCCCAATTAAATATTGAGTTAAGAACAGCTAGAATATCATGCCATTTATAAACCTCTCACAAAAAATCGTACAATTTTGTACGATATAAGCATCATAAACAAGGAATTCATTTTCAGCGATTACCCGGTTTCGTTTGTTTACATTTTTTTACCTCTCAAAACTGGGTCTTTTCTAAATTTTTCTGTGTCTCATATTCAAGCTTATATTGAGAATTGAGAATTTTTGATGAACAGATTTACAATATTATCTAAACAAATAATTTTATTAAATTTAAGTACATTGAGAAGGAAAAGTTTCATTCTGTAGGCCCGTTAATATTCTGTTTTTAGATCGTCTTGAGACGGAAGATTTTTGCTGGGGTAGTTGAGACACAGTGTGCTATTATCTCAGGTATTTTTATTCATCCTTAAGAATTTTTTCAGGAAAACAAATAATGGAGAGTCAAATGATGGTCCATTAAACATTTTCCTGGCTGATACTTAATATTCTTACAAGCTTTGAGAAAATGTGGTAACTGGTATTATACATGTATAACACTACTATAAACACTTTATGGATTATTAAAAGTGTAGACAATAGTGTAAAAAAAGTATTTTAGAATAAGTAGGAAGTGTTAAATTACAATTTTGAAACACTTATTGAGTTCCTTTCAAAGAGATAAACAAATGTTTACATAATAACATAAAAAAAACCTCCCACATTAAAAAAAAAACAATGAATGAGAACTTCGCTTTATATTTCTAGTCCTGTGCTGTTATCCTTTTATTAAAACACCTTTAATTACAAAAATTGCATTTACAGAGGCTTTTATTTTACTCAGCGACTAGTTATAGTCAGATTAAAATAAAAAAAAAATATTTTAGTTCTCTTCATCCATAAATTCATTGAGTAATATAACAAAATAAAACTATAAATGGGCATTGTTCATTGGAACACACACATGTCAATTATAGTTGGAGATTTAATCTGGTTTAAGCTTATATAATTAAAGAAATATTGATGTGTCTGACCTTAATGATTTTATATTAGTAACTAATATGTGTCAGTGAAGCATAATAAATAGTCTAGCTGACTTGGGCCTTGCAATAACATTCAATGCTAAATCTGATTGCAAATTACAGCAGTGTGCTACGCTTTCCTATCATCTGAATCATTTTGAAATGTGAAGCTTTCAACATGTGGTGTTTGAAATAGATAAAAGGTTCTGTGAAAAAATAAATAATTAATGAAGCATAGCTGAGTGTGCTACAGTTTCATCAAATTATACATTGTATGTGATTTCTTTGTATTGTTGATGGAAGGAAAATAATGGAACTAGAGGAGGAAGAGGATCTTTACACCACTCCTTATGGGTAAAGCACAAATGTTCATTATCGTTACATTTGAATTTTTATTGCATTGATTTTCCTTGTTTTAATTGGTTTTTGAGTATTGTTTGATTCTGTTAGTTTATTGTTTGATTGAATTTATCATATTTGATATTATGACTCAGACTAAAGACTGGGTTTGTGAAACCAAAATTAGCTGAATATCAATAATTGATATTTGGTTTGTCCTATTGATCTTTAACCTACATTTTGAAATATCTGAGTGGAATACACATTTTTTAGGGTCTACAGGTGCCATGTTGAATACATTAGAATGACATGAATGAGAAATGCCTTTAAATGTGCATGTACATGCATACATATTTCAAACATGCAAACATTTTTAACAAGTTAAGATAAAAAATGGGTATTGTGTTTTAAGTGTCCCAAATTTGGTTTAAATAATCATGTTGTACATGTGAAAAGAAATTTATATTATTTCATTCAATGTTATGGGTCCCCTTTCAGCATTAAGTATTTGTTAAAATGGAATTATATTTGGTAGAAAATGAAAATTATGTACAAATACTTAATTGCATTGTGATAAAAATTTATAGGGTTTTCAAAGTAAACTGCAAGTGTTGTATAGGCTTGATGTTTTAAATATGGTACAGTTTACACATTTAGTGATTTTGTAGTTCAAATGCTGGTACTGTATCTCATGTACATGTACATGTATGTCCTGCTCAAATAGACAGATTCAGATTTTAAGTCAATGTTTTATTTTTTCCCAACCTTTCCACCTTATTTTATCTTTTAAACATCAGTATGTTATCCATAATAACCCTGTAATCACCCTAATCTTTCAAGGATCAGTATAGCTATGTTATAAATTCAATGTACTAGAGTTTATTGACTGCTTCTGTTTGGTGTAATGAATGTATTGATGTTGGAGTATTACAGAACTCCTGTCATAGACATCCACTCACCGATGATGAATCATTCCATCTTCCTGGTCACTATAACCATTGATTTTTTACCAACAACTGTACTTTTTGCTTGTTACCTATTTTCAAATGGATAAGCAACTTACAGCTAATCAACAGAAAAAATACCCCAAGGATTCAAGAAACGATTGAGAAATGAATTGAAATATCTCCAAAAAAGAACTTGTTATTTTAGGAAGATTTTCGTTGATGATAATTTTACCTCTCACTAAAGGACATAGGTCTTCTTAATGTCAGTCCAGTTTCATAGACATAAATAAAAAAATTAAATTGTGAACGAAGATGCTAATTTTATATTTAAAAAAACAAATACTAGAGCTACATGTACATGTATTATCAGAATTTATTAAGTATTAAATACACAGTACACTTCCATCCAGCAGAAGCATTAAAAGAGCCAAAATACTCTTAAACAGGCACAAGGCATTCTACCACATAATGCAGGGTCACAGGAGACAAAGGACTGGGTAGTGGGTAAGAGTTGTTAGTCAACTGACAATGAAATAGAATAAAACTTTTTTTTGTCAGTTTTAAATTTTAGACACAAGGAACAAGAAAATAGCAAAACGTGTGTTCAGTATGTCATTCACCCACCATCCTTTATAACAATCCCAAATTCTGAATTGACCCATTGAAACATTGTATATTATAAGCTGACAAACGACTCCACATGGACTTTTGTGTCCCTCCAAGTTCCATGTGTTCAAAAATCCAACATGCTATTAAAAAAAGTCTGTATACTCATGTTACGTCTTCAGAGACCCATTTAATGAAGAAAAACTAACATGTTATTTAATAATGACAAATTAGGGAAGTACTTCATTAAAGCTGTGGGTTCCTACAGGATATAATAAATTGATATAATATGATGATAAAGTGATGGTTAAGAAAGCTGTCTGCTACAAAGGCTGTTTAAAATGTTTTGTTTTTTTACCGTTAGATGAGGAAGTGGATAAAGAGGTAGATACCTTTGATATTTTTACTGTATATACATTTGAACTTGTAGCATTTTAATTGTATTTCCATATATTTGTTTTATCCTTATAGGTTTGAAGTGATTTTTATTGGGAATAAAGATACGGTACTTGTATAAGTGAATATTGGATATAATTCATTTCCCAACATACTTAGCATATTATTGTATTACAAGTGCATGTTAATATAGCTTACAATTGTGCCTTATCCCCAATGAAAAGGGTTGAATTGAAGTTTAGAATATCCTTTATATCATTTTAATTATATGGAAAAGGAAAATATCATGATGTGAAAAATCTAAACTTTATACAGATAGAAAATTTGTCTTTACATAAAACTATAAATTGTAATACATTTTGTACTTGGTTGAAAAAAAAAACCAACCTAACTTTTGCAGCTTTTTGATAAGATTTTTTTTATTATGAATAAAAGCTATAGAGGGCAAATTGATACAAGTATGTTCCCTGGTATAAATGATATATTGCATCCTTACTAATTTTTCGCCTGATTTTATTTCAGTGAGGTGCCCATAGTTTCTGCCCGGGCCAATGTTATGTTATATGATGATCCTGGTAAAAAATGGGTCCCTGCAGGCAATGCCCAGCAACAGGGTTTATCAAAAGTACAGATTTACAGACATACAGGCAATAACACATTCAGAGTGGTCGGACGCAAGTTAGCTAACCATGAGGTTTGTATTTAGAAAATGATCACAATCAACATCAAATATGATCATGATAATGGATGGATTAATATCTGAATTTGAACATCAGTTTCTTGAAGCTACATGTATTTGTAAAGATAAATACATGTGTGAGATGATGTTTCAAACTCTTTGTTGAATATTTAAATGGATATTTACTAAATGAACCATAGTTTTACTTCCTTGAAACTCTTCCTGATAGTTATTTGAATTGATAAGTTCTTCAGGATAATGCTTGTTTTCCTTTTATTAAAATCTCCAAAGGTTTATGTTATAATATACAATTATCACCCTAGTTGGTTTGTGACCCGATGTTTTCTTTCCCTGAGAAAGAAAGGTCACCTGAGGGCTTGCCCCGAGGGTGCCCTTACTTTTGAGGGGAAAGAAATGCCAGGTCACACATCATCTAGGGTGATAACTGTTATATTATATCGAATATTGAAATGAAACAATTTAATATTAAATTTCGGACATTTTAACCCTTTTTCCATTGAGAAACTACAGTCAATACAATGTTGACGAAAAATCATGGGCTCACGTGCTAATTCTCACGAGAAGGTGACCTTACCATGCAACCCAAGGATTACCGGTTGACCCAGCGAAATATCACATGCCACGTGACAACATCTAAGCGAATCAAAATAAAGATTTTTATATGAGTATATAATATTAAATTATGGTTGCTTACATGTATTGTAGCGTAAAATAGAATCAACATAAATTTGTATTGGGAATATTATAACATCGCTTCGCATAGATATATATCTGCGTATATAACAACTTAATCATTTGGTATGAAATCACAAAATTTGTACGCAGCGTAAATTACCCGTTATATGGTATCAATGCAAAATTTACTTATTCAGTTAGAACCATACTCTGTTAGTTTGTTTGATCCAACAAATAAATATTATCACCCTATGCAAATTATACTGTAGCAGCATTCACTCAATATAAATCTCACTATCTACATTTAACCTGATCATTTTCTGTTTTGCAGGTGGTAATAAATTGTTCTATACCCCGGACATTGAAGTATAATCAGGCCACACCTACATTCCACCAATGGAGGGATCAGAGACAGGATGTATATGGCCTCAACTTTGCCAACAAGGAAGATGCTGACAGCTTCGCCCAAGCTATGAGATCTGCTTTGAATACATTACAGGGTTTGTATAATGATACCATTACTAAGATTTGGAATACTTTTCCTTGCTTCATCAGAGGCATAAATGCAGAACTAAAATGATGGCATACATACTGGTAGATAGAATATAAGTATCAGAATTATAATACCATTCCCCAATCCCAGTGCTTCCTAAAACCATTATGAATTTGTGAAAGATGGAAAAAAAGCATGTAGGCTGTTACCTATTTTTATGCCCCATCTACGAAAGTAGGGGGGCATATAGTGTTCGGGTCCGTTCGTTCCTCCATCCGTCCGTTCGTCTGTCCGTCCCAAATCCCCATATTTATAAATTCACACTAACTGACAAATGCCAAATCAATGATATTGGTATAGAAGGTGCACCTAGTGATGCTTAGCACAATGCATGCTTCGGATGCTGAATGCGACCTATATTTTCCGCATGGATGACCTCTTACAGAAAAATGGTTTAATTCCATTCCCACTTACTGACAAGTGTCTTATCAACTATATTGGTATGGTAGATGCATCTAGTGATGCTAAGCACAATGCATGCTTCGGATGCTGACTGTGACCTACATTTTCCACATGGATGAACTATTACAGAATAATGGTTAAAGTCCATTCTTGTCTCGTCAGGATACTGCAGTTGAGATACCTTTTTCATGAAGGTAATGTAATAATGAAACTTGATTCAAATATGCATTATGTTTATATGAACAATTAAAAAAAATTGCTTTGTGTGTTAAATTTTGTACACTAACTTAAACTTATATATATCACTGTTTTTATAAAAGTTAAAAGATTGTTTGTTATGAACTATACAATGACTAAGTACTTAGGAAACAACAATTTTCAGGAAGTGGTGAAATCAAAACAATGTAGTTTACTTCCTTGTGACAAGGTTACATATCAGTACTTTGTACCTTCACGTTAAAATTAAAAATACCCTAAAATACCCTTTACATTTTAAGCCAAAAGCATTGCTTTGCATATTTTAATGTAAATAAATCACAATGGGTTGATGTCATAATTTATGAAGTGATACTTTGTGTATATTAAACAATGAAAAAAAATCATGGTCATCTTTTATTTCCTTACATCAAACTTAAAGTACATGCACATATATATTTTTTAAGTATAACAGTATTTATTTTACAAGAAATTAATATGAAGTAATTACCGGTAGCTTTTATTTATATCAATAATTATATTTTATTTTTCAGAGATGACCACTCAGCAGCCTCAACCACCACCAGGTCCACCCCAACCCCCTCCCCAACAAACCTATCAACAGCCTTACCCACAACCAAAAGACGAACCACCAGAACCAAAGTAAGTAACTGACACCAGGACCTTCCCCCGACCCCCTCCCTAACAAACCTATCAACAGCCTTACCCACAACCAAAAGACGAACCACCAGAACCAAAGTAAGTAACTGACACCAGGACCTCCCCCAACCCCTTCCCCAACAAACCTACCACCAGAACCAAAGTTAGTCCTTATGTCAGATAGCAGTACAAATAGCAATAAAACAAGCTTGTCCTGAGGAGATGAAAGATGTTCAGGTATTGCTCTTCTTGTTACATTTAAAGATCCCTTTCTAGAGTTCTATAAGAGTAGACTCGATTATGACCACCAAAAAAGACTACCAGTCTCACAAAGCAAACTGGAGATAAGCTCACAAAGAAAAATCTTTCTAAAGTTACACTGGTTAATTTATATTGATTTGGGGGAAAAAATAACAGTTTTTCAGTTGCAAACTAGTTGAACAATAAAAATACAAAATTAAAAAAGTAAATTTAATTTTAATTTCTTTTGCAGACATCCTGGTCATGTAAGACATTTATCTGGTGGAGGTATGTAACATTACCTATCATAACAAAAGACTATATGAAATAGTATATAGAATAATAAGTTCCAAATAAAATTATTTAAAATACCTTAAATCAAAGATCAGTAAAAACTGAAGGCACATGTATATTATCAAATGTAAAATTTCTCACAGTTCAAGTATTGTAAAGAATAATATTACTGATTACAATCTAGATAGCAGGTCATGCAATCAGTGATTTCTGCTTGATTGAGAGAATAAAATGAGGTTCAACTTATTGATATAAATTAAAATTGGGACGACTTGAAAACAAATGAGGGTTGATAAATACCTGTGTTTTACATCCTACATAGTTAATACCTGGACTTGACTTTTATTAAAATCAGTCACTGAACATCATAGATGCTTAATTTTACTTAGTGTGGTATAGTGTTTTTGATCATTTAGTAGCCTCTGAACTTCTACTACCAGTAGTTTACAAAGCTTATCATCTTTATTTTAGCCTCCTCCTATCATACAAATTTGTATCAGCTTTCACGATCTCATGGTCTTGGACATGTTATGGAAAGACATGAAACTGACATAGATGAAGTTTTTCTCCCATCAGTGACCACTAAACCTTACACAAATTACTCTCAACAAGGCTTCATTTATGATCAGCACAGTGTAGATTTTGAAAACAAAATGGCTCCCTTAGATCATAGCTTATTACCTAATGCTTCTGTCAGATCTGCTTCTTCAATGTACCAACAGAATTATGCTGAACCCTCCCATTCTTCTATTTCAGCTCCCCAGTACAACCAGCCACCACCACAACAATATGTGCAGCCACAAGCTCCAATGCCACCGGCAGCACCACAGCCGCCAGCGGCCCCACCTGCACCCCCAGCTCCTCCGGCTCCTCCAGCCGCACCTGCAGCCCCTCCAGCTCCCCCACCCCCACCAGGGCCAGGAGCCCCTCCAGCACCACCCCCTCCTATGATGGGAGGAGGGGCTAGTCCATCTAAGGCTCCAGGAGGAGGCGGGAGTGTATCACTGGCAGATGCTTTGGCAATGAAAGCTAATAAACTTAAACATGTAGATAGCAGTGTAAGTTTATAATGTATTTTGTTTAGGATGAATCATTACATGGGTTAGAAAGGTTTTCTACTTTAAAATACATGTAGTAAATGTTCAAGAAACACAAAAGAAAAAGAAAAAAAATATCCTAGAAAAAATACTTATTGTATAAAAGGAAAAATTTTATAACATGACATGTAATAACACAAGATCAAAGCATGGTTCGACTTGAATTTATCTGTCATGTTAGTGGCTGTGGTGAAAAAGTTAGTGGACATCGATTGAAATTACAAGATGCACTTAACTTTAATCAAAGGAGTTCATATAGGTATTTTAAAGAACTATACAATACTGGTGAGTGGTATTTGTCCAAAAATACTACTTGAGAGGCTGATTAAAAATTTCACGAGCCGTAAGGCGAGTGAAATTTCATCAGCCTCGAAAGTAGTATTTTTGGCAAATACCACTCACCAGTATTGTATAGTTCTTTAATTCCACCGAATATCTTTTCTATGTTTATAAGAATCTCTTAGTTTTTAAGAAATATAATTCCACCTTATATAAAAATGCTGTGTCTTCATTGTGGTTGATTTGACATCTAATATTGATAAATCCTTCAGGACAACATTTTTTATGTAAATCAAAATGTTTTTTCAGTTTGACAGTCCTGTTTTTTTTTACAATAATATTTTTATTATTGTAAATGGTAGATTTTGTCTGGTGTTTTTTTTAAATAAATCATACGAATTTGCATGGCAATGATAAAATCTTTTTCTGTTGTAATGTTTGATGGGGGGATCCAGCATCATCTACACTGTAATATGATTTTAAACCACCATTTCATCAAATGCTCACATACCATGTTAACTGCAAATAAGTCAGGACCACTAAGATATATGCATTTTATCTCTAGCAGGTTTCAATGATACACCGGCACTTACTTTTCTACACGCCAGGGATTTTACTACATGTTCATGATGTTTTTGCACAAAATTTAGCAAAATGATCTGACTGAAGCTTTGGAATTTCCTTCTAACATCCTATAACATGTAAATAGGTTTATGGATTTTTTTTACAAAATGTACAGGCATGACAGGAAACCACAAATACTAACCAATCATTTCTATTTAAAATACCAAGTCTGAACCATGAGGATTTGTTACATTAATTATACATCATGTACGTACTTTTTTTAAAATATGTAAAAGAATTGTTTAACAGGGTACATGTATTTCAGGAGTTTGGACACCATAAAACTTCATTAAATCCACTTTTTATTTATAACAAGAGTTAACACAAAAGTATGTCTCGCCTGCCGGCACCATCAGAAACAATTATTCTTTCTTACTTCCACTATATTTTGAATTTACATGAATTTTCAGTTTCTGAGATCAAAAGATGTTTATAGAACTTAAACATTGCAAATATATGCAATAAAAATTGTCAAAGTCACTCAACCGAAAAATCAAGGTCAAGGTCAAAAGATGGGGATGCAACTGTGCTAAGCTACTACTGGGGCATATGCATACCAAGTTTCATCAACCCAGGACCTATTGTTCTAGAGATATGGAGGTGCTCATAAAACTTTTTCAAAAAGTTAACGCCGCCGCCGGTAAAGTAACACCTATGTCACGCTCTGCTTCGCAGGCAAGACAAAAACCAAGTCTGGACCATTGTGGTGTTCATTTAATAGGACCAATATTTAAAATTGTTTTTATATTAGATCTGATATTTTGGGATCATTGATCATCCATGTTGAACCTAGTGTGTAACTGTGTGCAAACTTTGTGAATCAACTATTGGCAATAATATAAATAAAACAGTTCAATGGTTAATTTTTTTTTAACAAACAAACAAAAACTCAAAAGAAATTTGAACATGAATTGATGAAATGTCCACTGCATGTATCATAAACTATGGTTTTGACATGTTGATTGTCACAGTACAGTTATTAAACATCATACTGTATGGATTTTCATCAGGTCTCACTACTGTATTTCCTTTTTTGGGAGAATTGAGTACATTAGACATGTTAGAAGAATTAATTTCATTTGAGACTGAACTGATGTTCTCAATATTCACCAATGGTTGTCTATAATCAGTCAATTCAGCTTGGCCTGTAACGATGTCATTCATTAGCACTTCTGTTTGTGAAGCTGAGAGAATAAGTTCGTTTTCTGATATGCTGTCGTCGAACTGGTCAACATTTACAGAGGATACTGGGGGTTCTGGGATGACATTAGTGAATTTTGAAATGGATGTAGACATATCCCTTTTTTGCTGGTCTGAAGTATCGTTACAATAGTTTCGTATGCTTTCTTCACTGCGATGGCCAGACACAGTCACAATATGTCGCCCCTCAAAGCCAGCATCATTCAAAACTGTTATGCAGGTGGCACGAATACAGTGGTTGGTATAAACTTTGGATAAAGATGCAGCTTTAGATATTTCCGCCATCATTTTTGAAAGCGTATTAACACCAAGCGGTTTCCGTTCAAACCATAATTCATTATCATCAAAGCTATCACGAGGCCGTTGCCATAAAGCATTACAACTTGGGTTTCTTTTTTCTAAGTATTTTACAAAAGAATAAACCGGGCACATTGGTGTTCCTGTAGCATAAATTCTACCACCCTCAGCCTCAAAATCCTCTGCATCTATTCCTTGGTGGTTTTTAGTTAATTCAGAATAGTTCTTGCAGATGTATTGTTTGCCATTATCATCTGTTTTCAGTTCAAAATGTTCAGGACGCATTTCACGAAGATTTTCCTGTCCACGGCGACAAAAATACAGTAGAACTTCGAAAAACACCTTGTTGAGAAGACCTTGTGGTGTGTTTGGGTTGAAAACATGTGGATGATTATACAATTTAACAATGTCCCCTTGTTGGATGGCAGGCTTGTGTGTTACCTTTCCTTTGCCTTCTTGACGTAGTTTTTTGCACATAGCTTTGAATGTTTTGTTAGCAAGATTAAAGTCACTGTCACTGATAATATCAAATGTTTTTCCTACAGATGGACTTTGCAAATGACGGTTGATGCTTTGCCTAATAACTATGAAACTGCTTCTGGTATATAATTCACCGGTCTTTTGCCTTGCATTAACATAGAACTCTTTCAATAAAACTGCTAGGTCTGTGGTGGATAAGTTTTCAAATTCAGGATCCCGATCCTTTGAAGTACAATAGTCCCTTAAAAGTTTCACTGCGAACTTTGTAGACTTATTTGTGTTTTTGGCGTTAATGTTACATAGAATTTCATCAATATCATTGTCTGATGCATTGGAGAATCTTCTATCCTCTTGATTTTGTACGGCTGGATTGGCTTGGTCGTCTGCCGATTCCGCCATCTTTGTTGTTATAAATGCTCACTATATATATCAGTCTATTTTTAGACTGGGGGTTTTCCGCGATTACCGTGGTATTTCAATAAAATACCACGGCAGTTGAAATGGCGGGAAAAAAAATACCACGCTAGTAAAATAAAATTCAACGGCAGCTAAGATTAATTCAAGATATATTGAATATGCGGAAAAATCCTACGTTTGTTGACCAATCAAAACACGGCATTATTATATGAGGTGGAATTAATAAATGAATTGTGTCTTACTTTTGCCATAGAAGAAAAAACCAATGTATGCAATTAAGGTGTCTCGGGCTATTAGAATTCTACTATAGATTTTGTTCATTTTTGGCACATTGATAGGCTTTAATGTATAGATAAAAAATATCAAATAAAAAGAGGGGGTTACCGTTCATTTTAGAGCACTATCAGCTTTCTAAAAATAGCACAGTTTCAATATTTTTATATAGGATATATAGGGAAAAAAGCTATTGAGGCACCTAAATATGAATTCCTACTATAGAATCAGCTCAAATCTAAAGGAAAGTATCTTTTCTAAAGCTCTTTGAAATTGTCTGAAAAAAATATGGGGTCACCGTTCATTTTTTAAAGAAATTCATGAAAATTGAAAAATTTCCTATTCATTCTATATAAATTATCTCCCTTTGATTTAGTACGGGAAATTCTAAAAATGATTAAAACGTCATTTTTTTCTATCCCAATTGCTTTTAATTTGATAAAATATATTATAGTATAAAGTTTTTGTATGCCAAGTCCAGTTATTTTATCAATTTTATATAAAATTCCAATATGTGCAATGAGATGCTCAGTTTAAATGCCTCGAGGCACCTTAAAAGTTAAGCAAATATATATGTCAATAATATGCATTGTGTATAGCTAACAGCAAAAATTCATGTGCGTCTGTTTATTTTAGGATAGCACTAGTGCTAGACCCCCCTCAGGGGATAGTAATAGACCCCCTAGTGCTAACTCCACTGGTGGAGGAAGCAGTGGGGGTGGAGATCTAATGTCAGAATTACAGAAAAAATTAATTCGTAAACGTAATGATGCAGAAGGAGGCCAGACAACATCATCACAGGATAAGGTAGGTGTAGAGATTTGTATTTGTTCATTTCAATTAATATATTAATCATCTTGATTTCTGATGAACCCAAAGAAACCGGTGTTGGTTCACTTTTCTGTTTGATATATTAATTGATTAATTTTCATGGTTTAATCAATAGCACAGATAAAAAGCAGACCAATTAAATTTTTGTCATTCTAAGTATAAAAGTTGATCATCTTTATATACAGTGTACATATTTTGATCTCAATTTTATACACTATCTGTTTTATCTAATGCATATTGGCATAGGTTCTTGACAGGACATGGACAAAAGATCAACCATCTACAAATTTGAATGAATTACTTGTAATCAGCTTTGAATTTTTCTTATTACATCCAATGATTTATAATTGACCCAGTAGTGTGAAAATCAATTTTATACAATAATTTGTTGAAAGAATATTGAAAGAACAGATAAAAACTAAATTAAAAAATCTTTGCAAAGTAAAAAGTGAGGACCAATGCAAGAAGGTGAGCCGCGACCACTGGTCACATTTAAAGGGTACTGGCTGTTCTCCATGTGGGATTTTGTAAAGCTGCTGGTTTATGTGGGTTGTTTTGCTCACACATATTCCATTATTCTCCTCTGTTTATTATTGTAGCCTGAATCAGCCACAAACAGTTTAGGTAGACCCCAACGTGACAGATCAGCTGGTCCTGTAACCAACAGGATTCCACCAAGTTCTACAAATGGATCAGACTCACCAAAAACAAATCGGTATGGAAAACAAATATTGTATGCTAATATGATAATGGCTCTGCCCTAAAAGCTCGCGAAGATACAAAATCAACACTAATTTTGTTGATGCAATGATATAAATATTATAGTAGGTGTAACCAAAACTGGGTTTAACCTTAATTGGATCTATAAAAAATTGTCAAAATACTCTCAGCTGGATCAATAGCTAAGAGGGTCCACTTTTGGATAAAAATTGAATAATTTGTTCGAAAAAAATGTATTATCCGTAAAACCGCCAAAATATGGTTCGCGGCTGGGACGACATCATCCATAACTTAATCGATTCTTCAGCGACGTCATGCGACAAGCAGACTGAAAAGATGAAGACATCAAAATGTCACCGCTCTTCTGCCTGGTTTTGTTATATTTTTTGTATACCCGTATCTATAATTGCAAAGTACTGGCTGCAAAAGATTAATTTAGAAACCTGGGCGAAAATGACGACGTATCCAAATGATTATTTAACTTTGTCAGTTTGAGGGACCAAATAACTTAAGGATGGATCAGGATTTTATTTTCAGATCAAGTAGGACCAAATTATCATACATATGTAGAAAAACAGTTGCTAACCATTTTATTATGGCCCGACCACGTATGTGGATTGGACATATAGTTTTACCCTTGTCCGTCCGTCCGTCCGTCCGTAACACTTTGGTTAAGTTCTTGGTTAAGGTCCATTACTCGGATACTAGATGTTGGGGGTCAACGATATTTCACCACCAGATGGGTCTTGGGTAGGGCTACACCACCCACTAGAAATTAGGTCACTGTGACCTATATTTTATGCATGAATGACTTCGGTTAAGTTCTTGGTTAAGGTCCATAACTTGGATACTAGATGTTGGGGGTCAATGATATTTCACTACTAGATGTGTCTTAGGTAAGGTGACACCACCCACTAGAAATTAGGTCACTGTGACCTATATTTTACGCATGAATGAACTTGGTTAAGTTCTTGGTTAAGGTCCATATCTCAGATACTACATGTTGATGGTCAATGGTATTTCACCACTAGATGTGTCTTGGGTAACATGACACCACCCAATAAAAATTAGGTCACTGTGATCTATATTTTATGCATGAACGACTTCGGTTAAGTTCTTGGTTAAGGTCCATAACTTGGATACTGGATGTTGGGGGTCAATGATATTTCACCACTAGATGTGTCTTGGGTAAAGTGACACCATCCACTAGAAATGAGGTCACTGTGACCTATATTTACGCATTAATGACTTTGGTTAAGTTCTTGGTTAAGGTCCATATCTTGAATACTACATGTTAGGGGTCAATAATATTTCACTTCTCGATGAGTCTTGGTACATGGCACCACCCATCAGAAATAAGGTCACAGCGACCTATATTTTACACATGAACACTTTTGATCAATTTCTTGGTAAAGGTCCATATCCCAGGTAATACACATTGAGGGTCAATGATATTTCAAGAACGGGAGGGCCATCCTGTGGCTCATAGACACATTATCTAGTTTTAATGATGTTATGAAAAGTTCCGAAAATTGATTAACAGAACTTATTAGAGACGATGTGATTATATTTCTTACCATTTTTCTGCGCATGACTATGCACTTTTGGTAAAAGGTCACTAGAGTATCGAATTCTGGCGAGAGAAAGCCATATTTGTGTAAAAACAAAACAAATAGTGTTTGTTCGTTAGACAGTTATTATTTATTGAGAAAGTTATTGTCATTATCAACAAAAAAAGGTTTTGTTTTGTAACCGTTTGTTAATGAATAAGCAAAAATAAAGGGTCTCGCTAACGCAAGACCCGGTATTTTCGAAAAATTCTGATGCCTTCCAAATGATGACAGAATTTATTTTCAACCATCGTATTTTGAGTCTCGTGCTATTTGGCAGACTCTCTACAATAGTGAGCTTCGCTTCGCTTGCATAAAAATTAGTTCCTATTTTTCTATGTGCATATAACATGTATAACTGTATTATAAATTCAAATTTATCAATTAAAAACCTACATGTTTTAAGGTACATACATGACATACCTCAAGTTAAAAAGTTATTACGGAAAATTTTAAAACAGGCAACAATTTACATGTACTGATGATAAATCATTTTATGATCGACAGTGAAGTCATTGATAGGTATTTTATTTTGCAAGTATTTGAGATAATATAATTTATATAAGCAGGGGATTGCGTCCAACTTCCTCCCCATTGATCAAGTGAGTAAATTTTGACAGTCCTGGTCCATTAATTTTGATGATGTGCTCCTGAGTTTCTTTTCTTCCTCTATTCAACTATGACAAAGAACTTTTTTAAGTTTAGGTGATGCAAAATATACAAAATCTCAGCTATTTTAAAATATCCTTAGATTGAACAAAATAAAAACTTAATAAGTCTAAATGTAAAATCCTAAAGTTACATGCACTAACAGATGTCTTTCTCTCTGTATGTCTACAAATTAACTTTACCTCATGAGATAACTTTGAGAATGTCCACTTTTTTCAAATCTTAATACAATGCATGAATTTTAATGCTGTTTAAACTGCTTGATAATTGCATCAATATTTTCATCTGTGATTCTATTTTTGTATGGCATCAAATTAACACACAAAACTGTTATGCAATGCAAGTAATTTTTTATGAAAAAAAACCAAAAACTATTTTTTCAACAATTTTGTTGGGTTGTAGAAATCTGTAAAAATATAAATTCAATACTTTGCATCCAATAATCATTGTAGTGTTTAAATACATATAAATGTTTGGTTTTTGTGCATTGAAAACCAAAGGTAAGTCTCAGCGTACATTGTCTGACTGTCTTAAGATTGTTCTTTTCATTTTGTTCATTTCATCAATTTTATCAGGATGTAAATGTTCTGGTTTGTGCATCAAAGAACTTTTTTCTTTATACCTCCGCAAATGAAGTTAGAGTGTTAAAAATAGGCATCACCCTGTCTGTCCTTTGATCCTCATATTTCGTGAGGGCAACTCATTAACATTTTGTGGCAATTTAAGGAATCTTTATATAAACAGAATACATCATGTAAAGATTTGCATGAAGAAATTTCTTTATCATTGGATATCATTCAAGGGAGATAATTTAGCTTAATTTTATGGGATGTACTTGTAAAGTCAAATATAAAGCAGGGGTATCCTCATTGAACCTGCTCTCAGTTCTTGTTTTACCTGCCTATTATATATATTGAATGATTTTATATGTTCTTGCTCTATTGCATGTTTCTACATTTCTGGTGAGGTATTATTTTGATGAATTACTTTATCCATTCATTGATTTTAATTTGATTGTAGATATATAATGGTTCTTATTATATCAACTTCATACTTTCAGAAGAAAGAATTCTATAAACCAATTGCAACCTTCAGAACCTGTATCGAATGGACCCTCAAGTTCAGCATTAGACAATTTAAAAGCAGAAATTTTAACTGAAATGAGAAGTGAATTACAACAAATGAAAATAGACATTATAAATGGTAAGTTTTATTAGGTAGTTAAAGTGAAAATTTTATTAGGAATGGAACTAATTTATATGTCCCCTACAATGTTTTGTAAAGGGACATAAAGGGGTCACTGGTAAAGTTTTTTCAAGAAACTACATGTCACAGACACTTGATATTTGGCATGAAGATTCATTTTACATCATATTTGGCCAGTGAAATTTGAATGTATTTAAATTGGAAAACATAACTGAATTCAAACAAGAATACTGCCATTCTTAAATTCCATTTCTGTTACATTTCATAATTTTAAGAATCACTATCGTTTCTAGAAATAATCAAAAATTGTCTTTTTTGTTTAGCAATTCGAGAAGAGTTGTCATCCCACAGATGAAATTGTGTAAAGAGACATTATGTAATTAAAGGGATCAAAATGAGAAATTGGTGCTTTACAGTGCTACTGGACTGTCCAGGCTGTGTTTTATTGTGTATATGCAATATATCTGCTTAGGACTTATCCCCCAGCTCAATTATGTATGTGATGTGGACCAGGATGGACGACAGGCTGCTCAGACATAGTATTATACTGGATGTCATATAATAACTCGGTGTGGAAGACAGGAAGATGAGTTTCATTTTGTCATTCTGTGTAGATTTTAACTCGGTATGACAGTCGGGAGCATGATTTTCATTTGTGGTTTGGCATCACAGATATAAGTAGTGATTATGTTTGAAATTTGTAATTAGATTTAAGCTGCAAGTCAATTATGTTTTTCCCAAGTTTACAACATATATTTATTATGACTCTCTTCTTTTTTTTAAATCAATTTTTTATGCCCCCGCGACGACATGTCGGGGGGCATTAAGTTTTACTCATGTCCGTCCGTCCGTACGTACGTCCGTCCGTACGTCCGTACGAATTTCTGTCAAGCTTTTCTCAGAAACCGTAAATGGGAATGACTTGAAACTTGGTAGGATGGTTCAGTATGACAAACTATATGTCCTAAGCGAATTTTAGACCTGTCGGACATCTACTTCCTGTTTGGGGCTGGATCGATACCAAAATCGACATGAAAATTTCCGTCAAGCTTTTCTCAGAAACTGTACATGGGAATGACTTGAAACTTGGTAGGATGGTTCAGTATGACAAACTATATGTCCTAAGCGAATTTTAGACCTGTGGGACATCTACTTCCTGTTTGGGGCTGGACGGTACCAAAATCGACATGAAAATTTCCGTCAAGCTTTTCTCAGAAACTGTACATGGGAATGACTTGAAACTTGGTAGGATGGTTCAGTATGACAAACTATATGTCCTAAGCGAATTTTAGACCTGTGGGACATCTACTTCCTGTTTGGGGCTGGACCGATACCAAAATCGACATGAAAAATTCCGTCAAGCTTTTCTCAGAAACCGTACATGGGAATGATTTGAAACTTAGTAGGATGGTTAAGTATGATTAACTATGCGTCCTAAGCGACTTTCAGACCTTTCGGACTTCAACTTTTTATTTGAGGCCAGCGGGGGCATCCGTGTCCCATGGACACATTCTTTCTTTATTTTTATCATAGGTAAATGAAAAGAAATAGACACATTGCTTTGATTTTGTACAAACATTCAATACAATTGTATTTGCAAGAATCAAAGGGCGCATTCAGTAATTTGATTTAAGTGGTGATTTAATCAAAAAAAATAATATCAATGAAATTTATGAAAAGTCAAATCATAGGAGTTTTCTGATATAATATATATAAGTAATTTATTTAAGGGATTAGGGAGGGGATGTTGTCAAATTTTATAAATGATAGGAATAATCACTGTTATTTTATATTTTCTGTGATGTTCATTTCATTCTAATTCATTCCTTGTAATGTTTTATTAAGATATGTCATATGTAAATAAAATTATTCACTCAGTCTTGTATTTATACATGTGCAATTTATTTTTGATAGCTTCAAATTCTTTTTGCTGAATATAGAACTTATTTTGCTTATTTTTCTAGGAATATTGTAAATGAAATTTATTTGAAACACATGTGTAGTTGAATTATTTTTGTTTCCATTAATTTGAAATGAAAAGATTCTTAATTGTGAACACTACTTTGCATGTATCAACACATTTTTTTTACTGCAGAATGTACACGTATCAACAAGTTTCTCAACTTTCATAGCATACAAAGTATTTATTTTTTATATTATAATTCTTTTCCAATTTTTCATTTTTTGAGTAACAAGGAAACAGTAGCTATTAGTAACAAAGTATTAGAAAGTATGTTGGATGCAGTATATGTTTAAATCCTAAAAGTTTCAAAGAAATCCAACTTTTCTCATTTAAAATAATTCAATTTTCAGTTCTTTGACTGTCAAAAAGTTTACTCATCAACATTTTAAATATCATGTTTAACATAATGTATTTTTAGTTTATTGAAAGTCCAAACAAAAGTATTAACACAGACAGAAAGCATGATTGTTGGAGACACGAGGACCATTTTTGCATTTATATGCATGGATATGTACAAAATATTTTTTGTAAATACATGTACATGTACAATTTCTTTGTGATTTGTATGTGTTAACCTGAAGATGTGTGATTGGCATTGCTGAGTTAGGTATTATTAGGTTGTGATGAAAATGTGTTGGAATGATAAGTGAATGTGTTGTTACTTCAGTTTACTAGTTGGACCTTTTATACATGTTATTCTTAACTCTACAAAATTATTGATTTTATGTTAACTATTCAATTTTCCCATATTTTGTATAGAGGGGGTGTATTGTGATACTCTGCCATTTTTGTGGAGGAATATGGTTTTTCATGCAGTCTAGGGCTCTCTTATTTCTTCCTACCTAAGTTCTTGTTAATTTCTTATTACTTGTTCACTTTCAAATGAAATATAGTATAAACTGTAAAGAATAGAAAATGTACAGAAAAGAATTGGAATTAAGCATCTTGTGTGTTATGTCATTTTTATCTCGCCTGCTACGAAATGTCACAAACGATGAGACATAGGTAGAACTTCTGCACAGGCAATTTTTGTTAATGTTAATTTAACGTTAAAAATTAACGTTATATTAGTGTTAATTGAGCTTCCATTGTTAATTTCATGTTAAAGTTTAACATTTGACGTCACATAATTCATTGACAACAGGAAAATTAACGTTAAAATTTTTAAGGTTAATTTAATGTTAAATTAGTGTTACATTAACGTTAAATTAATGTTAATCGAGCTTAATGTTAATTTAACGTTAAGACAAATTGCCTGTGTGGCAGGGACAACTGCGGCCTAAACTTTTTAGTAAGACACTACTGGAAAATGAATTACTTGAAAAATATAATACCTGGACATCTGCTTGGTATATAGACACTTTAGGTTGTGGTCTATGTAACCAGTACCTTGCTGTGTAACCCTGACCCAATTTTCATGCTTCAATGACTCTGTAAACTTAGGTCTTTTGGGATTGTGGTCAACTTGAGGCCTAGATAAACTGTGAATGAGTTAAACAGTGGAGCCAACAGGCCAGACATGCTTTTAGTGGTCACAGTTCTTTTCAATAATATTTTGTACAAAGATTGATCTTAACTTAACCCAATACTGTTTTTGATGTACCAAAACCATGGTAGTTCTATCACATAATCAGGAATTAAATTGAATAGTAAGAAATGTTCAGTTGGTATTTGTCATTTTTGAGGCCAAGCCTTTTATGTGTTATTTTTGTTTCATTGTAGCTCATTTTTTACTTATTTTACTTTTTGTATAGAACCAAAGGTTTATATACCAAATAGAACAACAGCTGGAGATTTTAATCATGGTAATGAGGCTTTTTTACCAAAGATAAACTACAGTCAAATCAAATCATGAAGTTTTTTTTTAACAAATGAAAAATCTTAGTATTATTATACATCATAGTTGGACTGCATCAGTCTCTAGTGATCAGAAACTTGAAGAGCAACTCTACTTAAATCATGAAAAATGTACTAATGAAAGTTTTGGGATTAATCTTGTTTTTTTTTACAAGAATAAATTTATTAACATAATTGTAATGTAAATTACTTGCCATATATTTTTGTTGTGTTTATTGCAATAATTTACACATAATTGCTGCAATAGAAGTAATATACCTGCTGGATTCACATGCTTGAACTATTTGTAGAAATAGCACTAGATCACTAATTTGTTTATAACCATACACAATGTTAGACCACGCATTACAATAAACTTCATTTTGAGTTGCTGCATTATATGAACATTATGAAATTGTATTTAAGGATTGAAAGTATTACTGTAAATTTAAAGTTCTGACATTATTGATGATAACTATGATGTTTTATGTGTTCATGATGTAGTGGGTTATTTAAACCCCTCTCTTTCTATTATGTTGAGTGTTACTGTGTTTTAGGTTTCACATAAAGTTGTACTGAAGCGCTGGGAACCTAAGGTTTTATTTTGTGACTTAAAATACTGTGGTTTCAGTATAATTCATGGGGTATCATTCAATTTTCGTTGTTTTCGTCGGTAGCCTTCATCCACGAAATTTAATACCGAACGAAATAGAAATTTAACAATGATCGGTATGATGGAGACACAAGAACCATGAAATAAAGAATCCAAGAACTGATCCTTTTTCAACAAACCATGAATCAAATGAATTCACAGTATCATGTATATTACCAAAATTGGCTTTTTATTAAATCAGTAAAATTTCATGTACTATTTTAATATCAAATTATAATTATTCATTGTTCATAAATAATCTGCTTTTACACAAAGACAACCAAAGTTATTTGTCATTAAATTCCTAAACTCATAAACACTTGTTAAGTCTTACTAAATAATTATATACACTGTTACAACTTTTTGTGAAACCCATAACTAAAATTTAACTCAAAGAAGTCTTCTTGTTATGTTATTGTTTTTGTTATTATGTTAACTTAAGGAGTGCCTAAGCATTCTACCTCTGTTTACAGTGTTAAATTCTATCAAGAAAAGTAGATGAACTTAATCAAACCAAATTCATGGTGGAATATTTAGTCTTTTTGAAAAAAAAATTCCAACAATTTTGAACCTTTAACATGGTTGATATTTGTCACCAGTATTCTAGTGGTGTTATTTCAATTTTGTTTCTTGTTTATTATTTTTTTCTTCAACATTTATACATTACATGAAGTTGCAAAATAAAAACAGTACTACATGTAATTGCCATAATAAAATTGTGGAACAATTTTACACATGATCAATCTTATTGCCAAATTATAAGTGAATTATGAAAATAATGTTTTATTATATCAGATCTCCACAAGTATTGTAGAATCATTATGTACAGTTGAACATATAGTGTACTCTATTTATCATCTCTAATAATAATAAAATAAGCTTTTATAGACTACTGCTCTTTGATTGATTCTGCCTTAGAGCTTTGTATTGAGGGTGTGGTTATCAAAAGTTTTCATTTTATCCATTCTTTAAAAGGCCAAAACTCAAAAAAAAATATAAGGGGTACATTTTAAGAACTTGATCAAAAGTTCTATTTGAGGAACCTCAATGACATTGTGCTGATAGGGTGGTTGCAATAATACCTTCAATATTCTATTTATGTAACAATCGAAGGTTTAACCAATGACAAACTTTTAGATACCTGGGCACGTGTGAAATTTTACTATGACTTTTAACAAATGTCAAATCATAACAAACATGTTTCTAGTTATGACCTAAAATTGTCCAGTTACATACTTGATTCACTCAGAAAAATTGTCCAGTCACATACTTGATTCACTCAAAAAGTCACTACTTTTGGTTGACAATGTTGTTCATTTAAAAGTAGCGTGTGTAAAATTTATTATGACATTGATTGGTTCAAAGTGAGCAAACCCGCTTACATATGGAAGGATTTATTAAAACGACTCTATGTTTGTCTCAATGGCATTGTGCTGATATGTTTGTCTCATTGCAACTGTCAAAACTTGGGCTCAATCTTATCAGAGAATATTGTATTTTTTGATATACACAGTAGTAAAGTTTGTTACAGTGATGTAAACAGCCCACTTCTTGTGTAACTACATGAGCAGACAGCATCATCTATGAGAAAAAGCACATTGACTTAATACAATTAATGATAGAAGGTTTTTTTATCAGTAAATCATCTAAAGATGTAAAACTAAATTTGCTCCTAGATTTAAAGCTCCTTCATTCGAGAATCATCATCTAGTGTTACATTGAAACAATAAAAGGAAGCATATGCCTACATGTATAATTGAAATCTTTCAACAAGTAATACTGTGAGCGAGCTCACAAAAAGATACACCCTGCTTCATATTGGACTCTGTACTGTAAAAAAAAATCTGAAGTCCAGTTATCTCCGCTTGATGATAACCGAGAGCAATACAAATTCTTCATGCATATCTACAGATGATGTTCTTTTTCATGTAAAGTTTCATCAAAATCCATCAAATAGAGGAGGAGTTGCGCTTAAGGGGTCTCCCATTGAATAATGTATTTAAAAAGTGTAAGTCCAATTATCTCCCCTGAATGATGTCTGATTGCGATGAAAATTCCTCATGCACATTTGCATATGATGTACTTCCTTCATGTAAAGTTTCATCAAAATCCTTCTAGCAGTTTAGGAGTAGTTAATGAATTTTAAAAATCTAAGTCCAATTATCTCCCCTGAATGATGTCCGAGTGCGATGAAAATGCTTCATGCACATCTACATATGATGTACTTCCTTCATTTTATAGCCAATCAAATGTTCCATTCCCCCAAGCTGAACAGGAGTTCATCAAGGTACTTTGGAGTACTGGTGCTTAATCTATCTATAGAATGTTGTAATAATAGAAGTTAATCTTTTTGTCTCGCCTGCGACGAATAGTCGCGGAAGGCGAGACATAGGTATTACTTTCCGGCGGCGACGGCGGCGGCGGCGGCGGCGTCGTAAACTTTTTTGTAAGACTTTTGTGGACAATGAATTGCTTGAAAAGTATAATAGCTAGGCATCTGATATTTGGTATACAGACAGTTCAGGTTATGGTCTACGCAACTGTCACCATGCCGTGTGACCCTGACCCCATTTTCACGCTCCAGTGACTCTGTGAACTTAGGTCTTTTTTCAGGTCGTAAACTTTTTTGTAAGACTTTTGTGGACGATGAATTGCTGGAAAAGCATATTAGCTAGGCATCTGATATTTGGTATACAGACAGTTCAGGTTATGGTCTACGCAACTGTCACCATGTCGTGTAGCCCTGACCCCATTTTCACGCTCCAGTGACTCTGTGAACTTAGGTCTTTTTTCAGGCCGTAAACTTTTTTGTAAGACTTTTGTGGACGATGAATTGCTGGAAAAGTATATTAGCTAGGCATCTGATATTTGGTATACAGACAGTTCAGGTTATGGTCTACGCAACTGTCACCATGCCATGTGACCTTGACCCCATTTTCATGCTCCAGTGACTTTGTGAACTTAGGTCTTTTTTCAGGCCTTAAACTTTTTTGTAAGACTTTTGTGGATGATGAATTGCTGGAAAAGTATATTAGCTAGGCATCTGATATTAGGTATACAGACAGTTTAGGTTATGGTGTACGCAACTGTATCCATGCTGCGTGACCCTGACCCCATTTTCACGCTCTAGTGACTCTGTGAACTTAGGTCTTTTTCTGGCTGAAAAACTTTTTTTAAGACTTTTGTGGATGATGAATTGCTGGAAAGTTATAATAGCTAGGCATCTGATATTGGGTAAACAGACAGTTGCGGTTATGGACAATGCAACTGTCACCATGCCATGTGACCATGACCCCATTTTTACGCTCCAGTGACTCTGTGAACTTAGGTCTTTTTTTCAGACAGAAAACTTTTTGTAATTCTTGTGTGGACAATGGATTGCTTGAATAGTATAATAACTAGGCATCTGTTTTTAGGCATACATACACTTTTTGTGTTTATATCAAGAAATGAAAGCTTAGGTAGTTGATTTTAGTGATGGTGCCGGCAGGCGAGACATACTTTTAGTGGCCACACTTGTTGATCAGTTAAACTCACACATTCATTGAAAATGAAAACTACTCATAGGTAGATGATTTTTACCTAAAGGAAAAAAAACTCCTATCTCTGAGAGAAAATTGCTTATATCTACGATTGTTGCAACAAAATAATTTTGTTTTTTAATTTAATGCTTTAACCAACTCTTTGACATTTATTGTTCTCATTTTCTTTTATATAAATATTCTTTTTGAGCTATTTTTTCAATGTGAAATTTTCAACAGGTAAGTCTTTTATACTAGGAAAATTTTTCTTTCATACAACAAGATAATCTCCTCTCTATAGATGTGAGTTTAAAATGATCAGAGAGATTAACTTCCATTGTAACACATTCAATAGGAGGATTAAGGACGGGAACTCCAAAGTACCTTGATGAGTCTCTGTTCAGCTTTGGGTAATTAATCATTTTATTAGCTATAAATGTCAGCAAAATCCTTCAAGCGGTTTAGGAGGAGAAGCTCTTACAAGTTATGTGGACAGACAGACGGACAGACAGACAGGGTGTTTCCTATATACCCCCCAAACTTTGTTTGTGGGGGGTATAAAAAAGAAGAATGATAAAAAAAGGATAAATACTGAAGGTGCAGTGCATATATGAACAAATTTGTTGTAAGAACATGTCAAGTTCATGTAATGAAATGTTTGAAAATATTTCCAATGCCTCATTTTCTGAGATATCCGCTGTTCAAAGTATATATATATATAGGTGTGTGAATGCTAACAAAAAGCGTGACTTACTATCACCTGCCAGGTTAAGTCCCTGCTCCATGTAGCAACCATAATAAAATGAATCCTTGGGACTAGGAACTTCCAGTAAATACATACTATGCAATAACAACTGGATAAAGAAGACATTTTAAATGCCCTTACCACAACTCGAGAAACATTAAACAAGTAAATCTGTGAGCTAATGCTCACTAGTGATACCCCCGCTCCAAAAACTAAGCCATGCATACAAGTTTAAATACTCGGTAAACAGGAAGTAGTTGACCTAGGAACATAAAATCACTATACACCATATGGGATTATAGGATAAAGTTGTATACAAAATATCAGAACTCTATCTCATGTAGTTGCTTGGGAAACTGTGACGGAAATTTTGCATTTATGTCTATTATGTGTTAAAACCGAAGTATTCGGTAAACAGGAAGTAGACAACCTTGGAGCATAAAATCGGTATACACCATATGGTACTTTAGGATAAAGCTGTATACAAAATATCAGACCTTTATCTCATGTAGTTGCTTGGGAAACTGTGACGGAAATTTTGCATTTATGTCTATTATGTGTTAAAACCTTAGTATTCGGTTAACAGGAAGTAGACTACCTAGGAACATAAAATCGGTATACACCATATGGGACTATAAGATAAAGCTGTATACAAAATATCAGACCTCTATCTCATGTAGTTGCTTGTGAAACTGTGACGAAAATTTTGCATTTATGTCCATTATGTGTTAAAACCTTAGTATTCGGTAAACAGGAAGTAGACTACGTAGGAACATAAAATCGGTATACACCATATGGGACTATAAGATAAAGCTGTATACAAAATATCAGACCTCTATCTCATGTAGTTGCTTGGGAAACTGTGACGAAAATTTTGCATTTATGTCTATTATGTGTTAAAACCTTATTATTTGGTAAACAGGAAGTAGACTACCTAGGAACATAAAATCGGTATACACCATATGGGACTATATGATAAAGCTGTATACAAAATATCAGAACTCTATTTCATGTAGTTGCTTAGAAAACTGTGACGGAAGTTTTGTTACGGACGGACGGACGAACGAACGGACGGACGGACAAGGGTAAAACAGTATACCCCCCTCTTCTTCGAAGCGGGGGTATAATTAAAGTCATGTCTGTCAGACCATACTAGTTCTAAATCTCCATCAAGATTTTCTCAGAAAATAAAAGACAATTATTTGAAATGTGGCAAGGTGGAATTGTATTGCAAACTGTTTTTTCATATAAAAAACACCTGTTAGCATCTTCCTGGTCACAGTGTGGGGCATCTGTGACTCAAAATGTGGCAAGGTGGATTTGAATTACAAATTGTTTGTTCATACAAAATTAAACACCTGTTGGGCTTCTTCTTGGTGACAGTGTGGGGCATCTGTGATCCATGGACACAATCTTTTTATTTCCATATGCATCGAGTGTGGTCAAATTCTGATTGCTGTTTGGTCGTTATGTGTGCTATTTGTTTGTTTTGTGGTTTTGTTTTGATGTGACGATTTTATGTCAACTGATTTTGTCTTTGTCTTTTCGGATCATTTTCGGATTAACGATATTTGATTGCTCCTTTGGTACACCTTTGCTTCAGGTACTTCTCATGGTCACAAATAGTTTAACCCAAGGAACATTTTCTGGCTGTTCTCCAATATAAATAATACAATAAAATATAATTTGTCTCTTTTATTTCATACTTATATATCTTATAACCTCATTCTAAACCTTGTTTTATATATTAACAGTCATGAATATGATATTTTAACCTTGTTTCATTACTTGAAATACTTCAGGTTTAATTTGATGAAGATATTTTCTTAAAATGTGTATCCCATAAAAAGTTTGCTAAATTATCTTAAGACCCCCCCTTTTACATATAAGATATCATAACCCCCTCTAAGATTTTCTCTGTGAGGGTTACAATTCCAACCCATTACTTTCAACGGAGCACAGCAAAACCAATTGGTGGCCTCTCTCCCAGCAATCAGAGGGTAATCGTTATCAGTGAGATGTAGAATATCTATTGGTATTACAAGCAAGCAATTGAGAATAAAATATGATAGAGAGGGACTTGTAGCAAGTCTACACCATTATCAATAATCAAAATGACTTTTGAATGTTAAATTACTTAGTTATTGATGTAAATAAACTTCTGAAAATTTTACATCACATTGGATTGAACTTATCCTCAAATTCAATGTTCGGTATGAAAATATACCAACATATTAATTTAAGTGTGTATTAAAGAAAATTGTTATGATTCGTTGAGATCAATGGGCGGGAATCGTAACCCTCACAGAGAGAATCGTAGGGAGAGTTACGTTATGGTAACTTCCCACTTAGACCATTATACAAAGTATTTGAAATGTATTCTTCACAGACTATAAATCATTGAAGTTATATTTCTCTCTTTTCAATTTAAATGTAATTTTTCAATTTCTTACAAAATGTTGCTTAAACAAGACACAAAATAACATAACATGGACCATATAATGTGGACCTTATAATGTATGACAGAGTATATTAGTGTATTGCTCAATTTAAATGTCGATAGATGTACAGCTTATATGAACACCAAAACTATAAAAGTCAGTAATTCAGACTTAAAACAAAGAGGTATGGAAAATGGTAAAATGACATTGGATAAAACTAATTGTACCTTATACAAACTTTAAATAAAACTAATAGAAACCATAAAATTTGTTTTTTAAATCAATATATTCATACTAGATAAATCAATGATGTGGAGTCTACTTAATAACTAGATGGAGCCTTCCCCGGAAGGCATATGTCGCCTGCGTATCTATATTTGTTCGCCAAACAGGAACTAGTTAATTTTCTGGCATTAAATCGCCTTACACCTTATAGTACTATGCTATAAAGCTACATACCAAATATCAAGAGGCTGTGGCATGTAGCTGCCTGGAAAACTGCGACGAAAATTTGGCATCTATGTCCATTATATATAAAACGTTAAGTATTCCTCAAACAGGAAGTAGTTATTTTTCGGGCACAAAATAGCTTTACACCTTATAGTACTATGCCATGAAGCTACATACCAAATATCAAGAGGCTGCAGCATGTAGTTGCCTGGAAAACTGCGACAAAAATTTGGCATCTATGTCCATTATATATAAAACGTTAAGTATTCGTCAAACAGGAAGTAGTTATTTTTCGGGCATAAAATTGCTTTACACCTTTTAGTACTATGCAATGAAGCTACATACCAAATATCAAGAGGCTGTGGCATGTAGTTGCCTGGAAAACTGCGACGGAAATTTTTGTGACGCCGCAGGACGCAGGACGAAGGACGCAGGACGACGACGCAAGACGACGGATAGTGCCAAAGTAACCCCTATATGTCGCTTCTGCAACACGTTGCAGGCGACATAATAAAAATATAAATAATTACAGGTAAGAGATTTTTAAAACTAAAATAGAAAACAACAAGATCATTTTTAACTTCTTATAAAATGCCATAAAATAATGTGTATAATTAAATATATATATATATGAAGAAAAAAAGTTAAAAATAAAATAAAATTATGGATCTTAATATATTGACATAAATGTATACAAATATTTTCTGCAGACAACATTCAAACATGAAAACATATGTACAAACATAAATAAAATAATGGCACTAATGAAAATGAAAACTGAAGATGATTTTATGAATTCTATGAAATGTAAAAACAAAGCACAACCATCAGGACCATAAAGTCTAGATATGAAGACAATTCCTAATTCTTTCACCAAAAACTCTCAAACAGGACAAATGTAATCACATACTTAAACATTAGAAACGAAGAAAATTTCATTTACTGGCATAGATGGCAAGACTTTTACTGCATTTTTATTTTCATTGCAGATCTTTATATTACAGTTTAACCTGTAGTGCAGTTATGATACGTTTGAAAACATTGAATGTCAGATGTTTTTTTAAGGTACTATCAAGTTTTGGGATTCAATATCCATGTAGTGTATAAATCATGTACATGATTGACAGAAAATAAAGTCATGATTTGGAAAAAGAAATACATTTACATGTACACTACATGTATGAGTACAAGTCTTCCATTTTGATTTTATGCCTCCTTATAATGGACAACCACATGTGTCTGAACCTTTGCTGAGCATGTCTATAATATCACAGTTATTGCTTGGTATAACCACTGGTTCCCGGTCATAAAGCTTTGATTGGTGTGCTCCCTGAGAACTGTGGATACTTGTTTCTTAGGTCCAGATCTTCCTGTAGAACCAATGTTTTCTGTTGTAGAGAGTTCACCTGGGATTTCAATGAGTCTATTGTATCTTCCAACTCCTGCAATTACAAAACAAGTATTGATGAAAATGTGTAATATTGAACACTAATGGATGTAAGAAATTAAAAGTTAAAGAGACAAATAAGACCACACAGGTTACAAAAATATACTCAAACTTTTATGCAAACAGTTTTGACAATTTATTAGTAGAATAAAAAGAACTAAAGAAAGTGTGCAACACTATTTTTTTATTTTTTTGAATTTTTTACTAAACTATTATGCTACAGACCATGCATTTCTGATATGAGATAATGTTATGATTGCTAAGGAAAATAAAACATCCAAAACCCATGAAGTGTCAAAAGATTGCATGATAAGGAAGCTATTTCTACCATAACCTGCATGTCAGAGACTTCTAACTAACTCAGAAAAAATAACTGACCTACAACTTGTGCTTATCTGACAAAATTTCCCTGACTTATATGCCTTAATCCTTACTAAAAATTTCAGCTGTACATAAATTACCCTTTTTCTTACAGACAGTGAAAAGGTGAACAATTTTTAGCTGGGGAAAAATAAAATATATATAGAACATAGAACATTTTTTTATTGTCCAATTAAGGGCCCATAAGGGCAGCATGAGTAACAAATAAACAGATATAAGAGAAAAGATAATAATTGAGTTACATGTAATACATATAGGTATATACGACTAACTCATTATAATCAACTTTATACATGTGACAAAAAACATCAAGGTTTTTAATAGCAAATAAAACCTTTACTGGGTTATATTCTTAAACAGCAAAAAATTTCAGATTTTCAATGTGAATACACAAAAGCAAACTGGCAACTTCCCAATAATATAAAGCCAGACACAGACCTACCACATCAAGTAGAATTAAGTATATCATAGAAACAAACAAAGACCAAAAACAAATAAATCAAGTAATCCACATCATTCTGAAAGAAAAGGATAAGTGTCTGTTACCATTTTAGGAACTGTTGCAATATCAAGAATGTGGTTCTGGGCTCTTGTCACAGTAAGTGATGTTTATTTCATTCTAAAGTGTTAAATTAATGCTGAAAGCTTGAAGTGTATATGAGTATATGATATTAACCATTGTGACCAATGAAAATGAACTGGTGAATGTTGGAGTATGTAGATGTGAACTTTAATGAATGTGGTGAAATTATGACAGTTAATGGCTTCCAAATTTCTTAAATGTTGCACACTTTCTTTTTATAAGATCTCAAATGTTCAGGGTAAGATGATTCCCAAAGATTAAAGCAACTCATAAGATTTTACGATGTTACTGATAAAGGATCAAAAAAGGTAAGCATTTGGATTTTTTTAAAAAGCTTAATTAGGTATAGCAGGCCTATAGGGCTTGCACATCCATATCACTTCAATTCCTACCTGTCTAACTGATGAAGGCATCAACCCTCTCATTTTCTCTTCATATGATAACTTCAGCTGTGTAACCTACAATACAAAGATTGGGGTAAAAAAAGATTTTTTATATATTCTAAACAGAGTTACAACATTTTCTCTAATTTCCATCTGATTTATCATCCTCTCAACCAGGTGTGGAAAATATTTCTCACTTCTAGAGAAAATTTTGTTCTCAGTGTAATTGTATGTGCAATTGATGAGCAACCTTTTGCAATTTTTTCCCTGTAGACATTAGAGAAAAACCTTCCAATTTTTTACCTGTAGACATTAGAGAAAAACCTTCCAATTTTTTACCTGTAGACATTATCAACTTAATTCTTGATGGTTATGGAATTTCTAACATCTCAGGATATAAATTCGGTATTGTAATTGCTCGGCAAGCCTCACCATTAAAATACCGGGTAATCAAATTTATTTTCCTTGATGTTAGAAATTCCATAATCAACTCAATCACATTGTAGAAGCTATATCACAAATTGATGAGGTTGAATTATTGACCATCCAAGTTTTCTTATTATTACTGTTTAAAACTATAAATCTCTATTTTAAGGAAAATTCAAAACTTGCTGACATATGTACTTTATGTAAAAAAGTTACTGCTAAATCTAATGAAAATCATATGACAATTTTTATTGTTATTGAAAATAAAGAAACTTCAACAAATTCTCCTATTTATTAATGAAAAGCTTTCATGTGACTGATTAAAAGATTCAAAACTTATTTAGCAACCTCTTTATACACACATCAATATAATGGCACATTCATCCATTGATATAGCTATATTTATTTTGTCAATTGAGACAAGAACAAAGGCAGATTTAGAACTAGCATGCCGGGCAGGAAAGTTTGGTTAGGAACTTAATAAAACAAGATGTCCCAGAAGATTTTTTTTTTAATTGTGCGCCCTCCCATTTGAAAATTTCTGGATCTGCGAAAGAAGACCCACCTTTTCCTCATGATCAGCCTCCATCTGTTCTATCCTTCTCTCCAATGTTCTATTTCTGTTGTGTTGGGATTCATTCTCCTTCCTCATACTCTGTTTAAAAAAAATATGGAATAATGATTATTTGTAAAAGTGTGTATAAGGCAACATAAAAATATAAAAATAAAATAATCTGGAATTCTGAACGGGTGAAAAATTAAGTAAAAATCATGTTAAACTGGAAAACCTATGTCATTTGTATTTTGAGGGACTTCGATGAATTTCAGACATAATATTGCTTTACACCGTTAAATACAAGTAGGTGAAGATTCATTCTAAACATAATGAGAATGCAGCTTGAAAACTAAGAAAATTTGGTAGATGTATAGCTTTGCAACACATTGGAGGCAACATAAAATCATTCTGCAGATTTAAAGAAAAATGTTGAAATCCACGAAGAGACATATACATAAATGAACTCTTTTAGTTTAATACAGCATATACTTACATCTAAATTTGTGGTGTAGTTCTTTTTCATGTTCTTTCTGTCTTCTTCATGTTTATGTGTTACATCTTTAAACTTTTTGTCACCAGATTCTTTTATTCTAAAAATACAAGAGTGACATACGGAATTCACAACACATTGTAAGAAAATTTGATGTAATAACTCAAAGCAGAGAAGTTTTAAAATTTATCATAATATATCTAAAACAAGGAAATGTGTCAAGATGACACTCATGCCCCACTGGCAAATAAAATAAATGACATTTTGAAACATTACAAAAATCTGTTGTCAGATTCCTATGATTCAGTAAGGTGTTATTTAGGTCAAAATCAGTGGAATTGAACGAAACTCAAACTTGACCTGTAACTCATCATGGTAGACTCACATACCAAATCTTTTTTCAATATATATATGCAAGGATGTCGAGAAAAAAAATGTGGAAAACTGTAATTTTTTAAAAATTTGCTAAGTTCAAGGGCCGTAATTTAGGTCAAAATTAGCGGACTGGAATGAATTTCAAACTTGACCTGTAACTAATCATGGTATACTCACATACTAAAAATCATTTGAATATATGCAAGGATGTCGAAAAAAAAATGCGGAAAACTGTTATTTTTACCAAATTTGCTAAGTTCAAGGGCCGTAATTTAGGTCAAAATCAGTGGACTGGAATGACACTCAAACTTGACCTGTAACTAATCATGGTAGACTCACATACCAAAAATCTTCTGAATATATGCAAGGATGTGGAAAAAAAGTGCGGAAAACTAAAGTGTGATGGACGGAAGGACAGAAAGACGGACAGAAGGACGGACAAACGGACCGAAAAACTATATGCCCCCCAACAAAGTTAGCGGGGCATAAAAAGAAAAAAGTTATTTGTTTTATATCTCATTTGTATCATAAGTAAGCTGTTTGCACTTAACTTCAATCAAGAAAAAGCTTCTCCGACAGAATTGAAAAGCGTAAAGATTATCACCTACCTTTTACATTCATCTCTTAAATGACTTATTGTATTCTGTAATTCATTGATTGTCTAAAAACAAAAACAAATGATTATAATGTTAGAACAAAAAGGAAATACCAAAGCAGCCATTTCCTCACAAAGGTTGGTGGGGAGTTATATAACATTCCTGCAAAATTTTAGCAAAATCTAACCAACAGTTTCTGAGAAAATGCAATGTGAACAGACATACAAATGGATATGACTACTTGACTGAGACAATAACTAGGTCTCCTCCTTACTGCGCGGAGGAAAACAAAGAAAAAATTATCATACATAAAGAAAAAATTAAGATATATAGAAATAATTTAATGACAGTAATTTAACTAGCTGTTAAGATTGCTATTGTATGGTTTTATTGAAGAGCAAAAATTCAGCTCTTAAAGCAATCAATCTTTTTAGTGAAATGTTGAATCTAAAAAATAATCCCTAGCTGTAACAACAAATGACATGAACACTTTACCTCGGCAGCTCTGTTTCCTCTCTCATTATATTCTCTCTCTATGTCTTTTAATCTGTTGTTTGTCTGCAAAGTATTTGAAATAAAATTTTATATTAAAAAAAAATCTTATTTTTTTAGTTTAATGTCTAAAAAATCAAAACAAAAAATATTGCTTTCAGAATAGATGTAATTGTTCTTCTTTTACTTGGGTGGAAAATTTTCATAGATCAATAAACTTTTTACCATGGCTCTTTTTATCAGATTGTTCAACTTTTTGTAATTAAACAATTACCAATATCAATCTAAAGTTAACTGTAAAAGGGCCACTTACTAGTGAAGTTGAGACCCTATCTTATATTTTTTTAAATATAAAGGTAAATTTATTATTACCTTTTCCAACATTTTCTCTAACTCTGTACTATGTGATTTCTGTAATTCTAATCTCTGTTGTTCCATTTCTGATCTGAACTTAGACACCTAAAAATAGCATCATACCTATATAAATTGATTCATGTAAAGGTCTTCACTTATCAATCTATTCACAAAGGAACAACATTAAATAGAAAGACTTAAGAGAAAAAGATTTTCAATCTTTACAAGCTTACTAAAATCTGTAAAAGACAAAAACGGCCAGATTTCATTAAACAGGAAGTAGGTGAGCGACAGACCTAAATTGAATCCCGGGTTATGGGACCCCACCCTGATACTGTATACCAAATATCTAGTGGCTGTGATAAGTAGTTGCTTCCCCACCCCTCCGACATTCCCCATTCTATAACCCAGATTTTTCACTCCGTGAAATTCGGCCAAAAATGCTTTTGAATAAAAACTTACTTCGGACTCATGGTCTCTCTGCATTTTTTGTTTCTCCTCTTCACGTAACAACCCAAGCTCTACCAGCTGTTGCTTCCGTAACTGATTGGCTTGGACAACCTCTTCCCGTAATTCCTGTATTTGTTTTTCTGCATTGTGAAGTTTCTATAATGTAAAATAAAATATTCATCAATTCAAAAAATGTGACTTTTAATATTGTTATACAGGCCAAAGGATATGTATATGTTTAAATATTTTTTTTTAATAGTTGCAGACAAGTGGGTATTTAGTGTAAAGACTATTGGAATTCATCTGTTCTGCTACAACTATCAACTTGCTTTGTGCATGAGCTATGCAACTCATGACACACCACTTCCAGTGCTAACTGGACTAGTGGTCCTGGTACCATGTATGTGTGTTCTTTGAAGCATTGCTTCATCACTTCCATATAGAGAATCCTATTAGAAAATGTGAGTGTCTGTAAATGCTTACAACTTATCCTTCTTATATTGAATGCCCTTTTTAAAATTGTTAACATCATACTGTATTTCACCATTTTTTTTAAATTTTTTTTTTAAAACACTACACACCCGTGCGGGTTCCGGGTGGCGAATAGGCCCGCAGCAGCGCTAAGCTTGTCGGTAAAAGTCCACTGAAGAGCGCTCAGAAACCTGAGATTGGGTCAGGCCGCTTTGCCCACAAAGCGACTGGGATGTGTGCCCCAGGTGGTTGAATGGGGCAGCCCTGACATCGAGAGATGCGGGGTCGTCAGGTGATAATAGGGAAAACCTGACCGCAAACCATAGTGGTGCACCGTGTTGGGAAAAATGTCACGTTCCTCGCACGTTAAAGAACCCTGCTGCAGGTCTCGGTAAGAGTAGGGCCCGTAGGATCCCCATGCAGGAGGCTAAATTTCCCGTCCCTACCCAAAACCCCTTTTTCCAGTGGCAGTCAAGACTCTCCTACCCAATTGGCCTTGTGTCCCCGTTTCCTCCACTTCATCATCATTTCATGTTCATTGTATCACCATTTTCATGTTCATCTCCCGGATATAACCGAAATCGTGCTGCTTGGGAGTAAAGCAATAACTAACTAACTAACTAACTAACTAAAACACTACACAATGCAAATCTATACACACAAATGGAAACCTGTAAGGTGGCTATCAGCAACCACTAGTCATATAAAGGGTTGCTACCTAATTCTATTGTGGATTTTTAATTGCCACTTATTTAAACAGGATGTTGTGTACACCTTTTCTACAACTCAATACATGTAATTTCATTTCATGTATTTCTAAACTACCTTATTATCTTTCTCTTGTTTTTCTTTGACTCGAGCCTCTAGTTCATACATCTCATTTCTATGTTGTTCCTTCATCATGTCAATGTCCCTGTCATGCTCAGTTAGCACCATTTCTTTTTGTTGATGGAACTCTTTCATGTACTGAGCTTTCTCTTGCTCTAATGCCATCTTCAGTTCTACTTCCTACAACAATAACATAAATTGAGGCCAGTTGAACAAAATCATACTCTTGCTTCTTATACATAGGAAATCAAAGGTGTCTATGTTTTGTTGTTTTAGTAATAAATACATGTACATGAAATAGTGAAAATAAAATTTTCTAAACATTTGAAGCTATTTGAAAAATGTTGTATAAAAGGATATATCTATTTATTTAAAGACTGCCACAAAAAACTATACATATAAATGAATGTGAAAATATCAACTTCACTTCATTCATCAGAAAAGTAAATAGTTTTCATGTTATTTTGATAACTTAAAGTCTTGTTTATAAGATTAAAAATAAATTTCATTGATAGTTTGTGTATGACCTATATGCTATGCAAAGTTTTGTTAACATTACTTGATTTTGTGTTTTTTTTTTATTTTGTGTTTCTTTGTGCTGTTCTCCTTCATGATTACTTGTTATGTCGTTGCCCTTTTGGACTTTTGACACTTGAATGCCTCTTTGCCTCTTTGCAATCTTGAAACAATGACATTATTAAACAATATTTACCCGATTTGAATTTTGATGCTAAACAATATATACCAGATTTAAAATTTTGATGCTATGTATAAATTGTCTCTGGCATATCATAAGGTAGTATTTATAATTATTTGTTTATTACTTACTCTTCTGTCGTGTTGGTCACGTTCGTCCTCTAACTGCTTCTGAAATTCTCTTGCTTGTTTTTCCCTCACTTGTTTAGACTTATTCAGATCTGCTTCAACTCTCTCCATCTACAAAACAAGTAAAAGCATCAGAAAATCTGTTGAAGTAAAAAATGGCTGGATTTTGTTAAACAGGAAGTAAATTAGTGACAAAAAGACCTGAAATTGAATCCCACATTTTGGGGCCCAAACCTGAAACTGTATACTAACTATCAAGTGGCTGTGATAAGTAGTTGCTGAGAAAACTGTTACGAAAATTTCGAGAATGTGGTGCAAGCTTTTGGAGGCATAGCACAATTTACTTGAACAAGGAAGACAATCATGTTCAGGACTGGACAGATGAATTATCAACATTTTTTCCCAAGGAATAATTTACTTTGGTTTCATCCTTATTCGTGGGACATCAATTTTTGCGGTTTTTGTGGGTGGTCTTGACCCATGAAATTTGATACTCAACGAAAAAGAAATTTAACATCAATCTGTATGCTACAGACCTCATAACCACAAATTTAAGAATCCACAAACTTATCAATTTTCATAAAACCACGAAAACTGGTACCCAGGAAAATAAATGAATCCACAGTATTATCTTCAGTGTTCTCCCCAGAAATTTTTAATAACACTGTGGTAATCAATAAAAACATGGTTTTCTGAAAATTATAGCACTGTGGTCCTAACACATTCTATCCAAAATTTCTAGAAGATAGCACTGTGGTAAAAATATATATCAGTGGTACCACAGTGCTATATGGACCTAGGGAGAACACTGATCTTACCTGTTGTTTCATCTCATCATACATCCTAGTTTGGTTTTTCTCCACTTGACCCTTGAAGTCTGCTAAAGATTTCTCTGACTGGGCTGCCTGCTGTTTGTTTTGTTCTGTTAAAGATTTCACTTCATCTTCTTTCTCCCTGAAAAAAAGGATATGAGCATTAATACATCATTTTTTTGTAAATGCCTTTACAGTGTCAGGGCTATTGTCAATTTCATTGCTCTGATAAATAACTTCCTATTTTTCTAGCATATTTGAAATTTATCATTTTTTTGCTTACTGTTTTTAACTTTATTCATACATCTCAGTTATTGCTGTTGATTACGGCACTTATCAATGTTTTATACATTTCCCACCTATTCAGATTTCTGTTCACTTGTTCATCAAGTATATGATATTAGGATATGAATTAAGTGTACATGACAATATATACATTTAACAACAGCAATTAAGGAATCTGCAATGGAAATGAGTCAGCAGTCTTCAATGTGGATCAATGACTGCTGCTAATAGGCTTGCAAATATTTCTACTGTTATTTTGATGATGTTTATTTGACATCTGTCATTTATGATATAGTACCTTAGATTTTGTTCCAGTCTGTTGATCTGTTTCTGATAACTCTGTTCACTTGTCTCCATTTCAAGTTTCATTGTCCTCACCTAAACAAATAATACAATCATTTAAATCTTAAATTTGAAATTAACCATTCTATCTTTAGACCAAGCCAATTTTTTTGGAGTAGACTGGAGCTTTGGTTAAACAATGTCTGCCCAAAACTCCTTTGACCAAGACTTTTTTTTAACTTTGTAACAATCATAAATTTCAACAAAAAATGGTCATGTTTTTTTTTTTCGGTTTCAAATACATCACATAAATCTAATACTGGAGTGTTTAATCTGGAAAATATCCCACAGCTAAATTTCATGCAAATTTTTGACTTAATTTACACACAAAATTCCAACAAAAGTTTGTGTACTTTTAATACAATTTACATGAAATTCATGTGTGGCTTATATTAGTCAGTGTACCTGTTTGTCATGTAAGTTTTCCTGATGAATTTTGTTCTGTTGCTGAACCTGTTCCATTTCCTGAAAAAATAAATTTCAGTACTGCAAGTTGTATTAATAAAGGAAGATTGGTGCATTTAGTTTAGTTTAGTTGAACCACCTCTCAACTTTCTTAACATGTTGTTTTGTCCAAAGATTTTGCTATCTGATTAATCCTTCTTAAACTCTAATAGAATAAGAATAGAATTATAGGTATGTAATACTTTGTACTTATTTTGGGCAGTATAAACTAAACTTGCAAACAACACACAGGATCATCAATCAACTTTTTTTATTTTCATTCTTTAATGAACTATTCTTAACAGTACCTCACTTCAAAAAAAAATCTGTGTTACTTATGTCTTTGTTAGTATGTGTTTGACATTGTGAGTCTTCATTTTGTATTCAATATATTGGCACCATCTTTTCTAATCTGAAGTATTTGGAGGCTTGTAAATAATTTACCCTGATCTGCCTCTGTCTTTGTTCTTCAGAGTCTTTCAGTGATCGTTTCAGCTGGTCTACCGACTGTTCTAAATCTGATATAGTATCAGCTGCCTGAAACAAGAAGTCATTAAAATCAGTAATTATTTTCTAATTGTATAGGTCTTTAATCACATATTGTGGAACACATGCTTACCATATTTTATCCCCTGCTTTATAAGTGGTGGTTATATTGTATTGGTTAATCTGTTCGACCGTCATAAAATTTTATATCAGCTACTCTTCCTAATTTTAAGGGAATCTTTCTTGTATAAGATGGATGTCCACCTTAAATTTCAAAATTTGATCTGCTTGATATTTTAAAGAGCAAGGCATATTTACTTGTTAGCTGGTGTGTGGGGCTTTTCTAGTTTCTATCGACTTTATCCAAACAATTTAAAATATATAGGATCTTTTCTTTTAAATTCATTTTGATTTAAATCTTATAAAGCAGATTTTAATAACCTTAACTAACTTCAACATTTAGATCTTGTATAAAAAGTATCAAGTCTCATAAAGTTGATATGCTGTAAAATAACTTCTTTTTCTTTAAAATAGTTTTTTTATATTACACATTTACCTTTGCAGCAGCTAAGTTATGCTCTTGTTTCATGAATTCTAGACTAGCATCAGTTTTGTTCTTCAATGTTCTAATCTCTTGATTGTGGGCCTCTATCATTCTTTGGTGTTCACGTTCCATATTCTTATGACTATAAAAGAAATCAAAATATAAATTTCCTTGATTAAAAAAAGCAGTGGTATAGACAAGTAAAATTATTACTTTACAACAATGTAATAAATGGTCGAACTAACAAATATTTAATGATTTTATTTGAAAACTCATTTCGACTTTCATTTTGTTGCACAAGATTATATATACAAATTTGTACAGGCATTTTCAAGATATAAAAGAGAAATAGAGTCAAATGGAGTGTAGTACATGATTTTTTTTGTTGGATCCAAAAACTATCGTCACTGTTAGCATTTTTTGTAAGTATAAAGTTTACCTGTCCCTGAGTTCATTATAATCTGCTGAGAGTCTGTCAAGTTTACAGTCTAGATCTATCTTCTCTTTCTCCACATTGTTCTTGGCTCTTGCTGTCTGCTCTGAATCAGCTAATAACTGGTGTAGTCTGCTCTCCAGCTCTTTGATTATATTGGTCTGAAAAAAAAAAAATATCATAAAATTTTAAGAATTGCAAAAATTTAAGAAAAAAATTTGTTGGAAATAATATATAGAAAGATGTGTAAACAAACATTGAAACAATACAAATTTTATAATATAATATCTATAAAAAAAAATAATCTAAAATTCATAATATAAATTTATAAATGCATGTGTGTTTAAATATCTTCCTAAAACCAAGACTCATTTTACAATCTGTTTTTTAATACAATAAAGTCAACTGCATTGTAATCTTATAAACGCTTACCGTTGAAGTTGTTTGTTGACTATATTCCTTCTCCATTTTCTGAAGTCTAGCGTTAGTATCATCAAGAATTTCCTGAATATTTTTTGTATGCTGTTTCTGCATTTCAAACTTTTCTTGTTCAAAATCTGCTTGTAGATCAGACAGCTAAAAATGATAAGGAATAACTATTATAATCATGTAAAAAATTTTGGTTTTCTATAATGTGCCTTCAGCATACTACAACTAATTATTACAAGACATTGCTTTTGAACAGATTATATATTTGTTATTGTTTTTTTTCAAATTAAATGTTTTTAAACAGATGTAGTGGTATAAACATTTTCATTATACTGTATACAAAAAGTGATGTTTTTGTAAATACTCACCTTTTTCTCAAAGTCACATTTTCTCTGTTCTGTGGTCTCTTCTATCATTTTCCTAAGTTCTGATATTTGTTTATCTTTAGATTCTCTGACATTCTGTGAATCTTTAACTACTGATTGTACTGTTCAAAGAAAATTATGAAATTGAATTGTTGTATTTAGTAGTTAGACAACAGTTTTAACAAACCAGCTTTATAAAATGATTTAAAAACAAATGAAATACTATTGTAAAACCCAATTATTTTGGTGAACAATTTATTTTAGGATTTTTTACACCAAAGGCAATTTGGCAGCTATTCATGTTTGCAATTCTTATATAAAACAATCACATAACTATAAAATGTGTCTATCTGTGGGAATTTAATTTCACAAATTTCTGGTCCTTGCAAAATATGTGAAAATAAAGAAGGAATGTGTCCATGGGACACGGATGCCCCCGCTGGCCCCATACAATAAGTTGATGTCTGACAGACCTGAAACTCACTTAGGACATACAGTTTGTCATACTGGACCATCCTACCAAGTTTCAAATCATTCTCATGTACGGGTCCTGAGAAAAGCTTGACAAAAATTTTCATAGTCATGTTCACATATTTTCACATTCGCCTAAGTCCAAAACAGGAAGTTGATGTCCGACAGGTCTGAAAATTGCTTAGGACGTACAGCTTGTCATACTGAACCATCCTATTAAGTTTCAAATCATTCTCATGTATGGTTCCTGAGAAAAGCTTGACGGAAATTTTCACAGTCATGTTCACATATTTTCAAATCGGCCTAAGTCCAAAACAGGAAGCAGATGTCCGACAGGTCTGAAAATCGCTTAGGACGTACCGTTTGTCATACTGAACCATCCTACCAAGTTTCAAATCATTCTCAAGTATGGTTCCTGAGAAAAGCTTGACGGAAATTTTCAAGTCATGTTCACATATTTTCAAATCGGCCTAAGTCCAAAACAGGAAGTAGATGTCCGACAGGTCTGAAAATCGCTTAGGACATACCGTTTGTCATACTGAACCATCCTACCAAGTGTCTAATCGTTCTCATGTATGATTCCTGAGAAAAGCTTGACAGAAATTCGGACGGACGGACATGAGTAAAACTTAATGCCCCCCGACATGTCGTCGCGGGGGCATAAAAATCACTCATGAAATTAATTTGTTTACATTATATGTCACTTACTTTTACGTTCTAACTTGGTGATTGTATCCTCCAACTCTTTAGCCTTAGATCTGTAGTTAGCTTTTAATTCTTCTATCTCTATATTTTTCCTGTCTAGTATCTGTGAAATCAAGATATAAAACACTTACACATCATATTTATGAAGAAATGACGATATGAAAGACATTAAGGATTGAATTGTGTAAACTGTTAAAAAATATAAGCGAATGATGCACACATTATACCTTACTAAAGAGTCAAGAAAATCTTTCAATGCCAAATTATTCATTTTGATGAAAAAATCAATTTGTCGATTGAAATGGGTAAACAATTTTTCCAGATATTTGAGTTACACATTTATTTTCATAGCAGTTTGAGATTACCTTTTGAACTGCTACATCATGACGTTGCTGTAATTTTAACTTCTCTTCATGAAATCTTGCTTCTAACATTTTAGTCTTCATTTGTATATTCTGTCAAATAAAACAATATACAATTATCACCCTAGTTGGTGTGTGACCCGGTGTTTTCTTTCCCTGAGAAAGTAAGGTCACCCGAGGGCTTGCCCCCAGGGTGACCTTACTTTTCAAGGGGAAAGAAATGCCGGGTCACATATCATCTAGGGTGATAACTGTTATATTATATCGAATATTTAAATGAAACAATTTAATATTAAATTGCAAACATATTTCGGACATTTTAACTTTTTTCCTTTGGAAAAACTACAGTCAATGTTGAAGAAAAATAGGTGGGCTCACGTGCAAATTCTCACGAGAGGGTGACCTTACCATGCGACCCAACGATTACCAGTTGACCCAGCAAAATATCACATGCCACGTGACAACGTCTCAGCGAATCACAATAAAGATTTTTATATGAGTATATAATATAATATGATAATCATAGTATAGACAAAGCCAGAAATTCATTATAGAGTGCCTGTGGCATGCAAATTACAAAGAAGTCCAACAGTATTTCTAAATAAATAAACACATGCAGTCTGCAAAATTAGGACTGGCTTGCTGGCCTCTGGCCAGAAAAAATCTACAAGAGTTCGGGCAAGTGAATCTCAAATCCTACTTTCTTAGTATAAACATGATGAATACCTTACATTCAATTCTAAGATGAAATATCAGTAAATACAATAATTTTGTACTAATATATTTTTAGTTATGTTATAATTGACTTTTTTGCTACGTGTTGTCCTTGTTATGGTCAATAATGTACATTTCGTGAAGATCTGACAAATAATCAACTGAAACCAAAAGGCATCCAGAGGTGCGCATCACCAACAGACAAAGAAATTGAAAAAAAATATACATGTACAATGCATCTATGGAAAAAGATTCACAGAATATGAGAATAATATCACTTTTTATGGCATACCTCTTTTCCATAATCTTTTGTTTGATCATCAAATAAAGTAGTTCCTGCTGTTGCTAAAATACAAAACAAACAATGATCATATAACATGTTTAAAGAAAGATTTGCATTCATATTAGCTATAGCTGAGAATTTAACTAAAGTGTGACAGACAGTTGCATGGAAGGAAAGATGGACGGACAGACAATGATAACATTCTATGTTCTGACCACATCACAAGGAGGCAACTTTCATTATAAAGGTAGTTACACATGTGAGGCCAAAAAGGGTCTACTTTTTTGGGATGTGCAATATGTGAAAAGGGTGGAATTTTTAGATGTTGCATATATGATAGGGTGTACTTTTCACAAATGTCATATATGAATACAAAAAGAATGAGACCCAGCATGCTCATGACCCTTACTGTACATGTAACTGGTAAATTTTACTATTTAACACTTGATTTTTTAATAGAATATCCATGAATCTGTCAATTTCATTCATACTTATGAAACTGCAGCAGTAGTTATATCTCCCTACTTATATATGAATAGGTCACATATATGCATTAGAATATATGAATGGGTGTCTTTATTCTAGCAGGTGTATATATGAATAGGGTGGGTAAAAAAAATTTGGGCCACACATCTGTACCCTTAAATACTTGGAGTAAGCCCCTGTGGACCGCATACATGAATGTACCATGATAAAACATTTCAAGTTACTTACTTCCAAATAGATTAGTCATCCCACCAGTATCATAAGCAGGAGGTGAAGGCTGGGCAAGCTCTTCATCTGATCCCTACAAGACAGGTAAACAAATTGTAATTGATATACAACAAAAGATTGCGGTTTTCCATCATGGAAGATGTATATAGCCTGCCTTTTAAAGTTTCCAGGTCTCAGAAAGAAGATGAGTTACTGGCATACACTATATAGTACTAAACGGTACTACATTGATACAGCTACATGGCAAATATCAAGAGACTGCACCATGTAGTTCAGAAAACTAATAGTTTGGCATAAGAAAGTGTTGAGAAAAATTTTAATACATGTATTTCAACATTAATTGGGACTATACCTATACCTAACATAGTAAACAAAGGGTTCTAATACTATAGCTAGCCTAAAACTTCAATATTTCAAGACGGTTCTTAAGTTGTGTTGAAAAAAGTGAATTTCTGAATCACTTCACTATGTTAAGCCCCAAATGTGGCCAAGAGGCAAAATAAAATATCATTCACACACATAATAATCTAAAGGGTTGTGTAATTAGCATACAGGTCAAATCAGCCGAAAAAAATTAAAATCGAAGTATTCAAAATTATAACCATATAAACAAAAAATACATACAATATGTTTATATACTGTATATGAAAAGAAAAGTTATTCAGTCATACACAGGCAAAATTTAGACATACGTCTGACGTACGTTAATAAAAACATGCGTTTTTTATACATTTCTAACCGCTGTACGGTAAATGTACGTCAAATTATTGTAAAAACATATGTCAGATGTATGTTTTTTAAACGTGCGGTAAATGTATGTTTACCATACGTCAGACATATAGTTTCCTAAAATGTATGAAGTTACTAAGTTATTTATTTAGTGTGTTTTATTATGAAATAAAAATATTGCCAAGATAAATTTTTAATGTGCGTCAGACGTACGTGGTTAGAAACGCCAATTTAATATGCGTCAGATGACATGCGTTTAACGTACGCCAGACGCACGTTTAACGCAGTCAACATTTTGCCTGTGTAATTATACAAGTGTAAGCCATAACTTTATGAATAATGTGTATTGTAAAAACAAATGTAAAGCTAAGGCATTATTAGTAATACAGGTACAACTTTCCATTTGTAAAGGTAAACTTTTGTGAGTCTCTCACTTTCTTTTTTGTGAAGCATTTGTAATTTTACACATTACTAAATAAAAATAAAAATAAATGAGCATGAAGATGTAGAATAATAGCGATGATTTCAAGAAACTTTTTTTAGACTTTTGAACAAGTGTCATGTTGAAAAGCCAAAAATCTTTTCAGACTTTAAGCTACAGTGAAACCTGCCTATACATAACTTTCAATAAATCAAAAACCGGCTTAAACCAAACTGTTGTTAGCCTCTTCTTAAAATTTCTAATCAGTTTAAAGCTGCATAAAACAAACACACTTCAGGGGTAGACAGATTTCATTGTATATTCACTTTTATCATCTTTAACATTTGTTCATATGCGTATTTGTTTGATGAGATAAATGACAAAAAATGATAGAATGATCTAAAGACAGAAAAGAAGAGCTAAAACTAAGGTTGGGATGGTATATATACAGGTGTTAGTAGATGATACAACATATATTTATTGACATTTGTACTCCAGGCTGGTCCAGCTATTGATACATAATATAATCTGTAATTTAATAAAGGTATGTATTTAGCAGAAAATTTGTGCTCAAGGTTTTTTCTCCCTCTAATCTTACCTTCTTCTTAATCTTATCTTTCCTTTTCTTCTTTTCATCTGATTAAAAACATGCAGGGATTTAAAACATGACATGGCATTTCACATATAAATACAAATGTAATTCTTCCATAACAGGACAAATGCATAGTAATATATTTCTACTGCATCACTGGAAATTCTTTCTACAGTTGCACAAGTCATTCAATTCAGTGCAAAATTAACAAACAAAATTTTCATTTGAAAAACCAATTCAAAAGAGGAGGGCTTGGACTAAAACTTTTATGTGCTTATTTCATTTAGACTTAAATATTGAACATAATAAAGTTACAAAACAATTAAAGAATGATTCTCGTTACTAATTTCAGTCCATATTTAAATAACAAATAAAATGATTTATTTTCAATAGTTCTGTTAAATCTAGGGAGTCACAACATGCAATACTTTCCTTAAATCAAAAGTTAGATTTTGACAATTATCATTAAACATGAAAATTTATAACTTATGTTAACTGAAAAAGAAAAAGTGAAGAAAATAAAACCATTCAGTTAGCCTAAACCATGCTTTGTCTTTGAACCATTTGAAAACACAATAGAAAGAACAAAAGCATTTTTTGCAATTCCATTACGCATGCAAGCCACCAGTAAACTCACCCTTAACAATATAACTCCCCTCGTCATCAGAGAGGAAATGCACTTTGTCATGATGCCGACCTCTACTCACAAAACTATCATCCTGAATTGAAAATGTGCTAAAATATCATGTTTCTACTTTGTTTACACAACTCTAAACAGAACATAATAAATTAAAGAACATCATAACTGAAAAAAAAAAATCTTGCAAATTTGAGCCATGCAAGAACTCAAACGAAGAAGCTCTACATATTTTGCAGATATTGTTTGTAATGCAAATAAAACTAAATAAAGTTCCATTAGTCAATCTGCCAACGGCAATTTGGGTTAAAATTGTAAAATGTAAAATCTTCATATAGCTACACTTTTTTTTTGCTGTATTGGCAAAACAAGCTTTGGAATGCAAATGTATTAAGTTTCTAGATTGGCCTCTGTAATGTTAATAATAATAATTCGTTTTAGAGGCAGTATGAGTAATAAAACAAAAATGTTCAAAAGACCACAAATTTAAACAGCAGTATTTAGTTTAACAGCTACATTATGATTTTACATTTTTCCAGCATTTTTGAGTTAGTAAAGTGAAAGTTGATGGTAGAGAAGGACAGAATGAAAAATGATGAAACAAAACTATAATTGAAAGAAATAAACATAAGATGATGCTGTAAATGTGAATGAACATGTTTTGATTTGCAGCAATACAAATATAAAAAAAAAAAATTAATTCACTTTAAACCTACAAACAAGTTTAATTGCACATAATTATATACAAAATTGACTTTTATTACCAGCATCCAAGAGTGGTTTTGAACTCCTGTCATTGACAACATCCATAAACTTACATAAGGTCCAGGATTTGGCTTCTCCAGTCCTCTGGTAGGAGATAGGTAACCTGGATCCCTGTCTAGGTCTATACCTATACTAGTGTAAGCTCTCCTGTAAAAATAGATAATAATGAGACATGAAGTAAGTGTATGCAACATACACACTGGAAAATCCTTCAATGGTACTTAAGGTCGATCCTGCCATCTTGAAATTGGTCAAAGATCAAATATAATGAATATAATTCTAAATCAATCATAAAGTTATCAATAAAAGACCTCCATTTGAACAATAGAACAAGGTACACAAATACAACAAGTACAAAAATAAATTTATCTGTATTAATGAATTTAAAAACATTTACAGGTTGATATAATGGTAGATACTACTTACGGTACATGTAAATGATTGAAAGTAAGAGTGTTTGTACTTTTAGATATAATAGTTAACAAAATATTTAATATATTTTGAAACCTTTATAAACAAGTTTTTTAGATAAGTTTTAACAGTGTAAAACAAATCCCACAATCCTGAATTGTTCATGTATCAAAAGAAAGAGTTTTGTGCAACAATGTAATATTTATATCAAATTCAATCTATTTCTATTTAAACATTGCAAAGTGAAAAAAAGTCTAGCTACAGAATCATACACAAAACTATTTTGTTAAAAGCTGCCAGCAAAAAAACTGAAAATTAGAAATCAAGATTTAAGGGTATTCTGTCATTTTGGAAATTCCTTTTGAAAATGAAGAATTATTAAAACTTGTTTTAAATCTGAATTTTGGTATGTAAGAATCTCAACCAAAATACATAATATCAATGGTGACAGTATGTTTTAAAAGACCCAAAACCAAATGAGCTAGAGAAGATGTATATATAAAAAGATTCCAATGCTTAAACATGATACAGAACATGAAGACAGAAAAGCCCTACATACAGAGTGAACCCATCACCAAGCACGTCTATATACAGATATTAGGTATACCTTATAGGTTTAGGAATTTTAGAATACCTTCTTGATTTGGATGGAGATATAGGTGATGCCTTCCATGTAGATGAAGCTGCAGGATAGCCAATGTTTGATCTGAACAATGAAGAACCCACAGTACTGGTTAATTCTCCATTTACCCAGTCGGGTACTTTGTCCTGAAAAGAAAGGTCATTTTATAGAACTAAAATGTATAAACATTATTTTACTACACAAAAATTTTTCCTGCTTTCATGCCATTTCCCAAATACATTTTTTTTGCTAATTCTTGATTTATTACATTATTAGGATTCTTATCTCTATGAAAAAAGGTTGTAAAAAGTTTTTGTTTTGTCATCCTTCATTGTATTTGACATGCACTGAATTCATCATTTGTAAGATAATGGGTGTGTTGCAATAACCAGGAACTGCTTTACCCTTCCAGCGCACCTGAGGTCACTCTTGAGTTCATACTGCTGATAGCAGATTGTTCATTTGTGGGTGTTTTTATGTTGTCGGCTTATACTTGTTTTGGGGGGTTTTTTGTGTGTGTGTGTGTGTTTTTTTATCGACAGATGTAGCCTTTTCAGACTTCCAAAATTTGAATTCCCCATTCTTGTACTTGTTTGGGTTTTTTTTAGAATGCAACTATGGCTGGAACTGATACTTACTTCATCAGGGGATGAAGCTGGCTCATCAAAGTATATTGACTGAAATAAAAGAAAGGCATTAAATAAGGCATAAGAATCAAAATGTTCTTTAGAACCTAATAGATAATCTCCTGTTCATCTTTTTAAGAGGAACTTAAAAAAGATTTTGAATTCTGTAGTTTGTACATGTAAAACATTTTAAGTGATCGTCAGAATTCTTTTACTTTTATTGATGAAATAAAAGAGGTATATTTTTGTTTTCAGCTAGGTTTAGCTAAAAATCTAAAATATTGGGTGTCATGAAACTGAATATCTATTCATACAAATTGTTATAATGAATCTGTTATACTGTTACAACACTGTAATTATGGGTAATATTTTTGTCACTAATTACCATGTATGGAGGCAATGTTGGCAATTCCCCATCTTGTGGCTTGCTGGTAAATGGACCCTCTAAAACTCCTCTCTTCAACATGTGTAACATCAGCTGAGCATAGGCGTTACGATTCTTTCTGTAAAATGAGGAGAATGAGTCATTAATTCCATTTTTGACAAAATGATCCTTAAATTGTGCATGCAAAATTATGATTCTAAAATCTATAAACAAATTCATGTAGTAATACCAAAAACATTGTAAAGACAAATAATACCATATGCATACATTTCTACAATATGACGTCTTGAACACAAAATTTTGCAGGCTTATCTTTAAAGTTTCTTGTTCTGCAATTTTCTAAGCAAATGCTTCAAATTCATTTTAAACTTCCCTTTTATCTATACACATACATTACTAAAGAAATTTTAACATTATTTCATGAACTTTAAGTCAGGCAATTGGACTACCCAAGTTAAGTCAAGCCATCTACAAATACAACATATTAATATAGAATGTTTTTTTTTTACCTTCCTGTTATGCCTGTTACTGGTTCACAAAGTTTCTTGATCCAAATTGCACACTTCTGTCGATCTTAAAAACAAAATGTTTTATCATTAACAAATGTCATTAAAACTAATGAATAGTATTTTAATCTTAATAATACTGAATGTAATGTAAAGCATATGCCCTTTTTTCAATTAGGTCTCTCCTACCATCTTTCATCATTTATGGTTTAATGGGGTTTCATACTACATTATACACATACTGCCTGATGCAGAGGGTGTTACGCCAGAATATCACACCAGGTAAATATATCAACCTGAGACACAGTTGAGGGTGATATATTAACAGAGTGGCATATTCTAGCAAAACATCCTCTTTGATAGGCAGTATATGTTATATCATACTGAACATTTTGTTTTATATTGTTACTTCCAGTAGTGTCAATGATGTCACGGTACAGTCAGAGGGTGGTATATTTGACAGAGGGGTGTTATACCAAAATAACACCCTCCTCTTTAACAAATAAAAAATTCAGGAAAATTATGAAGTACAAAATGTAAATTATAACTCTATAATGAGCGTGTGTACCCCGGCCAACTACCAACACTGTTTTATACATGAAAGATCTTTTCTGTCTGACAAGTTTTTTACACAGTTTTCTTTAGATTTCTTTTATTTGAATGACCATGCATAAGACATCATTTAAATTTAGATTGTAAACTACTTTAATTAGTGAAAATGGTACTGCTTTTTGAGTCATTTGATGATGAATATGTATCCCAAATACCTCAAAGAAGTGAATAACAAACAAAAACATACATAAAATGAACATAAAATTCAAACCATGCAAGTCTTAGACTTTCAATATCAAGAGAGACAGAGAGAAGTGAAAAAAGAACTTTATACCAGTGATTAATGGTTTGATTTCTACTACTATACAAACAAGACAGTGTCCAATGGCCATTATTTTCATGAAATAACAATGATATTTGGATATGAAGTTGCATAGTAATTTTTGGTTGAAATCAAAAATTGTATGAAGCGGAGGATAACCTTCATCAATACACTATTAATTCATTTGACCTATAAACTGTTCAAAAGATTCCATATAGACTGATGTACCAAAATATATTTCCCCCTCCTATCAGAAACTAGTTTTACCTGGCTAAAATAAGAACATTCGAAAAGCTTATATTAAATGTACCAGCATACATGTACAAGGTCAAAGTTGTATATAAAACCCTACAAGTAGGAGTTTCTTCATGTGATACTGTCTTACCTGTACAGCAATACAAAAATTTTTAATTTCCCCAGAACTATGTAGTGCTGTATACCCCAAATGTAGATCAATCTTTACTGATCTGTGGTGGTTTAATTAAATTGGATTAAGGCATATCACTTTTAGATATCATCAGCTATTAAACCACTTAAGTATAAAATCTGATTTAAATTCTTTATAAATCATACCTTTTAACAGAATGATTAAATTTGCATGTATTAAAATTTGGTTTAAATTTAATAACATGCTGACATGACTTAGATCTGCATACATGGAGAAAAAATTCTAATGTGTGTGGAGGGGAACATGTAACACAAACATTAAAATTCTGATATGGAGGATTTGGGTTTATTTTTAAATCTTAATTGAAAAACTTGAAAATCAGTTTGTATTAACAAAAACAAACAAAAAGAAGAACAGCTAATCAATTGGATAAAATAAAGAGGGTCATTATGAATTCACTGGAATTGACAAAAGATGAACAAAGAGGATCCGAGAACATGAACAATATTACAATATAAATAAAATTGAAACAGACTTTGGGAAGGCTAATTCATATGATTTTGTCAATGTTTGTGACTTTCTAAACAATGAACAAAATAAGTACAGTATATAAAACTAAGACAAAATGTGTAAAAAGAAACAAACCAAACACAACTACCATACTTTACCTGAATGCTTTTTATCACCTAATATGACAAATATACTGACACTAATATTGATACTAGATTTCTTTAAAATATGTAGATTTTTTAAAATATATTAGCAACATGACAGGAGTGCTATAGCAGGCAGGAAATGATTACTCTTCTGGAGCATTTGAGTTCACTCGCATTCAACTTAAGTTCACATTGTTGATTGCAATTCAGTTGTTTTTATGCTATCTTTTTTTCGTGTTTACTGGTTTTGTCTTTGCTTATTCAGATTTTAGACATTCCAATGCATGTAATTGGTACTTTATATTCTAAAACGTTTAGGTGCTACATGTGCATGAATATTATTTGCTTTCCAAACATCATTTATTCTGCTACTAAATGTTGTTTTTCTGTAATGTGATTCATCTACCTAAAAATGTTAATATAGTTATTACAATATTGGTTCATAAATAATAGGGAATAAAAGAAGACAACAAACTTTTGTAAATTTTAGAGGAAAGCTGATTACTAAAGCATTGTAAAGGGTAGCTTGATCGAAGGTTAAAATGCACTTCAAATAGATGTAGGACAAATTGTGTTAAGTAGGAAAAATTGACACAATCAATGAACATTTAATTGGTACCTAAAACATGTTGTACATAATTTTTTTTTCCTAAATCAAATATCACAAAAATGTGTGTATCTCTGCACTTGGCATCCAATGGTTTTCTTTGCATTTTTAGTCTCAATAAAGAGACCTGATTTATTTTACATCATTTAAAATCTGCAACTTGAGTTTCCAAATATCTAAGAAAGAAAACCTACAAGACCTTTTACAGAATGTATGAATACATGTATTACTTCTCAATGGTTTCCTTTGAAGGCGGTAGAAGGCTAAATAGCCTTCTACTTAAACTCTGTGACCTGCTACTTTTGCCCAAAATAAAGGGAATGTTATTAAAATCAACCTTTGACTTCACAATTTTAGCCTTCTACTTCAAAATGTAAGGAAAACCCTGACTTCTTCTTTAACAAGAACAAAGTATTAAACACTTATCTTGCAAAATGCATATCGACATGACCATATATTGACAAATGCACTCAATTCTTTTATGCATAAATGTTAACTAAAGGTATAATGTAAACTTTGATCAAGAAAGGAGGGATAAGGACCTTCACTGGCTGGTTTGACACAAAGTTAAGACTGGGTATGGCAATGTTTACCTTCTTTGTGATCAGTACCTAGTGAACCTAATGTATTGTATTGAGAAGACAAATAAATTGTACAATACTTAAATTTTACTAAAAGAAAAACAAACAATCTGGGTGAGATTTCACAAAATGATCTCTAATTAAAACGAGCTGGTTGTCTTATGTAAATTATTAAATTGGATAACATGCATAATAAGTTATCAATTGTTTTATGAAATGGTATCAAGATTCTTAAATGTTCTTTAAAACATTTTGCAAAATTGCTTACTGAATAACAATTATTACATAATGTCAGGTGTCCCTCTTTATTATCAATACATCCTTAATATAGTACAATGCTGTCGGCCTTTTATACGCACTTAAGGGTTATGATTGCCAAAAACTTCTGAAACAACAATCATTTTTTAATAACAGTTCACTACCAAATAGCTGAATCTTTCCTCTATTTTGCACAATTTTCATTTTTTGAATTACATAACATAAAGCTCTAATAAACAGGAGTACCCTACTTTTTGGTCAGCATAAAAATGTCGGCTTTTTGTACGCAGTCAAAAATTAGGTCATCACAGTTTATCCCCCTTTATGTAAATGAAGTCATGGCACACTTTGTATTGACCTTTGATCATTTCCGGAAAACGTGTCAAAATATAGGCTGTTTCCAAAAAGTGTGTTTGGAAAAAAATTAGTTTTACCGATAAGGTGGTACTTTGTCATAGCAAAAGTAATGTAAACTATATAAAAGTACCAATATTATTCAAAATTAACAAATATTGCTTCAAACAAAAATAAAATCTCGTTTTTTATTTACAAAAATAAAATCTCGTTTTTTATTTCTTTCCTTCATTCTAAGAAAAAGAAATGAAAACGATCTCATGTTTGTCTTAACAAATTATAGTCTGTTTGAGTTTTATAAATCAACGAAAAATGGCTTGTAAATTTACATCTTGCTATTATTTTAACTATTTTAGTATGTCATGAATTTTAATGGCATACGAACTCAGGCAAAAAATTTTAAAAATTGTGCATTATTAATAAAAATGTTTTCCAGTAAAAATGGACCAAATATTCATAGAAATCCATGGGAGTACAACCTTGTGACCAGGAACAGCATTTGCTCCGTATACCTTTAAAAATCCTTTGTGGATCTAATTGGTCATCTAACCTCCTATTGTTAGTCCTTTCAATTGTGTTCAGGTGGGCCCAACACCTGGCTGTTCCGTCAGATAAACACACCATTTAAGGTATTATTAAAATTAATGAAATATTTAGCATTCGACCATATGGAAAACGTTTTTGTTTTAGAAGATAACATCTTGGTTTTTGTTATCAGAGTTCGTATACTAATAAAAAGTTTATAAAATAAATTTTATTTGAGAGACAAAAAAAGTAAAAAGAATTTTCGTTGATTTATAGAACTCAAATGGACTATACCATGTGCGTATAAATACCCGACAAAGCTGTACATGTATTTAGAAAATGCCACCTAATATCATTCATTTTGGTTACAAGGACTGTTACCAAAACAAAACAAAAAACAGTATACCATATAGATTTTGATTCAAGGTCTGTCAAGACTTTTGTTCTAAACTAAATACAAATATATACATGTATATACATTGAACAACATATTCATTGTATTTACCTGTTTTATGAGGAAGCTTAAGCACATAAGGTTTCATATCTGCCAAGACTTTGTCAAACTTTTGATCGAGGCCAACATAAACAGGGTCTTCAGAGAAAGCCATGATTATTTTTTTGTACTCAGAATCAACCTAGAAATGAAAATTTCAAAAAAGGTGAACACTACAATAAAGTTCAAATAAATATTTTCATTAACCCTTTTTATTTCTCCGTAAGTCATGGAAGTGAGTAACAAATTTACAGCCTAGTTGTTTTATTTCTATTTCTTTAATGTTTCTCAGAGATTCTGTACTTAAAAGGTGACAATTCTTGAAACTGTCAGTTTTCAGTCATCTGAGGAACAATATGAAATTGTAATTATTGACTAATCATAGCCATTCTGTTCTGAAAAAAAAACCAACTTTCTTTCTTTTAAACATGTTAAAAACTGTTTAGTATGATTACCGTTAAATATTATATATTCACAATAAAAATGAATGATTATGATAATAATAAGAAAAAACAATTTTATGTTAAGTTTTCAGGCACAATCATTATGGATCTGTCATGACAAAGCTGAAGCATGCGCTCCTGTGGCTGGAGATTGGACACAAAAGTGGGTGATTTTAAACACCCTTTCAATTTGCATTTCAGTGTTACCAACATCAAACTATAATGTGTGCGTGAATAATATCTGGTTTCATTGATCGATTAAATAATACTTCGGGAGCAATAATGGTAGAAATGTCAACAATTTAGTTGTACTATGAGCTGAATTTTCCTTCAACATCCGTTTTTTCACGCTTGTTTTCCTGAACTTTCAGTGTATTTTTTTACGCTTATCTATTTGAAAATTTTGAACTTTATTAAGCCCACGCTGGACCTGGAACTATAGCTGAAGAAAACCTAGCGGTACCTCGAATTATCGAAAACCTCGGTATTTACCGAAAACCATTAAGGATTTACCGAAAACCAGATAAATATGTCCGAAAACCTATCTGAAATGTTATTAAAATGTTATTTCTGTATTTATAACTGATTTATTTATAAAACCTTCCTGTTTTTGTTCCGTTTTTTTTTTTTTTTAAGAAAACAAAATTTTGGCTGATTAAGTTGCTCCTCTATGTTGTTGACGTAAGGTGTAAATAAATCAATTTGGTATTATGGGCTAATTATATTTTGTAGCATTTCATAAGAAAATTTATTATATGATTAAGGTAGCACCATACAAAAGTGCTAAAATTTTATCAAAATTCTAATTTATAACTTTTTAAATACTATAAAATGTCCTTTATCTAATGGTGCAAAAATATTTTCAGTACACCTAATAATTAATGAGTTATGGTGATAATTAAAAAATCATAACAAATGCACATGTAATTTAAGCTGTCAATTAACCATGGAGGTTGGTCTTATCTATAACAGCTGGAAAGTTTTATGACTTTTGACCAGTCATTTGAAGTGAAATAAGTTAAATGAATAAGATGGACAATCAATAGTGGAAACATCTGGTCAGTGAAGGAGGAGTCTTGCCCTTTACAGTTAACAACTGACCTGAGATAAGGACAATTTGATGTAATATTTCCCACAAATTCTGAATAAAGTGTAGGGGGTTGTGCATTTTGGGCTATATTTAATGTTTGTGTGGATTAAACTAAGGTTTATAGGTCAAATAAATGTTGATTTATGATGATCTAAGACCCCGTTTACACTTGTAAAAATAAAGATCGATCTTTAATTGAATCGATTAAAAAAAGATCGATCTTTTTAAGACTACCTCTTGAGGTAGTCTTTTTTAGTTCGATTGAAGATCGATCTAAGTCGTTTACACTGACAAAAAGATCGATCTTTTTAGCATCGATTTAAAAAAGATCGATCTTTCAGTCTAGTGTAAACGGGGTCTTAGAATCCTACAGTGCTCCCATGGTAGAATCATGCCATTTGATCTAGTAAATGGGGCTCAAAGTAGGAAATTGATATTTTGGGGGTTTTCCCACTTTCATTTTTCAAGAGAAAAGTAAAGTTTGATTGAATTTAGCTCCCACATGAGTACCCCAATGTGGCTGGTTTTTGGATATGTTATTCCAAGGTCTATTATCAACAAACCGTGTCTCAGATTTTAGATTAAAGCCTCAGAAAATATTTTATGGCACATTGAGTTGAGTGACCCCTTATGCAATAAAGCCTTGTACACAAAATATTGCTTTATTGGAGAATGGAATGTGATAGGAAAATTCTGAGACACGGTTTTGAATGTCATGCTGTGTTGATTCAGATTAGATCAATGTTAAAGAGATATTTGTAATGCTAGGAGAGCTAATTTCATTTGAGTCAGTTGTGTTGAAATTTTTAATTTTGAACAGTCATTCCATCTGTTATACATTATAATTAATTTTTGTAGGTATCATCATAAAGGGTTACATTTCCTCTTTCTAATGATGTCTCATTTATTAAAATTGGTAAAATACTAAGAAAGTTATGCAAGTTTAAAGTGTGATGGTCGGACTAAAACAACCTTTGTATGGTGCTACCTTAAACCAATACTTACCTGCTTACTGCAGCCAAGATAAAATATCTTGCAAGTCACAAGCCTTGAGAAATGCAGATTGGCCACCCATTATAATTTGTACGATTCATGAGTAGTGCAGTAAAAATAAATCTATTTTATATTAATCTAAAAAGACACTGATAAACAAAATAGGTTCCAATAGACTAATTACTCAGTTTCTAATCATTATTGCACACTTGAACCATGTTTTATTGTGGTTTTCGGATAATTAAAACTGGTTTTCGGTAAATCGTTCTGGTTTTCGATAATTCACCTGGTTTTCGGTATTTCGTGCTACCCAAAACCTACTGTAGTATTTTTTTTATTTTCGAATACAAATTGTTTCAATTCACTAACATTTTAAAATATATATAGCATGAAAAATCGTTAAAGATATGTTGTATTGTAACCTCAGGAGCTTCACAGGTTTAACCTGCCTCATATTAAAAATAAAAGGAATGTACATTTCATTTTGTAAACATGAAAGTGCAAGAATGGACATGTTGGCCAAGACCAAGACTGCAAAATTCAATATTGCAGGTGAAAATAATTATCCAGATAAATTGATTACCTAATACAAAATCTACTGTGACAAAATATCAGAATGCCTAAGACCTTTATGCAGTGAAAACTTCGTAGCAACAGAAAATAAGAAGTTTTGGCTTGGCAGGCAACCTCAACCGGATGTTTGAACTTTTGAGATATTTTTAGAATGAGTAAAAGATAAACATTGAAAATCGTAAAGTTGTTAAAGCTTTTCAGCTTACAAAAGGTCTTTATTTATTTGATTTTCAATTTTCTTTTATAGAAATGATTTTTAAAACTTTTTAAAAATGATCTACAATAGAAATTGATTTATATACTCATGTTTTTAAAGTGGTCCTGAACCTTTTGAAATCTATCTTTTCTAATTTCTACTTTCATTTTTTAAATTTTCACAATGACGACTGTCAGGCCGTTTACATGTGACGATTTGTTCAAATTTAACAATGTGTAAGACAATTTATGATTCAATTTAGCAAATTTAAATAGTTAACTTTTAAAAAAGAGCTTTTTATGTACCAATACACCTGAAAATATCAAATAGTTTCAGTTTTCCCTCAAAGTTTGGACAAGCACCTGCAATGCCTTAGAGTGTGATTGTAAACATAAGATTCAGAGCTGTCAAAGTCTTTTGTTGGATATGATGTCTGGCAGATTTGGACAATGTTTCAGAACTATTAAACATTAGCCAGCTGTACATACATTAAAAAGATCATCAGAGTTTACCAAATTTTGCCATTATCTGGGTTGATTCCCCTGTCAGTGATCATTGTTTGCACACTCACAATCAAGTTTTGATCGTTACTGGAGAAGTCGGACCAATACAAACTCGGACTATTACAAAGCCGGACTAAAACAAGGTCGGACCATAACAAAATCGGACTACAATACATAATATACTATGATAAATAATATAGGATACTTTTTAAAGTAATAGAAAAATGAAAGAATATAGTAGCTCTTTAAATTTTTTTAAATACAAAATTGAATTTCAAAATGAAAACAAAAATTTATACAGTTATTTTTGTCCTTACAGCTCATTACATAAAAAAATGAAATTGGGTAGTCATGGTTAATTAAAAAATAAAAATAACATTTGAATTAAGAAACATTTGTAGTAGAAACTTTATACGTGATCCTAGTAGTTTATAAGTAATGATTTATCATTTTAAAGGATTAATTTAATTAAGGGCCAAAGATTGATAATTTTAAGTGATTAATTCAATTAAGGGCCGTAAAACAATTTCAATGAATTATCATGATTGTGTACACAAGTCATATAAACACACGCTGGTTAATCCAATTAACCAATTAAAACGGTATTGACCTGTTGCATATGGGGGGGGGGAGGGGGCATAATTTCTTATCTATTTATGATTGAAAAGCAGAAATAAATAAATAAAATAGAGATAGATTTAAAATCTTCAACAATATAGCAAGCAACAACCCCGCATGTAAGTTCCGCGGGTTATTGCCGGCTATCGTTACCATCGGTATATCAAGGTTTTGTCCCATGAAGGAATAGACAAAGGCTGCAAAGTATTGAAGTTGCTTAAAAATAAAGACTGGAACAAAATTCCAGGCTATAAATTCAAGACTCACCAAAGACGGTATTCCCAAAAGATTGAAAAATGCCCAACAATATGTGAATATGAAGATCGCAGAACTTCAATGCACTAGAACTGCAATTATGACTAAGATAAACCAATATGTACAAGGAAAAAAAGGACCTGAAAAAAAACAAAAGATAGACATGAATTCAAGACTCAGCGTATACCATGTTGGAATGCTAGCGTTTGTACCTGAAAATTATTATTTCTATCAAAGTTAACATTTTCACCAAAAATGCATAAAATTTCACGTAGAATGATGATTGGGATTTCAGTCCTCATTATTTTGTGGCTGCTACAACTAAGAGTATAACTTTTCTGCATACAATTTGCATACTAATAGTACCGTCGTGCTTCTAGGTGGGTAAAAATGATACATTTGTAAAAAGAATAGCAATTGTAATCAGAGTGTGTTCGTGTTGATAGGATACGTACATGTAATTTTGACCAGAAACATGTACATGAAAATTACACAAAAGAGATTGAGATTCGACGTCTTAATTGAAAAATAAAGTTAAGCAAGTAACATTTATTTACATTTGATTTACATATTTGTTATCTTAAACTTTATAATTTGTATAACGTTAAAATATCCTCAATGTCAGTCAGATATCTTATGAATAACCATGACCTCGGAAAATGATAATTTTTCATGACATTTAAATAAAACAATTGTAATGAAAAACCATGACTTCATATAAAATAGAACAAGGTCATGAAAATCCATGATCTTTTAATTACATTTTGGTGATGGAAATTCATGACTTCATCATTTTCGAAGATCATGAAAAATCATGACTTTTAGAAAGTCATGATTTTCTATGACTTTCCACTATTTTTTGTCATGAAAAAATGTGACAAAACGGTTTAACATGAAAGACTCCTTGGTAGAAAATGGTCAAGAAACTCAGTATAATTGCGAGTAACTTCAAATCCTAAATTGTAGATGTGTTCTTGAATAATTTCATAACATCTTTATCGACTTGATTTTGTAAGATTTTGGTAAAATAAAGCGAAAAAATCTCATTCTTGTACACAATTTGTACCACTGATTTTGTAGGTTTTTGCAATTTTCATTATTTCAGACAACAACAAATGGGTACAATGTCAAAAAAGAAGTAACTAAACCGAGTTTAGAATCGGGACATACAAAAAAATCTGTACAGACAGTTCAAATTTTCATGAAGTCAGACAAATATAGTACTGACAGAAAAAGGTGAAATGTCATGAAAAATTATCATTTTCAAAGGTCAAGGTTTTTGTTTCGCCTGCGACGAATAGTCGCGGAAGGCGAGACATAGGTATTACTTTCCGGCGGCGGCGGCGTCGTAAACTTTTTTGTAAGACTTTTGTGGACGATGAAATGCTTGAAAAGTATAATAGCTAGGCATCTGATATTTGGTATACAGACAGTTCAGGTTATGGTCTACGCAACTGTCACCATGCCGTGTGACCCTGACCCCATTTTCACGCTCCAGTGACTCTGTAAACTTAGGTCTTTTTTCAGGCCGTAAACTTTTTTGTAAGACTTTTGTGGACGATGAATTGCTGGAAAAGTATATTAGCTAGGCATCTGATATTTGGTATACAGACAGTTCAGGTTATGGTCTATGCAACTGTCACCATGCTGTGTGACCCTGACCCCATTTTCACGCTCCAGTGACTCTGTAAACTTAGGTCTTTTTTTAGGCCGTAAACTTTTTTGTAAGACTTTTGTGGACAATGAATTGCTGGAAAAGTATATTAGCTAGGCATCCGATATTTGGTATACAGACAGTTCAGGTTATGGTCTAAGCAACTGTCACCCTGCCGTGTGACCCTGACCCCATTTTCATGCTCCGGTGACTCTGTGAACTTAGGTTTTTTTTCAGGCTGTAAACTTTTTTGTAAGACTTTTGTGGATGATGAATTGCTGGAAAAGTATATTAGCTAGGCATCTGATATTGGGTATACAGACAATTCAGGTTATGGTCTACGCAACTGTTGCCATGCCATGTGACCCTGACCCCATTTTCACGCTCTAGTGACTCTGTGAACTTAGGTCTTTTTCAGGCGGAAAACTTTTTTGTAAGACTTTTGTGGACGATGAATTGCTGGAAAAGTATATTAGCTTAGGCATCTGATATTGGGTATACAGACAGCTACAGTTATGGACAACGCAACTGTCACCATGCCATGTGACCATGACCTCATTTTTATGCTCCAGTGACTCTGTGAATTTAGGTCTTTTTTTTTCAGACAGAAAACTTTTTATACGACCGCAAATTTTTTGCGATCGTATTATGTTATGGCGATGTCGTTGTCGTTGTCGTCGTGGTTGTCGTCGTTGTCGTCGTCGTTGTCGTCGTCTGTAGACACTTTGGTTTCCGTGCGATAACTTTAGTTGTAGTTAACCAATTGTTATAAAATTTTGATATGATGTTTATAAACACTAAAGGAAGGTTGGTATTGCATTTGGGGTTTCTGGCCCCTACCGTTTTAGAAAAAAGGGCCAAAAGGGGCTAAAACAGGTGTATTGACAAAACGTCTGTAGAATGTTTGATTTTCATCCGATTTTGATCATTCTTTTTTTATTGTATTTTTCAATAAATTCTGTCAACAAAATGTAACAATACCTTTGATGTATCTTGTACCGTTACATTGCTATAAGGGGTCAAAAAGGGGCCACACCCAAAAAATCAACTTTTTTATTTGTGGTCCGATTTTCAAAATCTTTTTTTCATTGGAATCCTTGTGAAAATCCCTGCTGGCATTTTTCGATCAGATTTGCAATATCTCATACCGTTTTCGAGAAATTAGGGGTCAAAGGGGCCAAAAACGCCATTTATAAAAGTTTGTCCATGCAAATAGTTTTTTCACAATATTTAGTTGTAGTGGGCCAGCCAATTGTTATGAAGTCTAAATATGATTATTATATCCACTAAAGGAATGTTGATTTTGTATTTGGGGTTTGTGGCCCCTACTGTTTTAGAAAAAAAGGACCAAAGGTGCTAAATCGGGTGTATTGACAAAACTGTTGTAGAATGTTCATTATTCATTCAATTTTGAAAATTCTTTTTTTGTTGAAGTGCTCATAAAATTCTGTCTACTAAGTGTGTCAATGATTTTGATATGTATTTCACCATTACATTGGTACAGGGGGCTAAAGACAGGCCACACCCATAAAATCAACTTTTTTATTTTTGGTCCAATTTTCAAAATCTTATTTTCATTGGAATCCTTGTGAAAATCCCTGGCTGCGTTCTTCAATCAGATTTGCAATATCCCTTACCGTTTTCGAGAAATTAGGGGTCAGAGGGGCCAAAAACACCAATTTTAAAAGTTTGTCAAGGCAAATAGTTTTATACTTAAAATTAAGTTGTAGTTATTACATGTATATAAATAAGGCTTTTTGTATTAGATGTTGATGTAAATATATATGTGTCAAAAATGCATTTTTAAGTCCACCACAGGATGCATGTGTCAAAAAGCTTTGTAAGTCCACCATGGGCTTCATGTGACCAAAACAATGGACTGTCCTTATTAGGACTCCAACGTACAGTGTTAAACTTGTTGCGGTCGTATCATGCTGCGCTCGGCGTAGCTTTTTATTGTAATACTTGTGTGGACAATGGATTGCTTGAATAGTATAATAGCTAGGCATCTGTTATTGGGTATACAGACACTTTTTGTGTATATATGAAGAAATGAAAGCTTAGGTAGTTGATTTTAGTGATGGTGCCGGCAGGCGAGACATACTTTTAGTGGCCACACTTGTTCATAAGATATCTGACTGGCTCAAGATGACTTAATCTACAAATTGGAATGTCATAAAACTTTAACAAAGAAACTAAAAATAAGTCATATAACCTATCAAAACGTTGACACCATAAACTTAGCTAATATCAAAAGTTTTTTTATTTAAGTTAAGAACTATAGATACTTTGAGGATCGTAGTCCGATTCTGTTATGGTCCGATTTAGTGAAGTCCGATTTTGTTATGGTCCGACTTTGTCATGGTCCGACAATGTTATGGTCCGGGATGTCACGGAATCGTTTTGATCAGCTGTTGGTGTGAGATATGCCAAAAAAATTCAAAGATTTAAAGTGTAAAGTAAAAATTTGAAGAGCTGCCAAGAAGTTTTTAAAAAATCAGACCCCACTTCTACCATGTCTACATGTTCACAATGCCTCAAGACAAATAAATAAAATGGTACAAATGTACCGTACATAATGATTGCATATAACTATTTTATTTGCTTATGTTTTTCAGAAATCTTGACCCTTTGACAGAAACTGTATCCTTTTCATTATAGCCTTAAAATTAGGATTTGGGATTTTAATTGTTTGAATGAAACCACAACCGTGCCTCCAAATTCCAGTGGAATCTTTTTGCAACAACTAATGAACTTGAGATTATTCATACAAACAAAATTTGGAGCTATTTTAATAATTTTTAAAAGATACCAAAAAAATGGAAGGTCATGTAATCAGGTGTTTTAGTTTAGATCTTTTTGAATCAAAACCAAACCAGTGCCTGTTACAGTGATTTTGATTGTCTATGTTTACCTCCAAAATAAGACTTTTTATCCTAGAAAAGTTTCCCAAAACATCAAAAAAATGGCTTAAAATTTTAAATTTCTCAAAAGATCAAATTTGAAGCAGAAAAAAATGGTATATGATATTGTTTTAGCTTGCTAAATGACTGATAATCTATTTTCCTCTTACTTCTTTATAAGATTAATAGAAAATTTTACTTAAAATCAAGGTTTTATATTAAGAAAGCTTTTATTTCAAATTTTCCAATTCTCATAAGATAACACATATTTTCCCAATAAAAATGGGTTACGGAGCAGTTTAAAAAAAAATCAACAAAATCACTGTGTTAATATGTCTACCTTAGGACTTTTCAATGTGTACATATATTACATTTACCAATGTATATTTGGTAGCAATGAAAAGGGGACAAGTAAGATATTTTGTAGCTCCACTAGACACATATAGCAGTATAATAACTGAGACAAAATGTCTGTCACTGTGTTTATGTAAAAGGAAAGCATTAAAAAAGGTAATAATAAGTTGCATTTAAAATCAGATATTCAAAGAAAATAGACTAATGAGTAAAAACAAATTCCTTGACTCTGTGAAGTATGGCCTTCCCTTTTACATGCAGTATCTTGCCCATTGGCCAGAGTATTTTCAGGTCGCTGAATCTCCAGGTGGTACTATCATGGGATACAGTAAGTATATTTCTTTCCATGAGAAAAAAAAAAGAAACAATGGGGCATTAGAATAATAGAAGTCTGAAAAGAAAAAGACAAAATCTGACCATACAAAAGAAAACAATTAGTTCAAAGAAACATGCGACATAAAAATCAAAACACACAAAACGAACAAACTGCAATCAGCAACACAATTCACATTGTAACAAAAGTGAACTCAGGTGCTCTGGAAGGGTTAGTAATTAGATTACATGTATATGGAAAAATATTTGATATGATTTAATGTAATGGGTTCTCAATTAAAATTTAAAATTCTCATTTCCAGTTAAACCCCCAAAATCTATCAAAAAGAAAACAAAACAGCCGTTTTGTCAGAAAAGATGCTAATCAAATTGTTTATGTTTGTTTTGGAACACAAGGAAACTTTTCAAGGGAATAAATCTTTAAATGGCATCTGAGATGAGGTGCAACTGTCATAACACATTTTTATTCTGTCTTTTTTACCAAACAATTACTGGACTCCAGGAAACATATAAAATTTTGGTTTTAGCATACAAACTTTGCATGTATGCTGAATCATACTTTATATTTAACTCATGGCATCCAAATTCAAGTTGGATGCTGGCATCCTAATTTAATGACCCTGACATAGTATTCTATCTTAACCATTTGTTCATGTCTGAATTAGACTGGATGCTGGCATCCAAATTTGGCTGGATGCTGATATCAGATTTTGACTGGCATCCTGATTGCGGATGCTGGCATCCAAATTTGGCTGGATGCTGATCTCAGATTTTGGCTGGATGCTGGCATCCAAATTTGGCTGGATGCTGATCTCAGATTTTGGCTGGGTGCTGGCATCCAAATTTGAATGGATGCTGGCATCTGAATTTTGGAGTGAATGCTGTTGAATTGAATGTTGGCATTAGATCTTAACTTCATTTGATGCTGACCAAAGGACTTTCACTGCATATATTGACAGGTTTGCTATAGCAGGGAGGAACTGCTTATCACTCTGAAACACCTGAGTTAACTCTTGATTATGCTACTGGTTATGTATGGGTCTGTTAGTCTAGTGTAGTCTTTTGTTATGAAAATTTTATGTTTTACTAATTTTTTATGATAGTTTCAACTATTCAATTGTAGGTCTGTCAAATTTTTTATACGTAAATATGCAGATCTGATAAAAAAAGAGCAAAGATCAAAGTCAGCAAGCCAAAAGAACAAAGGAAAAAAGCTGCCAAACAGCAAATGTGTGTGACAATTGTTTGAGTCTCTTAGCCCACAAACTGAACAAATAAATTGCAGAACCCCTAATCAAAGTTTTCATACTAGATCACAAGAATTAAAAAAATAAATTATGATACAAATAAACGAATGAATAACAGTACTTTCGATTGTTCATACATGCATGAATGAAGGAATATAGGTGTTCAAAATAATGTTAACCTTGGACAAAAAAACCCAAACAATTCCTTCAACACTGCCTTATTTGTTTACATTGGAAACAGCGTTGATAAAAGTATGAAAGGATCTGGCTATGACATTTTGACCAATCAAAAATGACGAATGTCTGATAAGAATTATTGTAATTTAAATTGTCCAATTAATTGTAACAATTGATTAATATACTGGTTTGGGAAACCACATGTTTGCTATATGTATATAAGGCATAATGTCAGACACATGTACATCAAATAGAGGTTTTAAATTGGAGCCTGTAAACTAAACTCAAAATAATGCCTTTCTTATGTTTCCTCTTTTCTTTCTGACTTTGAAATCATTGATATACAAATACAACAGCTTATAAATGTATTTTTTTTAATTATTAAAAAAAAATTGGTTTGATTGTCTTCAACTTCTACTTGTCATTTGTATTTCTAGTGGTAACAGGACACCTGAACACATAATCAACTTCTTCTTCTGGTCAACATCTGCAAAATATAAACAAAAAATATTAAATAATATGCAGTATCTTTTTGGGAATTTCAGGCTGAGCATCTTTTTCATTATTGCATGTTGCAAATTTATGGTCTTCAATTCAATATAAAAGACTTAAAACCATACAGGAGATGCAAATTTTTGATACCCAGTACAAATGTATTAATGTCAATTTGTAAGTTTAACATTCACATCTAAAATATAAAAACAAAATAAAAGTTACACGTACACAACATATACATGTACATTTTTTAAATGTGTTGGTAAATACTAATATATCATAAGATTTCAAAAGTCCATGTTTCTGCATTTTCATTTAAGAATTGAATGTTTGTATTTTGATGTTTCATTGGCGTGTAAAACCGTTGACCATAGCATATTTTGAATGAAGCGGGCTAGCGCTTCATGTTAAAAATGTGCAACCGGGAAGGGTTTTACAACCCTATGAAATATCAAAATATAAACATTCAATTCTTATAATTACAGAATTACATTTTAATGTTTTTTAATTTGTAACTGATTTTCTGGGTTTTTTTGTGGTGTATTTTCATGTATTTTCTTTTTGTGCATTAAATTCCTAATGCAAATTCATGTTGTGAGAATTTACCTGGATACAAACAAATTTTAGTTGTGTGTATAGTAAGGTCATGACTGGCTACGGCCAGGTGATTCAAGTGACATTTCATCGAGGTATGAAAGACGATTCAAGTTGTCAATTAACCTATAGAATTACTGCATTTTAATTATATGCACGGTAAATGTAATTATTTAACCTTAAAAAAAAACTAATAAACTACTGTCATCATGGTCATGACTTTGCAAAAGTTGAAAAAAAAAATATAAACAAATATTATAAGTTCAAATAAAGTTTAACCTGTCACATTCATATCACTTCTATCATCCTCTTTTTCAATCCTCATTCTTTTTTCTGGATTTAAATATCTTCTTGAATAGGCCTAAAAAATAATTGAAACAATGTTACAGTACAATTTACAACTTTGATGTATTGAGTTCCTATGTCATGTATGTTATAAAAGACAAGAATACATTAAAGTTAAAATAACATAAATACATGAATGTATGATAATCTATAAGGCTAAAACCACTATTTTTGGCATTTAACATGTTTAAGGGGCCATATCCCTATAGGGGGGGGGGGGGTCATCAGACAATGTTGGCCCAATGGACAGTTTTGTATAGCTTAATAAGCTGAACATTGTGCAAAACTTTTGAAATATTATAACTTTAATATCTTATACAAGAATAGTTCTTGAGAAGTGCAAAATGCAGAAAAATCAAGAACTAGAATGGTGGTCTTCCATGGAAGACATATGTCGCCTATGTCTTTAAAAAAATGATAAACAGGAAGTAGATGAGTTACTGACATAAAATCGCTTCACACCTTAATATAAGACTATAGAACAAATTTAAGCTTCCCCAAATATCAAGAGGCTGTGTTATATGTTTTTTGTCTTGAAGGGGATCTTTCTTTGACATTTCAGGACTTGTTTTGAATCATACGCATTGTATTTTTTTTTATCTGTGGCCAATTGCAAGACAGCAAGCAGTGGCCAATGGTCATGTCAAGACTGCTGGCTGTTTTTCATTGCAAATTTTTAAATTGCTGTTGTTAATGAAGTTTGTGTTGCTTTCACCTACAAATGTATTCCACATCTCACTATCTACTGTTGAAGTAAAAGTTTTATCAAAATCCCTTGAAAGGTTTGAGGAGAATTATTTGCTAGAGAACTGTTTGTTGATAGCACTCTGTTACCTAGATTTTTATTTATATTTACCATGACAACTTGGAAAAAGCATGACTGTTTGCAACATTCCTGGTCATCTGTTAAAAGAAGCATATAAATGAAAATATTTAGATAAATAAAAAACAAGGGGTTAGCTTAGTCGTGCTAAGGATACTTTCATGTGATCGTTCGGAAAAAAGAAGAAAATACCTAACTGAAGCTCAGAAATCAGTTACAAATCTTTTTTCCATTTTTTACCCTTTAAATAGTCTCAGTCAGCTTGGAAAACAGGCAGTAGATGACGACGACTGATCTGGAAAGGGGACGCATGATACAAGTCACCATGCTTCAGTTTAAATTTAAAATCAGTCCCTTAAGTAGAAGATGTGAAATCTGATTTTTTTGTGCCTACTAGTGTTCTGTACTCCCTAAATCAATATTTTAATTGAGCCCCTTTGGACCCTTTCTTAGGGACCAAGTCGACATATATATTAACTAAATATAAAGCCATGTTTACATGTGTAATTTAATAAATGGACCCAACTGTTGAAGTAGTGCCAAAACTAAGTAAAGTAAAGAATGATTGATAACATGATTACATCGTCATGTATGTATACCACAGGGTCCACAAAATAAGATAAATGCATACAATGTACAATGAATATGTACAGTAAATTCATTTAAGATTACCTGATTTGACTGCATTTTCCTCATATCTATCTATAGCTACAAATGTATAAGTAAAATCATGCTGTCATCTTCAAATTCCTCATCGGGAAATATAATTTGCATCTGATTCATCACTGTCATGACTGTATGCATAGTTTTCCTCCAGAATATGAATGTCTCCCATCATTTCTAAATGTACCTACAAATAAAATGAAATATATGGTACTAAATTTAGTGACAATAATATAAATTAATTTAGCTCCTTTGACATAAGGGTCCAAATTGTTGTAAACTTGTAATAGAGCAAGTTGAAAATTTAAAACAATGTTGCAGTATACCCTTTAAAACACATTTATAGATAGCTCAGAAAAGTAAAATAAACCTAAAAATGCTGTTGGTTCTAGTTTATTTGTGTGCTAACAAAAAATAATAGTGCTGTAATTTTGTCGAGGAATGTGCTCTATACTAATTTGGAGAAAACCACTCACAAATCCTCAAGACGTACATGTATGTGGCCTGCGTCTTAAAATATTCAGTAAACAGAAAGTAGATAAGTTACGGGCATAAAATTGCTTTACACCATATGATACCATAGGAGGAAGTTACAATACCAAATATCAAGTGGTTGTGACTTGTACATGTAGTTGCCCAGAAAACTGTGACATTATAATATTTTTTTGTGACGCTGCAGGACGACAATGCAAGACAACAGATGGTGCTAAAGTAACCCCTTTACATGTATACATTGTATGTTGCTTCTTCAAAACTTTGCAAGCGACATAAAAATGAAGCAAATTTTGATATTTTCTGAGTTTTCAGTATTTAAACAACGTCATAATATTAAGCATGTTGCCTTTTAGTTATGATAACGTTACCCTCCGTACTATCCTCACAGAGAGATTAGTAGGGAGGGTAACGATATTGTAACTAGTTGCTTTCCGGGAATTCCCCATATGAAATCGATTGAATATGTAAAGTTGGGTTATCTAAAGAATGAATTACATCAAATCCATTGAGATAGCAGGGCTGTCAAGTTTTTAAGAGCTGCATGCGTGAGATTTGACAAAAATTGAAAGATCAAAGGAAAAAAATAAAAGATCAAAGTTTTTTGCCACCAAATTACCGACTAGATGTGTGAGTCTCGCGTGAGTTGTGTGACACTTGACAGGACTGAGATAGTACAAAGTCGACAATTTTTTTAAAATATGGGGCCAATTTCAGTACTTTCTGAATATACTCCTTTATTTGTTTTTTGTTGTTGCTGTTGTTTAGGCAAAATTTTGTATTTGGAATGCCCAATTGGCTTTTGTCTAGTTTTGAAGAGTGGAAGAAACAAAAAATATTAATTTAAGCAATTTACTGTACACTGTATTGTACATCATGTACCGACACATGACTACGGCTCCGTCGGCTGTACATTTTGCCACCCATCCCGGCCTATCCAGCCGTCTTCTCATTTCTCAGACATACAATGCATGAAACATGTATAGATCACCTGTCAAGCTATCAACGATCATTTCAAATCATAGTTTGTACAATATCGATGATACCTACCTGGTTTTTATGCTTCCTTGTTTATGTTTTGAAAAAATAAACCGAATCACACGTGCACGTGCTAATTCTCCGAGTAAAAATAATTCGACAAATAGCCTTGTCAAAATTAGTTATTATGATATATATTGCTTACAAAAACCTCGACAATACTAAATTAAAAGGTGGAAAAGCAACTTATATAAATTTATTGTCATAGCAAAACTCAATGCATTTACAAGCAACTTGTATCTCGTGCGCGGATTAATATTTTTGTTTTGCAACAGTCAATTTATTATTTCGTTTGAAGTTTGACATCATGACTCATCAAACACCCTGGCTGGTTTTTTATGGGATCGTTTAAAAAAGAAATGATATTTTGATGTCGACACCAAGTCCAAGGATATCATGGTATCGGAGCAAGATTGACTTGTTTAACCGCGTGTGGTAGATATCGATGTTGAACCAGCGGCAGCGACGCAGGATGCAGATTGTACAAATGTAGATGCTTTTGTGTAAGTAGTTTGTTGAGAAATCAGCCTGTGCAAAAATATCAATTATTATAAATACAGGTCTTGCTGTACAAACAAACAAAAACTGTACGGACCAGCATGAAATTTACTTCTACACACACATGTAAAATTATAGAGGCTCCATGTACACATGTACATCATACCAGAGCATCAATGATTAAGGTGGGGGTTTAGGGGGTGGAAGGGGCCTTAAATCATAGTTCACAGAAAATTTAAATGAACTATCACGCATCACAATTAAAATTACCCCATCGGCCCCCTCATATATCTGTGAAAGACATGTGAAGGCATTGGTACTTTGTCCGGAATTCTTATCTTTATGAAGACAGAAGTTAATATACATGTAAAACTATGAAATTATTAAACAGGATACAATGTAGATCTACAGATATTTGCGGTACATGGTGCCTAAAATGTGTAACCCGTACCTGTACAAGCACTCAGAATTTCACATTCACTTCGACTGTAGAGGAATTAAATGATGTCAATCATTGTGATATTTGACAAGATATTTTTATAATTATAGCATTGATTGTAATATGTATTTTATATATATCTCCAAACATCAAAAAATTGATGTACAAATTTATTTTATGTTTTTACATGATCAATCTTAAAAGCAACATAAACAATGTATTACTTATTAATCTACTTTTAGAAATTATCAGTGCCAGTACTACAGTTTGGAAGTCCATGCTAACAGTTGATGATGAGACTTCTGGGAATCTTTGTCAGATGGTAATAGACGAAGATTTGTCTCTTGATCAAGTTGATGAATTGGATAAGGTAGCCTACCGTAGGTTTACTATTTTACATATAGCGACTAAGCCTCATACATGTAAAAACAAATTAATGGACCAATTATAATTACTCCTATTGGATTTTAATAATTGTACATGTACATGATGTATCTTATGGATTTAGTTGAAATTTTGCAGGATTGCTTAATGTAATTATATAACATATATAAGTCATCATATGACTTAATCATATCAGTTTGAAACATCATTTTGATTTTACCATATATTTTGTATGAGTAAGTTATTGGACTTTATCCACTTCGTTTATTTAAGGTCATATAGAAACACTTTAATACATCATGTACATGTATTGTAAATGTAATGCAAGAAGCAATAAGGTACAGGGGCAACCAAATATCAAAAGTCCGAAATTTCAAAGAAGAAAAAAAAACAGATAATGTGAACTACAACGACAACAAAAAATTACAAACAACAACTGAATGACAATTATCAGTGCCAATTCAAGTTGCAACATTGCTGAAACTGCTCAACAGAATTTAATGAATTTTTGTAGGCTATCCATATCCTTTCATATATTATTCTTTGTCCTCATATATACAGACAAATTGTCTTTATATTAAACTAATGTTAAGCTCGATTACATATGTAATTGCTGTTTATAAATTAAGCTCAACATGCATATTTATTATTTTGCTTTCAGAAAATCAGAATCTCCAGAATTAAACAGCTTCATCAAGAAGTTTAACAATGAATGGACAAATTCAAAAGAAATTGCTTTGAGGTGATTATATTTGTGTTATTTTGAGGACATTTAAATGATATTTTGCACAGTTGTTGAGTACAATAAAATACAGGTCAAGTTTAATTTTCAGGATGATCTGAAAAACATTATTGAAGATTTGCCACTTTGTAAATTTTCAAAATTTGAAAATGATGAAATTTCTGGTCTAAGAAAGATAACTCATTTCTTTTCTGTCTCTATATAGATGTATAGTATATACAGTATAATGTACAAATACATTTAACTATTGATGAATATTGTGGTTGGGTATCATTTAATGTCCCATTAGATGCCATATTTTCAGTTCATGTGAGCTAGCTATATTCCCATCACTTAGTGTCCATGAGCAATTTTTCAAAAATATTCTCTTAATCTACTGAACGGAATTTTATGAAACTTGGTATGATTGATCCTTAGGGTGTCCTGCACAAAACTTGCATTTCGATTTTTGTTTAGATTCATCACAATGCAGATAGAGAAAAAATGTTGCTTGCTTAAAAAAACAGCTTGTTTAGCCCTACCAAAGTCTCCATAGGGTCAAGGTTGTCAGATGACCCTTTATAGGGGTTATGGTCCTTTAATAGCAGTGTATCATGTTTTTTGGCGTTTTTTTGCAGATACATGTATAGGAAAGCTATTGCTTTCTTCAATGTTCAGCTCATTTAGCTCTACAAAAGTCTCCATAGGGTCAAGGTGGACAGATTACCTATAAAATATATATATTTTATTACATGACTAGAAAATTGCATTAATTTGATTGGTCTAAACAACCCTAAAAAGTTTTGATGTAGAGTGAGAACAGCCTAAAAATGTCTAAATATAGTAAATAAACCGGATGGAAAGCGATGTTACCCTACTATTTCCTAAAAATAGATTCCAGACCCCTGAAAGTGACTACAAACGACAAATAGATCACGTGATTTCCCCCGAACAAAGTTCAAAGAAAACATTCCAAAGAATCTGTGATGTATACCAAACAGTACTAGGGTTGCACATTAAATCCGTTTCGGATTTGACTCGTCATTTAGACGAGGTCATCAGGGTCAAAGGGGGGGGGAACGACGTCATTCAACATTGGACAAAGGAAACGGCATTTTCTATCAACGATTCTTCTGTAATTATTCAACATATAGAGTAAAAATCATTTGCAACTGACAAATAACCAACAATCAACATTTCCAACCCATTAAAAATCAATCTTGAACGGAAATAAAGAAATTACTTTCTTCATCCATTAGCATGTTGGAACCAGTTTTTTACCAGTTCCTCCTCGTTTTGCGAAAATAGTGACCGATCCTGCAAATGCGCAACCCGTGTATTTTCCAATGCCAGTGTTCCATGGATGTTCAAATATCACTGTCAATTTCAACTTTAAAAATTTAGTATCTGTCTTTCTAAGAATCATGCAGGGTTTATGATAATGGTGATTTACGGTAAAAAATAACACATGGGTTTCTTTACATTTTCTGAATCAAGATATGGTGTTATTGTTGAAAATCGAGTCTGTTTTCCACAAAGGTCTTGGTCATTGGAGAAATCAGTGTTTTGAATTGTAATGAAATGCATAGCAAGAAAAGAGTTATCTCCCTTGTTAACAATATTTTTAATGCAATCTAGGTAAATTTTATCTCTTATGACCAACATCATAGAAACAAATGGCTGTTGTTTTTGTTAATAGGTGACCATTCTGTATTAGAAACCATGTTCAAAACCATGTGTTATTTTTTACCATGAATCACCCTCTGCATGATTTTTAGAAAGACTGGTACTTAATATGTGATTAATGTCATAATCTTGTATGACAGAAGAATCTTTGATAAAATTTGTTTATGTTGAAATTAAATTTTAAAAATTCAGCGTCTTTTGAAACAATAGTATTACAGGTGATTTTCACAAATTTACATGTATCACTGTATGTAAGTGGTATGGTGCTTTCAGTCTTCAGCATACAAGTTTTCATGTAATAAAACAATTATCGACTTTGGTATAGGTTGACATCAATTTTATCAACCCTCAAAAAAATATATTAACCTCGCCTTCGGCTCAGTTAATATAATTTTTTTCAGGTTGATAAAAATAGATGTCAACCTATATCAAAGTCAATAATTGTATAATATTACATGTACAAGTAAGCAGTGGTCTTAGAACTGAATATATTTCTTTCATGATAAACTGGGATTTTTTTCACTGAGAACTGCCTGTATTTCCCTAGTGTCAATGTTGTAGAAAAATTGAAATATAATTACCTTATTATACAAATGATGTATCCCTATCACACAATTCATGCTTAGTATTATGAAATAGGTGTATTTAGAATAATCAACAGGATATATTGTATCTTTACTCGAAATCTTGATGTATTGGACTTTGATAATATTTTGAGTTAATGAATAAATAAATCAATTTAATACATGTAAATTGCTGAAAAATACAAAGAATATTTGTACAAGACACAAACCTTAGAAACAGGTAGAAATATGAGTCACTGCCATATTTTATGAGAATTAGATTTTTTACAAAAAAATTGATAAGTTGATCATTGAAAAACATCAAATTTGACTTTGAACATAATCAGAATTTAACCAGATTTGTTAGTCTCATTTGTTTATCAGTGACAGTGGCTGTGTGCCCATCATATTAGATGGAATTACAGAGACAGTTTACAAAGTTTAATACATGTATTTTTAGCATTTAATTAGATAAATCAATTTTTATATCAGCATTACTTTTTTACCTTGAATTTCATATCTTTTAATCTTTTATTTACAGATAAAGAATTTTCAACTTTGGAGATAATGAATGTAAATAAACATTGCCCAATTCGGATCAAGAACTGTAGCAGCATTACCTGATCAACCAGCAAGACAGATGTTAAAAATATTTAACAATATTTAAATTATTTTGCAATGAAATCACGGAGTCCATTGTTATTAATTTTAAAATTAGTTGAAATCTTTTTTTCTTTACAAAATATTAAATGTTGTTTATTTCTTTTATTTAAAAATAATCAGGAAGAAAACATTTGAAAAGAAAATTAAACTTCATTGAAGAAGAATAATTTCTTCGAAAGGTCATATGAACTATTGTGAATCACTTTGCATCAGTGGTCAGTTCTACTTTTTAGTTTTTAGAAGTCTTCTCTTTTCAAACATGTCAAATGACTGGACCAAAGGGAAACATACATGTTGTAGTTTCTCAGTATGTTCCTTGAAATGTTGTTTATAAAACAATGGCATTGAGTCATAGCTGAAAATAAAACAAAGTCTTCAGCACATTAAGGGGGTACCCAACACTTATGCTAAAATAAAATTTTGTCGTTTAATTTTCCTGAAAATTAACAAAAATATTCACTTTGAATAAATAAATTATTTGGCAAAATCTAAAGAAATTCAAACCATAGGTTTCTTTTTTTTTAACATAATGAAGTTTCAACGTTTCTTATTTTGATCATTTAAAAGCTTGATTTCTTTGATTTAATGTAATTAACTAAAATGTTCAAAGGATTTTTAAGAGTTATCTACCTTAGGTGTTCTGTTAAGGTTAATGAAGACACCTTGACTGAAAAAAATTCTTTCATAGACACTTTAATTTTTTTTATAAATCTTGTTTTTTATTCTGTCAAACATTATCTTCATTCCTATAAGATAGAATAAAACAAAACAAAAAATCTGTCACCAGCTTAGATTTTTTTCTAACATTCAACCATTGCTCATTTAGGGTCAGTAGTGACATGAATTATCTCAAGAGGTGAATGGTGGAATCTCTAAATAAATAAATATCTATCACTCATTTTAATGAATTCAAATATTTTTAATATTTTATTATTGTCTTGATGGCCATTTGTCTTTATTTAGTACAAAAGTCATGCATTTGATACCTGTCCTTAATTACCTTAAAACCAAAATATGTAAAAGATGTACTAAATTTTTCTTAGTTTAAGGAATAAATGAAAGTTGTCTTTTTTATACATTTTATGTCATTATATGGAGATTTGTATAGCCATTGTAATTTAACCCTGAGTTGAGCATCTTTACTCATTTCAACAATTATTTGAAATTTTTAATGTGTTAATACAATCTTTTGGTTAATCCTAGCCAATTCCCTAGTTTAATATAGAAAAGTAAAAGAGAGAAAATATTCATTTTCCCAAAATAATTACATGATATATTGAAACTAAAACTGAACTAAAAGCGAATTTTGAAATCTTAGAAAAATTATTTAAAAATTCATTTTGTAATAAAATTTCATGATTTTATTTTTTATTTTTTTCTATAGTGTATCTGTGATAATACTAATTGTTATTTATTAATGATTTATTTTTATTAAAATGTACTACTTTGTATGGTTTTCATTGCACAATTTTAGTTGGCATATGTGTTCACTTAATATATAGTGAAAAAAAAGTAATACTTTTTTAGATAGCTATTATTTCAGTATTTTAATTTCCCAGTCTGAAATATTCAAATAAATTACTGCATAGAAGATCCTGTCGAAATCGAACCAAGTTGTCAAGCAAGAGTTCAGTTGGAAAGCCAACTATAATCCCGAAAGCCCTCCCTATAAAAAACAACAGGTGACCATCAGTAGTCGTTTCTTGGTAAATTGTAATTTTTATAGACATGCAAGTTGTTTTTTTTTATCCAATACCTTATCACATGCACCAATGAAAAATAAAGAGTTGTGAATTAAGTGAACGCTTTTAAGTACACAGTAAAAACGAGCACAAGGCCAGCAATTTTACTCTATGCATCCATTCTTCAAGGTTTTTGACAGTTGAATAATTATCAACCTTTCCATGGCTGATTTCAAATGTTTGGATGCCAGCATCCAGACTTATTTTTGGATGCCAGCATCCAGACTTATATTTGGATACCAGCATCCAGCCTTTTTTTAAGTCAGCATCCAGACTCATTGGGATGCCAGCATCCAGACAAATCTGGCTTTCTACATCTATTTAAATTGGGATGCCAGCATCCAGACTCTGGGATGCTGGGACACATATTAGGAGGAAAGTATCTATGATTGTCGTATCCAGACCCAGCCTACTTGAATCAGTTTAAAAAAACATTGGGATGCCAGCATCCAGAAGTAATATTAGATGCCAACATTTGAATTAATATCAATTCCAGCATACAAATATTTTTTGACCCAAAAACAATCGTTCTTTGCTTTGTTAGCCGATGAATTTAATGTAGATGCAAAAAGTAACAGAAAGAACAAGCTCTTGTTACAGAAAACATATCGTATGCTACATTAACGATTCCTCAATAAAATACACTCTATTTAAATAAGATCTGCATAACACAACTGTTTTATTGCAATTCCTATCATAAATCTACCGATTTAAAATCTTCTGAACAAAAAACATAAAATGTGCATTTTAAATTTTTAAGCACACCAAAAAAAGTATTATCAGAATCTGCATTCAAACCACATCAATTAAAATAAAGACTCATTAGTTAACTTAGAATCCCCAAAATGAACAGAGATGCATATGTATCAAAAATAGCTCAAACCTGAAAGAAAGTATCCAAAATTAGCTTAGAAATAAAGAAAGGTAATATTTTTTTCCCGAAATTGACCAGAACACATGAAAAATATGAAAAACGGCATATGAGAATTTTAAATTTTAATTGAGAACCCATTATGTAAATGGATTAATAGAAGACTTAGTGTCATCTTCATTTATAAGATTTTAAGAAATATTCTATTTTTGTTTTGTAAGCTGTTATAACTGTATTTTCCTCCGTCGTCCGTCTGTCTTCCACCGTCCGTAAACTTTTTCAAACTTTAACTCCTCTGACGTAATATGATTTAGAATTTTAAAATTTTCAATATTTTTTTGTATGCTTGGTTTTGAGGCAGCTGTTTTTGCTGTTTGAAAAAAAAAGTATCTAATGATAGAAATTTTGAAACTAAATTTCTACATCATGTACATAAAAGACCAAATTTGAAACATTTCTAAAACTTTTGACTGATGGGTATTTATAGTCGTGACTATAGGGGAATGCCCCTCTGCATCGACTATTACCAATTAAGGTAAAGACTCGCTATGTGCAATGGGTCGTCCACCCCATGACACACCACCGCCAGTGTTAGCTGCTCCAGAGTATCCTTTGTTGTCGCTGGAACAGTGCCCGTCTTGCACCACAGGGAGGTACTGGTCGGAATTTACAAGACTTTAAAACGTTTGAATTGTGTTTTAGTTATGGGTAAGGCTGAGGGGTCAGCTGACTTGTGGCATGGTCATGTGACTGCCTTAACAGTAGCTCCAGAATACAGAAGACTTGGACTGGCAGCAAAACTCATGAACATCCTGGAAGAAATTTCAGAAAAGTAGGTCATGTTTTGATTTACATCTTATGATTGAACTTCTATAATATATATGAATGTCTAGTATATAATCAAACAATGTTACTGTAATTTCAACCCTGAAAATCATCTGACAAACAGGTTTTGATTTTTTTAGTGCCCTCAGCGAGGATCGAACTTACAACATTTGGGACATCTACGGCGTATGCGCCTAGCTAACAGAACAGAGGTTGTAACCACTACACCATCCTAGGCTCCTCAATTCCTTATGATTGAACTTCAGTATACATATTTTCAGTGAGAGAGTCCAAAAAATAGAATTTTAAAAGAACAGTTACATTTCAGGGGCTCTTGTCGAGTAAAATCAGCCAGTAATCTGGAGGTTTTTAGGTTCAACTTTTTAATCCTACCTCAATTTGTTTTAAAAAAAAACAACCCACCTTGAAAATTCATAAAGCATGCCTTAAAATCCACATTCAAACATTTTATAACAGGCCTTGTGAACCTTTCAGGCCAGGGGTTCCTTGGAGCAGCCTCACAAGAAAAGTTTTGAGTTAACTTGGTTGAATTTTGTCATTTCTTTATGAAATTGAATTAAGAATTTTCATGTAATATAAATAAAATGTCACAAAGAGTAGGTGTTACTTGTATATCCAGGCCAACTTTATATTTAAGATATGTAATTTTACAATTTTGTAGAAAGCGATGTTTCTTTGTGGACCTGTTTGTAAGAGTTTCTAACAAAGTAGCGGTTGATATGTACAACAAGCTTGGCTATACAGTGTATAGAACAGTTATAGAGTATTACTCTGGAGATGTGGATGAAGATGCTTATGGTAAGTGTAGTAGAGAATGTTACCATCACACAAGTCAACTGAATAGACATCGTGATTCTGTACCTCCAGGCTACTCTAAAGGGCCTTAAACACCAACACACACACACACACACTTATGGAAAGTGTAGTAAAGAAATTTTACCATCACACCAGTCAACTGAATAGACATCGGGATTCTATACCTCAGGGCTACTCTAAAGGGCGTTAAACACCAACACACACACACACTTATGGTAAGTGTAGTAGAGAATATTACCATCACACGAGTCAACTGAATAGACATCGGGATTCTGTACCTCAGGGCTACTCCATTACTTACTTTATAGGCACTATGGTCAGAAACATTTTCTAAACAAACCAACTGTTGTTGATAAGTGACTACTTTCTATAATATGGATGCTATTTTTAGTGATAAATCTTAGTCAATGTGACAAAATGAGCTCAAAATGTCTAAAATGGTACCTTTTTTTGTGGAAATAAATATGAATGAATCTGTGATATTTCCAGAAAACATGATATATATTATAATTATAATAATGAATATTATCAAACAAAAATTCAAAACAATTTCATATTTTGATAAAAATGAAGAAATATAGCTTCTACAACACAATTGAGTTGATTATGGAATATCTAACATCAATGGAAATAAATTTGATTATTTTAATGGCGAGGCTTGCCAAGCAATTAAATTATCAAATTTATTTCTGTGATGTTAGAAATTCCATAATCATCGAAAATCAAGTTGTAGAAGGTTTTTCTCTAATGTCTACAGGTAAAATATTGCAAAAGGTTACTAACAATTGCACATGCAATTATGCTGAGAACAAAATTTGCTCTGGAGTTTAGAAATATTTTTTCACAACTGGTTGAGAGGTTGATAAATTGGATGAAAATTAGAAAAGTGATTTTTTTCAACTCATTTGTCTCAATGTAGCTACTCCAACAAAAGATTTCCTAAAGTGATTTTTCAATACTCAAATTAATAATCTTTAAGTAGATGAAATTAGAAAATATAATTCTTTTTAAATCAATACATTTTTTTTCAAAATGCTAATTTTCATATTGTTTGATAAAGGCATGTTGATGCATGCCAAATTTCAAGTTTGTTAATTTTGTCATTTTCTCTCCATTTAAAAGTTTGATTGCTGACAACAGTTAGAGCGCCATAACTCTAAGCCTTTAAAAATTCGGAAACCAGTTTAAATCCATTTAGAGCTATTAAAAAAAAAATTCAACTGACCGGAAGAGAGAAGTGAAAATTTTCATTTTTTTCAAAACTCTTTATTCGGTATAGTTCTACATTTTTAAAATAAGAATCATGTTTTCTTCTTTTTAAAGCAGATACCTATCATTTTTTGTCCCCTGCCACAACACGGAGCAGGGATATAGAAATGATGGCCGTCCATCCGTCTGTATTGTGTCCCTCACAATACATAATGTTTTATACATGCTAATAGCTACTTTGGTACAGTGTGACTATTTTTGTGGAAGTTGTCCCCCTTTGACCATGAAAATGAGGTCCATGCATCCATTAAGCTTTTGTAAGTGCTCTCAGACTTACAATTCTCAACTGATGGTTGTGAAATTGATACATAATGTTTATATCACTAATAGCTTGAACAAGTTCCAATTTGGGTACAGTGCAACTATTTTTGTGGAAGTTGTTGCCCTTTGACCATGAAAATGAGGTCCATGCATTCATTAAACTTTTCTAAGCTCTCACACACCTACAATTCTCAACTTTTTTGTGAAATTTATACATAATGTTTATATCACTAATTGCTTGGACAAGTCTGAATTTGGGTTCAGTGCGACTATTTTTGTGGAAGTTGTCCCCCTTTGACCATGAAAATGAGGTCCATGCATCCATTAAGCTTTTGTAAGTGCTCTCAGGCTTACAATTCTCAACTGATGGTTATGAAATTGATACATAATGTTTATATCACTAATAGCTTGAACAAGTTCCAATTTGGGTACAGTGCAACTATTTTTGTGGAAGTTGTTGCCCTTTGACCATGAAAATGAGGTCCGTGCATTCATTAAACTTTTCAAAGCTCATACACACCTACAATTCTTAACATTTTTATGAAATTTATACATAATGTTTATATCACTAATTGCTTGGACAAGTCTGAATTTTGCTTCAGTGCGACTATTTTTGTGGAAGTTGTCCCCCTTTGACCATGAAAATAAAGTCCATGCATCCATTAAACTTTTCTAAGCTCTCTCACACATACATTTCTCAACTTTTTTGTGAAATTTATATATAATGTTTATATCACCAATTGCTTGGACAAGTTTAAATTTGGGTTCAGTGCGACTATTTTTGCTCTCAAGCCTACAATTCTCAACAGATGCTTATGAAATTCATACTTAATGGTTATAAGAATTACCTTGGACAAGTTTGATTTTGAGTACCATAAGACTCTTTTTGTGGAAGTTATGCCCCTTTTAGTGAGCAGACTTGGAATTTTTGCTGCTCGGGAAGGGACCCAGGAATTCCATTCTTGTAGTTCCTATGATTTATGAATCTAAAAAATTTAATAGCTACTAGCTACTCAATGGTTAGAAGAAAACTGATAGACTCTTTGTTTTGAACATACATAATGTTTTACACCCATCATTATGGGATTTAAAAGAAAGTCCATTTGAAATAAAATGACCGCTATGACACCTTGTCCCTTCTATTAGAAATCTTTAATTTTGGTTCCAGATTTGGCTCAAGAAGTATCCAAAACAATAAGTTTTAGTAGAACAACTTGAGCAAACCTCCACAAAACATCCTGCCAAAGATACAGTTTTACCCTGTGGCGGATCCAGAAATTTTCAAACAAGGGGGGCGCGCAATTATAAAAAAACCTTCTAGGACCTCTTGTTTAATACAGTTCCTAACCAATTTTTTTTTTCAAACCGGGTCCTAGATCCGCCTTTGTTGCCATTTCAAAACAGTATTTCAACTTTATCAAGAATAGGTTTGGGTTAAGTAGATCTTACCCGAATTTTAATTTCTTTGGCACAGAACCTATGTGTTGACATGCGTATGTTTATTTTTAGCCAATAAAAAATTGGGGTTCGTGCGGCGTTTATGGGCATATTTTTTGGTCGAAAAAAGGGGGGGTGCTTTTTCAACGTTATTTTAAATGCACATTTTTACATTATTATGAGCGCATAGGTGACTTCAGAATTTCTTTGCCAGTATTACCCAAAAGCTTGCTTGGTGCTATGTTTAGAAACAACAAATATATCAACCAATGGAAATCATGTATTTTCTCCTACGCTTTATGTTGGGTTCAAAAACTTACCGGTGACCGGGATTTGCTAATGCGCAATTGTAACCATTATTGCACATGATATAGAATTAAGACAATTTGAGTTTGTCTGTAGTCTGTCATCATCTGTCAAAGGATAAGAAAGAGAAAAATTCTTTTTTTGCCTAAGAATTAAGCTGAAGAAGCTCCACAACAGTATCTACTTATCTAAGTCGTCGGTTGAACACCTTCAGTAATTATGCACTTTTAAATGCCATAAGTTGCTTTTTAGCTCACCTGACCAGAAGTATCATGTAAAGTATTGCCATCATTTTGCATTCAGTGTACATATCTTTTATCTGTCATTTAAAACATATGGGTAAATTGCAGCTCTCAATGGTTCTTAGCCAAATTTTACATTGGGAAAATACTTTCTGTCACCCTACTCTAATGATAGAAATTGTTTCCCAATGAGAAAGGGTGAGAAACACTTTCTTGTTTTCATTAGTCACCTCATGCCTTTGGTTCAAATCAATTTATCCCATACAATGGAATGGTTTTTGTTGGTTTATTTCGCACCCTCATCAGCTTGTAAGGCAATATCTTTCTTATTTCTATGCAACTGTTGTCTAAAGTGTCCCTTAACAAGTTCAAAATCTTCTCCTCTGAAACTACTGGACATCTAATAGTTGATCGAAACTTGGCAAGAATCATATATGGCATTTGGTATAACCACATAAAATGGTTCATAAATTCAGAAGCTAGTTTACATAGAAAAGTGAAAAAATGTTATGGATCATTAATCTAAAATAAAAGATCTGTATATAAAATCTCCATAAGGTTGAAGTTGTCAGGGTTTATGGATATTCTTAATGTTTTTGTCCCATAGAATGAAAAATACTGCATTAAGAGAAAAGCTGTTGCTTGTTTAAGTCTTCACTCATAAAGTTAACTATAAGTCTCCATTATGTTCGGCTGTCAGGTTTCCTCTCTTAAAGGTTATTGCCCTTTAAAGGTATAAAAAAGTGTATTTTACCCCTGCTTTGAAGAAGAGGGAGGTTATACTGTTTTACCTGTGTCCGCCCATAGTGAAGTCTCATAGTCCAGCTGATCTGTCACAATTGTTTGTATTTAACACAAGGCATAGTTGTGAAAGTGGGGTATTGCCATTGATCATGATGTTTGACAGATTTCTTGTTTTGCTTGTTTTCTGCCCTTGTTGAAGAGTGTTGCACATAAAGAAAAGTTGTTTCTTGGTTTAATGTTACAAGTCTCAGTTAGGTGATCCATTAAAGTGTTATACATTGTATTGTATAAGTGGTAATTTTCGCTGTGGTGCAGTTTTCATTTTGTTAGCGGCAATCATCAGTTGTCCAAAATTCTAACACACGAAATATTATTTGATCAGATTTAAAGTAATTTACATTATGCGAACACAAAAACACTCTGCTTTACACTAAAAACATTAAATTTCTACACTGCAAAAAAACACTACCGGGGTAATACCGGTAGTATACAGTAGTCCAAAGAAAAGACCCTTATGGCTGAAGGACAAGATGAGTGATTAATGCCTCTTTTTAAAACCATTGAAAACAGAGAAAAGGTTTTGCTTCTTAAAATGTTCAGGTGTTTAAGAGTTATAGCCCCTTAAATTTAAAATACATCATATTTGACCAGTAGATTTAACTCTGTGGGAGATAGAAAAAAACGTTTGCTTGCCTGAATGTTCACATATTTTAGTTGTACAAAATATTATTTGAACTGAAGAGTTGTGAGTCCTAAACATACCTTTCCTAAGGTTTGACCTGAAATCAGTAAACCAATTTCACTGAAACTGTAGGAATGACTTGTTGGCAACAAAGGATCCTCATTTTAAAGGGATCTGATAAAAATATGGAGCTGGTTACAAAGAAAAGAAGGGTTAAATCACTTAAAGTGGCTTACAACACAGCACCTACATGTATAGCCATGTTTCTGCCCTTATATACTGTGGATTCATTTATTTTCGTGGGTACCAATTTTTGTGGTTTGGTGAAAATTGATAAGTTCGTGGATTCTTAAATGCCAGGTTCTGAAGTATGCAGCATACAGATCAATGTTAAATTTCCTTCTCATTGGATCAAGGCCATCCACGAAAACCATGAAAATTGATACCCCACGAATAATAATGAAACCACAGTAGTTAGAGAAAAGCTTTTAATTTCTAAACCTTCAGCTCATTAGGCTCTACAAAAGTCATTGGGTTAAAGTTTTCAAATGTTCCATTATAGGGGTTATAGCTCACACCCTTATGGCTTCAGAACAAAGTTAGGGATTTTGGCTCCTGTAAGCCTCTTCTTTTTATTCGACCGCAAAAAATTTGCGGACGTATTATGGTATGATGCTGTCGTCGTCGTTGTCTGTTAACTTTTTAGAGTTTCCACAATAACTTAAGTTCCAGTTATCCGATTGCTATGAAATTTTACAATAATGTTCCTTACCATAAAAGGATGAATGGGATTGATTTTGGGGGTCCCCCCTTTTTTTGTATAGAAATTAGGGGCCAAAAATACTACTTTTTCAGATGCAAAATTGAGAATTAATTTTTGGGACCGCCCTTTTTCCCCCTGTTATATAATTAGGGGCCAAAGGGGACCAAAATCAAAACTTTTTTACTTGTGATCCGATTTCGAAAAATTTTATTGCATGTTTGTTCTTGTTGAAAAGCGGATACAAAATTGAGAATTGATTTTTGCGACCCCCCCTTTTTCCCCCATTACGTAATTAGGGCTAATAGGGGCCAAAATTAAAACTTTTTTCTTGTGTAAAAAACATCAATGATAATAGATTAACCAAGAATAGGGTCTATTTCTTCATATAAAATTGAGCGGGGATATTGAAATGTTATAAATATATATGATATTGCAAGTATAATTTTTTTCTATATTCTTTTAAAATAGTTTAAATCTAATGAATTCCTTGTAAAATGTGGGTGGAAAGTCCACCGAAGAAGGCATGTGTCAAAAACCTTTGTCAGTCCACCATGGGCTGCATGTGTCCAGAGCAATTGACTATCCATATTGGGCCTAAAAGGTACAGGGTTCAACCTGTTGCGGTCGTATCATGCTGAGCTCGGCGAAGCTTTTTATTTATTACTTGATTGACTAAAACAAAATTATTGAAGGCAATAGTCTTTTTGCCAATAAGCTTCAGATTTTATTCCGGAACGATTTAATTTTTGTTTGTATTAACTCTTTGAAAAATACATTGGTTACCAAATGTCGCACAGACCGGACAAGTCTTGGACTTTATCTTTTATGACTATGATAATCTACCATAAAAATCTGAAAAACCTACTGGCATTAAAATGTTTTTGACACCGTATTTTTCAAAGAGTTAATACAAACAAAAATTTAATTGATTCGGGAATAAAATCCGAAGCTAATTGGCAAATAGACTATTTATTTCACTTTTTTGTTTTTTTTTGTTTCTTTAGCTGACTTTTCTGTAATACAAAGTTAGTTAATTTTAGTATTGCTATAAGCAAGCAAAGTGGTTCAATTTCCTCAAAGTTCTTATCTTTTTGTAAACAGACTTGTTTTCCCTCCTGACAAGGCTTTCAGATATGATAGATACATAAACTCTAATTATGAACCCTCTCATTTTTCAACACAGATGCTTCTTTGAAAGTCTATAATGTAACAAAATTGATTATTTCAAGATAATAAGCACCAGTTATGAATTTTATCTTTTGCCAAGGCTTGTAATTTGTACAAAAGATAATGAAACAAGCCAGACTGTAATAAAGCCTTCATCAGAGAAATATGAAATTAAGACAATTTCATGAAAGTATTAGACATTGATTGGTAGAATTCCAAAGTTTTCTGACAATGCTCCAGGGTAGTGTCTGGCTATGATTAATACAAACAGCTGGGCTATATCTCTTTTGTATTAATGATTCCGATATTATTGACATGTTGACCTTATAGACGACCTGTATAATCAGGTCATTGGGGATAATCCCAACTCAATAAGAAAATTTTCTTTGTATAAAAGGGCGAAATCTTATACTGAGCTTTTGTTTTAACTTCATGTTTATTACAGATTATTAGAGTTGTTAAGTCAATTTACTGATTAAAGTGTCACTGATGAGATATCACATTGATTACTTATGGCAGCTTTGTTAATACTTTTATAGCAACGACAAGTTTGGGGGGAGGGGGGGATTAATATCCGTCAATCTTTTCTCAGCAACCGTACGTGAGAATGACATGAAACTTGGGAGGCTGAATCAGTATGACAAACTACTTATTCTTCTTGTTAAGGACTGGGCTGATATGAAAATTTATGTGAAAATTTGGGAATCATACATTGGAATAAGTTGAAACTTGGTTGGATGGTTCAGTATGACAAACTGTATGTCCTAAGCAACTTTCAGACCTGTTGGACTTCTACTTCCTGCTAGAAACTGGGCCTTTACGTGAAAATTACGGTCAAGCTTTTCTCAGAAACTGTACATGGGAGTATTTGGAACTTAGAAGGATGGTGCAGTATGACAAACTTCTTGTAATGCAGATTGAGAAAGGCTTTCACTTACATTTATCCTTACAACCATTGCCAATAAGAAAGAAAATGTACCATCGTTTATAGGTTAAAATCCACTTGTTGAAATAAGTGTATCTTATGTGTTTGTCCTTAAGACTGCAAACTATCTTAATGGCCTTATTACAGAAGCTGCCTCCATGTTTTTAGCACTACTTTGAAAATGTTTTTACATGTGTTCCTATAGCACACAGAGCCTCTTCTTTGTTGACCAATAGTATGGAACTTTTCCAAACCAATGTTTTGACATGCATGTAACAATCAAAAGCTGATTAGCACCTGTTATTTACAGTTCCTGCTTGTACATATGCTATAGATAAAGGCTGACTATCTCACTGACCAGAAACATGATAACTAGATACAAGTTGTTGGCAGGGATGTTCAAATGATAACATTGATGTAGCTCGTGTGTCAGCCTGATAGAATTATAAAAAAAAACTTTTCTCAGAATTGCTTCTAATTTTACCAAGATTTGGTGTTTATTCATATATGATATTGGTTTACGGTATCATTTATTCTTATGATATGCATTCACAGGATTAGATCAGTTTCTTCAAATCCCTTGTTCAACCTTTTCTTTCATTCTTTCCCCGTGCGCTGGGCTACCAATTGTGCCCTTTTACAACAACCACTGTTGCATGTTCAACAGTCATGCCAATTCCAAACAGATTTTAATGAGATTAATGCATTATGTTTGAATCTTGATTATCTTAAACAAGTTTTAAATCAGTACCCGTCATCAATTTTTTGTGGAAGTTGTTCCCCTTTGACCTTAAAAACAGGATACTATATCTCACTCTGATTTGGTGGAGAGACACATTATTTTTGTCCTATCTGTCAAAAAGTTATTCTGTTCAACTTCTCTGAAACTACTTAACTGATTTTAATGGACAAGTATGACAATGTATGTACATGTACACCATTGGTAGTGGTTATACTAATAGGAAATTTTTATCCTCAAATTTGAACTTTAAATTTTAAGGGAAATGGGGAAGAAATTGTTTTTTCATTGTTTGATTTTGTACTTGTTTTTGGAATTACTACATCTATCTTTTGGTTTTTGGATATGGTTACCAGGGGCAAATTGAAAAGCAGCGAGCAGCAACAGCTGGTCACATTGAAGGCTGCTGGCTGTTTTCCATTGTGAATGTTTTTAATTTACGTTTTTATTGTAGGTTGTGTCACATACACTTTTTCTTCTATTGTTTCTTCTTGGCTTTTTTCCTCATCACTATGCACTTTATATTTGTACCATGATGCAGTCAGTCATATTTCAAGTTATTTGTGATGTTTATTGAAAAATGATCATGTTGAAAATTTATTATTAGAAACCTATGATGTGAAATGTTATAATTTAAGGAGTTTCAAACCTAAAAAAAACAGTACTGGATTACATGTCATCTTCCCATTGTGACACTAATAATTACATGTTCTTCCACATGAAGGGGCTTAATGTCTATTTTAATAACACTAATCCTTTTATGCACTTGTATACATCAGTAATTCTTGTTAAAAAAGCATTTAACTAAAATTCTGGAAATTTTAAAATGAAACAAATATGAGAATCTTTTCTTCATTTCATTATTCTGCCATTTCATCTTTGTTTTTTTTTTTCATTCTTTATTACATGTGGTTTGTCTTTGTATCTAAGTTGCCAACTTTCCCAGCTGTCTCACAAGTGCAGTTTAAGCAGAAAATTATGCAATTTGAAAGTTATGCCGACTTCTATTGAAAATTGCTTAGTAATGGTGTATATTAATCATATACAATTCAAGTGGAAAAAATTAATGATAAGGAAAATGTTTCAGTAGTTTGACAAAGTAACTTGTACAAATATCTTATTCATATGTAATTATGAAGCAACAGACAATTTTTATGACAAAATTTTTAAGTACTTTATAAGTATCGGAGAGAGGACTTGAAAGATTTTTTATACATGTACTAAGGTAGACACTATCCTTTTAAAAGCTACATGTTGTCTAGTTCTTAACTATGTCAGTTATAGGGAATTTGATGACACAGTTATTTTTCTGCCAAGGGAAACGAGTAAGGTTGTTTTACATGTAAAGTATGTAGACTTGACCTGCCTTTCGAGAAGCACTTACATCTTATGTAATATGGGTGTTGTAATTGATAATGGTTATATCCCTCACTTCATTTTCATATACTCCAGGTTGATATATGGAAGTTGTTCGGTACAAAGCTCTCAATTTTTTATCGAACAAATGCAAATCCTAAAAAGATTGTTTTTATTCATTATTTTTATATGTAAACAGAATAAATATTCCCCCTTCAAATAAAGATTTGGGATATGATAGTGATCACACTCATGTGAGCACAACTTCTAAGCCATCTAGATGGATTTTGATGAAACTGAAGAGGGGTATAACTCCCAGATATTCTATAAGTTGTTTGCTAACCTGGCATTGCCTCCTCCTCATTGCAAGACAAGTTTAAAGACACAGTAATGTTTTGTGACTTCTATGTGCACCACTCTTTAAGTCTTTCATATTTTTGTTTGTGGTGGCAATTTCTCAGAAATTACTTGACTGATTTTGTTCACATTTTGTAGAAATGTAAGGTCTACACCGTGTTCTAAGAATATTTTCATTTAAGTATTGTCATGTGTATGTCACATTTTGTTTGTAGTGGCAATTCTCAGTCACATTTTCTCAGAACATTTACATTTTTTTTTTCATTTCTAATTATAGATATGAGGAAAGCCTTATCGAGAGATACAGAAAAGAAAAGTGTTATCCCACTACCACACCCGGTTAGACCTGAGGAGTTGGATTGACCATGAGCCGGGTGAATTATGATGGAGGCGAGTTACTATGGTTACTCACAGTACTGGTTCTCTGTTTTGCTGCTGTACTTGTTTCCCTTATTTTAACTTTGATGCCAATGACCAGTTATCTAGACAGAGACTTGTAACAACACAAGTATTTGAAGTATCACAAAGTTTTTTGAGTTTTTTCTTAGGTTTCTCAAAACACATGATGAATTTTAAAACTCATTCACTGAAATGAAAAATATATATATGATACATTGTAGTTATTACATTCATCAGAAAAATATGTTTTGAGGGACCGAAGCTTAAAAAAAAAATTAAAGACCTAAGCAATTCTGAAGATCAATAGAAACAGTCTTTACTTAAAATAAAAAGGTCTTTAAATGCTTGCTTCCATCATTTTTCACCTGGGGATCGTGTATTTATATCATTTGTATTTTATGTAATAAAATAGTTTGACAAAACAAAATTTCTCTTGATTAGTCATTGCTGTGAGAACACAATGATAAGAAAGAAAGAATTACAAATAAAAATGAAATTACAAAGTCCAAACAAACAAAAATCTGAATGGTTGTTAATTATTTGGTATACCCTTGGTCTGATGATAAACAAGATGTGAAATGATTGATTTCAACACAACCTTCATTCATCAGCAGTAATTTAAAATCCATAATTACAGCAGCCTTCAATGTGACCAGTTGTTGCTTCTAGCCATTTTGCAATAGGGCCCCAAGTCAGAAATACAATGTATATGATACAAAACCAATTACATCAATAGGAACCAAATACATATGACAAGTAAAAATATAAGCTTTGACAAATATTCCTGGTTTAGGACAGATACATATAAAATGTGGCATGGTTAAACTAGTTTTGTGTGCCTAAGCAAAGAATATTCACAGTAAAAATTCAACCCGAGAGAATTTAAGACAGGAAAACAGCAAGAAAAAAATATCTCTCTAGCATAACTTTTGTATGACTAAATAGTTTTGTGAAACTTACACACATTAAAGCTTCTGATAAAAGAAAAAAAGTCTATTGATTTGGAGGTAAATTTCAAAGGTCAAAGTTACAAGTTGTGAAAAAAAATGTGGTTAACTTTGTTTCCATGGCAATACTTTTTAACACCTTGACTTTCACACACTTAAGCTAATGACCTATTGATTTTTGGGTCAAGAAGTTTAACTCACCCTGTTAATTAAGTGGTAATGAACTTTTAATTTTACTTTTCATAACTTAATTTTTTTTAAGTGGTCATCCATGCAAAAAAATAAGGCCAGAGCCAGCATCTGAAGCATCCATTGTGCTTAATTATCATCCTCTGTGCACATACCATACTAATATGGTTGATGTGACACATATCAGTTAGCAGGAATAAACTTCAATAATTCTTCTTTACATGATTATCCATGCTTAAAAAACAATGGTCACAGACAGCATCTGAAGCATGCATTGTACATAGTATTTCTAGTTACACCAACCATACCAATATGGTTGATTTGGCACTTTTCAGTAAGCAGAAATGGACTTAAAACTATTCTTCTTCAAGTGGTCATAAATGCACAAAATGGAAGGTTACAGCCAGGATTCGAAGCATGCATTGTGCTAAGCATGATGATGCATAGGTTTGCTTACCATACCAAAATGATTAATGCTGTCTGCAAGTGTAATGGACTTTAAACATTCTTCTATAAGTTGTCTTTCATGTGGAAAAGGTATGTCGGAATCATGGACTGTGCTTGGCTTACATTTTTAGCTGACCTGACCGAAGGGTCATGTGAGTAATTGTCATCACTAGGCGTCTGTCCTCCGTTAACTTTTCTTAAAAAATCTTCTTCTCTGAAACCACTGAAGGGATTGCTTTCAAACTTTGTACACATAAGATCTTAGCATGTCCTCTACCAAGTTTGTGAAATTTTTGCATCCCCACCAACCAACATGGCTGCCATTGCTATAAATAGAACAGTCGGGTCAGACCATAGTTTTTAGCTTATAACTCAAAAAGTATAAGAGATAGAGAAAATCCAAAGCAACCCACCTTCCTCAGCATCAACAGCTCTACAAAACTTTCCATTGAGTCAAAGTTGTGGGACGACTCCTTATAGGAGTTCTTTCCCCTTAATCGTAAAAATTGACCATTTTCACAGTTTTTATACGACCGCAAAATTTTTTGCGATGGTATAATGGTATGGCGATGTCGTCGTCGTCGTCGTCGTCGTCGTCGTCGTCTGGGGACATTTGGTTTCCGTGCGATAACTTGAGTAAATATTGACCTATTGTTATGAAATTTTGATATGATGTTTCTAACCACTAGAAGAAGGTTCCTATTGTATTTGGGGTTGGTGGCCCCTACCATTTTGGAAAAAAGGGCCAAAAGGGGCTAAAACGGGTGTATTGACAAAACTGTTGTAAAATGTTTGTTATTCATTCGATTTTGAAAATTCTTTTTTTAATGAATTCCTCATTAAATTCTGTCATCTAAATGTGTCAATGATTTTGATATTTATTGCACCGTTACATTGCTACAGGGGGTCAAAAAGGGGCCACACCCCAAAATCGACTTTTTTATTTGTGGTCCGATTTTCAAAATCTTTTTTTCATTGGAATCCTTGTGAAAATCCCTGCCTGCGTTTTTCAATCAGATTTGCAATATCTCTTACCGTTTTTGAGAAATTAGGGGTCAAAGGGGCCAAAAACGCCATTTTTAAAAGTTTGTCAATGCAAATAGTTTATACCGAAAATCAAGTTGTAGTGGGCCTGCCAATTGTTATGAAGTTTATATATGATGATTATATCCACTAAAGGAATCTTGGTTTTGTATTTGGGGTTTGTGGCCCCTACTGTTATAGAATAAAGGGCCAAAAAGGGCTAAAACGGGTGTATTGACAAAACTGTTGTAGAATGTTTATTATTCATTAGATTTTGAAAATTCTTTCTTTGTTGAATTCATCATTAAATTCTGTCAAAAAAATGTTTCAATGATTTTGATATGTTTTTCACCATTACATTGTTACAGGGGGCTAAAGACAGGCCACGCCCATAAAATCAATTTTTTTATTTGTGGTCCGATTTTCAAAATCTTTTTTTCATTGGATTCCATGTACACAATTTCCTATTATTTTTTATCAGGATATCGATGCATGTGTCAAAAAGCTTTGTAAGTCCACCATGGGCTTCATGTGACCAAAGCAATGGACTATCCATATTGGGCCTCCAACGTACAGGGTTCAACTTGTTGCGGTCGTATCATGCTGCGCTCGGCGTAGCTTTTTATTGGACTTTATCTTGAAAACTGTAAGTGCTAGAGGAAAATTGTGAAGTTCACCGAGATCTACAGTACTGATTTCAGGGTCAAAATTGTCAGATCAACCGTTTAAGAGTTATTGTTTTAATCAATGTTTGACTGGTCTGCTGTACTGAGCACAGGCGTTTGGGTCCAGGATTTTATTTTATTATAAATAACGTGTATATAAAAATTTTCATCTCGTCTATATACTAGACGAGATAAAAAAATTTATATACACGTTATTTGTAATAAAATAAAATCCTGGACCCAAACGCCTGTGGTACTGAGATGATCACCTCAATATCCCTATTGTGTCTCACAACTATGTTGTGTTCTATGGTCATAACCGGATCCTAAGATCGCAATGGAAGAGGGAGGTTTGGCGCCATAAAACCTGGTCTAACCCACCATTTCGTTTGAAATGCCTGTACCAAGTCACTCAGGACCGTTGCAATCCACCAATTCTCCGGTATGACTGATTCGTTTTTGTCATTTTCTCTGGACAATGAGATTGATCATTTAAGTTCGGTAGTTTTGTTATTACCTTTATCCCCTTTAACTGTTTTTTTTTCTATCAATTTGAACTGATTTTAAAAAAATTCCTCTCTGAAACAACTAAAGGGATTGCATTGAAACTTTGTACACTTGATCTTTAACTCAAAAAGTACAAGAGATAGAGAAAATCATATGCAACCACCCTTCTTCAGCATCAAAAGCTCTACAAAACTCCCCATTGAGACAAAGTTGTGGGACAACTCCTTATAGGAGTTATTTCCCCTTAATCACCAAAATTGACAATTTTCACAGTTTTTGGGCTTATTCTTGAAAACTGTAAGTACTAGAGGTAAAATTAGCATTGGAGAAATCTTAAGCTCGTTGAGATCTACAAAAATGATTTCAGCATCAAAATTTTCAGATAATCCCCTTATAGGAGCTACTCTAAATTCTACATTCTCAACATTTAATTAATAGCTGGATACTTAGGTATTCCGATGGTGCCGGCAGGCGAGACATACTTTAGTGTTTACTCTTGTTGTGGTTATAGCCCTTAGAAAGTAAAAAAACCGTATTATAGTGATGACTATTGAAGATGGCGAAAAACCTTTGTTTGCATAAATGTTCAGGTCCGGGGTTCAGGTGTTGTTTGACGACTCCTTTGAGGGATTTTGCCCATAAAAGGTCGAAGTAGAATTTTTCATGTCTAATTATTATCAATGAGAATTATTGAAGATTTTCTCTTCAAGCTCCATCCGTGAAACTGAGTGTAGTAGAATAGCTTTTCATTTAAAGATCACAGGTTAAAAGCTTTATCAAAAACCAGAAGAGCCACACTTAGGTTCCTTGCATCTTCTATATTACAGAAGGTGTGCCAGGTACATACTTTTGGAATGTATTTCTTATTCCACATTTCATTCCCTTTTCTGTAAATGTTGTGTCTGTTTAACCAGTGTTGTTTCATGTTTATTGATTCCATATTTTGTCTGTTTTTCCTCTTTAGCAAATAATTACTATTGTATGGATTTTAATGTCAGTTTTCATTGAAGCCCAGACGTTAAATGTGTAAACGGAGATACTTATAGTTTAAGTTTGGTTTTGATTTTCACAAATGCTAGCGACAATCAAACGTAACAAACTAGTTATATTTATGGCGATGAAACAAATTGGGCTTGTTTAGCTCCATTGTCTAAGGAAAAGCAGTAAGATGACATATCAACCGACATCTTGTGTTCTTGCAATTGAAAGCTCTCAAATGTGACAGACAAAGCCTTTTTGTCCAAAATGTTGTATTCATTATGGAATTGCTCACTTTTGCAGAACATTTATCATTTACTTTTAACCTTTTAAAGGTAAGAGGATCTATAAAGGAATGGTCTGAATGCGATTGTAGATTTTTCATTACATGACTGCTTCTTCTGGACCAAAACGACAAGTTTTTGGTCTGTCCATCTGTTTGTCTTTTTGTCCCACATCGCCTACATCACAAAAATCGGAATTTGGTTGTTAATGAAATTTGTACACTCTTATTTTTAATTCATATCAAAGACGACACCTTGCCGCAATTCCAACAAATATTAGCCTAGTCTTAGGAGACACATGTGCATCTTTTAAACCGTGTCATGTACATATATTCCACGTCTCATTACTATCTATATATGTAGAACTACATTTGCCAGAGAAAATCAACCAGGTTCCATTTGGTCCTCTTCAGGGTGGTCAGAGAAACATGGTCTTATTTGTATTCTTATAATTTATTTACTCTTAATTTGTGTTTATAGTAATACTGAATGAAAGATATTTACCCTCAAATCCAAGATTCATATCTAGTAATAATATTCACTAATAAAACATTTACTTTCCATTTGTAATGGCAAATCTAAAACATTTTTCAGCATTGAAAACAGAATCATTTACATATATAAAACACTAAGGCCTAAGATGCTTCTTTTTACGATGTGTCTATAAAATTGCTAGCGCAATTAGTCCAACAACATCACAAAACAAAACATAATTTAATATGTCTTCTGAATTGATGATTCAATCAAACTGAGCTTCATAGAATTTCATATTTAGACTGATAATTGTATGATTAGTTGTTCTTTGTTAGTGCTTTTTTCCAAACAGTAAATAACTAAGTCTTTCTTAATAATATGTTTTTAAAATGAATATACATAGATCTACTTTTAAATAACATAAGGATGATGTCTTCTTTTTATATGGCAGTTTAAAATGAAACATCTGTACAAAAAGTGAACAATTTGTTTTATATCACAGAAAAAATAGGGAATGTGAAGTTAAATTCACAGAATGAAGATGGTACAGTTTTGTCAGAAAGAATTTAAGTATTTTAAATAAGTTGAACAATTATGTTTAAAAAAAATCAAATAAGAAAAGGTCACAAGCATCTTTTGTAGAAATTTCATATGAGATTTTACAAAGGCGTCTCTTTTTGCGTTTCGCATAAACATGGGCTTGAAATTTGGTCATCTATACTGAACATGGCTCGTGATACCCCGCCTTAACGTTTGTGACCTTGAGCTTCGACCTATTGGCTTAAACGTGTTTAAGTTATATGGAATTCTATCCAGACGTTTAATTCAAGCTTCGGAAACCAATTTCAAAACTTTATTACATTGAATTTTGACACCCAAATCAAAAGACTTTTATATAAATGAGGTTCACTAAACAGTTGCGAGGGGCCAAAAAATAAAACATGAGGACATTCGGTTGCTGAAGAAAAAGATTTTTTTCCCTTTGACGCAAATGTATATGCTACATTACTGTACATATAAACATGAAAAACGGTCTACATAATGAAATAAAATCAAAATTGACCTTGTTTATACTTTTATAAGACTAACCCTTTTAAATTTTCGTATACTATTATATAAATGTATAATTTATGTGTGAAGCAACTTTAAAGCATACAGATTTTATTAACAACAAAAGCAAAAACAAAAGTGAGATCGTTATTTTTGAGATATCATAAATAAAGTGTTTAATCTAATCATTGTTGTGTACTGCATTTTTGTCTCTGTTTTTCCTATTGTCTTTATTTATCGCTTTGTTATCTTTTCCTTTTCGTCTTCGTTGCCGCTTTAATCTTTTGAGTTTTTTATTCTTGTTCTTCTGTTTTCGTCTTTGTCTCCTCTTTTTTGCTTTTCTATTCTTCTTTTTCATTTGTTTCCTATTTTTTCGTCTTTTTGCACTAATATCGAATTCAGTTTCTGCATAAGTAACACCTTTGCCCTCCTGTTGAGTTCCCACCATGCCACACGCCCCTTTGTGAGCCATTTTCAGCCGCTGGGCCTTGTGGCATGAAATGACTCGCATGTGGCATCGAGACTCGTAGGTCACTCCGTCTTGGCCACACACCTGTCGTCGTCGCCCGCGGCAAACGAATGGATTTGGACAAGTACATAAAGGTAGCCCTTGCATGTTCTCCATACAGACTTTGTATCTTGGACATGAAACTTTTTTACAGGCACCATCTACAAAATATGAAAGAAGCCCAATCATAGCAGGATATACACAATCAATAAAACTTGTCTAGAAAAATTTGTGTCTGCATATATGGACCCCGGCCGTAGTAGACCCAGATAGGTGCTCCTTTCCCCGGGCTCTTTTCCTTGGAGAATTTTGTCATTTTCGCGAAATTATTTGGCAGAATCGAAATTCGGCCTGGAAACCCCGTTTAGTCTTCAGTGGACTTAAGGTGGAATCCCGTGCTATCAAAAGTTTCTAGATCCGCACCGGCTGCAGAACCATCAAAAACAATCATTTAATCTGATAATACCGGCAGACTGAACAGGTTTTTCTTTACCTACCTCATCAGATAAGATGGAAAATACAATGAAATTTGGATAGTTAGAAATATTAATGTCAATTTCATTCAAAATTATGATTACTAACCACCAAAATTCTGATTTACGATGTAAGATTTATAGATATGATTGTTGATTGTCAGTACCAAATTACATGTACATACGTCACTGCAAACTTTTCCGAACTCATTCAGATTAGGACTATGAATGACATGTACGAGTTGGCGTGGGAAATTTTCATTAACTGTTGGCATGAATAGGCGGAAAGATTATTATAACTCTATTTTCTGACATGCCAATTCATGATTTACGGGCGTTTTCGAGTTAAAGCTTTAAATGCTAATTGAGAAAACTTATTTTTCCAATCAGTTATCGCTATATTTTTGTTAAGAGGAAACTATGCGGGTGTGATGCACAAATCGATTAGAATGAGCTGCTACAAATTGCCATAACAATAACCAATAGATGCAACATCTAGCAAGATATGTCTGTATTTTAAATCCAAAAAAGTTGCGTCTTCATTTTTCAACACCCGAACAAAAGATTTACATGTACTTTTTGTTCATCTCATAGCAGATCATAAGAAGTCATCCCATTGTTCGAAATGGTACTAATGATTATTACACAGGGATTTCCATCATGTGACTCGGTATCTCCACATCACGGAAAAGGAATTTATCAGTAGAGAGATGGCATCAAGCATTTATAATGTGGTATAATCGGTTACTAACATAAGATAGAACAGTTATTGTAAGTAACATCAGCAAAAAACCTTAGTTGTAGTAGTTTTTAGGTAAACCAAATCACGTACAAAAGTATGGCCTTTAGAAAGTTAAGTAAAAACTTCAACGTTGAAATGTTTAAGTATATGTTCTCACACATAAGAAAACAACATAACTTCTATCTCATCGTGGACATTTGACAAACAGACACATGCAGTTTCATGAAATTCAACAAAATGTTGGTTGATGTCATAAACCTCTCATCAGATTTAAAATTCTTTATATAAACTAAAACATGTAGTTGAAGTTTGCATATTTAATCTCAATTTTGTATAGAAAAAAATTTATGACATATTACTCATCATAAAGAACCGCATTTAAGGATTGATCAAATATAATTCAATTTCTGTTTAAATTATCTTTTTAAGCTCAGTACATGCTCATTTTACTTATATCAAATTACATAACTGTATACTTAACTCACATTTTATAAATTACCATATAAGTCAGTTTATAAATTATACACTAGCGTTGGTCCAAACAATAAGACTCGTTCTACTGAATAAATATGGTAAATTTTTGTTAAAGGAATTTAGAGGTGGCTTTAACACCTTTGTAAGTCAACATTTCATTATATATGTAAACAGAATACTTGATGAAAATCTATATTTAATGCTTGTCTGAGTGCTGTTCTTACATGTTACATTGACGAGAAACGTCTGACATGGTGCAATGCTAAGAGACTAATGATATGCAAAAAAGTTGAACGAACTTTGATAGTATTTATATTATCTTAATGTACTATAGTTTTGTGCAAGATGCATGGATATAAATAAAATATTTAGGAACGTTTTTTTAGTCATTGGAGATTATTACTTGCTGATTATAAAAGTTCTTTATAAAAGACGTACCAACCATTTTGTTATAGTTGTATAGATCAAGTGGGTTAATGCGACCCCCCCCCCCCCAAAAAAAAAAAAAAACTAAAACAAAAACAAAAACAATCACGCCAAAACAATCTCCAATTTTGATAAAAAGAAATGTTGAGGGAGTTGTCAGAGAAAAAAAAACATTAATTTATATTGCTATGTAAACATGGTAAAGCTGTTGTAAAAAAAATTTTGGGTCAAAAAAGGTAAATCAAATCTATTCCCATCCCACCTCGGAAGTTAAATAGATAGTGTATATCTGACCACAGGTCTGAACTTTTTCTAATCCTACAGCCTACAGTACAAGATCAATTGTTCCTTCCAGTATACATGTGCATCATAAGGTTTAATCTCCAATAGGACTTTTACAAAGAGGCCGTAAGTTAATCTAAAGATAGCACAGAAAAACTAAATGGACATTCACAAATTCCATAAAACAGATCAATGACTTTTTGTCATTTAAAGAAATTAAACTATTTCGGAAAAAAGGAACCTCAACATTGTACACTGAATATGATACTACATGGTCAGTGGAATATATATATACATGTTGTTAAACATACCTTCAGTTTTGGACTCCGATAGAGTTGTATTATATCCAGCATTTGTAGAGCAGTCGGGACAGCACCCACATCTATCCTTTACTATCTCTCCGTTACAGATCGAAAGTTTGGGGCATTTCTTCAAATCACATTCATTAGGACATGGCGTATGATATTTCTTCAATGGAACAAGTCGTTCACTTAAAGTTGTATGTAAAAACGTCCATAATATAATATTTGATAAAATACTACTTAATTCCATGTTTTGTTTGAATATTCTATCTAATGAATTTATAAAGAAATTATTTTGTTCACATCTTCAGTTATTTCTACATCGATCCCATCCTTAATGCTCGAAAGATTGGAAATATATAAGAAACTGTATCCACAGTCATCTTATTGGTTCACCTCGGACAAAAGTAGACTGATCTTCCTCTAGGGGCATTTTACCATTATGCACTTAAACTTTCATACATAATTGTAGTCCTAATCTTTTTAGGTGTTAAAACGCAACTGTATAAATACTGCCACCTATTTATATCAAGTAAAAAAGATTTTGTAAATATTTATTCACGTATTTAAAATGTATTTATTCAACAGTCTATAGACACCACCCCTTAAAAAATAATGGATTTATCCCAAGTGGTTTCCTATCTACTAAAACTTTAATTTGCTATTGACAAATATGAGTAACTCCATCAACTAAGCCATTAATCAAGACGATGTTGTCTTGCTCAATAACCTGATTAGGAGGATAAATTACTTCCAGTCGGAATATCCTACTATATTTCCGATGAGACATTCCAGATGTGTCCGGAGGGATCTCCCGATATAACATTCCTTTAAAGATCAATGAGCATCTGATAAAAAATTAAAAGATGCCAGATCTTAGTCATACCAAATACACATTTATTGTTTTATTTCTTCAGGGTGTAAATGACCGAAATACATATATGAGAACAAAATAAATTCGTTAGCTTATTTCTAGACTCTAGAGTGTTAAACTTTATTATGCTATTAAAAAGTATTATCTTCTCCCATTTTAGTGATAGTCCTCCGTGTAAAATTGAAATTGATAAGATAATTATTTTAGGAACAAAAAACTCAATGGATGTGGTTCCTTATGGCTAAATCAAGGTCTTCAAAAGAAACGCCCAAGCAACAAATCCCGACGGACGAAAAGCCGAATTCCCCTGCCTTGACAGACAAGAAAACACTATAAAAAGTCTCTTGCGTTTCTGAAGGTACGACTGCCCGGACGGCTGCAAGGAAAACTGTTATCTCGAAATTTTCGTTGACGGACATACAAAGTACTGAAACTGTCCCAATCTTTAACCATTTCTTGGGTTATTATTGTACTACAAAAAAACTTGCGGACGACGTCACAGTAACTTTGTCTCTAAGAGATTTATATTGGGTCCGTCATTACTGCTAGTAGTCTAAAAGCACAGGAAAATGTAGCGTCCCGGTAATACTTGCAGTTGGATCTTCGAGATCTACATAAAATCAATTATAAAATGAAACCTTCAAGAAATGGACGGAAGAAAGGAAAAGATGCCACTAAAAATGGTCTTGAACTGGAAATTTCAAATAAGATAAATGGAATTGAGTCCAATGTGGATAAAATGTCAGAATATGTGAATGAACTAACGAACAAACTGATCTTACAATGCCGAGATGGTAAGTCTTTCAGTAGAAAATAATGAAATCTAAAGAAGAAGAAGAATAAATGTACGTGAATATTACGTATAACTAGGAAGGCAATGTTAAAAATTGCAAAATCAGACGTCACAACTGAATTTTTCAGAGGAAAAAGACTAGCTTCCAAACAGCAGATGATGATAATGATGGAATAATTATATAAAATATACTCACTACTAGATAGAATTCAATAAAACTTTCACACAAGAGGTTTTGAGTTTTCAGTATAATTAACGGGTATTTTATTATACCATGTAACCACTATTTTCTTTTCATAATTTCGTAAAACATGTGAATCAAGTGAAGACCAAATATAAATTGTAGTAAAAGTTTAATTATAATGTTTATGTTTTTGGAAAAAGAAAACGACCATAATGGAAAATGGTAAACCTATAAAAAAAAAGGCAGAGAAATTTCGTTTCCCGCCCAAACTTAAACTGCTTACAAAACTAAATCATGTACCTATGGATTTTTTCACTTAATATACTTCTTTTGGTGATCCTTGCAAATATACAAAATTTCCTGAAGATTCAACTATTATAACGTTCAGGTTTGTATCTCTGCAAGGTTAATGAGGTAAAAAAAGAGTAGTCAATATGTCATAGGTTAAGGTCACATGTTTTGCAGAGCCATGCTTTTTTTATATACCGGTAAATTTCGTAAGATAGAAGTCTGGAGCATTGTTTTGCAAAGACATGCAGATGAGGGCATGTGTGGCATAAAAAAAAGGACTAGAAACTAATCATCTTGAAAGTTATAGAAGCAAAATGACAGTTTTAAAATATTAAATTATCTAGGGTATATACCTACCAAAGCATATAGGCAAGTTAATTGAAATGTTTGAAAAATGTTGAAAATGGTTAAAAGATTAATTAACTAATATATATTCCCCAATTTATAGGATCAGTTGACAAATATAATCAAACATTGACAAGGGATGGTTTTACTTCAAAAGTATGAGTTGTAGAAGTTTCATAACAATATCATTATTTTATTTTGATTAAAAAGATGTTGTGTTACCTATAATTATCGCCATTTATCAAACCAAAATTATATTGTTTGACTATAGAGATTTCCCGAAATTGGAAAAAATAAAATGTATAATGATAATGCTCTATAATGCCTGAAAAATGCAACAACAATCTGTGACAAGTATTTCAGAACATTTCCAAATAAAGAAGGAATTTGTCCATGGGACACGGATTCCCCCGCTAGGACCAAAACAGGTATTGGAAGTCCCAGAGGCCTTAAACTCGCATAGCACGTACGGTAGTGATACTTAACCATCCTACCAAGTTTCAAGTCGATCATTCCCATGCACGGTTTCTGGGAAACCTTGACGGAAATTTGCAAGCCGATTTTCACATTGGCTCAGCCTCAAACACAAAGTAGAAAACCGACAGGTCTGAAAGTCTTACAGGACGTGCAGTTGGTCATACTGAACCATCCTACCAAGTTTCAAGTCATTCCCATGTACGGTTTCTGATAGAAACCATGACGGAAAAGTTACACTTTAGTCGATTTTTATATTGACCCAACCTAAAACAGGAAGTAGAGGATCAACAGGTCTGAATGTTGCTACGGACGTACAGTTTGTCATACTGAACCATCCTACCAAGTTTCTAGTCATTCCCATGTACTGTTTCTGAGAAAACCTTGACGGAAATTTTAAAGTCAATTTTCATATCGGCCCAACCCTAAACATGAAGTAGAGGTGCCACAGGTCTGAAAGTTGTCTAGGACGTATAGTTTGTCATACTGAACCATCCTACCAACTTTCAAATCATTCCCATGTACTGTTTCTGAGAAAAGCTTGACGGAAATGTTCAAGCAGGTCGATTTTCATAGATTTTCATTTCGACCCAGTCCCAAACAGGAAGTAGAGGTCCTACAGGTCTGAAAGTCGCTTAGGACATACAGTTTGTCATTCTTAACCATCATACCAAGTTTCAAATCATTATCATGTACAGTTTCTTAAACAAGAGGCACCCAGGAGCCTGAATCGCTCACCTGAACTACACAGATACATATATTTTGTAGATATTATTGTGCTTAACAATATGCAATTTAAATTTCTGAAATAACTTGGTTAGTTTTCAAGTTATTGGGCTTAATAAGTGCAAAATTTAGAAAAAAATTGAAAAAAGGGCAATAACGCCCACATCAGCAGTCAGATCTTTTCCTAAATTTCAGGACAGGTACTTAATATGCTGATAACTTTCGATTTTTGCACAATTTTGATATCTGAAACCATTTTTGAGTTATTAGCAAAAAAAAAAATGAAATTTACGCCCTATGTTCTATTTTTAGCCACGACAGCCATGTTTTTTAACAAATCAAAAATATGAACGATAGAGTTGTAGTATATAAGCTATTAAACAAGTGTGCCAAGTTAAGATGCAGTTGGTCTTACGTTGTCAGACAATTTAATCTTTGAAATTCAGGGGAAAAATAATGAAAAATGGTAAATTTTGTTGTTTTAAGGACAATAACTCCTAATACAAATGGTCCTACAGCTTTGACCTAAATATATGAAATGTATATCTTGATGTGCTTGATCCTATGCAACTTATATTTTTGAAATATCTTGTATAGTTTTTAAGATATATGGCTAAATAAGTGAAAAATTTTGAAAAAATCCAGAAAAAGGGCAATAACTCCTACATCAATTGTTGGATCTTCTTGAAACTTTCAGAGCAGGTAGATCTTCAGATGCTGATCGCTTTTGTTTCCAATCATAATTTTGATATCTGTAACCATTTTTGAGTTATTAGCAAAAAACTGCAAATTACCCCTATGTTGTATTTTTAGCCATGGCGGCCATATTTTTTGACGAATCAAAAATCTGAACGATACGCTTGTAGCATTTATGCCATTTAACAACTGTGCCAAGTTTGGTTGAAGTTGGATGTATGGTGTCAGACAAGTTAATCTTTGAAATTCAGGGAAAAAGTAATGAAATATGGTAAATTTTGACACTTTAAGGGCCATAACTCCTAAAAGAAATGGTTCCACAGCTTTGACCTAATTACATGAAATGTAGATCTTAATGTGCTTAATCATATGCAATTTGAATTTTTAAAATATCTTGTATAGTTTTTAAGATATAGGGCTAAATAAGTGCAAAATTTTGAAAAAATCCAGAAAAAGGGCAATAACTCCTGCACCTGTTGTTGGATCTTCTTGAAAATTTCAGGGCAGGTAGATCTTGAGGTGCTGATCACTTTTACCCTATGCCAGAATTTTGATATCTGTCACTGTTTTTGAGTTATTTGCAAAAAACTGTATTTGACCCCCCTGTTCTATTTTTAGTAACAGCGGCCATGTTTTTTGACGTATCAAAAATCCGAACGCAAACTTTTTGCACAATACCCTAAGGAACAACCATATCAAGTTTGGCTGCATTTGGCCAAGCAGTTTCAGAGAAGAAGATGTTTGAAAAAAGCTAACGGACGACGGACGTCAGATGACGGACGACAGACGACGGACGACGGACGGACGACGGACGCAAAGTGATGGCAATAGTTCACATGACCCTTCGGGTCAGGTGAGCTAAAAAAACCTTCACAGAAATTCATACGGAAGTACGACCTGATGGACATGAGTAAAACTTAATGCCTCCCCGACATGTCTTCTCATGGCATAAAAATATGTAAAGAATAGAGACACTTATACATCTGGTCATAAAAATACCTATTGTTTTTTGCAATCACCTTTTTATATGATCTGACAAGATGCTAGTAAATAAGTCATCTTAATGTTGAGAATGGCTATAATATATCAAGGTGAATTCTTCTGTATATTTACTTACATTATCAAACAATATGATTTTAAGATTCATTATATGAAGTACATCTAGTGCACGTAAAAATGAGGGATTGTTATATTTTTGTAGCAGTTCTTTGCCCAATAGGACCTTCTCTAAATTGATGATGGAAATGTCATAGGCTTGTTGAAACAAACAGGCACATGTCACTCTATCTGATACAAATCTTATTACTGATTTAAGAAATAATCCATGGCAGCCCGTGGTTTATTGGAGATTTTAACATGGGTTGCCATTGTTTTCATTATTATTTTACCCTGAGTGGAACTGAGTAGAGCGCAGTTGAGTGAGGGGTAAAATAAACGAAAACAATGGATACCCATGTTAAAATCGACAATAAACCATGGGTGGCCATTGATTATTTCTATTCTAATATGCAATTTTTGTGTTTTCTGTTGACCTATAGTGCAAGACAAAATGTTTGCCATTTTTGTTGTTTTTGTGCACAAAATATATTATGACGTAATTGATTTTAGCGTTCAAGTAACTGTGACATCGACCCAGTGTTTATTGGAAATTTACACACGGCTTGTCGTCATGGTTTCCTTTGTTCATGGGCCTGGTCCATATTAGAATGTAGTTTAATAGTTCTTTTTTGTGTGTTTTTATTTTGTAATGTGTTTTATTCTATTGTTATGTTTTATTTTTAATCTTATGTGTGTACCATTAATGCTTGATGCCTCAAGTCACCTTTCTGCCCTTTCAAAGAAAAGAAGCAAATCATAATTTTTTTAAATAAAAATATGTCAACAAGACATTATGCCCCACACCTCAACATGGAAAATCTAAATGCAAACCTGATTTGTGACAGACAAACAGACCTGAATGTCCCTCTTTTTTCATTGGTTAGGCATGAAAAAAATCAAAATTAAAACATCAGATTTCCATCTTTTTTTTTCTTGTCACTCTTTATACTTCATTATCATACAATCATTTCACAAACTAAATCCATTGTACATAATGTACACACATTACATTTCTCTCAACACAGATATTTCCTCTCATGCACCAATGAACACAAAGCACTAAGTCATTCACAGCTGCCATATGAATTTTGGTCAGAATCATCATTTTCACATCACAAAGCCTTGACCATACATCATTTGATCAACTATTTTCACCCGAGATTCAACCCATTCAATGAGTTTTTCAAATGACCTTGACATTGTTCTACAGATTTGTCTCCCCTGATACTAGCTCTCATCTTCATCATCCATCTGTTGTTTCCATTTCTTTGCCATGGCTAACAGTTTAAGGTTAGGCTGAGCAGCTTCTTCATCTGGGAAAATGTAATCATAGTACTCTTCCCAGCCAGCATCAGACTGAAATAGGAAAACTAGCATGTAAAGTTTTGTAAGAAAAAAATCTCATATTGCTGAAAAAATATTTATCAAAGATGTGGACTTTGAAATGATGTCCATACACTAATCTATGGACCTTTGAAACTTATATCGATGAAACAAATGATCTTTCTTTCATTTATCCAAAACTATTTGAATACAAAGTATGTAAATATAAAAGGCTGAGGGGTCTGTAGGCTGAATATTGCCCTTTGATGAAAAACTTGTTTCATTTTTGAAAAATGTGGAAGTGTGAAATTTAAAATTACAAAAATTCTTGAACCACTTCTTTTAAAATCTTTCATTGCAATGTGATGTGTTTATTATGATTTTGATAATTACCCCATCTTCTGTTTGAATCTTCCTCCTTTTCTTGACCTTTTGAGGCATCAACTTTGATACATGATTCTTGGTCTCTTCATTACCATTGTCATTCTAAAATAAAAAGAAAATGTTTGTATTTTTGGTGTATAAATTCATCTTTGATGAAAATTATAAAATCACTTTAAAAGTAAAGTTTTGCATTAAAAAAACCTTTGTTCTGTCAATGTGAAAAAAGGCTGTCCAAGCATACCTTTGTGATACATATACCAATTTAAACAGAAACTAGAACCAAATAAAATAATTCTGACCCAGATCAATCTGAATGCTTAAAATCTGCTAAAGATAATTACATAAAATAAAACATTTAGATGATATGTTTACAATTTGAAAACTTAGGATGAAATTTTTGATCAGGTGGGGAATTTAATTCAATAATTGATATAAAATTATTTTTCTACTATTATATGATTTTTTATTGAGAAAACATGTAAATGAAATTAATTGATAAGATAATATATTGTGGTCATTCCTTAAATAGATGAGCTCACAAAAAACCTCAACCCTGATTTTGGAATCTGTTTATTTTGAGAATAAACTAAAGTCAAATTATCACTTTCTGGAGAAAAGGGTTGTCAGCTATGGAGACCAGATCTTTCCCAACAGAAAACTTATGACCTTCTGAAGCAATCTTGAGTTCATTTTTTTCAACAGAGAAGCTATTATTATTACAATAAGATCATTCTTAAAGGCAAACTTGTGGCTTTCTGAAGTAATCTTGACTTCATCTTTTAAGCTTTTATCACCATAATAAGATTGTTTTTGACAACCTACTTATACATGTACCTTGACCCTATAAGATATTAACATGAATTTCCTTCAGATAATGAACCACTTCAAATGTGTTACCTAAGTTATCAACCCAGGAAATCATTGAAGAGGTTGCTACTTAGAAATCTTATTCTTTGTTACTGAAAATAGGCTCATAGTTCAAAACATATTATGGGCTTAATATTAGGCTTAATATTTCCTTTTTAACAAAACCAATTGAAATGCCATATGTAACTATTACCAACATGTATTAAATATAGATCCAATACATGTATATATTAGATGAAGTCATATCAACCAAATGTACTTTTTATTAACAGTTTTAAGTTTAATATTTTATTTTTTTATTTCTTTTTAGACATGAATCATTTTTATAAAATAAAAATAAATGTTATATCCTTACTGACTTATTAAATTATATGAATATTGAGCATAAAAAGTCTTTATTCCAAAATCCCACTTTTCTTGGAATTCTTTCAATTTGCCATGATATTTGAAATGAAACATGAATGATATCTATGAATAGTTTCTCATTTGTATTACCTCAAATTCTTGCCAAGATTCCAGTAACATCAGTCTTTCTTCCTTTTCACCAGTACTTTTCATGGCTTTGTTTGCTTCTTTGTAAACATTTCTAGCTTTTTCTATGCAGTTGTCTTCTCCTGTTGTCTTCTCAAATTGACCAAAACTTATCCACACCTACATTAAAACAAACGGGAAACTAATTTTTGTTCAACAAAAAAGTTCTTAATTTATTGCCTTGAACTTTGTTGTAATTTTGATTATTGAAGAAAAAGTAATCCATGTTCAATTAAGAATGTAGGCATAGATCTTTTATAAAACTATTGGAATATTTGGTAAATGTACATTTACATTGCAATTTTAACCTATGTCGTGAAAAAAGATACTGCCATAACGAATTTAAAGATAATCAAAATTGATCATATTTTATTAGCAAAGGAATCGATTTAAAAAGTCAGTTTGAAAATTAATACATGTAATCAGAATAACATGTATTACTATATTAGTGGTATGTTTTTTTCATTTATTTAATTTTCACTTTATTTGCAGCAATCATCGGGATGCGAAAATTAAAATATACAAAATATTAATCCAACATATGAAAAGAAATGATTCAAATATGAAACCCTGAAATTACATTCTGTAAAAATAAAACCTTTCTTTTACACAAAAATGCCTTATTTTCTACACACAGACACACACAAACAAGAGGCTCCCAGGAGCCTGAATCGCTCACCTGGTCTTAATGTCAACCCTTTGAAGACTTTTGTATAGCTAAATGAGCTGAATGTTTAAGCAATAAAAAGCTTTTCTCTATCTGCAATAGTTTTCATTCCAAAGCAAAAAACACTATTTTTCACCTTTAAAGGGCCATAACCCCTTAAAGGAGTCATCTGACAACTTCGACCCTAAAAAGACTTTTGTAGAGCTAATTAAGCTGAACATTTAAGCAAGCAACATCTTTTCTCTATCTGCAAAAGTTTTCTTTCTTTAGGCCAAAAACACTATTTTTTGCCTTTAAGGGGCCGTAACCACTATAAGGGGTTATCTGGCAAATTTGACCCTATGGAAACTTTTGTAGAGCTAAATGAGCTGAACATTTAAGCAAGCAACAACTTTTCTCTATCTGCAATAGTTTTCATTCCATAGGCCAAAAAACACTATTTTTTGCCTTTAAGGGGCTGTAACCCCTTTAAGGGGTCATCTGACAACTTCGACCCTATGGAGACTTTTGTAGAGCTAAATGAGCTGAACATTTAAGCAAGCAACAGCTTTTCTCTATCTGCAATAGTTTTCATTCTATAGGCCAAAAACACTATTTTTTGCCTTTAAGGGGCTGTAACCCCTATAAGGGGTCATCTGACCACTTCGACCCTATGGAGGCTAGTGTAAAGCTAAACCAGCTGAACATTTAAGCAAGCAACAGCTTTTCTCTATCTGCAAAAGTTTTCATTCTATAGGCCTAAAACTCTACTTTTTGCCTTAAGGGACCATAACCCCTATAAGGAGTCATCTGACAACTTTGACCTTATGGAGACTTTTGTAGAGCTAAATGAGCTGAACATTTAAGCAAGCAATAGCTTCTCTCTATCTGCAATAGTTTTCATTCTATAGGCCAAAAACATGAAAAAATGCTATTTTTCACCTTTAAGGGGCCGTAACTCCCATAAGGGGTCATCTGACAACTTCGACTCAATGGAGACTTTTGTAGAGCTTTTGATGCTGAAGCAGTAGCGTGGCATCAGATTTCATCTATCTCTTATACTTTTTGATTTACAAGCCAAAAACAGTAGTCTGACCCCCCTGGTCTATTTTTAGCAACGGCGGCCATGTTTTTTGACGGATCAAAATACCGAACACAATTTTTGTGCAGGACACCCTAAGGATCAATCATATCAAGTTTGAAGAAATTCTGTTCAGCAGTTTCAGAGAAGAAGATTTTTTAAAAATTGTTAACGGACGACGACGACGACGACGCGGACGACGACGGACGCCAAGTGATGGTAATAGCTCACATGGACCTTCGGTCCAGGTGAGCTAAAAAGCAATAACATTTATTCTATATAAAAGATTCAACCCAAAATAATGAAAGTTTCTAATGATCCATTACCTTAGATTTACAACATAACATTAAATCTTTGTTGATAAGCCCTACCTTAACATGCTGTGTTCTTTGTAGAAGTCTCTTGTACAAGTTTCTGACTTTATCATACTCTTCCTGTTCTATCTGGAAGTCTATGTAAGATTTCCATAACACCTCAGGCATGTCTAGTTTGGGTTGGTTGATGGCTAATTCATAGATTGATTCTGCTCTCTCAATATCACCTAATATTGTCTCTAATTCTGCATACTAAAATGTACCAACAAGCTTTTGTGACACACTAATTTATATAAAAGTACTATTTTATTATGAGAATTAAGGCAATTATGATAGTGTTTATTTATAAAGGAAACTATGAATTTGATACTTTATTTCAATGTTTTTTTACTAATTATTTGAAGGAACAGATTTCAAATTCCTTAATTCAAAAATCCATGAGCTGGCATTAAATCCCTTATCAAAAAAAAGCATGATTACCTTGAATTCACTTTCAAAAGTATTACCAAACTAATAACAAACAAACAAAAAAATAGTAAAATTGTTTGTGTTAAAATTTTCCAGAAAACTACAAATTATACTTGATCAGCATAACGGACTGACCAAGAAGAGAAATCCTAAATCTTTAACCTTTTAACTCTTTTTTAATTTTTTTTTTTTCATGACAAAAATCTTACTTTTATCCAAGATGTACAATTTTCTGGACCAAATTCTAAGAACTTTTCATACAGGATTCTACATCTTTCAAATTCTCTCAACTGTAATTCTAATTCTATATAACCTCGATACAGTTTATTCTTTGGACATTTTCCTATTGCTGTACCCTTAAAATATATAAAGAAAAATTTTAAAAAATATTCCATCATTGAATTTTCACAAACTAAATGGCAATAAATAATATTCTGTGAAATGGAAATATATAAAATATCAACATATTACAAGTCCTTCTTTTATCTCTATAAAACATCAATGACATTAATTTAACATAGCGAAACTTATCTAATACTTTGCTTACCAAAACTTTTCTTGCATTCTGTAAATTTTTCTGTCGTATTTCAAAGTGTGCAAACAACAGCCATACTTTGGCAAATGTAAACGTCCTATGAGGTATGACATCTAAACAGGCTTTATAAACATCCCGAACTTTGTCTGAATCATCATTTTCCAGTTCTTCATAAACTGCATAATTTATCCATAAATAAATGTATCTCCTCCAATGTCTCTTTTCCTGTAATATTCATTGTTTACAGGTTACATTGAAGGCATCATCCAATTTTGCTACATTTTTTTTAACATGCAGATATTAAATAAAAATATAAATGCATTTAAAAAATCAGATACTGGAAAATAAATACAAACACCACAGCAACTATTAATCACAGTCTCTTGATATTTGGATGGTGAGATTGGATTTCAGGTCTGTTGCTCACCTATTTCTGTCCTTTTTAAAAACTTCAAATGATTTTGCAGAAATCTAACTGTCTGAGTGTATTGGATTCATACATTGTTCTAATACCAACTTTTGAATCTAACTCAAAAGTTAATACATGTAACAATAAATCTTATTTTATTTTAGATGGAGGTATATTTGGTATACTTCTTTCATTTATATCTGAATATCATATTTCTTTTGTCTCTCTGATTTCTTTTGAAATGGCTGTACCAAGTCAGGACCATTGCAATCTTCAAATTTTTTGGGTGTGTTTTCCTTGTTTTGTCTCTTCTCTTGGACATTGAAATTCATCCTCCAAGTTTGGTAATTGTGTTATTACCTTTATTTCTTACCTTTCTTGGGGTATATTTGGTATAGCTCTTTCGTAGACCTGTCTCTCTGTATTATGTTTACCTTTGATGGGGGTATATTTGATATAGCTCTTTCGTAAGTCTCTCTGATCTGTTCTGTATTACCATCAGCCTCTAGCAATCTCAAATAATCAAACCAGGCATCATAATTATAGGGATTGGTTTTAACTTCCTGAAAAAACAATATGCAAATATACCAATTTTTGCAAGGCTCTCATTTTTTATATATTCCTCAGAAGAGTGAAAATTAAATCTTGCTAAAATTGAATTTGAAGTATACGAAAATAAATGTTCAACTATTGATTATAGATCATGTAATTTGCCTCTGCAAAAAAGAATGTGTTATCAAGTAATATATGTGATGTAATTCTACCGAGAATTTTTATATTTGGCAGAAGAAAAATAACTGCACATGGCGCCACATGAAATATTAGTCTGGTATTAATCAGTTATGTTTCAAAACTAACTGTTACAAGTTGTGACAAGAACATTATTAAATATTTGATAATTCAAAATGTTAAATCTATGCAAGTTGTTTTATTCATTCTCCAAACCATGCAAGTACTGTATCAAAGAGGGAATATTTCCATTTTGGTTTTTAAAGTTCTTAATTTTTTTACTGAAAGTTGTAATAAGATTTAATTTTCTCAAATTATTTGATTTTTATTGTTTTCTTAACATAGAATTCATCAACCTTTGCATCGTTTAATTTTCATGAATATATGGATGACCCAAAATTACCTATAATAAACCCCTGATGAAAATTTTCCCAGTTTCACTTTTCTGATACATGTAATTAAAATACTAATTCAAACAGGGACTTACCTCTTCATATTTAAAACGTCGTTTACTGACAATCACATCTTCTATAGCTGCTCTGCTCCCAAACTTTTTCTCGTGGATGGTATAGTGTTTATAAATATCTTGGCATCTGTCCTTGGGAAGATGGTCTAAAGCATATTTGTATATCAATCTGGCTCTTTCATGCTGCGACAGAGAAGATGACTATAAATTATAAACTTTGATAAAAAGCACAAAATGACCTGCAACAAAGATTCCTGCAAATAAATGTAAACCATAATAATGCTTGTCTTATTAGAAAGGTTAATATTGTAACATTGACAGAAATGAAGTTTTTTTTACCAAAAGTATATGTCTGGGTAGTGACAAGTTCTGGTCCAGCAAATCAATGAAAAAGAAAACATGCAAGGACATCTTGCAAAACTCTAGAAACTCATCATACTTATAGTTATAACTGATTTTTACCTATAAAATATAATACCAGCTAAAAAATATGCAAAATTTAAAGCCAAAGCTTTGAATGAAAGCCTTGACAGTCCGGTTTGATGTCTAAGGCACAGGTATTCTGGTTTCCTCCATCATATGAAGTGAAATGGGTGCAAAACAGAAACACTCCCTCATTTTTCTCGTGTAAATTTTTTACCTACCTCTTTCTGCCCTTCTTCAAACTTTGCAAATGCTATGAGTAATGTTTCATTCATATTATCTTCACCAAAGAATTCCACTGCTCTTTCATACACCCTCCTTGCACTGTTGATGTAGCCATTCTTCTCTTCAAACTTGGCATATTTGATCCAGTTTTTAACCTCAGGATGAACAAGAACGAGTAAAAAATGTTAAGGAAAATTAGGCTACAGTAAAATATGTATGAACTTATACCCAAATTCAGAATAGTGGTACCTTTTTCAATTGAATTTAAATGACACCAACAGGTTTGCCAATTAGGTGTCTTAAGAGAAGAAAGAGGTTTGATATTAGGTCAGTGAAGTTGGTGAGCCATGAAGCACCTGTTGTTAGTATTAAATAATGAAGCATGTCAATTCAAGTAGAAATTTAAATGGATCTCACCTGTCCAATAATTACTGATCAAATGGTCAGTTTGATCCATTTAAATTTCTACCTGAATTGATATTCTTTTTATGAGTTATACTTCAACAGGTGTTTCATGGCTGACCAACTTCACTGACCTAATATTAAACCTCTTTCTTCTCTTAAGACACCTAATTGTCAAACCTGTTGGTGTCATTTAAATCCAATTGATAAAGGTACCCCTATTCTGAATTTGAGTATAAATTAAAATTTAGATTTTTTTCACTTTATTGTCCTAAATCAAAATCCTTGATTTACTCCTTTTCTTTCTTAAGTACTGTTCATTTTATAAATATAAAATTTATACCATGTTAACACTCATTTCAAATTTTCTATAAAAAAAAACACTAGGTGAAAAATTAAATGTCTCTCATGTTTTAAAACCTTTTTTGAATGATTTTTTTCTAATCCTAGAATGTTATTGGACATTAAACACCAAAGTCAATTAAAAAGCCATAAATTGCCATTCATGCATATGTAATATAGAAAAGGATATATCTTTCATAAATAACTCTAGCTCTATCTAGTTCTTTGTATCTGAGTTCAAAGTTGATGTAAGAATGCCAAGCTTGTTCATCTGGTTCCCATTCCATCCATCTCTCAAACACCTGTCTACAGCCTGCAAATAAAATGTCAGTAATAGAAGCTTGACAACTTTGTAGTTAACAAACCTTGAAGTTTTCAAACACAACATCAAATACTCTTTGTTTTTTTATTGTGATTCACTTGAACACAGCCATCCATTTGGACAACCATTAGGGTCCATATCCCAGGTAATACATTTAGGGGGTCAATGGTATTTCAAGAAAGTGAGAGCCATTTGTGGCTCATAAACACATTTTCCAGTTTTTCTTTAGTAACCTACCTTTCTATGAAAGTGTATTACTGGGTCACACATAGACTAGGGTGATAATTGTAAAACATCTCCTGGGTAAAGCTTTAGGGTAGTAAGATATAATTCAGACTAATCTGAGTATGTTAGAAACATTTGTATTTCAATTAGAACATTTACTAACGGATCAAAAAAGAAAACTTAACTTAAAGCTAATGATCAAAGATGCTTGTACACAAAGCATAGACCAACATAACAAATTAAACTTGACGAACCTGCAATATTTCCTAACATTTCTTCCATGTATGTATATTTATACCAGAACTGGTTGGCACGAGGCAGGATTGTCAGGGCTCTATCCCATATGTTCCTAGCATGATTTATCTGACGATTTCTGAATTAAAAATCAAACGGAAACTATCATTTATAACAATGATAATAAATTGCAAAAAAAAAAAAAAATGATTAATACTATACCATTAGCAAATGTTTGTTTCATATTCCATTAATTTTAAATTACAATAAAAGTAGTTATCATTGTTATTGAAGTGCCCAGATATAAACTTGAGTTTGAATTTGGTTGTGATATTGTTTTTGTTTTGTTTTGTTGTTATGATTTTAAGTCTACCGATTTTGTCTTTGTCTTTTTGGATTTAAAACATTTGATTGCACCGTTGGTACAATTTTGGTTCTTTATTCCAAAGAAATTATTCGTAATAGTCTTTGAATCCATTTACAATTTTGGTATTTTTTGTTTGTTTTTCCAATTTTATTTTAACAGTTTGTTTTATGTGACTGACAGATTAACAAAGCAACTTTTGTCACATGATTACCGATACATTTATTTTTGTTATTTCACAAGTGAAGCAAGAAAAGTAACTCAATACTAACCTCATTTCTATCTCAGCGTACTTTAACCACACTGTTATGTTTCTGTGATCTACATCAAGGGCTCTTTCAAAAACTGATCGAGCTCTGAAAAAATATAAAGATAAAATCTGGCATGTAATTTTATCATTAATATAGATCATAGTCATTCTAAAGCTGTGTTCAATTGAATAGCACTGTAATGCATTACATTTATTAAATTTTCTTACTTTTCAGTTAAAATAGCAAGATAAATGTAGCTAAAAATAGCAGTCACTTAATTTAATGTCTTTATTCTGTTCCCACAAAGATTTCCGCTTTTCACACTTTTCAAGTTTTTTCTTGATTGAGCAAATCTCATATTTGTTCAAGTAGACAAATATATAAAAGAGTTATATAAATGTCAATATGATTCAAGGAAAAGGAGGATATACTGTTTTATCCTTGTCTGTTTATCTGTTCCAAAATTTCTGTCACAGTTTTCGAAGCAACTGCATCACATAGTGGTATGATATTGCTTTATCCTATAGTGCCATATGGTGTATAGCAACATTATGCTCCTAGGTCCTTTACTTCCTGTTTACAGAGTACTTAAGTTTTTACACACAGTTGACATAGATGAGAAATTTCTATCACAGTTTTCCAAGCAACTCCATGGCGTAGATGTTTGATATTTTGCATATAGCTTTATCCTTTAGTAGTGATTTTATGCGCCACTTCCTGTTTGCAGAATATTTAAAGCTTGTAAGGAAAGCATATTTTTTGAAGTGGGGTATCACTAGTGACATAAGCTCACAAATCTACTTGATTTATTTGAAATGTTAACTTCTTTACAAAAATGTAAAAAAAAAGTATTGATTGTTACTTAATTTAAACACTAAAATGGTATTGAGAATTCCTATTCATAGTACATTCCTGAGACATTTCTTTATACCTTTGCATTTCTTGTTGAGAATCTTCCCACTGACCATATTTGATCCAGTTGATCATTACAGTTCTATTCTTTCTGATATTATCTTCAAATGCCTACAAAAGATAAAATGTGGTATCAAATATAACCATTATTGAAATTTCCAAAATAAAATAGTTTGCTAATCAATCTTCTATAAGGATATAAACAAAACAAGAAAAAGCTGTTTATATTTACATACACTGTTTTGTTAAATTAATCAATATGGATAGATGATCAGGCAGACAGACCCTTTTCACTCCCTTGGTAGGAGAATTTGAGCAATTGCACCAGCATAATTGTAAAAGAATATTTTTCTATGGAGTACTATTCAGTGTTAAATCTTTAATTATAAATGGAAAACAGTCCTGAATTGCATTTTGTATCACTGGTTATTCATTTTCTATTTAGATGAAAGTTTCAAAACACAATAACTTTTTATCAAATGTCTTAGAAGCAACACTGAATCTCAAGTGTTAAAATGAACTCCTGGAGGTAAGATTTTTCAAACCTTTTTATCTATTGTTGTTTCATTGGTTTTTTTTTTTTCATGGGGTATCAATTTTTGTGGTTGGCAGTCAACCTCTAAAACAAGAATCCCATACAGTGTTAATTCTGTTTGTATTCTCTATAGCAACATGTGCAAATTAACAACCAAATGTCTCTTTTCGGTAAACAAAGAAAGATAACCCCGCAAAATAGATGAAACCACAGTAACATATTTTCATTGATTAGCCTCCCTTCATATCATACAAGACATTCCTCTGATGATGTTTAACATTTTCAATGGCTTCCTGATATTTTGACATTGTTTATATAAAGATGGATATAAGACCATATCAAAGTCGTTCTAACCTTTCTTTTTCTCATCTTATAGGCAGCTAACTCATCAGGATCAGAAATTTTCTGTTTTGGTGGCTATAAAAGAAATATAATAAAATGCTGTACATATATTCTTAACATTTAAAACATAATCAGAAGAAGATAAACAAACCTTGATGATGAAAAGGTGTAGGTAATTTGTGATTGATTGACAACAATTTGCAAACAACGAATTATATGTCATATACATTTTTACCACATTGTCAAGAATCCAATTCATACATGCATGCCATTTATAAATACATGTAGTAAAATGCATTAATAATAAAACTTGAAGAATTGTGTTTGTAGTTTCAAAACATAAATTTATTGATGAAATTCATACCGGAGGAACCAGTTCCAATTCCCTCTCTTTGGCTTCTCTAAGCAACTGCTCTGCTGTAATTTGGACTGGTGCAGGCATCTTGTTCTTGACCTAAAAATAAAAATATATTGATACATATACAAAAAAATGTTGAAGTAAGATCTCCACAAGTCACATCATATATGAGATTATTACATAGGTACATGTGAAATACCGATTATTCCCAGTGATATAAAATCTGGTAAATTCATAGTGTGAAATAACCAAAATATTTTCACTCTTGTGTCATTTCCTGCCAAACTGTCAATTGTGACGCCAAACTTTCAATTATGACATCGTGAATTGTATTGCGTTGTTGGCATGACTGCTGATCATCTTAATTCATACGCCATTCAAAAATTTGTAAGAAAAACAATTAAATATCAGCGTTTTTATCTGTATGTAATAAATACGATAATCACTTAGGTCTCGTGAATAACAAAAATATGATCACTCGTGCGAGAACGCACTCAGATTTAACTTGTGCGCAGACCTTGTTAAATTATGGTACGTTCACCGACTCATGCTCATATTTTGGTTATTCACTTGACCCAATTAATTATCCTATAAATAAAATTTGAAAAATCCACTGAATACATAGAGAATATACATAAATAATTAACCATATAACAATAAACAACTAGAAATACTGTGAGCAAGCTCACAAAAGGATATGCCCCCATCCCCACCCCACCCCCCCCAACCACTGTCAGTTGTTCAGATTTTTTGAAGTTTTCGATTAAGTCATCATGTGCTGACAAAACCATCACATTGTCCCTTATTAATTTGTCCCACCAATGCACAGTGTCTTATCCAAGGGAATGATTTTTTTCTAATCAAAAAGTCTTTGTAGGCAATAATGGAGATGCTTTTTTCATATTTTGAAGAAGTTCTATAAAAATCTGCTTATGTGCAGAAAAACGGCTGGAAATTATAGCACATCAGCTCCAAATTTTCATCCTACTAATCCATATTTGATATTGTTAATGGATTTTATCCACACCAGCTTTTAATGCTGTGCATTTTTTTATGTTATTTTAGGATGCAGTAATGGTAGAAATTTCAATATTTTTGTAACACTATCAGCTGAATTTTTTTTCAACCTCTCGTTTATCACTCTTGTTTTTTCAAATTTAAACCATCAGTGTTTTGGTAAAGATTTTATCTTTGAAAATTTTGTATGTTATACCTTTTAACTTTGGGAGTGTTACAGGTTAAAGGTAAGATTCATTTAACATCAGTGGTGTATACACAGTCCAACAAGTAACATAAACTCTGAAGAGCTTTTGACCAACGGCAAGATAAACGATCGTTTGAGTTATATGAGGCATTTGCATTGTGGCCAGGCCTGTGTGGGAGGAAAGCCCAATATTCCAAGCTGGAAAAATTGTTGAAACCCACGAGCAACTGTATGTGCCTGGAAATCTTGACACGTGTGGGGCACAAACCCACAGAGGTGTTGACCTTTGAATTGAAGACCAATGTCTTAACCACTTGACCACCGCGCTCCCGGCATCATAATATGAGAAAGGTTTTTAACCTGTGACGCTCCCTAAGTTAAAACGTATCTAAATTTATACGCTCCCGAAGGGAGCGATAATGGTAGAAATGTCAATATTTTAGTTGTACGATGAGATGATTTTTCCTTCAACGTCCAGTTTAGCACGCGCTTGTTTTCCCGAACTTTCGGCGTCTTTTTAACGTTTTTATCTTTGAAAAATTTAGACGTCATTAAACGCTCACGTAACCCACAAGAAAAGCTAGTTTGTTTTTATTTTCGGACCCCAATAATTTAATTAATTAAAACTTCGGGAGCGTAACAGGTTTTACCTGCCTCATATTAAGCATAAATAATTGTTGAAAATGTGTATCATTGTTTTATTTTTAAAAATTTATTTAAAAATAAAAATAAAATAGCTTTTCTCATGGGTCACATATGCACTTGATGACGTTTGGAAATTTGCAAAGCAAAGAGCGTTCAAATGACGCTGACAGTTCGGGAAAACGAGCGAGATACGCTCCCGAAAGAAGCGATTGTGGTAGAAATGTCAATATTTTAGTTTTGCTATCGGCTGAATTTTCCTTCAACGTCCTGTAAATCTCGCTCATTTTCCCTGAACTTTCAGCATCATCTAAACGTGGTTTTTATTTTCAAAAAAAGTGTGTAAAAGTAATTGTAACTTCGGGAGCGTCACGGGTTAAACCTGCCTCATATTATTTTTAAAAAGTTGCAGGTGCTTGTTTTGTGGTCATGTTGAACCGAAAATTAACAGGTTATATTAAGTATCAGGACAAACCCAATCTTAAAAAGTGTTGTACATTACCTTGGCCACTTTTGGCATCTTTCTTTTTCCATCTTCATCTACTTCAAGCATCTTTAATTGATTAAATAAAATAAAAATAAGAAAAACGTTTGGAGCTGTTTGTTTATCCGGAACCGGAAATCGTGGGATTCGAAAATGAGTTTTGCAATTTTTTCTTGTGATTTAAAACGAAAATACTTAAATTAATACTTTATTAGGTACAAAAAGTATAATTTGGTTTTATTAAGAAATATTTGAACCTAAAATTGTATTTTATTTGAGATTGAATATAAACTTCGAAACTAATAAAAGTGTTGCTTAGTAGCAGCGTTGTAATGGCGGTGTACTGCAAATAGATTATCAACTATCTATATTTCAAAACATTAAGGTAAAGATTTAACGATCGTGTAGATTATTTATGCTTGTATACACCGAGACCTTGCTAACTAACTGAAATACTGTTAAGTAAGCTTAACCGATTTTTAAAGTAATGATTGTATGGGATATGCTTTTTTATAATTTTATTTTTTAAGTGGGTGGTAAAGGGTTTTTTTCGTGCATCGTGTTGAGCAATTTTTATTTCCCGTTCAGCGACAGCCGTGCATGGAGGTTCATCGTGCATCGTGTTTCTCTATTTCATTTTTCGTTCATCGTGATTATCATTTACTTATTGGCCGTTCATCGTGATTGTCATTTTTTATTGGCCGTTCATCCGTGCACGTACCCCCCCTTTACCACCCACTTTTAAAGCAACATAATCAAGCACTTGTTTTTTTTTTCTCACTCAATTAAATAATACGAATAAGGCTGTAACCTTTGATGGGGTACAAGATTCAAGTTCAGCAGCATACAATGAATAAGGCCAAATTGTGTACAGAAGATTGGAGTGTAACTGGGTTGCTCCCCTTCCTAGTAGATTTGAATAGCCAGCCTTTATCCCTGAACAAGGGAAGTACTTCTTTGGTTCAGAGGTAGAGCGCCTGACTGTAAATCTAGAGGTCCCGGGTTCGAGTCCCGGTCAGGACATGTCGATTTTGTGAAGTAATTCATGCTCTCCGGTTACATTGGCGCCCAACTAAAAAACCCACGATGGTTAGAACAGGAAAACTAGCCAGGGTTAGTTGTGTTAAGAGTCATTCATGAAAGTATGATGACTCTTGAGGAGGGGGAAGTGTAACAGGGTTGCTCCCCTTCCTAGTAGATTTAGATAGCCAGCCTTTATCCCTGTACAAGGAAAGTACTTCTTTGGTTCGGAGGTAGAGTGCCTGACTGTAAACCTAGAGGTCCCGGGTTCGAGTCCCGGTCAGGAAATGTCGATTTTGTGAAGTAATTCATGCTGTCCGGTTACAGGAGAAATAGGAGTCTGACAGAGGTGATTGGATAGTTGATAGAATAGGATAGGTCTAAATCATATTATATGATGCAGGTTTAACCTGTGACGCTCCCAAAGTTAAAACGTATCAATAAATATTTTACAAGCTTAAATCGATTTTGAAAACATTTAAATGCGATGAATTAGGAACAATTCATGTTTGGAAATAAAACCAAGCTAGCTTTTCTTGTGGGTCACTTGTGCTCTTAATGACGTATGAAATTTTCAAAGGAACAAAAGGCGTGCAAAACCGGACGTTGAAGGAAAATTCAGCTCATAGTACAACTGAAATATTGACATTTCTACCATTATTGCTCCCTTCGGGAGCGTATAATGGATGCTGGCCTTTGGCCACTTTATCCATATCTTCTCCTGACTCTCTATTGCTATTCATCTTGCGACTTCCAGTCCGCATATTGATGTCCATAGAGTAGTCACATTGGAATTCCTTGTTTTCCAAGAACTTGTCAACTATGGCACTTGGCAGATTATTCCAGATGTCTACCTCTCTGTTTGTGAATGAGTTTTGTCTTATATTAAGCCTGCTTGATCTTTTTGCTATTTTTTTGTTTGCCCTCTGGTTCTCCCCTTAGTATCAGTTTTTAACAGGCCCTCAGTCACTGCCCTGTTGTATATCATATTCATTATCTTAATTGAAGGTCTGGATCATGTCCCCTCTTAATCTTCTGTATTTAAATGTTTGCATCTTTAATTTCTTTAACCTTTCTGGATATTCTAGTTTTCTCAGTGATGGAATTTGTTTAGTGGCCCTTCTTTAGTGGACATTCTCAAGGCTTTCGATATCAGCTTGTCTGGATGATCCATACTAACTGCCTCAGCATACATTTGTATTCCAGATGGGGACAGACTAAGGCTTGGAATAATAGTTTGAAGCTCTGCTCATTTAGATGTGTGTACATCCTTCTAATTTTTCCCATGATACTATTTGCCTTGATTATTTGCGCCTGGATATGCTGGAAGAAGCTTAGCTTGTTGTCAACCAGGACTCCTATGTCAACTCTTTCTCTGCTTCTGAGAAGTCCAGGATGACTTCTTCCTTCTTGTTATTATAAAGATTGTATTTTTTGTCTACTTTCTCTGCCTTCTTATTTACCGTCATGACCTTACAAATGTTGGGATGGAATTTCAGTAGCTAAGTGTCGGACTGTTTGCAGAGTATTCAAGTCTTCCTGTAGATATTCTATGTCTGACCTCGACTTAATTTGCCTATATAGTTTTGTATTGTCCACAAATAGGTTGGTCATGGATTCTACATGCTCAGGCATGTCATTGATAAAAATGACAAAAAGTATAGGGACCAATACACTGCCTTGCGGGATATGATAAGTCACAGATGAGATGGTACCTCTGGAAAGATAATAAAATAAATTACTATGTGATTTAGTCATTTCTCACATGAGAAAAAGCTTCAAATACTTTGAAAATTATTCTCTAGACTAGAATTTTCTATGAACCCATACAAACTAACCATGTTATTTTTGTATGTTTTTTCTTTTTTAAGATATCAAAATGGCTACCATAACCCCTGTTGATGGACCTCCTGAAGTTGTGAATGCAAGAAGAACAGAGTCACTTGATGCACCACATATAATTAAACTTGTAAATGACACCACAGACCAGCTGTTTGGAAGAGTAAATGTTGTAAATTTGATGTAAGTACATGAATCAGTGTTCTTTATACATCAGACTTACATAAGTAACATAATCTAATAGCAAATACATTATGAGGATCATATCAAAATCTAACATTTTATGTGTAAAAGAATAAGTCCGGAAGAATCAAAATGATTTTTTTTAAAGTCTGAACTCAGAAGTATACATGTTGGTAATGCTTTATTTGTATTTACATTATATTCTTATTTTTCCTCACAGTCTAAGTTTTTTTTTTTTTTAAAAACTAACATTTTATAATTTTATCATGAGTGTCCATTTACATTTTGCAATATATTTTTACAGAGAGAAAGCAGTTTTGGCAGTAACCTTGTGTAATGATAAGGAAGAAATTCTCGGCCATGCAGCATTCTTTGATTATCCTAACATATCTGATGTTGATCCAGCCACATGGGAGGATTGGTTCCACAAATCTTACAATGATACAAAGATCACAGCTCTGAATTCCCTGTACATGCATTACTTTGTAGCGAGGAAGGATTACTCTGCTGGATGTGCCAGAGAAATCATTCGTACAGCCTTCAACGCAGTTCCAGATTTACATTATCTGTTTTTGAATGTTCCTATGGGAACTTACCCAGGTAAGAATAAAACATTTTGCTCTGATTTGTTGAAATAAAATGTAAATGTTGAAATTTATATCCACTAAGTACAACCCATTTAAAATGCATTCCCAGTTTATACCATACAGTATAACACATTAAATCATAAAAATCTTAGGAAACAGGATAAACAACAGTACATATTCTGGTATATGTGCTATACATTTTTTTCTTTAGATTTTAATGAAATATATGCAATTACTTAAAAAAAATATAACAAATAACAAAAGCTTTTGCTGTGAACAATTTTTCTTGGATGTAACAATATGTTCATTTTATGTCATTACATACTTCATATTAATTGTTCTTTCTCTTAGATCCATCATTGGATGGAATATTTAAACAGCTAGACAGAAAAGATGGGGCCAACACTGGTCAGGGAGCTGTATTTGCTTGTTATCGCCATGATCATGTCCCTGTCCTTCATGTGAGAAAAGCTACGTAAGTAGGAAGTAAAAAGAATAGTCTATGGGCTGTTCTAGAATTAAATATGTGTGGGGGGGGGGGGGCACTTTTTTTCTTCACCCCACCTCCTATCAAAAATTAATTAATTTTTATAATTGTTTGTTCACAAAATATTTCTATAACACCCACCATATATGTAGTAGAAGTTCCTTCCAACCCCCACACGTTTAATTCTGGATCAGCCCTAATCAAACTGTGATTGGTACACCAAAAGGGATAAATTTTGCCAAACTTGGAAAAAATGAATGGAGATTTTGCAACATGGAATTACCAGCCATATTGATGTAAGATGAACTTTCATACCCAAATTATAAATTAGATAACCAAAGAAGACAAATCTTCAATAGAAATTAACCATCCGCAGAAGGAAATGAAAGCATGAGGAGGTCACTGCTTGATAATTTGCAATTGTTTCCAGATAAAAGGGCATTAATGATACAAGTCATGCAACACCAATTTCACAATTATTTTGGAAAATAGTTATAAACAATTAAGACACAATTTCAACTTAAAAATTATAAATTGTTTTCCAGAGTTGAAGATCATGATGATCTGACTCCAATCTTCAATCGTCAGAGTGACATGTTAAAAATGACCTATGGTGACTTCTTCTTGGCTGAGCTGATTGAAGCTCAAGATGACAACATGCAGTGTCTAGTGGCTGAGGTATAATACTTTACATTTGATCAACTAAATGAAACTATTAAGCCCCTGACCACAAATTGACATTATTATGTTCCCCAAACGAAGTGTGGGAACATATTGTTTTTATGTTCAATTTTGTCATCAGTTATTTTTCCATTTTATAAAGAGAAATTAAATTTTATTGTAAAGTATAAATTCCATACAATATAAGGTACCTATATCTAAATTGAAACACTTACTTAGTGCACATAGTATTATCCTATTATTGTGTACAGTAGTCATCATTACTGCAAATTAACAAGTAAAAGCTTTTCTTTAGCGACATACATTACCAGTATATAGCTTTTGATCAAGATAACAGGAACAAAAAATAGAACAGAACCTTTTCTCTAGAAATGAGCCTTTTTGGTTCTAGTATACTGTAACAAACAGTCTATTTCAATTCGTTTGTAGGTTGATGGTACAGCTGTGGGGTTTATGAGTATAAGTAATGATGTAAATACAGATATGTTAAATGAGTGCTTTGAGCTAGGACCATTCCATGGACTGAAGAAGCCACACCCAGATGATGACCTGATAGCACCTAAAACTCCAACCCCCAGTCCACCACCAGGTATTTCATAAATAAATAATAACCACATTTTATATAGAGCCCCTTGTTCATAAAATACAATATTGTTAAAAAGTGCTGTACATAAAACAAATAATGTGCTAGGGTCTTAAGAAAACTAGAAAACTCAAACTAGACTGTCCAGAAGCAGACTGGATTTAAGATTTAATGCAAAGCTAAAAAGAAAAATCATGCAACAATATCTGAAAACAACTAAACAGTTGGGTGATAAGATGTTAAAACTGGAAGAATATTTCCACAGAAGAATATTCAAGCAACAAGAACTGATAAAATGAATATACATATACATGCGGAATGATAAAACACACATAAAAATGTAAAGTACAAAATATAGATATAAGTAACATATATAAAACGACATAAATAAGACTGAAGACCTAATACCAAAGAACCTACACGTACAGAGCAAATTTTTTTTAAATCTAAGTACTGTAATTATGTTCTGAAGGTAAAAAACAATTTCAATAAAAAAATCTCTACCTTAAGTTCTTTTAGTTATTTTATTTTTATCAAAAAACAAAAACAAACTAAAACTAAAAAAAAGCATCTGGTTTATACATGTAATAAACTTTATCAAATTTCTGTTGTTAAACCATTTTTAGAACAAGAGGAAGAAAGGCCTGCATCTAAAGCTTCTTCTACTAAATCGACCCACTCACTGAAAGAAACAACAGATGTACAAAGTGAACAAGCTGAAACTGGTACAGAGAAGAAGTCAACAAGTCGACAGTCTAGTAAACAAAGCTCTAGAGGTAACTTTCTTGGAGAGTAAGCAGTAAAGTGATGACTAACCTTTGTTTCTTTTTTTTCAATTTCCTATGATGTTGTACTAAATTTAAAAAAGAATATTGTAATAACTAAAGCATAGAAACAAAGGTTCCCCATTGCATTGATATTTTGCAAATATTCCTATTTAAATATTTAATGAGCGGAGGAATATAAAAAAAAAAATCTTATAATTAAAAGCTTTTAAGAGCTAGGAATTTACTTTGGTTTCATTATTATTGGTAGGGTATCAATTTTCGTGTATTTCCTGGATGGCCTTGGCCCACGAAATTTGATACCCCACAAAAAGGAAATTTATTTATTGATATGTATGCTGCAGACTTCAGAATCACAAAATTAAGAACCCACAAATTGACCCTTTTCATCAAACCATGAAAATTGGTACCCACATTGAGATGAAAGAATTAAAATACTTGTGTTTGTATGACCTTGTTTCTGATCTTGAAAAAAAAATACTTTAATATTTTTTCTTTTTATAATCAAAGCTTGAACAGTTAGGTATAATACTAATGTCAAGTATTTTCCAGAGTATATTGTTACTATTCTTTCATTTTATGGTGCATTTATTTCAGCTACAAGTCCAACCAGTGAAGCAAAAATAGAGAAGAAACTAAGTGATGCTCACATGAGGGAGAGCTCTACCTCTCTACTGAGTGAAGGTCAAGGTGAGGAGATCAGTAAAGAGGCAGAGAGGATACAGTCTGGTCAGTCAAGCAGAAAGAGTTCGATGAAAGAAGAGGTCAGTTTAATCAAGGAATATTCTATTTTGTACAAATAATCATAATTTATGAACAGCATATTTGCATTTTTGACAATTTTATTTTTGAACTGTACTTGGATTGAAAAAAAAAAGTAAGAAAAGGTAAACAATTATTTATTAACAAAGTTTGATGGTAAGTTAAAACTTTATACAGAGAAAATACTTTCATTTTCATTAATCCTGCTTTTACCCACCATTTCTTTTGAAATGCCAAGTAAGGGCAATTGTGATTTTCAATTTTTCTTATCGTGTCTTTGCATTGTTTTGTCTTTTCTTATTGGACATTTGATATTGTTCATTCTACTAAGGTTATTTTGTTATGACCTTTATTTAACAGATATATGTTGGCTTTCCCTATAGATTAACAATTGGGAACATATTTCTATACTTTGCTATTGTATTTTTAGCAATATTTTTAATTAACTCTTGAACTTTCTATTTATATTTTAGATTGTTTCACGTCTTGGGACTCCCAAACCTATAACACCTATGGCCAAGTTACCGAAAAGATTTGTTCCGTCATATAAAGGATCACAGAATGCTTTCAGTATCCAACTCTTCTGTATTGATGAAAGATATGAAATGAGGTTAGTATCATTTTGTTAAGCTGTTATTGTTAAGAAATTGCTCAACATCAAACAGAGACCACTGCTTCATGTTGAAGACTGCTGACTTTTCTGTTGCAGATTTTTCAATATGTTAGTTTATAGATGAAGTATCACTGATATGTAATTTATATCTTATTATTATCCATCAATGAACAAAAACAAAGGCATTCACCATACCACTACAGATATTTTTGTAATCAGGTCAGATAAGTATATATTATCACCTAGAAATTTTGGGCAAAATAAGAGTGCAGTTATCTTATTACAGATTGGCCTGGTTTCATACTACATGTATGTTCAAGAACTAAACTCATTTAAAAAATTTCTCCTCAAAACTTCTAAGACAGATTTGCTTGAAAAACTACCATTAATAAGAAATTTAATGCATGTTTGTGCACAAGTATTTCTATAGAAGCCATTCAGGTATGTTGTTTATCAATTTATGTAAAAAATATAATTGTTTTGGACTGATATTTAACAGCTTTTACCGTGTCATTTTTGTTCACTTACAGGTCCTCAGATTTCCTGTCCTCTGCCTTCAGCTTGTTTCCGCAGTATGATTTCTGTGTGATCACAGTACCACACTTAGTACCAGAATTCCCACTGATTCAAGGATTTGTTGTAAGTATATCTGAAAACTTTTTAGGGGGCATTGGTTAGGACCAGTAAGATTTCTGTGTAATCACAGTGCCACACTATGGAGTTTACGTATCACAATTGATTTGTTATTCCAGAGCTTGCGGGACTTACAACAGACAAATATGGGATTTTAATCTCTCAGATGAGTGCGAATGTTGGTATGTCATAGGGTTTTGTTTTGTCTTCCATTACTGGATTTGACACACTGAATTGATGTAAGCAGCCCGATGAGTGTGCTATAGCAAGCAAGAACTGCTTGCTCTTCCAAAGCACCTGAGTTCACTCTTGTTTTGACTTGAGTTCATGTTAGTTAATTTGTATTTCTGTGTTTAATGTTGTCTGTTTTTTGTCCTGTTTTCGTTTGTGTTTACTGGTTTTGTCTCTGGCCTTTCAGACTGTTTGACATTGGTACCTCTGCTTCTTAGTACAAGAATTTCCACTAATATGGTAGTGGTCAGTTTTATTTCTGTGTTATGATAGTGTCACACTATGCCAAAGTACTTAATTTCCCACTTATTCAATGCTTTGGTGCCAACCTAGTAATTTTTGGCAAAATAGGGTGCAGTAATCACATTTCAGATTGGCCTTTATTTCATACTATGTACAAGAATTGAATATTGATTTAAGGGCATACGATACAGTTACAGAGGGAGATTATGACATCGCCCTTGGATACATATCGTAACGTAATGAAAATAGCCAAAAAATAATCAGTAATGATTGAAAAATGGCTGTCTTTTTGCAAATAACTTAAAAATGAACACGTTGACCCCTTAGTTTTTTAATGCCATTCTTTAAAAGTACAAAGATCCAACATCATGCAAAATTTCAAATTAATTGCAATGGACAATCTTTTTCTATATGGCTTTTATTTCGCAGATTTTCTTTAATATTTTCATACCATTAACTCTAAAACTAATTTTAGGCTACAATCAGAGTATTGCATTTAATAACTGGTGACATAATACGGAGTAGAAAAATGACCAATGGTTAATGTAAAAAGTTATGCCATTTTAAATAACTTCCAAGATACTTCAATTTTTATACGACCGCAAAAAATTTGCGGACGTATTATGGTATGATGCTGTCGTCGTCGTCGTCGGTGTCTGTTAACTTTTTAGTGTTTCCACAATAACTTTAGTTCCAGTTATCCGATTGCTATGAAACTTTACAATGATGTTCCTTACCATAAAAGGATGATTGGGATTGATTTTGGGGGTCCCCCCATTTTTCGTTTAGAAATTAGGGGCCAAAAAGGGCCAAAAATACTACTTTTTTGTTTGTTTCCACAATAACTTTAGTTCTAGTTATCCAATTGCTATGAAATTTGACAGTGATGTTCCTTACCATATAAGGACGAATGGGATTGATTTTTGGGGCCCTCCCTTTTTTTGTTTCGAAATTAGGGCCCAAAAGGGGAAAAAAATTCAAATATTTTACTTGTTTCCACCATAACTTTGGTCCTAGTTGGCCTATTGTTGTGAAATTTGTCAAGAATGTTTCTTACAATAAAAGAATGAACCTGATGAATTTTTGCGCCCCCTTTTTCTCCGTTGTGTAATAAGGGGCCAAAATAAAAACTTTTTTATTTGTGGTCTGATTTTGAATTTTTTTTTTGCATGTTTGTTCTTGTCAAATAGCGGATTCAAAATTTAGAATTAATTTTTGCGACCCCCCCTTTTTCCCCCTGTTATGTAATTAGGGGCCAAATGGGGCCAAAATCGAAACTTTTTTATTTGTGGTCCGATTTTGAATTTTTTTTTGCAAGTTTATTTTTATCAAGTAGCGAATCCAAATTTGAGAATTCATTTTTGCGACCCCCACCCGTTTTTCACCTGTTACATAATAAGGGGTCAAAAGGGGCCGAAATCATAACTTTTTTAATTCTTGTCCAATTTTGATAATTTTTTTTGCAAGTTTATTCTTGTCAAGTAGCAGATATATTTCTGTGTCCCCTTTTTTTACTGTTACGTTATTAGGGACCAAAAGGGGCCAAAATTGTAACTTTTTTATTTCTAGTCCAATTTTGAAACTTTTTTTTGCATGTTTGTTCTTGTCCAATAGCGAATACAAAATTAAGAATTAATTTTTGTGACCCCCCTTTTCCCCCCTATTACGTAATTAGGGGCCAAATGGGGCTTTTTTATTTGTGGTCCGATTTTGAAAATTTTTTTTGCAAATTTATTCTTGTCAGGTAGCGATTCTAAATTTAAGAATAAATTTTTTGGGCTGTTATCATAATTTTAAAAAAATTCTGGTTCGATTTTTAATTTTTTCCCCAAACATTATTCTTTTAAAGAGTAGAATACAACATTTAAAATTTATATTTTTACCCCCTGGGTTGAAAGTCCATCAGAGAAGCATGTGTCAAAAACCTTTGTCAGTCCACCATGGGCTGCATGTGTCCAGAACAATAGACTATCCATATTAGGCCTAAAACGTACAGGGTTCAACATGTTGCGGTCGTATCATGCTGCGCTCGGCGAAGCTTTTTATTCCAATTTTTGTGGAATCCATCTAATTAATATTCAACTTTAAATATTATAAAAACGGATCCGTTTAGACGTGGTTTTCTTTTTATATTTAAAATGAAAATACTAAAATTAGCTTTATTGCAAATTTTCATGAATTTGTCAATGGAGGATCTAAACTGTATCGTATGCCCTTAATGCTTAGAGTTATTATTATAGAAATGAATTAATCTGTACAAGTTTTTTTATTTTTATTTTTGATTTTTATGTATTTTTTTAGAGAGTAACTTCACGAGCTCCAAGTACACTGCCACAAGAGTTATATGTGTTCCACAGATCTGGTCTGCTTAAGTAAGTATTCTTATCTTAAAGATAGCAACAAAACTGTATAAATTTTTTCAAATTATGCTTTATTTTATGCCATATTGTTTAAATTTAGGTGTTATTTAGCATTGATTTCAATGAGACAAAAGCACCTTAAGAAACAGCTGTATCAGTTACTTGCAACATCTAACTAAATATTTGGGGGGGGGGGAATCTGATTGTAGCTCTTTCTGTTATTTGTGCAGCAAGGTCATAAATATATTTCTATAGTTTCACATCCAGATGGCTATCAATTACAAGATGTAATGTCAAAGAAACCTTTTGATATCATATAATAACTTCATTTTACATTCATACTTATCATTTATTAATAACAATGTTTACTCCAATATAACCTGAAATGAATACACCTTTGCTTTTATAGAGATTTCCATGTGCGTCCAGTGTGCACCAAAGATTTAAGTGGAATAGAACAACTTGTCAAGACAGTAGATCTACAGGAAAATTTAATCAAAGATATCAAACAGTTTAACAAAGTCAGAAGAGATGAAGTGAGTATTAATTAACATAACTAAACTACACTGCAGATAGAATACTTTGAATATTTTTTATAATGTTTTAAAGTAGTTATTGTCCTCCTTGCTGATTTGATTATCTAAGCGAAATGTTAAGTTATATCTGTAGTCCCAAACCATTTGTTGAAATTATTTGAAAGTTGCAACTGAAGTATGTATTGTTTTGTTATTTTATCCCATAATATAAAGATTAGATGAAATGATAGCTTGCTTCTCTCCAAAATTGGAAACTGATTTTTGGTTTATCTTATGATATCTTTAAAATTTGCTTTTCAGATTTGAGGTAAAATATAACACTGAACACTGTCATAAAAAAAAAATATCAAATCCATAACAAAATAAAATATAACACTATAAACTTTCATGAAAAATAATCAAATCTAAAACAAAACCACAATGTAAAATGGGGAAATAGCACAAAGCCCTAATATTATAATGAAATGACATCACATCTCAAAAGTTTTCTTGTATGATTACAGGATGGTACAGAGATAAAAGCGTTTGTTGCCGTGTGTCAGGATCAGATCGTAGGCGTGGCTGTCATCAGACGTGAGGAGGTATAGCATTATAAATTTTCCAATTCAGTATTATTTTAATGTATATTATTTTCTAGATAAGATTTATTAGCAAATTTATGATGATTAATACATCTTAATACTTTTCTTGACAAAATTGTAGACAGTAGTTAAAGGACGAATTTATCAGTTTGAACACCTATCCATTATTTAATATAGCATTTGCCAAAAAAGCTTAAATTTAAGGAACAAAATTTATGGTTTTGGGTTTATACCAAAACATAAAATTGGATCCCGGATTGTATCGATCATTATTGAAAAATATAAGTTAAAAGAGGGTATTTAATCCATTTCAGAATATAGAATATATCAGATCACATTACAACATAGAAGATTTTATATACTATAACCACCACAAGAGAGAAGAACATGGCCATTTACATCACTTTGCTTTGAATCCTGTCTTTTCTCACATGTCCAAAATGTTTATCAAGGTAATTAATTAACTCATCAAAGATTAGATATTATGTTGCAGTAGCTTTTAATTTTGGTGTACTGTAGTTGCATTATTATTTGTTGGATATCAATTATTGTGGTTTTCGTGGGTGGTTCTTACCCACAAAATTTAATAACATTGATCTGTATGCTGCAGACGTCAGAAACATAAATTTATCCTTTTTTCATAAAACCAAGAAAATTGGTACCCACAAAAATAAATGAACCCACAGTATTCTAGTAAACAGATTATATTTTGTAGTGTCATTCCAACATTTCAAGTATCAAATGATTATTTTAAGATTAGGTAGTTTAAAAAGATTAAACATATGTCTAATTACATTTTTAGCTCACCTGGACCGAAGGTCCATGGGAGCTATTGCCATCACTTGGCGTCCGTCGTCGTCGTCTGTCATCTGTCGTCGTCTATTAACAATTTTCAAAAATCTTCTCCTCTGAAACTACTGAACAAAATTCAATGAAACTTGGTATGAATGATCCTTAGGGTGTCCTGCACCAAACTTTTGTTTTGATTTTTGATCCGCCAAAAAACATGGCCACCGTTACTAAAAATAGACCAGGGGGGTCAGACTACTGTTTTTGGCTCGTAAATCAAAAATTATAAGAGATAGATGAAATCTGATGCCACAGTACTGCTTCAGCATCAAAAGTTCTACAAAAGTCTCCATTTGGTCGAAGTTGTCAGATGATCCCTTATAGGGGTTTCAGCCCCTTAAAGGTGAAAAATAGTGTTTTTTTATGATTTTGGGTTGTAGAATGAAAACTATTGCAGATAGAGAAAAGCTGTTGCTTGTGCAAATGTTCAGCTCATTTAGCTTTACAAAAGTTGTCATAGGGTCGAAGTTGTCAGATGACCCCTTATAGGGGTAACAGCCCCTTAAAGGCGAAAAATAGTGTTTTTGGCCAATAGAATAAAAACTATGGCAGATAGAGTAAAGCTGTTGCTTGCTTAAACGTTCAGCTTATTTAGCTCTACAAAAGGCTTCATAGGGTCAAAGTTGTCAGATGACCCCTTATAGGGGTTACAGCCCCTTAAAGGCGAAAAATAGAGTTTTTGGCCTATAGAATGAAAACTATTGCAGATAGAGAAAAGCTGTTGCTTGCATAAATGTTCAGCTAATTTAGCTCTACAAAAGTTGTCATAGAGTTGACCCCTTTTTTGGGGGGTTACAGCCTCTTAAAGGCGAAAAATAGTGTTTTTGGTCTTTAGCAGATAGAGAAAAGCTGTTGCTTGCTTAAATTTTCAGCTCATTTAGCTCTACAAAGTTCTTCATAGGGTTGACATCAAGACCAGGTGAGCGATTCAGGCTCCTGGGAGTCTCTTGTTCCCCAAACTTGTAGTTAATGGCAGTCTAACAGTTTTTAAAATGAAATTATAAGGATATGATTTATGCATCATATATTATAAAGACTAATAAGTAGTTCTACTCTATTTTCTAGTGATTCTATGTGTAAAAAGTTCTTAGAAAATAACTTTATCATTTACAGGAAATATTGAGACAAGGAAAGAAGACAAGTCTGTATTATCCATTGTACCCTTCATATATTAACAAAGAGGTAAAGTTAAGCAACAATTTGGTATATTAGTCATATGTTAACATTATTTTTGGGGGGCCTGGGTGACTGAGTGGTCTAAGGTGCTGGTTTAATTACCACACTATTGATCACTAGCCAATCACCTCTCAGCTGGTGTTTGAGTCCTGTTTGTATTTAACAAAAAAGGGACTTCCCCAACTGTATGTGATTAGGATTGTCAGTTACCTGCCCTAGGTCGGTGGTTTCTTCCGGGTACTCCGGTTTCCTCCACCATTAAAACTGACTGCCCTATATGGCTAAGGTGCGTCGATCAAGGGCATTAAACACCAACACACGCACACAAATTATTTTTGAAGGAGTTATTTTGATAATTATCCAGAATTTATCTTTTTAAATTTCAATTTGTATAAGCTTTATAGTCTGTTTATCTTAAAATCTGTTGTTTGTTTACATTTATAATTATTAGAAAATAACTCATGTTTACATTTATGATATGTTAGAAAATGACTCATTTTCTAGATAACCAACATTATATTACATTAAAAGTTGATGCTTTTTGTTGTCTTATTGTCATTAATGGAAAAAAGGATATCTTTTCCCCTAGGTTGTCCACCAGCATTCTATGGTAACATGCCTGAATGATATGGTACCTGTCAGGGCCAGGAGACAGATTACATACCCTCTGGAAAAACTGGGAATCAATGCACCATCAGACAGAGTTCTTAAAGAACATGAACCTTTTGCCTTGAACCATATCAACAGAAAACTGGTTCTGGAACCAAAGGTAAAAAAACAAAAGAAAAGTTTTACTGCCCTGTCGTATTATAGAGGCATTGCAATTAATTCATGTATTGGTAAATTGTTCAACACTATTTTGAATAATAGACTAGATAAATTTTTGATTGATAAAGGTATTATTAACCAATGTCAAATTGGTTTCTCTAAGAAATCAAGAACTTCAGATCATATTTTTATTTTAAAAACTCTTATAGATAAATGCACCTCTAAGAAAGGTGGTAAATTATATGCATGTTTCATCGACTTCAAAAAAGCTTTTGATACTGTTATACATTCAGGGATCAGATATAAGCTATTAAAAAATAATATTTGTGGAAATTTTTACACTATTATAAAAGATATGTACAAAAAAAGTGAACTTTGCATTAAATTGGATAAAAAACTAACAACATCATTTGAGTCTTTTATTGGTGTGAAACAAGGAGATGTATTAAGTCCAAATCTCTTTAAGATATTTTTGAATGATTTACCAGGAATGTTTGTATCATCACCAGACCCAGTTTATGTAAATAATTATAGAGTTGACTGTCTTACGTATGCTGACGATGTTGTTTTATTGTCTGAATCACAAGAAGGGTTACAAGATAGAATGAACAAGTTACAAACTTATTGTTCTGAGTGGTGTTTAAAAGTTAATATATCTAAAACTAAAGTTATTATTTTTAATAAGCCAGGAAAATTTTTAAAATGTGTAATATCTTTTAATAATGAACCAATTGAATGTACCAATATCTATAAATATCTGGGTATCACTATGACTTGTAGTGGGAAATTTCAACAATGTAAAACAGAATTATGTAAAAAATCCACAAAGGCTTGTTGTCCCCCGCCGCAACTCGTCGGAGGGACTTAGTAATGGTCTCTGTCCATCACGTTTTTTGTGGGTGCAACTCCTGGGACACTACTGAACCGATGTTGCTGAAACTTTACACACTGATAAGGTACAATTAGTAGATGATCATCCCATATTTGAAATTTTCAAAATGGCCGCCGTTTCCATGGAAACAGGGAAGAAAGGTCAAAATATAGGACATTCAATATCTCGGTTACCTAGGTGCACAGGGTTCTGAAATTTTGTAGGCTGATAGAGCAAAAGGTACTCTATAATAATACGGAAAAAAAATTTGAAGCGATATTTACGGTTTTCGAGTTATTTACAAATTTGTGATTTTTCAGTCTGAAAAATGGGACTTTGTCAAACGTTTTTGTGGGTGCAACTCCTTGGATACTACTGAATGGATGTTGCTGAAACTTTACACACTGATAGGGTACTGTTAATAGATGATCATCCCATATTTTGACAACCTATTTCTATCGTTTCTCAGAGAATATATTGCTTGAATTGACATACCACACAACTTTTATGCGGCGGCGGGGGACACATGGCTACGCGTAGCAATCTTGTTTTAAGTTACAAAGCTGTTTATCTTCAACTAATCCCAGTGTAGCAACACTACTCCACCTTTATGATCATACAATCAAACCAATTATAATGTATGGGAGTGAAATATGGGGCATGTTTAATACAGACTCTGTAAAATGTAAAAAGGTTAATGAGTATTTTTTACAAAACATATTCTCTACTGATACAGCAGAGCAATCCCATATAAAATTTCTAAAATATGTTTTAGGCGTCAACAAAAAAGCCAGCAACATAGCAGTGATGTCTGAGCTTGGACGTTTCCCTATTTACTTCTCTATAGTTTTATCAATGTTAAAATACTGTCATAGATTAGAGCAATTACAGGAAGGGCTTTTATTTGAGGCATATCAGTGCAACAAATCACTGCACTCCAGAAAAATCAACACTTGGTACTCTTGTATAAAGTATATAATGAATGAATTAGATATACCTAATCTGAATATGAAAGCTGGAGCTTTAGCTAATAATATTAAAAAACAATTATGTGACAACTATATTGAGTATTGGCATAAATTGCAGCATGAAGCCATAGCAACCAAAAAGGGGAAGCTTTGCACCTATTTTACTTTTAAACAGTGTTTTGAGAGAGAGAAATATTTAGAAAATAAACAGTTTAAAATTAGACAAGCACTGTGTAAATTAAGAATCAGTGCTCATCCGTTATTAATAGAATATGGCAGATATAAAAATATTGACAGATCTGAACGCCTCTGTAGATTTTGTTCACAGGGAGAAGTTGAAGATGAACGCCATTTTATAACTGAATGTAATCTTTATGAACATTTGAGAAACAATCTATACTTAGCATTAGATAACTTATGTATAAACTTCAGAACTTTGAATAACTCCTCCAAATTTTTATGGCTGTTGTCAAATGAAGATATAAATATTACAACTCTAATAGGAAATTATATACAAGAATGTTTTGAACTCAGAAGAATTTATTGTTAATTTAATATAAAACTATAAAACTGGTATGGCTCTGAACAGACTATATTTATATATATATATTTGTGTTGTCTTGACCAAATTATACATGTAAAATCATTGTATTAAATTATTATGCCCCTTGAGGGACCTTAAAGGCATATTGTCTACGAAAAATAAATTTTTTGTAAAACCAAAAAAATGTCGTCAGACTATTCGTTGTGTTTATTTAGAAAGATACAAACTTTCAAAATACCACTAGGGTACCTTATTACTTTAAAAATTGAAAAATATATAATATTTGTAAAGCTTTACAAAAATTCATATTCATGAGATGTAGATGAGCTGTAAGCATGCGCACTATACTTTCTTTGATTGAAAACTTCCATAGTTCTTTCACGTGGTTCATAATCTGTTTCTCGAAGTTTTAGCTCGGAAGAAAATTAAAACGGCAACCGAATATTAGAGCTACTTAATGAATAAAACTGACAGTTATTGTCTGTATTAAGTTTTGAATGTGATTTGAAAGGTAAACACGAAAAAATATTGGTATTTTTTCAACATATTAATGTATTCGGGGGACAAAACCTGAGATTCCGATTAGTGTCCGCGTTAAAACTACTCACTCTAAATCTGTGTCAATGTGACGTGATGCAGGTAAATAAAATATCAATCAATATTGTCGAGATATTTTGATCAAAATAAACTACTTTTGAGGCAAAATTTGTAGCAAATTTGTTTTTCAATATTCATTTTATTGCATTTCGGTCTAATTGACACCAAAAAATTGGGGGGTAAAAAAAATGAGTTTGCCGTAGACAATATGCCTTTAATTGGAATAAACAATCTTATATCTATATCTTATATCTTATATATGCCTGCAATAAAGTTTAGGGGAATTTAGTTATCAACATGTCTGTATGTCTGTCTGCATATCTCTCAATTAACTCCTTTGTAGATATGAAGGCATTTCATCATATGAAGATGTACATGAAGAAATATCATTGCTTTTGTATGTCATGTAGGGGAGATAATTTATTTCTTGTTTATGAAAAGTCCAATTTAAAAGCAAGGATATCCTCAGAAAGCTTGCTCTCAGTCCTGAGCAACTTATACAATGAAAGAAATACATATAGTGCTTTGGGAAATAACTGGTTTACATGTCAGTAATTATTTCTTGAAATTTTCAATAGTGCAAAGATTATTTTTCAACACAAAAAAAAGAAAATGTTTATTAAGTTAAAAAAAAAGAAAAAGAATTATTTTCAAGATATTTGAAAAGTTGTCTTTGTTAAGTAGGGTAAAGCTATGATAAGAACGATGAATATAAATTTACAAGTTACTATTTATCTTTAACAGGTCACAATAAATACCAGAATAGTTGTGGTAGGAGCATCTAATGTTGGTATTGGATTCCTGGAACAGTTAGCTTACTGGTAGGTTCATCAAGTTTTCTTTATTTAGAGATTTGACAGTGTGTTTTGTTCACCCCAAGATTTTTATAAACATTCTAAAAAATGTCAAAAACATGGTTTAGTGTACTCAGAATCTTTGAACATATTCTTGTTACATTTATATATTAAAAAAGCACAAAGATATTAACTAAATTTACTAAATTTCTACACAAAAATTCTACAAGTCATCAAGTGTACAATATGAAAGTACAGGCAGTCTATCAGTAAATTGAAATAGTAATACTAATTTACTTATAAAATTAGGTATAATTTTTCAATCATTAACTTATTGTATATTTGCTATTTAGCCCACATTTGAGATTTAACAACTTGACTTTGGTATCGCCCCATGGTCTGCCTGGTGAGATGCCACCTGATGAACTGAGAGATCAGATGCTGGCCAACGATTACTGTTATGAACAAGACAATTACGCTAGAACCTCACTCAGAACTTGGGTCAATGTTGTGTATGGAAAAATGACTAATATAGACAGAAAAAAGAAATTAGTGATAGTGAATAATGGAACAGTTGTGCCGTATGATCATCTCATTATAAGTGTTGGACTTCAGTATCAGATCCCGGCCCCCACAGAAGCCGATGTCTCCTCCAGTGTTACCAATGCAGAGCTACCTAACCCTCCAGATAGGAGATACTTCAAAAATCCACCCAAGAATCTGTTCCTTATAAATGATGCTTATGATGCTGCAGTGGCTTTGTACTGGATAGAAAATTATCTCTTGAAATCACAAAGTAAGAATTTTCATAATTTTGAATTGAATTAGTGAGTGTATGTAAAGATACTGTTAATGTTTTTGTCAATAGATATCAGCTTGTAATGTCACTTTCTTTGATAATATTTTGATTATCCTTGCCTTGCTATTAATCTTTGAAAATAAATGAAAACATTGATTTTGCTTTTCTAGCCACTGCAACACATAAATGAAAGGTATTAAGTGGTACCCTCTGTTTACATCCTTATCTGTCCTTTTGTCTGTATATTTGCGACCCATTGGTTTCTGGATGATGCCTAATACATTTTCATTGTTAAGCCCCTAAGGATGACATGTCGGGGGGGGGGGGGGGGGGGGATTAAGTTTTACTCATGTCCGTCCCTCTGTCTGTAGGTCCATACAAACCGTTCAAGATAATGATTTGAAACTTGATAGGATGGTTCAGTATGACAAACTGTAGGTCCTAAGCGATTTTCAGACCTGTCAGACATATACTTCTTGTTTTGGACTTAGGCCGATGTGAAAATATGTGAATATGATATGAAAATTTCCATCAAGCTTTTCTCAGGAACTGTATACCAGAATGATTTGAAACTTGGTAGGATGGTTCAGTATGACAAACTGTACTCCCTAAGCAATTTTTTGACCTGTGGGACATCTACTTCCTGTTTGGGCAACATGAATATATGTGAACATGATATGAAAATTTTTATCAAGCTTTTCTCAGGAACTGTACACGTGAATGATTTTAAACTTGGTAGGATAGTTTAGAATGAAAAACTGTATACGTCCTAAGCGATTTTCAGAATTGTTGGGCATCTGTTTCCTGTTTGCGACTTATGCTGATGTGTAAATAGGTGAACATGACAGTAAATTTTTGTCAAGCTTTTCCCATGATCCATACATGAGAATGATTTTAAACTTGGTAGGATAGTTCAGTATGACAAACTTTACATCCTAAGTGACTTTCAGACCTGTCTAACTTCTAGTTTCTGTTTTGGGCCAGCAGGGGCATCTGTGTCCCATGGACACATTCCTTCTTTATTTTTTATATTCCTTTGAAGTACAATAAATGAAGTTTTATTTCCAATATCAAAGAAATTCCTTTTGGTTAAGGCCTCTAAAAATCTATTGATAAATTTGGCAGGATATCATAAAACACCCATTGAATACCGCATTTTTAATTGTGTAAAATATTTAATGGAAATGACAGCACTTTATTGATCACAAGGTTCAGTTAGCAATGCTTTATTTGACGATAACTTTTATTTCTTTTTCAGGGAACATTGTTATTTATGGGAGCAGTCTGGATGCATATTGCTGTATACAGACCTTATTGACAATGGGTCTTACAGGGGACAGAATTCACTTGGTCCAACCTCCCCTTACTTATCAGGTAAGTAAAATGTAGAAGTCCTCTCTGTTGTGTTACTTTACATTGTGTGCCAGATAATTATACCCCTGCTTTGGAAGAAAATTTACATATAGCGTATATACATGCAAGATCTCTGTCTCAATTTTCTAAGCAACTGCAGGGTGCAGAGGTCTGATGTTTTGCTCATAGCTTTATCCTGTAGTATCATATGGAGTATAAATTATATACTTCCTGTTTACTGGAATAGGTAGTTTTTACACAAGGAATAAGTTGGGGTCCCAGGGTATCACTAGTGAGCATAGGCTCACAGATTACTTGTTATTCATGTGTCATTATTTTGAAAATGATAACTTTAATATTGTGTTCAAATCATAATTATCTCCCCTATCTCTCTAAGTAAATGAAAGTTATTGACATTAAATTTTCAACATGAAGTACCTATGTACAATTTTTACACTTTTAAGCAGATTTCATATGCTGTGAAAAAGAGATTATTCCTGAAACTATTTTTTAGCCAATAGAATAAAGGGGGTAGGTAACATATTTAGGGTGTAAGGGATAAAAAAGTTTTAAAAATGTAAATTTACAAAGTAATTTTCAAAATACAATATCCTTTTCCAAATTTATCAGGATTGTCTATTTATGTTTCAAATATGGATTAATTTATGAGTTATTGTTTTTATTTTGAAATCTGAAAATTAAGCCAAAAAAAAATGAACATTGATCAAAACAGTAGTTTTAAAGTCTTGTTCAGCTTCCGTGTGTATATATTCATCTCTTTTTTTATTTAATGTAACAAATACACTTTTTCAAGATATTTTCCATTGTCTTCATTCTTTTAACTTCTTGACTAGCAATACATACCGTATAAGTTGTTTTTTTCGCGGGAGCTAAATTTCGCGGATTTCTTAAAAAAATGAAGATCTTTTTTTCGCGGAATTCAATTTTAGCGATTCCAATATGCTAGTATATACTGTACATATGCTATTTACGGAATTTTATTTTAGCGGGATTTAATTTTCCCGAGTTGCAAACTATCGCGAAAAAAGCGAAAATTAGATACCCGCGAAAAAAACAACTTATACGGTAATCAATTATTCCACAGTAGTATGCAGACAAAACAAATTTTTATCAGGTCCTTCCTTCTGTTTGTCTGTCATAAAGTTATTTCATGTTACTCCTCTGAAACTGCTCCAAAGAATTTATTGAAACTTGGAATATAGCAGGCATATTATGTTGTTGTGGGTATATTGTCATGTAATTTTGTTCTTCAGATCCTGTAAGAGTAATGGCCCTTTGAACTAATAATTTTGCCAAAATTCTCATTAATCATTGCATCCATGCAACTTTCCTTAAAGTACTCATCAGAAGTCCATAACAATATATAGCAAGTACACATATATAGTGGTACATATAGCTAGGAAATTTTTATCCTCAAAATTTTGAAAGAGTTATGACCCTTTGAACTTGAAATTGTGTTGAAGGGAGGAGTGGAAACATTACCTGCAAAAACAAATATTCTGTTATTTTTGTAAACAATGACTGTGTCACTCACATGATATGAACTAAATCTTTGTCTTAATTTGGAGGGGGAAGGATTTGTAAAGCATTTGTAATCTTTAGTTTATTGTTTCCGGTATTGAAAGTGTCCTACACATGTGTACTCCTAAATTAGCACAGCTCAATCCCCAGCATTTGACCCTTATCTTGAGTTTGTGATCGAATGACAGAAAAATCATATTTGTTTCTTAAGATTAAGTTCTTAACATTGTTGGGCACATCCATATATAAGTCCTATATGAATCACTTGATTTGTGTATGCCCAAGCATTATAATAATAGACTGTTTCGCCTTGACAATGAATATTCAGTTGGGCCACTTACAATTTTTTCATGTGTATAGCATTATGTTGAATGGAACTCTTAGATACTACTGGCATCAATATGACTACCTTTTTGATTAGATTTTCAGTTTCTGTCAAGTATTTATGAGCTTTTGTGACACATCTGCTTATTTTTGATATAGTTGCTGTAAATGGCCTACTGTGGTTTCATTATTATTCGTGGGGTATAAATTTTTGTGGTTTTAGTGTATAGCATTTGCCCACAAAATTTGGTACCCCACCAGAAGGAAATTTAACATTGATCTGTATGCTGTAGACATCAGAACTACGAATTAAAGTATCCATGAACTTATCAATTTTTATCAAACCACAAAGATTGGTACCCACAAAAATAAATGAATCCACAGTATGTCAAGACTAATAGACGGTCAATTTTGAGTACTTTGTATTGGAATATCAATTAGTTACATTATAAATACTTTATAACCATAACAGTGAAAGAAAAACAATCAACATCCTATTTATTGCCCTTTATTATTTACTTTTGCAGGTTGTTGAGTTTGTGTTTTTCTCCGAAATCATTAAATGATTTTTTTATTTTTAATGATTTAATCTCTTTTATTCTTATGGGAATACCATGTCAGATACAAAGATACTGATCTGAATAAAATTGAAGACTGATTTACAAATAATAACCATTAAAGTTACCATAGAATTCCTCCGACTCAAACAAACTGGATTGGTTACATTAGAATAAATGAAATAAAAGGATTTTTTGTTGTATCAGGAAACACATTGAATTAAGAATTGCTATTAATCTCATTGATACATTTTATGCATTTCCTATGAAATTGTTTACTTGTCTGACAACAAGTCAAATAACTTTTGATTTGTCCATTTAGGTGAATTGAGGTTATCAAACTGAGCGTCTTTTTTCGCAACTGCACGCATTGATATTTCTAAGATACATGTAAATAATAACTTTAAAGTAAGCTTTAACTTATTGAAAAAAAAACTATCAAGAATGATATTTTTTCAAAGAAATTACTATGAGGATATGAAATATGTCAAATTGTTCATTTTTTTAGGTTTTAGTAATTAAATCCCAAGGAAGACAACTTTTTGAAAAGGACTCTTTCTTTTATTTTAAGCCATTCTATAATGGAATTCTTTATTTAGGTACCTTGACACTTTTTCCACTTTTATCCACTTAATATTCTATATGAAACTGTATTAAAATTTTATTCATTTTTATTTTGGTTCTAGGTTTACATAATTGTCATCTTGAGGAGATATTAATTGTTTATGCAGTTCCTTTTTTGTACCGATAGTTGTTGAGGGTCATATAAACCACAAAATCTGGTTACCAACAAAAGAGAAATTTTCAATTAATTAATATGGTAGAATTGTTTGAACCACAAAGTCATGAATTCAGTCAATCAAAGAAAATGTTACTCACCAATAAAAGCATTTAACTTTATCATGTATTGCGGCAGAAACATTTCTTGTAGTATCATGTATTGTGGCAGAAACATTTCTTGTAGACTCAATTTCTCTTAATTGCTTATTTAGACCACCTGTCTTAATAACCCAGTGCTAGACAACACCATCCTGAAGGCCCTAGAGAACAGTGGTGTACATGTGTACAATGATCATATCTTGGCCCAGTGGAATGACGGAGCTGATGATGTCAGTGAGATCTCATCAGTGAGCTTCACAACCAGTAAACAGCCTGCCAGATTGGAATGTGGGGTAAGATAGAGCCATTTGAACTTGAGTGGAAACCCTTTGGTTATAAAATGCTGAATGTCAAGCTGTATGCAATATCTACTGTGGTGATGAGTAGACTAGTTTTCTTAGCGAATTCTTATTACAACCTTTTGATATTTGGTATGCAGCATTAGCATGATACCTTGCCTTGTACAGTTAGAAAATCATGACAAAAATGTTAACATCAATGCATAGATAATCATTTAAACTAATGTTTTATGCACCTTGTTAAGACAAATGATACAAATTTGTTTGACCAATTCCTGTTTTGAAAGATTGACCTTTAATAAACAATCAATAAGTATTGTATGCAAAACTTCCTTTAGTTTTCATCTTTAAATGACCTCCAAACCAGCTGTCATAAATACATCATAAAAACTCAAAATGTTTCTTAACTTGTATGTTCTAAATCTTTTGTGTCATGTCAACCGTCATTTTCCATTTAAAACTTCGGGTTTTCCTTTGTACAAGTTTGAGTACCCGATATTTTCTTCTTCATTAAGATTTATAACCCAGATGAGGGCTTAATGAAATTTTTAATGAGATATAAAATGATGATTGCTTTTTCTTTCAGGCATTTTTCTCCTATTACAAGAAAGCAGTTGATTATGAGGCATTTAGAGGTATGGATTATGTTATTTTTTATCAATACACCTTTAAACAGACTAATTTTAATCCACATAAATCCCTAGTTTCTTCCTAAAACATATGAATTCAATTTTCTTCCTATAAATTTGTAATGGTTTACTTATAAAATTTTCAATTTCAATAGTTGACAGCTGCATTTAGCAAGAAACTGCAGTATGAAAATACTAGTAATAAGATCTCTTGCTTTGGATTTCATAGTATTTTTGTCTCGCCTGCGACGAATGTCACAAAAGGCGAGACTTAGGTATGGTGATTCCGGCGGCGACGGCGGCGGCGGCGGCGGCGGCGGCGTCCACAATTGGTTAAAGTTTTTGCTTAAGTCTGTTTTGTGTGAACTAGTTATGTTACACCATTGATATTTGGTATGCAGTTGCATCAGCATCAGTACAGATCAGTTTTAAAAGGATTTCACCTGTATGCTCCTGCAGTCACGGTCTACTGACTTTGAAATTTTACACTGATTTGGCCGAGGTTAACCTTTTTTCTTAAGTCTGTTTAACATGAAGCAGTTATGTTACACCATTGATATTTGGTATGCAGTTGCATCAGCATCAGTACAGATCAGTTTTAAAAGGATTTCACCTGTATGCTCCTGCAGTCACGGTCTACTGACTTTGAAATTTTACAATGATTTGGCCGAGGTTAACCTTTTTTCTTAAGTCTGTTTAACATGAAGCAGTTATGGTACATCATTGATATTTGGTATGCAGTTGCATTGGCATCAGTACAGATCAATTTCAAAAGTATTTTATCTGTATGATCCTGCAGTCACGGTCTACTGACTTTTAGATTTTACACTTTTTAACTTTTTACTTATGTCACAAGTGTTTTTTATAAAGCAGTTATGGTTCACCATTTATATTTGGTATGCAGCTGCTTAAGCATTAGTTAAGATCAGTTTAAGGAGGATTTTTACTTCATTTTATACTGTGTCCAGTTGTGACAGGCGAGACATGTCTCTGTGTTAACAGTTTATTAAATTTTGCCATGACCTTTGAAATCTTCAGGGACAAAATCTATGATTTGCTTTTGCCTGTTTTATTTTATAAGTTCAACTAAATCTGAACGCATTTTAGTACCATATGCAAAAATGTCAAAAAAAGGTCCATACAATTTATTTAGATTTGACTGAATTAATTAAATGTTTTGTCCTGTTTATTACTGAAAATCATGGTGAGAACATTTATAAAACAAATAATTATCTTCTGTGCTCTCTGTCGTTGATAAAATTTGCTGATGAAAAATTGAATATTTTCAGCTATAAATGATGCATGTCTTGTGTATGATGGTAAACTGGTGATTGATGCAGCCTTCCATACAAATGATGTCACCATCCGAGGTGCCGGCACCGTCACGAAGTTCCAGAGGAAGTACCATGCAGACCAATGGACTCATGCCAACTTCAACTCAAAGGAAGTTGGTGTACATGTAAGTTACATAAAAGAGAACTTAGTAAAGACTGTTTTTACAGAGGACAATTTAAGTAAGACAACACCATTCGCTCTTTTACAAAAAAGTACATCAAGGCCATCAGAAGGGAGGTGTGTTGGGTGCAACTGCAACCCCCTTTTTTAAAAAGGTAATGAAAAACTTGCTAGGAATGCACCAAAATCCATCAGAATTAGTCTCATTTAAGAAAATTTTCTCCAGCTGGGAGGGGACCACCCCCAAGACCGTCCCTCCGCACCCCTCCTTGCCAGAAACCTGGTGACAGCCCTGTATGTTGAAAGGAACCATTCAAGGAATTTGATGATGTCTGTAGGTTATAGCAATACCTAACATACATATGCAGCTAATCCTGGTCTATTTTTAGGTCATTTGTATCAGTAGCTTATAAGCCATAATCTCTGAATTTTTGTCTCGCCTGCGACGAATGTCGCAAAAGGCGAGACTTAGGTATGGTGATTCCGACGGCGGCGGCGGCGGCGTCCACAATTGGTTAAAGTTTTTGCTTAAGTCTGTTTTGTGTGAACTAGTTATGTTACACCATTGATATTTGGTATGCAGTTGCATCAGCATCAGTACAGATCAGTTTTAAAAGGATTTCACCTGTATGCTCCTGCAGTCACGGTCTACTGACTTTGAAATTTTACACTGATTTGGCCGAGGTTAACCTTTTTTCTTAAGTCTGTTTAACATGAAGTAGTTATGTTACACCATTGATATTTGGTATGCAGTTGCATCAGCATCAGTACAGATCAGTTTTAAAAGGATTTCACCTGTATGCTCCTGCAGTCACGGTCTACTGACTTTGAAATTTTACACTGATTTGGCCGAGGTTAACCTTTTTTCTTAAGTCTGTTTAACATGAAGCAGTTATGGTACATCATTGATATTTGGTATGCAGTTGCATTGGCATCAGTACAGATCAATTTCAAAAGTATTTTATCTGTATGATCCTGCAGTCACGGTCTACTGACTTTTAGATTTTACACTTTTTAACTATTTATTACTTATGTCACAAGTGTTTTTTATAAAGCAGTTATGGTTCACCATTTATATTTGGTATGCAGCTGCTTAAGCATTAGTTAAGATCAGTTTAAGGAGGATTTTTACTTCATTTTATACTGTGTCCAGTTGCGACAGGCGAGACATGTCTCTGTGTTAACAGTTTATTATTTATAGTCTTAGCTGTGAAATCTGATTTAAACACAGTTTTCTACTCAAATGCATATCTAATTATACTGTTGTTGGTGTTAGATTTCATGTTTGACAGGCTGACAGCTTAGTGGAAAATGAGCTCTGACCAATGAAATGATGATAAAATCTGATGAGGTTACAGCCTCTTGAAAGTGTAAATCGCATACACTTTCATGAACTTTTTACTTGGTCATAAATAATTTTGATGATGTAAACAAGTTATTAAAAATGATAACATCAGCGAAAACTAGGGAAGGTGGACAAAACTAAAACTTGGCATACTGTAAAACACGGTCCTAACCTGGAATCTACCACTGTATTATCAGCAACACAAAACAAAAAAGTTTATTAAATTGAGTTGACATTTTTATGCTTATTCAGCACTACAGAATACAGGATTACCAATAAAATATGTTAAAAAATTAATCTTGATCTAGATAGGGTTATATAAAAACTATGTTTTATTTAAATAAGACAGTTTTTACTGAAAAGCTTGCTATGGACATGCAACACACAAAAACAATTAAAGCAGTGATTGACCATCACATTTACTTTAAATATCTTAACTAGATTTTTTGTGTAAATTTAATTTAACATAACAATGCTTTAAATAATAAGGCATTCTATAGTTTAACATAATAATAAAGATAAAATTATCTATATTGCATGTTTTTACTTTAGAAAAAAGAAATTTCAAATACTTTAGAAAAAAGAAATTTCAAATCCATGCCATACCATAGACTTTATACCATGGTATGAAAATTTGTATCATACCATGTTTTACAGTATGCCCTAAACTTGACAATTTCTGGTGTATTAAAATTCTTTAATGTCAATGATGCCAGTTATCTTGACAACATATGAGATAAACAGTGCAACAGTATAAGTTTATTATACCTCTCTCAGACAATCAAATCTTCGGGCTCCGCCCTCAGATTTGATGTCTGAGAGAGGTGTAATATACACATGTTATAACTTTGTAAGGTATCCACCTGTATTGTTTAATTTGATGAGATTGAAATTAAGACTGATTATTTTGTAACCATTCTTACTCAGAAAAATATTACCGTGTAAATTAAAGCATATTAATGCATTTCTCAGTTGGCTGCACATATTTCAGAGTGTATGATGAAAATAATTAAACAGTGACTGACAGAATTAAATGTAATGTTAAAAGTTTTGTATTTTAATCCATTTACTCATCTGATAATGCTTTTCACATTTGAATTTTCCTTTGACAAAAATGGCATCTATTGTAATAAATGAATAATAGCATGACAGACTAACAGGCTCTCAGTAGATCGTGGAAGTGAATCGTCTAACTAGCGTACAAATGATAGAGTATTTAGCATTGATTTTACAATTAACCAGAGAATTAAACATCCTGAGAAGGGAAATGCATACAGTGTCCTTTCCCTCCTATATTTGTATATCATTTTTTAACTCGTCAGAAAATCTATGCTTTATTTGACAAATTTATTGGTTTATGTTTTAGTTAGAAATTAATCTAGCCTTCTCTAATAGAAGGTTTTTGAAATTTTTAAATGTGTACAAACTATTAAGAAATAAGGGGATTGATTATGCAATATCATTTTTTGCCTCAGTAAAATATTGTAAATGAATAGTTATTTTAACTTGTCATGTCAAGTTGCATTAGTTTCATCCATTTTAAGCTACTTTTCTTAATGGATTCTGTGAGGTTCCTAATTTACATTCATGACAATCAAAGATGTTCAGGGTTGCCACACTACCTTGAAACCTGGAAAAACCCTTGAATTTCATTTGTCAGTTCAAGGTCCTGGAAAAGACCTTGAATTTTGAAAAAAATGGAAATATCCTTGAAAAACCCTGGAATTTGATAGTTCCCTAATGAAAGGTTCAAAATTGACCTGCTTCACAAAAAATTTCATCTGGGACTGAAATTTTGTCGATTATTTTCATCCTTGAAAATGACTTAAATACCCTTGAAAAGTCCTGGAAAAACCCTTGAATTTTACAACAACAAAATAGTGGCAACCCTGGATGTTACGAAGCATTTCTTTTTTATCTTCAATGTAAAAAAAAAAACTTTTTTGTTCAATACATTTAATCATTAGTTGGTAAAATAGTACAATAAATATATACTTTTAGTTCAAAACACTTTTTAAGTTGAGATCATAATGTTTATAAAAAATATGTATATTTTCTTTAAAATATCAAATAATAAAAACTGGATTGCTGTACCCATGGAAACCATCTTTTGGTAGATTTGTTTGATTCTTGCTCTCTTCAGATGAGGAGCTCATTGGAGACGATGGTGTTTCCTCTGATTCGTGAATAGTAGGCTTCTTCACTGAAGTTATGGATGGAATTCCGTTTTTTCTGCCCTTTGCTTTTGCTGCTCTTTGTGCCATGGTAGAAAGTTCTTGGTCTGTTAAAGTTTGGTGCCAGGAAGCTGTTGTACTACAAAACATTTTCTTGAAAGCCACTTGAAACTGGCTGTTTCCTATAGCATATAAGAATGGATTTATTGCAGAGTTTATATGACTAAGAAGAATTGCTGCAAGGAGCCAGTTCATATGATATGCACAGTTATCCCCCTTGCAGAGAAGTGTTATACAGTTCAGGATGTGTATTGGAAGCCAACAAACTGCAAACATTCCAATTACCACGGCTAAAGACTTTGCTGCTTTCACCTCTTTGGAAAAGTTTAAGTTTTGTTTTTTCTGTTGTCCGTTGGCTGTTACTTCCAAAGCTGCAATTTTAATGAGTTGTTGACGAACAATTATATAAATGTAAAGATAAATTAAAAACATGATGACAAGAGGTGTTAAGACAAAACCAAAAAAGTTGAAGTAGACCATGTAGTTCATGTCTATCACGCTGACAAATGCACATTTGTTGTCGGCCATGGGACCCAGATTCCAGCCAAACATTGGTACAAAGCCGACAATCATTCCTCCGATCCATGCAATCACACTTATCACGATCGCTGCTTTTACTGTCATGTGCTCCTGGTAAAAATAGGGACTTTTTATGGCAATGAACCGCTCTACTGCTATAGCACACAGGTTAAATATAGAAATCTGTGTGAATACAACGATGACAGAGTTTGTAAATACACACCACATGTAATCTGGAGGTAGCCCTAAATAGCTTAAAGCTGCTAGTGGCGATACAAGAATCCCTACCAATAAATCGGCAATGGCCAAACTCGCTATAAATGTGTTGGTGACTGTCTGAAGCTTTGGATTTTTATAAATTGCCAGTAGGACTAAAACGTTTCCCACTATGGAGATGAATCCAATCACAACTTCTAATGATATGTAAACTTGAGATGTCGTGTCCATGATTTAAATGTCGCAATGTACTTTAAAAAGCAACAGGGAAATTGCCTGATCTTTGCACCATTTTATCTGTGTCTGATGACTTCTATTGTTGACTCTGTCACATAGTTTATAATTCTGTCATGTTAGATCAAAGACAAACAGGCTATAATTTTCTCAATCTAGTCTTTTCTGTTGACAGATGAAACCTAGATAGATGACAAAAAGTAATTAGATCCAAGATAGAATAACAAAATCAGTTAAATATATTAGAAGGTTTTGTTTACAAAACCGTAAAACCTGACACATTTGGGATTTATTATTTTTTTTTTCAAATGGAATTTGTTTTTTAATATCATGTTATTATACAAAACTCTTCGTAGTAAATTCTGCCTTTCTTATTTTTTTTCACTTTTTATTTTTGATATCCAGTATTGTATTTTGTTGGAGTTGTTTAGCTTTTGTATTACATGCATTATGTAATTTCTGATAAATTTCATAGCAAATTGTTTCTTTTACGTAATTCATTTTTCAATATCAGAAATTTAAAAGTCTGTAAAAGGACATAGGAATATTTTTCCCAATTTGTATTGAAAACATGCATTGGGGAACTCCCTTTAATATTCCTTAGAAGGAAGCACATCAAAGAAAACCCAGGTCTGTTGAGGATGATTTTGATGTAATCACAGTATTCTTCATTAATTAAGAAGAAATCTATAACCAAAAAATGATGTATGCAACACATCCTGTTATCTGAAAAGTTTTTATCTGATTTCCTCAAAAATTTTTAAATAATAATGATAAAAACTAATTTTCTCTTTACCATTCTAAGTCATGTAAATGGGGTGTTGAAATAGATTTATGAGGAACTGATTTGGAAATTCATGTAAAGAATGTGATGTTCTTAAATACCAATGAAAAAAGGCTTACAATGGATTTTATGATTACTGGGTATTTAGGGCGTTACAAATTGAACCCTGCACTATTTTTATCTTTATCCTCATAAATGCAACTTTTTTGAAATACATAAATACAAATATACTGGTATCCATGTTTTCATGCACATCGACTGCTTTACTGTACAGTTTCAAAAACAAACTAACAAACTATCAGAGATTTGTATTTTGTAGATTTAAAAGTTATCATGTTCGTGATCAGTGCATTTTTTTTATCAAATTAAAAAAAGTATTAAAAAGTTTGAATCTAAATAGAAAATAATTGTCCCTATGGCATCATTTTTTTAATGTCTTCATTATTGACAATTATGTTGTCAAGCAATTTCAACAATCAATTTGATCATTCAAGATAATAATTGTTTGCTCCTGATTAAAAATGACAACGAGCCTCCAGAAATAAAATTTGTTAAAATTGTAGTCTGATGTAGTCAGACTTGGAACCAGTCCTGAGTGCTGTTTCATAAAGTGAACGCTAATTAACGTGCTCTTATCCAATGTAAATTAAATGGGCTTACATGCACCTTTGGCTAACGATCGCTCTTTGAAATGGCACCCTGATATACCAATTTATGATATACATTTATAAAAACCCATGCCAACCTATATTTCCATATTTTACTTTTAATTTATATAAATGGACAGTTTAGTGAAAAAATATAATATGTCAAAGTTGTAACAAATTCCCCCCCCCCCCCCCCCCCCAAAAAAAGGAGAAAATAATGTTGAAGGCATCAATTTATTTAGTAGTTTCAGTGTCCAAAATTTAATTGGCTATCAAGATATTGGAAATAGTATTAAATTTTAGATCCTCTTTTTAAAGTTTGACCCTTTGCATGCAGTGATGCAATAGTTCAAATCTTTCTCAATGAGTATACTATAGCACTTTAAAGAACAGAGTTAAACAATTAAAATTAGTGAAAGTAAAGAATCTGAATTTGTTTTTAGCATTGATTGTTATTAAAAACTAAAATGATGAACTTTTCTATCAATATACATATTAAAATGCTTACCAATTGTGTCCCGTTATATAAATTCATAACTTCACCTTGTCAAAAACTTACTTAGCCTGAGGTTAAACTATTACACCTGTTTTTGCTTTCCATTACATTGTATGAAAAGTTTTTCTTAAATTTCTTATATCATTAAATCTTTCAAATTTGATCCATTTTCTTTATGCATTTTTTTTTTCATTCAGGTGAACTTTGATACAAAATTTTATTCATCTAAAGTTTTAAAAAGTCACATTTGAAATTGAAAGCCTAAACATCTTCATCAAAGTAAATTTCTTACCTTTGTCACCAGGTGTAAGGCGAGGTAATTTGACTATCGAGCCTGACTTTGACGATTTATACTGGCCGTGTTACATAGGGTTTTACCTGGTTATTTACTTCCTTTCAGGTATTGGTAGAGTCTGAAGTCTAGGGAGGATTCTAATCAACTCAAACTCGTTAAAATTAATACGTCACCACAATTAACTTTTAAATTTAACAATAAAATTCAATAATCAAATTTTACATCTGATGAATTATTTGTGGGTATGATTTAATTGATACAATTGTTTACCGATATCAATTCTGATTATAGGTAACTAATATTTGACTGAGGCAAATTTTAATTACATTCATATAAATAAATAAAATGCTTTCATATCAAAACAAAATAACATCAAAATATTTTGGCCACAAAATTTCAACTGTGTCTTTTATTCCCTTTCAATATTGTTTCATTCTTTTTTTTTCTTTTTTTGAAACATCATTATTCAATATTTATTATTCAATAATTCATTATGTAAAAATAGATATCTGTAATGTGTTATGTTTCCTGTTTATACTATCAGACGCTGTTGAAATTTTGTAGGAAGATATGGGTAGATAGCTATCAAGCATTATTCATTAGTTTGTTGTTTTTTTTTACTGTTTGGCATAATGACTATATTTGGTATAAATATAGTGAATAGGAGGTTATAGATTACTTGAAGAAACAAAAGCATCTTGGTTCTGGATATGGGTGATGTCAATAACTACCAGTATAGGCTTTTATTTGCTACAGGAACATTATACATGTAGTAATTACTGGATGTAACAAAGGCTTATGTAAGATTTAGTGCCATTTTAATTTTTTTTGGAAAAGAGGGGGAAGGGCTTAAAACAAATTTACTTTTAAAATAAATTTCTTTTGGAGCACTTCAACATTACTTTTATCTTACATTTATTTGGGTATGTGTAAAATCTTGTACTATTTTTCAGCTTGCTACAGAAATGTTACGATTGTTTGATCCGACCATGGAGCCACAACCAGCTCCACCAGAAGAAACTCTCAATCTGATCCCCATCTACAGAAACCCTAAAATCCAAGGAGGTGTTTTACCAGGTTAGCTAATTAGTCTTTATATCCTAATTTCTAAATGTGACCCATCTAGAAATTTTCAAACAGAGGGATTGCCTTTTGCCATCCCATAAGTTCTAGAATCCAGACTACTTTTATAGATATTTCTTTAAAAAAAACACAATAATTGACCCCTCTTTGTTTATTTAAAGAAATCCCAAAATCAAGATGGACAGGAGGAAATTTTCAAAAGTGCTCAAATTTACAAGTTCTCAAATCTTTTTTGTTAAAAAATGCCAAAAATCAAAGATATATAAGTTTCATTCCTTGCCCAGTAGCTGTAGCATATGATAATATCTGTTTAAAGGTATTTTCCTTTTAAGTTTTAGATTCATTTCCCTTAAACTCATTTGTTTAAATTAAAGTATGAAAAAAGAATTGTTTAAATTTCTTCAGCTGATTTAGAACTGATTTCCATTTGAAATAATCATGCATTGCATGTCAATGTAACAGTGGTATCTGAAGTTAGAAAACACAGTAAATGAAATGCTTTTAGGCACAAAAACCAGAAGCTTTTAGCTAGCATAAAAAACAAATTTTATATTCCTTTTGATCAATGAGTGATTTACAATTTTTTTTGCCTTTCATGACCAATCAATTAGTTATTTCAAAAACATTATGATGGGGTATTAATGAGGGGATGAAAGGATTTCATAATTACGCTGCATTAGTAGTGATATCATTAGAGTTTATGATCATGGTTTACTAAAGAGAAGATAATGATAAATAAGATTTTAGTACATTGTTTTGGTGACACCATATGAGGCCAGCTTGTCTTAGATGAAATTTTAATCCTTTTTTTCCCTTTGGCACCAAAATTCAGATCATCAGTGAACTTTTTATTAAGTAACTTCAAACATTTTTGCTTCAGATTTCTTATTTATACTAAACCATTTGACAGCTGTGATATTAATCTGGATTTGTTATTTTAACCTTGATTTATTTAAAACAAATTTTCAAAAGCTGGATAGGATGGTTTATTTTCTTGCATTCAACTGCATGTTCATGGTAATGACCAACATCATCTCTGCCAGCTAAGGGAGACAACTTCAAACTAATTATGAAATTCATATCAGAAAAGACCTATATAACCCAATTGAGGGTTTTGTAATTGAGTCCCAATGAATAAGCTTCAGATTAGTTATATATGCTGCTACCATCTTTGTACAAACACATTTTCTCACATCAATGGGTTATGATTAAATAAAACTCCTATTTTTCAGGTGGCTATGTTTATCTACATGTGGCTAAACCAGGACTAGATATGCCCTTAGCTGATCAGATGGCACAGCATGATTACGTGAGTATTTGTCCTTGTTTTGCAATGCTAAACAGCCAGCAATAAAACTCTCTGTCTATAACTCCATTCAGTAGTCAAATGTAGTTTCTCATATGCATTGTTGTTAACCAAAATCATCTTTTTTTTTTTTTTTTTTTTAAATCACTTTTTTGCACACAACCTGTATGAAAAACAATGTCTTGTTCATTTAAGCACTGTTCTTTTTTTTTTTGGTCTTGGAGAATACTGAGTAGTGTGGGCATTTTCCTTTAAACTGAATAAATTTTTTGCTTCTTTTAGGGAAAAGAATATATAACAGGAACAGCTGATGGGACGCCTGAGTTCTTCAGAATACATATCAACCAGTATAACAATGTAGAAACTATCACATGTCTGTCCAAATCAGTAAGTACTGGTAAAGTACATCATTGACAAATTTTACCAAATATGTATAAGAATTTCTTCTTTTCTTCTTGCCTCAAAAAAAATCTAGGACATTTCATGTTTGCTACAGTATTTTTAGCTCACCTGGCCAAAGGCCATGTGAGCTTATGCCATCACTATGCGTCCGTCGTCCGTGGTCTGTCGTCGTCTGTTAACAATTTCAAAAATCTTCTCCTCTGAAACCACTTAACCAATTTAACTGAAACTTTGCAGGAATGGTATATGACATGTTGGCAACAAACGATCCTCCTCATTTTAGAATAATTCAATAAAAAACATGGCTGCTGTTCCTAAAAATAGAACATAGGGTAAAACCACTTAAAATGGCTTATAACTCAGCAACCATAACAGATAGAAAAAATCTGAAGGATCTTCGGCTCTTTAGAATCAAAAGCTCTACAAAAGTCTCCATTGGGTCAAAGTTGTCAGAGGAAACCTAATAGGGGTTATGGCCCTTTAAAGGTCAAAAATAGCCTTTTTTCATGTTTTTATACGACCGCAAAAAATTTGCGGACGTATTATGGTATGATGCTGTCGTCGTCGTCGTTGTCTGTTAACTTTTTAGTGTTTCCACAATAACTTTAGTTCCAGTTATCCGATTGCTATGAAACTTTACAATGATGTTCCTTACCATAAAAGGATGCATGGGATTGATTTTGGGGGTCCCCCCATTTTTCGTTTAGAAATTAGGGGCCAAAAAAGGGCCAAAAATACTACTTTTTTGTTTGTTTCCACAATAACTTTAGTTCTAGTTATCCAATTGCTATGAAATTTGACAGTGATGTTCCTTACCATACAAGGATGAATGGGATTGATTTTGGGGGTCCCCCCTTTTTTTGTTTCGAAATTAGGGGCCCAAAAGGGGAAAAAAATTCAAATATTTTACTTGTTTCCACCATAACTTTGGTCCTAGTTGGCCTATTGCTGTGAAATTTGTCAAGAATGTTTCTTACAATAAAAGAATGAACCTGATGAATTTTTGCGCCCCCCTTTTTCTCCGTTGTGTAATTAGGGGCCAAAAGGGGCCAAAATAAAAACTTTTTTATTTGTGGTCCGATTTTGAAATTTTTTTTTACATGTTTGTTCTTGTCAAATAGCGGATACAAAATTAAGAATTAATTTTTGCGACCCCCCCTTTTTCCCCCTATTACGTAATTAGGGGCCAAACGGGGCCAAAATCGAAACTTTTTTATTTGTGGTCCGATTTTTGAAATTTTTTTTTGCAAGTTTATTTTTGTCAAGTAGCGAATCCAAATTTGAGAATTTATTTTTGCGACCCCCACCCCTTTTCACCTGTTACGTAATAAGGGGCCAAAAGGGGCGGAAATTGAAACTTTTTTATTTCTGGTCCGATTTTGAAAATTTTTTTTGCATGTTTGTTCTTGTCAAATATCGGATACAAAATTAAGAATTAATTTTTGCGACCCCCCCCCTTTTTCCCCTTATTACGTAATTAGGGGCCAAATGGGGCCGAAATTGAAACTTTTTTATTTCTGGTCCAATTTTGAAAAAAATTTTTGCATGTTTGTTCTTGTCAAATAGCGAATACAAAATTAGGAATTAATTTTTGCGACCCCCCCTTTTTCCCCCTATTACGTAATTAGGGGCCAAATGGGGCTTTTTTATTTGTGGTCCGATTTTGAAATTTTTTTTTGCAAATTTATTCTTGTCAGGTAGCGATTCTAAATTTAACAATAAATTTTTTGGGCTGTAATCATAATTTAAAAAAATTTCTGGTTCGATTTTTAATTTTTTCCCCAAACATTATTCTTTTAAAGAGTAGAATACAACATTCAAAATTTATATTTTTAGCCCCTGGGTTGAAAGTCCATCAGAGAAGCATGTGTCAAAAACCTTTGTCAGCCCACCATGGGCTGCATGTGTCCAGAACAATAGACTATCCATATTAGGCCTAAAACGTACAGGGTTCAACATGTTGCGGTCGTATCATGCTGCGCACGGCGAAGCTTTTTATTGCCCTATAGAATGAAAACTATTGCAGATAGAGAAAAGCTGTTGCTTGCTTACATGTTCAGCTTATTTAGCACTACAAAAGTCTCCATAGGGTCGAAGTTGTCAGATGGCCCCTTATAGGGGTTACAGCCCCTTAAAGGGGAAAAATAGTGTTTTTGGCCTTTAAAATGAAAACTATTGCAGATCGAGAAAAGCTGTTGCTTGCTTAAATGTTCAGCTCTTTTAGCTCTACAAAAGTCTTCCTAGGGTTGAAGTTGTCGGATGACCCCTTATACGGGTTACAGACCCTTAAAGGCGATAAATAGTGTTTCTGGCCTACAGAATGAAAACTATTGCAGATAGAGAAAAGCTGTTGCTTGCTTAAATGTTCAGCTTATTTAGCTCTACAAAAGTCTTCATATGGTCGAAGTTGTCAGATGGTCCCTTATAGGGGTTACAGCCCCTAAAAGGCAAAAAATAGTGTTTTTGGCCGATAGAATGAAAACTAATGCAGATAGGGAAAAGCTGTTGCTTGCTTAAATGTTCAGCTTATTCAGCTCTTCAAAGTTCTTAATAGGGTTGACATCAAGACCATGTGAGTGATTCAGGCTCCTGGGAGCCTCTTGTTACTTTGGGCGTGTTCAAAATTCATTCCTAGGGCCCCTGGGTCGATTATTTTTTAAGTGTTGAAAATTAAAACAGAATGCTGATGACCTCTGCTTTGCATGGGTCAATGATCTTCCCAATAAATAAAAGTGTAGATTGGATATTACATTTCCCAGGCCTAAAGAGAACAACTTACTATATAGCAGGGTTTTTAGGGGGTGTAAAATTTTGCAATTAGTAGGTAAAAATGTATCGCAAAATTTTGGTGGTTTTTATTTTGGCTGAAGGGCAAAACCATAGAAAAAACATTGGCAGTCTTGCTGGGGTTCCCTTGGTTACTTTGAACACAAGCAATGCCACATCTGCAGTTTGACTGAGTTGTAATTGCCATTACATGTATAGTAAAGAAAGGCATCCCTTGTGTGCCATATATTCATAAAATAGAGTTGGTAACCATATTGTCCAATAATGAACAAAACACATCACAAAATAGATTTGTTTGCATATATGACATAGAGGTATCGTTAATGCTGATTATTAAGATTTTTATATATATTTTTCCTTTAGTCAATACCTGCCAGTAACCTGATCTGTCTGTATGGTTTACATGAGAGATGTCTCAATAACTTGGTGTCTAGATACAATGAAGGACTCATCAAAGACTTTTACACGTAGGTCTTCAAGAAAAAAAATGTTGGGAAGTAAATTGAGGGTTAATTTACAAAGCAAAACTAAATACATATGGAAATAGTAATTAAAAAAATAAAGTTCTTAATTCAATGGGTCAGCCTGAAATTCTAACTTCCAGAATAAAGATCCCTTACACAAAACTGAGTAGAAACTTATTCCTTGAAAAAGCTGGAAATGTTTTATTGAAAAAAATAATTTAATCATGGTTATCTCCCTTTGTATATGATTGTCATACCATGATATAATATCAAAAGATGTAAGCTTTATATTTTACATATGTCCCTAGAAGACAAATAATATTTATTATTTCTCCATAAACTGTTTACTCCTATCAGGTACTTTATGGAGACATGGTGTTTGGCTATGTATCATGATAGATTTACCGACTTTAGAGATGAAGTGAGAGAGTTGCTGAGCAATCGTCCTGTAAGTTATATATATAGTTTGATTACATTGCTTTTGTTTATTTCTATTGCATAATAAGTACAGACTTAATTTAGAACAAAATCAAGAACATAATGCCTTCGTTTATACTTTTACTTAATGCTCACACTTAAAAACAAAAACTTTTTTTATGTAAAAGAGAACAGTATTCCCTTAACTTTTAGATTAAAGAAAATTTCTCTGATTTAAAAAGGACATAAATGCATTTCATTTTTCTTGCACTCATTTATATCTTATTCTTTTTATAAAATACCTATTGAGTAATAGAATAGAATTTGAATTAAATGAATTGTTTTTTCCCCAGGAGGAAGGTATAGAATCTGTGGAAGAGAAAGTCAGACAAATAATTGACGAGGATGTTCCTGTAAGTTATCAATATCAGAAAGTGCAGCTTCACATTTTTTCAAGATTACATTGAAACAATTTTCTTAACCTACACAATTAACGTTTATGCAAAAGTGTTGTTTTAAAAAATATTCACTGGATTATCTCCCATTGGACATTTTTGGTATATTATCTGGAATTTAGGATTGTAAAATTGTTTTTGTACTCTCAGAAATTTATGTTGAATTTTTTGTCATTGTAAATAATTGGTAAGCTTTTACCAATTAAAGATATGCCCAATAATTTTACTATCAAAAATGAATTAAAATATTGGAATAAATTTAACAATTACATTGAAATCTCTTGAATCATACTTCCATATTTATTACAGATGAACGAGTCACAAAAAGAACAATTACTGAAGATCTACCAGGCTACAGGAACAAAACGAGCTGTAGACACACGATTCCTCAGCTTCCTGAGTTACAACTACTACCACCTACCAATGTATGCTAAGCCTGGGATGGTGTGAAAAAGTGATGTTACATTCAACCGATTTGTGATCTGTGGAAACTTTGGAAATAGATTTTGATTTGATATTGAATCTTGAAATTGTGATATTTTTTGTATGTAATTGTGATCATGTTAAAATATTTTGTAAATTCTATATTAATTTCTTGCAATCTTGTTATCAATGATTTTGTTATTTGAAATGTTGAACATTGAATTAAGTTTTTTTGGTGTAAGTCACACTTTTCTACCATATCTTTTGTGTAAATCCATCTTGCTGCTAGAATATCCGTCCAATACTTGTATTTCATTATTAAATATGTTATGTTGAAACTAAATAAACAGGCTCTTTATGGATGATAATTACAGTGCTTATATGATTTTGTATCAATTTGATGACATGGTTTCGTTTATTTTTTCATGAAGAAATAGGTTTTTCTCAACATTTAAAACTGGATATAAAGTACAATTGATTTGTTTTTGTCAATCTTTGTTCCTTCGAAAGTATTATTCAATGTGAAAATACCTATTGATAAGTTAATAGAAGTTATTGAATGAAATCTGTTTATTCTGCAATATTTCATCTGTGAAATTGTTTTATTTGAAATGAGATACTCTTTTGTTAAGTTACATGCCTTTTACATGCTAATTAGTTAATTTGCATGATTTGACACATGGACATTTACAATTAAGATTATACAATTGATAGAATGAAAAGCTGAAAATACTTGATACATTCATAATAAATTTATATATGTATGGATGAGTGATGTTCTTTTATCAGTCTCCCTTTGTCACTACAAGAGGACATTGTTGTACTTGTAATCCTGAGGAAGTCAGCTCAAAAGTAGATACATATACCAGTTAAGGGGTGCAGTTAACTTTAAGAACGATGGGAAGAAAATATATCATTTTTGTCTGGTTATATTCATATATTACACAGAAGTGTTCCTAATTCTTTTCTGTTGTTAAATTCTATAAAGCTTGGAATTTAGCAAATACACCAAATGTGGTGCATATTTCGAATTTTCAAACTGAATTAGATAATTTAATTGTTCTGTGGCATGGATTGATTCTTTGGGAAAAGCCTAAAAAAAGTACCAAAACCTTTATCTTTGGTTATACTCAAGTCTTTGTGAAAGCTTACTGTGTCTGTCTAATCCCTCTTAATTGCTTTATTTTCATATTTGAAGATACTTTTGATTCTGTGTTGAATTATCAGTTGACATTTGTCAGTTTTTGGATTTTTTAACAGATTTTCAAAAAAATCATTTAGACAAAAATTAAATTGCAAAAGCAAAAGAAAAAAAACTCAAAACCACCATATACTTAAAAAAGGCATTTCTTTTGGGCTAGTACATAGAGTTTTGATTCTATATTTTTTTCATTTTCTTATAGAATGAAAACACTTGCCAATATAGAAAAGCTGTTACATGTACCACCTCAAGAAGCTCTACAAAATTCTCCTTTGTGTGGCATGATGGTAAGATGATCTCTTTAAGGGGATATGCCTTAAAAAGGTCAGTTGTATTTTTGCCTTATAAAAGAACTGTTGTAGATAGTGAAAAACTGTTTCTTGCTTAAAAGTTCAACTTAAAAAGCTCTTTAAAAGTCTCCATTGTACTGAGTGGCCAGGTTGGACCTCTTTTAGGTATTTGGCAGGTTATTTTTAGTTCACCTGGACCAAAGGTCCATGTGAGCTATTGTCATCACTAGGCGTCAGTAGTCGGGTTTAACTTTTCTATGAAAATCTTCTCTTAAACTGCTGAAGGGATTGCTTTGAAACTTTGCACACTTCATCTATAGGATGTCCTCTACCAAGATTGCACAAATGATGATTGTTGACCAAATAACATGGCCACTGTGGCTAAAAATAGAACAGGGGGGTCAGACTACTGTTTTTGGCTTGTAAATCAAAAAGTATAAGAGATAGATTAAATCTGATGCCACCTCACTGCTTCGGCATCAAAAGCTTTACAAAAGTCTCCATTTGGTCAAAGTTGTCAGATGACCCCTTATAGCGGTATCAGCCCCTTAAAGGTGAAAAAAAAATTGTTTCATGTTTTTGCCCTTTAGTATGAAAACTATTGCAGATAAAGAAAAGCTGTTTCTTGTCTAGCAGTGGCGGTGGCGATGGCGTTAACTTTTTGGAAAAGTTTTATGAGCACCTCCATTTCTAAAGAACTATAGGTCCTGGGTTAATGAAACTTGGTTTGCATATGCCCCAGTAGTAGCTTAGCACAGTTGCATCCCCATCTTTTGACCTTGACCTTGATTTTCCGGTTGAGTGACTTTGACAATTTTCAATACATAAAATAGCAATTGAAAAGTTTTGCGAGCACCTCCATATCTCAAGTATTATTGGTCCTAGGTTGATGAAACTTGGTATGCATATGCCCTAGTAATAGCCTAGCACAGCTGCATCAAAATCTTTTGACCTTGACCTTGATTTTCTGGTTGAGTGACTTTGATCATTTTTATTGCATATATTTGCAATGTTTAAGTTCTATAAACATCTTTTGATCTCACAAACTGAAAATCCATGTAAATTCAAAATAAAGTGGAAGTAAGAAAGAATAATTGTTTCTGATGGTGCCGGCAGGCGAGACATACTTAAGTGGTTTTTTTTTCATGTTTTTTGGCGTATGGAATGAAAACTATAGCAGATAGAGAGAAACTGTTGCTTGCTTAAATGTTCAGCTCATTAAGCTCTACAAAAGTCTTCATAGGATCGAAGTTGTCGGATGACCCCTTATTGGGGATATGGCCCCTAACATGATGTTTTTTTTTTCATGTTTTTGGCCTATAGAATGAAAACTATAGCAGATAGAGATAAGCTGTTGATGGCTTAAATGTTCAGTTCATTTAGCTCTACAAAAGTCTTCAGAGATTTGAAGTTCTCTTAATAACAGTTTTTCAAGTTTTGGGCATACAGTATGAAAACTATAGTAGATAGAGAAAAGCTGTTGCTTGCTTAAATGTTCAGCCCATTTAGCTCTACAAAAGTCTTTGTAGTCGACATCAAGACCAGGTGAGCGATTAGAGCTCCTGGGAGTCTGTTGTTTAAGGTAAAAAGGTTTTTTTTCTCCTATAGAATTAAAAATAATTTAGCAGAGAAAGGTGTACAAAAAGTCTCAGTTGGGCTGTTTTCTTCAAACGATACGATTTTAGGTGACATGCCCAAATAAAAGTGACCACAACTCAGGCTCCTGGGAGCCCCTTTGATGATTTATCAATTTATTTGTGACCAATTGCAAGATGACGAGTCTATATTGAAGGCTGCTTGCTGTTTTCTGTTGTAGATTATTGGCCAACGTCTCTGAGTTTATGCTCTTTTCACTGTCAATTGACCACTCTTGCAATCTTCAAGGCTTGATATCTGCTTTCTTTTTAGTTGACAGCACTGTGAACATTTGTGTTTTTGTTTTTTCGATGGCAACTCTATACCCTGAGACCTGTGCATATGATATGCTGATGAAAATAAATTTGCAAAGTGTCTTTATACCTAACCATTTGCCTTCAACTATGTATTGATGCATCATGCACGTTGTTCTTTATTTCCACTCAAAACTTGAAATTGCGGTGAGAGCTGTTCTCCGTGTGACTTGATTTTGAAGAACAGCCAAACACAAAAAAAGTGTTGTTCCTGTTTTGTTTTATCTTTATGTTTATAATGTAATTTCGTGTTGGGACTCCATATTCATTTCTGAATTTAATAGAACTAAAAACCTCCTTGAACAATGAAAACTCACTGCCTTACAGGTTGACTAGTAAAAAACTTCAAATCTAGTTTTTTTTAATCTTTTGCACTTCAACACTATCAAGAAATAAGATTAACAAAACTTCTTAAATGCTTGGTCTAACACAAACTGAAATAAATTTTGTTGGGTGCTGAGATTATTTTGACCCCCTTCTGCTAAACAGAAAAAGAAGGTCCAAAAAAAGAAATTCATCCTTTAATTTTCATCTACTATGTGTAAAAATTAACTTGCAAAAGCCCCTTTTTTGGGTCTTTACTTTTAAGCGAAATTATGAAATGATGCCAGATGGGATGTGCACATTTTCAATGTATACCTGTAATATCTGAGTAAAATTTAAAAAGATCTAGTTTTGGATTTATGAGATTCAGATTACGCAAAAAGCACCACTAGTTTAGTTTAAACATATTTTATTTGCTAATACATGAATACATATAATTAACAAAAAGGATAGGACACAAGTTGTGCCAACTTACGTGGTCTTCTCCTAATTAATGTGTATAAACATGCAACATACATAATACTTTTTTTAAACTAACAGTCGTAATACTAGTAAAGAAAAATGTATATAGATGAAAAGGGAATAATATTTAAATGTTTTGTTTTGTTCTGAGCCACACAAACGATGTCTGCTCGCCTTCCTTTACACCATTTGAAATCTTTCTGTCTTTTTAATAAATTCAAAGACATGTTTGAAGATTGTATTATTTTCATCCTCAGACAGCAGTTCACTTCCAGAAGTTATTAATTTTATATCTATGTCAATGTTTAAGGAATTCAAGTATTCGAAGAGAATATTTCTAATGCCGTGATAAAAGGGGCAGCCAAAAAAATAGTGTATCCTGTCTTCCTTTTCAGAACCACATCGACATTTAGGGTTTGCGACCAAGTTTACTTTAAATAAATCATAATTGAGAGAGGAAGCTGAACATCTAAGCTGGGTCATAATTATGTAAAAAGGCACCACTATAGCGCGACGGACAGACGGATGGAGGAACCACACTCATGGACATGCTTTCGCTTTCCCTTAATTCAGGCGATGCAAGTAAAAATTAAATCTTTCAGGGTGGGGGTCAAACCAATGCACTTTTCAGTTCTGCAATCATTTAAAATCTTGCTTTTCGTTACACATTGTAAATTGACAAACAACAATTTCATGAAACTGTAATCCGATTATTTTGTCCCTTTTGATATTTTTACGCTTAAGGTTTAAAGTGTTTATAAACGTTACAAAGCGATCTTTAATAACGCATTAGGGAGGATTCAGTATAGAAATAATAGGTTAAACCAGGATTTAGGCAAAAAATCGCTAGTTTTTTTTGCCTTTGCAGCGATGTAAGACGGAATGCATGTTTTAAAATCTAAAATTTTCTACTCGTTTTACAGTCATTTTGTTGGTCAATATTTTAATTTATAATCATACATATACACTCAGAATACCTTTGAGATACTTAAAATAAATAGAGTTTAAACGGGGTTTAAATTGAAAGACAAGAGGTTCCAGTACAAACATGCAGATGCTCACTATTTTCACAATGAAGACCATCTTTTGTTTCGCTGTTAAAAATGTCAATCCTGATGAATAATCTCTAAACCCATGCATGCCAAAAGTCAACTTTGTCGCGTTTCTAGAGACGGAATCATACGACTAAGATTTAGAAGAGGAAACGCACTATCTACGCTTCCACAACTTAAGATCTATACAACCGCTGTGGGTGGATGTCCAAATGGCTTTCTCAAGCTTTCAATTAATGTTTTCCAGAAGATTTTCTCTCCAACACCCGTACAGTAAGTAAGGTATGGAGTACTCTCTATCAAAGCCTTCAGCCTGTTTGTCATATGTTTTGAGTCGATGGATTTAAGCATCACAAGAAGAGCCACGTCTTTGCCTTGTTTTCTCCTTCGCTCATGAACCAAATCTATTTCCCATTGGCACCATTCGCTTTCAGCAAAGTTATTCGACATGACGACGATGATTTTCCGACATCTGCTCATGTATTTCTCTATATTCCCTGTAACAGATTCGCCGACGTCGAAATCTCTTTGATGGAAACAAACCTTCATTCCTTCATTCATTTCAAGTCGTTTCACACAAACGTTATGAACCCACTCACTGTCGGCCTCGCAGTAAACTATAAAAGCATGATATTCATAATCCTCGTCACTCTCTAAGCGTATATAGCCGGATTTTCGGTTTTTATAAAATCTACAAAGATATATGTAGTTTTTAATGTTAGTTTGACATTTGTAAAAGATAAGAAAAACGACCGCAGCAAATACTCCTAAAGATACCAAGGAAATAGCAGTTATAACCCATGGGTTTTTCTCTCTGCAACTCTCGACGGTTGGATTATAGTCTTGCAGGAGGACATCGCGCATATCACCAGGCAGTTTACATTTATAATAACGGGGGTACCCAACAAGAGTAAGGTTCAACCCTTTATTTCCCGATTCAGCATTTCGTCGTATCCAGTCTCGGAACCACATCTGGTCACATGTGCAAGAATAATAGTTATTCCCTAAATCTAGTAAGTTCAATGATTTTAATAAACTTGGAGGGAATGTTGTCTGGTTGACCAATCTTATAAAATTAGATCGAAGGCTTAAATACTTTAAGGACGAGTGATTTCCAAAAACCCTATCACTGTAATTCCAGCCTTGAAGTATGTTGCTTTTTAAGTTGAGAACCTCCAACTGTTTCATGGTTTGGAAGGTATAATAAGGCATGGATCTTATCGCACAGCCTTCCATGTAAAGGGATCTCAGCTTTACAAGAGGTCGAAATATAGTCCTGAATATATCGTACTGTCCTCGAGTGGGTAGCGTGTTGAATGACAGATAAAGTCTTTCCAGATTGGGACAATATTTGAAAAGAGTTTTTGGGTTATAACTGTGGTAAATTCCTTTGTTAAACTGAAAGCTGTTCTGCGTAAAGTTCAAAACTTGAAGAGATGAGCAATTAAAAGCAAATGGTTCGATAGTGTGGAGACGGGTGTTTTGTGCAATGTACAGCTTTTTTAGATTGTGAAGTTCACTAAAAGTGTTACTTTGAAGAGTTCGGAAATTGTTGGCATTCATTCCAAGTTTTTCCAAATTTTGCAAGCATTTGAATGAATTCTGGTCCATCTCTGCTATAGAATTATCATCCAGTCGCAGAAGGAGCAATTTGGGAACCAGAGTGGTCTTGTCAGGGCCACACCAAGCTGGAATGTCTTGTATAAAATTACCATTAAGATTTAGTTCCTTAACATTGAGGAAACCGTCTAATGTAAGATTCTTTATTCTGTTCCACCCTAGATTTAACTTGGCTAGATTTTTGATAGGTTGGAAGACTCTGCTGTCTATGGTTTGTAGGCGATTTCGGATCAAAGACACATTAAAAGATCGCCGTATGTTGCCTGAGAAAGCCTGGAACATATCTAAAGGTAACTTCTCCCATCCATTGCCAAAGAACTGGAGAAATGACATGGTACGAACTGGCAAACTGCCAAACGAATTGATCAACGCCGAAATGTTTAATTTTGGTTCCTTTGAAACTTCGAGTGATGTAAGGTCGCGAAAGTCTTGAAACGCATCAAGGTCTATAAACAAAATTCTGTTGTCTGTTAAATTTAATGTATTGACATGCATGTCATACGAGGTCAAATTGGCAAAAAAGTCCCTGGATATATGGTTAAAATGATTTTCCACTAGCTTCACCGTTATGACATAGCTTGGAAGTCTTGGAATAAATGTTAAATGTCTTGAATTACATGTAGCGCTTTTTGACCTTTTGTTACATATACACGGGTACTGGCATTGCGCTTCACATCCCCACTGCATGCTTGCTGAGATGACAACAATAATGGTAATAATTGTATCTGTTTTCATGTTAATAGCTCTAGCAAAAAAGAAACAAGAAATGATTAAGTTGTTTTAAATATTTGATGGTAACTCACGAATCTTGATTGCAGAAATTTTTTGTCTCTTTTATGCACAAAATTTCTTAACAAAGAGAAGTAAATACATCGTGTATTTTATCTGCTTTTGAAAGACAATATGATAATATGTACGCAAAACAAAAACCTTTTGATAAAAGTGCGCTTTTAAATGTGTCATGTGTTTTATTGTTTGTTCATGTAATTAATCAGCATGGTTATCACTTGAAACATCATAATTTCTAAACATTTAAAAGAGTTATTTACACATTTGCAAATATTGAAGAAAAAAAGGTAATTACCTGCAAGCAAAGCTCCGACTAAGTTTATGTCGCATCAACAACAGAGTGCTGCCAAACAAAATGATCAAAACCAGAAGGTGACTAATATTTCATTCATATAGATATTCAAAAATATACAACTGAGAAAAGAAAAGAAAGTACAAATGGGTTTTTAGAAATTTCCATCAACATTAGTTTACTGGGATTTAATATTTTGTAAGTCCTACTACGAAAGTAGGACACCTTATATGTACCTGTACCTGTGAACTGAAATACTTCCTCGTGTAGAATTTTTTGTTTTTGTACTAGAATATGTCTTTGTATGGTAGAATGAATATAATCTTTTCTTATTTATTTTTTTTTACAAATTTGAGTTTTATGTTCGCACAGGGTGAACAGTATTAGGGACCACCCATTTGATTTCTATGGGGCAAGGGGGGGGGGGGGGGGGGGCTTTGGTGAAATTTGAAATAAAAAGGCAGGACGGCATAAATCAGGAAATAAAAAGCCGACAGGACGGCAAAAATCAGGAGATAAAAAGACAGGAATGATATAAAAATCCAGGCTTCATTTTTTTTCGAAAATAACAAGGCAGTATGTAAAAAGTATCCATAGCCTCATAAAAATCAAGTGGTTGCTCCCTTGGTCATACATGCATTGACAATCAGGCTATCATACGCTAGATTATAGCTTGTTATAGAACAATCAAACAAGTTGTAAGTCTATCAGTTTACAATAGTAACGAAAATCTTGTGTACATGTATTTTAAATATTTATGAAATATTATTCCGATTTGTATACAGAACCGCCATCGGAGGTTGCCCTAGTGGTTTCCACGTCCACTTGAGCAATGCCTTCCAGAACAACCGTTCTCCTATTCCACTCGAATATCTCAGTTGCGGTGTGCTGTCCAATAGAGTTTTCAACGAATCAGTCATATGGTTGGAATCTATATTTTCCAACATGAGCAACACCGACACTTCTTTTCCTTGTTGTCGACGGCGTTCCTGAACTAAATCGACCTCCCACTGGCACCATTCACTTTCTGCGAATGAATTTGTCATGACAACGATAATTTTCCTACACATTCTCATGTATTTCCCAATATTTGCGGTAACAGGAACGCCTAGGTCAAAATCCCGATGGTGAATACACACACGAGCTTCTTCAGACTCTAACCGTTTTACTAGAACATCATGAACCCATCCTCGATCCTTATCCGAATAAACGACAAATACATCATAGCAAAAATCAGTTCCCTCTAGTTTGATATACCCACTTCTACGCTTTCTGTGAAATTTGATAAGGTATATGTAGTTACGAATGTTGTTTTGACATCTGTACAAGACAGCAAACAAGATGGTTATGCAAGCTACCGTTGTGAGAACAATAGCAACAATTACTTTGGTATAGTTTTTCTCTTTGCAGGTGTCATCAGTGGGGTTATAGTTTTGTAAAAGTTCACCTTTGAGATAACTAGGAAACATACACACATAACCTTGAGGGTATCTCAAAAGTTTTGATTTGTTTTTGTCACCAGATTCTTCGTGGTCGCGGATCCAGTCGCGAAACCACTTCAGCTCACAAGTACAAGAGAAAGGATTGTCAGACAAGTCCAGTGCTTCAACACCGGATAGGAATGACGCGGGAAAGGTAGTACTGTTAACCAGTCTTATGTTATTTGCTTGTAAATTTAAGAGTTTAATGGAAGATTTGTTTCCGAATGTTCTTTCACCGTCCGTTATGCTATTAATGTAGTTACCTTGTAAATTCAACAATTTTAAGCTTTTCATCTTCGGCAGGATATCCAGGGGTATTGATCTCAGATGAGTGTTAGGGAGGGTTAGTTTCTTTAACTTTGTTAAGGGTGCTAACATCTTTTGTAATATGCCAGACTTTTTTACATAAGGGAGAAAATTATTGGTCAAATCCAGGGTAAATAAGTTCGGACAGTTTTTAAACAGAGTATTTGGGTTGTACTTCCCGGCGGACTTTTCTCCCTTGTCAAAATGAAATCTGTTGTTCTGGAAAAACAAAATTTGAAGCGATGATATATTAAATCCCGTATCTTGAATCTTTTCCAGTCTCGCAAGATCAGACAAGTGTAATGCAGATAAATTAGTTAGTAAACTAAATGTGTTGTTTTCGATGAAACGCATGTTGTTTATATTAAGTCTTAAGAATTTAAGCTTTCTTAAGCATAAAAACGATCTGTTGGTCATCACGCTAATTGAATTGCTTTCCAAATCGCACGAAATAAGATTCGGTAAATAGCTTTCGTTGTTGTTAGAACACCATATTGGTATATTTGGAAGGTCATTTCCTCTCAAGTACAAATGCTCCAAATGAGGCAGATATACCAAATTTATAGTTAAGAGTTTATTATTTGTTAGGTCTAAATTCTTTAACTCTTTCAATGGTGAAAGAATAGTTGCATCAAAGACTTCAATAGCGTTGCTGGCGAAGGACACAGTAATAACACTACTGAGCGTTGGCGAGGCGAACATATCGGGCAATATAGATTCCCAACCATTATTTGTGAAATAAAGGTTTTTTATGGCTGTATTCTTGAGACTTTGCAAAGAGTCTATGATACCTCTTTGAGGAAGATAAGGCTCTCTTGAAATATCTATTACACTCAGGTTTTGAAAATTTAAAAATGCATCACTAGTGATGTTCTTTGTCAAATTGTTTGTAAGGTTTAACCGAGTGATTTGGTTAAAAGTCGTCAAATTTTCGAAAAATTCCACATCGATGTAGGAAAAACTGTTTTGTATAAATTTTGTCTTTTCCACATAGCTAGGGAGTTTTGGTATGTAATTCAAACGTCTGGAATTGCAAGCTACCTCCTTTTCTCGTCGGTTACAGAAGCAATGCTTTGGACAGTCCCCCTTTTTGGACACGCTATTGACAATAACCCACGTTGTAAAGACGATGAGTGTTGATGTAGTTTTCATTCTGAAAAGTTAGAAAAGCAAAGTACAAGTAAATTTAATAAACCTATTTAAGTCTTAATTTTAAGTCTTATTGGATGCAAATTCAACCCTACCCCTCGAAAGAACAGAAAAACTTAACTTTTGATGATTTAAATCATGTTGTTGTCGTTAAACACTATATTCTTTCCTGTTCTGGTTTTAACAAAATATTCTCGTGAGAAAAAAACTCTACATACAAAAATGTTGCATTCGTGAGCCTTCCTTATCATAAATTTTCACAGAGATTGAAACTGATTCCATATATCTTACCAGTAACCAAGTTCTTACCTTAATATCTATCAGAGTAAGCCGGCGAGCACTAGGCAAGCACTAAACAAGAACAATCACTTGACAAAAAACTTCCTGTTCAAAATTGGAAAATTCAATTTTATTTTTATCCTCTTACTTTAAATTTAAATTCAAAAAGCAAAACGAAAAATATGGCAAGGAAACGAGTTCTTGTATTACTAATATGTATTTGACGTAATTCCATGCATCGATGATATACAGCATAACCAAATTAACCGTGTTGATACCCGTTTTGGTATTGTATTTTGAAATCACCGGGTTGATAATCACTGCTGGTGGACCAGATGTCCCCTAGGGTAATCACAATCCTGGTCGTCAGACGTGTCTGACACGAATTTACCATTAAATATCTAATATTTTTTGTTATTGAAATTCCCGATTGTTAAGTTCTAAATAGTTAAATCCTTGTACTGTCTTCGTAGCTAGATTAGGCTTCCCTGTTCGAACCTTTTGGCTTTGAATACTTTTCATTCAATACTTTTGTTTTTTGACCTTCCTATGTTTTGATTCAAATGCTGCTGATGAGAGGTTACTACTTGAAATATCGATAGACAGCATAACCATGTTCATACCTGTTTTGGTAATGTATATTTTAAAAGAAGTGCTGAAGTGCGGAAAGCGAGAAGTATGTTCATAGTTCGAACTTCTCACTCAGACTTCTGACTTAATTAAATCTCTTCAGAGTTCGCATTACATGTACTAAGAAGCTTCTATGTTCAGAAGCAGAGGTACCAAAGGGGCATCCGAATGTCAAAGGGCAGAGACAAAACCAATAAACACAAACTAGGACAGGATGAAAAAAAAAACAGATAACAAATAAAATACGGAAACAGAAAAACTACTGAATATCAATTAACAAAGCAAACTCTAGTCTTAATGAGAGTGAACTCAGGTGATCCGGAAGAATAAGCGGACAGCGGTTCTTGTCCCCTATTGCACACCCGTAGCGCTGCAAATTTCCAATTCAGTGTGTCAAATTAGGTAAAGGAAGACCAACCAAAAAAAAACTTATGACAAACCAACATCTGCACTCATCTGAGAGATGGAAATCCCATATTTGTCTATGAGCGCATGGTGTCTACCGTGAAATTTCTTGAGTGACGACAGCAACCGAGGAGCAACATAACCTTGTGATAACATTTTTTTGTATCAAACGTGATGCTCTGCCGAGGAGATCGATGTAATTACCGCAGGTTCTGGAGTAACGAATCAATTGTGAAACGAAAACTCCATAAGATGGAGCGGACGAAGAAGAGAAAGTTGACAACTGGAAAGTTGAAGTCATCACGTTTGTCATAGTGAATTGTTGAAAGTCTTCCTTGAGAGACAATTTCAAGATGTAGATCTTAATATGAAGCAGAATTCCTAGAATCTGTTGTGTCCTTTATCTCAACTTCCTGAGGATATATAAGATGGAGAGAGTCACCAAATCGAGAATTGTTTAGTGAGAGGACATCATCAATATAACGGAACGTGAGGTTAAAAGAAAGAGCTAGTCTACGATCTTTTTTGTCTAGAATAGATTGTAAAAGGTCTGCTTCATATGAATGTAGAAACAAATCAGCAAGCAAAGGTGCATAAATAGTGCCCATTTGGATCCCTAATGTTTGCTGAACACTGGCATAACATTGTTTTATATTCGATGTTTTTTACATCTTCCTAAAAAATGACTTTTTCTTAAAAGACTTTACGATAAATGAACAGACATAACTGACTTAGTGTAAGAATTATTTAATACATTTTTACGCTTTTTTCTATTAAAATACAGGCCTAAGTTAAAACAATAAGATGTGTACCCGACCCTTTAATACACCTGCAAATTTGGAAACCTAACATCGGGTCAGTTCGTTTTATCCACAAAGCCACTGGAATTTGTGCCCGTGGTGATTGAATGGAACAGCCCTGTCATAATGAATGCCAAAATCAATAGTACAAAGATATTTTCAGTGTATATTGTGTTGCAAACCCACCAGAATAAAAAAAAGTAGTAGCAAAGGTCCTCTTTTGCATCTTAACAAGGTCTTATATAAATTACAAACGGCAAAGTCTTATAATGATACCGTTCACATTCGATCAATTCACGGATACCTTTCGCATTGTAAATGAATATGTTTAGAAGTATTAAACTCTTTATTCTGCATTTTTTCGAACTTCTGATTTCACCTTAAATAAAATGTTGAAATACCAATGTAACTTAAAAAGAATCAAGTTTTCATTTTTATTGAATATTTTTCATCTACCTATATATATATATATATCAGAGTTGCTTGAATTGGCTTCTTCTGGTCGAACTGCTAATATCATAGATTAAATGAGATGTATTAAATGGTGTACGTGGCATAACTGAGTTCCCCTCTTACATCTCAAGATTAGCGTTCGATCTTCCTTAGTTGTGAACAATTCATGAACCGATTTTCCGACCGACATCATTGCAAGTCGGGACCATTGAGATCCACCAATTCTCCGGTATGACCGATTCGTTTTTATCATTTTCTCTGGACTATGAAATTGATCATTCAAGTTCGGTAGTTTTGTTATTACCTTTATTTACTATAACCAAGCCAATGTCGCTGCTGGTGGAGTGAAAATTCCCCGAGGGCATTGCAACTTAGTAGCTTTTTTAGCAATTATGAAAACTTACAAAATTCAGAACTCGATGCCGGCTAGGACGTCTCCTGGATTACCAAGGTCCTCCTTTGCTACCTCTAAGAACAAGGTAGCAAATGAAGTTGTTGTGTTGTTGTTCCTATGAATATCCTTAAGGATACCACCAATTTGACTTTTGTTCAGCCAGAATGTAACTATTATTTCAAAACATCAGATTCATTTCAAATTATCAAACCATGTTCTATTAAACTCAATGACGTTCTAAAATCATCCCCACTACCTACTATTTCGACATGCAGATCTAAAACCGGTAAAAAATCAACTTGCAAGACCTGTGATATGCTTATTATTTCTCCTGAATTTACCAGTAACTTAAACGGTAAAGTTTACCAAACCCTTTCTCACGACCCTCTGGACTGTTCTACCGGAAATGTCATTTACGGAATTGAGTGTACTTTATGTGGACTGTTGTATGTCGGTGAAACCAAAAATTCATTGCGTTCTCGCATGAATGGTCATAGGTATGACACCAAAAATTCTGATTATCGGGTTTTGTATAACCACTTTAACAAACCTAACCATGACCAATGTTTGAACATGAAAGTCTGGTTTATCGAAAAGATTTACCACGACACTGGCAGTCCTAATCTTAGTACACCTCACCGTTAAAAAACGAGAGCTTCACTGGATAAAAACTTTAGGTACTGCAATGCCTTATGGATGTAATGATAACATCAAAGGAGTAGGAAATCTTTCTAGCCCACAATGTAGTGAGGCGACTGTTATGAAACTGTTTGACCCTAATGGTAGACACAAACGTAGTCATGGTCACAAACGATACAAACCGAGATCTGGTGCCAGTCAAACTGAGAACAGACCTCTTTCAGACATGTTTGATGATCTGGCAACAAGTCTGCAACAACCATTGGGAGTCCATCATGTTCGTACCATTCTCTATTCACTACGAGTCACGAAACTTAAAGACCTCCGTGATCTTGGGTTAGAAAAAGCAGGTACTGATCCATTTTCTCCTTCTAACAGGCTTACAAGCATTATCTGCGACGTTGCCCTTTTCCGTCTTTTTAAGCCTGTAAGAAGTGAGCCTCTTACTACCAGTACGAGGATAAGAAATTTCTCCATATTCCATTTAAGAACAAAGGGATAGATGCTATAAACATCAGCAATATTTTAAATCGTAAGGAAGCTACATATCAAATTCCTCCATATTTCAAAAATCAGTCAACACCAATTGTGTCCTACCGCTACACTAAAACCATAAGTAGTAAAATTTTCAACCACAAAAAGGCATTGCAGGACCTAAACATTGAAGAATATCTAAAGTCCCCTCTGACATGTGATTGCTATGCTTCTCCCTTTGTTCATGGTCCATCTGGTCATGTCATCACGGTGATCTTAAGATAATTGAAAATGATTTATTATGTAATGTGGTTTCCCCATGGACCTAAATTCAGGGAACAGCAACGTATAAATTGGAATCACATATTTAAGATCATCATGGGCGCTGTGGAGGACTATGCTAGAGCCTGGATAAAGAGGGAAAAGGACCAAGAACCAGAGCTTGAATAACTGTCGGACTAGGTCAGGACTATCCGATCTCTTGTACGAAGCCGAATAGATAAACTTCGCAAATGTGTGAACCCCCGGCCTTCTTCTGTATTTAGAGATCGTGAAACTCTCAATTGTCTCTCTTCCTTACATGACAGGTATGTTGTCACCAGCAGACAAGGCTTCCAATAATATAGTTTTTGTATGTAATGCACATTATTACAATTGTCTAATAAAAGAACTAGGCATTGATGGTAATACTTCCGCAAGTGCTACATACAAACGGACTACATTTAACAAAGATGAAATCAAAGCCAACCATAGCTCTTTTATGTCCTCTTTCAATATTCCAATGAAAGAGGAACATAAAGAATTACCATAATTGTACTGGATACCTAAACTTCACAAAAATCCGTACAAAGAAAGGTATATAGCTGGATCTTCATCATGTTCAACTACAGAGCTGTCCGTTCATTTAACTAAAATCTTGTCTGCTGTCAAAGAAGGTCAACAAGCATACTGCGACACTATTTATAATCGTAGTGGAATTAACCATATGTGGATTTTGAAGAACTCAAAAGTTTTGTTAGATAATTTTAAATCTAAATAAATATAAATAAAATATGTTTAAGTTACATTGGTAGTTTAGCAATTTATTAAAGGGGTTTGAAGTTCGATAAAGTGCAGGATAAAGAATTGTATACATACTATTCATGTACAATGCGAAAGGTATCCGTGAATTGATCGGGAGTGAACGGTATCATTTTAAGACTTTGCCGTTTGTAATTCACATAAAACCTTGTTCAGATGCAAAAGAGGACCTTTGCTAATACATTTTTATTCCGGTGGGTTTGCAACAAAATATACACTGAAAATATCTTTGTACAATGGAAAAAAAACAGCTTAATGAAAATCGGCATAAAATACGAACTGTATCCTTGCTGATTTCTGAACTGTACAGAAGTGTTTGCATAGAACGAAGCAAATTTAAGAGGCCGCCGATAGCGATAAAGTAGCTGGAGTTTGGTGCCACCAAATGCACTAGTAAGCTTTTCTGTATATATTTGTTATCATGTAGAACCAAGTGTCAACTTACCTCCAGGCGGATCAAAATATCGGTAAAAACTGGAAACGGTATCCGTTCGTGTGACGTAGGGTCCTGGCCGTGTAGGCTATAATACGAAAAACCTGACTGCACCTGACTAGGAAAAAAGTCACGTTCCTTAGTTCCTTACCTGCTAAATCGTATTTCCTACCCACCACTTCTTTTAGCAATGACAGTCAAAACTCTCCTAACCGAATTACCTTGTGTCCCCATTTCCACCACTTCATCACCATTTCGTGCCTTTTCCCGGAAATAACCGAAATCACGCTGCTTGGGAGTAACGCAAATAACTAACTAATTAATAAATTATTCTAAAAATTATTACTTTTTTTAAACTAGCTGTATTCGTTCTGTTAGGACTAAGATGTAAATTAGTACAAATATTATAAATCATTATCTCCATTCAGGGAAATCACTTTCACTATGAAATTGTCCTGACCACTTGATTTTCTTCGAAGACTGGGATGTAACAAAAATACATTCCTGATTCTGATTTTTGCCCCCCTCACTGGCCTTTAGAGAGAATTCTTACACAAAGTTTTTCTTCATTGTGAGGTTTGAAAATCAAATAATTCTTGTACACACTTTGCAGGTAGAGTATTTTGCAATGATGTAGTTTTAAGCCATTTGAGTTCTAGCAGAGGCGGATCCAGAGATTCTGAAAAGAGGGGGCCCACTGACTGGCCTAAGAGGGGGCCCGCTTTAGTCACGCTTCAATGATTTCCTATATATTCAACCAAATTTTTCCGTCAAAAGGGGGGGCCCGGGCCCCCCGGGACCCCCCCCCCCTGGATCCGCCTATGTAACTAGTGAAGGGTATCCTGGTTTATTTGTTGAAAATGTTTGACCATTAATTTGACCAAAATCAAAAACTTCTTACCCTGCACCTTAGAGAATATCGATGTTTAAAAACTATGGTAAATATATGTTGCCGTTTGCTAAAACCTTTAGTTCATGAAGTTTTTCTTTCAACGTCTTCATTTGATTAAAGTCCTCAAGTGACACTTTTTATGATTATCCCTTTTTAAGTTACCAAAATCTGCTTTTTACCTCATTAAATATAAATTATTTTAGATAAATAATGTATAGCTGTTGCATTGATTCTTAACATAAATATTCAGATCAGTAGCCAATTTAGTGACCTCTTTCATGTTCATCACCATTAGTGAAGATGAGAAATGATGAAATGTTTATTTCCATTCACCATATATATATTTACATTTCTGTGCTTGCTTATTTTGATAATTATTTTAACATAAAATCAAGTCATTTTGATGAAAATGAAAAGGGGTAACTACATTACAGGGAATACCTGTAAGGCCCGTAAGGGATTACACGAAATCCTGATTACGCTTACTTATATATAAAGAGAGAAAAAACAAGCCATAACTGATAAGTATTACACAACTGAAATATCCAATCAAAAGATGCCAGTGTACGAGTATAACCGAGATAAACCTTGAAATGTCCCAGAAAAAAATGAAGATAGGTTTTGTGTGATGATATAATACTAAATAGTTGTTTGAAGTGTTATGTTGGATTTAGAATCGATATGTTTAATTTTTTAACATCAGTCGATAAATGCTTCTTAGCTAGCTGTCAGTAATCCGAGTGTTTTCAAAAATGTTCCTTTATGTCTCATTGTTCTTGTATACTACAAAAGTACCCTTGTCTCAGGTTCTCTCTTGGTGAATTGAACTTGTATCGATTTGATTTTTAAAGTGTGGTATTTTTTGTGATTTGTACAAGCTTAACAATAGGGGGAAGGTTGTGCCCAAAAAACAAGTTTTAACCCCGCCACATTTTATATGTGCCTGTCCTGCGGTAAAGTTTATATGACATGGTGACAGTTGCGTAATTATCTGTATAGCAAATATCAGATGCCTAGCCATTATACTTTTCTAGAAAATCATTTTCCACAAAAGTCTTACAAGGAAGTTTTCGGCCTGAAAAAGTTCACAGAGTCACTGGAGCATGACAATGGGATCAAAGTCCCATGTCATGGTGACAGTTACGTAGACCATAACCTTAACTGTCTGTATACCAATTATCACACACCTAGCTATTTTGCATTTTTAAGAAATGCATTTCCCACAAAAGTCTTACAAAAAAGGTTTACAGCCCGAAAAAAGACCTAAGTTCACAGAGTCACTGGAGCGTAAAAATGGGGATAATGTCACACGGCATGGTGACGACTGCGCCTATAAAATCATGAAAATCTTGTGTAAGAACGTATATGATTGATTGATTAATTGTTAGTTGTTTAATGTCCTGTCGGCGATATTGCAGCCATCTTCATGACACAAACAAGTTGATACATTTAAATAAAAGCTTGATATAATAAAACAAAGTCAAAAAGAAAGTAATCAAAATGATGATAATTACTTAATAAATAGATAAAGTCAAACATAATTAAAGAACAATAAAAAATAAATTAAACATAACGAAAACATTTATGAAGTGTTATTTTGATTTGTAAACAAAACTGCCTTCGGGGGTTGCCCTAGTGGTTTCCACGTCCACTTCAGCAATGCCCTCCAGAACAACCGTTCTCCTCTTCCATTGGAATATCTCAACTGTGAGGTGCTGTCCAATAGAGTTTTCAACGAATCAGTCATATGGTTGGAATCTATATTTTCCAGCATGAGCAATGCCAACACTTCTTTTCCTTGTTGACGACGGCGTTCCTGAACTAGATCGACTTCCCATTGGCACCATTCGCTTTCTGCGAATGAATAATTTGTCATGATAACAATAATTTTCCTGCACATTCCCATGTATTTTCCAATATTTGCGGTTACAGGAACGCCTAGGTCAAAATCCCGATGGTGAAAACACACTCGAGAATCCGCAGACTCTAGCTGTTTTACTAGAACATGGTGCACCCATTTTCGATCCCTGTCCGAATACACGATAAAGACATCGTAGCTGTATTCAGTTCCCTCTAGTTTGATATACCCATTTCTGCGTTTTCTATGAAAGTTGATTAGGTATATGTAGTTACGAATGTTGTTTTGACATCTGTACAAAACAGCAAACAGGATAGTTATCCCAGCTACTGTGGTAAGAACAATAGCATCGATTGCTTTGGTATAGTTTTTCTCTTTACAGGTTTCGCCAGTGGGGTTATAGTTTTGTAAAAGCTCACCATTCAACTGACCAGGAAACATACACAAATAACATTCCGGGTATTTTAAAAGTTTTGATTTATTTTTGTTACCTGATTCTTCGTGATCGCGGATCCAGTCACGAAACCACTTCAGCTCACAAGTACAAGAAAAAGGGTTGCCAGACAAGTCAAGTGCTTCTACGCTTGAGAGGAATGAGGAGGGAAAGGTTGAACTATTTACCAGTCTTATGTTATTTGCTTGCAAATTTAAGATTTTGATGGAAGATTTGTTTCCGAATGTTCTTTCGGCGTCCATTATGCTGTTAATGTTATTACCTTGTAAATTCAACAATTGTAAGTGTTTCATCTTCGGAAAGGTATCCAGGGGTATTGATTTCAGCTGAGTGTTAAGCAAAGAAAGTTTCTTTAATTTGTTTAACGGTGCCAGAATCTTTTGTAACATGCCAGACTTGTTTACACATGGAAGAAAATTATTTGTCAAATCCAGGATTAATAACTTCGGACAGTTTTTGAACAGAGTACTTGGGTTGTATCTCCCATCTTTGTCGAAGTGAAATTTGTTTCTGAAATAGAAATATTTGAGCGACGATACATTAAATCCAGTGTCGTGAATTTTCTCCAATCTTGAAATATGAGATAAGTGCAATGTTGCCAAACTAGTCAGTGAACTAAATGTGTTGTTTTCTATGAAACGAATATTGTTTATATTAAGTTTCAAGTACTTAAGCTTCTGTAAGCATAAAAAGGATTTATTCGTGATAACGCTTATTGCATTGCTTTCTAAATCACACTTTTTAAGATTCGGCAAATAGCTCTCGCTATTATTAGAGCACCAAATTGGAATATTTGAGAGGACATTTCGCATTAAGTACAAATGAGTTAGATTAGGCTAAAAAGTCAGGCTTACAGTTAAAATGTTATTTTTTGACAGATATAACTTCTGTAGCTGTTTCAATGGTGAAATTATTGTTGCTTCAAAAGTTTTTATTATGTTGCCTGCTAACGACACAATAATAACACTGCTTAGCGTTTGTGAGGCGAACATATCGGGCAGTATAGATTCCCAACCATTATTTGTGAAATAAAGTTCTGTAACGACTGCATTCTTGAGACTTTGCAAAGACTCCATGATATTTCTTTGGGGAAGATTAATCTCTCTGGAAATATCGAGAATACTCAGGTTTTGAAAATTTAAAAATGCATCACTGCTGATGTTCTTTGTCAATTTGTTCGTAAGGTTTAACAAAGTGATTTGGTTATAAGTGGTCAAATTTTCGAAGAACTTCACATCGATGTATGGAAAATTGTTTTGTATAAATTTCGCCTCTTCCGCATAGGCAGGAAATTTTGGTATATATTTGAGGTGTCTAGAATTGCAAGCTACCTCCTTTTTTCGTCGGTTACACAGGCAATTTGTCTTAACGTTAAATTAACGTTAAGCTCGATTAACACTAATTTAACGTTAATGTAACACTAATTTAATGTTAAATTAACGTTAGTCTAACGTTAAATTGTTTATTGTTAATTTAGTGTTAAACATTAACGTTAATTTAGTGTTGGACTTTTTAACGTTAATTTTGCTGTTGAGTAATGTGACGTCAAATGTTAAACTTTAACATCAAATTAACAATCGAAGCTCGATTAACGCTAATTTAACGTTAATTTCTAACGTTAAATTAACGTTAGCAAAATTGCCTGTGTACAGAAGCAATGCTTTGGACAGTCCCCCTTTTTGGACACACCATTGACAATAACCCATGTTGTAAAGACGATGAGTGTTGATGTAGTTTTCATTCTGAAAGTAAGTAAAAAAAGAATGAGAATTTTTATCTGGTAATAATAAAACAACTTTATATGTTATGTCTTAGTTTTCAGTCGTGATAGAAACTTACCCGATCTGAAAAAAAGTGAAAAATAAAACTAGATCATTTAAAAGTTTGTGGTCGTCCAAACAACACAATTCCTTCCTGTTATAGATTTACCTGGTTTGAACAAAATTTGTGTTAGAAAAATAATTGTCCATACAAAAAGTATCATTCGTTAGCTATCCTAAACATAAGTTTTAACTTACCTTGAAATTAATTCCATATAACTTAGGCTGCCTTGACTAATTACACAATTCTTACTTTAATTTCTCACAGTTTTAGTCAACTAGACTAGAATTACCAATTACAAAAAACTTCCTGTTCAAGTTTGAAAGTTCAATTTTATTTTAAATTCCTTCCTTTAAATTCAATAGACCCAACAAGCAAAACAAAAAAAATATGACGAGAACACATTAATATAGATTAATCAACGCATACACGTATTTCACGAAAATTGTCCCCCCAAAATGTTGTGATCCATGAATTCGTTAATGACCAAAGGCTGTGGCTTCGTGTGTATTTTATACATTTTTACTTGTAAAGGACTAGATATGTGAAATTTGGTGTTGCCTTCATCTATTGGCTCTTTTGATCCAATATATTAATGACCAAGATATGTTGCCACTCCCGATCCCCTATACCAATGGCGCCAATGGCCAAAATTTGTTATTTCTCGTGATCCCCTATACCAATGACATAAAAAGGTTATTTCTCATGATCCCCTATACCAATGGCCAACATTTGTTATTTCTTGTGATCCCCTATACAAATGGCCAAAACATATTATTTCTCGTGATCCCCTATACTAATGGCCGTTATCTGTTGTTTCTAAAGATTCCTTTTCCAATGTTCTAAATTTGTTTTCTCTCCTGATCCCCTTTACCAACGGCCTAGATGTGTTGTCTTTAATGATACCCAATACCAATGACTTATATTTGTTGGTTCTATAGTGATCTCCTATACTGATCTTATATGTTTGCTGAACTGATCCCCTATACCTATGACTTATATCTGTTGGCTGTAGTGATCCCCTATACCTATGACTTATATCTGTAGGCTGTAGTGATCCCCTATACCTATGACTTATATTTGTTGGCTGTAGTGATCCCTATACCGATGACTTATATTTCTTGGCTGTAGTGTACCCCTATACTGATCTTATCTGTTGGCTCTAGTGATCATGTATACCTATGACTTATATCTGTAGGCTGTAGTGATCCCCTATACCTATGACTTATATTTGTTGGCTCTAGTGATCCCCTATACCTATGACTTATATCTGTTAGCTGTAGTGATCCCCTATACTGGTCTTATCTGTTGACTCTAGTGATCATGTATACCTATGACTTATATCTGTAGGCTGTAGTGATCCCCTATACCTATGACTTATATCTGTTGGCTGTAGTGATCCCCTATACCTATGATTTATATCTGTTGGCTGTAGTGATTCCCTGTACCTATGACTTATATCTGTTTGCTCTAGTGATCCCCTATACCTATGACTTACATCTGTTGGCTGTAGTGATCCCCTATACCTATGACTTACATCTGTAGGCTGTAGTGATCCCCTATACCTATGACTTATATCTGTTGGCTGTAGTGATCCCCTATACCTGTGACTTATATCTGTTGGCTGTAGTGATCCCCTATACCTATGACTTACATCTGTAGGCTGTAGTGATCCCCTATACCTATGACTTATATCTGTTGGCTGTAGTGATCCCCTATACCTATGACTTACATCTGTAGGCTGTAGTGATCCCCTATACCTATGACTTATATCTGTTGGCTGTAGTGGTCCCCTATACTGATCTTATCTGTTGGCTCTAGTGGCTGTAGTGATCCCCTATACCTATGACTTATATCTGTTGGCTGTAGTGATCCCCTTTACCTATGATCCCATATACTAATGGCCAAAATTTGTTATTTCTCGTGATCCCCTATACCAATGACATAAAAAGGTTATTTCTCATGATCCCCTATACCAATGGCCAACATTTGTTATTTCTTGTGATCCCCTATACAAATGGCCAAAACATATTATTTCTCGTGATCCCCTATACTAATGGCCGTTATCTGTTGTTTCTAAAGATTCCTTTTCCAATGTTCTAAATTTGTTTTCTCTCCTGATCCCCTTTACCAACGGCCTAGATGTGTTGTCTTTAATGATACCCAATACCAATGACTTATATTTGTTGGTTCTATAGTGATCTCCTATACTGATCTTATATGTTTGCTGAACTGATCCCCTATACCTATGACTTATATCTGTTGGCTGTAGTGATCCCCTATACCTATGACATATTTTGTTGGCTGTAGTGATCCCCTATACCTATGACTTATATCTGTTGGCTGTAGTGATCCCCTGTACCTATGACTTATATCTGTTTGCTCTAGTGATCCCCTATACCTATGACTTATATCTGTTGGCTCTAGTGATCATCTATACCTATGACTTATATCTGTTGGCTGTAGTGATCCCCTATACTGATCTTATCTGTTGGCTCTAGTGGCTGTGGTGATCCCCTATACCTATGACTTATATCTGTTGGCTGTAGTGATCCCCTATACCTATGACTTATATCTGTTGGCTGTAGTGATCCCCTATACCTATGACTTATATCTGTTGGCTGTAGTGATCCCCTATACCTATGACCTATATCTGTTGGCTCTAGTGATCTCCTTTATCTATGACTTCTATTTGTTGGCTGAAGTGATCTCCTATACCAATGACTTATATTTGTTGGCTGAAGTGATCCCCTATACTGATCTTATCTGTTGGCTCTAGTGACCATCTATACCTATGACTTATATCTGTAGGCTGTAGTGATCCCCTAAACCTATGACTTATATCTGTTGGCTGAAGTGATCCCCTATAGCAATGACTTATATTTGTTGGCTGAAGTGATCCCCTATACTGATCTTATCTGTTGGCTCTAGTGACCATCTATACCTATGACTTATATCGGATGGTTCTAGTGATCTCCTTTATCTATGACTTATATTTGTTGGATGTAGTGATCCTTTATACTGTAGTGATCCCCTATACCTATGACTTAAATTTGTTGGCTGTAGTGATCCCCTATACCTATGACTTATATCTGTAGGCTGTAGTGATCCCCTATACCTATGACTTATATTTGTTGGCTGTAGTGATCCCTATACCGATGACTTATATTTCTTGGCTGTAGTGTACCCCTATACTGATCTTATCTGTTGGCTCTAGTGATCATGTATACCTATGACTTATATCTGTAGGCTGTAGTGATCCCCTATACCTATGACTTATATTTGTTGGCTCTAGTGATCCCCTATACCTATGACTTATATCTGTTGGCTGTAGTGATCCCCTATACTGGTCTTATCTGTTGACTCTAGTGATCATGTTTACCTATGACTTATATCTGTAGGCTGTAGTGATCCCCTATACCTATGACTTATATCTGTTGGCTGTAGTGATCCCCTATACCTATGACTTATATCAGTTGGCTGTAGTGATTCCCTGTACCTATGACTTATATCTGTTTGCTCTAGTGATCCCCTATACCTATGACTTACATCTGTTGGCTGTAGTGATCCCCTATACCTATGACTTACATCTGTAGGCTGTAGTGATCCCCTATACCTATGACTTATATCTGTTGGCTGTAGTGATCCCCTTTACCTATGACTTATATCTGTTGGCTGTAGTGATCCCCTATACCTATGACTTACATCTGTAGGCTGTAGTGATCCCCTATACCTATGACTTATATCTGTTGGCTGTAGTGATCCCCTATACCTATAACTTACATCTGTAGGCTGTAGTGATCCCCTATACCTATGACTTATATCTGTCGGCTGTAGTGATCCCCTATACTGATCTTATCTGTTGGCTCTAGTGGCTGTAGTGATCCCCTATACCTATGACTTATATCTGTTGGCTGTAGTGATCCCCTTTACCTATGATCCCATATACTAATGGCCAAAATTTGTTATTTCTCGTGATCCCCTATACCAATGACATAAAAAGGTTATTTCTCATGATCCCCTATACCAATGGCCAACATTTGTTATTTCTTGTGATCCCCTATACAAATGGCCAAAATATATTATTTCTCGTGATCCCCTATACTAATGGCCGTTATCTGTTGTTTCTAAAGATTCCTTTTCCAATGTTCTAAATTTGTTTTCTCTCCTGATCCCCTTTACCAACGGCCTAGATGTGTTGTCTTTAATGATACCCAATACCAATGACTTATATTTGTTGGTTCTATAGTGATCTCCTATACTGATCTTATATGTTTGCTGAACTGATCCCCTATACCTATGACTTATATCTGTTGGCTGTAGTGATCCCCTATACCTATGACTTATATCTGTTGGCTGTAGTGATCCCCTATACCTATGACTTATATCTGTTGGCTGTAGTGATCCCCTGTGCTTATGACTTATATCTGTTTGCACTAGTGATCCCCTATACCTATGACTTATATCTGTTGGCTCTAGTGATCATCTATACCTATGACTTATATCTGTTGGCTGTAGTGATCCCCTATACCTATGACTTGTAACTGTTGGCTGTAGTGATCCCCTATACCTATGACTTATATCTGTTGGCTGTAGTGATCCCCTATACCTATGACTTATATCTGTTGGCTGTAGTGATCCCCTGTACCTATGACTTATATCTGTTGGCTCTAGTTACTGTAGTGATCCCCTATACCTATGACTTATATCTGTTGGCTGAAGTCATCTCCTATACCAATGACTTATATCTGTTGGCTGTAGTGATCCCCTATATCTATGACTTATATCTGTTGGCTGTAGTGATCCCATATACCTATGACTTATATATGTTGGCTGTAGTGATCCCCTATACCTATGACTTATATCTGTTGGCTGTAGTGATCCCCTATACCTATGACTTATATCTGTTGGCTGTAGTGATCCCCTATACCTATGACTTATATCTGTTGGTTCTAGTGATCTCCTTTATCTATGACTTATATTTGTTGGCTGTAGTGATCCCTTATACCAATGACTTATATTTGTTGGCTGAAGTGATCCCCTATACTGATCTTATCTGTTGGCTCTAGTGACCATCTATACCTATGACTTATATCGGATGGTTCTAGTGATCTCCTTTATCTATGACTTATATTTGTTGGATGTAGTGATCCTTTATACTGTAGTGATCCCCTATACCTATGACTTAAATTTGTTGGCTGTAGTGATCCCCTATACCTATGACTTACATCTGTTGGCTCTAGTGATCACCTATACCTATGACTTATATCTGTTGGCTGTATCGATCCCCTATACCTATAACTTATATCTGTTGGCTGTAGTGATCCCCTATACCTATGACTTATATCTGTTGGCTGTAGTGATCCCCTATTCCTATGACTTACATCTGTTGGTTCTAGTGATCCCCTATACCTATGACTTATATCTGTTGGCTGTAGTGATCCCCTATTCCTATGACTTATATCTGTTGGCTCTAGTGATCCCCTATACCTATGACTTATATCTGTTGACTCTAGTGATCCCCTATACCTATGACTTATATCTGTTGGCTGTAGTGATCATCTATACCTATGACTTATATCTGTTGGCTGTAGTGATCCCCTATACCTATGACTTATATCTGTTGGCTGTAGTGATCCCCTATTCCTATGACTTATATCTGTTGGCTCTAGTGATCCCCTACACCTATGACTTATATCTGTTGGTTCTAGTGATCCCCTACACCTATGACTTATATCTGTTGGCTGTAGTGATCCCCTATACCTATGACTTATATCTGTTGGCTGTAGTGATCCCCTATTCCTATGACTTATATCTGTTGGCTCTAGTGATCCCCTATACCTATGACTTATAACTGTTGGCTGTAGTGATCCCCTATACCTATGACTTATATCTGTTGGCTGTAGTGATCCCCTACACCTATGACTTATATCTGTTTGTTCTAGTGATCCCCTATACCTATGACTTATATCTGTTGGCTGTAGTGATCCCCTATTCCTATGACTTATATCTGTTGGCTCTAGTGATCCCCTACACCTATGACTTATATCTGTTGGTTCTAGTGATCCCCTACACCTATGACTTATATCTGTTGGCTGTAGTGATCCCCTATACCTATGACTTATATCTGTTGGCTGTAGTGATCCCCTATACCTATGACTTATATCTGTTGGCTCTAGTGATCCCCTACACCTATGACTTATATCTGTTGGTTCTAGTGATCCCCTATACCTATGACTTATATCTGTTGGCTGTAGTGATCCCCTATACCGATGACTTATATCTGTTGGCTGTAGTGATCCCCTATATCTATGACTTATATCTGTTGGCTGTAGTGATCCCCTATACCTATGACTTATATCTGTTGGCTGTAGTGATCATCTATTCCTATGACTTACATCTGTTGGTTCTAGTGATCCCCTATACCTATGACTTATATCTGTTGGCTGTAGTGATCTCCTATACCTATGACTTATATCTGTTGGCTGTAGTGATCCCCTATACCTATGACTTACATCTGTTGGCTGTAGTGATCCCCTATACCTATGACTTATATCTGTTGGCTGTAGTGATCCCCTACACCTATGACTTATATCTGTTGGTTCTAGTGATCCCCTATACCTATGACTTATATCTGTTGGCTCTAGTGATCCCCTACACCTATGACTTATATCTGTTGGCTGTAGTGATCCCCTATTCCTATGACTTATATCTGTTGGCTCTAGTGATCCCCTACACCTATGACTTACATCTGTTGGCTGTAGTGATCCCCTGTACCTATGACTTACATCTGTTGGCTGTAGTGATCCCCTATACCTATAACTTATATCTGTTGGCTGTAGTGATCCCCTATTCCTATGACTTATATCTGTTGGCTCTAGTGATCCCCTACACCTATGACTTATATCTGTTGGTTCTAGTGATCCCCTATACCTATGACTTATATCTGTTGGCTGTAGTGATCCCCTACACCTATGACTTATATCTGTTGGCTGTAGTGATCCCCTATACCTATGACTTATATCTGTTGGCTGTAGTGATCCCCTATACCTATGACTTATATCTGTTGGCTGTAGTGATCCCCTATTCCTATGACTTACATCTGTTGGTTCTAGTGATCCCCTATACCTATGACTTACATCTGTTGGCTGTAGTGATCCCCTATACCTATGACTTATATCTGTTGGCTGTAGTGATCCCCTGTACCTATGACTTATATCTGTTGGCTGTAGTGATCCCCTACACCTATGACTTATATCTGTTGGCTGTAGTGATCCCCTATACCTATGACTTATATCTGTTGGCTGTAGTGATCCCCTATACCTATGACTTATATCTGTTGGTTCTAGTGATCTCCTTTATCTATGACTTATATCTGTTGGCTGTAGTGATCCCCTGTACCTATGACTTATATCTGTTGGCTGTAGTGATCCCCTACACCTATGACTTATATTTGTTGGCTGTAGTGATCCCCTATACCTATGACTTATATCTGTTGGCTCTAGTGACCATCTATACCTATGACTTATATCTGTTGGCTGTAGTGATCCCCTATACCTATGACTTATATCTGTTGGCTCTAGTGACCATCTATACTTATGACTTATATCTGTTGGCTGTAGTGATCCCCTATACCTATGACTTATATCTGTTGGCTGTAGTGATCCCCTATACCTATGACTTATATCTGTTGGTTCTAGTGATCTCCTATACCTATGACTTATATCTGTTGGCTGTAGTGATCCCCTACACCTATGACTTATATCTGTTGGCTGTAGTGATCCCCTATACCTATGACTTATATCTGTTGGCTCTAGTGATCATCTATACCTATGACTTATATCTGTTGGCTGTAGTGATCCCCTATACTGGTCTTATCTGTTGACTCTAGTGATCCCCTACACCTATGACTTATATCTGTTGGCTGTAGTGATCCCCTATACCTATGACTTATATCTGTTGGCTGTAGTGATCCCCTATACCTATGACTTATATCTGTTGGCTGTAGTGATCCCCTATTCCTATGACTTACATCTGTTGGCTGTAGTGATCCCCTATTCCTATGACTTACATCTGTTGGCTGTAGTGATCCCCTATACCTATGACTTATATCTGTTGACTCTAGTGATCCCCTATACCTATGACTTGTTATATCTGTTGGCTCTAGTGACCATCTATACCTATGACTTATATCTGTTGGCTGTAGTGATCTCCTATACCTATGACTTATATCTGTAGGCTGTAGCGATCCCTTATACCTATGACTTATATCTGTTGGCTGTAGCGATCCCCTATACCTATGACTTATATCTGTTGGCTGTAGTGATCCCCTACACCTATGACTTATATCTGTTGGCTGTAGTGATTCCCTATTCCTATGACTTACATCTGTTGGCTGTAGTGATCCCCTATACCTATGACTTATATCTGTTGGCTGTAGTGATCCCCTATACCTATGACTTATATCTGTTGGTTCTAGTGATCCCCTGTACCTATGACTTATATCTGTTGGCTGTAGTGATCCCCTATACCTATGACTTATATCTGTTGACTCTAGTGATCATCTATACCTATGACTTATATCTGTTGGCTGTAGTGATCCCCTATACCTATGACTTATATCTGTTGGTTCTAGTGATCCCCTGTACCTATGACTTATATCTGTTGGCTGTAGTGATCCCCTATACCTATGACTTATATCTGTTGACTCTAGTGATCCCCTATACCTATGACTTATATCTGTTGACTCTAGTGATCCCCTATACCTATGACTTACATCTGTTGGCTCTAGTGATCCCCTACACCTATGACTTATATCTGTTGGCTGTAGTGATCCCCTGTACCTATGACTTATATCTGTTGGCTGTAGTGATCCCCTGTACCTATGACTTATATCTGTTGGCTGTAGTGATCCCCTACACCTATGACTTATATCTGTTGGCTGTAGTGATCCCCTGTACCTATGACTTATATCTGTTGGCTGTAGTGATCCCCTACACCTATGACTTATATCTGTTGGCTGTAGTGATCCCCTATACCTATGACTTATATCTGTTGGTTCTAGTGATCCCCTGTACCTATGACTTATATCTGTTGGCTGTAGTGATCCCCTACACCTATGACTTATATCTGTTGGCTGTAGTGATCCCCTGTACCTATGACTTATATCTGTTGGCTGTAGTGATCCCCTGTACCTATGACTTATATCTGTTGGCTGTAGTGATCCCCTACACCTATGACTTATATCTGTTGGCTCTAGTGATCATCTATACCTATGACTTATATCTGTTGGCTGTAGTGATCCCCTATACTGGTCTTATCTGTTGACTCTAGTGATCCCCTACACCTATGACTTATATCTGTTGGCTGTAGTGATCCCCTATACCTATGACTTATATCTGTTGGCTGTAGTGATCCCCTATACCTATGACTTATATCTGTTGGCTGTAATGATCCCCTATTCCTATGACTTACATCTGTTGGCTGTAGTGATCCCCTATTCCTATGACTTACATCTGTTGGCTGTAGTGATCCCCTATACCTATGACTTATATCTGTTGACTCTAGTGATCCCCTACACCTATGACTTATATCTGTTGGCTGTAGTGATCCCCTATACTGGTCTTATCTGTTGACTCTAGTGATCCCCTACACCTATGACTTATATCTGTTGGCTGTAGTGATCCCCTATACCTATGACTTATATCTGTTGGCTGTAGTGATCCCCTATACCTATGACTTATATCTGTTGACTCTAGTGATCCCCTACACCTATGACTTATATCTGTTGGCTGTAGTGATCCCCTATACCTATGACTTATATCTGTTGGCTGTAGTGATCCCCTATTCCTATGACTTACATCTGTTGGCTGTAGTGATCCCCTATACCTATGACTTATATCTGTTGGTTCTAGTGATCTCCTTTATCTATGACTTATATTTGTTAGCTCTAGTGATCATCTATACCTATGACTTATATCTGTTGGCTCTAGTGATCATCTATACCTATGACTTATATCTGTTGGCTGTAGTGATCCCCTACACCTATGACTTATATCTGTTGGCTCTAGTGATCATCTATACCTATGACTTATATCTGTTGGCTGTAGTGATCCCCTACACCTATGACTTATATCTGTTGGCTCTAGTGATCATCTATACCTATGACTTATATCTGTTGGCTCTAGTGATCATCTATACCTATGACTTATATCTGTTGGCTGTAGTGATCCCCTATACCTATGACTTATATCTGTTGGCTCTAGTGATCATCTATACCTATGACTTATATCTGTTGGCTCTAGTGATCATCTATACATATGATTTATATTTGTTGGCTGTAGTGATCCCCTATACCTATGACTTATATCTGTTGGCTCTAGTGATCATCTATACATATGACTTATATTTGTTGGCTGTAGTGATCATCTATACATATGACTTATATCTGTTGGCTGTAGTGATCATGTATACCTATGACTTATATTTGTTGGCTGTAGTGATCCCCTATACTGGTCTTATCTGTTGGCTGTAGTGACCCCCTACACCTATGACTTATATCTGTTGGCTCTAGTGATCATCTATACCTATGACTTATATCTGTTGGCTCTAGTGATCATCTATACCTATGACTTATATTTGTTGGTTCTAGTGATCCCCTGTACCTATGACTTATATCTGTTGGCTGTAGTGATCATCTATACCTATGACTTATATCTGTTGGCTGTAGTGATCCCATATACCTATGACTTATATCTGTTGGCTGTAGTGATCCCCTACACCTATGACTTACATCTGTTGGTTCTAGTGATCCCCTGTACCTATGACTTATATCTGTTGGCTGTAGTGATCATCTATACATATGACTTATATCTGTTGGCTGTAGTGATCATCTATACCTATGACTTATATCTGTTGGCTGTAGTGATCCCCTATTCCTATGACTTACATCTGTTGGCTGTAGTGATCCCCTATACCTATGACTTATATCTGTTGGTTCTAGTGATCCCCTATACCTATGACTTATATCTGTTGGCTCTAGTGATCATCTATACATATGACTTATATTTGTTGGCTGTAGTGATCATCTATACATATGACTTATATCTGTTGGCTGTAGTGATCATGTATACCTATGACTTATATTTGTTGGCTGTAGTGATCCCCTATACTGGTCTTATCTGTTGACTCTAGTGACCCCCTACACCTATGACTTATATCTGTTGGCTGTAGTGATCCCCTATACCTATGACTTATATCTGTTGGCTGTAGTGATCCCCTGTACCTATGACTTATATCTGTTGGCTGTAGTGATCCCCTATACCTATGACTTATATCTGTTGGCTGTAGTAATCCCCTATACCTATGACCTATATCTGTTGACTCTAGTGATCCCCTATACCTATGACTTATATCTGTTGGCTGTAGTGATCCCCTATACCGATGAGTTACATCTGTTGGCTGTAGTGATCCCCTATACCTATGACTTACATCTGTTGGCTGTAGTGATCCCCTATACCTATGACTTATATTTGTTGGCTGTAGTGATCCCCTATACCGATGAGTTACATCTGTTGGCTGTAGTGATCCCCTATACCTATGACTTACATCTGTTGGCTGTAGTGATCCCCTATACCTATGACCTATATCTGTTGACTCTAGTGATCCCCTATACCTATGACTTATATCTGTTGGCTGTAGTGATCCCCTACACCTATGACTTATATCTGTTGGCTCTAGTGATCATCTATACCTATGACTTATATCTGTTGGTTCTAGTGATCTCCTATACCTATGACTTATATCTGTTGGCTCTAGTGATCCCCTATTCCTATGACTTATATCTGTTGGCTGTAGTGATCCCCTATACCTATGACTTATATCTGTTGGCTCTAGTGATTCCCTATACCGATGACTTATATCTGTTGGCTGTAGTGATCCCCTATACCTATGACTTATATTTGTTGGTTCTAGTGATCTCCTATACCTATGACTTATATTTGTTGGCTCTAGTGATTCCCTATACCGATGACTTATATTTGTTGGCTGAAGTGATCCCCTATACTGGTCTTATCTGTTGACTCTAGTGATCATGTATACCTATGACTTATATCTGTTGGCTGTAGTGATCCCCTATACCTATGACTTATATCTGTTGGCTGTAGTGATCCCCTGTACTTATGACTTATATCTGTTGGCTCTAGTGATCATCTATACCTATGACTTATATCTGTTGGCTGTAGTGATCCCCTATTCCTATGACTTACATCTGTTGGCTGTAGTGATCCCCTATACCTATGACTTATATCTGTTGGTTCTAGTGATCCCCTATACCTATGACTTATATCTGTTGACTCTAGTGACCATCTATACCTATGACTTATATCTGTTGACTCTAGTGATCCCCTATTCCTATGACTTATATCTGTTGGCTGTAGTGATCCCCTATACCTATGACTTATATCTGTTGGCTGTAGTGATCCCCTGTACCTATGACTTATATCTGTTGGCTGTAGTGATCCCCTATACCTATGACTTATATCTGTTGGCTGTAGTGATCCCCTATACCTATGACTTATATCTGTTGGTTCTAGTGATCCCATTAACCGGTGACATATCTGTTGGTTCTAGTGATCCCCTATACCGATGACTTATAATATCTGTATACGTCCCTATTCCAACGGCCTAGATATGTTGTCTCTCATGATCCCCTGTACCAATGACTTATATCTGCTTGTTCTAGTGATCTCCTATACCAACGGCCTAACTCTGTTGGCTCTCGTGATCCTCTATGCCCAGACATATCTGTTGACTCTAGTGATTCCCTATACCGATGACATATCTGTTGGCTCTCGTGATCCTCTATGCCCAGACATATCTGTTTGCTCTAGTGTTTCCCTATACTAATGACATATCTGTTGGCACTAGTGATCCTCTATACCGATGACATATCTGTTGGCTCTAGTGATCCCCTATACCGATGACCTATATTTGTTTGCTTTAGCGATCCGCTATCCCGATGACTTATAATATCTGTTGGTCCCCATTACAGATGACCTATATTTATTGGCTGTAACGATCCCCTATACCAAAGACTTTTATCTGTTGACTCTAGTGACCCCCTACACCTATGACTTATATCTGTTGGCTGTAGTGATCCCCTATACCTATGACTTATATCTGTTGGCTGTAGTGATCCCCTGTACCTATGACTTATATCTGTTGCTGTAGTGATCCCCTATACCTATGACTTATATCTGTTGGCTGTAGTAATCCCCTATACCTATGACCTATATCTGTTGACTCTAGTGATCCCCTATACCTATGACTTATATCTGTTGGCTCTAGTGATCATCTATACCTATGACTTATATCTGTTGGCTCTAGTGATTCCCTATACCGATGACTTATATCTGTTGGCTGTAGTGATCCCCTATACCTATGACTTATATTTGTTGGCTGAAGTGATCCCCTATACCGGTCTTATCTGTTGACTCTAGTGATCATGTATACCTATGACTTATATCTGTTGGCTGTAGTGATCCCCTATTCCTATGACTTATATCTGTTGGCTGTAGTGATCCCCTATTCCTATGACTTATATCTGTTGGCTGTAGTGATCCCCTATACCTATGACTTATATTTGTTGGCTGAAGTGATCCCCTATACCGGTCTTATCTGTTGACTCTAGTGATCATGTATACCTATGACTTATATCTGTTGGCTGTAGTGATCCCCTATTCCTATGACTTATATCTGTTGGCTGTAGTGATCCCCTATTCCTATGACTTATATCTGTTGGTTGTAGTGATCCCCTATACCTATGACTTATATCTGTTGGCTGTAGTGATCCCCTATACCTATGACTTATATCTGTTGGTTCTAGTGATCCCCTATTCCTATGACTTATATCTGTTGGCTGTAGTGATCCCCTATTCCTATGACTTATATCTGTTGGCTGTAGTGATCCCCTATTCCTATGACTTATATCTGTAGGCTGTAGCGATCCCTTATACCTATGACTTATATCTGTTGGCTGTAGTGATCCCCTATTCCTATGACTTATATCTGTTGGCTGTAGTGATCCCCTATTCCTATGACTTATATCTGTTGGCTGTAGTGATCCCCTATTCCTATGACTTATATCTGTTGGCTGTAGTGATCCCCTGTACCTATGACTTATATCTGTTGGCTGTAGTGATCCCCTATACCTATGACTTATATCTGTTGGCTGTAGTGATCCCCTATACCTATGACTTATATCTGTTGGCTGTAGTGATCCCCTATACCTATGACTTATATCTGTTGGCTGTAGTGATCCCCTATTCCTATGACTTATATCTGTTGGCTGTAGTGATCCCCTGTACCTATGACTTATATCTGTTGGCTGTAGTGATCCCATATACCTATGACTTATATCTGTTGGCTGTAGTGATCCCCTATTCCTATGACTTACATCTGTTGGCTGTAGTGATCCCATATACCTATGACTTATATCTGTTGGTTCTAGTGATCCCCTACACCTATGACTTATATCTGTTGGCTGTAGTGATCATCTATACCTATGACTTACATCTGTTGGCTGTAGTGATCCCCTATATCTATGACTTATATCTGTTGGCTGTAGTGATCCCCTATACCTATGACTTATATCTGTTGGTTCTAGTGATCCCCTATACCTATGACTTATATCTGTTGGTTCTAGTGATCCCCTATACCTATGACTTATATCTGTTGGCTGTAGTGATCCCCTATATCTATAACTTATATCTGTTGGTTCTAGTGATCCCCTATACCTATGACTTATATCTGTTGGTTCTAGTGATCCCCTATACCTATGACTTACATCTGTTGGCTGTAGTGATCCCCTGTACCTATGACTTATATCTGTTGGCTGTAGTGATCCCCTATTCCTATGACTTATATCTGTTGGTTCTAGTGATCCCCTATACCTATGACTTACATCTGTTGGCTGTAGTGATCCCCTGTACCTATGACTTATATCTGTTGACTCTAGTGATCCCCTATACCTATGACTTATATCTGTTGGCTCTAGTGATCCCCTACACCTATGACTTATATCTGTTGGCTGTAGTGATCCCCTATTCCTATGACTTATATCTGTTGGCTGTAGTGATCCCCTGTACCTATGACTTATATCTGTTGGCTGTAGTGATCCCATATACCTATGACTTATATCTGTTGGCTGTAGTGATCCCCTGTACCTATGACTTATATCTGTTGGCTGTAGTGATCCCCTATACCTATGACTTATATCTGTTGGCTGTAGTGATCCCCTATACCTATGACTTATATCTGTTGGTTCTAGTGATCCCATTAACCGGTGACATATCTGTTGGTTCTAGTGATCCCCTATACCGATGACTTATAATATCTGTATACGTCCCTATTCCAACGGCCTAGATATGTTGTCTCTCATGATCCCCTGTACCAATGACTTATATCTGCTTGTTCTAGTGATCTCCTATACCAACGGCCTAACTCTGTTGGCTCTCGTGATCCTCTATGCCCAGACATATCTGTTGACTCTAGTGATTCCCTATACCGATGACATATCTGTTGGCTCTCGTGATCCTCTATGCCCAGACATATCTGTTTGCTCTAGTGTTTCCCTATACTAATGACATATCTGTTAGCTCTAGTGATCCTCTATACCGATGACATATCTGTTGGCTCTAGTGATCCCCTATACCGATGACCTATATTTGTTTGCTTTAGCGATCCGCTATCCCGATGACTTATAATATCTGTTGGTCCCCGTTACAGATGACCTATATTTATTGGCTGTAACGATCCCCTATACCGAAGACTTTTATCTGTTCGCTCTAGTGATTTCCTATACCAACGGACTAACTCTGTTGTCTCTCATGTTCTCCAATACCGATGACTTATTTCTGTTGGCTGTAGGGATGACCTATACCGATGACTTTTGGCTCTAGTGATCCCCTATAACAGATGGCATGTTTTTGTTGGCTATCGTGGTCCCCATCGTATCTGTTGGCTCTCGTGGTCCCTATAACACATATATTTAATATCTGTTGGCTTTCATGATCCCCTTTACCAATGGCCTATATCTGTTGAATTTCATTGTTCCCAATTCCAATGGCCTAGATCTGTTGGCTCTCATGACTCATTTACCACATGCCTATAATATATGTTGGCTTTCATGGTCCCCTATACCGATGTTATATATCTGTTGGATTTCATGGTCCCCTATACCGATGGACTATGTCTGGTGGATTGCATGGTCCCCTATACCCATGGCCTATATATTTAAGATTTTATTACCCCCTATTCCGATAGCCTATGATGTTGGCTCCAATAACCTAAACAATTGCATTCTTTTAAATCACATCAAGCATAAGGAATTGGTGTTTCTGTTGCTGTTGTAAACATTATAGCACAACACCGCCTTATATCAGGTTTTAGATTACAGTGTCCAGTACAGCCATACTTTTTTTTACATAAGGAGGAAAGGGGTGTTGCATGTAATGAAATAACCTATTGTTAGAAGTATACCGAAAAACATAACAACGGGCAGACGGAGACATAACATTTCATTATATAGATGTAGATGAACTATCGAGATTTCTGAGTAAAATAAATTTCGATATTTTCACTGAGTGAATTACAGGATTTATCTAACTCGCGTGCGAAATTGATTTACCCGCGTGCAGTTTCCCGCGGAAAATAGGTAACAAAGATTAGTACACGATTCACAATTCATCAAGCAATAATTGCGTTCCTGCATACTGGTACTGGCTTGTGTAAATACCCACCAACCCGCCATCAAGACCGCCAACGTCGGCAACATGTCCGAACACCCCCTGTTCGGTAACGTCGCCAACGTCGCTAACATTAACCGAACACCCACTGGGTTTTCGTTATTTTAATGATATGTTGGTCACGATTCTTCAAATTATCTATAACTAATTCGGGTAGACGAATATAACCTACTTTGATTTTTTATGTGAAAATTAAAAATCAAAACCTGCGATCATTTATCATTACATGTTTTCTATTAAATGTATTTGGATTTTCGGTGGACTTAGATTATTTCTACTACATAGTTACAAGAATATATTTGGATGTTTTGGATAGGAATATCATCTGTGAAACGAATTATATAAAAAAAGGTACGAGATCAATGATTTATTAAAAGAAAATCGAATTAAAGAAAAGGGGGTGGTGAAATTAGTATCTCCCTTGTGTTTTTTTTCGTACCGCACATTGACTCTAACAAAATATTGATAAAGGGGAGCAAGTCCCTGTGCCCAGATGTAGTTTATTGCTGTGCACAAAACATCGTCGTCTTTTTTTTTCTGCCTTTTAATAAATTTTCAAACAATTGTGTATCAATGACAACCTTAGATTTTCTACGAGGATAGTGATCCCCTTTACCGAAGAAAATCAAATTGGACCAAATTAAATGTTTGAAATTTAACCGTAATTCTAGCAGTAAAGGAGCTAGCGATATATATTGTATGATTGATATTCATAATAAAAACAATATAATACATACATATGATATAATGCTATATATAATTTTACAATGCATTACAAATAATAAAACAAGAGGTTCCCAGGAGCCTGAATCGCCCACCTGCTCTACACAGATACACATATTATGTAGATATTAATGTGCTTAACCATATGTATGGGCAGCCATTCGGGCAAAAATTAACAAAAAAATGAAAAACAGACGATAAACTGAAAACAGACACAAAATCACAGAAAACATACACAAATTTTAAAAACAGACAAAAAATACAAAAACAGACATAAATTTTACTAACAGACAGACGATTCTGTAAAACAGACAAAATATGAAAACAGACAAAAAATTTAAAAACAGACACCGAATTCAAAAACGGACGTTTTTTAAAAAACAGTCGATAAACAGCTGTATATCATGTATATCAGAATCTTGGCCTTGGGAGGTAGAAGATGACTGTGCCTGTGTGTGAGATGAGTCGCCAAGTTCAGTGGCAGCCTTCCCGATCAGATCGGAAGCTTCTTTCAATAACCTTACAGAATCATTAACTGCCAGTTTTCCAAACGATGCTAGATTGAATGGTGCGACCTCTAGTGCAGGAAAATGCCAATGCGACCTCTATCGTTTTTTTTTTTAAGTTAACGTTATTTTCTTAGTACGTCTGTTTATAAAATTTATTTCTGAGACTGTTTCATGTTGTTATGTCTGGTTTACTATAAAATGGTCTGTTTGTTCGTAAAATTTATGTCTGTTTTTTGAATTTTCATGTTTGATTTTAAAACTAATGTCTGTTTTGTTTGTTTTTTGTCTGTTTTTAAAAACGTCTGTTTTGGAATTTGGTGTCTGTTTTAAAAATTTACCTCTGTTTTTAAAATTTTTGTCTGTTTTCATATTTTTTCTGTTTTACTGAATCGTCTGTCTGTTAGTAAAATTTATGTCTGTTTTTTGTATTTTGTGTCCGTTTTTAAAATTTTTGTCTGTTTTCATATTTTGTCTGTTTAAAGAATCGTCTGTCTGTTAGTAAATTTATGTCTGTTTTTGTATTTTTGTCTGTTTTTAAAATTTGTGTCTGTTTTCTGTGATTTTGTGTCTGTTTTCAGTTTATCGTCTGTTTTCAGTTTATCGTCTGTTTTCATTATTTTGTTAATTTTTGCCCGAATGGCTGCCCATACATATGCAATTCATATTTCTGAAATATCTTGTTTGGTTTTCAAGATCTACCGCTTAATAAATGCAAAATTTGACAAAATTATGAAAAAGGGCAATAACTCCCACATCAGAAGTCAGATCTTTTTCAAAATTTCAGAACAGGTAGATCTTAATATGCTGATCACTTTTGAATCTTGCACAATTTTAATATCTGTAACCATTTTTGAGTTATTAGCAAAAAACTGCAATTTACCCCGATGTTCTATTTTTAGCCATGGTGGCTATGTTTTTTGACGAATCACAAATCCGAACGATAGAATTGTAGCATATATGCTATAAGACAAGTGTGCTAAGTTTAAATGCATTTGGTCTTATGGTGTCAGACAAGTTAATCTTTGAAATTCAGGGGAAAAGTAACAAAAAATGGTAAATTTTGTCGCTATAAAGGACAATAACTCCTAAAAGAAATGGTCCTACAACTTTGACTTAATAAACATGAAATGTAGATCTTGATGTACTGAATCATATGCAATTTGAATTTTTGAAATATCTTGTATAGTTTTCAAGATATAGGGCTAAATAAGTGGGGGGATAAAAAATCCGAAAAAGGGGCAATAACTCCTACATCGGTTGTTGGATCATCTTGAAAATTTCAGGGCATGTAGATCTTGAGGTGCTGAACATTTTTACCTTATGCCAGAATTTTAATATCTGTCACCGTTTTTGAGTTATTTGCCCCCAAAAAACTGTAATTTGACCCCTATATTCTATTTTAGCCATGACGGCCATATTTTTTTACGAATCAAAAATCCGAAACAATAATTTCGTACACATAATGCCACTAAACAACTTTACCTTTACTTTATTTGAAAACTTTAACCCATTTGGGTCGTAGTACATACATATAGCTACATAGATAACATACAAACATGAGTTTACACATACAAACATTATAACATATAAACCTTAATAAAATTAAAAAAAAAACAGTTTGCTAGTCTCCTCTCCTCAGTTCTAATGAATGTTGCAAAAAAGAAACGACTGTTTTAATTTCATCAGGAGTTGACGGGTTTAATATGTTACTAATTATCTGTGTTCTATTTAAAGTATTACAATAAAGGTAAAAAGTTGTTCTCTAATATTATCATTAAGTTTACAATTGGAGAAGTGCTCTTCATCATCCAATATGTTGCATGTAGTACACAGTCTCTTATCTCTTGGAATGTTGGACTTATGGTGTTGGACAAGTTAACGTTTGAAAAAGTTTACAGAAGACAGACGACGACAGACGCCGACAGAAGACGACGGATGCCAAGTGATGGCAATACCTCACAAGGCCTTTGCCCAGGTGAGCTAAAAATAATATAAGAAGCAAAAGTACCAATGGGGTATCCTTATGTCAAAAGTCCGGAAGGGCAGAGACAAAACCAGTAAACACCAACAAGATCGGGAAAAACAGACATGTAAAACATGGAAAAAACAAAAATAACTGAATATCAATCAGCAACGCGAACTCCAGTCCGGCAAAACGAGAATGAACTCAGGTGCTCCGGAAGAGTAATATAGCTATAGCACACCCGTCGCGTTTCCAACTGTCAAATCAGTGTGTCAAATCCGGTAAAGGAAGCCAAAACAAAACCCTATCATATGACAAACCAACATCTGAGAAATCGAAATCCCATATTTGTCTATAAGTGCATGATTTCTTGAGTGAAGACAGCAACCGAGGAGCAACATAACCCTGTGTGAGCAATTTTTTGTGTTAGACGAGACGCTCTGCTTAAGGAAATCGATGTAAGTCCCGCACGCTCTGGAGTAACGAATCAATTGAGATACGTTAACTCCATAAGCTGGAGCGGATGGATTGTTGCTACACAAGAAGGGAAAGTTGACGATTGGAAGGTTGAAGTCATCGTGTTTGTCATAGAGATTATTTATTGATTATATAGAATATATGATATATATTATGATTTATGAGAATTATTTATATTTATTTCAATACTGTAAATCTTTATCAAAGCTGAGTCCCAACCTTACAAATAGTTTTCATATTTTCACTTAGTTATATATGGGTATGCATTTTATAGTGGCAATAATATTAAGAGGTTTGGTTTAAAGCAGGAAAAGTTGAAACTTATCACTGCATCATGTTCGTTTTATTTTTGTTTACGCATCGGAAATAATAATGAAAATCTTGTGTAAGGATATTTACAATTGATTGCATAGATTGATTGTTATTTGTTAGATGTCCTTTCGGCGATATTACAGCCATGCATCACCATGACACAAATAAGTTGATATATTTAAACAAAAGTTTTAAGTCAAAAGACCGTAATTAAAATGGTGATAATTACTTAATAAATGATAAAATCATATATTAAAAAATGATCAAAAAATAAAACAAAACATAACGAAAATAGTGAAGAACATTTATGAAGGGTTTTTATGATTTGTAAACAAAACCGCCATCGGGGGTTGCCCTAGTGGTTTTCTCGTCCACTTGAGCAATGCCTTCCAGAACACACGCTCTCCTATTCCACTCGAGTATCTCAGCTGTGGCGTGATGTCCAAAAGAGTTTTTAACGAATCAGTCATATGATTGGAATCTATATTTTCCAGCATAAGCAAGACAGACACTTCTTTTCCTTGTTGTCGGCGACGTTCCTGAACTAGATCGACTTCCCACTGGCACCATTCGCTTTCTGCGAATGAATTTGTCATGACAACAATAATCTTTCTGCACATTCCCATGTATTTCCCAATATTTGCGGTAACTGGAACACCAAGGTCAAAATCCCGATGGTGAATACACACACGAGCATTCTCACGCTCTAACAGTTTTACTAGAACATCGTGCACCCATTTTCGATCCCTGTCCGAATACACGATAAAGACATCGTAGCTGTATTCAGTTCCCTCTAGATTAATATACCCGTTTCTGCGTTTTCTGTGAAATTTGATTAGGTATATGTAGTTACGAATGTTGTTTTGACATCTGTACAAAACAGCAAACAAAATAGTTATCCCAACTACTGTGGTAAGAATAACAGCAACACTTACTTCGGTAAGGTTTTTTTCTGTACAGGTTTCGTCAGTGGGATTATAGTTTTGTAAAAGTTCACCTTTGAGATAACTAGGAAACATACACACATAACCTTTAGGGTATCTCAAAAGTTTTGATTTGTTTTTGTTGCCGGATTCTTCGTGGTCACGGATCCAGTCGCGAAACCACTTCAGCTCACAAGTACAAGAGAAAGGATTGTCAGACAAGTCCAGTGCTTCAACACCGGATAGGAATGGCGAAGGAAAGGTAGTACTGTTGACCAGTCTTATGTAATTTGCTTGTAAATTTAAGAGTTTAATGGAAGATTTGTTTCCAAATGTTCTTTCACCGTCCTCTATGCTGTTTATGTAATTACCTTGTAAATTCAATAATGTTAAACTTTTCATCTTTGGCAGAGTATTTAGGGGTAACGATTTCAGATGAGTGTTTGGCAGAGTAAGTTTCTTTAACTTTGTTAACGGTGCCAACATTTTTTCTAATACCCCGACATACTTTTTAACATATGGGAGGAAATTATTAGACAAATCCAGGGTTAGTAAGTTCGGACAGTTTTTGAACAGAGTATTTGGGTTGTATCTTCCGGCGGACTTTGCTCCCTTGTCAAAATGAAATCTGTTGTGTTGAAAATAAAAATATTTGAGCGATGATACATTAAATCCAGTGTCGTGAATTTTCTCTAATCTTGCAAGATTAGACAAGTGTAATGTTGCCAAATTAGTCAGTGAACTAAACGTGTTGTTTTCGATGAAACGCATGTTGTTTATATTAAGTTTCAAGTACTGAAGCTTCCGTAAGCATTGAAATGATTTGTTCGTCATAACGCTTATTGCATTGCTTTCCAAATCACACATAATTAGATTTGGCAAATAGCTCTCGCTTTTGTTGGAGCACCAAATTGGGATATTTGAGATGTCGTTTCTTCTCAAATACAAATGCGTTAGTGTAGACAAAAATGTCAGGCTTACAGTTAAAAGGTTATTATTTGACAAGTCTAATATCTGTAACTCTTTCAATGGTGAAAGAATAGTTGCATCAAAGACTTTAATAGCGTTGCTGGCAAAGGACACAGTAATAACACTACTTAGCGTTGGCGAGGAGAACATATCCGGCAATATAGATTCCCAACCATTATTTGTGAAATAAAGTTTTTTTATGGCTGTATTCTTGAGACTTTGCAAAGAGTCGATAATATTTCTTTGGGGTAGATTAGGCTCTCTTGATATATCGAGAACACTCAGGTTGTGAAAATCTAAAAATGCATCATTGGTGGTGTTCTTTGTCAAATTGTTTGTAAGGTTTAACACAGTGATTTGGTTAAAAGTCGTCAAATTTTCGAAAAACTTCACATTGATGTAGGGAAAACTGTTTTGTATGAATTTCGTCTTTTCGACATAGCTAGGAAGTTTTGGTATGTATTTAAGGCGTCTGGAATTGCATGCTATCTCTAATTTTTGTGAGTTACAGAAGCAGAGCTTTGGGCAGTCATCCTTTTTGGACACACCATTGACAATAATCCACGTTGTAAAGACAACGAATGTATATGTAGTTTTCATTCTGAAAGTAAGTAAAATAAAGAATGAGCAAATTTAATTTTTGACCCTGAATAACAATCAAAACAACAACGTTATTTTTCAGTCTTATTGGAAGCAAAGTCAACCCTGCCCCTCGAAAGAACGTAGATAAACCCATGGATGTATTAAATTTAATACTTCCATGATAAACCTAACTATAGGCCTTATATGTTTTGATGATTTAAACTTTGTCATACACTTTATTCTTTCCTGTTATGTATAATCATCCTGGTTTTAACAAACAAAATCCGTGAGAACAAAACTTTTGCATTCATGAGCTTTCTATTCACTGGATTTAAATAACAAAGATTGAAACTGATTCCGTCTTAAACTAAAGCTGCACTTACCAGTAACCCGATTCTTACCTTAATTTCTATCAGAGTAAGCCAGCGAGCACTAGCACTGAACTAGAACAATCAATTGACAAAAATTTCCTGTTAAAAATTGAAACTTTATTTTTATCCTTCCTTTACAAGCAAAACGGAAAAAATGGCAAGGAAGCGCGTCTTTGTCTAATTTCACATGTATTTGACGAAATTATCAAAACAATTTGTGATCCATATATATATATAGTCAATGGAGAGCAGATGCGGATTATAAATATATTAGAAACCATTTGTAAAAACCGTCAACGGGTCTCAAACCAGAATTATTACACAGAGGAAATGTCAAATGCCATATTTGAATCAAAGGACGCAAGTGGACGTATATTACCGATAAAAACCTTTACATATTAAAATGGCTTGCCAAAAAAAAAAGAAAAAAAAAGAATGGAGATATGAGCGTAGATTTGTTGGCTATCCCGATGATAATCTGTTTGAAGTTGTGAATATTTTTAGGTCTTGGCCATCCTCACAATATCAGGGCTCCTGTGACACATAATTGTTGAAGTATAATACCCGAAAAGTGTGACTTTTATCAAACATGCAGGGAATTTAACACTTGTTTCATATAAACCATGCATTCTTTATATACCATTTTATATTACAGATTTAATGAAATAAGGGAACGTGAATAGCTAAGGTACATGTCATTGTTAGACAACTTTTGTTAGCTCTTGGTACACAAATTTCTGTCCAATGGAAGGGTGTGTGTCTTAAATTGACTTAGGGACCGACCATTTAACTTGAAGGGGGTCTTGGTTTTTTCTTAAAAAAAATATTTTGAAAATGATTTTTGATGAAAAAAATATTTTGGCAGCAGGGGGTAAGAAAAAAATATTCTGAAGAAGAATTTCTGCCATATAAAATAATGCTAATAATAAAAAAAATATTCTGTCGCGACGCTATGCAATGTACATGTTCGTACACCAAAGTCAAGTCTTGATTACTACATGTATAACTTATATATATTATACTGGCAAGTTCTACCAAGGAAAGCCCTTTTATATAACAACAACACACCTAAGTAAAGTGAGCCTGATATTCGATGTTCGATATTCGATATTCAATTTTTTGAATATCAAACTGAATATCAAACGGTAAATTTAACCGTTTGATATTCATTCGATATTCATTTATTGTTTTTTCTTGGTAAAAATATGTAATGAATATCAAACTGAATATCAAACGGTAAATTTAACCGTTTGATATTCATTCGATATTCATTTATTGTTTTTTTGTCGGAATTAATCTTTGGTTTGATATTCATTTGATATTCACATTGCAAATTTACACCGGAAACGAATGTCAAATGAATATCAAACAGATGGAAACATTGGTTTGATATTCATTTGATATTCACAAAACAAAACTAGACCTAAAACGAACGTAAAATGAATATCGAACGTAAATAATTTTGGTTTGATATTCATTCGATATTCATTTGATATTCACATAACATACCTAAACCCGAAACGAATCTCAAATGAATATCGAACGGAATTAATCTTTGGTTTGATATTCATTTGATATTCACATTGCAAATTTACACCGGAAACGAATGTCAAATGAATATCAAACAGATGGAAACATTGGTTTGATATTCATTTGATATTCACAAAACAAAACTAGACCTAAAACAAACGTAAAATGAATATCGAACGTAAATAAACTTTGGTTTGATATTCATTCGATATTCATTTGATATTCACGTAACACACCTAAACCCGAAACGAATCTCAAATGAATATAGAACGGAATTAATCTTTGGTTTGATATTCATTTGATATTCACAATACAAATTAACACTGGAAACGAATGTCAAATGAATATCGAACGGAATTAAACTTTGGTTTGATATTCATTCGATATTCATTCCATATTCACATAACATACCTAGACCGAAAATGAATGTCAAATGAATATCGAACTTTAAAATTTACCGTTTGATATTCAGTTTGATATTCAAAAAATTGAATATCGAATATCGAACATCGAATATTAGTCTCACTTTACTTAGGTCAACAACACTTCCATTCATTTCCATAAACTTAAACTGACTCAATTCCTTATCTATTTATTCAAATGCTGCTGATAAGAGGTTACTACCGAGTCCTCAAAATATGCACATGCGGTTAGGACATTTTCAAAGAGGGGCTTAAATAACATCACTAGGGTCGTACTTATAGACTCCCACAGATTGTAAAAAAGGAGAGAAAACTTGGAGGACTCAAGAGCATGGGAAAATGCCTCGGTGAAATGGAGAGGTTTTAAAAGGACAGAACAGCATGGAGATTCCTGGTTACAAACCATAAAATCGCGTTTCTGGGTGTGAAGAATATTAGTAAGTAAGTAAATATAGAATATTATGTACTTTCCTTTTTGATACTATCTATATCAAGGTGAGTATCAGACGAGTCCGGTAGGACGAGTCTGATACGAGACTAGATGTAGATAGTATCAAAAAGGAAAGTATATAATATTCTTTTTATCGGTAATGACGTCACAGTTATCAAGTGCTCCCACCTGATATTTTCTTGTATCACGGACTGTCCATGATATTAAAAAATATCAGGCAGATGAGATCAAAGGGAAACTTGGGCACCAACCATTTTATTACCGAGGGGCAGGAGGCAGAATTTGTTACTCGATTTGAATATTGGCTGAAAAAAAATGCTGTTCTGTTCCTTAAAAACATTACCTAGTAATTCAAATTTCCTTGCAAACATTTTTATGCATTTTTTTTTTAAGTTTTCATTTGTATTAGGCTCGAAAACATATTTTTTAAAATTTTGTTTTTTGACCAAATAGTGTTGATAGAAACTGTGAAAGAAACCTGATGCAACAAAGGTAGTGCGTTTCTCAGGCTATTGAATATATTTCCTGCAATATGAAGGATATTACAGAAGATCACAGAAGGCATTCCAAACAGCTCTGTTACTACTGAGATTTGTTTCGATTGGACGAAAACTACAGGTTCCCTGTTGCCTGCATTGCAGAAGGCTAAGCATGATAAAAATTAATAACAAACAAACAAATTAGTCAGTTCAAGCATTTTTTGAGTAATTACAGGGAGTCATTTGACAACTGAAACTCAATGAAAACGTTTGGAGAGCTTAAGGTAGTAAAACAATCTAGGAACAACACAATCCTGTGTAAGCAATTTGTGAGTCGGACGGCATGACGCTCTATCACAGAAAGTTTGAGACAAGCCGCAAGTTTTGGGATAACGAATCAATTCAATTAACTGGAGCGGGCGGAGTGTTGCTAAAGGAATGTTGACACAGTGGAAAGCTGAGGTCATGCTATGTTCGTCATACCGGTAAAGGCGGTATAAAAGTTTCGCATGCTATTTTGACTTTCTTCGGTAACGTCGGCTTGAATTGCGACGTGTTTGTCTGTTTGATTGTACTATTGTCACCTGCTACGTGAAGAGGTCACTTTGACCATATCCGTCGTCTTGCGTCCTGCGGCGTCACAAAAATTTCGAATTTCCGCGTCGCAGTTTTACGGGCAACTACTTTTCACAGCCTTTTGATATTTGGCATGTAGCTTCCTCCTATAGTTCATGCCCGTAACTAATCCTTACTGTTTAACTTAAATTTTAAGACGCAGGCAACATACGTCTTCCTTGGAAGACTGCCATTCTAGTTTATGTGAAGGTTTGTCTTATTCTTGTGATGAAAACAAATGTTTTTTTCTGGTGATTGAATGATTGATATATTGTATGTCTCTCTAGTACAATTTTATAAACATCAAACAATGTGAAAACGGAATCAACACTATGAAGGAAAAAGAAAACGTGTCTCTAGGGAAATATGAGTCAAAGTCTTAAACATATTTGAAATCATTACGTTTATATAATAAAGTTCATTTGTCAATGAATTAAAATTTTTCTTCTTGATACCTAGAACAGTCCAAATAAGAAAATAAAGGATACGGTGTGAATTGCAATTGGAAATAAGTAACACAAAGTACAATTTGAAATACTCAAAGGAACACGGATTTTTGTATCTGTTCTTCATGATGTTAATTTAGCCTTTCCTTTAATAATCAGTAACTTTCTTGAAATTTGTGACATTTCAAATACATGAAAAAAAAAATCCAAACATTAATATTTTATTCTAAAGATGCAATATGAATACGAATTGATTTCAATCGCTAAATATGCTTTACGTTAAAAAAATTCGGGATTGGACAAATTCACATGACTCTTGCTTTAGCGTAGATTTGCACCTTTCAGAGCTTTTAAACACGGTATGCTGATTGTTTTGATGGATATGTATCAGAATAACTAGAACTTTTGGAGATAAACTTTTTCCATTTTTCGCTAATATCATTATAATAATTTTATCAACATTAAGAGCCTGTCTCAGTAAAAATCATGCAAAAGGTGATTTACTTACATTGTATTATCTTAGGTTTTAACAATTTTTTGGCTAGTTATTCATCTTGGACCACTTTAGCGAAAAATATCAACTCAAGTGAAATTGGTCCATTAGACTATCTGCAAATTGACATTAAAAATTTTGGCGGGAATATTCCCGAACTTTTTTCATACACAACCCAACCAATTTTCTTGGCCCCTTTACTCAAAAGTTCGGAAGGGTCTGTGAAAATTGTTGATATTTTCTGAAAAAGTAGGCCATTCTAGTTGAATTTCAACAAAAATATCAGTTGGATACTTAAAGTGATATTTTTGGTTGATTTGTTAACTTGAGAAAAAAAAATTGGCGGGACTTTTTCCCGTACTTATTTTCATACACAATGTAACCAAATTTGTATTGTGTATTAAACGAGAACTAATGAACCGATTTGGCTAAAGTTTAATTTACATTAATTTCTCATCATAAAGACCAAATTCCGATAAAAAGAACCAGTTTTCAAAAATATGCATCTGCCACTATTTTTGCGTTTTGCATGATTCTTACAGAGACGGCTACTTAAAAAAAACAGTTTGTGACAGAACATATACATATCATTTGTACACATGAAAAATATCAAATAAGACAAATAAACATATAGCAAGTTAGACCTCTACCCTTGACTGTTTAAAAAAGAAGCCAAACATTCTTATATGTTTATGATTTGTTGGGCTAAGCAATATACCATTTTAATTTATCTTCATCTGACATATCAATAAAATTTAATTCATCTGTTCTTAGTAAATTAAAAAGGTTTTCTCTGATATTTTTATTTATATTCCAATTTAGAAGAAAACACATTTCTTCTTCAAGAATATTACAAGTTTTACATAATCTGTCATTAATGAGAATTTTGATATATCTTCCCCTCTCAATTCACTAATTCTAATTAAGTTTAGTAAAGATTTGTCTCAAATAAAATAAAATAAAGATTCCAACAAATAAAACTCTAAGGTCGGGTTTAGTTTTTTGATAAAGAAAGGGCTTATAATTTGCATCAAAAGCCTGAATTTTACAAATGTTTAAGATTGTCATTTATCTCTATTTTAATATCAGATTTTAAGTTTTTAACAATTTTCATTGTTTTACAATTAATAATATTTTCTCCCATTTCTTGGTTCGGAGAAATGTCTTTTGCATAAGTGTACCAAGAATAAATGCTGTTTGAATCTAAGAAACGCCTCTTTTAGATGTGGATTTAGATCATCAGTATGAAATCGAGCCAGGTAAACAATATATTGTCAATGAATGAAATTTTCTAACGGCTCTGACCGCACACCAATATTAGATGAGGATGTTTTTGTTCATAATAAAAAAATTCAAAAATTAAGATGCACTTTCTCTAATGAAGTTTTATGTATAAAAGAAAGGTTGTCTACTTCTTTGTTTGTTTGTAGAGCTCTCTTTTTGGCTCTATAGAAGGGTAAATAATAATCCATGAATGCAATATCAGAATTGTAAGTTAAAATAGGTCTGACTAATTTATCAAATAATTTTTTTAAAATCCTAACGGGAAAATTTCCAAAGGAAATAGACATTTTTTAGAGCAAATAACACCTTCTTTGACTTATTGGCAAGTTCATCCAGACAATGCTTCAGATTGGCATTGTTCTTGAATAAACATCCTAAAAACTTGTATTCACGTACATTGTGAATCAATCATATTACCATCATAACTAAGAAATGCACCTGATAAAATAATCTTACTTTGAACTACTAGTATCATGGATTTAGTCTTTTTTACATTTAGAGATAATATCCATTTTTCAAAGTACATAGTTAAATTGTCCAAACTTTTTTGTAAACCTTCTTTGGATTCAGAAATATTCAGAAGGTCATCTGCAAATGACAATGAGCCAATCGTTGAATTTATGAGAGTAGAAGGGTTGGAGTAATTTTTAATAAAATTATTACCGGTACTAAAGTCGATATTTTTTTTTGTAAATTGCTTATGAAAATGGGATCATTAATCATATTTGACTTTACTGCCTTATGGAAAATTTCGTGCAGTTCAGGCGTGTTACTAGTCCGAGATTGCATTTTTCCAGCAAGCTGGTGCCGTGTTACTAGTCCGAGATTGCATTTTTCCAGCAAGCTGGTGCCGTGTTACTAGTCCGAAATTGCATTTTTCCAGCAAGCTGGTGTCGTGTTACTAGTCCGAGATTGCATTTTTCCAGCAAGCTGGTGCCGTTGGACGTCAGAGCTCCTTCCATATCAAAAACACGGGATTTAGCACAACAGTTTTGTGAACTTCCGAGATAAATAATGCAACTTTATCATCATTGTTGCATATATATATATTGGTCTCAAATGAAACATTTTGTTATTAAGAATAAAAATACAAAATATTTTAAAGAAAAATATCTTGAATAAGCCAACTAATCTAAAATTTTCTTATTTTACTGGGTTATATCAGGTAGTTTCTAGTAGCGATATACTTATATTAATTAAGGTCTTTCCCACTACAGTGGAAAGACCTTATTGTATTTCTTCTGATTATTATTATTATTCTTCTTCTTTTCCGCGGTCACTATAACAAAAGTGTCGCGACATAACTTTACGACACTTGGTACCATTATTCGGTCATACCCTGACTCGCCTTGACTGACCCTGCGAAACCGATCTATTTTTAGTAACGGAGTTATCTGCCCCAGACCGAAAACCCTTGTTATCAGATAATCTCAGAAACCGTAACCGGTATCAAAAATCTAAAGAGTGGAAAATGTCATTTGACTCCTAGGGATGATTTGTAGATCAAAAAAAAAATTTCCGAACAACTTCCTGGTTACGCGTTTTTGAGTCGAAACCTGTCGCGACACGTCAAAAATTTTTTCTTCAAAACGGTTAGTCCTAGAGACTTGGGACCTTCACCAATCATCACGGATGACATATGTTACATTTAAAAATGTCAAGGTCAAAGGTCAAATCTCAAGGTCAGAGGTCATGGTACACCTTGTTTTCAATTTCCCTCAAAAACCATACAAAACTTAAGCAGACATTTAATGGGGAAAATACTCGTCTCATTTAGACCTTCATTTGATATAAAGGGTTGAACACTGTGCGACAAACCGTTTTCGAGTTATGGCCCTTAACGCGTTTCGGTTAAACGGTTTTTGGCTCATAACTTGAAAACGGTTCGAGATACCATAGTAAACATATGGGTTATTTGAGACCGTAAACTTATGCCCTCCGATATAAAACCAAAGTCGCATGGCTACGGACAGCCATTTTCAAAATGGCCGCCATCGGAAATTGTTTTTTGAGTATAACACAAAAACTGTAAAAAATTTAAGCGGACAATAAATGGAAAAAATGTTCGCCACGACGAAAGCTACAAAAAATGTTTCAGGTGCGAAAGCGTAAAACTTGTTGTTTTTGAGTTACGGCCCTTGATTCGTAATTAAAAAATGGTTTTTTAATTATAACTTCTAAACGGTTACAGATGGTGAATGAAATGTAGGGTTCATTTGATAGAGAATTAAAAGACCTACAATTTGAGTCCAAACAGTGTATGATTTGGTTGACTGGTTCCAAAATGGCGGCCAAAACAAGTTTCGCGAAACACGTTTTTTGCCCATAACTTGAAAACCATAACAGATAGTATAGTAAACATGTATACTTAAATGAATCAGAATGCCAAGACCTACAATTTGAGTCCAAGGTCAAAGGTCATGGGTCAAGGTCATTCCCTAGCAACAAGGTAACATTTATGAAAAGTCCATAGCAACCATATATATTCTTAACCAAGACTACTTTCCGAGTTTAGAGTTAAAATTTGTCAACCGGAAGTAACCCTTAGTCCATAGCAACCAACAAAATGTCCTTAGCAACCATCCTTTTTCTGACACTAGGCCCCTTGATCTTTATTCTGGAACCTATTTGATAATTATTGGTAACCTCATATCGAAAACGAACTGACTCATTTGTCTATAGTACATGTATTGGACACCATAATGCTAACATGCTAAAGCGACAGAGCGACAAGAGACAGGGAAAGACCTCTCATTTGTTCTCTGAACAAATGGCATTTTAATTTAGTCTTGTTTTACATCTCCCATTTTACAAATGAATGATGTAAGAGTAATTTTTACATTTAGAAAGCATTCGTTAAAATCCCGTGTTTTTCATATGGAAGGAGCTCTGACATCCCACGGCACCAGCTTGCTGGAAAAATGCCGATTACGTCAGAACAATCTCGGACTAGCGTGTTAGAATGCCTATAAAAAAGGGAGGCTGCAATAATTAATCCTCCATTGTGTTTTGACAACTTGACGAAACATAACATGCCCCAAAAAATTCAACATTGGACCAGAAATAAAGAAGTTGCATTTTTGCTCCGTTTAGGCCCCTATTAGGCTAATTTCTAGACGAAAAAAAGGAGCGACCCCAAAAATCAATCCCATCCATCCTATAATGATAAGGAATATCAGCGTCAAATTTCATTACATTCGGATAAGTAGAACTAAAGTTATCGTGTATACACAGACAACGACATTAAACTCCGCAATTTTTTTGCGTTCGTATAAAAATTATTTGAGTTGCTTTAACTCTAAAAAGTACGGCCGAATATGGCACGCCGTTCTCGTCAAAAGTATGATTCAAATAAAAGTTATTTTACACACTCAAAATTTTGAAATACACACTCAAAATTAAAATTCACACTAAAAACTTGAACAAACTACACACTAAAAAAAATAAAACACACACTCAAAAATAATAAAATTTACACTCAAAATGTTGCTCTAAGTTAACACTCAAAGGATGAGTGGCAATAAGACCAATATTTGGCCCAAGATTTAGCAAGAAATTAAAACTGAGCATACAGATGCCTTGAGATGCTGAAACAGTGATAAGTTATTAGGCTAAAAGAAAATTATAAGCTTATGCCATATCAGTTAAGCTTTCATGCCAATCAGTTAACTCAAAAGGCTGTATATTAAAAAATTGTCCTAATTTCATTGATTTTTGCTGATTTTCACACACTTTTTGGTGCGAAAGAAGGTGGGCGCATCAAAACAACAACTTCATACTTGGCACAAATGTGTGAAATGATGAAATCCATCATTTCTGAAAGTTTGGAGTTGTTGTTTTCATGCGCCCAATGTTTTCTTAAGGAAAATATGCACTGAAACCTTTCAAAATTGCAGATTTTCTTCATTTTGTTCAATAAGACCACTAAATATGATGTTATAATAACGTCACAATGAAGTAATTTTGCCTTATTTAATGTGTTTTCTTTGTAACCACATAAAAGCTTATATTTCTTATAAATATCATAACATTTCAACCAACATCATTTTCTTGGGCCAATTATGGGTCTTAATGCCACTCATCCTTTGACTGTGTTTGCACTCAACTCTGACTGTGTATGCACTCAAAATTGTGCGCATTGATTTCGCGCAGAGCTCATGAACATTAATATCATCAGGGCGTTTTAGGAGTTTAACAATCAAATCCTTTACCGGAAGTGATCAGTAAATTAGGTCCGATAATGTCTATCAACGAAAAAGAAGATCGTGTCGAGTTTTTCCAGTCGTTGTTGAATGTCTATGAAAGTAAAACCTTTACATTAACCAGAACGGGACAGTAATGTATTGTGTAGAGTGTTCCAAATGCAATTCAAACATCGAGTAAACCATGATATATGAATATTCGTGAGCTCTGCCGGAAAACAATGCGCACAATTTTGAGTGCAAACACAGTCAAATTTAAGCGTTAATTTAGAGCAACATTTTGAGTGTAATTTTTATTATTTTTGAGTGTGTGATTTATTTTTTTTTTGTGTGAAGTTTGTACAAGTTTGAGCGTAAATTTTAATTTTTAGTGTGTATTTCAAAATTTTGAGTGTGTAAAATAACTTATATTTAATCATACTTTTGACGAGAAAGGCGTGCCATAGCCGAAGTTTAGGAACACAAGACGGAAAATCTCCCTTCAGTACTTCCTAGTGCAAAATTTAATGCAGTTCATACATGTTACAAGACCGCAATATATTTTCCTTAGTTCTTTAAACTTCAGAGTTATGCCGAACGTGTGCATCTTTTTTTATTTTCGTTTACGGATTCCTATGCATTTTATGAATTCAAAATCGAAAATGAAAATGAAAAACGAAAAGGAAAATGAATAACGAAAATGAAAAAGAGTCATTTTCCTATTCAAAATCGAAAAGGAAAATGAAAAACGAAAAGGAAAATGGGTCATTTTTATTCAAAATCCATAAAAAAATATTTCGAAAAAAAAAAATTGATAAAAAAAAATTTGAAAAGGAAAATGAATAACGAAAAGGAAAATGGGCCATTTTCCTATTCAAAATCGAAAAGGAAAATGAAAAATGAAAAACGAAAAGGAAAATGAGTCATTTTCCAATTCAAAATCGAAAATGAAAATGAAAAACGAAAAGGAAAATGGGTCATTTTCCTATTCTTAATCCAAAAAAAAAAAACTAATTCGAAAAAAAATATGAAAAGGAAAATGAATAACGAAAAGGAAAATGGGCCATTTTCCTATTAAAAATCGAAAAGGAAAATGAAAAACGAAAAGGAAAATGGTTTGTATATGTATGTATCCATATATGTTAATTGTATTCATATAAATTTTGAAAAACGAAAAACGAAAAGAAAAATCACTTGTGTTAGGTATTGAAGAGTCATAACCCCAATAAGGGGTTAACGGACAGCTTTTGATGCTGAAGAGGTGGTTGCATCATATTTTCTCTTTTACTTTTTGATTTAAAAATCATAACTCTTCCGACACCCCTGTTCTATTTTTGGCAGTCAACTTTTGGCCAAACTTGGTAGAGGACATCCAAAAGATTAATTGTGCAAAGTTTGAAAGAGATCCCTTCAGTAGTTTTACTGACGATTTTAAAGATAAGTAAATGACGACGAGCAGAACACGTCGGGGTACTCTGACAATGTTATAAATGGATGTTTTGTACAGCTTCTTGGTGAACATTCAAATATATCAAAAATAGTTTTTTTTTCAATAAGCTATAACAAATTTAAGTCCTTTAGAGATTACAAGGACTCGTCTGCCAACGTTGAACCAATGAAGACTTTTGTGTTGATTCTTCAGTACACGGGGTATAACCAGTTATCGTTTACCGCTACCAAATACAAATGACAACAAAGTTCCAGACAATAAAACTGAAGATTAAAAAAAAAATTAACGGTGTAAGATTTTTGATAAAGAAGCCGAAAATAGGAGAAAAAGGTAGACAAAAGACTATGATCAGACTGCTGCATATAGGCCTTTTCTTTGTTAGAAGTCATACTCAGACATATTTTTGGCAAATGCGACCACTCTTCTTTGGACGAACATTCAATCAACAGTTTTTTGTGCTCCTGTTTTATGCCCTTTTTGACACACCTGGGTCATATATTTCGGAGGAAGACGGATTAAACCACCGACCTTTGGCAGGTAGCTGACAGACTTATCACGTACAGGTGGGGAAGTCCCATTTTTGGCCGGATTTCACTAGTGGAAATCCGGGTTATAAAATGGTGAATGTCGGGCGGGCGGGAAAAAAACTTTCGTAACAGTTTTCTCAGCAACTACTAATCATAGCCATTTGATATACAGCATCAGGGTGGGGTCCCATAAAGCGGGATTCGATTTCAGGTCTGTCGCTCATCTACTTCCTGTTTAACAAAATCCGGCCATTTCTGTCCTTGACCCATTTTTGTAAATTATAATAAGCAGGATAAGCAGGACACCAACACCACCTGGGAGGTGATCAGCTAATGTGGTGCCTTAGACCTTTAAACAGTTTTTCTCCACCTGCAACAATTTCCATTCTGTGTGAAGCAAATATCAAAAATGTCAATACATTATGAACAATAAACAAGCTCTTTTGACCTTCAAAAGTTAGTTTAATTTTCATCATGTGGTGCTAAGAATACCCCCACTCGACCACTCAGAAAAAAGGAAGTTGATGCGAGACTGATCTGGAAAGGGGAGGCACGATGCAACTCATCATGCTAAAGCTGTATACCAAATTTGAAATCAATCCCTTCAGTAGAAACCGAGAAATTTGTTACGAAAAATGGTCTATTTTTGACCCTTAAAAAGTCTAAGTCAGCTCAGAAAACAGGAAGTGGATGCGTGACTGACTTAGTAAGGGGAGGTACGATACAACTCATCGTGCTTAAGCTGTATACTAAATTTGAAATCAGTCCCTTCAGTAGAAGCAAGAGAAATCTGATACGAAACTTTTTTTCTATTTTTGACCCTTAAAAAGTCTCAAGTCGGCTCAGAAAACAGGAAGTGGATGCGCGACTGACCTGGAAAGAGGAGGCACGATACAACTCATCATGCTAAAGCTGTATACCGAATTTGAAATCAATCACTTAAGTAGAAGCTGAGAAATCCGTTACGAAAGTTTGTTACGGACGGACAAGGTGATTGCAATTTACCCCCCTCTCTTACGAGTGGGGGTATAATTAAGATTGAACCATATGTTCAATTTTTTGTAACAGCCACCATGTGTATATTGGATCAATTCAAAATAGTTCCAGCTGTTTCACGTATTTTTAAAAACTTTTAATGACATTATGTACAACTAAAGGCAACTTTTGACAATGATTCTTGGTTATTATAGAATTAGCTGGTGTGGCTGGCCTTGGCCAGATGAGATAAACATAGGCAATCTATCGATTACGAAGCTGAACTCGTTGCACATGATTGTCACTAGGTGGGAATTTACTTTTAACTTTTCAAAATTTTAAGTGCTCAATCCAAGCAAAAAGAGGTCACAGCCAGCATCCTGCTAACCATTTCTAGGTGCACCTTACCATACCACTTTATATGTGGTTTTTGTCGGGAAGTGGCCATCCATGCAGAAAAAATAGGTCATAGCCAGCATCCGAAACATCACTAGGTGCACCTACCATAGCAATATCATCGATGTGGCACTTGTCAGTAAGGGGGAATGGACTTGAACCATTCTTCTGTAAGTGGTCATCCATGCGAAAAATATAGGTCACAGCCAGCATCCGAAGCTTCACTAGGTGCACCCACCATACCAATATCATTGATGTGGCACTTGTCAGTAAGGGGGAATGGACTTTAACCATTCTTCTGTGAGTGGTCATCCATGCGAAAAATATAAGTCACAGCCAGCATCTGAAGCATGCATTGTGTTGAGCATCACCAAATACACCTACCATACCAATATGGTTGATGTGTCACTTGTCAGCAAGTGGGATTGGACTTTTAACCATTCTTCTGTTCGTGGTCATCCATGCGAAAAATATAAGTCACAGCCAGCATCTGAAGCATGCATTGTGCTTAGCATCACTAGGTGCAACTTCCATACCAATATCATTGATGTGGCACTTGTCAGTAAGCGTGTATGGATCTTAACCATTCTTCTGTAGGTGGGTACGGACGCCAACACAGAGGGTATCACATAAACCCCCCCCATCACTTTCGTGAGGTGAGCTAAAAAACAGAAATACTGTGGATATCTGTAAGCTAACAAAGGGATAGCCTATCGTTCACATGATGTACTTCCTTTGCATTAAGTTTCATTCAAATCAAACAAGCCATGTAGGGGTTGCACTTGCAAAATATATGGAAAAATCTTATCTATCAATCAAGTTGCACTTGAAGATATGTGGGCAGACCATTTTACCTAGACAGGGTGATTCCTGTATATCACTCTTAAACTTTAAAAAGGCCTTCTTTATCCAGCTGGAAACTAGGGGTGTAACAATACCACTTCCCCACGATATGATACAGATCACGATACCTGGCTCACGATCCGATCCGTATCACGATACCTTTTACTTTCATAACTTACAAAAGACCTGCTTGTCATATCATTGTAAATCGATGGTAATGTTTAAGAAGTATAATTTTCATGTGTTAAATAGACTGTAAACCGAAGTCTTTTCAAGCAAAAGATTTTATTTCAGTCTGACAGACAATATTTTATGCCATTGTTGACACCGGAAGCACGCTTTTTTTTTTATCTTCCTACCAAAGATGGATACGACATTTTTTGGACCGGATCAGAATCCCAAAGTCAAACACGGTATCGATTTCCGGATCATGGGATAAAATAACGTGATGCACCGGTGAATCGTTACACCCCTACTGGAAACCGTGTAATATCATAACTATATTGTTTGTTCATTTATTTCTTATTGACATTCATGATTAACAAAATAAATAGTTTTCTTATCTCAAGAAAAAATGTACACCTACTAAAATTGTAACAACATAAAAGATAGATTAGTACATTTGTTCAAGCTTCACTTCAGTATACAATAATAATGAAGTGTACATTTCGTACTTTCATTATACAAGACAGAAAACAGAAACTTTCTTCAACAACAATCTGTATAATCATTAATTGCAAAAACCCCATTGCTTGCTAACCCGATCTGCTTGAAAACAACTTTCTGAAACATTCAGATTTAATGTATGACTAGTGCAAAGGGATAAAATGTTGGTAAATGAGTGGAAGTAATGTATGAAGATATGAAAAAAATGTCTGATCTTGTTACTTTGAGGTCATCATGGTGACGAATTCTGAAAAAAAAATGGATATGCATAAATTATTATTACAATTCTCCATAAAAACTGTAGGATAATCAACCAATTAGAATTACAGTAATATGGAACACAGAATTGGTGTAAGCACAATTATGCTTTTTTTTTTAAATAAAAATGAATACATAGATTTAAATCTTTTTTATTTTCTTGGTCTAACATTGTCATATCTGTAGCATAAGAAACCTGTTTATAACATTTTAGAAGTTTACTAATAATGTGAAAAACTAGTATTATTCTTGTATGCAATGTGCATTTTTGAGAATACTAGTTGATGGATGGTATTTTATTAGTTTTGTTGCAGCTTTATTTATATAGTAACATCTTGAGGCCAACAATTAACCTGAATCTTTAATGTCTTATAAAAGTCCCTTTTTCTGTTAAAACCTTACAAAATTTCAACAATATGAATAATTACCTTCATAATTGACCTGGCCATCTCCATCAATGTCAGCTTCTCGGATCATTTCATCTACTTCTTCATCTGTTAATTTTTCACCAAGGTTTGTCATTACATGTCTTAATTCAGCTGCACTAATAAAGCCGTTGCCATCTTTGTCAAATACACGGAATGCTTCTCTGATTTCTTCTTCACTGTCAGTGTCTTTCATTTTTCTAGCCATCATTGTTAAAAATTCAGGAAAATCAATTGTACCGTTTCCTGAAAAAAAGTTTCAATAATATTTATTAGCCATTTAAAAAATAAGTTTAAATATGCCAGACAAATTTGATGGTCTCAACAAATCAGTATTATCATAATGAGTGATATGGTTACGAAAATCTAAGAACATCAATCCATGGAAAATAAATTTCTGAAACAGAATTAAATGGAATACAATTAAAATTGATGATACATTAGCAAGATAACATTGGCAAGATAAAAGAAATTCTTTTAGTTTTGTGGACACAAGAGGTTAAAGAAAAATCTGAATTTAGAAAAAAATAACATTTTTTTGGGTGTCATTTACACTTTTAATATACTTCTTTAAATTTTACTTTACATGAAGTGATATTCCTTTTGCAAATTAAACCTTTCGCTGGAGATTTTTGCATGATAAAGTGTCATTGGGAGTTTCAAGTTTCCCAGGCATGTTATGTCCCATAAAGATAACCTAAGATAAACATGTTTTACACCTTTACTATGTACCAGGCCAGTTTATTAACCATATTTAATATGCATGTAGATGTTTATGTTCCTAGCTAGTAGAGAAACTCTATTTATATAACCCAGATTCTTTTGAATATATATTTAAAATACTCAATATGAAATAAGAAAAAAAGTATTTTATTATACATGTAAAATACCCCTTCAGTTTATAAAGAGAAATCCCTACCATCAGCATCTACTTCGTTGATCATGTCTTGTAATTCTGCCTCAGTTGGATTTTGACCAAGAGATCTCATAACTGTTCCAAGTTCTTTAGTTGTGATGGTACCATCTCCATCTTTATCGAATAAGCTAAAAGCTTCCTTGAATTCTGGAAAGAAGGATTGAAAATTTAAAAATTTAAATTCTTTAAGCAGTGCTATCACATTTTTCTTACTTTGTGGACACAAGTTAAAATTGCAATCAAAAACCAAAAAAAAGTTCACTTGCGTATATACAGTACAAACGGGGACTTATTGTGAAAGATGCCTCTCAGAGACAGTGTCTAACTTTTGATGTCAGACAGGAAATCAGACATCTGCCTCTCAGAGACAGGGTAATAAAACAGCATGAAGTGGTTGCAAAATGATCATGCATAAGTCCTACAATTCAATTGAAATGATTATTCAATAAAATAATAACACTTTAACAATTATAAACATGTTAAGGAAAAAAGATTTTAGAAAATATGACTTTAAAATTTTTAGTAATTGTTTTTTAAATATTGTTGAAAATCAGAAATTCACAAAATAATTTACAATATTTTTTATTTATAAATTTATTTAACTTTGTTGAATTTGTACACATGTAGATGCATATAATGTGTTTTCTATATGTATTCTTATTGAAATCAATTTTTCATATTCAATCAATCTTATTTAGATATTATTTTTTAAAGAATAATTCTTTAAGTTTCTATAAAAAAATCATTCAGGTAAATATGACAATATGACATATTTATGACCATTTTCTCATACACCTGTGTTCTCAAATAATAAAATAAAAACCATGTCGATGACATGAATTGATATTAAAAAGTAAACGAAATAAACACTTTTTTGTTCTAATGATAAAAAAAAATGATAATACATTGATAGTAAATAAAAAAATTAAAACAGAAAAAAATATTTAAAAAAAAGATGCTTAAAAATTGTGATTGAGAAAGTGCAGCCATAGCTTAGTCAGCTTTTTGAAATAGTTTATTATAATTAATTTTTAATCAGTATATCTATATCTTTATATTAAAAAAACTTTACATGGTTTTGATTATGATAAAAAGAATTATAATAGTGTTATATATATATATAATAAAAATTCAAAAAACTTTTTTTAATATTTTTTCATTTGGGTAGTTATTTTACTCATTATTGACTTTGTTTGAATGTTTAAATTAAATGAGTTGTCTATTTATTTTTAGTCAAATCAAATTTCTTTTATTCAACTAAATTAGACTTTGTTTTTAAAGAAAATTTAAAAAAAAACAGAACCTTTTAAAAAAAGTATTAAGGTTCAAAAAATTTTACAGGTAAGTGTGACATGGTGACAAATTTATTACCCTTTTCCTGTTCACTTGGAGTATGAAAACAGCAGGATATAAAATTTTATTGCTTTGGTCAGGCAGGGTATGAGACATGTCAGACATGGCTGTCTCTCAAAGACAATCATAGAAATAAGTCCCTGTTTGTACTGTATATATAATGAATGGGATTGATAGCAGTCAAAAAAACCTTGGCTTCAATATTGATCCATGAAAAGTACTATTGTCCCCAATCGTCTCTGACAAACCTCAACTGCAATCTAAGTTCAGTAAAACATCAATCTATCTCTCAAATGTCATTGGACTGGCCACCCTCATAATCTTGAGTCAATCCAGTAAACTGTAGTTGACTGTTCATTTCTGGACCAAATGTTACCCTTTTCAGTTTTGTTTTGGTTGACAATTGTTTTTATTCTTAATTTCAGTTGTTTCACGGTGATATCATATTTTTTCACTCTTTTATTCTATGACAGCCAATATATTTAGCTTCAAAATTTAAATAAATCACAGATGAAAACAGGTCTTTTTTTAAGTGCTGGGGACTGAACCTTAACAAAATTTGCTACACTAACACATGCACAAATAATTGGAAATTCATGACTGATTTCCAGAATTTATCATTATAAACAAAGATTAAGAACTTTTAGGTCTGATACAGTAATAGTCTGATCAGCAAAACACGTAATTAGGTCAACACATAAGGTCACCAGAATGAGACCAAAAAATTTCCACATACTCCAAAACCAATTTGGCTCAGTCTGAAACAACTTTTACCTGCTATTTGTTCTTCTGTAAGTTGATCAGCCTACAAATAAAGTATCATTCTTATAAATGTGTATAACAATTATTTAAATAATACATGTAATAAAGATGAATAATATGATGTTTCCAAATACACACAGTGAATGTGAATTTAATTCATGGTTTACGAAACTGAACCTTCAATATTTTGAATAGACAATAAAGAGATATGGAATAAGTGTACATGACACAATCAACAAAAAGAAACAGCATTTTTTTTATTAATTACACGCGAGGATCCAGTGTCAAAAGTTTACGACCCACGAAAAGATAACAGATTAAAACAACTTTTCTTCTAACTGTGCAATGTAACTAAAGTGGTTCAGAAATTCAGAATTTTAACCAAACATTTGGTCCGGAAATTTTCTTTTCATAGCATACAGAAGAAAAAATAATGGGACTGGAATAAGTGTATATGACACAGCTAACATATCATTTGCACTCTTCAAATGCTCTATGACTTTGTAAATTAGGACAGGTTGATTAATTTTTTTTTCAAAACGAAAGTCATTTACTGGACATTAACATTTAGTATGATCTTCAGACAAACTGGTAAGAACTGTTGACATGGTTTGAAGTAAAGGAGGGATACTTGTACATGTATGTTGGGAAGGGGTATGTACTATGTAACTCTTAGTAAATTAATGAATATGGGAACTTTTCCATTCTGAATTAGAGAACTTTAACATGATCTGGCAATGTCTTGTCCATTATATCTTACTTTCAACGTACTAATGTGCCAAATTAAAAATGTCGCTACATGTACATTTTAGCCGGTAATGTGTGTATTTACCGCGCATTCGAAATGTTGATATTTTTTATTATTAAAGCGAAAAAAAAAAGAAAAATACTACTTATATCCCATTTATTAAAGATAACTTATGTACAAAAACGATTTCAATGTAAGCGATGTGAAAGGATTAACACTTACCATGATGGATTATGATTTTTTGGCAGACGATGTTCAGAGACGATGATGTCGAATCCTGTATACTATACTTCAACACAATGTAACAGTGTTCTTGAAAGGTAAAACAACCCTAGGATTATCTAAATGATATCTAGATATAACCTAACTAAATAAATTTTATATACTCCAACTTTCATAAGAAGATGACTTCTGAAAGACAGGAACTATTTTGTGTCAGTTCTCTTCGTCTGTGAAAAGCTCATCGATTTCTCAATTATTACTGTACAATTTATAACGAGCAATTTTATTGGCTGGAAGAAACCCGCATTGCGACACTTGCACTGCGGCAATCTTTACATTGTTTTGAGCTGGGGCATGCACGAAGTCCAAGCTCTACTGAAAAGTAGAATATTTACTAAAAAAGAGACCAATGAATGATATGAATCCAATATATCATCTTCTTGTTTCATATGTTGAGAGCCTCCAAAAGGGGGAACTCCATCTTTCTTTGCAGGTTGCGGCATAACTTAGCTTATGGGGAGGGGACGGTGGGGAGGTGGGAACGTTAGGAAGTCAAAAACACAAGTGGCCAAAACAGGATTAAGAAATTTTCGAAAAGGGGGGGGGGGTCCACATACAGTTCCCGCATGCGAAAACGGGGACACACTTCCTGGACAAAAATAACACTGAAATTCCTACCCGGACCCCCAGGATTTGCCAGCTGTAATTTTGATGTCCTTTTTTATATAATTTAGAAAAAAAATGTTGTTGCCGTGGTTTCCTGCATTTCCCGTCATAATAGTCTGAGAAAATTATAAGACCTTATAACTATGTTATAACAAAACTTGTGCCAAAGCTTTATCCCAGAAAGGCAGATATGAATATTTCATACAATCGAGCTCGATTGGTCACTCTATAAATTGGATGCACTATATCAGTAAGAACTAAATGCCATCCAATGTTCATAAATCTGGAGGTATGTCATTTGGTATTGTATCCATACATAAATTTCTTTTTTATTATATCACGGCTGGTCATCTCCTCACTCATAATATTTTCTTATGAAAACAATTCCGTGAGAAAAACTTCCGCTTATGAGAGAGAAGAGGAAATACGTCCACTTCAAACTGTACGTGTGTCACATTTGGAATGTTTTATTACATAGTTGTAGTGTATATCGAAAAAAGGGGAATGTCATGCAGTGTAAAAATGATTTTTACAATAACTTTAAGTCATCGGAATGTCAGTTGTAGCACTATCCGTTCTAATTTCATTTTCCCGTGACTGAAAGAGTGGAAAATTTTGGACAAAAACTATTTCACGAGTCTTGATTCGATGCTTTCCGTTAATTTCTAGATGTTATTATTGGTGCACTAATATCATATGTTGCCCTAAACTGTTTGAAAAGAAGTAAAGTGTTTAGATATGCCGTTTGGGGAAAATATGACGAAAAAATATGAATATTATGAGAGAGAGGAATGGTTGTGCGGGAGAAAATGCGCTATGAGTGAGAAAAATATTTGTAAATGAATAAATGGTACTACGATGTGTTCTATCTAGAGTTTATTTTTTCGTATTTCACATATATAGTCCTAAATAAGATGTATCTTATTGAAATATAATCAAACAATAGAAACAGAATCAAACAAACACCCGAAAACCAAATAAATAAACAGCAACAGCAACAATAAAAATTTAATGCAATTAAGAATATAATTTTGCTTTTGAAATCTTTAAATTTTTAAATTTAAAAAACGCAAGATTCGACACGGGAAATGGCTATGGTTGGACGTTCTGCAAGACGATTATAAGATGTTCATGGAGAAACGTTGGTTCTGCCATCATCATTATACACTAGCTTGTCTTTGCTTTTGTTTCTTGAGTTTAGTTTAATAATGTTTTATTGCAAATATAGCAAATGGATCAAGTTGGACATTATGTTATACCAACTTATTGATTGTCCTTTCCATGAACGCACAATACAAAAATATGACAACGACATGCAGGTTACATAAATAGCAGAACATTTTTCGTGGTATAGACTTTATTCACCTGTTGGAAATCTATTCGGCCCATATACGCGTGTACGACATAATTTACCTCAACTGTTGCATTTTCATTTTCATTTTGAAAAAGAATATTTTCGATACCAATCATTCTAGGTGACATATGTTGCATCCAAAAATTTCAAAGTCAGAGGTCATGTTGCAGGTCGTGTGCAGTAATCTCATTAAATACTGAATATCTTTGAACTTCATATAAAGGACACTCCAGGTAAAAATGATATGCATCTTCATATGCAGCCCCACACATGCACATGGAGTTTCAATTACGTGTATTCTATATAAATCATAATTCAAAGAACTGCATCAGTGACGTATTCTAGAATGGATAATATCTAACTTGATTGGCCCTTCGATGAAGTAAATATTTGTTTGACTTAAAAAGAGTTTTTTTTTCGTTTTTTTTTAAAGTTTTTAATTGGAAACTTTCGAATACCGGTAATGGAGAATTCCTAAAAGAGATTGCCGGTCTGTGACTATTTCAGGACTGGATTTGAATTATATGCATTTTATTTGACCATGGACCATTTGCAAAACCGCGAGCAGCGCCAACTGGCTTCGTTGAAGGCTGCTGGCGGTTGCCCATGGTGGTTTTTACCTGCGTCGCCGAAGGCGAAAGCAGGTCTAGTAGTCGGGTCACTCCGTCCGTCCGTCCGTCTGTCCGTCCGTCCCGCTATGGGGTGCCTTTCTTGTGTAATCTGAATCTCAAAAACCAAACACTAGATCTTTCTGAAATTTTACACAGTGATTACAGATATATTGAAGATGTGCACCTCCCCTTTTGGGGTCATTTTATAATTTCGTTTAGAAATTAGGGGCCCAAAAGGGGCCAAAAAAGCGACTTTTTAATTTTTTTCCACAATAACTTTTCTTCTGGTTGACCAAATGCTATGAAACTTTACAGTAATGTTACTTACCATAAAAGGAAGGTTTTGGCTGATTTTGGGTGTCCCCTCTTTTTTCGTTTAGAAATTAGGGGCCCAAAAGGGGCCAAAAAAGCGACTTTTTATATTTTTTTCACAATAACTTTTGTTCTGGTTGACCAAATGCTATGAAACTTTACAGTAATGTTACTTACCGTAAAAGGAAGGTTTGGGCTGATTTTGGGTGTCCCCTCTTTTTTCGTTTAGAAATGAGGGGCCCTAAAGGGACGAAAAAGAGTGACTTTTTTTGTTTGTTTCCACAATAACTTTTGTTCTGGTTGACCAAATGCTAAGAAACTTTACAGTAATGTTACTTACCATTAAAGGAAGGGTTGGGCTGATTTTGGGTGTCCCCTTTTTTTTCGGTTAGAAATTAGAGGCCCAAAGGGGGCCAAAAAAGCGACTTTCAAAATTGTTTCCACAATAACTTTTGTTCTGGTTGACCAAATGCTATGAAACTTTACAGTAATGTTACTTACCATAAAAGGAAGGGTTGGATTGATTTTGGGTGTCCCTTCTTTTTTTGTTTAGAAACTAAGGGCCCTAAAGGGTCCAAAAAAGCATCTTTTTTACTTGTTTCCACAATAACTTGTTTTGGTTGACCAAATGCTATGAAACTTTACAATAGTGTTACTCAAAAAAGGTAAAAGGGTGGGGGTGATTTTGGGTGTCCCCTCTCTTTTTGTTTAGGAACGAGGGGCCCAAAAGGGGCAAAATGTTACATTTTTTATTTATAGTCCCGATTTAGAATGTGTTTTACAAGCTAATTTTGGTCATATATTGGATTCAAAATGAAGGATACAATTTTTTCTTGACCCAACTTTTCTGTTTAGCAATAAGGGGACCAAAAGGGAAAAAAATAGAAATTATTTTTTGTCTATTTTTACAATATTGGGTGGCATGTGACAAATATGCTTTGTAAGTCCACCATAGGATGCAAGTGTCAAAATATTTTGACTGTCCATATTGGGCCTAGAACGTACAGGGTTCAAAGTTTTGCCGTGCGACGCAGGGCCAGACATCGATTGGTCTTGTTCTGAATTGCCGCTTGATAATGGGCTGTGTCGAGTACACTTATTCCTCATCTCATTATTTTCTACATTGTTTTTTTTTAATTTTTTTCGCTTGTCAGTCAAAGTATCCCAACCAGTTTCAAAGTTAAGAGCTTTTTTACTGGCACATTTAGTCAGATCAGTTACAATTTTGGCAGCGTAAAGTTGGACTTTTTCTCCATATTCTCAATTTCAAGTTCGAGGCAACCATCCCAGACCTCTCTCGTATATTCTAGCAAAAGTCGAATAAATGTCAAATATTGTAGTCGATAGACTCTATACGTCAAATAAACATATTTTAATTTTCTTATAGCATTAAGCTGCTTAACTCAAGGAAAATTTAACAATATTTTTTATATGAGCTATTGTCCAATTTTCATCAGACATAAAGTTACACTTAAATGTTTGCGATGGTCTACAATTTCTACCACCTCATCAATAAATAAAATGTTTGTTTCAACATAAGCACTATTGAAATAATAAATTCTTTTGTTTTCTTATGATTAAATTCAACAAGCCAATCTTGCGACCAGTCGTGTAATATCTTCAAATCATCATTTATCATGTTTTCTAATGACGAGAAATCATTTCCAGCAAATTGGAGGGAGGTGTCGTCTGCGAAAATTCTTGCGATTATCCCCAAATTGTCAATTATATCATTAATATATTATAGAAATAATAAAGTACCAAGGACGGAACCTACTGTTACTGTACCAAAGGAAGAAGAAGTCTGATATTGGGCAACAAACTGTTTCCTATTTGTTATATAATCTTTTATCCAGTCCAACACAGGACCAGATATTACATATGATTAGTTTTGCTATAAACGCTGATGCCTTGCTCTATCAATGCCTTAGAAAAGTCACAGAAAATTAAAATATTTGATGGTTTAATTGTTATCGAAAAAATAGCAGAGTGACACTGGAGAAATCCCGATTGGTATGGATAGAGCAGAGAGTTATGTATAATATGATTATAATATATGTATGTATAATAAAGGTAACAACAAAATTACCGAACTGGGATGATCAATTTCATATATCCAAGAAGAAAAGGCAAAGACATAGCAGGGAATTGAAGAGCGCAATAGTCCTCCCTCTTCCATTGTGGTCTAAGAGTCTAGTAACACAAAACACAGCAAAGGTGTGAGACACAATAGGGATAAAGAGGTTTCAATATTAAAACCTTTTTCTTCACAGCTTAACAAACTGGGAAATATGGCGGTAATTTGAAGGATTTGATTTGTCATCCTTTTTACTCGGAAGTCTTCGGCTTCCGAGTCTTGTCGGAGAAAAGATGAAATGGAAGAAGCGCGGCAAACTGTTACAACTCGTTGTCACGTCGCTAACTCTCGTAGAAATAAAATATAGGACCAGACGAGAAAAAGCGATTGCTTTGTAAGGTCGTAAGCGGCAAACATGGCGACGGCAGCCTGATTTTAACAATCTATCTGAGACTGATACCAAAAAATATCGACATAACAACTATTTAAACTGAATTCAAACCAGACGATCTCGGTTTGTATGCATGCCCAGGAGTCTCGACAGAGGGAAATAGTGATTTTGTTATTGAAAAACTCGCTCCCAATGATCTCGTATGGTTCTGTGATGTATCAAGGCTTGCGGAAGTAAAAGTTGACGTGACAAGCTAGTAAGTCTTGCATTTATGTTATTTTAAAGAGTTTTGTTTAATTTACGATTACATACATTAACATCTTGTACATTGTACATGTATATTGATTGTATCACCATGTTGTCTATTGTATTTTATGTGTAATCTATCAACATGATCAATTATGTTCTTTTCTTCAATCAATTATGTTCTTTTCCTCTACATGTACAACAAATAATAGATATGTTACTACAGGTCAATGCTGAACTCTGTGTACATGTATTTATTATAGAATGTAAAACACTGCCACCTGTTTAGTAAAAATATATTAGAGTCTAATATGAATCTAATTTATTTTAAATCAGAAATTGCTTACACAAGGTTATGTTGCTGCTCGGTTGTTGTCTTCACTCACATGACTCAAGAGTGCAGACATATCGAAAAATTTTAAAAGCAGACATTCGGTCCGGTGAATCTGAAAATTGTGTCTGACCCAAGCATTTTTTTGTCTGCAATTTACTAATATACTCCGTTCTCATTATATCATGGGTTCTGTGTTATCGTGGTATTTACTTTCATTTCAAAACCAAATATTCAACTGTGATGTCACTGTTTCTACGTAGCTACGTACCATGATATAACGAGATACCAGGATAGTTCATACAAAATTACGGTCTGATCAGCCAGTAATTCTGTCAGACACACCAAATCTTGCAGGACTGAACAGATTTTTGCAGGACAGGTCCTGAGGTTCTGTACAGCTGTCATCATGTACAATATTTTGATATGTTTGCCCTCATAGAATAAAAAGCTACGCCGAGCGCAGCATGATACGACCGACACAAGTTGAACCCTGTACGCTGGAGGCCCAATATGGATAGTCTATTGCTTTGGTCACATGAAGCCCATGGTGGACTTACAAAGCTTTTTGACATTGATACATCCTGTGGTGGACTTTCAAATGCATTTTGACACATATACATGTATATTGACATCAACATCTCATACAAAAAGCCTTATTTATATACATATATCAATTTACATTTTTTGCCCTTTGACCCCTAATTTAAAAAAAAACTGTAAGAAATATTGTTAATCAGATTGCAAAAAGGGCAGGGATTTTCATAAGGTATCCAATGAAAAAATATTTTGAAATCGGACCAATTATAAAAAAGTTATTTTTATGGGCATGGCCTACTCTTTGGCACATCCCTGTTCACCATTTTATGGAAAGCTACCCCCCTCCTGAAGACCTTTTAGATTTTTAATGACAATGTACATGTGTATATGACTTAAAGAAATTAAAGCAATATCTGACAATATTTTCTGACCTACTAAATAGTTAGGTATTCATTACTTAAAACAATTAAACAAATATTAACAATGATTAATGTGATATATCTTCAAAGAACAGCATGGCCAATTTGGTCACATGACACCTTATTATATTTGTTTTGATTTTACATTTTCTGGGTTTCATGTTTATTGCATGAACCTTCTGGTTGATAGGAAACTGTGTTTAGAAATTGTAATAACTTGGAAGCAATGGAAATCTATCATCAAATATCTTTGATCTTACAAAAAAAGCAAAGAAACTTCAGTTTTCCTTGTATTCTAAATTTGCAGCCCTTAAATGTTGCAATATTATAACTTGAAATATTGGGACAAAAATGTTTTATTTCATCTTATTAACATTTTATACTTATGTCTAGCACTGCTGGTGGAGTTTAAATTCCCCGAGGTTAGCCCGCTCCGGCACCAACACTTTTGAGTTGGAGAATACATCAAAGCTTTAAATTATCCGTCTAAATTTCAAAAATGTCTAAATCCTAATGTTCTTCCTACCCTAGACATAGGTTGAATATCTTAGTAATAATTTGGTCCCCCAGTTTGGTATTTTTGGTTATACTGTTCTATGCTCTTCATATTCATACAGTGTTTGGCATTTTCAATATTTTTGTAAGAGCGCCTCTGATGAGTCTTGAATAGATGAAACGCGCGTCAGGCGTACCAAAATTTATTGTCTGGAACTTTGTTGTCATTTGTATTACTTACATATATATATATGTCTTTTGGGGATTACATTGCATTGTTAATTCATGAGCTTTATCCAATAAACTGATCGATTGATTGGTAATATTATAGTGGAATTGCTGCAACTTTAGGACATATAAAATTGCAAAACTATTATTGATCATAATGACATTATTGTTGATAAAAAATACATTATTGTAAGCTGATGTTTATTTTTATAACATTATTTATTTGCAAAATATCAATTTAAATGTGGATTTATATGTGAATTGTGTCCTACATTGTATGTTTAATATGTGTGTGTATTAGCAAGTTAAGTATAAATGTTTTTTTTTCTTTCAGACAAAGAGCCATATAAAGCTAAAAGTTGATAAAAGTCATCAGCATCTGCAATTTCAAGATATGGATAAATGCTGACTGTGCATATATAATTCTCACTGAAACTGGATATATCTAGCATCTAAATAGTGTTTACCTTTACAGAGAGCTTTATTCTTCTAACTAAGGAGTCCAAAAGTCTATAGAAATTATGAAAATTTGTTTTGAGCAGCTACAAAATATATAAACATCCTAGGATGATGTGAAAAAGATTGAGTAAAAATCATGAATTAATATGTTGTGTAAAAGAATGAGTTCAGTGGTGAATTTAATATGAAGTGAAATATTAAAAAATAAATGTGATATAAGAACTTTTTTTGTTTGTTACTCTATATATTTTCTATTGATGATGGATCCACACAACATCATATCTTCATAAACATCAAGTCAAATACAGAGCAGAACAATACATTAAATGGAGAAAGCTTTGTCTGGACCCATATTGGACATACAAGTATAATAGTTGACTAGACACACAAAGAAAAAGAAAACACATGCAAGTGTCAATGCAACATACCATGTGTAACAGCTCAAGTGCAAGAAAGAATAAAATCACATAGTTCCAATTTATTTGCCAAATGAAGTCTATAAAAAAAATGATAAAAGACTAACAAAAGTTGAAAGCTGTAAATGCTCCACATGCTCCATAAGTTTTTTTTTATTTAATAAGATTTTGTGGCATGCATATTTACTCAATTCACTGTAACAAAGTATTTTATAAATTATCCTTTCAATTCATCATAGTACAAGCATCTTATTCCTCAGCTGTTTACAATAGATATACATGTACAATGTATATTACAAGTTATCCAATGTAAATAGATTGACTGACAAATATCATTAACAATGATTATACTATTTGACATGTTAAAGATTGTCTACATGTATTTCAATATATGTTATAAGTTTCAATTATGAATGTAACCTTGTCAATGAAATGACATTTGACCAATTAAGATTATTTAGAGGCAGGTTATGCCCCCTATCATTTAAAAAAATCACTAGTAATTGTTTATTAAAAACAAAACATTGGGTTAAATAATATTTACATATAAGTCCAATAGGGTTATTTTTATCATTGTACCCATTTTCTTTGTACATATAACATGTTGGTGACATTTTTGATGCATTTTAGTGAATCAATATGTAATATTGATATGATGATTGCTATGCAATGTTATAAAGATTACTTTAACTAATTATTGAACAATAATAAACATGCTACCATTGAAATGGTATTAATGTCTAAAAATATTGTCCAAAATACCAAGTATGTGTTCAATAGAAAATGCATATTTTCAAACATAATTGCTGCTATAAAAATATTATGTCTGTAAAAATGTTAGTTATTCTACAAAAGTAATAATAAAAGATAACTTGTTTTGTTATATCAATCTATTTCCCACACAAAAAAGTTGCAGAGCTTTATGTCTCTGGTCCATCAATCAGTCCTACACATCACTTTGTTATAATAAAAATGACAAAGTTCCAGACAATAAATATTGCTCCGCCTGACGCACCAATACTCATCAGAGGCGCTCTACCAAAAAAAATGAAAATGCCAAACATAATATAATTATGATGAGCATAAAACAATAAAACCAAAAATACCAAACAGGGGAAGAAAATTATTACTTAATTTATCTAACCATGTCTGGGGTAAGAAGAATCTAGGGGTTTAGACAATATTGAAAATTAAACATATAATTTAAAGCTATAAATGAAACTCCACTTATACTACTGAACACAAACAAAACATGGTTTTCAAGAACTACACCATATATAGATATGCATGTTACCAAAAAATCAAGAAAAGCAAAGTTTTGTCGGACTGTTGACCCAATATTTATGTTGAAAACCCTGATAATAGTTCATGAACAAGTAAACGGATATTTCTAAAAAGTACATCATATGTTGTGCTTTCTACCAGGATTCCATCTGCAAATTATAGTGTGAATAATCACCCATTAAACTGAAATCCTGATATACACGTACAAATGGTGATAAGGCTGTCCCCATCAGTTAGTCAACACAACCCTTAAACATCTGAACAAAATTTAACGAAACTTGGTATGCAAGAAGATCATCATATGAAATCGTGCATAAATTACTATGTATTCATTAGTCACAAATTTGGGACACAATTAAATTTACCAAAATACCAAGAACAACAAAACAGAATTCCATAGAACTTGGAATTGAAGAAGTTAAACACCTATAGTTGTATCTGTTGCAACAAATCATTGATTTACCAGAGTACATAATTATAAAGCTAATTATACCCCCGCTTCGAAGAAGAGGGGGGTATACTGTTTTACCCTTGTCCGTTTGTCCGTCCGTCCGTTCGTCCGTCCGTAACAAAACTTCCGTCGCAGTTTTCTAAGCAACTACATGAGATAGAGTTTTGATATTTTGTATATAGCTTTATCCTATAGTACCATATGGTGTATACCGATTTTATGCTCCTAGGTAGTTTACTTCCTGTTTACCAAATACTTAGGTTTTTACACATAATGGACATAAATGCAAAATTTCCGTCACATTTTCCCAAGTAACTACATGAGATAGAGGTCTGATATTTTGTATATAGCTTTATCCTATAGTACCATATGGTGTATACCGATTTTATGCTCCTAGGTAATCTACTTCCTGTTTACCGAATACTTAGGTTTTACACATAATGGACATAAATGCAAAATTTCCGTCACAGTTTCCCAAGCAACTACATGAGATAGAGGTCTGATATTTTGTATACAGCTTTATCATATAGGACCATATGGTGTATACCGATTTTATGGTCGTAGGTAGACTACTTCCTGTTTACGGAATACTTAGGTTTTTACACATAATGGACATAAATGCAAAATTTCCGTCACAGTTTCCCAAGCAACTACATGAGATAGAGGTCTGATATTTTGTATATAGCTTTATCCTATAGTTCCATATGGTGTTTAGTGATTTTATGTTCCTAGGTCAACTACTTCCTGTTTGCAGAGTATTCAAGCTTGTATGCATGGCTTAGTTTGGGGAGCTGGGGTATCACTAGTGAGCATTAGCTCACAGATTTACTTGTTTTTTACTCCAATACCATAATATGAACTGCACACAAGGGTTATATCATAAATATACAGCCTTGTCCAAATACACAAAACAGGAAATGCTTTCCAAAATTAAGTATAAAAAAAGATATAGATTAAATGTGCAACATAAGACAAAGCCCCACAAAACAGGAACTGTTTTATCAAACACCAGATTAACGAAATCTCCATCCTTGAAATCAGCATTCAATAGAAACTAAAATGTGTCGCATTTATTTGCAACAGAATACCCAGCAGAAATAAACAAATTTATGCAACTCAAAGACATGCTACAAGAAATCCTTAAAATATTTTCAAGATATGAAATATGGTACGCTGCCTAGTTGAGTCATTTAAAGAAAAAAATGGTGGGTTAAACCATGTTATATGGTGACAAACATTCTTCATCCATTGGATATAAAGTTCCATTATAAAAGAAAACATTCTGACTTCCGAGTTGTCAGTACCAACGGTACTTTGATTTACAATTGGCACTACTCTGGCTATAGTTTCTGTACTGAGGTGGATATTAACGTTTGTCTTGTGGAAAATTGAGAACGTCTCGTTTGGTTATGAGAATGCACCCAACTCATTTGGTATTATATTTAAGCATTTCTTTTTACTTTACCACATTCATTCATTGATAAGTAGTTTTCTCACTCATAGTGCATTTTCTCCCGCACAACCATTCCTCTCTCTCATCATTTTTAAGTTTTTTCTTCATATTATCCCCAAACGGCATATCTAGACACTTTACTTCTTTTCAAACAGTTTAGGCCAATAGGGCAACATCTGGTATTAGTGCACCAATAATAACACATACAAATTGACGGAAAGCATCGAATCAAGACTCGTTAAATAATTTTTGTCCAAAATTTTCCACTCTTTCAGTCACGGGAAAATGAAATTAGAACGGATAGTGCTACCACTGACCTTCCGATGACTTAAAGTTATTGTAAATATCATTTTTAGACTGCATGACATTCCCCCTTTTTCGATATACACTATAACTATGTAATAAAACATTCCAAATGTGACACACGTACAGTTTGAAGTGGACGTATTTCCTCTTCTCTCTCATAAGCGGAAGTTTTTCTCACGGAATTGTTTTCATAAGAAAATATTATGAGTGAGGAGATGACCAGCCGTGTCATACATCAAATCAGTCTTTTTTTTCAAATGCGTTAGAACTATCTAAAAATTTAATATCTGCTACTAATTGTTGTTTTATTTCTACAGGACATATTGTTCGTAGAATTGAAACAAACAATGAATTTGCAGAGTTTTCAGTTTTATAAAAGAAGCAAGGTCTCTATCTGATAATTTTGATATACATGTATAATTTTTTTACATTGTCCAAGTACCATGCAGCGAATCAAAGTTAGAAATGTCGAAAATTAGCAAAACAATAGAACACTAAATTTCAAACGGGGGGGGGGGGGGGGGGGAGGAATTTTAAAGACCTTCTGGGACCTCTTGTTTCATATAGTTCCTAACCATTTTTTTTTGTCAAACGGGGGGGGGGGGGGGGGTGTGCCCGGTACGCCGATCCTAGATCCCCCTTTGGAACAAAAGTGAAGGAAAATGCTAAATCATTATGATGCAAAACTTGATGTCAATCCCTAGTATGGTGAAATATTTGTTCAAATTTTTTTTTCTACGTACGTACTTGACGGTGGGCTTGACGAACAACCCTCCTATACCTGACTTTTCCGTAGGACGTTACCGTCAAGAATACTTGCGTAGTTGGTTGTGATGATCCTGTAATATAAGACATCTTATAGGTGCTTTTTATATCATCTCATATTTGGACATTGTTAGATGCACCACGACGACTATTTCGGAAGCCATTTGTAGCAAAATTCTGAAAATTAATATTTAAGATTTCTCACTTCAGGGTGGAAAGAAAGTGAGGATTTTTGTTCAATGGAACCCCCCCCCCCAAAAAAAAAACGTGTTAGCTTCTTTGGTCGTGCTACAATTTTCCAATAACGAAGAAAACTCTTAAAAGTGCTTGTACATTTAAGCATTTAAGCAAGCAACAGCTTTTCTCTATCTACTTAAGTTTCATTCTGTAGGCCCCCCCCCAAAAAAAACTTAGTTTAGAGGCCGTTAGCCTGGGGTCATCTGACAACTTAGACCCCATGGAGACTTTTGTAAAGCTAAATGAGCTGAACATTTAAGCAAGCAACAGCTTTTCTCTAGATCTGCAATAGTTTTCATACAATAGGCCAAAAACATGAAAATATGTTTTTTTTTTCACATTTAAGGGGCCGTAACCCCTATAAGGGGTCATCTGACAACTTCGACCAAATGGAGACTTATGTAGAACTTTTTGATCCTGAAGCAGCAAGGTGGTATCATATTTCATCTATACTTTATGAGTTACAAGCCAAAAACAGTAGTCTGACCCCCCTGGTCTATGTTTAGCCACGGCGGTCATGTTTTTGACGAATCAAAAATCGAAACACAATTTAGTGCAGGACACCCTAAGGATCAATCTTACCAAGTTTCTTGAATTCTGTTCAGTAGTTTCAGAGGAGAAGATTTTTGAAAAATTGTTAATAGACGACGACGACAAAGTACGAAAGACGACGACGACGGACGCCAAGTGATGGCAATAAAAAAGGCTTTTGACACAAGACCACACGGTACATATATGGGGCTCCCGCAGGGTACCCCCCTCAGGTCGCTAGGTCGCTTTTAAAAGGGGCCTGAGGTCGCAAGGTCGCTTTTAAAAGGCATATTCTGGCGGAGGTCGCAGGTCGTTTTTTGGCATAGGTCGATTTTAATTATAAAGTGTAGGTCGGAAGTCGCCCTTAAAAAGCTCTCAGGTCGCAGGTCGTTTTTAACCCTGTGGGAGCCACATATATATATTTAGAACAAGAACGCGTCTATTCAGATAAAACTGTAGAAGAAAAGACCAATCCTCTTAAGAAAAATTAAAAATTCTAGTTTTAAAGGAATCAAAACCCAAATATTTCGTTATTCACACATTATAGTTGAGGTGTTCAAATTTCTCAGAGTATAGCAAATGAGTTTACTAGTCTTCTATTTTTGACAAGTGCGTGTACAATTTTTATTCCGCATTTAAGTTGGCGATCAAATAAATTGTTATTTCTTTAATATTTTGCACGGAATTTAGCTTTCCTCTTACATCAGAGAACGAAACCGTTTTTTCTGGTTTTATTTACGTGCATAGCGAGGAATTGAATTCAGTGGTTGCTCTGGTTTAATTAAAAATTAACTAAAAACAGTGTTCACCACCATGTCAGTTGAGGTGAATTGGGATAGTTTGTTCATACATTTTGAACACAAAAAATTCATACCGCAAAAAGAACCCTGCTATCTTTTAAAAAGTTCAAACTGTCCTGATGAACCTTAAGATACCCTTTAAAAATAGATTTGAACATTTTTGTAGTCAGTGTTGGTCTTTTCTTCTACAGTTTGATCTGAATAGAAGCATTGAACGCAGTTGATCTGAATAGCTGCGTTTTGAATAAAAGACGTCGCGGAGCATCTTAAAATGTCCAATTATAAAATAATGTTATTGAACTATTGGTTGTGATAGCTTTGTATGCGATACATGTGCAAGAATGAGGGACATTTCCAAGAAAGATAACTCAATCTGAAATATCTTCCTATGTTCCAACTGTTCCCCTGTTGAAACGTCGTGATTATGTTACCAGATTCTAGATACATGTAACAATTACATGTATCAAATGAACATCTGGTAGCAATTTTATAACCAGCAGGGGTGTCAATGGTGTTATCTATTGATATTGATTTTTAATTTGGTCAGTAAGTTACTGACCATGGTATTTTAGATCATTGAGTAGTTTTTGTCCCACGACAATATGAGTTTTATATGGTTTTGTTTTTTTGTTTTTTTTTAACACCAAACTTGAAAATAAAATGTAAGATTCAATTATGAAAGAGTAAATGTTACAAGTTGCTTTGAAATTAAGATCATTTTTAATGATAAAAGAAATATATATAATTTAAATGTGTTAAAACCAAAGTGTTGACTCATAATAATTTATAAGTAGAATTAATAAGAAAGGATCATGAAAATAAGTTACTAATAACCATAATGTCGTTAAATTGATAGATTTTTTTTCAAAATTAATCTAAAATAAAAAACAACTTATTATTAAATTTAACAGATGGAAATCGAATAAACCAATCACTTTCGACAAATAACACAATACAAATTATAATAAAATATGGAATAAGTGAAGGCTTGCTTAGTATAAAAATATTCAAAACTGATAGAAAAATAATAATCAGCTAATCCATTTTTCCTTATTAATTTCTTATATTGTTTGTACAACTGCAAAGTAAACACAATAGTTTGTTTATTTACGTCTGTAGATCCTCTAGGGCTTTATATAAGTGGTATATTATATCATAATGACAGAGAAGCAGCAGGGGTATAAGATAAGATGGGAGTGGATAAAGATTATAGACATAGTCATCTTAAAAGCTACCCCGTTTGTTGGAATATACTCAGTACCATATACATAGACTAGAGAGTGAGCCCCCCTCCCAAATAAAATTAAAATCACACTAAAAATACAAGTAAAAGACGAAGTTTTAGCTCTTTGGATACACCTGTACTACTAGAAAATTTAAATGGTTATATTTTGCAGCCGAAAGTACATATAGCCTATAGATCTAGACCTTCTATCTTAAATCTTATATATCTATCATTACATTATGTACTTATACTGCTAACGGATTAAGCACAATTTCAATTTGGGACGTTTATTTTTCTTTGACAGATCCAAATCTCAATTTATATCACTTAAAGGTCTATTACTTCTAATATATATATAGATGTCTCAAAAACGTACTCTAGATCATATTAACTGTGTTGGATATTATGCAATAATTATAATAAAATGTGCATTAAAAAAAAAAACAAGAACTCTTGCTCTTTGGCTTTACAATATCGAAAATCGAAATCCAATAAAAAATGCAACAATTCCATTTTTCCACTGAAAAAAACAAATACACTCGGTCTTAGCCTTTTCGCTGGTATTTTAACGGGAACCTCAAAGCGTCGTTTGTCTATATGGTTTTTCTTTACAGGAGATTTAATATATTTCATGCATGTACTTATTTATAATATGTTTTGGATACTCAAAAGCCAAGAAATGCTTTGTATCCAAATTCCTTTAATATCGGACTCCACAAAGTGCAACTGATGCGCTACAACATTTTAAATAAACTGCAACGGTTTTGAGACCTTACAAAATTGTTGAAATAATTTATTAATGTGCATAATAATTCATCGCTGCATGAGAACGATTTTTTTATAAACATCATAAAATGACATATCACTGATTCAAGTATATACAATGTATATGTATTCATGTACTATTATACAGTATACTTCATGCATGGCAATCAGAGCGCCTACAACCCATCTTCAAAGACCAAGAGACACCAAAAGTTCATGACTTTTTACAATTATTTTTACATATTTGGAAAGCTCAACAAATGCAGATTTTTATGATATGTGGTAATAACTGTTTACAATAATAAATGAATTTTTACTTTATTTTTTTAGACAGGTCATCATTCTTTCTTGTCAATTTTATGCCTGCTGTATATTACAATATTATTTTCAAACTCGGACAACATTAAAAAAATCAGAGACACCACTTCTGTGCGCCCGATAAGGGTATTCTTTTATCCCCGAAAAGAGAATTTTTCACAGAATACAGAAGTATGTGGTAATAAGAAGTCATTTGAAAAATAAAGAAAATAATTGATATTTTCTAAAGGTGTATGATTTTTTCCCGTTACTTTCTATAGTAAATAGTTATCGATAAAAATTAGAACTCCTGCGGTGCTGATATAAGACCCACCATTTTGTTTGTCCATCATTCTTGCGTATGGAAAATAATGAGATGTGGAATAAGTGTACGTGACACAGCCCACAATTAAGCGGCAATTCAGAAAAACCACAATGGACAGCCGCCAGCAGCCTTCAACGAGGCCAGTAGGCGCGACCCGCGGTTCTGCAATTGGCCCATGGTCTAAATAAAATGCATATAATTCAAATCCAGTCCTCATGGTCAACAATCGGAGACAATTTCTATTGCGCATGCGTGAGATAACCGCAAGACACTGATAAAATATTTTATATGAAATTTGTAGGACTTTTTTAAAACAAATTCTTTTGTGTGATTAGTTTTCGTTGTAGAATAATCTTATAGTTATATTTGAAAAGAAAAATTTTCCTTCTTTCCGATGATATAATTCTTATTATTCCATGATGCATAGAAATTGCTTCCATTTTCATTTAAAGTATGGAACCTTTTTCTCCATTGTAAGAAAATTCGAAAATGAACGGAGTCGGATGTTTGATGTCAAATATAGGCTTAAAACTACATATGTAAATTTCCTTATAGTTATGTTTCAAAAATAGAGATTCTGCAGATTAAGAATATGTAAAAATGAAAATTTTGTGATTTGAATAAATTGCTTCCATTTTCGTTCAAAAATCAAGTAAAGGGCAATTTTTGTAAAGTCTTCCACTGTGGCAGCCAATTCTCTTATCTGTCATAGATAAGATACGATCGGACCACACTAGCTTGATATGGAAATTATATATGGTATTTTTATTTATAGTTGTACAAATGTAGTTAGATTGAGCAGTTAGAAATTTGTAGACAGCTGAGGACTTTTTTAATAACTTAAATTCTTTTATATGATGCTGAAAAAAATACAACAAATACATGAAAAGATAGGATATTAAAAAAAAGATGTTAATTCAAAAATTAAAGTGATGTTAGATAATCTTTAGAAATAAAAATGAATTGTCTTTAGATTTAAAAAAAAATGCACCATCCAGGTTAAACTTTGACAATGCAACTGATAAGAAAATTAAACAAGTTATTCCATTGCGAAATTATATAAGTGGTTATTATTTCATTTCATAGATGAGGGCATTTCTCAAACGACATTTAAATTTGTAAAAAGAAGGAATCAGATAGTTTTTAGATTTTTTAGTAATTAAAATTAATTGATTATGAACATCCATTTTCGTGCTTATTTGAATCGTTTAACCACTCTAAATCAACGATATAGATTTAAGTTCTTATCACAATGAGGGCCCGGCCCGTGCTGCGATATTTGGAATTTTTAATAGATCATAAAGATTATCAGTATAATTATCAATTAACACAGCTATTCGAATGGTGAATAGATATAAGTCTTAAACAATGATATTTTAAAAGTAATTGAATTTAGTTTTTTGATTTTTCAAAAATATTATTGGTTAGCATTGTCCTTATCCGTGATCTTTGTGTTTATTGTTTTATTGCACAAATGGGCATTTTGTTGATAATTCTTGGATTGGTATTGAATCTTGTGTATTGTATTTTTACAATATTAGCTAATGAAAATATTTTAAGAGTCTGCTTATGCAAAGATGTAAGCATAGATCTATGATGTAAGGGATGCATTTACATGCACTCGTATTATTATGAAAAGGAGTTTTTCATAAACCGATCCTTATTCAAAGTGCTGCCACATATAAACTTTATTCATTTTTATAGAACTAATAAGGGACCATTCGATATATATTTATCAAAGTACTGGGTCGTTGCAATTTTTTTCTCTTCAAAATATATTTGTACCCAGCAGACACATCATTAAAAAAAATAAGGCCCAGTTTATTGTCAAAGCAGAAAAAAATATTGCCCAGCAAAAGATCTTAATTCCTTTTTAATTAAGACCCTTCAGTTACTGGTAGGATGTCGAGAAGTACTAAGACCATATTATTCATATTCATATCTTCAATCTATCAAAGTTTTTTTTTAAATTTTTTTAAACAATTAAGGTATTGAAATGACTTTATTTTTTTTTTAAAATTAATGATAAAAAAGTGAATGCCCATCACATGTTCAATTCTAAAAAATCTTTATGCCAAACTGAAAGAAGGTGCAAAAAAACTCTCTGCACCGGCCCAGCAGCTTTGATCAATATTGAACGGTCCCTATTTAAAGATAAACATTGCATGAAAACATAAACACACGGCAGAACCATTAAGACGATAAATAATGTTGACGGACGGGACATAGACGTAAAATCCTTGAAACGGATTAAAACACAGGTAAAATACACAATTTGGGATGGATATAGTCAGAAAAGGTAAGACATTTTATTTGTTTACAAATGATAATAGAAAAACTGAAGCGTACAGTATAAAGAAAAATGAACTAGCTAAATATTTATGTTTGAAACATTGAAATCGGCCATGTAGTTTTCGAGAACATTAACAAACCAATAGCCTACCCTCGTACTATAGCACACTTTCAATACGAGCAACGTGTAGCAAAAACCACTTTTTTGTGTTTTTTAAAAGTTTTGTGCTCTTTTAATGATTTTTGAAATTGTATAGGCTGTTCATCAATTTATTCACGAAGCCATGGACTGCAAAGCATGTCGCTGTCCAAGAAAAAGGGATACATGCAAATAATCTAAGTTACGGACGAATACATGCATGATTTTTAATGTATCAGACAAATGGTGCGTGTATATACTTTGTCAGCGACTGTCGTATGAACGTCGTGTCTTAACTGCAAACGACAGTCTGAGTTAAATCTGTCAATATTAAATAAAAAATGTATCAATATCAGTTCTGGTGCCGCCAGGTGGATGCAACAACCTTCTCCTTTCTTGTAATTGTAAGATGGCTATTGGTGTGTTCGTTCGTATGAAGCTTCATGTACGTAATGGTTTTAGTTATGTCAAAAGCTGCAGAACCATATACATGTATCTTAAAGGTCAGGGGTATGTACATCTGTAATGGTTGTCAGCATGACTTAATACATTGCCACATAAATGACTCAAGTTAAATGGTTCAAATGATTTGTGTTTTTGTCTCTGTGTGTTTCTTTGCCTTGCTGGCTGGTAGGTTTTCACAAAAAGAGTTGACGCAAAACAAAGAAAAAACATATATATTTTGCAACTTGTACCGATAAATAATATGAATGAGGGAGGTTTTGGTGCATTATAAACATGTTCAACCATATTTTTAAAGGCCTGTTCTAAATCAAGACCATTGTGATCTCTTATTTCACCGGTGTGTCTGCGTTGTTTTTTTTTTTTTTTTCAGTTCCACGTTTCAGATTGATTCTTAAAGTTTGGTCGTTTTGTTATTACCTTTTATTATATTTGAATTATTGGTTGGGATTAATTAAAGTACAACTAAAACGTCTACAACAACTTTATTACATTTCATAGATCTAAATTTTCTATGATCAAAGCAAAAAACCCGACTTTATTCCGATGACAAATAACAAAGATATTGGCAATTTAGTGTTAATTTCTTAAAATCTCACCTTTATAACTTCCGCTTTCGCGTCACTAATGCCACTGACCGTGCTACGTCAGAGGGGGGACAGATTTATTTATTTACACTAGTTACAATAGAAAACGGTAGTTTATCTTTACAATTTATTAATATGCGAGCGAAGCGAAGCTCACTATTGTAGAGAGTCTGCCAAATTGCACGAGACTCAAAATACGATGGTTGAAAATAAATTCTGTCTGCTACTCGGAATGCATTGGGAATTTACGAAAAAACCGGGTCTCGCGTTAGCGAGACTCGGTGTTTTCGCTTATTTATTTGCAAACGGTTACAAAACTAAACCTTTTGTTGTTGTTAATGGCAAGAACTTTCTCAATAAATAATAACTATCTAACGAACGAAGGCTAGTTGTTTTTTTTTTAAATATGGCCCCCTTCTCGCGAGATTTCAATACACTAGTGACCTTTAACAGAGAGTGCACAGTCATGCGCAGAAAAATGACGGGAAATATCACATCACATCGTCCCTAACCTAAGTTCTGCCAATCAATTATCGGAACTTTTAACATAAACAGATTCATTATAAAAGCGTGACAAGCAACTATTTTTTCTGCATATGTATCATAAATAAATTTGGTCCTACCTGATCTGAAAATATAATCCTAATCCATCCTCATGACATGTGCCGTGTCGTGGTCTGACATAGTTAAATGATCAATGCAATCATGGGTCCGTCGTCATTTTCCATCAGGTTATTCAATCTTTTGCAGCCAGTACTAGTAAAAATTAGATACGGGTATACAGAAAATCTCACAAAACCTGACAGAAGAACTTTGACATTTTGATGTCTTCATGTTTACAGTCTGCTGGATATGTGACGTCACAAATGGACGATCAATATTTATGTAATATGATGATGGCTCTGCCCTAAAAGCTCGCGAAGATACAAAATCAATATAATAGGTGCAACCAAAACTAGGTTTAACCTTAATTGGATCTGGAAAAAATGTCAAAATACCCTCGGCTGGATCAATAGCTAAGAGGGTTCACTTTTGGATAAAAATTTAATAATTTATTTAAAAAAAATGTATTATCCGTAAAAACGCCAAATAATGGTTTGCGGCCGGGACAACATCATCCATAACTTAATCGATCCTTCAGTCACAACATATCATTCGACAAGCAGACGACATCAAAATGTCACCGCTCTTCTGCCAGGTTTTGTTATATTTTTTGTATACCCGTATCTATAATTGCCAAGTACTGTCTGCAAAAAATTGATTTAGAAACCTGGTGGAAAATGACGACGTATCCAAATGATCAGTTTGAGGGACCACATAGGATAAGGATGGATAAGGATTTTATTTTCAGATCAGGTAGGACCAAATTATCATACATATGTAGAAAAACAGTTGCTGATCACTTTATTTTCATGAATCTGTGTTATGAAAAGTTCCGAAAATTGATTGACAGAACTCCAACCATTTTTCTGCGCATGACTATGCACTATGGGTAAAAGGTCACGAATTCTCGCGAGAGAAAGCCATATTTCTGTAAAAACAAAACAACTAGTGTTCGTTTGTTAGATAGTTATTATTTATTGAGAAAGTTATTGTCATTAACAACAAGAAAAGGTTTTGTTTTGTTACCGTTTGTAAATAAATAAGCGAAAATAAAGAATCTCGCTAACGCGAGACCCGGTATTTTCGTAAATTCCCAATGCATTCCGAGTAGCGAGACAGAATTTATTTTCAACCATCGTCAATCTATCACCAGAGGGAGCGTCTATCAACACTAACCTCTATACTATCGCGCTAAGGATCACGGGAAATATTTTAATAATATTCAATCCCCGAATTCGGGGATATTACCCACAATCCTTAGCGCGATAGTATAGAGGTTAGTGTTGATAGACGCTCCCTCTGGTGATAGATTGCAACCATCGTATTTTGAGTCTCGTGCAATTTGGCAGACTCTGTACAATAGTGAGCTTCGCTTCGCTCGCATATAAGTTATGGATAATATCGTCCCGGCCGCGAACCATATTTTGACGTTTTTTTAAGGAAAATACATTAATTATTATTTTTTTTTCGAACAAATTATTCAATATTTAATCACTAGCGGACTCTCTTAGATATTGGTCCAGCTGAGAGTATTTTGACAATATTTTCCAGATCCAAATTAAGGTTCGACCCAGATTAGGCTGAACCTATTATCCTGTTTATCACATTGCATCAACATAATTTGTGTTGATTTTGTATCTTCGCGAGCTTTTAGGGCAGAGCCATTCTCATATTAATGAAATGATAATTAATGCATGAAGAAATAAAATACATGCATGAAAAATATATATTTAATCACTCAAAACTTTATACAACACTATAACAAGATTGTGAAGATGAAAAAATAATAATAAAAGAAAATCATTACTAAAGAAGCTTATTCTTTCAAAATCTTATAAGTCAGAAATGCACGTGCAGAAATGTGACAGGCCAGTAATGATTCTGGTCATATTTGAGGTCTCTCGCTTTGAGGAAGGATCACATGTAATAATGTTTATAAAAAAGCAGGAACTGATAATCCTTTATAGGGAACACTGACTTCAAAATGCTAATTAATATTAAGTATTTTGTACGGTGGTTAATGGTAAATGTCGGGTGCAGTAGCGGGTCCAGAGGGGGGGGTCCGAAATTTTTAAATATTTGTGTAGGTTTTCAGCAAAATTGGTCCGGACCCCCCCCCTCTTTTGGCCCACAGAACCCAGTATGTGGGACCCCTCCTTTCGAAAATTTCTGGATCCGCCCCTGGGGTGGCTAAAGAAATTTTCGTAACAGGTTTCTCAGCAACTACTGATCCCAGCCACTTGATATTTAGTATGCGAGCGAAGCGAAGCTCACTATTGTAGAGAGTCTGCCAAATTGCACGAGACTCAAAATACTATGGAAGAAAAATCGTTCTGTCCGGAAACATTCGATTTTCGGAAGTTTTCGAAAATGTCTGCGCGTGCTGAAAAATTGCGGGAAATAGTAATACATCGTCCCAAATTATCTCGTCCCAGGCATAATTCGAAATTTTCAATGGAATTATCTTCGCGAGCTTTTAAGGCAATGCCTTTCTCATATTATACAGCATCAGGATTGAGTCTTATACCGTGGGATTTGATTTAAGATCTGTCGCTCATCTACATCCTGTTTAACGAAATCCGGTAATTTCTGTCTGGTAATAGCGAGCATCGCAGATGCGAGCCCTACGGTATTGTGCATGTTTTGAAATGTGCCAGAAATATACTGACGATAAAACCGGAACAGGTTTACTTTTACGGAGTGAAAAAAATAATAGGCACGGAGCAAGTAAAACAATCAACCCTCTGGGCTTATAAAAAATACATCATAACCTGTTATGCAACCCTCATTCATCCACTTGTTACTTTTTTACACACAGATTTTATTTTTAAACGATTTACCGGAAATTACCGAGCTAGCTTTTGGCAACATCCTCCCATTGACTAGTCATGCTGTAACCAAATGCATGATACTGACCAAGCTAAGTAAGATAAAATAAGATAAGAAAGACATAAATTTACTCATAATAACTTACCTGAAAATGAAGGAGAGTCCCATCCTGTGGGGTTTCACTCACTTTCCCCAATCCTGCATGATATTTTTACTTTACCGTTTTTTCCGCCAGGTTTCTTAATTTACCTTCTGTTCCCAATGCTTCAAATAGAACACTGATACTCAGAAAATCTCACAAAAACCTGACTGAATCTGAATGTTGTTTTGGTCTGCTGAAGAAGCGCGAAATACTCTGACAAGGAAATGACGTCACGTAATTCATTTAACGGATTATTTCGTCCCCGCTTAATGTCGTCCCAGAATGTTACAGGATTTATTATTTGCACAAATAATAGAATTTTAATAAGTAGTTATTGATCCCAGATGTTTTAACAACAACTTTCTCAAGTGCATATGATTTGGGTTGGGTGGCGTCAGACTTTGCTTTGAAATACTCTGACAAGGAAATGACGTCACGTAATTCATTTAACGGATTATTTCGTCCCCGCTTAATGTCGTCCCAGAATGTTACAGGATTTATTATTTGCACAAATAATAGAATTTTAATAAGTAGTTATTGATCCCAGATGTTTTAACAACAACTTTCTCAAGTGCATATGATTTGGGTTGGGTGGCGTCAGACTTTGCTACTATGTAATTCTTTTTTAAAAGTTCCCTCTTTACGTTAAACTTAGCCGGTCGAGCACATGGATTTATTTTTAAAAGGTATATAGATTTTCGATGCTCGCTAAAAAGGCAGGGCCTTAATCATATTACTTTGCTTTTTAAATCAAACACAAATGAACATAGATTTAACCGAGTATCTTTGGATATGGGTTTATACCCATATCTTTTCTTGTTAATATTAACGATGACATTATGTATTACTTTTTGCAGTCAACATAACAAGAGTGACCTGTCTTGTATTTGTATCATCAGAACACTGTCAAATTATGTACCTTTTAATTGTATTTCAGTTACACCTGTTGACTGCAACAGGTCGAAGATTTTACCTTTTAAGGATAATGTTTTCGTCAAACTTTTAACCAATAGTTTTTGAGAGAGTATAAATAATACGATCGCCAACACGTGCTTTTTATAAAATAATTAAATATAACATGACCCGCAAAACAAATCTTTAAAATGAGCGGTGAAAAAATTGGTTGTTGTATTTGTATTAATGTCATATTAAAAATAAACATATTAAAGAAACACTTTTTCACCCAAACAGCTTTGACAAGTAGGGAGATTTTCTGGCCATGTTTACCTTTTTGATTGTCCATTGACCAATACACTTAATAAAATAGGTGTCAATAAGTGGAACATAACATTACTTTATAAGGAGAATTTATCCATGTTTAACAAAATAACGTTTAAAACCAATGATATTTGATATTTGCGAAATATGAGCGAGGAAGTTAAAGAATACATGTTTATGTTAAGAACTTTACTATTAAACCGACGAAAAAGTTTTACCATTTTTCCCCATTTGAAAGGTCAATTTTTTACAATATTGATTAATTAAAAGGTCAAACGAAATTTAGAAAACCCGACCTGTGCAACGCAATTATTTTGCATGTATCGGTCCGTTACCAAGTTTTATTGCATGTATTTAGAGTCATTTTGTTATGCTTGAAATATATAAAAAATATTGAACGTTGTTATTGGATATTGATATTTTCATTAAACAAAACTTTTATTAACTTCTTTTACTTATATAGAAGCATAACTTACCAGATTATTACTCTATACAGGCCTGTTTATATTAACCAGTTTTAATTGTCCGTGTCAATGTAATCAAATTGAGCACACCGTTCGTGAATGATTTAAAAATATACCATTGTGTTCGACAAAATGAAATTAAATCCTTATACAATATGTTCTTGTTTATATACTGGGCATGTTTTTAAAGTTTATTACATTCATAGTTTTGATATTTTCGAGATAAAAAGTTGAAAATTGACATAAACCGTGAAAAAATTGCATGTATCGTCCGTTAACATTGTTTTTCTCCATAATGGTTCTGCCGTGTGATAAAACGGCACCCTGAATCTAAAACATTAAAGATATGTTTGTATCTTCAAAATTCTTCCAGTTACACGATTAAAACTGATAAAATGCGATAAGAAATTTTACCACAGCGGGATTTGGTCAGTGATAAAATGTTATCTAATGTTACAAAATGACATCCCAGATCGATGACTTTCGATAAATTAACGGGAGATAACTCTTACTGTCATAATTTGAAATAAATTGTTGGGGATGTGAAATTAACTTTAGCTGCAGCATTATTTTGCCTTTTTATACCTCCTCTTTATGTGCGCACATCCTGCTAGACACCTAAATTTGATTTGATTGATTTTTTTTTTTTTGGGGGGGGGGATATGGGGTATTCATTTTTGAGTTGTGGCTCACTGTTTTTTTTTGTCATTACCGTTTTGGAAGAATGAAAAGACGCCATGAACATCCCATTTTAGCACTATTAAAATCAAAAATCACCTATCAATACATGTATGACCTGTGTTAAAAGTAAAGAAGGAATGTGTCCATAGGTCACGGATGCCCCCGCTACGCCCCAAACAGGAAGTAGATGTCCGACAGACCTGAAAATCACTCAGGATGAACTTTTCATTTTAAATCATTCCCATGTACGGTTTCTGAGAAAAGCTTGACGAAAATTTTCAAGCTGATTTTCATAGATTTTCATAGCAGTCTAGTCCCAAACAGGAAGTAGATGTCCGACAGACCTGAAAGTCACTAAGGACGTACAGTTTGTAATACTGAACCATCCTACCAAGTTTCAAATCATTCCCATGTACGGTTTCTGAGAAGAGCTTGACGAAAATTTTCAAGTTGATTTTCATAGATTTTCACATCGGCTTAGTCCCAAACAGGAAGTAAATGTCCGAAAAACCTGTAAGTCACTTAGGACGTACATTAACCATCCTATTAAGTTTCAAATCATTCCCATGTACGGTTTCTGAGAAAAGATTTACGGAAATTCAAGTTGATTTTCCTAGATTTTCATAAAGGCCTAGTCCCAAACATGAAGTAAATGTCTGACAGAACTGAAAACCACTTAGGACGTACAGGTTGTCATACTGAACCATCCTACCAAGTTTCAAAACATTCCCATGTACGGTTTCTGAGAAAAGCTTGACGGAAATTTTAAAGTTGATTTTCATATCGGACTAGTTCAAAAACAGAAAGTAGATATCCGACAGACCTGAAAGTTGCTTAAGACGTACAGTTTGTCATACTGAACCATTCTACCAAGTTTCAAATCAATCCCACATACGGTTTCTGAGAAAAGCTTGACGGAAATTCGTACTGACGGACGGACATGTGTAGAACTTAATGCCCCCCGACATGTCGTCGTGGGGGCATAAAAATACTTTTGTCCTTTGTTGACATAAAAGAAACAAGAGAAACAAGAGATGGTAACAAGTAATGATAATCATAAGGATCCAAACTAAGTACATATGGGATCAAGTTTCCAATAGGAAGCTTAAGGGACAAATTATGACTGAATTAATTTTCATATTTTGTGTGAAAAGAATTGACAAGCAATGTACTAAGTGAATTCAGCTGAATGGAAGTTAATTGCACTGGCATAAAACTACACACTGAATTGAAAATTGTTTGAATAAATCATCAGTAAGGGACAGCAATGGTATAGACTATTCTCCAATGAATTTGTGACAAAAGAAAATTCTTTAAAGGGTCACTTTGGCTAAAAATATCCTGCTGAAGAAATAACACTCATTTAAGAAAAATATTGTATTCATCAATTAATTTAGAGTTAAAAATGGGTCAAAGACAGAAATGGCCGGATTTCGTTTAACAAGAAGTAGGTGAGCGACAGACCTGAAATCACATCCCACATTATGGGAGCCCATGTTGATGCTGCATACCAAATATCAAGAGGCTGTGATTAGTAGTTGCTAAGAAAACTGTAACGAAAATTTTCTACTATTGGACATTATTGTCAAAAATTAACTAAGTTGGTAAACAGGAAGTAGATGAGCGACAGACCTGAAATCGCATCCCACGTTATGGGACCTCACCCTGATACTGTATACCAAATATCAAGTGGCTATGATAAATAGTTGCTGAGAAAACTGTTACGAAAATTTTCTACTATTGGACATTATTGTCAAAAATTAACTAAGTCGGTAAACAGGAAGTAGATGAGTGACAGACCTGAAATCGCATCCCACGTTATGGGACCTCACCCTGATACTGTATACCAAATATCAAGTGGCTGTGATAAGTAGTTGCTGAGAAAACTGTTACGAAAATTTCTTCCCCGCCCGCCCGCCGCCCGCCCGCCCGCCGCCCGCCGCCCGCCCGACATTCACCATTTTATAACCCGGATTTTTCACTCCGTGAAATCCGGCCAAAAATTCAATGATAATATAGCAAAAGCACCTTTCATAACAAGGTTATTTCATAAAAAAAATATAAAACTATGACTAGACTTATACATAGTAAATTATTTTGATCAAAATAAAATTAGTGAATTACATGTATGTTAAGAAATTGACATATTACTTTAAATCACAATATTTGTTCTGCAATAACGCTGCAAATTTTATCATTAGCTTGTCAATACTTGATTACAGGTAAAAACAAGTTAAACATTAAAGCTACATCTATATAATTATTTTTTTTTATACATGTTCGATTGTAAATAAACTGTTATCCTCATATCTACATTTGTACATAAATAATCATTATTCTTGTCCATGTAAAAATTGTTATGTCAGAAAGAACAGCTGTTCTAAAAGAACTAGCTAATCATTATCTGTGTTAAAATTATTAAATATATATCTCTATAAATAAACAAGATTAAATGACAGAATGCACAATGATTAAATTACAAAATTTCATTCATATTGCTTAAATATATTAATGCAATCTGTCAAATTTATTGACAAACAAATAAATATGAATATTTATATATAATAAATGTATCCTTTCCCAAATCTACTTACTACAACAATAAAAATAATGAAATATCTAGATCTAAAATAAATAATAAATGTTTTATAGATTTATCCTGAAAGGCTGCATGGTTGGTAAAAGGACCATATGTTAACTTATATACTATAATTGGATTTATCACCTAAAATATTTTGTAGAAACCCTCAAATCTGTTGATCAGAAGCTTAGAAACACATTCTTATTTCATAAATCATATGTTTTTTTTGTGTGTGTGTGACATTAAGTTCCTTGAAAATGGCAAGGTTATGCACAAAGAAAATAATAGTTTGAAATATGATACAAAGGCATTTTCTTCCAAAATAACCCAACATTAAGTCATAAAACTTAAATGCAATGCACAGTTTGAAAAAAGTAGTTTTCTAAGTTGCATGGACACTCTTATTTTGGACAAATCAACCTAATATTTCTTTTTATAAAATTGTATAGAATAACTGCAGAAATATTATTGGAAAAACAAGAAAATGTGTCAAACAGACACAGTGCCCGGCTTTTACATTTATCAAACAGATAGGTTATCTATCATTTACAAAGCATAGGTAGATCCAGGCCAGGGCCCCCCTTTTGGCGGAAAAATTTGGTTGAATATACATATAGGAAATCATTGAAGCGTGACCAAAGGGGGGCCCCCTCTTAGGCCAGTCAGTGGGCCCCCTCTTTTCAGAATATCTGGATCCGTCACTGCAAAGCTCACATCGTTATGCATTATTGTCACTAAGTGGTAATTGACTTGAACTTTTCAACATTTTAAGTGCTCATTCATGCAGAAAAAGGTCATACCCAGCATCTGAACCATGTATCTTGCTTATCATCCCTAAATGTGATTACCATACCACTTTTGTTGAAGCCTGCATTGTGCTAAGTAGCACTAAGTGCACCTACCATACCAATATGGTTCATGTGGCACTTGTTTGTAAGCAGGAATCAACGTTTACAATATTTCCATAAGAAGTCATTCATGCAGAAAATGTAGATCACAGCCAGCATCTGAAGCATACATTATGCTTAGCATCACTAGGTGCACCTACCATACTAATATAGTTGATGTGTGCACATGTAAGTAAGCAGGAATGGACTTTAACCATTCTTTTGTAAGTGGTCATACATGCTAAAAATATAGGTCAAATCCAGTATCCGAAGCATGCATTCTACCATACCAATATGATTAGTGTGGCACTTGTCAGTAAGTGGGAATTTTGAAATATGAGGATTTGGGATGGGTGAACGGACGGACGAATAGACCGGAACACTATATGTGCCTCTACTTTGGCGGGCATAAAAATGCTTTCAAGACAACCTAGTTTTAGAGATTAGTTTCATATCCTGTTTACAATTATATTTCCAACTAATCAAAATCAGTTTTTTGGTAAACCTATTTCTTTCTGATGAAAATAAAGTCCCATAAAGGTGCCATTAAAGCTATTTTGACAAAAATAAAGAAAAGTCAAAATGTATACTTTTTAAAATAGTTTCTTTATTAATAGGTGTTGGTGTTTTGAAATAATTTTTTCTCAAAACTTATCTTTGGACAAAAATAAAGCTACCTACAGCTAAATTCAGCTAGTAGCTAGTATCACTTTGCCAACCAAAAATAAAGCACCATTTTTAAAGCATCTGTACATGTTTCAAATAGAGTAACAAGGAATAAAAGATAACATTATTAGTTACCTTTGGAAATTTAAATAAAAAAAATCAATATTTGTAACAGAAAGAATAAGATCTATTGGCATATCATTTTACATATAATTTTGTAAAAAAAAAAAAAACAACTAACAGAATAGGACCCCCTGTCAATATAAGTAATGAAAACAACAACTTCTTCTTTTTTTTTTTTTAGCAACATAAACACTTTGCTTTATATGGTGACTGGAAAAATAATTATGTTATACTTTTATGTCTTCTTCTTTAAAAAGTGTTGGAAGGACGAGGAACCTGGGAGTAGAGAGAGCAGGGGTCAGGAGTTTAAGGAACAGGAACTAGGAACCTGGGAGTAGAGAGAGCAGGGGTCAGGAGTTTAAGGAACAGGAACTAGGAACTTGGGAGTAGAGAGAGCAGGGGGCAGGAGTTTAAGGAACAGGAACTAGGAACCTGGGAGTAGAGAGAGCAGGGGTCAGGAGTTTAAGGAACAGGAACTAGGAACCTGGGAGTAGATAGAGCAGGGGTCAGGAGTTTAAGGAACAGGAACTAGGAACCTGGGAGTAGAGAGAGCAGGGGTCAGGAGTTTAAGGAACAGGAACTAGGAACTTGGGAGTAGAGAGAGCAGGGGGCAGGAGTTTAAGGAACAGGAACTAAGAATAAAGTGGACGGGAATAGAAAGTAAGGGAACCAGAGATTGGAGAACACCTGTCTATCCCCTCCATTAAGGATAAAAAATATATAAAAAATCCAAAATATGTGTGTGTGTGTTGGTGTTTAATGCCCTTTATCAAAGCACCTGAGCCATGTAGGGCAGTCAGTTTTATTGGTGGAGGAAACCGGAGTACCCGGAGGAAACCACCGACCTTGGGTAGAAATGAAATATGATATACCAGAACATATAATTATATAAGAGATCTAAAATATCTACCAATGAATATCAATGTTGTATAGACAAAAATGCTGCATTGATAGAGAGGTACCACATCCATTGTAGTAAGATTACAACTCATAAAAGTATATCTTCAGATCCATTGTAAAAAAGTTTACTCAGAAGTCAAAAATGTACATTATACATGTTATAGGTCCCAAGATTCCATCCATTTTATGCTTTTCCATGGACTACCGTCTTCAATGGCTGAAGGACCTGACATGCCATAAGTCAGTGGGTAAAACATATAAAAACTGAAAAGAAAAGACATTCATTCATTAAAAAAATGTGAATAAATGATTCCCTGAGAATTTATAGCATTTAAAATTCTTTCTTTTTATTGAATATTCTCATCTTTTTTTTTTTTTTTGGGGGGGGGGGGGGGGGGGGGGGTAGGGTGGAGGGTTGAACATTTATTTAAAACCAAACATTTAACACTACAACACTTAAATGTATCATGGGGTTAGTATTTGCTCAAGGTCTAAAATATTAGAGGCACTAGTATCATACTTCAGATAGCTATTGATACTTATTATTTATTATACAAAAACCTTTTTATTTCATAACTACAGTATTTTGAATAAAAAACAAAACAAACTTTAATTTCATTACTATAACCATGATATTTGCTTGATCAAACAAACCTCTATATTAAATTGACGATCAATGTGAGAAACATATTTAACAAGTGACAATTATCAACTTGTACAAAGTTTCTATTCACACTTTACATCTGACACTGTAATGGAAATATTTTGCAGTTTGACTGTAAAATCAATAGCCCATTATCACTGAACATACAAACCTCAATACAAACATAGGATTTATAGAATATGTAACTAACGATAATTTCAAAAAATCATTCACCCTTTTATCCTGCTTTGTAATTCTATAAATTAATTAAAATATAGACGTAGAGAATATCGACAGTTTTCTAAAACACAGTTATATGCTTTTGTTTTTATCTGAATAGCTTACTTGTGTACGTAACTAGTCAGTACAATTTTTTTTATATAAATGAAATCCGGATCTATTTTCAACAAAAGTTGACACTACAGTATGCCAGCACCAACAAAAATAAAACTCCTGGAATACTAAGTGTCATTAATTAAGTAGATTCAGAGGAGTAGAATTCAAAGTCCAAAAGGCCATAACTTCCATAGAATATTTTGGATCAAAACTACAAATGTACTGGCAATTTGCTCATTTCAAATGAGCAAGATAAAGACATTAAGTGCAGTTCTCTGTAAGATTCAGGCAAAATTTAACAAGAGGCTCCCAGGAGCCTGAATCGCTCACCTGGTCTTGATGTCAACCCTTTGAAGACTTTTGTATAGCTAAATGAGCTGAATGTTTAAGCAATAAAAAGCTTTTCTCTATCTGCACTAGTTTTCATTCCAAAGCAAAAAACACAATTTTTCACCTTTAAAAAGCCATAACCCCTTCAAGGGGTCATCTGACAACTTCGACCCTATGAAAACTTTTGTTGAGCTAATTAAGCTGAACTTTTAAGCAAGCAACATCTTTTCTCTATCTGCAATAGTTTTTTTTCTATAGACCAAAAACACTATTTTTTGCCTTTAAGGGGCTTAACCCCTAGAAGGGGTCATCTGACAACTTCAACCCTATGAAGACTTTTGTTGAGCTAAATGAGCTGAACATTTAAGCAAGCAACAGCTTTTCTCTATCTGCAATAGTTTTCATTCTATAGGCCAAAACACTATTTTTGCCTTTAAAGGGCCGTAACCCCTATCAGGAATCATCTGACAACTTCGACCCTATGGTGACTTTTGTAGAGCTAAATGAGCTGAACATTTAAGCAAGCAACAACTTTTCTCTATCTACAATAGTTTTCATCCTATAGGCCAAATCACTATTTTTTGCCTTTAAGGGGCTGTAACCCCTATAAGGGGTCATCTGACAACTTTGACCATATGGAGACTTTTGTAGAGCTAACTGAGCTGAACATTTAAGCAAGCAACAGCTTTTCTCTATCTGCAAAAGTTTTCATTCTATAGGGCAAAATCATGAAAAAAACACTATTTTTGACCTTTAAAGGGCCATAACCCCTATCAAGGGTCATCTGACAACTTCGACCCAATGGAGACTTTTGTAGAGCTTTTGATTCTGAAGAGCCTAAATTCCTTCGGAATTTTTCTATCTGTTATAGTTGCTGAGTTATGAGCCATTTTAAGTGATTTAACCTATTGTCCTATTTTAGTCACCACTGCACTGTTTTTTATCGAGTCATTTTAAAATGAGGATCGTTTGTTGCCAACACGTCATATATCATTTCTGCAAAGTTTATGTTAAATTGGTTCAGTTGTTTCAGAGAAGAAGATTTTTGAAATTGTTAACGGACGAGGACAGACGATGGACGACGAAGGACGCATAGTGATGGCATAAGCTCACATTGCCTTTGGCCAGGTGAGCTAAAAACGCTATTTTTTACCTTTAAAGGACCATTATCCCTATCAGGAGTCATCTGACAACTTTGACCCAATGGAGCATTTTGTAGAGCTTAATGAGCTGAAGGTTTAAGCAAGCAACAGCTTTTCTCCATCTTCAATAGTTTTCATTCTATAGGACAATAAAATGAAACTAGAAAAACTGTGAGCCGCAGCTCACAAATAAATACCCCCCACCCCCCTCCCCCCCCAAAAAAAATTAATCAGATAAAATTTAGAATAGGAGATGCCCATCTACATTATGTCACAAATATTGTGTGAAGGTTTCATGAAAATCCATGAAGGGGTTTTGGAGGAGTTGCAGATAAGAAATGGACACCCCCATGTAGTCGAATGGCTGAGTCCATGTATTGCTATGGGAAACCCCAAAATCATTCTGATCAAACTCTCAAATAGAAGGTGCACATCTATATTATGATACAAAGATTGTGTGTAAGTTTCATGAAAATCCATCAAGGGGTTTAGGAGGAGTTGCGGATAAGAGATGGGTACCCCCATGTAGTCGAATGGCTAAGTCCATGTTTTGCTCTGGGAAACCCCCAAAATCATTCTGATCAAATTTTAAAATAGTAAGTGCACATCTACATTATGTCACAACAATTGTGTGTAAGTTTCATGAAAATCCATCAAGGGGTTTAGGAGGAGTTGCGGATAAGAGATGGGTACCCCCATGTAGTCGAATGGCTAAGTCCATGTTTTGCTCTGGGAAACCCCCAAAACCATTCTGATCAAATTTTAAAATAGTAAGTGCACATCTACGGTACATTATGTCACAACAATTGTGTGTAAGTTTCATGAAAATCCATCAAGGGGTTTAGGAGTAGTTGCGGATAAGAGATGAGTACCCCCATGTAGGCGAATGGCTAAGTCCATGTTTTGCTATGGGAAACCCCAAAAATCATTCTGATCAAATTTTAAAATAGTAGATGCACATCTACATTTTGTCACAACAATTGTGTGTAAGTTTCATGAAAATCCATCAAGGGGTTTAGGAGGAGTTGCGGATAAGAGATTGGTACCCCCATGCAGTCAATGGCTAAGTCCATGATTTGCTATAGGAAAGGCCAAAAATCATTCTGATCAAATTCTAAAATAGTAGGTGCACATCTACATTATGTCACAAAGATTGTGTGTAAGTTTCATGAAAATCCATCAAGGGGTTTAGGAGGAGTTGCGGATAAGAGATGGGTACCCCCATGTAGTCGAATGGCCAAGTCCATGTTTTGCTCTGGGAAACCCCCAAAACCATTCTGATCAAATTTTAAAATAGTAAGTGCACATCTACATTATGTCACAACAATTGTGTGTAAGTTTCATGAAAATCCATCAAGGGGTTTAGGAGAAGTTGCGGATAAGAGATGAGTACCCCCATGTAGGCGAATGGCTAAGTCCATGTTTTGCTATGGGAAACCCCAAAAATCATTCTGATCAAATTTTAGAATAGTAGGTGCACATCTACATTATGTCACAACAATTGTGTGTAAGTTTCATGAAAATCCACCAAGGGGTTTAGGAGGAGTTGCGGATAAGAGATGGGTACCCTGAAGTGTAACGGAAGGACGGAAGGAAGGACGGACGGACGGAAGGACGGACACCCCTATCACTATATACCCCCCACTTTTGAAGTGGGGGGTATAAAAAGTAGGTGCACATCTACATTATGTCATAAAGATTGTGTGCACGTTTCATGAAAATCCATTAAGGGGTTTAGGAGGAGTTGCGGATAAGAGATGGGTACCCCCCTTGAAGTCCAATGGCTAAGTCCATGTTTTGTTATGGGAAACCCACAAAACATTCTGATCAAATTTTAAAATAGTAGGTGCACATCTTTATCATGTCACAAAGATTGTGTGCAAGTTTCATGAAAATCCACCAAGGGGTATAAGAGGAGTTGCGGATAAGAGATGGGTACCCCCCTTGTAGTCCAATGGCTAAGTCCATGTTTTGTTATGGGAAACCCCAAAATCATTCTGATCAAATTTTAAAATAGTAGGTGCACATCTACATTATGTCACAAAGATTGTGTGCACGTTTCATGAAAATCCACCAAGGGGTATAAGAGGAGTTGCGGATAAGAGATGGGTACCCCCCTTGTAGTCCAATGGCTAAGTCCATGTTTTGCTATGGGAAACCCCAAAAATTATTCTGATCAAATTTTAAAATAGTAGGTGCACATCTACATTATGTCACAAAGATTGTGTGCACGTTTCATGAAAATCCACCAAGGGGTATAAGAGGAGTTGCGGATAAGAGATGGGTACCCCCCTTGTAGTCCAATGGCTAAGTCCATGTTTTGTTATGGGAGACCCCAAAAATCATTCTGATCAAATTTTAAAATAGTAGGTGCACATCTACATTATGTCACAAAGATTGTGTGCATGTTTCATGAAAATCCACCAAGGGGTATAAGAGGAGTTGCGGATAAGAGATGGGTACCCCCCCCCCCCCCCTTGTAGTCCAATGGCTAAGTCCATGTTTTGCTATGGGAAACCCCAAAAATTATTCTGATCAAATTTTAAAATAGTAGGTGCACATCTACATTATGTCACAAAGATTGTGTGCACGTTTCATGAAAATCCACCAAGGGGTATAAGAGGAGTTGCGGATAAGAGATGGGTACCCCCCTTGTAGTCCAATGGCTAAGTCCATGTTTTGTTATGGGAGACCCCAAAAATCATTCTGATCAAATTTTAAAATAGTAGGTGCACATCTACATTATGTCACAAAGATTGTGTGCATGTTTCATGAAAATCCACCAAGGGGTATAAGAGGAGTTGCGGATAAGAGATGGGTACCCCCCTTGTAGTCCAATGGCTAAGTCCATGTTTTGTTATGGGAGACCCCAAAAATCATTCTGATCAAATTTTAAAATAGTAGGTGCACATCTACATTATGTCACAAAGATTGTGTGCAAGTTTCATGAAAATCCACCAAGGGGTTTAGTAGGAGTTGCGGATAAGAGATGGGTAACCTGAAGTGTAACGGAAGGACGGACACCCTTATCACTATATACCCCCCACTTTTTAAGCAGGGGGTATAAAAAAATGCTAATATCCACCTTTTAAAGGCAATAATCCCTACAATGTGTCATCTGACAACTTTAACCAAATGGACATTTTTGAAGAGCTAATTGAGCTGAAGGTTTATGCAAGCAACAGCTTTTCTCCATCTGGGCTTAACCCCTATAAGGGGTCATCTGACAACTTCGACCCTATGGAGACTTTTGTAGAGCTAAATGAGCTGAACATTTAAGCAAGCAACAGCTAATCTCTATCTGCAATAGTTTTCATTCTGAAGGCCAAAAACATGAAAAAATGCTATTTTTCACCTTTAAGGGGCCGTAACCCCTATAAGGGGTCATCTGACAACTTTGACCAAATAGAGACTTTTGTAGAGCTTTTGATGCTGAATCAGTAGCGTGGCCTCAGATTTCCTCTATCTCTTATACTTTTTTATTTATAAGCCAAAAACAGTAGTCTGACCCCCCTAGTATATTTTTAGTAATGACGGCCATGTTTTTTGACAGATCAAAAATCGAAACACAAGTTTGGTGCAGGACACCCTAAGGATCAATCATACCAAGTTTCATTCAATTCTGTTCAGTAGTTTCAGAGGAGAAGATTTTTGAAAAATTGTTAACGGACGACGACGACGACGACGACGGACGCCAAGTGATGGCAATAGCTCACATGGACTTTTGGTCCAGGTGAGCTAAAAAGCATGAAAAAACGCTATTTTTTTACCTTTAGAGGTCAATAACCCCTATAAGAAGTCATCCAACAACTTTGACCCAATCATTGTCTTCCAAAATTCTGACCAGTACCTCCCCGTGGTGTCTAATAGTCATTGTAGAGATGCATTCCCATGTAGTCACAACTATAAAAACCCATCAGTCAGTCAGTTTGACCCAATGGAGACTAAGCAAGCAATACTTTTCATTCTAAAGGAAAAAAAAACCAGGAAAAAACGCTATTTTGGCCGTTAAAGGGCAATTGTCCATACAAGGGGTCATCTGACAACTTTGACTCAAATGAGGCTATTGTAGAGCTTTTAATTCTTAAGAACCTAATCATTATCCATCAGATTTTTCTATACATATGTTACCAGTATAAATGCTGAGTTATTAGCCATTTTAAGTGATTTCACCTCATGTTCCTTTTTTAGTAACAAGAGCCATGTTTTTTATCAAATCATTTCAAAATGAGGATCATTTGTTGCCAACATGTAATTTATTATTACTAAATTGGTTCAGTGGTTTCAGAGGAGAAGATTTTTGAAATTGTTAACTGAAGACGATAACAGACAACGACGACGGACGCATAGTGATGGCATAGGCTCACATTGCCTTTCGCTAGGTGAGCTAAAAAAGGATTGGAGAACTGCTGATTCTCAGAAGTCTCAGATCAAGCAGGTTATGCCTTGTTCTATATTTTTTTGATTTATAAGTTTTCAAGTATTTTCAATGTTATATTTTTAGCCATGGCAGCCATATTTGTTGACAAATCAAAAATCTAATTGACAAATATAAAACAAGACCAATTGATGTCTGGCCCTGCGTCAAACGGCAAAATGTTGAACCCTGTAACTTTTAGGCCCAATATGGACAGTCAAAAGTTTTTGACACTTGCATCCTTTGGTGGACTGGCAAAGCATATTTGACAAATGCAACCCAATTTATACATAACTACCAATTGATCCAAATCACAGCCAAATGCTGTGACGAGAAAATCCTCAGAGGAACTTCTGGATGTGTTTCAAAGGAACTGAAATCTTTATTTTCACAAGGTGTGTCTACTGATCATGGCCCCATGTGTTGCTCTAAAGCAAAAAATGAAAAATCTAAGAATGTCATCATACCCTTTGATTATTCTTCTGTCACTCATTAAAAGCTCTAGAACTTTTGGCAGTTGATGGGGGTAAGGGCCCGCGATCATTCAGACGGATTTGTAGCTTTGCAAAAACGATTTTGATAGGGTCATTGGTATTGTTTGTTGATTGAAGATGTTCACGTAGGGTGTAAAACCATTTTACTCTTGTATCACCAGCGTGTTGCAAAATCTAGAGTAATAATACTGGTAATTGGAAAATCAAAAATAGTACTGCAGAAGCAGAAATATTGGGGATTTAATTTTGTTTATTTCAAGGGTAAGAGAAATCCACTAAATTAAATCCCCTTAAATATAAAGTATTTAGTTGAAGAGTATACTTCAATATTAAAAATCCACGAAATTTTGTCCCCACCAGTTCAGTTTTGTGTTCTTAACCACAAAATTTTATCCCCACGAAAATAAATGATATACAGTAGCATCTGAAGGGTTTATAGGATCCCATTTCAAATGTTTTAAATTCTTTTCTTCTCGTAGCTAAACTTTTCCTCACAATGCTTACAAAAGATACAAAGAAGACTAAGAAAACTGATAAGATTCCTATATTTTTTGGCTTAATTTTTAAATTTTGAATGCACAAACTTACCTTTGTTATAAACAAAAATCAGTTGACTTTCCCATTTTATCGAATTCAAGACAGCTATTCCTTTCCTTTAAATTTTTTTTTATAAAATGTTGGAATTCAGCATTCTTTTAATGCATAAAGGTTACACAGGATAGTTATCTTTGAAGGGGTCAACGAGGGTTGGCAAACAAATGGTTGAAAAAAACAAGAGTTAACACTAAAGTATGTCTCGCCTGCCGCCACCATCAGAAACAATTATTCTTTTTTACTTCCACTATATTATGAATTTACATGGATTTTCAGTTTCTGAGATCAAAAAATGTTCATAGAACTTAAACATTGCTTATATATGCAATTAAAATAATCAAAGTCACTCAACCAGAAAATCAAGGTCAAGGTCAAAAGATGGGGATGCAACTGTGCTAATCTACTACTGGGGCATATGCATACCAAGTTTCATTAACCTAGGACCTATAGGTCTTGAGATATGGAGGTGCTCACAAAACTTTTCCATTGCTATTATATGTATTGAAAATTGTCAAAGTCACTCAACCATAAAAATCAAGGTCAAGATCAAAAGATGGGGATGCAACTGTGCTAAGCTACTACTGGGGCATATGCATACCAAGTTTCATCAACCTAGGACTTATAGTTCTTGAGATATGGAGGTGCTCATAAAACTTTTCCAAAAAGTTAACGCCGCCGTCGCCGTCGCAGCTGCCGGTAAAGTAACACCTATGTCAAGGTCAAGGTCTAAAGATGGGGATGCAACTGTGCTAAGCTACTACTGGGGCATATGCATACCAAGTTTCATTAACCTAGGACCTATAGGTCTTGAGATATGGAGGTGCTCCCAAAACTTTTCCATTGCTATTATATGTATTGAAAATTGTCAAAGTCACTCAACCTGAAAATCAAGGTCAAGGTCAAAAGATGGGGATGCAACTGTGTTCAGCTACTACTGGGGAATATGCATACCAAGATTCATCAACCTAGGACTTATAGTTCTTGAGATATGGAGGTGCTCAAAAAACTTTTCCAAAAAGTTAATGCCGCCGCCGCCGGTAAAGTAACACCTATGTCCCGTTCTGCTTCGCAGGCAAGACAAAACACTGTTGATTTCTGTTTGCAATCAGAAAGCTTAATTCCATCCATAATAACTATTTGCAAAATTCAAATTTCTAAAATCAAAATGACAAAATAACTCAAAATAAATTCCTTACCTCCAACAAAGAACTGTAAAAACTATTGCTATACCAGCCTGGAATACAATAACTGACAAGTTCTCTGGTACAGTTATACAGATTAGGGTTAACAGGTAGTCTAAAACAACACCTGAAAATTGATAAAATAAAAAGTCTACAATCTTTCATATCTCATTTCTTTCCAAAATTGTCTTTAAATCTATAAAATTAACAGTACAGTATAGTTTGCACAAAAAATATGTCCAAAAGACATAATGCCCCTTCTGATTTTTCAACATTTGAGACAGATGGAAGAATGGACCTGAACACTGTTTGTCTGTCTATTTTCTTAGATGGTGCATAAAAATACTTTGTTTTTATAGGGACTACATTATTAGTCCTATTGGTACTTCCTGTCAGAAAGTGATTTGGCCCCCAACAAAGTTAGCAAAGGTACACATTAAATTTTAAAGCTTTGAAAAATAAATGTCTGAGGAGGTGAATTTAGAGCAGAAAGAGAAGCTTTGAAATTATCCAGATACCCACCTGATAACATGGCTATGAACAGGAATGCTGGGAAGTAATGGTGGAAGTATAAAACTCTCGTCATTGGCCAGAATGGAAAATAATGGAGAACCCATCCTAAAAATAGCCACCAGCTAGCATTAAACATCCTGGTCTTGTAGTCTGGAAAAGATAATGGATCATTCAATTACTGTAGGTGAAGTAATATACTTAACCTAATGAATCAAAACTATGCTTAGACCATAAAAAAAAAATCACAATTTCTTTTGATGTTACTAATCACATAAAAAAAGCAAATAGTATTATATCTGAAAATACTATTTTTCTAAAAAAAAAAAAGTTCCAGATAAAACAGCTCTTTTTAATCTTTAAAGCAGGACTGTGGCTATTGGATTTTGATAAGAGAACAAGCAAGAAAATGAACATTTCATAGATAAACAAAAGGCTCCCAGGAGCCTGAATCGCTCACCTGGCTTAATGTAACAATATTTAACATTGCCAACAGCCCGTCAATGACAGGAAACTATTGGAAAGCTCAATAAAGCTGAGCATTTAAGCAAACAAATGTGTGCACAATCTTCTATGGTACAAATTTTTCACATACAATTCACTATTTTTGGTATTAAAGGGGCGGTAACTCCTATAATGGTCATCTGACCATTTTGGCCTAATGGACAATTTTGTTGATCTCAATTATCTGAACATTTAAGCAAGAAATCTTTTCCCTATCTTCTATCATTTACAATCTATATGGCTAAAACCACTATTTTTGGCATTTAAGGGGCAATAACCCCTATAAGGGGTCATCTGACAATTTTGACCTAATTGTCTATTTTGAAGACCTCAATTAGCTGAACAAAACCTTTTCTCTATCTACTATAGTTCACAATCTATAAGGCAAAAACAACTATTTTTGGCTTTTCAGGGTTCATAACTCCTAAAAGGGGTCATCTGACATTTCAACCTTATGAAAAATTTTGTAGAGCTCAATTAGCTGAACATTCAAGCAAGCAAAACCTTTCCCTATCTTCTATCGTTCACAATCATGAATCTTTAAGGCTAAAACCACTATTTTTAATATTTAAGGGGCCATAACCCCCATAAGAGGTCATCTGACAATTTCGACCCAGTGGACAATTTTGTAGAGCTTACTTAGCTGAACAATATGCAATTAAATTACTTCAATATCTTATATGGTTCTTAAGATATAAGACAAAATAAGTGTAAAGCAGAAAAAAATAAGGAAAGGGGCAATAACTCCCACATGGTTTGTTGGAATTTCTTCAAAATTTCAGGGTAGGTAGATCTTGACGTGCTGATCACTTTTACTTCTATCAGAATTTTTAATATCTGTTTCCGTTTTTGAGTTATTTGCAAAAAACTATTGTTTCAACCCTGCTCTATTTTTAGCAACGGTGGCCATGTTTTTTATCGAATCATTTCAAAATGTGATGTTTGTTGCCAACATGTCAAATATCATTCTTGCAAAGTCTCATTTAAATTAGTTTTGTGAATTCAGAGGAGAAGATTTTTGTTAACAGACTACGATAGATGACAATGGATGATGACGAACGACGACTGATGCATAGTGATGGCATAATCTCACAAGGCCTTTGGCCAGGTGAGCTAAAAATGTTGGACCATCATAACAATAATTCATTTGAATTCTATGCTTTTATTTTTGGGGTTGCAATTAGATATTTTAAGTTTTGGTCCAAGCATTATTCCCTTCAAAATATCATATGAAAGAGTGATAAAGAGTTAATTAAGCTTCTTGTATTTATTTCCACATGCATACATTTTTTTTTTTTTTACTCAGTCCTACCTTTCCAATATATGTTATTTTTGACACCCCTCTGTGATCTGATGGTGTCTAAACAGTAAGCAAAGATAAAAACAGCTGCCAGGGCAAGTGATGCCCAGAATATCACAGGATTTCCTAACAAATATATCCTGTGGTCTTTACCAGAAAAGATCTGTCCCTAAAAATAATTAAATCTCTCTTAGTGACAACAAAAAATTAAGTCATCAATTAAAGTTTATTAAAATTGTGAGCCATATTTTTTTAATTAATGTTCACTTCATTTAATTTTTATGTGTCTTATATATGCAAGTTAACTTTAGAAAAACAAAATAAATAATTGTCTTTAAGCATGTTCTCCAGGGAAAAATGTTTGAAAGAAGGACAAAAAACTATCAATAATTTGAATGTCAATGTCCATCTTCAAATCAAATTTTTCAATAATTTTGGTTGGTTTATTGAACTTAAAACATAGTAAAGATCCTAACTAACCCAATAAATGATTGGCTACTGCCAGTTTCTCTAAGGTTACTTACCCTGTAATTGATTGGCCACTGCCAAGGTCTTGAAGTTATCTCCCCTTCTTTGGGTTTAAGTCCACTATTTCCCTTTGAAAAAAAAATAACAACTAATCATAAGAGACAGTCTATTAAAAATATCTCAAACTAATAAATGTTTATAAATAAATGTACAGAATGTTAGAGTTATGAGCAAATGTCAATAAAACCAGAGAAACCTCATGTTAATTCTATTTTTTTTTCAAAAATAAACCTAGCTGCTCTACTTTTAATAAATAGCCACCAGTATTGTATGACATGAATAAATGAATATATTGTCCAACCAATCATATAATATTTTCCCATATTCTACATATAAGCTGGTTTTTATAAAAGTTTTTCTGTTTGTTATTTATGCAGGTGTTAGGGTTTTAATGTGCAATGTATAATACATGTATAATTCTAATCAAGATTAATTTCATACCTGAGTCATAACTGCATGGCTTTCAATAAATTTCTCTAAGAAACTTGGAGAATATAGTTCAAAGCTTGCATTAGGCACTGAAATGAAATAAAACAACTTTTACATTAGAGTTCAATGTGTTGTGTTGTTTTGTACGCATCAAAGTAAATTCACTTCATTACATCTTTTTTATTCAAGCATCAATTTTGCAGTTACAATTTTAAAAATATATGCCAATTTACACCCGGCAGAAACTTACATCTGGCATCCGTGACTTCCTCTACACTCCATAATGTCTTCTTGTCTTTAATGTTTGGATTACATGTAACTTCTAACTGTTCCCATCCCCTAAATAAGTGGAATGATACAATGTAGTATTTGTTTGTATGGTGAAAACAAATTATGAAAAAGGATTTTTTATTCAACTTTCAAATACCAAACATTAATTTTCCTTTATGTAATAAAACATGTACATGCAATAAAAATTCAAATGTTGACTGTTTTCCATTGTGGATTCTAAAATTGCTGTTGGTTTAAGCTTTATGTATTTGTGTCACATACACTTATTCAACATCTCTTTATTAATATGTCTAAATGCGGTATTCAGCGTATAAACCAAACTCAGAAAAAGGAATAATAAGAAATAGTGTTTTATCCAATTTTCACAAATTACATACCATTTTGGTAGTTTTTTATCATGTGACTGTAAAGCACACCTGACATGGTAGTGTATTAGTCTAATCTGTGACCTGACTGTCTGTATCAATGAGCCCACTGATCCCCCTGCTATCTCTATTATCCATACATCATTGGCATCTCCTGTACCATTCTATAATCATATGACATATATAATCTGTAAACACTTTGTAAATTCAAACACCACTATAATAAATAAGAACACATATTACAATTAGTCATGGTCACCTTTATATAACCTATATAGTGTTGCAAGGGCGTAAAACACCAACTCACTCACTCACTTAGTAAGTGATAAACTAGAACAAGAGGCTCTCAGGAGCCTGTATCGCTCACCTAAGCCTCTTACCTTGTGTGCAACATGGGCTACATGTACTTGGTAAGTACCATTTAAGAAACAAGTTAGGATAACACCCTCAAGATCAAGAATACCAAGTTACAAAGCTTTCCATTTGAAAAACCAAACAGGTTAAAAGATGGATAACTTTTACAGGATTGATCTGATAATTTTGACCCTGAATCCATTTTGTAGATCTCAATTAGCTGAACATTTTGCAATGCTAATTTTTTCTCTAGCACTTACGGTTTTCAAGATAAAGTCCAACAACTGTAAAAATGGTCAATTTTGATGATTCAGGGGAAATAACTCCTATTCGGAGTAGTCCCACAACTTCGACACAATGGAGACTTTTGTAGAGCTTTTGATGCTGATTTTCTCTATCACTTATACTTTTTCAGATATTAGCCAAAAACTATGGTTTGACCCCCCCCCCCTTTTGTTTTTAGCAACGACAGCCATGTTCGTTGGTTTGCATACATAAATTTCACAAAAACTTGGTACAGGACATCCTAAAGATCAAGTGTACAAAGATTGAAAGCAATCCCATGACAAGGATGGTCATCTCAGTACAAAAATTTACAATAAAAGAGACAACTTTAATTTTCAAATTATTAATTTCCCTAACCTTGAAAGCAACATACCTACCTCACCTGTTTACGGTGTTTATATTTAGTTTATACATATTTATTTATCCTGGATTGGGAAACAAGCTTAATGCTTATGTAAATCCCTCTCCAGCTAGCAGCTTGCGAGTGTGGCCTTTGCAGCGGCCCCCATTGAGCCTACTCTTATCGAACTCTACAAAGGGGTCTTTAACGTGCACGGGGTATTGCTCTCCACATACACGGGACAACCTTTTTTCATCCCTTCCGAAGGACTAGCATCGTTCCTTGAGACCATCCTCCCAAATGGTGTCAAGAGAGAGTCGGAAAATTGGTTCATGAAATTTTCGCCCCGGACGAGGATCGAACCACGAACCTTGGTGTTAGTAGCCCGACGCATTAACCACTACACCAATGGCTCTCTTTATATTTCACAACTTATTCAATATGCCAGGGCTAGTACAAATTTTTCAGATTTTTTTACATGACACCGCTGTTTCCGTGACTGACTCTTAGACCAGGGTTACAAGAAAATGCGTCTCATACGATCCCTAAAAAAAATCTTCCTTCGTTATCAGCCACTGGTGGAAAAATTCAAAACTCAGTTGAACATTTTGGTTAGTGATTGTTTTGATAAATGTTTTGCTGATTGTTGTACTGAGATGATCATCTTATTATTCCTATTATGTCTTCACAACCGTGTTGCGGTGTGTGTTACTACCGGTCCAAAAGATCGCAATGGAAGAGGGAGGTTTGGCGCGCCATTAAACCTGATTTAACCCACCATTTCATTTGAAATGCCTGTATCAAGTCAGGACCATTGTGATCTATTACTATTCCAGTGTGTCTTCCATGTTTTGTCTTTTCTCTTGGACACTGAAATTGATCCTCCAAGTTTGGTAATTTTGTTATTACGTTTATTCAGTGGTTTCAGAGAAAAAGATTTTTAAAAATCAATTAAAATTGATAGAAAAAAACAGTTAAAGGGTGATATTAACTCTTAAACGGTTGATCTGACAATTTTGACCCTGAAACCATTTTTGTAGCTCTCAATAAGCTAAACACTTTTGCAATGCTTACTATTCCTCTAGCTCTTATGGCTTTTAAGATAAAGTCCAAAAACTGTGAAAATGGTCAATTTTTACGATTAAGGGGAAATACCGCCTATAAGGAGTAGTCCCAAACTTTAACTCAACAGAGAGCTTGGTAGAGCTTTTGATGCTGAAGAAGGAAGGTTGCTTCAGATTTTTCTATCACTTATACTGTTTGAGATATAAGCTTAAAACTATGGTCTGACCCCTCTGTTCTATTTTAAGCAATGGCAGCCATCTTGGTTGGTCGGCATGCACAAATTTCACAAACTTGATAGAGGACATTCGAAAGATCAAATGTACAAAGTTTCAAAACAAATCAAATACAGCAGCTAACAAATAAATAACCCACACATCCCAAAAAGCAATCAAATCAAATAAAAAAAAAAGATTCAAATCTATATTATGTCGCAGATATTGCTTGAAAGTTTCATGAAAATCCATTAAGTGGTTTAGGAGAAGTAGCAGAGGAGGGTATCCAAAGGATTGAACATCTCTATCACAATATATACCACCTTAAAAAAATTGATTCTTCCATTTATTTTTTTTAAAATTTAAGAAAAATTTCTTACCTGTCCATAGCATGATACTTGATAATGTCTCTTAGTAAGTGGAGCCATTTCTCTGTGGGAATGTAAAAGTCTTCTTGTACTGTCACAATGAAGGTAAAATAAATTTTGAGATTAGTCTTTATTTGATTAGAATTACAGCACAATTTTATGCATAAAATTGTATCAGATTTTATAAATTAAAATAAAGATGACTAATAAAAGCATGTGTAGTTTTGTTTGTTGTTGCTTGTTTTAAGAATTTGGAAAAATATTTCATCTTACTTGATTCAAGTTAGTTTTATTCCTAAAACCTTTTGGGAGAGAAAAATAACCAACTTTTGTTACAGTAACAATATTCTCTATATCATAAGATACATGTACATGTAGTTTATTGGTAATGCCAGTTCTTTAAGCCTGAACAAAAACTGTAAGATTAGTTTTGAATACTTTTCCTGCAAAGATTCAGTCAAACAATTATTGAAATTGTTAATGAACATCAGATGACCAAATTGATGGCATAAGCTCTCATGGCAGTAAGCTAAAAAGTCAGAATTTGGTGTAACTTAATACATTTAAACATACACAACATGCTCTAGTCTAACTAGGTCTCCACTCTTGACAATTTCAGGTGTATCTGGCTTTGTCCATTCTCCATCAGCAGGTTTTATTATCCACATGTTGTTCTCATCTTTGTGAGCATAAGTTGTCACCTGTAGAAAAATTGATGTAGGGAAGAGAATATGAGAGGAATAAGTATAATAGGTTCAATCATGCTTAAAATATTCTGAAAACTTGTCAAGTCTACCGGTAATTGTGTTTTAACAAGATATTATGTTGCTAATGAATTGCTTTCAAATGTTAGACTAGGTATAATTGTGTTGGGATGCCAACACACAAGTCGCCCAAAATCGCCTTGGATAGAGTTCCATTCAAATCAGTGCATCAAAATAAGTCTAGAAATTAAATTTCGTTGAAATCGGACAAAGTTGACATTATTAGGGGGGCGGGTGTAGTAAAATGGCCGCCATTTTGAAACCGGAAGTCGGATTTCAAATCCGGTCGCAGATTTGAGCTCAGCATACCTGCTTTACCCAGATGACCAATTTTCAAGACGATCCGATGAAAAAAAATTTTCCGCCCACTTTTTCCGATGGCCGCCATTTTGAAACGGCGGCCATCTTGAAAATTTTAAAAGTGCATTACACAACTTTGAGTGACCCACTATCCAATCTCACAAGTGTTATTGAATTTCCTTGGACCGTTTTCTTGTATTAGGGAGGACAAATTCTCGATAAAGAATCAGAAGAATAATAATAATAATAAGAAAAATAATAATAATAATAATAAGAAACGGTGCAAAAACAATAAGTCCCCAAAACTATGTTTTGGGCGACTTAATAATTTGTGTGTCAAATGTTTTGTGTGTGTTTTGAATTGTTACTTGTTTTCAGATTTGATGTTAAAGTTATTTTTTAAACATTTTTTTATTTATTTATTGATTAATTGGTACATGTATTACTTTCACTTATATAAAGTTAAATTCAAATAAAATAGACAAAATAGACAATGACTTTAAACATTTCAGTATAAAACAGAAATCAGAACATTTACTTTTTTTAGTTAGGCAACGAGAAAACTAAGAATATCATAAAATACAATCCTAACCATACCTGTTGCTGTTGAGGAGGGTGTTCTTCCGGGTATAGATGCCAATGGGAATGTAGATATGCTCCACCTGTTCTCCTCTGTTTTAATGTAAAAACACTACCATATGCCAAATCTAGGGTGAAGACAAAATTATAACTAGATATAATCTAAAAGTCCTCACAATTTTCCAGAATATCAATGGCAATACATACTGTAAACAGGCAATTTTTCCTGCCATCTTTTTTCGCTGTAGAACAACTTAATTTTAGTCCAGTTTTAAATTTGAATTGAAATGTAATTGTCCATAGACTACAATGGAAGACAAATATTCCCTTCTTAATTATTTCAGACATCAAAACTTAATATATAAAACTACAGGCAAATAATTATTTTTTTTATTGATACCATTCAAAATTGTTGAAATTCAATGTAAAATTGTGTGGTGCAACAATTCCTAAAGGATTCTTATAAATCAATTATAATACCATAAGACAGTTTTACTAACATGATAGGCATACATTTTGATTTTGGAAGGTTTGAAAAATTTTCCTGACCTATTTTATATTTACATTGTGGTTTCTACATATCTTATCAACATAATTACTTACTCTCAGGCATGCTGACATTGTATAATCTGTTACCAATCAGCTGAGATTGAAATCCAGAACTGTAAAATCCATCACCTGAACCGCTTAACAATAGTAAACAAAAATAAATTTGTACAGCATATTGTTAAAAGATACATACAAAACATAACACTTTATTTTTCTTTAAAAAATGACATGGACATACTATGAAGGCATCACAAATCAAAATTGTATTATAAAAAATTATCACTATTAAATTTAGGCAAGATGTTTTCTACATAGTACACATTAACTTTAATATTACTTTAAATACTACATGGCTTTAAAACAGTAAGTTTAATACAATTGGATGATCATATCATATAAATATTTGTGGTAGAACATTTTCTATGTTTTGAAAAAGGCATACACACATGATGTGTACTACAATGGATACCAAAGAATCATATACCGGTAAGTTTCAAAAATAAAATAAACAAGAAAAACAGTGCAACAAGAGGCTCCCAGGAGCCTGAATCGCTCACCTGACATATGTGCCTGAAGTAAAGGTTATAAGGCAAAATCTATTTAATGTTGAATGGGTCATAAGATTAATAAGGGAGTCATCTGACAATATGGTGGATCTAAAGGTGATGATCACTTTTGTTCTCAATCAAAATCTAAAAATCTGTCACCCTTTTTGAGTTATTTGCAAAAAATGCAGTTAAACCTTATGTTCTATTTTTAGCCACAGCGGCCATGTTTTACAACCAATCAAAAATCCCAACAACAGTTCTATACACCTAATAATAATAACTTAAAGTGTCAGAGGAGTTAACATTTTCAATTTAAGGAAATGCAGTTAAAATGCTCAATTTTGATGTTCCAAGGGCAATAACTCCTCAAAGGAAAGGTCCTACAACATTGACCCAGTTACAAATTTTGTAGATCTTGATGCGCTTAACAATATGCAATTTCAAGATATTGAGCTAAACAGGTGCAAAATTTGCAAAAAAATCCACAAAAAGGGCAATAACTCCTACATGGGTTGTTGGATTTTCTTCAAAATTTCAGTTCTGGTAGATCTTGAGGTACTGATTACTTTTGTTCCAGATCAATATTTTGAAATCTGTCACGGTTTTAGAGTTATTTGCAAAAAACTGCCATTTACCCCTATGTTCTATTTTTAGCCACAGCGGCCATGTTTTACGACCAATCAAAAATCCCCACATCAGTTCTATACACCTAATGCTAATGAACAAGCATACCAAGTTTGGTTCCATTTGGACTTAAAGTGTCAGAGGAGTTAACGTTTTCAATGTAATGAGGAAATGCTGTTAAAATGCTAAATTTTGACGTTCTAAGGGCAATAACTCCTAAAAGAAAAGGTCCTACAACGTTGACCCTATTACATATTTTGTAGATCTTGATGTGCTTAACAATATGCAATTTAAATTTCTCAAATATCTAGTATAGTTTTCAAGATATTGAGCTAAACAGGTGAAAAATTTGCAAAAAATCCACAAAAAGGACAATAACTCCTACATGGGTTGTTGGATTTTCTTCAAAATTTCAGAGCTGGTAGATCTTGAGGTGCTGATCACTTTTGTTCCCAATCAAAATTTTGAAATCTGTAACCGTTTTAGAGTTATTTGCAAAAAACTGCCATTTTCCTCTATCTTCTATTTTTAGCCACAGCGGCCATGTTTTACGACCAATCAAAAATCCCCACATCAGTTTTATACACCTAATGGTAATAAACAACTATACCAAGTTTGGTTCCATTTGAACTTAAAGTGTCAAAGGAGTTAACGTTTTCAAAGTAATGAGGAAATGCTGTTAAAATGCTAAATTTTGACGTTCTAAGGGCAATAACTCCTAAAAGGAAAGGTCCTACAACGTTGACCCTGTTACATATTTTGTAGACCTTGATGTGCTTAACAATATGCAATTTAAATTTCTCAAATATCTAGTATAGTTTTCAAGATATTGAGCTAAACAGGTGCATAATTTGCAAAAAATCCACAAAAAGGGCAACAACTCCTACATGGGTTGTTGGATTTTCTTCAAAATTTCAGGGTAGGTAGATCTTAAGGTGCTGATCACTTTTACCCTATGCCAGAATTTTGATATCTGTAGCCGTTTTTGAGTTATTTGCAAAAAACTGCATTTTACCCCTATGTTCTATTTTTAGCCATGGCGGCCATGTTTTACGACGAATCAAAAATCCCCACATCAGTTCTAAGCACCGAATGCTAATGAACAAGCATACCAAGTTTGGTTGCAATTGGACTTATGGTGTCAGAGGAGTTAATGTTTTAAAAAGTTTACGGACGACGGACGACGGACGACGGACGACAGACGACGGACGACGGACGCCAAGTGATGACAATAGCACACATGACCCTTCGGGTCAGGTGAGCTAAAAAGGATATCCCCTGCTTCTTATTGAGCTCTATATAAACAATAAAAATTGAAGTCCTATGACCTTTCCTGAATGATAATAGCAACAATAAAAATTCTCCATGCACATCTCTATAAGATGATATATGATGTACTTTCTTCATGTAACGTTTCATAAAAATCTATTAAGTTATCTTTGAAGAGTTGCACTTATGAGATTGGTGAACAGATGGACAGACAGTCAAGAATATTCATCTGCCACATAGCGTTACTTCAAATTCTTCAATGAATTTACATATCAGTTTATACTGATTTATACCTGTGGTTTAATGTCTTCAAATGTACAGCAAACACAATCATATATACAACTGCTGGTAAAACAATTAGACACAACACTCTGGCAAAGAAATGCTTTATCAATAAAACCTAAAATTAAAGAATACGAAATATGAATGTTTAAAGTACAAAGCTAATTTTTTTCTGATAAAATTAACTGGTGTCATTTACCTTTACAGTGTTCATAGCTGTAAGCCTACATTTAATGTAGACAAGTGTACATGTATAACTTTGCACATATGAGGGTGTCACAGCCTTTTTGGTACGCGGTATTCCGTGCTTTTTAAAGAGTATTCAGTACGCCAAGGTGTGGTACGCGGTACGCGATGTTCCGAATTTTTATGCTTTTGGTAGGCGTACACCGTGATCTTTAGAGTATTCGGTATTCCAGTCCTTTTAACGGTATTCTGTCCTTTTTTAAACGGTATTCGGTATTCCAGGGGCGGGGGCTGTGACACCCCCACATATAAATAAAATTACAAACTATTCTTCCTAATTTCTTAAAATAAGGTATAGGCTTAAAATATACAAAAGTAAATAATTGCTTTCTTTATTTTTTTTCTAACATCCAGTTGAAAAAACAATATACATACTGTTGTCAAACATTTTTGTCCAACCAGAAACCAAAGATCTGCAGCCGTGGAATAACCAGCAAACAACACAATAAATAAACCAACAAACTTAACACTGAAAAAAGAAATTTTTAGTAAAATAACGATCATAGTATTACTGTCAACGGCAAGAAAAATTAAAAATCATCACTTTGTAACAGGAGAAGCATTTTTAGAATAACAAACAACTTTGAACTTAGAAACGCCAAATAAGTTTAAATAACCTTTAACACAAGTAAAGGCTGCTTATTTGTTAAAACAGTATTTCATAACTAATTTTTCTTTATGTACTAAATAAGCATCCTTTAAAATGACCTTTTAGAGCATATTTGAAATTTGAACAACTCGCTTTCTTTATTTGTTTTAGCAACAATTGACCATGAATGCATTTTAGTTTTCCTAAGTTCTAACAGTATGAACTTACCCTATGGAAAATGATAAAAACATTCCAGTCTGGGCCAGCCAAAACCACCAATAAAAGCTAAAGGAACTAAAAGAAAAAGGTCTGTTTCAGAACGATCCAAACTTTTCATTTGAAACAATTCTATTGAGTAATGAAGTCACAGATGAATAAACAATACATTTTTTTTTATTCTAACCTACTCTATCTCAGTAAGCATTGTAAACTGTTAAAACTGATAAGCTGTTCAAATGAAAAATAAATGATAGAAAATTTCTGAATTTTAGATAAATAAGAGCAAATTCTGATGGATTGCAACCTGTTGCTTGTTTATTTTTCTTATCTGCAAGTAAGATTACTACTAATTTACTAGCAAACATATGCTTTAATTTTTTCTAAATATATATGAATGGATTGTGACAATAAAGGTGTTATCTGACTTTTTCTGGGAAAGAGTTTTTAATTTTACATAGCTTACTCTTGTCGATATGATGAAAATTTGAGCAAACAATAAACAGACATCATGATGAAGAACAATAGAATAGGGTCCAATAAAATATGTCTGGACAATGTTAAAGTTCCTACATCTGAAAAAAGAAAATACAGGTTTTAAGTCTAAAAAGATAATACACAACTAATCATCAATAAAAAGTTTATATGCATGAAACATTATATGGAATGTATTGAAAATATTTTTTTCTTTTTTCAGCATGTTCAGTTTCTAGTTTTAGAAACAATATTTCCTGCATAAGTATTTATTAATGAATACTGAATAGTTTTCAGTATTCATTAGAAGTAGCATTTCTGATAGTGTAGTCTCTATGAAATGTGATTCCTGGGCTTTAATCCTGTTTTATTTGCTGAAAACCTAAGTGATATTTTGATATTTAAGTGCACTTACAAATGGGTGAATTTCAAAAAAATGACACCTTTAATATTTTACTAATTTATCTTTTATTGCAAATAACCTGATTGACTTTAGTGATATTATAACATCAGTAGTAACATTTGGCATATGTATGCCAAATTTCAAAGAGATATCTCAACATACAATGATTTGGCAGTCGAAAAACACCCTAAAAATGTCAGGAGTGCAACATGTTTTTGTGACATAAAAAAAAAATCACCTTTTTTTATTTAGCTGCCAATTTGATAAAAACATCTTAAATGAAAACAAGAGGCTCCCAGGAGCCTGAATCGCTCACCTGACATATGTGCCTGGAGTAAAGGCTATTAGGCAAAATCTATTTGACATTGAAAGGGTCATAAGTTTAATAAGGGGGTCATCTGACAATATGGTGGATCTTAAGGTGCTGATCACTTTTATCTAAATTAAAATTCAAAAATCCGTCACCCTTTTTGAGTTATTAGCAAAAAAATGCAGTTTAACCCAATGTTCTATTTTTTAGCCACAGCGGCCATGTTTTACAACCTATCAAATATCCCCACATCAGTTCTATACACCTAATGCTAATAAACAACAATACAAAGTTTGGTTCCAATTTGACTTTAAGTGTCAGAGGAGTTAACATTTTCAATGTAATGTGGAAATGCTTTTTAACAGCTCAATTTTGACGTTCTAAGGGCAATAACTCCTCAAAGGAAAGGTCCTACAATGTTGACCCTATTACGTATTTTGTAGATCTTGATGTGCTTAACAATATGCAATTTAAATTTCTCGAATATCTCGTAAGGTTGTCAAGATATTGAGCTAAACAGGTGCAAAATTTTCCAAAAATCCACAAAAAGGGCAAGAACTCCTACATGGGTCGTTGGATTTTCTTCAAAATTTCAGAGCTGGTAGATCTTCAGGTGCTGATCACTTTTGTTCCCAATCAAAATTTTAAAATCTGTCACCGTTTTTGAGTTATTTGCAAAAAACTGCCATTTACCCCTATGTTCTATTTTTAGCCACAGCAGCCATATTTTACGACCAATCAAATATCCCCACATCAGTTCTATACACCTAATGCTAATAAACAACTATACCAAGTTTGGTTCCAATTGGACTGTAAGTGTCAGAGGAGTTAACATTTTCAATGTAATGAGGAAATGCTTTTTAACAGCTCAATTTTGACGTTCTAAGGGCAATAACTCCTCAAAGGAAAGGTAAACAACGTTGACCCTATTACATATTTTGTAGATCTTGATGTGCTTAACAATATGCAATTTAAATTTCTCGAATATCTCGTAAAGTTGTCAAGATATTGGGCTAAACAGGTGCAAAATTTTCCAAAAATCCCCAAAAAGGGCAATAACTCCTACATGGGTCATTGGATTTTCGTCAAAATTTCAGAGCTGGTAGATCTTCAGGTGCTGATCACTTTTGTTCCCAATCAAAATTTTAAAATCTGTCACCGTTTTTGAGTTATTTGCAAAAAACTGCCATTTACCCCTATGTTCTATTTTTAGCCACAGCGGCCATATTTTACGACCAATCATAAATCCCCACATCAGTTCTATACACCTTATGCTAATAAATAACTATACCAAGTTTGGTTCCAATTGGACTTAAACTGTCAGAGGAGTTAACGTTTTTAATATAATGAGGAAATGCTGTTAAAATGCTCAATTTTGATGTTCTAAGGGCAATAACTCCTAAAAGGAAAGGTTCTACAACATTGACCCCATTAAATATTTTGTAGATCTTGATGTGCTTAACAATATGCAATTTAAATTTCTCAAATATCTTGTATAGTTTTCAAGATATTGAGCTAAGCAGGTGCAAAATTTGCAAAAAATCCAAACAAGAGGCTCCCAGGAGCCTGAATCGCTCACCTGGTCTTGATGTTGACCCTATACTTTTGTAGAGCAAAATGAGCTGAACATTTAAGCAAGCAACAGCTTTTCTCTACCTGCAATAGTTTTCATTCTATAGGCCAAAAACACCATTTTTCACCTATAAGGGGCCATAACCCCTATAAGGAGTCATCTGACAACTTTGACCCTATGGAGACTTTTGTAGAGCTAAATGAGCTGAACATTTAAGCAAGCAACAGCTAATCTCTATCTGCAATAGTTTTCATTCTGTAGGCCAAAATCATGAAAAATCTTTTTTTCAGGGGCTGTAACCCCTATAAGGGGTCTTCTGACAACTTTGACCCTATGGAGAATTTTGTAGAGCTAAATGAGCCGAACATTTAAGCAAGCAACAGCTTATCTCTATCTGCAATAGTTTTCATTCTGTAGGCCAAAAACATGAAAAATAGCTATTTTTCAGGGGCCGTAACCCCTATAAGGGGTCATCTGACAACTTCGACCCTATGGAGAATTTTGTAGAGCTAAATGAGCTGAACATTTAAGCAAGCAACAGCTAATCTCTATCTGCAATAGTTTTCATTCTGTAGGACAAAAACCATGAAAAATAGCTATTTTTCATGGGCTGTAACCCCTATAAGGGGTCATCTGACAACTTGGACCCTATGGAGAATTTTGTAGAGCTAAATGAGCTGAACATTTAAGCAAGCAACAGCTTATCTCTATGTGCAAAAGTTTCCATTCTGTAGGCCAAAAACATGAAAAATGGCAATTTTTCACCTTTAAGGGGCCATAACCCCTATAAGGGGTCATCTGACAACTTCGACCCTATGGAGACTTTCGTAGAGCTAAATGAGCTTAACATTTAAGCAAGCAACAGCTAATCTCTATCTGCAATAGTTTTCATTCTGTAGGCCAAAAACATGAAAAAATGCTATTTTTCACCTTTAAGGGGCCGTAACCCCTATAAGGGGTCATCTGACAACTTTGACCAAATGGAGACTTTTGTAGAGCTTTTGATGCTGAATCAGTAGCGTGGCCTCAGATTTCCTCTATCTCTTATACTTTTTGATTTATAAGCCAAAAACAGTAGTCTGACCCCCCTAGTCTATTTTTAGTAACGGCGGCCATGTTTTTTGACAGATCAAAAATCGAAACACAAGTTTGGTGCAGGACACCCTAAGGATCAATCATACCAAGTTTCATTCAATTCTGTTCAGTAGTTTCAGAGGAGAAGATTTTTGAAAAATTGTTAACGGACGACGACGACGACGATGACGACGACGGACGCCAAGTGATGGCAATAGCTCACATGGACCTTTGGTCCAGGTGAGCTAAAAAGGGCAATAACTCCTACATGGGTTGTTGGATTTTCTTCAAAATTTCAGGGTAGGTAGATCTTGAGGTGCTGATCACTTTTACCCAGCCAGAATTTTGATATCTGTAGCCGTTTTTGAGTTATTTGCAAAAAACTGCATTTTACCCCTATGTTCTATTTTTAGCCACGGCGGCCATGTTTTACGTCGAATCAAAAATCCCCACATCAGTTCTAAGCACCGAATGCTAATGAACAACCATACCAAGTTTGGTTTCAATTGGACTTATGGTGTCAGAGGAGTTAACGTTTTAAAAAGTTTACGGACGGACGACGGACGGACGACGGACGCCAAGTGATGACAATAGCTCACATGACCCCTTGGGTCAGGTGAGCTAAAAACATTGTTTCAGGAGGAACCTATGTTTATATACTTTCATCTACTGTGAAGTTAAAACCAAAACAATGTTTTGGTCATGGAAAAATTCTGCCTTTCATAAATGTAGTGCTCTGTCAGGAGTGCAACACAAAAAACATATCTTTTGAATTAAATGTTGAATTTTGGACGTAATTATCAGATTTCAACAATAAAATGACAATTTACTAATACAAAAATATTACCTTTATCATTTTAAAGAAAAAAAATATTGCTTAAATGTGTAGAAAAGAGATGAGAGTCAATCAAACCAACCTACCCATTGATGTCAGGAGTGCAACATTCTGACTTTTCACACATACAGATTACAACTGATTAATCATATTTGTCATTATTCTTTATTTTTCAGAAGGAGTGGCTAAAAAGACAAAAAAGAAGACAGAAAAAGACTGCATTTGTTTTTTAGAGTCATTTTTTGTATGTCAGGAGTGCAACACTTTTTTTTAAAAATCACTAGCTTTGTTATTTTTGGTGATATATTGGTGCATAATCTTTCTTACTATTCTTGCACAAACACCAAATATGTTTCCAAGAAAAAAAATAAGCTAGTTTTTATTTTCAACACTTTAGGGTTTAAGAAATTATCAATTGCAAATAAAATTAAGGATTTTTAAAGATTATTTTCTGTTTGTTTTTCATTTGATTAGTTGTTTTCACTGCTAAAATGTGTATGAATCAATAGTTTAAGGATTCCAATAGATAGTACTTAAAGAAACTTCCATAAATTATCAATTTAGCCATAGTATTTAAAGTCTGATATTTTGTTGCACTCCTGACACAAATTGGCAATTTCGTCTTTATTTAGCTATTCTGACTTTTTTTTTCTTGGAAACATATTTGGTGTTTGTGCAAGTATAGTAAGAAAGATTATGCACCAATATGTCATCAAAAATAACAAAGCTAGTGATTTTTGAAAAAAAAGTGTTGCACTCCAGACATACAGAAATGACTCTGAAAAACAAATGCAGTCTTTTTCTGTCTTCTTTTTTGGAAAATTCTTGTCTTTTTAGTCATTACTTCTGAAAAATAAAGAATAATGACAAATATGATTAATCATTTGTAATCTGTGTGTGTGAAAAGTCAGAATGTTGCTCTCCTGACATCAATGGGTAGGTTGGTTTGATTGACTCTCATCTCTTTTCTACACATTTTAGCAATATTTCCTTTCTTTAAATTGATAAAGTAATATTTTTGTATCAGTAAATTGTCATTTTATTGTTGAAATCTGATAATTAAGTCCAAAATTCAACATTTAATTCAAAAGATATGTTTTTTGTGTTGCACTCCTGACAGAGCACTACATTTATTTTATGTAATTTGCCTCAGAAAAGTAGCTACAAACTATATTTCAATTCACTATGTTCTTAAGAAAAATCAAAGTATGTCTAGAGTGGTTCCAGCTTCCTCCTGATTGAAGTATATGTTTTATGTCAGGAGTGCAACAAAAAGATGAAAAAAAGAGGGTTCATCAAACAGTGATATTTTTTAATTAAAATTGAATTTTGAGTAATTTCTTTTTGCACATGTCATCTAAAGGTGTTTTAGTTAAATGGAAAGTACCTGAAATTATCCTTTGTCTTTATTTCAAAACAATATAAAAACTTTTAAGACCATAATTATAAATAAAAGGTGTGAAAAATGACAAAAATGCAATTTTTTTATCTTTATAGTATTATAGATGGTCATTATTGTTAATTTTGATAGACAAGTTAGTTACCATGTTATCATATACAAATGAATTTGTCAATTATAATTAATGTCAGATATGTTTTCAAGCAAGTGTCTATGTTCTAGTATTTCAAAGAAAAATTGTTCAAATCTCAAAATAAAAGTTCTGTAACTTTTTTATATCTTGATCAATTATAATGCCCTTCTGGAATTATTTACTTTGATGTATATACTATTTATAAATGTCATAAAGAAAAAAAAAGAATGAATTTGAAAATTCAAGAAAATTTTCCCTTAAGGTGTCATTTTTTTGAAATTCACCCAAATGTGTATCATTTTCAATGAACTTTGTAACACAAAATAGATGGTTGGCAATAGGGAAGAATTAGATACCCTTCCAGAACACCTGATTAAACCTGCATTTCAAGATTATGTTTTGTCATGCTGTTGCCTTTTGTTTCAAATGATTCTTTTCTTGCCTTTTTAATTTCATATGCCCCCATTGGTACTTTACTCCATCTTTGAAAATAGATTTTTTCCTTTTTCCTTATAAGTTTCTGTATCAAAAAATATTTAAAAATCTCACCTAGTAAAATAAGAGTTGCAGATAAAGTTGATGCTAATAAAGATTGTGTTAACAACCAAACTGACATAAAACTTAAAGGCACCAAGCATGATCCTAGAAAGGCACAAAACTGTAATGGAAAGCAAAACATTTGTACATTGAATTAAAAGAAACAATATTTCCTGCATAAGTATTTAATCAAATAAGTCTATTCCATAATATCCAGGTAACAAAGTGTGATATTGATACTGCAATGCAATACCAGAACGAAAACCTCATAAACAAAACATATCTTATAATTTACTTTTTCTAATTAAAAATAATTCAAATAACGATCAATTAATTTCACAAAGCATATTAAAGATTTAATGATACAGTGAAAGGTTTAAGTCTGTGTTTTTTTTTTATTATCTTGCAGGGGCTGGTTAAAGAGTATGATCATTATCTTATTCAAAATGTATATCTTGTCTCTTTTGTCTTACCATTCTCATGCCAACATAGTTAGTGTCTCCATATTCATCTCCTGGCTTATCAAAAGGAAAATTACCATCGTAACCAGTCAACACACCAGAAAGGGCAATCAGCATCTACGGAAACATCATAAGATCAAATATGTTTTATTAAAAACATCTTTTAATACATGAAAATAAGACCTGAAACTATAAGCAAATTATATACATTCTGAGACTTCAAAATTATACGATTAGAATTAAAAGGATAATTTGTTAAATTATTTTAATTGTTTTAGTACAAGGATTTAAAGTACGGTACATCAACATGGTAGTACTGGTATGTGTGTGTGTGTGTGTTTTGATACAGGATGGCCTGACTTAAAATAGGATAAAGCTGTATTTTTACATAAATTTACCTTTCCTAAAGGTGGATGAACATCAAAGAAAAATGTCCTTTTGATATACCAGCTTCCCATTTTGCCAAAATGTGTTTCATCCCAACTGAAAAAAGATCAACAGATTTATCAATTATCATGTTTATTGAAACAAGGTGAACATGATGCATTTTGATTGACACATATGCATACCTTTACATGCTATGATATGATGTATTTGAAACAATAATTTTCATTTGGAAAATGTTTCTTTACATTCCTAATTTCATCACTGCTACACTTTTTTGATAAGTTCATAGAACTGATTAATCATAATGAAAACCTGAAACATCATACCCCCCAAAATTTCTTTGAAAAATCTTGTCCACAGTGATTTGTTTAGATTCTTGGTAAGAGTTTTTTTCCTTTTACATTGCATCTATATATATGTGGTAAATTTTTTTAAAAATGTGTTGTTGTGTATACATGTTTAAAGTTTTTAACTGTGGCATTTCTTCTCGAGCTTTTCATGTAGTGCCTGTTTCATATTATTACTTAACACACTTTTCGCAGAATTGTAAAATATGACATTTAAGGAGCTTCATTTTGATAGATAAAATGTACAAAACTGTTTTATTTAAAGAATTGCATGTAAAATTACACCAATTTTTTTTTAATTTCACATACCAAATATGAGCAGGGATCTCTATGTTGTAAAATCTAGTAACCAGAGAAAATATTGTAAGGAGACATAGCAGTAGAAAATATGTTCTGTTTCTCGTATGTTGACTTTCAACTTCATCTTCTAAGTTTGAGTTAACTTTGGCTTTCTTCTTTTCTTTATAGATTTCATCATCTTCATTTTCTTTCTGGTTCTCATTAGCAAGTGCTTTAACAGTTTTTTCTTTCCTTTTTCTCACACCCTCAGTAGACATTCTTTGGATCTTTAGGAAGTGTTTTGGCTCATTTATAATTTCTTAGAATCAGACAGGCTCACAGCATGTACGAATGTCTCTATAAACAGAAATTAATGGTTACAATTGAATATAAATACATACAATCATGATATTTAATAGATATGATCTAATTTGCAAACAAAGAATTATACACTTCATTCATGCCTTACATGTACCGTGGTATGTCAAATGTGTCTAAAGATCAAATGTCAGACAAAATTTCATCCTACATGTATATATAATATAGAAAATTTGAGTTGGTCATTAAGAAACCCATAAATATGTCAATTGGTCAAATGAAATTTTATTTTTCCCACAAAAACTGACATGTACATTATTAGTTCACTGTGTTATGAAAATTTTTAATAGATCAGAGGTGACATGCACGATAACAGGTTAAAAAGCTGTGATTTTGGGTCATGCATACAAAATGTACTAAGACAAGGGTTACAATCTGCTATCTCTCTTCAAGATGAGAGATAGCGGATGGTAACCCTTGGCTAGGGAAGATGGAAATGTATAATCTGTGAAATTTTAATTTGTTTTATTGTTAACTTCAACGGAGAAGTGAGACACCAGGCTACTCTATATCCTAAATAATGCTAAATTGGCCAAACCTGTTGTTCTATACAGAGACAACATACAAAGCCTAATTCATTGGCCATGATCAGGGTCCTGGTGACAGATCAAACATTGATATTAAGTTGTGAAGTCTGATCAACGAAGAAGGGACACTTCAAATATCTCAACTTGAGTTAATAGAGGGCTGTCATTTTCAATTTCTACAAATTTTTTTTTCAAAATGTGATTGAAAGAAATTTATGCTTGATTAATCAAAGCCCTGCCTGGCATCTGCTATATTGTTATTTTTTCTGACCAATCAAACACAATCGTTTTTGTTTAGTTGACTTACAAAATGAATCATGAAATTAGGCTTCCTCTGTTCCCTATGAATGTGGAACAGGTTAATTAAAATTTGATTTAAAATTCTGTTAACTCTAATACGCTCCCGAAGGAAGCAAAAATAGTAGAAATGTCAATATTTTAGTTGTACAATGAGCTCAATTTTCCTTCAACCTCCGGTTTAGCACGCGCTTGTTTTCCTGAACTTTCGACGTCTTTTTTAACATTTTTATCTTTGAAATTTTAATTAAGACGTCATTAAACGCTCACGTGATCCACAAGAAATTTAGCTAGTTTGTTTTTATTTTCGAACCCCCAAAAAAATTAATTGAATCTTCGGGAGCGTAAGTTTAACTTAAAAAAAAAATACATTAAATATGAATACAAACAAGTTGAAGTTTCTCATGGGCTGACCATAACTGTTAACTTAGCCTAAGTCAGTGAGTGGGGTGGTACTAGAACTGCAAAAGGCAAAGGGATTCATTAAAATAATGGACAAAGAAGTAGACATCTTAACCAATCAATTTATAATAAATACCCGAATTTATAAGACAGCTTTTGATCAATTATATGATATCCTGGTCTGTGAAAAAAATAAACAAAAAAAATTATCAAGGGGAGACAATCAGATAAAACTTTTTAAAACTTTCGTATAAAGTATAATACGCTATCTAAAACCATTACAATCACAAAAAAATGGCATATTAAAGTATTCAAAATATGTTTCAAACATATTTTAAGCAATCAAAAATCAGTATCTTATAAAACTTCGATAAAACTGATTGCATTCGAAACTAAAAACTTACCTATAGGTGTTTGGGGTCAATATTCAGCACATTGATTCTTCAAAGCAGCAAAACAAAAATGTCAAAGACAAAGGTCCTTTTTACACATTTTCCATTATATTTACTTTATGGTGCTTTAAAATATCTGTAAAAAATGAAAAAGAATATTTATGAATCACGCAGGAAACCATGACAGGGTGCAAGAGCATTCAAATTGCAATGAATAAACCAAAGTTTTTACATACAGTAATGTATCATTGTATGCCACTTATTCCCTCCTTTGTCAGGAGTACTTTCATTGAATGAGGTATAGAGGGAATTTGGGCATTCCTGTGGTGTCCATAGAACATAGAACATATTTTATTGTCCAATCGAGGGCCCCTTAGGGCAGCATGAGCAACAAATAAAACAGATATAAGAAAAAAGATAATGATTGAGTTACATATTAGCCGCCCCCCTGGGCCAAGCATCTGTTCTAACAGCTACAAATGTACAAACTGACAAAAGGGTAACAATTAATAAGCCAACATGAAAACAACCAATATAATCACAAGACAATCATGCAAGAACAACAAAAGTGTAATAGTGCCACAAGCAAGATCAGAATCTTCTAAACACTCGTTTTTCGTTAAAACAGCTATAGAGTGGAACAACTTAGCAAACGAAATAGTAAACTCGAACACAGTGGCAGCCTTCAAGACAGCAATCCATGCCTGCTGTGAGTGCAACTAATTACATGCATCCTAGCACCCGTCGTATAAGAGACCATCAATTGGTAGCCTACGACGTACCCACACAGATACAGATGAAGGAGAGACTTAACTTACATGTATAATGGCAAAAAAATTCAGGAACTACTTACAAGTGCAGGAAATATGAACAAAGGATGTAGGAATAAGTCAACCACCAAGAGCAAGCAAACATTAAAGGCTCCTTAGTGAGGAATACTGACATGGATGATGGAAAACTAGCTATCCAGTAGGGTAGACCCAGACAACTAACTGTATTACAATGGTGCTCCAAAAAATTAGAGAAAATAGGAGAGATATCAAGAGCAGATAGCCACTGCTTTGGCCCTGTCCTCAGCAGAAAAATTATCACTAGAACACATTTTTTGTACATGAGGGCTTGTCAACAAAAATGAGATAGAAGTTTTGTTTTTGAAACGGTTTCAAATGTCATCTATTTTACGAACATTTAATAATTTTAATGTAAATTTTTCCTTGTGCACTTACATGTCAGATATTAAGAATTAACTGTAAATTTGTAATAATATTTTGGTTTATTGTACCATAAACCAAATTTTTCATGTTACACATTAATCTGCAAAGTGGATTATATAAAATGAGCACGATTTAAAATTGAGTTTAGGGCTTCTATAAACCAAAAAATTATTACAGTCAATATAATTATTAATAAATTTATTGATATATTTGGTGCAAAAGTTTAGTAAAATGATTTTTTTTTTCATGAAAATAAAAATAAAAAATTGGTTTATTAAATTGGCCTATTAATATTTAAACCTGTCAATCACATTGCATGTGGTGTTTGTGCAACTGCAAAGTTTATATAAACCTCATTGTTATATTCCTGTTTACACTAGACTCAATAATACTTGCTTTACAATTTAAGGTGTTGTTAAAATGATTGTTAATCCAATCAAATTCTTTGGACTTTTTTTAAAGTTTATAAGAAAATTAACCCAGTTTTCTTTAAATGCAAATGCAATTGATAATTTTCTAAAATTTATTTGAAGAAAAATAAATAATCCACTTGTTGAGAAAAATGGATGCTCTTGTTTATTTTTGGGCTTGTTCTTATGAAGTAATGTGGGGTTAGAAAGGAGGATCTATCTGTCCAATAGGCACTTGTTCCATATGAAAAAAAAGACACATCTCTAGTCTCTGGTATATAGCAGATATGGTTTATTTATATTTTTTGGGGACAGTGTCTGTAATCATTCTGTATTGCTGTACTTTTACTTCATTTGTAGAGGGCATGGCTGTCTTCCCTAGCTAGATAGCAGGGTATTAATCTGTAGAGAGCATAGTATGGAAAAAGCAGGTGGACGTTAGAGCAATCTTGGAAATTAGTTGATAAGTTTTCATATTAATATCATATGTTTTTTGTTTTCTTTCAGCCAGTTTTATACTCCTACTTTAGAAGTTCATGCTCCTGGAGAGTAAGAATTGGTAAGTTCATAAATCCATGTAACAATTAGTTTTGAAATCTGCATCTAGATAAGCCCCTATTAAAGTTCTCAAATGCATTTGTTACCCATATAACATGGTACTTTTGAATTTAAATATTCTGTTTGTTATTAATTTTGCCAGCTTTCATGTTTAGTAGGGATATTGTGTTTAAAACCAATATCCATCTGTCATTATAAGTTATGGTCCACCTATTGCAATAATGAATTGGCCATTCCTCAATCCTGGTGTGATAAAACATCTCCTGAAATAAGAACACAAGGTACAAGACTAGATACGTTAATTCAACATATCAAAGGTAGCAGTAATCAGTGATGTATTCTTTTGTAAACTTTGTACTTTAAATGCTTTTAATTCAGTATGAATTCTAGTATTATCTTTTCATAATTTGTTACTTGTCCTGTGTGTTTGTTTTGTTTGAACTCTCTTATAATACTATATAGTTAGTGGCAGGCTATATTACATTTTCATTTTCGATTCATGTTTTTTTTCTTACCTGCACATTTTTGTAAGTATTCTTTTGCTCTAATGAATAATTTTATTTTGTATAGCCCTTGCTATGAAAAAGATAGATTATGAATACTCTGCTGTTCACCTTGTAAAAGATGGAGGCCAACAGGTAAGATAAATATGTACAAGAAAAATCAACAGTTGATTAAATTTGCTGTCTGCCCTCAGTAATGAAAAAAGGCAAATATTTATCTTTATAAACTTGTTACTGTTTCATTTTTTTTTCATTGGAATCACATTTCTTGGTTGACTGAAAGTCATGAAAAAATCGTACCCCATGAACCCAGTATGAAGCTTCAAAAATTCTTTAATTGTGAGAGGTGGAGTTTGAAAATTCGTCATTGGAAATAGACATCATATACTTTTGTTAAATATGTTGTCACTTTTTAAGTCTTATCCAAATACAATGCTGACACAATGGGCAAAGCAAGTATCTTGTGCAATTAAGTCAATGAAAATTGATTTATAATATCTCTAGAGGGGAATTTTGGTAGCATACCTCTGTCCATTCTTCCATCCGTCTACAGCATAAATATTTTAACAGTTTTCTCAGCAACTACTTATCATAGCGATTGAAATTTGATATATGAATTTATTGCTAATGGACCTATTCAGAAATTCAACTTCCGTACTCGTAAAATCTGGCTGGGCCAATCAACGACGTCACAGCGTACTCGTAAAATTTGCCTTAGCCAATCGGCGACATCGTGAACAATCACAATCCCAGAATGCCGTACAATTTCTGAATTGGTCCATTACAAATTCATGTAATATCTTCTTCCCGTTTACAGACTGTAATTTTCAACGTTAAGGGATCAGTGGTTGAAAAAAAAATTGTAGTTTCCACAGCAACTTTAAAATTTGGTTTAATACATTAATGTAGAGTTCCATATATCAAAAATACTGATTTTAGGTCTGTAGGATATTTTCTACTGTTTACAGACTTAGTATATTTTTGGGGGTGGGGGTGGGGGGGGGGGGGGGTCAGGGGTTTACAGATTTCATGTTTATTTAACAGGTTTCAACAATCATATACCCATCCATTTTCATTTATTAAGTCATATTGTTTCTTTGTATTTTATGTTCTTAATTCTTTAGTTGTGTCATAACCATTTATTGAAATGTGTTAGTACAAATAAATTTATCTTTATCTTTATCTTTAAATTTTGTAGAAAACAGCAGATTACACAAATCTGAACCCTATGCAACAGGTGCCAACCTTAGTAATTGATGGACAACCTTTAACACAGTCTGTAAGTACATATCTTTATTCATATTTAGTTTTGCATTGGCAGATCTGGCAAAACATGATGCATTTCTTTGTGTATTATTTATATGTGGGTCTATAACTCTTTACCAATACTTTTTATTGAAATATAGCTTGTTATGGCAATTTAATAATGATAATAAAAAAATGGCAAAACATCTCAAATTGTGAATGATCTACCAAGTTTATTAGTTTTACTCCTTGAAATATCGATATATAGCATATCCAAATTAACCGTTTATCACGGCTGGTCATCTCCTCACTCATAATATTTTCTTATGAAAACAATTCCGTGAGAAAAACTTCCGCTTATGAGAGAGAAGAGGAAATACGTCCACTTCAAACTGTACGTGTGTCACATTTGGAATGTTTTATTACATAGTTGTAGTGTATATCGAAAAAAGGGGAATGTCATGCAGTGTAAAAATGATTTTTACAATAACTTTAAGTCATCGGAATGTCAGTTGTAGCACTATCCGTTCTAATTTCATTTTCCCGTGACTGAAAGAGTGGAAAATTTTGGACAAAAACTATTTCACGAGTCTTGATTCGATGCTTTCCGTTAATTTCTAGATGTTATTATTGGTGCACTAATATCATATGTTGCCCTAAACTGTTTGAAAAGAAGTAAAGTGTTTAGATATGCCGTTTGGGGAAAATATGACGAAAAAATATGAATATTATGAGAGAGAGGAATGGTTGTGCGGGAGAAAATGCGCTATGAGTGAGAAAAATATTTGTAAATGAATAAATGGTACTACGATGTGTTCTATCTAGAGTTTATTTTTTCGTATTTCACATATATAGTCCTAAATAAGATTCTTATTGAAATATAATCAAACAATAGAAACAGAATCAAACAAACACCCGAAAACCAAATAAATAAACAGCAACAGCAACAATAAAAATTTAATGCAATTAAGAATATAATTTTGCTTTTGAAATCTTTAAATTTTTAAATTTAAAAAACGCAAGATTCGACACGGGAAATGGCTATGGTTGGACGTTCTGCAAGACGATTAGAAGATGTTCATGGAGAAACGTTGGTTCTGCCATCATCATTATACACTAGCTTGTCTTTGCTTTTGTTTCTTGAGTTTAGTTTAATAATGTTTTATTGCAAATATAGCAAATGGATTGGACATTATGTTATACCAACTTATTGATTGTCCTTTCCATGAACGCACAATACAAAAATATGACAACGACATGCAGGTTACATAAATAGCAGAACATTTTTCGTGGTATAGACTTTATTCACCTGTTGGAAATCTATTCGGCCCATATACGCGTGTACGACATAATTTACCTCAACTGTTGCATTTTCATTTTCATTTTGAAAAAGAATATTTTCGATACCAATCATTCTAGGTGACATATGTTGCATCCAAAAATTTCAAAGTCAGAGGTCATGTTGCAGGTCGTGTGCAGTAATCTCATTAAATACTGAATATCTTTGAACTTCATATAAAGGACACTCCAGGTAAAAATGATATGCATCTTCATATGCAGCCCCACACATGCACATGGAGTTTCAATTACGTGTATTCTATATAAATCATAATTCAAAGAACTGCATCAGTGACGTATTCTAGAATGGATAATATCTAACTTGATTGGCCCTTCGATGAAGTAAATATTTGTTTGACTTAAAAAGAGTTTTTTTTTCGTTTTTTTTTAAAGTTTTTAATTGGAAACTTTCGAATACCGGTAATGGAGAATTCCTAAAAGAGATTGCCGGTCTGTGACTATTTCAGGACTGGATTTGAATTATATGCATTTTATTTGACCATGGACCATTTGCAAAACCGCGAGCAGCGCCAACTGGCTTCGTTGAAGGCTGCTGGCGGTTGCCCATGGTGGTTTTTACCTGCGTCGCCGAAGGCGAAAGCAGGTCTAGTAGTCGGGTCACTCCGTCCGTCCGTCCGTCTGTCCGTCCGTCCCGCTATGGGGTGCCTTTCTTGTGTAATCTGAATCTCAAAAACCAAACACTAGATGTTTCTGAAATTTTACACAGTGATTACAGATATATTGAAGATGTGCACCTCCCCTTTTGGGGTCATTTTATAATTTCGTTTAGAAATTAGGGGCCCAAAAGGGGCCAAAAAAGCGACTTTTTAATTTTTTTCCACAATAACTTTTCTTCTGGTTGACCAAATGCTATGAAACTTTACAGTAATGTTACTTACCATAAAAGGAAGGTTTTGGCTGATTTTGGGTGTCCCCTCTTTTTTCGTTTAGAAATTAGGGGCCCAAAAGGGGCCAAAAAAGCGACTTTTTATATTTTTTTCACAATAACTTTTGTTCTGGTTGACCAAATGCTATGAAACTTTACAGTAATGTTACTTACCGTAAAAGGAAGGTTTGGGCTGATTTTGGGTGTCCCCTCTTTTTTCGTTTAGAAATGAGGGGCCCTAAAGGGACGAAAAAGAGTGACTTTTTTTGTTTGTTTCCACAATAACTTTTGTTCTGGTTGACCAAATGCTAAGAAACTTTACAGTAATGTTACTTACCATTAAAGGAAGGGTTGGGCTGATTTTGGGTGTCCCCTTTTTTTTCGGTTAGAAATTAGAGGCCCAAAGGGGGCCAAAAAAGCGACTTTCAAAATTGTTTCCACAATAACTTTTGTTCTGGTTGACCAAATGCTATGAAACTTTACAGTAATGTTACTTACCATAAAAGGAAGGGTTGGGTTGATTTTGGGTGTCCCTTCTTTTTTTGTTTAGAAACTAAGGGCCCTAAAGGGTCCAAAAAAGCATCTTTTTTACTTGTTTCCACAATAACTTGTTTTGGTTGACCAAATGCTATGAAACTTTACAATAGTGTTACTCAAAAAAGGTAAAAGGGTGGGGGTGATTTTGGGTGTCCCCTCTCTTTTTGTTTAGGAACGAGGGGCCCAAAAGGGGCAAAATGTTACATTTTTTATTTATAGTCCCGATTTAGAATGTGTTTTACAAGCTAATTTTGGTCATATATTGGATTCAAAATGAAGGATACAATTTTTTCTTGACCCAGCTTTTCTGTTTAGCAATAAGGGGACCAAAAGGGAAAAAAATAGAAATTATTTTTTGTCTATTTTTACAATATTGGGTGGCATGTGACAAATATGCTTTGTAAGTCCACCATAGGATGCAAGTGTCAAAATATTTTGACTGTCCATATTGGGCCTAGAACGTACAGGGTTCAAAGTTTTGCCGTGCGACGCAGGGCCAGACATCGATTGGTCTTGTTCTGAATTGCCGCTTGATAATGGGCTGTGTCGAGTACACTTATTCCTCATCTCATTATTTTCTACATTGTTTTTTTTTAATTTTTTTCGCTTGTCAGTCAAAGTATCCCAACCAGTTTCAAAGTTAAGAGCTTTTTTACTGGCACATTTAGTCAGATCAGTTACAATTTTGGCAGCGTAAAGTTGGACTTTTTCTCCATATTCTCAATTTCAAGTTCGAGGCAACCATCCCAGACCTCTCTCGTATATTCTAGCAAAAGTCGAATAAATGTCAAATATTGTAGTCGATAGACTCTATACGTCAAATAAACATATTTTAATTTTCTTATAGCATTAAGCTGCTTAACTCAAGGAAAATTTAACAATATTTTTTATATGAGCTATTGTCCAATTTTCATCAGACATAAAGTTACACTTAAATGTTTGCGATGGTCTACAATTTCTACCACCTCATCAATAAATAAAATGTTTGTTTCAACATAAGCACTATTGAAATAATAAATTCTTTTGTTTTCTTATGATTAAATTCAACAAGCCAATCTTGCGACCAGTCGTGTAATATCTTCAAATCATCATTTATCATGTTTTCTAATGACGAGAAATCATTTCCAGCAAATTGGAGGGAGGTGTCGTCTGCGAAAATTCTTGCGATTATCCCCAAATTGTCAATTATATCATTAATATATTATAGAAATAATAAAGTACCAAGGACGGAACCTACTGTTACTGTACCAAAGGAAGAAGAAGTCTGATATTGGGCAACAAACTGTTTCCTATTTGTTATATAATCTTTTATCCAGTCCAACACAGGACCAGATATTACATATGATTAGTTTTGCTATAAACGCTGATGCCTTGCTCTATCAATGCCTTAGAAAAGTCACAGAAAATTAAAATATTTGATGGTTTAATTGTTATCGAAAAAATAGCAGAGTGACACTGGAGAAATCCCGATTGGTATGGATAGAGCAGAGAGTTATGTATAATATGATTATAATATATGTATGTATAATAAAGGTAACAACAAAATTACCGAACTGGGATGATCAATTTCATATATCCAAGAAGAAAAGGCAAAGACATAGCAGGGAATTGAAGAGCGCAATAGTCCTCCCTCTTCCATTGTGGTCTAAGAGTCTAGTAACACAAAACACAGCAAAGGTGTGAGACACAATAGGGATAAAGAGGTTTCAATATTAAAACCTTTTTCTTCACAGCTTAACAAAGAAATATGGCGGTAATTTGAAGGATTTGATTTGTCATCCTTTTTTACAATTGGCACTACTCTGGCTATAGTTTCTGTACTGAGGTGGATATTTACGTTTGTCTTGTGGAAAATTGAGAATGTCTCGTTTGGTTATGAGAATGCACCCAACTCATTTGGTATTATATTTAAGCATTTCTTTTTACTTTACCACATTCATTCATTTATAAGTAGTTTTCTCACTCATAGTGCATTTTCTCCCGCACAACCATTCCTCTCTCTCATCATTTTTAAGTTTTTTCTTCATATTATCCCCAAACGGCATATCTAGACACTTTACTTCTTTTCAAACAGTTTAGGCCAATAGGGCAACATCTGGTATTAGTGCACCAATAATAACACATACAAATTGACGGAAAGCATCGAATCAAGACTCGTTAAATAATTTTTGTCCAAAATTTTCCACTCTTTCAGTCACGGGAAAATGAAATTAGAACGGATAGTGCTACCACTGACCTTCCGATGACTTAAAGTTATTGTAAATATCATTTTTAGACTGCATGACATTCCCCCTTTTTCGATATACACTATAACTATGTAATAAAACATTCCAAATGTGACACACGTACAGTTTGAAGTGGACGTATTTCCTCTTCTCTCTCATAAGCGGAAGTTTTTCTCACGGAATTGTTTTCATAAGAAAATATTATGAGTGAGGAGATGACCAGCCGTGTTTATACCCGCGTTTTGGTATTTGTAATTTTGAAACCACTGGGCGATAACAGCTGCTGTTGGACCAGAGGTCCCCGAGGGTAATCACTAGCCTGGTCGTCACACTTGTCTGACACGATTTACCATAAAATTTCTAATATTTTTGATGCTGAAATTTCTGATTTTTAAATTCAAAATTGTATTAAACACCAGGTTTCTTTCCTTGTAATGCACATGGTCGATATCCTCGGTGCTGGATTTGGCTTCCTTGTTTGAACGTTTTGGTTTTGAGTACTTTTCGTTTTCAACAGTTTGGGTATTTGACCTTCCAATATTTTGATTTAAATGCTACTGATGAGAGGTTACTCCTTGAAATATCTATATATTGCATATCCAAATTAACCGTTTTATACCCGCGTTTTGGTATTTGTAATTAATATACTGTATTTGCTTTTAAAATCAAAATATAATGCCATACAAATATTCTCTGTGTTACTTGCAAGTGTTTGTTTTCTATAACTAAAATGAATAGTATAACATGTCAGAATTATTTGTTTTAAGGTTGCAATATTAGAATATTTAGATGAAGTTTATCCAGAACCTAGTTTGTTTCCTAAGGATCCAATGCAAAGAGCAAGGGTAAAGTTATGTTTAGTCACAGAACTAGTATGAATAGTATAAAAAGTTTTTCTTATTTTCTAGTTTCAGCTGACCAAATTAATTTAAGTAACAGTTGGTTAACCTTTACTGTTCAGAAAGTATAATTCTTGCCACTTTTTTCTCAAAAGCAAATCTCATCATTTTGCCGATTATTTTGCTGTTCTGCTAAAATTGTCAAGGAATGGCTCAATTTAAAGCCATCAAGATCGGGTTACATTTCTGATCTGACTACCCCAAAAAATTCTCAATAAATGATTGAAATGGAGTAGCGAGAATTGCTTTGCTGGCGAGTTCTACTCTGTGACCAATAGTCTTAAGATTATATGGTAATGCTATAAAAAAGTTTAGGGGTCATAAAACCTTTTTAACCTTTCTATTATAAAATAAACTACCAATTGATTTTACTTTTTATTAGTTTTTCTTCAAATGTCTTATTTAATTTATTTCAATAATTTGCCTTTTTGTGACAGAAAGGGTGTTTAATAGAATTTTTCAGGCACAGATTTAGAGGGGATGTTTGCCTGCCTTAATCTGTCAAAAATTTAATTATAATATATTTTATTAGGTAAGAGAAATAACAGAGGTTATTTGTTCAGGAATCCAACCAATACAGAACTTGGCAGTTCTACAGAAAGTAGGGGATGATAAGAAGGTAGAATGGGCAAACTATTGGATCAACAAAGGCTTCGTTGGTATGATTGTTTGATATCACATGAATAGATAAATGACAATTTTGTTTAATCATTTTGATTAAGGTGGGACGTTACGTTAAAAATGATGTTACTGATAAAATTTACCTGTACACGGAAAAATCTGTCTGGAGGTCATGAAACGCAAAGTCAATTTTAGTTAGATTCTATTGCATTTTTCACGTATAGGCAATGTTCATGAGTCCATACCTTAAAAACAAAGTCCGTGACATATCCTTTATTTTACATCAATGCATCACAAATTTTCCAAGGAATATTTTATTAGTTTTTGGTCAAAATTTGGATATCGTTAGTCCATTTTTGTGTATAAAAAGTAAAAATAAGTGGTGTTGAAACTCTTTTTTTCCTATATGTCTTTGTGAATTTCCTGCCAAAATTGCAGTTTTCAAATGCATTTATTTAAAAAAACGAGGTCTGTGACCCCCATTTTTTATTTCATATATGGATGTATATCACTAAGAACTATGCCTCTACCAATTTTCATTAAAATCTGGATATATGCCATTTGGTATCATCCCACCTTAAGGCCTTATATAGAGTTTTCACTGTTTATCCATCAACAATATTTTGTGAAGGCTATAGACTCCAACAATATAAGAGTTAAGATCTGAAATTTTACATTGTGAATACCAGTGAGTACTACTGTAATATTTGCAAATTAAATTCTAATTAAAGTCCATCAAATATTTTTGAAAAAAAAACTTTGCAGACAAGGCACCTTCATGACTTTCTGAGTTTTCTATTAAGTGGCTAATTTAGTAGTTGCAAGCATAATATTAAAAACGAAAGAATATGGAATATGTGCCAAAAAGACATGATCCACATATTGAAATGATTTTATTAAATGTACAAAAGCAAAATTTCACTGCGTGTGACACGCTTTTCTGGATTAACCTTCATCAGACACGCTAGGAGTAGAAAACTTGGAAAACCGATAGAATATTAGATATGATTAAAAAAATGCCCAAAAATATTACAACAATGACCAAACAGATAAATTTATCAATTTAAAAAAAAAACAAAAAGCAGCCAAACGTTGTCAAATTTTGGAAATATGTAAACTGTGTCTTTCCAACACATATTCCAATACTCGAAAATATATAAGAGCATACAACTGAAGCACTGGGAAGCTTTCTACGACCTCCACACGGCACTAAAGCCAAACTCTGAAATAATATTAAAAACGAAAGAATATGGAATATGTGCCAAAAAGACACGATCCACATATATAAGTTTTGATTTTACAAATTAAAATGTTCATTCCATATTTTGCAGCACTTGAAGATTTGTTGAAAAATACTGCAGAAAGATACTGTGTTGGTGACCAAGTTACAATGGCAGACTTATGTCTAGTACCTCAAATTGGTAATGCTGTGAGGTAAGAATGGCTATCTATTTAATTGTATGCCCATTCATAAAAGGTTTTTCCTATTGTGGATATCAATTTTCACCTAATTGATGGGACCTAAACAAATTATATTGATAAACTTTGCAATTGACCTATTTAATAACTAGCATATAATGCCTATATATATTTTAATTCCTATGTAGAGGGACAAACTATTATAGTAAGTTGAGTTTTTCTTAATTTGGTTGTCATCTTTTTTGAAATATGAAGATTCTTTTTGAATAGGAAGCCTCTATCATGTTTCTTTTGATTTGTAGGTTTAATGTTGACATGACACAGTTTCCTACAATCTCCAGAATTAATGAAGAGCTCTCTAAACTGGAGGCATTTAAAGTAGCTCATCCATTTGCTCAGCCAGATTGTCCTGAGGATTTGAAACAGAAGTAACAAGGAAAAGATTGTTGTAAGTTAGTGCATTGAATATTAACCTTTAAATCTTATCCAGTATAGGTTTGAAAAAAGAAACACAACACTGCAAATGTGCCCAATTCACAATGAAGAAATGTCTGCAAAATTATGCTATACGTACATTTAAATGTTTTCTTAATAATAACACAAAAATATTTTTTACACAATTTTCCACATAAACAGTTTTTGACAAGATTTCACTGAGTTAAAAATCCAGATATTAAAATGGTGAATATCAGGATTGCGGGCAGGGAAATATATCGAAAACACCTTTCTCAGCAGCTACTAATCACAGCCTTTCAATATTTGTATGCAGCATCAGCAAGGAATCCCATAAGGTGGGATTCGATTTCAGATCTGTCACCTCCTTCTTCCTGTTTTACAACTTAGTTAATTTTAAACATTAATGTTCAATATAAGAAAATTTTCGTAACAGTTTTCTCAGCAACTACTTATCACAGCCTCTTTATATTTTGTATGTAGCATCAGCATGGGCTCCCATAAAGAGGTATATGATTTAAGATCTGTCGCTCATCTACTTCTAGTTAAATGGAATACGACCATTTCTGTCTTTGACCCATTTTTATATGAAAAAATGTTCTTTTAAAAATGTAAAGAAGGTCAAAGACCTTTGCCAGGAGGGTGAATTCAAGCCATGCTCTTGTTTTTTGTAAACTAATTTGTTGTCATTAATTCTCCTTTCAGATTGTTTTCCATCTTCAATACATGAACAGCTGGACACTGTTTGTTGACAAATTATTAATTGTTAGATATTATGTGATCAGGCAGCTAAAATAGAGATTTAAGCAATTTTAAAGACCAAAACAATGTTGAGGATAAAAAATCTCACTTTATAGTGATCTGTTACAAGATTATTTTTAAATAAATACATTTACAGCTAATATTCTTTTTATAGATTCACATGTTCTGAACTATCTACTTTTTGTATCATAATTCAATTCCCAGGGATTATCAATACAATAGGGCATAGTTAAAAACAAAGTAGTTTGTTTATTTTTTGTTTGAGTTTTTGTGTTCGTGTGTATTGGAGTGTATAAATCTATACCTTGGTCCATTGTTAGGTTCAGTTGTTGATTCCATGAATCAAATTTTCTAGTAGACATCCAATATGCCATAATGATGGTTTTTATAGTAAAACCCCTGTTTATGAACTATATATACTTACCTGCATAAAACTTTGTGCACATTTACCCAGGCTGTCTACAGTCTTGCTCGAATTTTAAATTTCCCGCCACAATTACCTCCCTTGACTACTTCCTGTCAAGCATGCTCAGTCAGTTTTATGAGGGCAAACAAAAAGTGAGCCGAAGGGGAGGAGGGACGGGTTATGCAGGTAAGTATATATAGTTCATAAACAGGGGTTTTACTATAAAAACCATCAGTTTATATCACTATATATACTTACCTGCATAAAACTTTGTGCACAAGAATTTGTAGTACCAAAGTCGTGGGCAGGCCCTAACAATAAATTAACCTGCTAATATTACCACTATATATAAACTCAAATAAAATTTGAGATGCGTGTAAAAAAAAAATAAAGAATGATAACTAACCTCATTTCTTCTGAGCAGTGTCCAGAATAGCAGCTTTTGCAAATCTACTGTCATTCCTTGGAACATCCTTCATATAAAATGAAGTAAAAGTTGAATCCATTTTCCAATGAGCAGTTCTCATAATGTCCACTAAACTAGCCCCATTGAACAAAGCCCATGAAGTCGACAACCTTCTTGTATCATGGGCACGTACATAAAACAAGTTCAAATCTAACTGTTCATACACATATTTAATCAAAGACACAATCCATCTAGCAATAGTGTTCTTTGATGCAGCCTTACACACATTTTTCTGATAAGTCAAAAACAATGTTTCAATATTGTTAACACTTCTCTTTTGTTGAGTTCTTTTGATATATATATCCAGAGCTCTACATGGACAAAGTTTTAAATCTTTTTCCTCTGTTGCATAGTCTTTGAACGAAGGTATAGATATGGGAATCCAAGGATTTTTAAGTCTTTGAGTTTTTCCCAAAAATTGTAAATCGGGTAATAACCTAATTCCATGTCTTTCAAATCTTAAATTCCCATCCTTGACTGACAACGCATGAATTTCACTAATTCTTGAAGCAGATGCCAAGGCCAACAAAAAGACTGTTTTCCAAGTCAAAAATTTAAATTCACAAGAATTTAAAGGTTCAAAAGGGGGGTCACATAACCTCCAAAGTACAGAGGGAAGATCCCAATTAGGCATTAAAGGTTTTATATTTGGTTTAGAATTAAACATTCCTTTTATGAGATTAGAAATATCAGAATTAGTACCTACTTTAGAATGAGACCATCCCTTATGAAAAGAAGAAATAGCAGATCTGTATCCGATAATTGTCGGAATCTTAAATTTTTTAACATTGATAAGATAAACAAGAAAATCTGCTATCTCTTCTACAGCAGCCTTAGTGGGATTAATATCCCTTTCAGAACACCAATTTGAGTATATTTGAATTCTGGCATCATACAGCCTTTTTGTGGACTCCCTTTTTGACTGATCCAAAAAATTTCTAGCTTCTTTAGAAAACCTTCTTGAAGACTTGGTATGTTTGACAATTTCCAAGCCGCCAGATTTAGGGCTCTTGGATTCTGATGAAGAGACTGGCCCTCGTTTTGTGTTAATAGATCGTCTAGTATTGGCAGTTTTATTGGAATATCTACTAGAAGTTCTATTAACTGAGGAAACCATGACTGGTGAGGAGCTATTGGTGCTATTAAAATCACCACACATTCCTCTAGATGAATCTTCCTTAGAACCTTTGGAAGTAGAATTGGAGGGGGGAATGCATAAGCAAACATGTTTTTCCATTCCACAGCTAATGCATCGCAAGCCAGAGCCAGAGGATCTGGATAAGGACTGCAGAACACTTGAAGTTTCTTGTTCTGACGTGTCGCAAATAAATCTATATTTGGGGTCCCTAACCAATGAAAAATTTGAAGCACTACTGACTGTTTCAGTGTCCACTCCGTTAATTTTATCAACCTTTCCCCCCTCGACAGCTTGTCTGCAACACAATTTATCTTGCCTGGAATATGAGCTGCAATTAATTTGATGTTGTGCTGGATGCACCATTGCATCATGTTCCAAAGAAGAACACACAACTGGATTGACTTGGTACCCCCTAGTTTGTTGATATAAGACACTACAGTTGCATTGTCGCATCTGACCAGAACTGACTTGTCTTGTAAAATTGGTTGGAAATGAATTAAAGCATTCCAAACTGCCTGCATTTCTAAGAAATTGATGTGCTTCAGTCTGAATTCCCCTATCCACTTTCCTGCTACTTGAAATTTCATTTGGTCCAAGTGAGCCCCCCAACCCATCTGACTTGCATCGGTCCATAAAACATGAGTTTGAGCTTTCACTTGAAGGGGCATTCCTTTGAATAAATTGACTCTGTCCTGCCACCACTTCAGATGGTCTAACAAAGGAGGAAGAATTGGGACTAGACATTGAAGGCTCTGTTTGTGGGGTCGCCAAAAACAAAGGAGATATAACTGGATAGGTCTCATGTACAGACGTGCCAATGGGACTATGTCTATGCATGATGCCATTAACCCTAACAGACGAAGAAATGTTACTGCTGGAACGCTTTTGTTGAATATTAGGCAATGTATAGCTTCCTGAATAGCTAAAAACCGTTCCTCTGAAGGAATCACTATTCCCTCCTTTAGATTGAATACTGCTCCCAAGTATGGGATGATTTGGGTTGGAATTAAATTTGATTTTTGAAGATTGACTAAGAGACCCAAGTCCACAAGAAGGTGTAACGTTTTTATCAATTGGTTCAAAAGATCTAATCTGATCTGATTTTTCATTAACCAGTCGTCCAGATACATGAAAATGTGAATGTTTTGGAGACGAAGGTGTCCCCCCACAGCTGCCATTACTTTTGTAAATACTCTCGGAGCTATTGCCAAGCCGAACGGCATTGAACAAAACTGGTAATGTTTTTTCTGAACACAAAATCTTAGATATTTTCTGTGGGGAAGAAATATGGGTATGTGCAGATATGCATCCTTGAGATCGATTGATACTGCCCAATCCCCCTGATGAAGAGCTTGAATTACTGATCTCAGTGTTTCCATTTTGAAATGTTCTTTCTTTAAATAAACATTTAGAGGTTTTAAGTTCAATATTGGACGTATCCCCCCGTCCTTCTTGGGTACTGTGAAGAAAGTGCTGTAAAACCCTTGACCTTCTTGCCCTTCTGGTACACTTTCTATAGCACCTTTTTCTAAAAGTTTGTTTACCTCTTCTAATAAACTTGACATATGAATGGTATTTACAATAGTTTCCCTTACTCCTGACTTTGGAGGTTTTGTGATAAATTGAAGATAGAGACCCTCGGACACAATCCTTTGAATCCAAGGATCTGGAGCTAACTGCTCCCAATTTTGATAAAACTTCTGAACATGACACCCTACCTGGGCATTTGATTGTTTTAACTGTACATATCTTACTGCCTGGCATACTACTTTGGGGGACGAAACCCCAACTGACCCTTTTTTGATGTATGGTCATTGGATTTATTAAATCTGCTCGACATGTTTGAAGCAGGCTGATTCTGAGCAAATCTTGACTTGCTTTTATTTTTGTTATTGTCAAACATGTACTTTGACTTCTTAGGGTTAGATGGTGTAGAAAATTTTGAATCTAACTGATCATGATCATACGACACCTTTCTTTTGTTACCATTTCTTGACTCATTTACATCCTGAGGTTTATAACTTTTCCTCAAGTGCTGAGTCTCCTTAGCATCCCTAATGTTCTCAGCGCTATCATGCAACAATTCAAAATATTTTCCACCAAAAATATTTGATCCCAATGTCGAAATTGTACGCAATTTTTGTTCAGTGCTAGGATTTTTAAAACCCATTTCTTGTAAATGCAAGTTTCTTCTGGAACTTACAGCATTAATGACAAGTCTACTAGACACATCAGTCATTGCACTAAAAACTTGAAACAAAGCTTGTAAACCTTCCATAGCATCTTCGTTATCATTCACTAGCCTGCTCAAGTAGGAAGTTATTAAAGTTCCATAGGAACTAGCTCTCAACAGCAATCTTGCTTGTACATCTACACGCCTCATTTCATTATTATGCTCAAACAAAGTTTTGTTCTTAAACTTAAATCCAGACTTCTTAAACTTCTTACTGTATTGTGTAGGAGCTTGATTGCAGTTAGTCAAACCTTCTTCTACGTTGGGATCTAGTTTAGGCACTGTACAATAGTTTTCATAATGTTCATTTTTAATCTGCAACTTCTCGTCATCTCTTGCTCTAAAAGCATTGACAGACCCATGTGATTTAAACTCCTTATCCAAGGAGTGCAAGGAGTCTAAAATTACTCCATCCAATGGAAGTCTAACGTTTAAACTCTGACCCTGTGTTGTCTTTGAGACACTTTCTGGAACATAAGATTTATGCTTAGGTTTGTCTGCTTTTTGATTGTCAACACAATCAATATCGAGTCTATTAGCAACTTTCTTTATAAACAAGGACCATGCCAAATTATTATTAGGGTCTTGTTCACAAACTGAAGTTCCCTGATCTGAAGCAGATTTTTCAGACATACGTGACAAGCTCTCGGTCTCATCATTATCATTTCTGTCAATTTCTGACATATTATTTTCATTTGAGTTCATTAATGATACTCTTTCAGACTCATCATCTGAGATGTCTTCAAATTGAGATGATGGTAACAATCGACTAAAACGACGATTAGTTGCATTTACACCTGATGAAGTGCTACATGTAGGAACATTTTTTTCTACCGGAACATTAATTGTACTAGACTGGCTTTCATTTGGAAAGTTTGAAGCACTCTGAAATCCAGCAAGAGCAGAATTTATAGATTCCCTTACTGTTTGCCGAACCATATTCTGAATGTTGGCCTGTATTAAAGGTGTTAACAAATTGGACATAAGAGAATTAATCTCTGAATTCTGGGCCTGTGATTGGGAAGAATTACTAGTATTTGGTGCTTTGAACCCCATAGGGGAACTTACACAACTCGACTGATTTTGTTCCGCCAAAGACGGACTTGAAGTCGAACTAAGGCCCTTTTTCATACTTTTTTCTATCATTCTACTTATCTGTGAATGCTTCTCTGAAGTCCATTCTTTACAAACACTACAAGGAAAAGCACTGTTACAAACCCTATGCTTGTAACATTCCTCATGATCATCCAGATTGTTCATTTGGCCATCACAAGTTTTACACTTTTTAAAATCTGACATTGTGAAAAATATGAAGTGTCAGTTGAAACTAAATGCATTTGGGTCAACACTTTTTGTTATGTCTTTTCTTGGCTGATTTAATTAGTCTTAGCTTTACAGTTTGCATACTTAGGTAATAAAATAATTTAGAATAAGTGAAAAAACAACAACCTTAAAAAATCTGTAATAGAAAACAGCCAGCAGCTTCATCATAGAACCCTATATAGCAATTTGTCTCAGGTAATTTAAATTCTAATGGTCCAAGACCAATTGAAGAATTATCAAAGACTCTTCATAATTTTGAATTAAATGTGGAATAAGTGTATGTGACACAGCTCACAGAACAAGCGGTAATTTAGAGTAACCACAGTGGAAGTCTGCCAGCAGCGTTCAATGAGGCCAATAGTCGCTGCTCGCCATTCTGAAATTGGCTCAAGGTCAAAATTAAATGCATATAACTCAAGTACAGTCCTGAAATAGTCAAAGATAGAACTACTTCTTAAACAAGAAACAGAAAACATCAAAAACAAAGCACAAAAATTAACACACAATAAAAATCAAATCAATCAATGTTTAATCAAAGTTTCTTTATGCCTGCAAAAATGATGTCTCCCAAGTTTCTGCCCAAATTTCCAATTTCAGAAGGTCTTAAATCCTACAAAAAATTGAGAATAAAAATTTTCTGGTAATATGCATTACCAAATATGGTCCCCTTCCAACATACCAAGTTTTGTTAAATTCTGTTCAGTAGTTGTAGAAGAATTACGCTGACAAGGTGATAATTAAAATGACAACAAAGTTCCAGACAATAAATTTTGCTATGCCTGACACATGTTTCGTCTATTCAAGACTCATCAGAGGCGCTCTGCCAAAAATATTGAAAAAGCCAAAAAAATATATGATTATGAAGAGCATAGAACAATTAAATCAATATATACTGAACTGAGCAACCAAATTATAACTAAGGTGATCAACATATGTCTGGGAAGGAAGAACCTTAGGGTAAGTCAATTTAGAGATTTAAACGGATAATTTAAAGCTTTGATGTGTTGTCCAATGAGGATTTTCAGCAAATTCCTAAGTTCAAAGGACTATAACTCCTACAAAAATTTAAGGATAAAAATTTCCTGGTAACATGCACAACTACCACGTTTTTAGTTTCAGAACACATTTTAAGCCTTTTTCTGCTAGGTACTTTGTTATTTTATAATATTGTTCGGCAATTTATTTATTGTTGCCTGTAGTGTTAATTCCTTCTGATAATTTGTTTTATAATTGAATATTGTGAATACATGTAATGTGATATGTTTCTGATGTGATATTGAGAAGATTGTGATATGTTTCTCATGTGAATTTGTGAAGTGTTTAGAGTAATATTTTAGTATTAGCACTATATAAGAATTGTTTATAATAATAAGAATAATGACTAAATATGGTCCCCTTCCTACATACCAAGTTTCATTGAAATCAGTTCAGTAGGTTTAGAGGAGTTGCGCTGACAAAGTGACAAGAGGCTCCCAGGAGCCTAAATCGCTCACCTGGTCTTTATGTCAACCCTATGAAAAACTTTGTAGAGCTAAATAAGCTGAATATTTAAGCAAGCAACAACTTTTCTCTATCTGCTATAGTTTTTATTCTATAGGCTAAATACACCTTTTTTCGCCTTTAAGGGTCTGTAACCCCTATAAGGGGTCATCTGACAACTTCGACCCTATGAAGACTTTTGTAGAGCTAAATGAGCTGAACATTTAAGCTAGCAACAGCTTTTCCCTATCTGCAATAGTTTTCATTCTATAGGCAAAAAACACTATTTTTTGCCTTTTAGGGGCTGTAACCCCTATAAGGGGTCATCTGACAACTTCGACCCTAATAAGACTTTTGTAGAGCTAAATGAGCTGAACATTTAAACAAGCAACAGCTTTTCTCTATCTGCAATAGTTTTCATTCTATAGACCAACAAGAGGCTCCCAAGAGCCTGAATCGCTCACCTGAACTACACAGATACATATATTTGTAGATATTATTGTGCTTAACCATATGCGATTTAAATTTATGAAATATCTTGGTTAGTTTTCAAGATATTGGGCTTAATAAGTGCAAATTTGGCAAAAATTAGGAAAAAGAACAATAACTCCCACATCAGCAGTCAGATCTTTTCCGAAATTTCAGGACAGGTAAATCTTATTATGCTGATCACTTTTGATTCTTGCACAATTTTGATATCTGAAACCAGTTTTGAGTTATTAGCAAAAAAATGAAATTTGCCCCTATGTTCTATTTTTAGCCATGGTGGCCATGTTTTTTTATAAAAAAAAATCAAAAATCTGAACGATAGAGTTGTAGCATATAAGCTATCAAACAGTGTGCCATGTTAAGATGCAGTTGGTCTTACTGTTTCAGACAAGTCGGGGGGAAAAGTAATGAACAATGGTAAATATTGACGCTTTAAGGGCCATAACTCCTAAAAGAAATGGTTCTACAGCTTTGACCTAATTACATGAATTGTAGATCTTTATGTGCTTAATCATATGCAATTTGAATTTTTGAAATATCTTGTATAGTTTTCAAGATATAGGGCGAAATAAGTGAAAAATTTTGAAAAAAATCCAGAAAAAGGGCAATAACTCCTATGTCGTTTGTTGGATCTTCATGAAAATTTCATAGCTGGTAGATCTTGAGATGCTTATCACTTTTGTCTCCCATCATAATTTTAATATCTGTTACCGTTTTTGAGTTATTTGCAAAAAACTGTAATTTGACCCCTATGTTCTATTTTAAGCCATAGAGGCCATATTTTATGACAAATCAAAAATCTGAACGATAGAATTGTAGCATTAATGCTATTAAACAACTGTGCCAAGTTTGGTTGAAGTTGGATGTATGGTGTCAGACAAGTTAATCTTTGAAATTCAGGGTAAAAGTAATGAAAAATGGTAAATTTTGATGCTTTAAGGGCCATAACTCCTAAAAGAAATGGTTCTACAGCTTTGACCTAATTACATAAAATGTAGATCTTGATGTTCTTAATCATATGCAATTTGAATTTTTAAATTATCTTATATAGTTTTCAAGATATAGGGCTAAATAAGTGCAAAATTTTGAAAAAATCCAGAAAAAGGGCAATAACTCCTACATCGGTTGTTGGATCTTCTTGAAAATTTCAGGGCAGGTAGATCTTGAGGTGCTGATCACTTTTACCCTATGCCAGAATTTTGATATCTGTTACCATTTTTGAGTTATTTGCAAACAAGAGGCTCCCAGGAGCCTGAATCGCTCACCTGACATATGTGCCTGAAGTAAAGGTTATAAGGCAAAATCTATTAATGTTGAAAGGGTCATAAGATTAATAAGGGGGTCATCTGACAATATGGTGGATCTAAAGGTGCTGATTTGTTTTGTTCTCAATCAAAATCTAAAAATCTGTCACCCTTTTTGAGTTATTTGCAAAAAAATGCAGTTTAACCTAATGTTCTATTTTTAGCCACAGCGGCCATATTTTACAACCAATCAAAAATCCCCACAACAGTTCTATACACCTAATAATAATAAACAATAATACTAAGTTTGGTTCCATTTGGACCTAAAGTGTCAGAGGAGTTAACATTTTCAATATAAGGAAATGCAGTTAAAATGCTCAATTTTGACGTTCCAAGGGCAATAACTCCTCAAAGGAAAGGTCCTACAACATTGACCCTGTTACAAATTTTGTAGATCTATATGCACTTAACAATATGCAATTTAAATTTCTCAAATATCTAGTATAGTTTTCAAGATATTGAGCTAAACAGGTGCAAAATTTGCGAAAAATCCACAAAAAGGGCAATAACTCCTACATGGGTTGTTGGATTTTCTTCAAAATTTCAGAGCTGGTAGATCTTGAGGTGCTGATCACTTTTGTTCCCAATCAAAATTTTGAAATCTGTCACCGTTTTAGAGTTATTTGCAAAAAACTGCCATTTACCCCTATGTTCTATTTTTAGCCACAGCGGCCATGTTTTACGACCAATCAAAAATCCCCACATCAGTTCTATACACCTAATGCTAATAAACAACTATACCAAGTTTGGTTCCATTTGGACTTAAAGTGTCAGAGGAGTTAACGTTTTCAATGTAATGAGAAAAGCTGTTAAAATTCTAAATTTTGACGTTCTAAGGGCAATAACTCCTAAAAGGAAAGGTCCTACAACGTTGACCCTATTTCATATTTTGTAGATCTTGATGTGCTCAACAACATGCAATTTAAATTTCTCAAATATCTAGTATAGTTTTCAAGATATTGAGCTAAACAGGTGCAAAATTTGCAAAAAATCCACAAAAAGGGCAATAACTCCCACATGGGTTGTTGGATTTTCTTCAAAATTTCAGAGCTGGTAGATCTTGAGGAGCTGATCACTTTTGTTCCCAATCAAAATTTTGAAATCTGTCACCGTTTTAGAGTTATTTGCAAAAAACTGCCATTTACCCCTATGTTCTATTTTTAGCCACAGTGGCCATGTTTTACGACCAATCAAAAATCCCCACATCAGTTCTATACACCTAATGCTAATAAACAACTATACCAAGTTTGGTTCCGTTTGGACTTAAAGTGTCAGAGGAGTTAACGTTTTCAATGTAATGAGGAAATGCTGTTAAAATGCTAAATTTTGACGTTCTAAGGGCAATAACTCCTAAAAGGAAAGGTCCTACAACGTTGACCCTGTTACATATTTTGTAGATCTTGATGTGCTTAACAATATGCAATTTAAAATTCTCAAATATCTAGTATAGTTTTCAAGATATTGAGCTAAATAGGTGCAAAATTTGCAAAAAATCCACAAAAAGGGCAATAACTCCTACATGGGTCGTTGGATTTTCTTCAAAATTTCAGGGTAGGTAGATCTTGAGGTGCTGATCACTTTTACCCTATGCCAGAATTTTGATATCTGTAGCCGTTTTTGAGTTATTTGCAAAAAACTGCATTTTACCCCTATGTTCTATTTTTAGCCATGGCGGCCATGTTTTACGACCAATCAAAAATCCCCACATCAGTTCTAAGCACCGAATGCTAATGAACAACCATACCAAGTTTGGTTGCAATTGGACTTATGGTGTCAGAGGAGTTAACGTTTTAAAAAGTTTACGGACGACGGACGACGGACGACGGACGGACGACGGACGGACGACGGACGCCAAGTGATGACAAAAGCTCACATGACCCTTCGGGTCAGGTGAGCTAAAAACTGCAATTTACCCCTATGTTCTATTTTTAGCCATGGCGGCCATGTTTTTCAACGAATCAAAAATCCCCACGCTAGTTTTATACTACCTATGCTAATTAACAACTGTGCCAAATTTAAAAGCCATTGGACTTATGGTGTTAGAGGAGTTAACGTTTGAAAAATGTTAACGACGACGGACGACGGACGACGACGGACGCCAAGTGATGGCAATAGCTCACATGGACCTTTGGTCCAGGTGAGCTAAAAACACAATTTTTTGCCTTTAAGGGGCTGTAACCCCTATAAGGGGTCATCTGACAACTTCGACCCTATGAAGACTTTTGTAGAGCTAAATGAGCTGAACATTTAAACAAGCAACAGCTTTTCTCTATCTGCAATAGTTTTCATTCTATAAGCCAAAAACATGAAAAAATGCTATTTTTCACCTTTCAAGGGCTGTAACCCCTGTAAGGGGTCATCTGACATCTTCGACCAAATGGAGACTTTTGTAGAACTTTTGATTCTGAAGCAGTAGCGTGGCATAAGATTTCATCTAACTCTTATACTTTTTGATTTACAAGCCAAAAACAGTAGTTTGACCCCCCTGGTCTATTTTTAGTAACGGTGGCCATGTTTTTTGACGGATCAAAAATCAAAACACAAGTTTGGTGCAGGACACCCTAAGGATCATTCATACCAAGTTTCATTAAATTCTGTTCAATAGTTTCAGAGGAGAAGATTTTTGAAAAATTGTTAACGGACGACAGACGACGACGACGGACGCCAAGTGATGGCAATAGCTCACATGGACCTTTGGTCCAGGTGAGCTAATAAGGGACGATTTTCAGCAAATTTCTAAGTTCAAAGGCCATAACTCCCACAAAAATTTGAGGATCAAAATTTCCTGGTAATATGCACAACTACATATAGTGTCCTTCCTTCATACTAAGTTTCGTTGAATTTGGTTCAGTAGTTTCAGAGGGGTCATTATAAATAATATTACCATAAAATAAGTTAACTTTTCTAATGTTATTATCCCCGAGTCCAACAGAGTTGGGGAGGCAATATAGTGTTTGTTCGTTCCTATATACATTATGTTTTGTCAATAACTTAGGAACTTCACATAATTGAGGGGTGATATTTCGTCAGTGGGTACATCTTTGATGGTAGTCAGCATCTGTACCAAAATTAGGTCACCTTGACTTACATTTTCTGCACCAATGACTCCTGTTAAAGTTGTGGTTAAGAACCATAACCCAGCAACTGCAAGTGATAGAGAATTGATATTGGATCAGTGGAAACATTTTGGATAGTAACCAGCTTCTTTACCAAAATTAAGTCACCTTGTCCTACATTTTCCACATATTGGCTCAGGTTTAAGCTTTGGTTTAGGTCCATAGCTCAGCAACTGCAAGTGATAGAGGAATGACTTTGGGTCAGTGGGTACATCTTGAATAGTAACCAGCATCCTTACCAAAACCTTAACCTACCTTTTTCGGCATGAATGACTTGGGTAACAATTTTAGTTAAGGTTAATATCTCGGCAAATGCAAGTGGTAGACAGATGATATTGGGTCAGTGGGTATATCTTGAATAGATACCAACATCTGTTCCAGATTTAGGTCACCTTGACCTACATTTTAATGTAATGGGCGAGGGATTTAGCTGTCATGTACAACTGCTCCATTTCTTTATTTCAACTATTTTTGTCATGTGTGTTGTTTGTCTTGGTACTTAATTTGTTTTTTAGGAGCAGGGGGTGTTATTGGTACAATTAAATGTTTAACACCATTAAGTAACACAAGTTTTAAAATCTGCTTTCTCTTTATTCATATAAAATAATAACAGCATTATGGAACAATATTATTCTTGAACACAACATTTGAGATAAAAACAATAGAATTGCAGCACAATTAATAATAAAGCACCATTGTAATACAATCTAAGAATTATTTGGGCAGTTGTTCTGAAATAAATATATGATATTTTATCTTTTTCAAAATAGTGAAGAAAATTGCATGCTTGAACACTTCATTTTACTTTTGTTATAGTATTTAAAATACAACTAGTAAAACAAATTCTAAAGGTTATCAATTTCAAATCAAAGAATTTATTTCTTTAAAAAATAAATAATAAAATTTGTTTTTGGTTGGTTTTTCATACCCTGTAGTAAACATAGAATTTTGTTATAACTCAAACAATTCAGAAACACATAAATTAAAAGCTAAGTGCTGGTAAATTAAAGTTCACTGCATCTTTTGTGGAATCACAAAACTTTACAAATCATGAACAAAACTGTACATACACAAATAAATATATCAAAATAGTGTAAAGCCTTTAGAATTTACTTTATACAACAAAGTAACAACAATCAACAATACATGGCTTACTTACATATGAAAAACTTAACAGTAAATGACATGGCACATGATGGGAATACAAAACATTTGACAATGATTTTATCTAAACATTCAAACAAGAAAAAAGTTAAGGAATGTTCTTTCAAAATTGCCCTTGAATGATTTTAAATCACATCACAATGGAAATAATTGGATGCTTATTAAACATACATAACAAAATGTAGTAAGTTTGTTTATTTTAAGAATATTTTTGTAATTAAAAGGTAAATGTATTTGAAAGTTTAGAAAGCATACTTCTTAATTAGACATTGCATTTTTAAAGGAGTCCTAGTTTCTAAAAAAATGTTTGAAAAAAACTAGTTCTTAACAAACAAAATAGTAAAATATCAGTCCATAGTATCAATCTTTTATTTGTGTTGAATATAAAAGGAAAACAAATTATAAATTATCTCAAAAAGATAATTAGATGAAACCGAGCTTTTCCATGGATTGGACATGATAAATTTCGTATATTTGTGCATGGGCCAAGAAAAGCCATTTTGACCAATAGTCAATGAAATAAAATATATTTGTATGTACATGTAAGATGGACACCAACTTGTTGTGTAATATGTGTATCCTTAATTCAATCTGTACACTATTAAGTATGTTTACATGTGTCTGTACAAGCCCTGACTACTGAGCAAAGTAAATTGTGGATTTACATAGTCGGAATTGTCAATACTGTTGACATTTAGAGATTCTCACGTGGGTGTGACCAGGCACCTCTCAAGACCCACCAAAGCTCTCTCTGGGACAGAACCACAGATGTATCCTGCAGTATCGTATGTCTTCGCTGGTTTGTCCTGTACATATACACCTATATTTGACAGTTCTATAGTCTGTAGAGATCGGCCTTGATACCTCCATCCTTGTGTACAGACCATACTGAACTGAGCAGTATGCTGACATCACCACTTTTGTCTGCAAATAAATAGAAATATTGATTTGTCTTATTACTCCTTTGTCCTTTTTAATAGCATCAAAATAAACAATATAGCATCCATCTGTTTAGTTTGATAGTTTGATACAATTTACATGTACATGTATTAACCAACAAAAAATACAACAGCAAACGTATCAGAATATTGAGATTTAAAATAATACAAAGATTAATACAGTATGCTGTTTTTGTACTTCTCAAACTATTAAATTTGTCTTCAAAACTGCCTGCTGACTTTGAGTTATGATAATATTACCTTTAAATCAGCATCTAATGGAAACCATTTGGTGTCTGTTTCTGCCAGTGAACTTGATGACCCTTGTGAGTATTCCTGTAGGAAACACGCTGTAAGGTTGCCAACTCCCTGAAAGTAAAATAAAAAATACATTGTAGAAACCTCTGTGGTTAATATAATTTCTAAGAATAAATTAATTCATTTGATGATCATACTATTTTGAAATGAAATATCATGTTTGGTTTATGATTGAATAATAATGCATTATCTCCCTTACCAATGAAATTTATTCTCAGAGGTACCGGTAAGCTTTTCTAAATTTATATAGTTTTCCAAATTAACACAAATCAAATAATTTTTAACTTTCATTGTTTTAAGAAAATTGTCTTAAAAGGTTTGAATGAATCAATTTTTTCAGGTAGTAAATAAAGCTTTTTAAATTTTAATAGAATAACAGATTATTACCTGAGGTCCTGGCATTTTACTGATGGTGTCTAGCTGATCTTGAACTGTACTGTTCATGGTTGATAGACTAGATGTATAGTTCTGATACACAGATAGAATTTTATCCTCATTTATAGTCACTGCATTGTTTGTAACTTTAATTTGTCTGTCTAAATTTGTTAAATTTGATGTGACTGAAGATTCTAAATCTAATACCTGTTAAATTAAAACAAATCAGTTAGTACATTTAGAGTTCCAAACTAATTACTAAATAATATTCATGTATAAAAAAATTATCATCAGACAAAGATTTATGAATTTCTTTTATGCAAAATCACATAATTATTCCAATTAGATGCATTTTATTTCCATGACTTAAGCAAACAGTTCTGGGTTTTGTTGAAAAATTTAAATAATAATAAGTTTTTTACAAACTAAATTATCTCCCCTTTAACAAACAACTTCCCAATTTTTGTAATTTATTTATCATTGTAAATCTTTCAATCTAGTAAAACCAGACCTTATATATTTGTCCAATTCATTCCGCATCACAACCAGATCTTGTATATTTGTCCACTTCATTACCACAATCAACCTGTACTGCAAACAAGCAAAGTGGACAAAAATACAAGATCTGGTTTTAAGTAGCTTGTAAATCTTTACAATAGATCCTTTGTTCATTTGTACCCATACTTACTTTTTGTCCTAATTGAGCCAAATGTTCAAATGACAAATTGCCAGCCATTACACCCTCTACTTCAGTTATCTAGAAAACAAATAAATAAGTAATCAGAAATGATGAGAGTTGAAAAATAATGTTTTTGTCTGGTTTTCTATCTTAAATAATAAATGAGTGGGTAATTTTCAAGGAATCCTTTTGTATTCCTCACATTTTTTAGGAGAATCTTAATTATAGCTAACAAATTTTGTTAGTAACCATATAACATATGAATATTCTTATCACCAATGATATCTACTTACTCTATTTTGCAAACTTTTAAGATTCTTTTCCAATGTTGAAACTTCTTTTTTGAGATTCTGTTCTGTGGAATCTGAAATGGAAATGAGATTAATTAAGTGTTATCATTAGGGCATACATTTATGCGTCCCATGGAAAAAATCTAACACTGAACAGTGACTCATGGGTTTTTATAGTCGTGACTAAGGGTAAAGAGCCTCTGCAGCGGCTATTACCTATAAAGCCAACACTGAACATAATATCTTTTGGTACAAATCACACTATCTAAATTTCCTACCACTGAGACAAAATGTCTAATTGAAATTTAAAAACATACTTCAAGGATAGAACCCAAATAGTTAAAGCTGCCCTAAAAATCATTGTAGCTGGGGAGGCAAGTAGTAGCAAGATAATAGTAAGAATAATTTATTTTACTAAATGACTTATAATTTCTAGAATGTTTTATAAATTGAATGCAATTTGTTTTGAGTTACATAATTAAATTTTCATCAATGTATTACATAATATTAAACAAATTACAAATTAATGAGAATACTGCTGTTGGTATAATTGATACTCTTAGATTCCTTAGTGGCAGCTTATGTATCCTGTTTTTGTTTTTAAAGTTCAAAATTAGTGAATGTTGAAACATATTGCATTATTGCATAATATTTTAGGTAAGAGTAAGTAAGTGGGTAAAGATACTTAATTGAAATGTACTGATTCTAAATTGTCCAATCCTATTTCACTTAATTAGAAAACATGTTTTTTTCTTTGAAAAAATAATTCTTGATATGTGATTTCAATTTACAGAAAAAAATACCAACCAGACTTATATGAGCTGTAAAGAATTTTGAACTTTTAAGTTGGTTGGAAAAACAATGCATGGAATATTTAGCTTTTAAAGGTCAAACCATTATAAGACATATAAGCTGATCAGCCAATGTCACTTGCCAGTTAATATCGCCTGCCCACGCAAAGGCAACAAGGACAAAGTTGGCAAATCTTGTTTATCTAAAAAATATCAATTTGTTTCCAGCGATTTAATATTCCATAAAAGGTCATTTACATGGTAATGAGGCTGAAAACATTTCAAAAGACCAGAGATGTCAATATCTTTTTCTCTGACAGATCATAAATATCGGAATCTGATAGATGGCGTCCTAATCAATAATGTTATATAATTTACTAACGATCTTTGTAGTTTTGTTAATGCTAAATTACAGAATGAGATATATGTATCATGTTCCTTGTCATGAAAAGCTTAGAAAATGAAATATTTCCACTATAGATAAGCACCATAGGATTCAGAAGTGTCATGAAATGAATTTCTGGGTTTTATTGCCTGCAACTCATACACGATACAGTTCTTGTTTCTTATTAATTATTTCATAAATTTTAATGCAGCACATACAAGATACATGGTTAACATTTGGTAATAACATTTTGTGATAATGTTATATGTTTGAATACTTATTTGATAATAAAATCTAATTGATTCTACAACATGTACAATTGCATAACTTGAAATATGGTTTATTAAGCACTGTTTTCATATGATTTATCATGATGATATAATTACATGTATGTTAACACAAAGTGGAAAATACTCGAAATCCACATCACAGAATACTTCAAGGTTATACAATATAGTTCCTCTATGTACACTTTTATATTCAAATAAATTTCTAATGATAACCAGCATAACCAGTGTTTGAGGATATGCTTTTGAAAGTCTTTTTTGAGGGTCGGTAGGACCTTTTGCGTGACAGCGGGAAAGCCCATTTATTTCAACGGGAATTCGGGAAAACCCTTAACTGGAACGGGATTTAGCCATTTTCATTTTTCGGGATGCGGGAATCACACATTTATTTTCGTGGGAATCCGGGATTTCTTGTTTTATTTGCCGGGACTTTGGGATCATACCCCCTCCTACCCCCCCTTTTTTATTTAGCTCCAATCAATTACTGTGGATTCATTTATTTTCGTGGTTTGATCAAAATTGATAGGTTGGTGGATTCTTAAATTTGTGGTTCTGAAGTTTGCAGCATGTAGATCAATGTTACATTTCCTTTTCATTGGATATCAAATTTCGTGGGGTCATGGCCACCCACAAAATCACAAAAATTGATACCCCACGAAAACAATGAAACCACAGTATATTGGTTAAAATTTTCAACATTAATTTTTGTTAGTAAGATGCATATATCTAAATACATTTAGATGAAAATTTGATGTTGTTCGCTATACCAACCTGTAGAATTTGAGACAATAAGGTATAAGCTGAGAGACAGAGAAGTACACGAGATGAAGACTAGGATGATGACGATCACTCGGAGAAGACGAATCTGTGTCAGTAACATGCTTTCACGTGTCACTCGAACTTTGTTGTATACATTGAGAGCATTGTTGTTAGTTATCATGGCATCATATAAGGGATTGTATCTCTTCCTGGAAAATTATAATACAAATACATGTACATGTACCAGTTTATTTATATTTAAGTATTCTATGCAACTATGAGAAAACATATTGTATTGAGGTGGGGAATAAGAGTAACAGTTATTTAATCTGGTATGTAATAAATCCAGCAGCATTCCATGTGGGCCTTGCCATTTTAGCATTAGCTGTATAAAAATTATGTGCATTCAAAACCGACCTTAAAAATTTCAATAAAAGCTAGACTAGAAATTCTAATTGATTTAAAACTTGGCATTTATGTTACAAGTATTGAAAAGTATTGAACTTAATATGGGAAAGTTAAATACTGCTTTATCATGCTATATTTTTTTAACTACTTTATGATAAGATACCCATTTCTTTTATGTTATAAAGTTGCTTATTTTTTTAAAGAATAAAACATGTTCAAGTATATGTTCATAATACTATATTTTGTATTAAAGAAAGGTGCATTTGAGTTATTCAATAGAATTTATAAATATTTGTAACATGTTGTGGTATATTTATTCATGGGACGTATTCCAATACATACCTATGTGATCAACATAAGATCTAAGTCAATAGAGCCCTTGAATAACATGGGTTTTTATTTGGAAGTTACACTTTTTATTTGCATTTGGTTCTTTCATAGGATGATTTATCTATATTTTTTTTAATCACAAGTATACAACAAGGAGCTTAGAAATAGTTAGTAGTTTCTCTAAAATTCTTGATTTGTATTTTTGTCCAATAATCATGAATTCATCATATCAATATTTCAAACACAAGTACATTTTGTATGATATTGAAATCAAAGTTAAAGTTCATACCTCTGTTCCTCCTCTTTCTGACTTTGACTTCTGACGATATTTGCCCTGTCCCCTGCGTCTGACGGTACGTCTGACATGCTAACGGTAGTACCAGCAGAGGAATGGTTGTCAGATGATCTTGAATCGGTTGACCCTGGGGACATCTGCATAACATTGGGTCTAAAAATTTATAAAAGAACATACACAAAACAAGTTCTATTTTATCTTGTAATTATTATACATGTTAAAGTTTCAAAGGAGTATGTAAGGAAAGGGCAAACAATGGCCCTGAATTTCAAATTCGAGACATCTACAAAACAATGTTGTTAGAGTAGTAGTAAGACTCTCTACTTTATAAAATGTCATAATTGGTTCATGAATTGTTTACTTTCATGAACAGAAGGAAGCTCGTCCACTTTTGATTTTGGCACAAAAGTGGTACAAAGGGTTAAAGAATTGACAAATATAGAGATTTCCCCAAGCATTCCCATATTTGGGGTGTCAATGAGAGCATCAGCACAATTTCATTATGAGAAAACTGACAGATATGTTAAATAAAATAATTCTTTTGGTTTTTTCAAAGCATAATAGATAACTGGAATATGAAAATTACAGGACCAATAATAGATCTTTGTGAACATACTCCTTTCTATCTCTAGGTAATGATAGAATAACCCAAAGACCTAAAGGCACAACAATGCAAAAACTTTATCCAACAATTACAGTTTTCTACAAAATCCTAATAATATGGAACAAACATAAAAGTTTCCATGTGGCCGTTATTTTTTTATCTTTAGTTTTACGAACCCTCCTACCCTATAAATTTTGCCCCGAAATTAAAAAAAAAATAGCTTTTTCAATTTTATTTTTATTTTTTTCCCCTACCTTACAAATATCTGACTTATTATTGAATAAATTTCCTATTATTTTGACACAAATTTAATTTTTTTTTGCCCGACCTTAATTTTTCTGAAATTTTATTTATTTTTTTTTCCTTCCTCCTACCCACCAACATTTAGGAAAAGTTTCGTAAAACTAAAAATTAAAAAACAGTGGCCTGTACAATATTTTAACTGATGTCCATTTAAGTATGGGTGTCTTGAGATTTACATGTAACTCCTTGCTACACTACAACAGTGGCAAAATATTGACTCTTAAATTAATATACCTAGCATGAGGCAGTTCCTCGTATTGATGAACTCCATAGTCAGCATAGTCATAAGTCTTGTTGGTACTGATGGGACGGAACGCTGCACTGGGGGATGGTGTTCCATTACTAGGGGACTGGTCAAGGTCTGCTACCCCTGGAAAATAAAGGAGGGAAATTATAAACATGATAGTCAGGCTCAGAGGACTGCCTGAGATATAGGGTTTTGTTGATAGTAGAATCCTTTTTGCTGTGACATAGATGAAATACCCACATTTTTGGTGGTCATTTACATGTACAACGGAAAGGAAAATCATATACATGTACAACGGAAAGGAAAATCATATACATGTGTTGTAGGAAGGAAAATCATCCATGAAATGGATCATAAAAGGAAAAGATATGAGATCAATGATCTTATAAAAGAAAGTTGAATTGAAGAAAAGGGGTTGGTGAAAGTAGTATCTCCTTTGTATTTTTTTCATATCGCACATTGACTCTTTACAAAATATTGATAGAGGGGAGCAAGTCCCTGTGATTTGTCTTTTCAAAATTGTAAGTGACAGTAGTTAAACAACTTCTTAAGTGGAAATTGATATGTTAAACATTTTAACTTTTATCAAAAACAGATTTTTAGACAAATAAACATGGACATCAACAAAACAGTAAGTCAAAAATGTGTGGGTGTTGATAGGATGACATTTTAAATGGGTACACTACAGGTCATCCCACAGGTCTATAAGCTGCTTAATGAAGCTACTAAGTGTACATGGTGTAAAAAATTCAAATTCAAATTATTTTATTTGAAGGAAATCCATATAAGGATTGTGCTCAAACAACAGACATTACAAAAAACATACAATCAATAAAGAATATATACATATGAAGTAACATATTGTTTACTTACGACTGAGGAGGAACCTGATTTACTACATCATTTGACCTTTTTTTTCATATTATAACATAATAGTGATATTAAATAAATGTATATATATATATATCAATTTTCTAAGTTAGTTATACATTTTTATCAGTACATCTATACTTTTCCAACCTTAATTATATAAGATCATTTCTTATGTTGTACAGATTACTTATACTTTCCATACAGAATTTATTGATGTCATAATCATTGTTTGACATAATATACTTAAACTTTTCTTCTTCAGACATCTGAATAAAACTTGGAATAATATTAGATAAATAATCAAAAAATTTTTTACGGGCATCAGATAACCGAGTACATCTACATACAAAGTGAATCTCATCCTCAATCTCAACGTGGCAAAGTTTACATATTCTATTTTCTAGTGCTAAGTTTTTATGTCTTCCTGTTTCAACAGCTAAATTACTATTACTTATTCTTATTTTAACAAATTCTGAAACTACCTTTTTTCTTATGTCTATTTTTAAAAAATTTTCCATTTCAAAACTGGATTTTATTAATCTATAAGTTCTAAGTTTATTTCCCTTATTAGGGTTTGTGTCATGAAAAACTTTCTCTTTCCAGAAAAAAATAAACTCCTCTTTGAGTTTTTTTTGAGTAGAAAAGACTAATCTATTTTTACTTAATGAATTCTGGTTCTTCCAGATATGATCAAATTTGACAATCTTTTCAAATATATTTCTCATTTTTGACTTGTACCAATTATCATTATTTATGCTGTTATACATTAAATGAACCAAACTTTTAGAATTAGAGTTTACAATATGATACCAATATCCTACTGCAAGTTTTAATGCATCAATAGAGCAAGGGAACATACCTAAGTCACCAAGTACAACCATGTTGGATGAGGTCTTATTGACACCTAATAAATATTTTGCAAATTTCATTTGAACTTTAACTGGTTGGTATAAGAAATGTCTATCATTAAAAAAGGAATTCTCCTTTACTAACATATCTAAACATAATAGTTCACTACAATATAAAAGTATTGGTTTTATGCATGATTCAAATAATTTTAAATGAAGTTGAATATTAGCTTTGTCAGAATACAGTTTCTTATACACACAAAATAAAGCTTTGATTGCTTTTTTACATAGATAATCATTAGCTTTAGTAAAGCTTCCCGAAGGCTTAAAAATAATCCCCAAGTATTTATATTCATTTGTTAATTCCAATTCATAGTTATTGATGAAAAATTTGTTTTTGGTGTATGATACAGACATTCTGGGTGGCCTTCTTTAGAAATGGACACAAAATCACTAGACATCAATTATCCCTCATTATCATGCAAAGTTGGGGATAGGCTCTTTGTGTAAAACATGCTTTTCAGAAAAATGTGTGGATTTTGATTAAACTTGAAAAAAAAAAATCAACCTAATATATTTCAAATATTTGTTGGACTTCATTTTCATATATTAAAAATACCCATTTAAAAAAAATATACAAATTTTAATTTAATGAAAAAAAATATATATGAAAGACTTATTAAAGATATTGTGAGAATAAAAGTCATTTAAGAAAGTATATAACTAACAATATTATGCATCTTGTATTTAGTTTTCTAAGTATTTGAATGATGGGACATACATGTACAATTGTACATGTATATACAAGTACTTAATTTGTCATCATACTTTGGAGAAGTGTTTTTCCAGAAAATTCGTATGTTTAAACAATTTTATGAAAAACACATCAAATAATTATGCATAAAGTACACTGCGTAGTAGTTTCAAATATGATGTCAATGAGTTAGTCAGAAATTAAGATGTTATGGCAAGATAATGGCTTATTACATACTACAATGATGAGTATGTTGTATATTACATATACCAAGGTCAGATATGGGTCAAATATATAGATCTGTTTTCATTAGTGAAGGTTTTAGTCACCACAAATACCATAGCAAGAATCAATTTGCCCAACCACTAATCAAAGGCTAACCAGGAGTTATCATAATAAAGACATATAACCATCATAATATAGAAGTAAATACTTTCATGATAATCAAAACAAATGCAAGTAATTAATTCCTGGCAATAAAAAAAAAAAGTCAAAATACTAGCAAACCTAGAAATAAAGCAGTCAGAGACCAAGTTTTACCATCCCAAACATTTTCAGAACAAAAAATAATTCTTTTTTGTTTCTTATTGCTTAATTTTCTGTACAATACATAAAACTGATGCTTTCACTGTACGAATCAAATAAAATCACATTTAAAGTAGATTTTGTATATTTTAAGTCTTTTAGCCTTAGAAAAAATGTAAAAATCTATAGAGAAAGTATAAAAGTTGTTGACTAAACAGCAACCAGTGGTAATATAGGGTAACTTTATTATGTATATGGTTTTATTATGTCTTTTGTCATTGTTTGACAGGAAAACAGATATAAAACTTGACCCAACTAGATAACTATCTACTGGGCATAAATAGTGTACCAATTCACCCCAAATGTTTCAATGTATTTTAAACAAAGCCAAGCCATTTTCATGACCCAAATCCTTCCCCCAACCAAAAAAAAACAAAAAACAAAAAAACAAAACAAAACAAAACAAAACAAAACACACACACACAAAGTTAAGAGAGCATTTTTTATTTATTCTTAATTTCACAAACATTAGACCACTGTCATTATTAAGATTTTTTAAATATTGATAATCATTAAATTTCTATTATAATCTAAATACAGTGTCATTCAACTAGTGCATGAAGAAGCATGTTTTCAATAGAGCATGTAATATGATATTGCAAAATATTCTAGAACAAATTTAACAAAGAAAAACAAACTCACCACATTTTTCATAAGGAATATCACTTTGCTGTTTAAACCTATAGTCATTATAGTATTCCGGCATGATAGTTTTGTATTATTTTCCACCACTCCACAAAAATTCATATAACCTTCATACCACCAAACAATAGGAAACTGTTTATCCCACACAAATATGTTGTGATGTCAAAAATATGAAGTGCACTGATTTGCACAGATAACAAATGTCAAATTCACTCCAAATCAAATCTATCAACTAAATGTATGCCATATGTATTTCCAACTGTTTACCAAGTGGACTAAGACGCTGGTTTATCAATCTAATGTAACGTGTGACCTTTAACCCCACTTTATACTCCAATAACTACTGAAGTCTTTAGGTTATTCAATCTATTTGTTGCTTCAGGTAAAAATTTTATTCAGACGCTTTAATTTCAGGAAATTGGATTAGAACACCTTTGGCTTATCTAACAATTGGTAACCAATTCTTTTATAACGATTAATCATATGCTGTATTTTAACTTTATAAGAAATTATTTCATTTTAATCTATTAAATGGGACCCCAAAACCACACACTTCTAAAAACTTCAAAATACAAAGGACCATCATATTTACTTTCAACACCCACATTTTCACATAATGAAAGCCTCCTTTCAAAACATATTGAGAGTCATTAAATAACATTTTCGACTTCTTGGACTTTTCATTTAAACAGGTGTATGAAAGAATAAATATTTTGCTTATGTTGTAAGGTGTATAGAGTACATTTTTAAAATAGTTTAATAGATTTTTCTTTTTTATAAATTTTAGGGGGTAGTATTCTAAAAAAAATGTTATCTGTAAAATCATACAGTATCAAGATATCCATTTATGTAGTATTTTATTTTAATCTCTATAAGATCTTTGTTTTGACAATTATATCACCAATCAATTTTATCATTTAAACCCTAAAGTGTTCTTTGACACATTGTAACAATCTAATTGACCATCTTATCATTTAAAGAAGTAAAAGGACATGGAAACACCCAAAAGAAAAAAAACCCATTGTATTTACACTGAATTGAAAGTTAAATATGGACTATGGAGGTAGCCTAATTATTTAATGCTTTAGTTACATGAAAAAAAACAGTTCAAAGGGATTTTTTCCTCTATGGAAGGGAGATAACTTGAAATCCAACCATCGATGTGATGTGTCCTTGCAAAACAAATCTTTTTCAATAGCTGTATTAATAAATCACAGAATTTGGACAAAAATCAATTATCTTGCATATCTTTTACTGCAAAAAAGGATAATAAAAACACCAGAGCAAGAACCCATTCAGAAGCTGGCAACATGGTCTTTTTTCCACAATTGCTTAACCATTAAAGCTGATATTGGAGCATAATTTTGGTTGGTTTTTGTTTGTCTACATTGAAATACATGTGCATACTAATTTTTATAATGATATCATACTTCCAGTTCCATCATGAAACCATGAAAGTAAACCTGGTTTGGGAAAGACTGACCAACAACGTACATACAATTAATCTAAACACTATTTGTTCCTTTACTTTCATAGATTGGGCATAAAAGTTCCAACTTCCCACATATCTAAAATCATAAAGACCTTATATGGTAATTAATCAGTAGCGATATCCTTCTTAGGTGACCTCTAATCTGATTACGAGAGAAATGATGCCGAAAATCAATCTAAGAAACATCTTCCACATCTCTTCAAAAAATTAATTACTATGATTGTTGATTGGAAAGATTTTGCTATAGATCCTAACTGTCTATTCAAGATTTTCTTAAAAGGCAAAAATAAATGTGAAATCGTTGCTAAGTGGTTTCTCTTGCTTTTTATCCTCATATTGTTTATGTAATTGCATTTCCTTTTCTTCATTTTATGTCATATTTAGACAAAACATCATTCTGTTACCCAGAAATTCTAATAAATGAAAGAAACAGTTTAACAAGTCTTTAATGAATCTTTTCTACAATAAAGAATTTCTTTCATGAATTAAAAAGGGTGTAGTTTGAAAAATGCCAAATATTAAATGAACCAAGTAACAGCAAAAAGGCTTTTTAAACATGTTAAAAATTCTAAAAGGGCCAGAACCTAAATGCTTTGCTACATGGTGTCTCAGGGGGAAAATGGGGTTTTCAGTGGTGTGTGTTAGATTTTTTGTAAATTGAAAAAAGAAGGGGCAGTTGAATAAGTCATTGTAAGTGTTAGATTATAAAAAACAAAATTTTTAATAAAATTCTAATTGTCATTAATGTTATGACTTGTCAGTAACCAAAACATCACTTGACACCTTTCCACTACTTAGAAAAATCTTTAATTCAGTTCAGATAGTCTTAGTCATGTGTTCTATTTTTGGGCTTAAGGACCAACATTGGTAATACCAGTCACAAGTCTTAATGTAGATAAATGGTTCAAAATTGGAAAGTTCTGAATCCAGGGGGGGGGGGGTTCCAGGGGATAAAACCTCCATATTTCTTTGCACATTCTGTCATTTTTGTGGATTTTAAGATCAAAATTGGCATGGCACTCTCATTTTGGTCCAATATTTGACTGTGTGTGGAACCCTCACCCCTATTGAAAAATTTCTGAATTTACATGCAAAAGCAGAAATAGCTAAGTCATAATAAAATCATTCAAAGTTAACATGGATTAAAAATAAAAACAGTGGCCTAAGTAAATAACCTAGGTATAAAGTACATAATAAAATATTTACAACAGTCATTGTTACTGTACTACATGTACTCGTAAGTACATTATATCCTATAATCTTTAGTTGGTACACAAACGTAGCACTTAGTGCGGTCCTTTTTTACCTTTGAAAACAAATAACTCTTAGTCTTATAAAGAGACAGATTTTGGGTATGGGTCCAATGATACATCAACTTAGTTATTTTATGAGGTAGGAAGTAAGACAGTAATGGATTTGTACTGATAATGCTGATATCAGCTGGGTACAGGTACACAGTGTATATAGGTACAAAAAAACTTATATCGGCAGTGGTTTAAAAAGTTATAATCACAACACAAAACACTGTAAATCATATAGTGAAATGTTTACATTTAAAAATATTGATTTTACCAAGTAAAGATTAAAATACTATCATCGAAAAAATTGACGATGAAGAAAGTTGACATTTTTGTATGGGACCTACCTTGGCCATTTAACAGCGGAACATGTACATGATTATCCATGTTATAGTCCTCATCTGGTAGTAGTTCCAAATAAACAACAGGTTCATCCATACGGATTTGTATTGGTCCATAAAAATCACATGATAAAAGGCTTTTTACTTATTCCCATATTGATTTATCAATTATCTAATTTTGATAAAATTATAGTTTCTCTTCTAGATAAGTTTTAAATTTTTCAATACTATTTTGTCATAGAATTGTGAATGTTATCAGGGATTATAAAGAGAATCAAACCTGGACAAGATAACAATCAGACAAGACAGTGTATAATCACTGCAGCATGTACAGACAATGTTACAATGCAGAGAATTTTTCCATTGTATTTCTTCATTGGCTGCAGCAGTAAATGAATGGAAGCTTAGAACATCCCCCACGCAACCCATTAAAGTAATATAAAGATGTGGGATATCCCAAGCTAATAGGCTAAAACTGACCATGGCATTAAATAGCTTTGTTGGATTTTCTACTGTTTCATTCATGTAGGATAAAAACCAACAGCGAACCTTTAATTGGTATTAAATGCCTTTATTAGTAGGGCTTTAACTTTTACTAAATGTCATTGTACCATAGTTCTAAACAAGTTGTAAAATAAATAAACCAAAATTTAGTACTTGGTACTGTAAAATAAATCAAAAGGCTCTATAAGTACTTAATTATTTTTTATCAAGATTCCTTAAGAATCAACAATAGCAAAATTATGTATATATCAATACTAACCAGAATCAAATCTCAGTTCTCTCATGTCGACAGGTTTGTTGGGTATCTCTACTTTCTCCCTTTTGTGTGCAGGACTGTCAACCTTCTTGTCAGCTAAAGATTCTCTAGCTACTGGATGAAGATATTCTGTGTCTTTAATATCATCCCCCAAACTCTTTGTAGGTTTAGGGTCGTGATTGAGGTATCCACTGTATGTATTAGGGTCAGCAGCAATGACCTTCGTAGTCTTTGGATTCAGATGCAGGTACCCGCTATGGCTGGTTTGGTCTGGAGCGGAGGTTTTGGCGGGATCATGGGCGAGATAACCACTGTAATTGTCAATGGGTTTGTTCTGATCCATTTGGACTCTGGATTTATCCACTTGACCTTAAGTGATGTTGTACCAATCCTATCAAATAAAATTATGTCAATAGAACATCAAAAGTAAAACCCAAACAAACACTTGTGTCCTAATTAGTCATCATAACACTGCAGATTAATTTAAACTACTTGAAAGATAAAGATGTTATTACCCATATAAAGTAGCTTTATTTTATAATCTTTTGTTTTTATTATACAAGAACAACAAAACAGATGGACAAGATTTATGATTATTATCTCTCTATCATATATGTGAGATTGATCACCAATCAGTGCAGTAAACCTGATAAAAAAGACATATTTATTACACATATGTAGCAAATAATTTACTGCTCTTTTTCAACAATTATAAAGAACTCTCTAATTCTTAAACATCTGAATAAAAATTTTGCTTAACTTCTTCAGTTGTCTTAATTAAATGTACAATGTATCACAGGTACTCGTTAGAACAATACAAAATGGGAAAGCTGGTGGAATTATTTTATCTTACTAGTAATCATGGCAATAGAGTTTTTTTTTCATTTTTGTATGAAGAAGAAGGGGGCATAACTCAATATATTTTCATACAAATACAAATCAATATTCATGCCAAAAAATTTCAACTTGAATTCAATTCAAAAATTAAAACAGATAAGACATTGGGTTAAATACAATCTGAAGAGAAGACAATCAAAATGTAGAAGGAGAATATATTGTGATACTGATGAAGGCCTGAGGCCGAAACGTCTAATAAATGGTTTATTTAAACAATTGGAAAACAGATTAAGTCAAAACATAAAACTTTTGTAACTATCTGTTGTATGAAACAGGACGATAAAAATAACTTACCTGAGTTAAAAGTTTAAGGATATACATGTGGTAAAATTTTATTTTTTGGTTACCACAATTTTCATAGTGATGCATTTGAGCAGGCCTAAAAATTTGTTACATTTAGGTAAAAAGAATAATAGAACAACAAATTTTCTGTGAACTACCTAAGTCAAGTACTATCTCACTACATGCATAACACAAATACATGCAAGATTGATCACCTATCAATATTTATATACATTTATATCTTTCTTCTTTTTGAAAAATTACAGAAGCCTCACATTCTATGTCAATTTTATATTGTAAGACAAAATGTATTATAATGAAAAAATAAGGGGAGATAACTCAATATATTTTCATACAAAATAATTTATAGAAAATTTTAAAATCTTGCATGCATTTAAATTAATTTAAATTACTAATAAGTAGAAAAAATACAAAAAGCACCAACAAGATTAAAAGATTAACTTTGTTACTTTTCTTCTGTTCAATCCATGTAATAATAAATTTAACTTACCCGAGATGCACTAAGAAGGATATAGAAGTGGTTAGGCTTTGATTGTTATAGTCTATAAATTTATACCACAAGTTTTATAGTGATGCACATGACTAGGTCTAAAGAATCAGTTCAATTTTAGGTACATATATATGTAATGATTGGTAGATTGGTTTAAATGTCAATCCCTGAACAATTATTGTAAATGTCAGGGGAACTGACAATTTACATCTTTAATGTAATGGATACAGTTTTTAAAAAAAAGTGTTTTAATGTGGGAAAATATAGAAATTTTATATGATTCATTTTTTTTATTGCTTGATAATGAATGTTCATAAAGATTTGGGAAAATAAGATATGTTTATAAATTAATGTACACACAACCAAATACATATATACATGTATCTTTATGCATTAAAATATGGTACATTTTATACATGTTTAGATATATGAGATTATAAAACAACAGGTTTTTTTTCCAGGATGGTAAAATGCTACAGGAAAATTTATTAAAATATTTGTGGGTCTTCAACTAAAATAAACAATAGTTGTACTAAGGCACAGGAGCTAATGCTCCTGGCATTTGGGGTTTCAAGTCCACAACTAAAGACTTTTCTAGCAGGTTGCACATTGACTCCAAGAGCAACCCTTGTAGATGTAGAAACTCTTAACTATCATACATGTATCACATAAAAAAGCTTTTAAACCATTATTCCTTAAAGATTAGTTGAAGCGCATGGACTCTTAAAATAAATTATTAAATTTGATTTCTTTTTATTTATAGCCTTTTGCAAGTGTCCAGACAGGAACAAAATCAAATTGTTAGCATCAAATAGCTACTTTGGTTTCATTATTATTTGTGGGGTATCAATTTTCATGGTTTTCGTTGGTTGGCTTGACCCATGAAATTTTATCCCCCACGAAAAGGAAATATTACATTGATCTGTATGTTGTAGATTTAAGAACCAGGAATATAAGACTCCACAAACTTATCCTTTTCAATCAGACCAAGCAAAATTGATAAATGTCTAGTAGTTCTGAAATATCACCATATTAACTCGACAGATCATTTGAAACAGAAAGTCTTACAAGTAGAGTTCTTTTGTTTATACTGGGAGTATTGTTTATGCATGCATCTCATCAATAAACACACACTAACTTTAAAAAAAAGTACAGATTTACAATAATTTTGACATCTTATAAACAATTTACACCATAGAAATATCTTACCTTATGATTTAATCACTTTTGCCAAATTCTTTAGAACTGGCACTGTATCCTTGGTAGCACTCTATTACATAATGACTAAAGTTTCTCCATTTACAAAGTTCTCCCAGTATTTTCACCTACACACTGTTTAGTCATTTTCACCTGACCGTCATCGTTGACAGATTGATGTTTGCCCCTAGCAATAAATATAGTACAAATATCATAACAATATATAACTGGAAATTTGTACTGGTGACAAGGGCTATAATCTGTTAACATGACAATTAAAAATGAGGCTGAAACATGCAGAAGTTAATTGTATTGATAGCATTATTATACCAATGTAAAAACTGATTTTCATGGATTCCATATGTGTGACAAAATGTAACTGTACTTATTTTTGTTACTGAACAATTACAGCTGTGAGGTCAAAACATTGATACAGCTTGTTACACAAAACCATGCACTCTACCTAATTTCAAACTTATCTCAAATCTGGTCTCTAAGAAAAGCTTTATAAAACTTTTCATACATGTATCAAGTCTCCCCCCCCCCTTTATGACAGAACGACATGATAAAAACAAGAGTTAACAATAATGTATGCCACACCTACCGGCACCACGGATACCTCGTTATTCTTTAACAAGAGTTGACAATAAAGTATGTCTCGCCTGTCACAGGCACCATCACAGAACTCATTGAAGGTCTAGCTGGGCCTTCAGAAAAGTTTAGGACAAGGTCATGTGACAGATGACAGAATTCCATTTAACCTTTAACCATCACAATAATGTCTGAAGTGTGTTCTAAATACCATAGTTATTGAGAAACAATGAAAAAAGACCATTATTCACTAGTCATTCAACCATGAAAATGGGGTCAAGGTCACATTACATGGTGACATCAGTTATGTATACCATAATCCCCCAATATCAGATGCCTAGCAATAATATTATACATTGTACTTTTCCACCCAAAAATCATCTTAGTTCACAAAGTCACTGAACCATGAAAATGGGGTCAGGGTCACAAAACATGGTGTCGTGTAGACCAAAACCCCAAATGTCTGTATACCAAATATCAGATGCCTAGCTTTTATACTTTTAACTTGATTTATTTTCCACAAAAGTTTTAATTGTCCCAACAATCATCTAAGTGCACAGAGTCACTGAACCATGAAAATGGGGTCAAGATCTAATGGCATGGGGCCAAATGCATAGACCATAACCCAAACTGTCTGTATACAAGATGTCAGATGCCTAACTATTATATTTTCACTTAATTCGCTTTTCACAAAAGTCTTACAAAGGGGTTTGTTGGCCCGAAAAAAACATCTAAGTCCACAGAGTCGCTGAACCATGAAATTGGGGTCAGGGTCTAACGGCATGGTGCCAGTTGCCTAGACCATAACCCCAACTGTCTGTATACCAAATATCAGATGCCTAGCTATTAAACTTTTCTTGTAATTCAATTTCCACAAAAGTCTTACAAAGGGGTCTTTTGGCCCGAAAAAAACATCTAATTCACAGAGTCGCTGAACCATGAAATTGGGGTCAGGATCAAACTGCATGGCGCAGTTGCATAGACCATAACCACAACTGTCTGTATACCAAATATCAGATGCCTAGCTATTAAACTTTTCTTGTAATTTATTTTCCACAAAAGTCTTACAAAGGGGTCTTTTGGCCCGAAAAAACATCTAAGTTCACAGAGTCGCTGAACCATGAAATTTGGGTCAGGATCAAACTGCATGGTGCCAGTTGCGTAGACCATAACCCCAACTGTCTGTATACCAAATATCAGATGCCTAGCTATTATACTTTTCTTGTAATTCATTTTCTACAAAAGTCTTACAAAAAAGTTTTGCTATTTTTCACCTTTAAGGGGTCATCTGACAACTTCCACTCAATGAAGACTTTTGTAGAGCTTTTGATGCTGAAGCAATAGTGTGGCATCAGAAACTTGGTATGCATATGCCCCAGTAGTAGCTTAGCACAGGTGCATCCCCATCTTTTGACCTTGACCTTGATTTTCTGGTTGAGTGTCTTTGAGATTTCATCTATCTGTTATACTTTTTGATTTACAAGCCAAAAACAGTACTTAGTCTGACCCTCCTGGTCTATTTTAAGAAACGGCGGACACCATTTGTGCAATCTTGGTAGAGGACATCCCATGGATGAAGTGTGCAAAGTTTCAAAGCAATCCCTTCAGTCGTTTCAGAGGAGAAGATTTTCAAAGCAAAGTTAACGATGACGACAACAGTGGTCTTATAAATATCAAGTCAAATTATTTCCCTTGAATATTATCCCAACACTACAAAATTAATGCCTTCATGCAAAATTAGGTTTTGCTGATTAAACATTTTTTAACGAATCTTCATTCTGTGAATGAATTAGCAGAATTTAGTAAAACAAGAGGCTCCCAGGAGCCTGAATCACTCACCTGACTTATGTGCTTAAGCTATAGGCTATTAGTTCTGAACATTTTATGCTAATAAACAAATATACCAAGTTTGGTTCAAATTGAACATAAGGTGTAAGAGAACTTAAAATTTTAAATGTAATGAGTAAAAGCTGTAAAAATGGTCAAATTTAACGTTCTAAGGGGAATAACTTGTAAAAGGAATGGCCCTACAACATTGACCCTATCACATATTTTGTAGATCATGATGTGCTTAACAATATGCAATTTTAATTTCTTAATTATCTCATATAGTTTTCAAGATATTAAGATTAATAGCGAGCATAGCTCGCAAGCGGAGAGCTCTACGGTATTTGTTCCCGCGAAAAATTTGCCTAATGCTGATATTGATTTTTCATGTTCCGGAAAGGCTCTCAAATTTTTACAGGAACGGAGTGAATTTGAAAATAATTACCCATTTTGCTAGTTGCATTCCAAAAATTATCTATTTAATAGTGTAAAAAGAGAAAAATATTCTGATGACGACGAGTTGCTACATTTTTTGTAGTAACCAAATTTTAATCGATTTTTTCTTACTTTTCTATCTAACGTTCAATCGCCCCTAGGATCTCGTCCCAAATTGAACATTCTAGAAAATTAACCAAGACAAAAATAACTACGATGGTTTCAGATCTTATTTGACTGCATCAATTCGAAATCTTTTTTTTTTATTGAACAGAATTATGCTGTGTTCGCATTTAGGAACTGCCTATTTCATATTAAGTGCAAAATCTATAAAAAATCAAGGAAAAGGGCAATAACTTCTACATGGGTCGTTGGATCTTCTCCAAAATTTCAGGGCAGGTAGATCTTGAGGTGCTGATCACTTTTGTTCTCATCAGAATTTAAAAATCTGTCACCGTTATAGAGTTATTTGCAAAAAACTACATTTTACCCCTATGTTCTATTTTTAGCCATGGCAGCCATGTTTTACAACCAATCAAAAATCCCCACATCAATCCTATAGACCTAATGCTTATGAACATTTGTACCAAGTTTGGTTCCAATTGGACTTAAGGTGTCATAGAAGTTAACGTTTAAAATGTAACATGGAAATGCTGTTAGAATGGGTAATTTCGACATTCTAAGGGGAATAACTCCTAAGGGGAATAACTCCTAAGGGGAATAACTCCTAAAAGGAATGGTCCTACAACGTTGACCTTAATACAAATTTTGTAGATCTTGATGTGCTTCACAACATGCAATTTAAATTTCTGAAATATCTTGAATAGTATAATAAGATATTGAGCTTAATAAGTGCAAAATTTGCAAAAAATCCAAATAAAGGGCAATAACTCCTACATGGGTTGTTGAATCTTCTTGAAAATATCAGGGCAGGTAGATCTTGAGGTGCTGAATACTTTTACCCTTAGCCAGAATTTTGATATCTGTAACCATTTTTGAGTTATTTCCAAAGACTGCAATTTACCCCCAATGTTCTATTTTTAGCCATGAGGGCCATGTTTTTCGATGAATAAAAAAATATCCCCACGCTAGTTTTATATTACCTATGCTAACAAACAACTGTGCCAAATTTAAAAGCCACTGGACTTATGGTGTTAGAGGAGTTAACGTTTGAAAAATGTTAACGATGACGGACGACGGACAACTGACGATGGACGACGACGAACGCCAAGTGATGGTCCAGGTGAGCTAAAAAGTAATTATTTAAATCTAAAATTAATTTGGACTTTGGAAAACTGATTTCAAGATTTATTAAGAGTTATTAAAAGAACCAATAATAAGCCAATGTGGCACTTGTCAATAAGCAAGAGTGGACTTAAACCATTCTTCTGTAAATGGTCATCCATATGGGGAATAAGTAAGTTACAGCCAGCATTGCCCTAAGCATCACTATAGACACTAAATGCACCTACCTTACCATTATTGTTGATGTGATACTTCTTCTGTAGGTTGCAATTGTCATCCCTGCCAAAAAGTAGGTCACTGCCAGCATTTAAATGGTTGATATATGGCACTTGCAAGTTAGCAGGAATTGACTTGAAGCATTCATGCATCCATGCAGAAAAGTAGGTCACAGCCAGCATGCAAATTGTATCAAGCATGGTTCTTAGGTGCACAAATATGATTGATATGGCACCTGTCAGTAAGTCACTTGCTTTGATAAGGTGAGTAACTAGATACCAGGGAGATGATAGCCATCTCCAAGGGCCCCGCTACCGGCCTCATATTTCAGTCACTGGTAACAATTTGTCAAACAAATGAATACCTAAACTTGATCAGTTTATTATCTACAAGGAACAATAAAAAAGTGTAGAAAATAAAATTGCAATGGATTTTCTAACTTCAAAGTGCAATAGCTCCCATAAAATTTTTATTGAATTTTCAAATTTCAAAGGGCCATAACTCCCATAAAAAATTGAAAAAAACTCAAACTTGATCTGTAACTCATCAAGGTAAACTCACATACCAAAAATCAGTTCATTATCTATAAGCGTTTAGAAAAAAAGTGCGGAAAACTGAAATTTTAATGAATTTTCAAAGTTCAAAGGGCCATAACTCCCATAAAAATTTGTGGACCGGCACGAAACTCAAACTTGATCTGTAACTCATCAAGGTTAACTCACATACCAAAAATCAATTCATTATCTATAAGTGTTTAGAAACAAGAGGCTCCCAGGAGCCTGAATCGCTCACCTGGTCTTAATGTCAACCCTTTGAAGACTTTTGTATAGCTAAATGAGCTGAATGTTTAAGCAATAAAAAGCTTTTCTCTATCTGCAATAGTTTTCATTCCAAAGCAAAAAAACACTATTTTTCACCTTTAAAGGGCCATAACGCCTTAAAGGGGTCATCTGACAACTTCAACCCTAAAAACACTTTTGTAGAGCTAATTAAGCTAAACATTTAAGCAAGCAACATCTTTTCTCTATCTGCAAAAGTTTTCTTTCTTTAGGCCAAAAACACTATTTTTTGCCTTTAAGGGGCCATAACCACTATAAGGGGTCATCTGGCAACTTTGACCCTATGGAAACTTTTGTTGAGCTAAATGAGCTGAACATTTGAGCAAGCAACAACTTTTCTCTATCTGCAATAGTTTTCATTCCATAGGCCAAAAACACTATTTTTTGCCTTTAAGGGGCCATAACCCCTATAAGGGGTCATCTGACAACTTTGACCCTATGGAGACTTTTGTAGAGCTAAATGAGCTGAACATTTAAGCAAGCAACAGCTTTTCTCTATCTGCAATAGTTTTCATTCTATAGGCCAAAAACACTATTTTTTGCCTTTAAGGGGCCGTAACCCCTATAAGGGGTCATCTGACAACTTCGACCCTATGGAGGCTTGTGTAGAGCTAAACGAGCTGAACATTTAAGCAAGCAACAGCTTTTCTCTATCTTCAATAGTTTTCATTCTATAGGCCAAAAACTCTATTTTTTGCCTTTAAGGGGCCATAACCCCTATAAGGGGTCATCTGACAACTGTGACCTTATGGAGACTTTTGTAGAGCTAAATGAGCTGAACATTTAAGCAAGCAACAGCTTCTCTCTATCTGCAATAGTTTTCATTTCATAGGCCAAAAACATGAAAAAATGCTATTTTTCACCTTTAAGGGGCCGTAACTCCCATAAGGGGTCATCTGACAACTTCGACTCAATGGAGACTTTTGTAGAGCTTTTGATGCTGAAGCAGTAGCGTGGCATCAGATTTCATCTATCTCTTATACTTTTTGATTTACAAGCCAAAAACAGTGGTCTGACCCCCCTGGTCTATTTTTAGCAACGGCGGCCATGTTTTTCGACGAATCAAAAATCCCCACATCAGTTCTGTGGGGGATACCCTAAAGTACCACCAGACCAAATTTGGTTTGAATCTGTGCAGCCGTTTCAGAGGAGAAGAAGTTTGAAGAAAAGTTAACGACGACGACGGACGACGACGACGGACGCCAAGTGATGGCAATAGCTCACATGGCCTTTGGCCAGGTGAGCTAAAAAAGTGCGGAAAACTGAAATTTTAGTGAATTTTCTAAGTTCAAAGGGCCATAACTCCCATAAAAATTTGTGGACCGGCACATAACTCGAACTTGATCTGTAACTCATCAAGGTAAACAGTCAGGGGACTGACATTAGCAAGTCAATTCTTTTCTGACCTATACAAGTCATTTATAGTGCAAAAAAGAGTTGTCTTTCTTTTTCATCCGACTTAGACAAGTCAGTAATATAAACATGATAAATATGTATAAAACATTTTCTGACTTCTTGAAGTCAAATAATTTACATGCATGAAATGCCACACGCCCTGCCAATCAGGTCAAGCGCCAAAACATTTTCACCTGGAATGAATAGTATTTTCATGCACAATGAATAGAAAAATAATCACTACTCTCTAAAAAATCGGACACCATAATTTAATTTGAAAAATATTACTTACTTTCCAATGAACAAGTGTAATCAATACCAACAATGACCAAGGAAACAAAATATTATTTTAAAAAGGTGAGAGCAGAAAACTATTGAGAATACTGATCATATTAAAATTAAAGGACTATTTTGAACATGTTGCATCAAAACTTTTTGACTTGAACAGGTCTGAACTTTTCTGACTTAAATGTGTCATTTCTATGAAATGACTGCTACAAGTCTAAACTTTTTTACTTTATTAAGTCAAATGATTTCTGACTTGAATGTGTCAGTCCCCTGACTGGTAAACTCACATACCAAAAATCAGTTCATTATCTATAAGCGTTAAGAAAAAAAGTGCGGAAAACTGAAATTTTAGTGAATTTTCAAAGTTCAAAGGGCCATAACTCCCATAAAAAATTGTGGACTGGCACGAAACTCAAACTTGATCTGTAACTCATCAAGGTAAACTCACATACCAAAAATCAGTTCATTATCTATAAGCATTTAGAAAAAAAGTCCGGAAAACTGAATTTGTTAAGGACGGACGGACGGACGGACGGACGGACGCACGGACGGACAGACTGATTACTATAGGGCGTCTGCAACAAAGTTGCGGGGCCCTAATAAAAAAGAGATCAAAGTTTTCACATTTTTTAGGCCTAATGTTTTGATTGGAATAATATATATTTGCAAATTATCAATGGTGAATTAAATTTAAAGCTTGGCATATTCTAATGTCAATTAAATCAATTAATTATCCTCTACTGAATTAACATGGCTTTTTTTAATACAAATATTAATGAAAACATGGCAATGAAATTATGAAAATACAATAAATATGACAAGCTTAAATCATTTATTGCTTTATATCTTCAGAAAGAGATAATATGATAAATAATGCTTATTTTTAATCATTTCTTAAATACTTATTTTCAAAATAAAAATCTCCTTTTTTTATATTAATTTAAATTCTATTGGTTATTTATTTATTTTTTTGGGGGGGGCATTAAAATATATTATTTTTTAAAATTAAGCTTTTTCTGCCTTTTGGTATTTATTTAGGAAATAATTCTTGTAAAATATTTTAAATTAGTTCAGATTTCTGAACATCAAAATCATAGACCTGTATATGTATCTATATAAAGGTCTATGTCAAAATTAAATTCATGTTCTTATTCTTGAAAAAAAAGTCTGAATATTAAAATTCATTTATACATGTACTAAAAAACTTTTTTCTCAAATACATAAATTTTATGAAAAAGCATTCGCAACAGGAAAAGCTATAATAATTTTTTTTTTAATTTCCATTTTTTTTGTGTATTCATATTTTAAATCTCATTACAGTTAAAATATGTAGACTGTAAGACACATTGTAATTTTGTGATCATCAACCTGTCTCATATAATTAAAAATAAGGGAGAGAAAAATCAGTAAAATTTATAAAAGTTTTTTTTTTTTTTAAATATCTTAAAATTTTATCTTATCTATTAAAATACAACAAAAAGTTCCAGTTAAGGAAAAAATTAAAAATCACAGTTTTATAAACAACCTAGGGTAAAGCTTGTGTTGATTTTTGCCTGAGAATTACAAAAATGCTTACAGATCTAACGATTTCTATGCATCTTGCTGTCATCTTCTCGCTTTGTAAATGAGCAATGATAAAGGCATTTTCTTCCTACTACACCGCAAAAACATACGTCTGGCCAATCATATTGTTCAAATTCAAACACGTGACCTTGTAAGCGCGAAGCCCAAAACAACAACTGAGGATCGACAGCTCATTATTGTCAATATTTCCGAGGTATCTGGCCGAAATTGCTGCATAAAGATGCAGAGTTTAGAGGATACGCAAAATACATATGAACAGAGGTAATTATGAAACTTACGCATCAATATTCGCATTCTTAATTTCGTTAAAATACACTGGCTTCACTGTTTACCAGTTTACATGCATTATATTTGTTATGTAGAATGTAACAGGTCGTTAAATACTGGTTGTAAACAAAATTTCTAATTAAAAAATCGCATTATATGATCTTGGGGGATTCTATAATTATTAAAACTGTTCAAACAGTGTTTGTTTCCTGTATGATTTTCTTTTGTTTATGTTCATGGATCATCCAGTTTGTTCCAGACTCTGTGAATTATGTGAAGGTTATCAAAAGCAATCAAGTAGTTTATTGTACTGCCAAGTTAACTCTCCTGTGCATGCATTTGAAGTGACAACTCATAGTACTCTTCAAAGGTTAACAAGTTAACATACTGTATGTGATTCTCCCGCCAGGAGACAAAATCTCCCGACTTTTTTATCCATCTCCTGTTCTCCCGTCTTTTTATGTAATCCCCCGCTTTCTCCAGCTTTGTCATCACGAATCCGTCACATGCATGTGTTAAGATAAATTTTATTCAGTTTTTTCCTATAAATGACATCAGACCAGTTGCACTGGTCCTGCAAATCAAGGTCTTTCAGGTAAACTCTAGTTCTTATAACAAAACCATATAAACTATTACTGCTTTTATAGAGCAGCCGCCTCAGATTTAAATGTCAAGTTTAAGAGCCTTTTGGTGCGACTATAAACATGTATGAGTTGCTGCAGATGTATAAATACTTTGATGGTGAATTTGTGAAATTGCCCAAGAATATTAAGTTTTTAATCACAAATCTTACTTTTATATAATTTTGATTCCTGAACTTCATCGTAAAGTTCAGGATAAAAAAAAATGATCATCAAAACTTACATGTATGGAACTTTTAAATAAAAATAACACGAGCAGTAAAGCTAGTGTACATGTATTTCAAAGTTTCACTGTCTATCTTAATCCTTTTCAAGTCTCGAGAAGGCTAGACATAAAATTTCAATTTGGTCCATTAGTCCTGGTTGCCAAGTACTTAGTAGTCTTAAGGAGCTGGTTTAAATCATTTTGTGTACCTCTTCAGGTTTTTGGTTAAGAGTCCAATTTATATACATAGTGACAGCTGGATGTAATTAACTTGCAAAATGGTCCAACACCATTACTGCAGACATGAGCCAAACATGTGAAGGCACATGTACAACTGAAGAATATATATATTGTATTCTTTCCAAAATCAATATTTTTTTTTTTTATTAAACATGTATGTATTTGTCAATTTATTTCAGATTTAATTGTGGAATTTGTATGTGTCCAAAGTTAAAGATGGTGTATGGAACTTGTCAACACAGAATATGTGTGGACTGCTTATATGATGGAGAAGTCAGAAGATCAAGTATGGACAAATGCCCAACATGCCAAAAAGAAGACTCTTTTCCTGAATTAAGGTAGGTCTGTGTACATTAATGAAAAAAAAAAGAGAGATTTTTCTTTCTTTAAGGACTGGAAATAACTTTGATGGTAGTACAAGTAATATTTTGGTATAACAGCCCTGAAAATCATCACACATTTAGGTAAATATTTTAGCATAACCTTGCTTGTTCAAAAGGACATACAATATTTTGGGTAGGATGAAAAAGAGGAATGTTGTGAAGGAGGCATATTATTGTCTCGCCTGCGAAGCAGAGCGGGACATAGGTGTTACTTTACCGGCGGCGGCGACGGCGGCGGCGGCCACGGCGGCGTTAACTTTTTGGAAAAGTTTTATGAGCACCTCCATATCTCAAGAACTATAGGTCCTGGGTTGATGAAACTTGGTATGCATATGCCCCAGTAGTAGCTTAGCTCAGTTGCATCCCCATCTTTTGACCTTGACCTTGATTTTCCGGTTGAATGACTTTGACAATTTTCAATACATATAATAGCAATGAAAAAGTTTTGCGAGCACCTCCATATCTCAAGAACTATAGGTCCTAGGTTGATGAAACTTGGTATGCATATGCCCCAGTAGTAGCTTAGCTCAGTTGCATCCCCATCTTTTGACCTTGACCTTGATTTTCCGGTTGAGTGACTTTGACAATTTTCAATACATATAATATCAATGGAAAAGTTTTGCGAGCACCTCCATATCTCAAGAACAATAGGTCCTAGTTTGATGAAACTTGGTATGCATATGCCCCAGTAGTAGCTTAGCTCAGTTGCATCCCCATCTTTTGACCTTGACCTTGATTTTTTGGTTGAGTGACTTTGACAATTTTCAATACATATAACAGCAATGGAAAAGTTTTGCGAGCACCTCCATATCTCAAGAACTATAGGTCCTAGTTTGATGAAACTTGGTATGCATATGCCCCAGTAGTAGCTTACCACAGTTGCATCCCCATCTTTTGACCTTGACCTTGATTTTCCGGTTGAGTGACTTTGATTTTTTTTATTGCATATATTTGCAATATTTAAGTTCTATAAACATCTTTTGATCTCAGAAACTGAAAATCCATGTAAATTCAAAATATAGTGGAAGTAAGAAAGAATAATTGTTTCTGAAGGTGCCGGCAGGCGAGACATACTTTAGTGGTAACTCTTGTTTTATAACAATGTAACAAAAGTGAACTTAAAATAAGTACATGTTGTAATCAATTTATCCTTTGTAACTTGATGAATTTATTACTTTTTTTTACAGACCAGATATTCCTGAAGACAACATTGAGAGCCAGAGATGTCTTGGTGTAAGATCTTGCTCTAACATTGGGTGTCCTATGGAGATCTGGGAGTGGGAAGTAGAAGAACATATGAGGTACATAATAAACATTATGTAATAATTAAAGGTAAACAAAACCAGCAGATCTGTTTCTGTAAAATTGCAATTTACATGTTAACATAATTTTTCATTTAACATGCATGTGAAAGTACTTGTTTCTTATTTCACTGTATCACATTTTACATGCAGTTTGTTTATAATAAAAAAAGGCTTTCCCCATCATTTTGTGAAAGCAGGGCATTATGAAAATCTGTCTTTTGTCTGACTTGCTTACCTGAGCAAACTTTTTTAACACTTTTGTAGAATTTCATGAAACTTGCACACATTAAAAGCAGGAAGCCCATTGATTTTATGGTTCAAAGGTCAAGGTTACAAATGAGAACTTGCAAATTTTATAGTGAAATTGGTTTCTGAAGCAGAATTTTTAAACTTTTAATAACTAAATACACTTTCATAAAACTTACACAGTACACATTTAAGTTTTTAAGGTGAGGAAAATGCGTATTGATTTTTGTGTTCAACAGATCAAAGATGAAGGAATTTTGATGAGAAAATAGAATGCATTTCAAAACCACTGATATCAACATTGTACAATTTTACTTGTAGGATCTGTCCAAACCGTATAAACTCTCCAGTGGTGCTAGTTAAACGAAGACATTCCCATGCAGCTGATCAGACAACACATAGACATTACAGAAAGATTCTACGCCAGAGACAGTCAAACTCTAACGAAGCAACAGACAGGCTACGTCAACGACCTAGGAGATCTACTTCCTCTGTGTATTCTTATAGAAACTGATCCGTGGAAATATAATGCAATAAAGAATTTTATACCTTGGTATATTCTAGTTGACAACTTGAAAAATTGACATTGGTAATGCAAATACATATGCATTTGTTGTGCTCTGTGAAATAGCCCTTGGGTATGTTATGCATGATTTTGTAATGCTCAGCTAATTGGTGCAATGCTTTAAGTTCAATGTTTCTCTAGATAGAAACATTAACCAATAGTAATAATGTTATTTTTTTCTATCAAAAAAACAATCAGTGGATAATAAAGGCATTGCTTAAAGTGCATTTGAAATTATTGTACAAATAATACAAAGAACTTTGCAATTTAAGCCTTTTAGCATTTGTTATGTAGCATAAATGGTGTGCTGTAAATTGTGTTAAATGAAAGTTTGTTTTACATATATTTTTGTTACAGTTTGTGTAGTTGTATCTAAAATAGATATTGTGTAATATTTTGTTTAAATTTTTTACCTACGTCTTTGTATATTTGTTAAGTAACTAATGGCAAAGTATTATAACTAATGAGGGGTGGCGAATATCAATTTTAATGTCACGAGTCTCGAATAAAGCCAGGATTCAACAAGTGTCCGTAAGAGTCTCGAATAACTCCAGGATTCAACAAGTGTGTGGAACTTGTTCCACACACGAGTTGAATCCCCTAGGGTTATTTGATGCAAAAATTGATATTCGTCACCCTGAATTAGTCATTCTATTTATTATATAGGTAATTTGGATTTATAAACCTGTCAAATAGATCATCAAAATAATGAACGGAAGAAATTATTGATTGATGAATTGTGTATTGCTCTAATCTATGTTACATATTTTTCGTGGGAAACTTCACCAGGGTTAGATAAATTTGCACCCGAGTTAAATAAATCCTGTTAATAACTCAGTAAAAATTTAGAAATTTATTTAACTTGGAAATCACGACAATTCATCTATATCTATATGATAAACTTTGATATTTGAAAATGCAAAGTATTTAAATTTTTTAACTGCTGAAATGTCTTAATTTTTGTCTCGCCTGCGACGAAAAGTCGCAAAAGGCGTGACATAGGTATTACTTTCTAGCGACTGCGGCAGCGTTAACTTTTTTGAAAGACTTTTGTGGAAAATGAATTGCTTGAAAAGTATAATAGCTAGGCATTTTGTATACAGACAGTTCAGGTTATGGTCTACGCAACTGTTACCATGCCATGTGACCCTGGCCCCATTTTCACGCTCCAGTGACTCTGTGAACTTAGTCTTTTTATGCCCCGCCAACTTTGTTGGGGGGGCATATAGTTTTTCGGTCCGTCCGTCCGTCCGTCACACTTTAGTTTTCCGCACTTTTTTTCGACATCCTTGCATATATTCAAAAGATTTTTGGTATGTGAGTCTACCATGATGAGTTACAGGTCAAGTTCGAGTTTCGTTCTGGTCCACTGATTTTGACCTAAATTACGGCCCTTGAACTTAGCAAATTTTGTAAAAATAAGTTTTCCGCCCTTTTTTCCACATCCTTGCATATATTCAAAAGATTTTTGGTATGTGAGTCTACCATGATGAGTTACAGGTCAAGTTCCAGTTTCGTTCCGGTCCACTGATTTTGACCCAAATTACGGCCCTTGTACTTAGCAAATTTGGTAAAAATAACAGTTTTATTTTATTTTCCAGCGAGGCATCAGTGTCATCTTGACACATTTCCTTGTTTTAGACTGAAAACTTCTTTGTAAGACTTTTGTTGTAAATGAATTACCTGAAAAGTATAATAGCTAGGCATCTGATATTTGGTATACAGACAGTTCAGGTTATGGTTTAAGGAACTATCACATTTTGTGTGACCCTGACCCCATTTTCACGCTTCAGTGTCTTTGTGAACTTTGGTCTTTTTGGAGGCCTTAAACGTCTTTGCAAGACTTTTGTAGAGAATGAATTACTTGAAAAGTATAATAGCTAAGCATCTGATATTTGGTTTACGGACAGTTCAGATAATGGTCTGCACAACTTGCTATGTCATGTGACCTTGACCAAATTTTCATGCTTCAATGACTATGAATTTATGTATTTTTTTAGGCTGTATACGTCTTTGTACGACTTTTGTGAATAAAAAGCTACGCCGAGCGCAGCATGATACGACCGCAACAAGTTGAACCCTGTACATTGGAGGCCCAATATGGATAGTCTATTGCTTTTGTCACATGCAGCCCATGGTGGACTTACAAAGATTTTTGACACATGCATCCCATGGTGGACTTTAAAATGCACATTTAACACATATATATTTATATTAACATTCAATAGAAAAATCTTATTTCTACATGTATATTAATTGACATTTTTGGTCGTTTTAGCCATCTTTTGGCCCTTTTTTTTAAAAGGTTAGGACCACAAACCCCAAATGCAATAAAAAGCTTCCTTCAGTGGATATAATCATCATATTTAAACTTCATATCAATTGGCTGGCCCACTACAGCTAAATTTACTGTGTAAAAACATTTGCCTTGAGCTACTTTTAAAAATGGCGTTTTTTGCCCCTTTGACCCCTAATTTCTCAAAAATAGTAAGAAATATTGCAAATCTGATTGAAAAATGCAGGCAGGGATTTTCACATGGATTCTAATGAAAAAAAGATTTTGAAAATCGGACCACAAATAAAAAAGTTGATTTTTTGGGTGTGGCCTATCTTTGGCCCCCTGTAGCAATGTAACGGTTGGATATACATCAAAACCTTTGACACATTTTGTTGACAGAATTTAATGAGGAATTCAATAAAAAAAGAATTTTAAAAATCAAATGAATAATAAACATTCTACAACAGTTTTGTCAATACACCCGTTTTAGCCCCTTTTGGCCCTTTTTTCCAAAACGGTAGGGGCCACCAACCCCAAATACAATAGGAACCTTCTTCTAGTGGTTAGAAACATCATATCAAAATTTCATAACAATTGGTCAATATTTACTCAAGTTATCGCACGGAAACCAAATGTCCCCAGACGACGCATTATACGATCGCAAAAAATTTGTGGTCGTACAAAAATGAATTTCTTTTAAAAATTATAATGGCTAGGCATCTGATCTTTAGGATGTTGAAGAATTTAATTAGGGTTTTTTCATTTCTACACCAATTGATGTTAATATTATTTTTGTGTGTGTTAAGTCTGTTTCTCAATGACTATGGTATCTAGAATTATTTTAGTTAGTCCACAGGAAAATGTTGAGAATTTATGAATAAAAAGCCAAATAACTAGGTATTCCGATGGTGCCAGTAGGGGAGACATACTTTTAATAGTGTTAACTCTTGTTTAATAAATCAGTTTAAATTAAAAAGATGTTAATTTTTCTCTTACAATTGTTTTGAAATTTATGTTTTTTTCTTAAATAAGATAAAGCCTCATATAACAACAGGGTTAACTGGTATAATACTTTTTCAATGGTAATTCGTTTTTATACGTCTTTATACATGTATTTGTGCTTTTCTGTTTCTTCTACCTAAATTATATATGTCTGTTTTGTATCTGATTAACTCTTGAAACTCTTCTTTGTATGTATACATTGTCTATGTGGCATTATGTGCAGCCTTGGCTTAAACGTTTTTAATACAAATTATTCACCTTTAATGGATCAAAATTTCCTTTCATTTATTTAAGTCAAATTTTCTTATAATTGTCACCTGAAACATTTTAGGCTTTGTTTTTTTCTTTTTTACCAGAATTTACATTTTATTAAAAAAATTTGCATTAATGTCAATTCTTTATACATATCTGTTACTGAACTTGATGTTTATAAAAATGATGGCTGTACTTTGTTATTTATTGATTTTTTTTTAATTAAATTTGTTTCAAAAAGTCAATGCTTGTGTTGTTTCCTCTATAAAAAATCATGTCGCCTGCGACAAATGTTGCAAAAGGCAAGACAAAAGTATGGTGATTCCGGCGGTGATGATGCGGCATCCACAATTGGTTAAAGTTTTTGGTCAAGTCTGTTTTATGTGAACTAGTTATGTTACACCATTGATATTTGGTATGCAGTTGCATTAGCATCAGTACAGATAAGTTATAAAAGGATTTCCTCTGTATGCTCCTGCAGTCACAGTAACTGACTGAAATTTTATACTGATTTGGCCGAGGTTAACCTTTTTTCTTATGTCTGTTTAACATGAAGCAGTTATGGTACACCATTGATTTTGGGTATGCACTTGCAATAGCATCAGTACAGATAAATTTCAAAAGCATTTCATAGGTATGCTCCTGCAGTCACGGTCTACTGACTTTGAAATTCACACTGATTTGGCAAATGTTAACCTTTTTTCTTACGTCTGTATAACATGAAGTAGTTATGGTACACCTGTGATATAGGGTAGATCCATTTCAAAAGCATTTCATCTGTATGCTCCTGCAGTCACTGTGTACTGGCTTTGAAATTTTACATTACTTACAGAAGAATTGTTAAGATCCATACACGCTTACTGACAAGTGCCACATCAATGATATTGCTATGGTTGGTGCACCAAGTGATGCTTAGCACAATGCATGCTTTGGATGCTGGCTGTGACCTATATTTTCCGCATGAATGACCACTCACAGAAGAAAGTGTGCACTTTGTTTATAACCATTAATATCTAAATTTATGTAAATTCTAAAACGTAAGGTTGAACTTCCTATATTTATTTGGATTTTGTTTGGTTTTATGCATTTTTATCATCTTTTGAAATGGTGGATTTCCTATGTTCAGGTTCTAGTGCTGCTGAATAGGAATAATTTTTTTTGAAATGGCCATACAGCTCATAAAAATTTATTTTCAGTTGGAGTTAACATATATAAAAGATAATGAGATGTGAAAATAAGTTTACACGACAAAACCTACAATGTATAAATGACAATTTAAAAAAATCCAATATCAAATTAAGTAAGTGAAGGTGGGAAACTATGTAAGCTATCACGTGTACAGGTATACCATCATTTAAATATATATCATGTTCATTTACAGTAATTACTCCATATCCTTTCATAAATTATTCCATAATCAGGACACCAATTTCTATATAATTTATGGAGAATGCAGTTGTAATAAAAACGATAACTGTGTTCTAACACCATTTAGTTATTGAAAATAATGAGATGTAGAATAAGTGTATCTGACAAAACCTACATAAATCAACAAAAAATAAAAAATCCAATGGAAAACAGCAAGTGGTCATTGCTAAACTCACAGCATTATGACAAATGCCTTTCTGTCCAAATCGGGTTTTGGCCTCATTTCTAACAAGAATGGTCATGGTCAAAAGATGGGATGCAGCTGTGCTAAGTACATACTTGTGCATTTGCATACTGTTTTGTATTAAGACCTGTAGTTTTTTAACTTGAACATTATAACTAATATCCATTATAAATTTGCAAAATCATTTAACTGGAACTCAAGGTGAAAAGATTTGGACTTGTAATAGGGATTTGCATACCAAGATTTATCAACATATGACTTTTAGTTCTTGTGATAGAGAGGTATTCATAAAAATTGAGGTTGACACCAGTAAAGCAATTCCTATGCCTATCTTCACTTAAAAAGTGAATTTTTTGTGCAGGACAAAAAGGGCTGAGCTTTAAAAGATCTAAAAAGCAGGCAAGACAAAAGTCATCTATGAACAAAGTAGATAAAGTCCCATTACTCCTAAAACAAGAGGCTCTCAGGAGCCTAAATCACTCACCTGGTCTTGATGTCAACCTTATATTTTGTAGAGCTAAATGAGCTGAACATTTAAGCAAGCAACAGATTTTCTTTATCTACTATAGTTTTCATTCTATAGGCCAAAAACAGGAAAAACCGTTATTTTAGGGGCCGTAACCCCTATAAGGGGTCATCTGACAACTTCGACCCTATGGAGACTTTTGTAGAGCTTTATGCGCTGAACATTTAAGCAAGCAACAGCTTTTCTCTATCTGCTATAGTTTTCATTCTAAAGGCCAAAAACATGAAAAAGGTTATTTTAGGGGCCGTAACCCCTATTAAGGGTCATCTGACAACTTCAATCCTATTGAGACTTTTGTAGAGCTAAATAAACTGAACATTTAAATAAGCAACAGCTTTTCTCTATCTGCTATAGTTTTCATTCTATAGGCCAAAAACATGAAAAAGGTTATTTTATGGGCCGTAACCCCTATTAAAGGTCATCTGACAACTATGATCCTTTTGAGACTTTTGTAGAGCTAAATGAACTGAGCATTTAAGCAAGCAACAGCTTTTCTCTATCTGCCATAGTTTACTTTCTATAGGCCAAAAAGATCATTTTAAGGGCCGTAACCCCTATAAGGGGTCATCTGACAACTTTGACCCTATGGAGACTTTTGAACAGCTAAATTAGCCGAACATTTAAGCAAGCAACAGCTTCTCTCTATCTGCAATAGTTTTCATTCCATAGGCCAAAAACATGAAAAAACATTATTTCAGGGACCGTAAACCTTATAAGGGGTCATCTGACAACTTCGACCCTATGGTGACTTTTGTAGAGCTAAATAAGCTGAACATGCTTTTTTCTATCTACAATAGTTTTCATACTATAGGGCAATACATGAAAAAAAAACACTATTTTTCACCTTTAAGGGGCTGTAACCCCTATAAGGGTCATCTGACAACTTGGACCAAATGGAGACTTTTGTAGAACTTTTGATGCTGAAGCAGTAAGATCCATCAGATTTCATCTAACTCTTAAACTTTTTGATTTACAAGCCAAAAACATTAGTCTGACCCCCCTGGTCTATTTTTAGCAAAGGCGGCCATGTTTTTCAAGGAATCAAAAATCCCCACATTAGTTCTGTGGAGGATACCCTAAACTACCACCAGACCAAATTTGGTTTAAATCTGTGCAGCTGTTTCAGAGGAGAAGAAGTTTGAAGAAAAGTTAACGACGATGACGACGGACGCCAAGTGATGGCAATAGCTCACATGGCCTTTGGCCAGGTGAGCTAAAAATTGTCAAATCAAAATGGCAGTGTGTTATGGTCAACTCCATCTTCAAAATTTCATGAAAATCTGTTGATAAGTCTCAGAGGAGCTGTGCTCACAAAATGTTCCAATGACTTAAATTAAGTTGATTGAAGTCCCATAACTCCTTTAAAATTTGTCAAATCATAATGGTGGTGTGATATGATCAAGTTCATTTCATGACAAAACAATCCTACAAAATTTTATCAAAATTCGGTTGTGGTCTTTGAGGAGATGCATTCACAAAAGTGTGACTGATGGACTAAGACCATTAATAGATCCCTCTGTCGCGTTGTGGTGGGGGACAAACAATATGCAAGACAATTATTAGATAATAATATGGCAACAGTTTTGCCAATCGAGTCTTATATTAACAAATCAAAAAGCCAAGCATTTTTTCTTCAAATTTTAATTGTTTAGAATTAGTACTGTTTAAATATAAAATGCTTTATTAACTATTGTAATATGTTGTAAGAACAAAAAAAAGAGACAAAATATGATTGTTACATATAAATTGCACAACTTCTATTTCATACATTCACATACTCTTTTCTAACAAATTGCAAAATGATTTGGTAAATAAGGATGTTGACAAACTAATGCTTTTATAATTAAAATAATATATGTTCAGAAAAGATGAAAAGTAAAAAGGAGGTAAGGTTTTACAAGTTTGAACATACAATTTATAAGATGCCCCCAGACCATTCTGTTAAACAAGACCAAATTATCATAAAAACTTTCAAACAAACCAATTGTTGACAAAATGCCTTTAGACCACAGACAGAATGCAGGTCATAAATCAATTCCTGGTATCTCCTGCTAAAAAAAAATCTGATAACTAATAATTTAATTTATAACCGAGAATGTGACTACTATAAACATTTTATATTAAGCAATTGCTGTAATTTTATAAGAGAATAGTTTTCTGGCAAGATCCTATAAGTAGCACAAAAAGATGTCTATTTCGGGGGTTTGGGGAACAATTAAACAATTACAATTTTTGACACATTATTCAAGCTTCATTGAAAAAATACATGTCTTAGTATGATAAGTTGTTAATATTATTATAACTACTAGTACAATTTCCCTTCAACTCTCAATGTAAAAAAAAAATGGAAAGAACAAAAATAATGGAGCAAAAAAATGAGATACATGTACATACTCAATCAGCTTGTAAACCATGTAGACTTGGCACACAATATTTGGACAGATTAATTAAGCATAACATACATGACATATACAACAAACAATCTCTTTGCATGATTACATGTATTGTCTCATACTTGAAATGGAATGTTTAAAATACAGAAATAGTGCTGATCCTTTCTAGAATGGCACTTTTTTTCAAGAACCTGGCTTTAACTTTTTCCAGTATCTATGACGTTAACTTTCAAATAGACAGGATAATCTGTGAACATTAATCCTTTCAAAGTTACCATAAGAAAAAAAATATCATCACTAAACAATTTTATACTATATTGAAGAATGAAGATGAAGCAAAAAGCATAATACTGGCAAAACAAAACTTAATTGACCTGAGATAAATTTATTGTTCTCGATGAAATGCTGTGTTCACATAAATTTCAGTTCAACTAGTTTTATTCACATTTGCACATGTTTAGCTTCAATGAAGTGTGGAGTTTAACTACATTTGAAATATATGACTAGACTTAACTTCAGCATTTCTTTCAATTAAAAAAAAAAATAGGTATTAAATTTGAATCTCTATGCAGACTTAAAAAAATACCATATAGATTTCATCTGAATGGCCAAATGAAAGGAGTAGAGCCACGAAGGCCCTAAATCGGCCCGGTATTTTCACTATTTTTTAAACTTCTTTAAGTTGTCAAAAATTTAACTAAAATATGGTAAAGTATGAACAAACTTTTCATATCTGTAAGATTTAGCAAAATATTTACACCACAGGTTAAGCCTTGAGACTTTAAACAGGCCATAAATTTGAAAATTCCTGATTTTCCACACATTTTCAATGGTTACTCTGCATATTTCCTCAAAATTAGTATTGGCCACATTCATCGACCATCCTAATTTTTTGATAACTATTTTATAATATCATAATACACAATTCTATCACAAAATAATTTTGGTCGACAGGTGTGGCCCATTTCATATTCATTGATTTATACATGAAAATCAAGGAAAACTGTCACAAATCGTTATTTTTCACAAAATAGTCTATGTTTTACCTCACTGATTTCCTTTTTGTTAAATAAGTGAAGGAAAAAATATTGCAATTAATGAAATAAAAAGACTAATGAACATTAATGCGCCAACTACAAGCAGATATATCAAAGTTGAGTTTTTGGGCCATTTTGGGGGCTTCGTGACTCTACTCCTTTTTTAGCTTTATTTTGTATGCGTTAAACTAAAATTTTCAATCATTCTGTCTACATGGTCTAGCTGAATCAAAATTTGTTTGATATTTGGATCAGAAACATTTTGCAAAGACTGCCAATGAGAACATTCATTGTATGGTATTCTAGAAAAAACATACATTTCATTATTATATATTTTGGGGGCTTCCAACAGAATTAGCCAACAAGGGAGATCATATGTATACATATATCATCAAATGTGACTACATTTTGTATAAAAAGAAAACTTTGCAAAAATTACAAGATATTGAAATGAATTCTATTAAGGTAAATAATAGTTTCATTTGAGTTATGCAAATACATATAAAAGCTTTGATTCATTGAAAGTACAAAATAATTATAAAATGTATACTTTTTATTGGTGGGTTGGTCCTGCTATCAATGAAACTATCAGAAGATTTTCTGTGAGACAAATCAAGTACTAATGGGTTGGTCCTGCTATCAATAAAACCATAAAAAGATTTTCTGTTAGACAAATCAAGTACTAACAGGGCAAAAAGTAACTTTCTGTTTTTGTTTTGTTTTTTAATTTCTTATTGTCTCACACAAAGTTTGGGTGTGATGTTACAAAGTTTGAAAGTGATAAGTTATATACCTCTATGTCTATAATGAAAATGATCCCTGTCTTGTTACAATAGTAGCTATTTGATCAGAGAAACTTATTTAACACATCTAATCATAGTGGCTATTAAACAACAGATTTAAAGTGGCCAATAACAGATCATTTGGCAATCTCAATAAATCATAAACAAACAAAAAAATAACAATTTCTAAAATATGAAAACATGTAAAAAAATTCTTTCTGACACTACTTATAATGAGACAACATGAGATGACATGTAAATGACAACAATATTATATAAAGATGCACAGCATCACTAAAGCTCCTAATTCTTTCGAAGACTATATGAATATACTGAAGACTGAAAAAATATAATAACCTAAAATTGATATAATCCTATATATGTCCTAAATTATGATCCTATAATTTAGTGTCAACAGTTTCCTGAGCTATGACATCACTACCGTTACTCTGCTTGCGTTCTTTTGGCGAATTACGATCAGAGTCTGGTGTGTCTGTCTTCTTTCTCTTGAGACTTTGTTCTGATCCGTTATCTTTTGCCTCTACATGTCGAAGACGCTCTATTTCAAATTCTGGCCAATCGGGAGCCTGGACGCTTTTGTCAAACACTTCTTTGACATGATCTGGTATTTTCTTGATCACCTGATCATGGTTAGAGACTGTAGCGAGGATTCCACCGGTATTTTTTCGCTGTACATCAGCACCATAAGACATCTTTATCCCATGCATATCTGTTAACTGTCCACCTACTGCTTCTAGTACAGATTCAGGAGCACATGTATCCCACTTCTTACAACCCTTACTGGCAAATACGTAGGCATGTACTTTCCCTTCAATCAGCAGTAATACCTGGAAAAGACAGAAGAAATTACAAACATTGATACATAACGAGAAGGTTGTCAATTACACAAAATCTACTGTTCATTAGTTAACATGAATAAGATCAATAAGGACCATAAGAGAGACAGTAATTCAATCTTTTTTTGACAAAAAAATGTTGATAGTACAAGTGAAAGTTAGTGTTCCTAGAAAGTATGAAATTGACATTGCTTTTGTCTGATGACATCACCTTGAAAAAATATATCATGCATACATGACATACTTTAATTAAAAACAGCTAACAAGTTTCAAATAAAGTACACCTTACAACCAGTTCCTTTGATATCCGGAATTTTAAACCCAACACATACTGTAAATGTAGAAATTTTCACGGGGTGTTATTTTTGCTTTTTCTTATATAATAAGGTGAACCATTCGCATTGGTGAAAAATATGTGTTTCTCCTGATAATTTATATTCTTTACTTAAACATGTTAAAGAATGGTCTATTTGCATGGGGGTTAATTTTGTGGATATAAGTTAATTACGAAAGTAAGCCCAATGTGGAAATTTCCACCTTTACAGTAAATGAAATACATTACCTTGTTATTAACCATATTCATACTAAATATTACACCCACCTTATGGCCAGCCCCTCCTACCCTGACAACACTGGTGGGCTCACATGCTTCTACAGTTTCTGTCACCAATCTGTCTGAATGTGATCTGGATGTGGTCACGATAAACTCATCCTTCGGCAGAACATCTCTGGTAAAACCAAAAGAACCTGAGAAATATGAATTAGCGACATATTTTATGTATGGATCTAGAGGTGGAAACCGCAATTTGCAACAAATGGCTAGATTTCATTATACAGGAAGTGAGTGAGTGAGTGATGGACATGAAATCAAACATCATGCTAATGTTTCATGCTAAATATCAAAAGAGACTGTGATCAGTAGCTGCTGAGAAAACTCAATTTATCCCAACCTTATGTGTGACATTCACCATTTTATTACCTGGAATTTTTACTCCCAGACATCCTGCCAAATATCTGCCAGAGTCTAAATGGTGAGATTTCATTAACCAAAAATTGAATCCTAAGTAATTGGATCCTATTTTGATTTTTTGGGATATTTTGTCAAATTTGGGCTAACTTTCTTTAAAATGGCAGAATGTTTAATCAAAATAGATAAAAAATAAAAAATAAAATTTGCCTGCCCACCCCATATTTTCAAGAAATTTTGATGAGAATCTAGGAATTGTTCTATTATGGCCTAATTTAAATCTATCTACAAATTAGCTCCATTTTTTTTCCTGAACATTCTAAGCCATCTGAACAAGTTTTATAGTAAGTTCAAACCTAAAAAAAAAACCTACGGTAACCCAGATACATCTCCCCAAGGTGGCTTCAGAGTGGCCTCTGGTCAGACTCACCTAGACCTACAATGCCCCAGATACATCTCCCCAAGGTGGCTTCAGAGTGGCCTCTGGTCAGACTTACCTAAACCTACAATACCCCAGATACATCTCCCCAAGGTGGCTTCAGAGTGGCCTCTGGTCAGACTTACCTAGACCTACAATACTCCAGATACATCTCCCTAATGTGGCAGCAGAGTGGCCTCTGGTCAGAATTACCTAGACCTACAATACCCCAGATACATCTCCCCAAGGTGGCTTCAGAGTGGCCTATGGACAGACTTACCTAGACGTATAATACTCCAGATATATCTCCCCAAGGTGGCTTCAGAGTGGCCTCTGGACAGACTTACCTAGACGTACAATACTCCAGATACATCTCCCTAAGATGGCTTCAGAGTGGCTGTGGTCAGACTTACCTAGACCTACAATACCCCAGATACATCTCCCTAAGGTGGCATCAGGTCCTGCTTTGTAGTTGTAATAAGGCTGGTTGATTATACCAGCTACAGAATGGCCTCTGGCTGCTATCCCAATCAGACAAGTCACATGATCAAGTAAACCTTAAACATAATACATATACACCCTAGATGAGTAAAGTCTAAAGATAGGGGTTTACCATGTTTTTCTGTCATCCTTTTCCAGAACTGATCTACACTAAATTGATCATGTGTTTTGTAACTGCCAACCCTTCACTCTCATTCCCATGTGAGTTTGTGTTATTGATGGCAGTTTGTTTTTCTGATAATCATGTGTGCTTTATTATGCCATGTGTGTTTTTGTGTTGATTTTTGTGTCATCCGAATTTGAAAATGATCCTTAGGTCTTCATAATAAAGTATCATAAGTATCCTTCACTTTTCTAGAGGCAAAAAATACAAAAGAAAAGAAACTTAATTAAAATACAAGAGACAATGTGAACATATGCTATTGAAAAATGAGTCAAAATAAAAAAGATGATTTTAAAATTTAATATTCAAATGCAATCATATTCAGATTTATACATGTATTTCAACATACCCTGTGTGTATTCAGCTGTACCATCTAAAGGATCTACCCAAACAACAATCTGAAAATCACAACATCATTTTATTAAATTTATTCTTTTGAAACTATATGTTGAATAACTGTATCATTGGTAATGTTGTGTACATTTTTTAGACCTTACTGTTTAAATGTAAATATTATTTTTATTTAAACATATAAATAAATTTAAGGTTTTTTGTGTATTTTCTTTATACTCAGAAATTTCAATGTATCAAATTTCTGGAATATTTTTTTTAGAAGACCATATTCATTACCTTTTTATTGCCAATGAATTATTTGTCAATTTAAAATAAAACACTTCTTTGTTGTACCTATTTAGTACCAAATCATGTAATGCAAGATAACTGAGTATCATTTTCAAACACAATAAACATTAATTACAAAATTTACAGAAAATCACACACTAATAAAAAATAGAGTCACATCTTAAAAGAAACCATTTGATTCAAAATATATACTGATGATACATGTACATTTTTGTGGTGTTTTGTCTTAAACAGTAAACATGACTGATCATTTATTTCAAGTGCATATCATAATTCGAGATTCAATAAATATAAATCCAAACAACATTATAGAAAGACCCTACAATCATCATACCTCTTCAGCTTTGACATCTTTCAGATATTCTGGACACTCATAATTTAATACTTCGTCAGAAAAGCCAAGTTCATACATATCATCTGGAATGCTTTCAGAAGGATCTAAAGTCTGAAAAAAAATAATCAAATGTCAATTAAAGATAATACATGTACATTTGTACAACTAATCAATCAGAGAACATTGCATGAGGTCTGCTGTCTGGCATTTTTTATGATATTGCAAACAATTATGAAAAGTGCATGTGACCTTCGCTTATGAGGTATTGACCCACAAACACGACAAAATCAAAAGGTGTCTTTCTTACAAGTATGTTTCAATGTGTACCGGTACAATTTTTATGAAATTATTTCAAACATTTTAATACAGAAAACAATTTTTTACTGAATATTTTAAAACCTGTTAATACTTTTAAATATATTGACAAAGAATAATATATTTATGTCAAAGCTTAATAAACAATAAAAATTGGGAAAAATCACATAATATACATGTACTGCATTGTTAAACAAAGTTCATTTGTACAATGAGTCATGAGTGCTGCTCTGCTTTCAGTTTGAATAGGGCAACTGTTATAAAATACTACAAATATATCATCAGGTATTATACATATGAGTTTGTAACATGACAAAATACTAAATATGGTATACTTTGACATGTAAATGTAAACATCAATTTGTCATGTTTGTTAATCAAGATATATAAGCTTTAGCTTGAAAATAATTGGCATTCCACCTAATAAACTTCATTTTAAACAATCATGACCGTATTTACACCTGTTTATACAAAATCCATACTTTATTGAAATCTTTTATCTTTTGAAAACATTAAACAGGACAATCCCACCTTTTGACCCCAGACTAAATGAGGCTACAAGCAGCCCTAATACTTGAAACTTACAAGATAAATGTTCTAATTTATAACCCGACGTGCATTTTTCAGAGCTGATGGCTGATTTTAAAATTTCTACTGTTTTAAAACAACAAAGACGATGAACCCTTTATACTAACCTCTTCTCCAAAGATTGAGACCTTGGGAAACTGCTTGTGTAATGATGCAACAATACAACGCTGAGCAGACCTGTCTGCTTCAGTTTGTAAATCATTTTTACCCTGAAAAAAATATGTAAATAAATATAGTTACCTTAAAGGAAAGCTCATAATAAGAAGAGAAATTCAGAAAAAATTTTCAAAATAAAAAAAAAGGTTAACTTCGTTAAACAGAAAGTAAATGACCTTCAGACCTGAAATCAAATCCCATGTTATTTCATTTCTTTTTATTTTTGGCATCTTTTAAATGTTTACATGAACTCTACATTGTCTTTTACCCGTTAAAAAGCGGGATAGCCAAACTTTTTTTCTGTAAAGGTAAAGTTAAGTTTTATTTAACATCAGAAAGTACATATACAATGTCCGATATTTTAAACTTGAAAAACAGCAAAACCAGAGAATTAGGGATGATGCCTATCCTATAGCTACACCAAGCAATTGTACATGTATGTTCTTAACTCAAAATATGATAAATAAAAAATACTTTCTGTCATTTTTTGAGATTTCTCAGAAGTTTTTGAACAGTCTGCACATGTGTTAAATTGATGTGAAATAACAGCACATTGCCCCTTAATATCTCATCTCGTCCCATCAATCCATATTTACAACGTATTTAATTGTTGGATTTTATCTTGGTGAGATTTAAAGGCCATTTTTATATTAACAAGTCTGCCACAAGACTCAAAATATGATCTGTTACTTCCTTTTATTTGACAGAGAATACTTACACAATGTCCCTTAATCTGATAATTAATGGCATTGACTTAACTGCTCGCAAAGATACATTTTTGGTTGGTTACCGAAATAAAATCATTTCCATGGGAAAGTTAATTTGGGTCGATGGGGAAGAGATAATTAGAGACAATGTGATAGTATTTCCCACCAATTTTCAGTGCATGTGCAGACTTTGTCAAAAACTTCAGAAAATCTTAATGATTGCCAGGTCATAATTTCTTTGATCATATTTTGGGTCTCGTGCAATTTGGCAGACTTTGTACATTAGTGAGCCTCGCTTCGCTCACATAAAATGGGGTGGTATCAATCTAAATTATCACATGTGCCTAAACAGTTTTGATTTTTCAATCTACAGTTCTTCTGAGCATGTCAGAAATTTAGGATACTGGATTTTCACTCCTGTAGTTCTAGAACATAACGAGATTGACACAAATGTTTAATTACAAATTATGTAAGGTACATCAGTTCATCACATTCGTACATTGATACAAAGGGAGCCTCAATGGTAGAAATGTCAATATTTTATTTGTACTATGAGCTGATTTTTTCTTCAATGTCCGGTTATAACACGCTTGTTATCCCTTTGTCTTTTTAACACTTTTTTCTGTGGAAATTTCCGACGTCATTATACACACTTTTTCTTTTCAAATATAATACCCTCACGAAGGGAGCGATAATGGTAGAAATGTCAATATTCTAGTTGTACTACGGTCTCAATTTTCCTTCAAAGTCCGGTTAAGCACGCGCGGTTTCCTGGACTTTCTGCGTCTTTTTAAAGTTTTTTTCTTTGAAAATTTCGGATGTCATTAAGTGCACACAGGACCCAGAAGAAAAGCTAGTTTGTTTTTATTTTCGAATAAGAATTTGATTCAATTAATTGCCCAATAAACATTTGAAAACTTATTTAAGCTTGTAAAATATTTAAAGGCATATTGTCTACGAAAAATTATTTTTTTGTAAAACCAAAAAATTGTCGTCAGACTACTCGTTTTGTTTATTTAGAAACATACAAACCTTCAAAATAACACTAGGGTACCTTATTACTTCAAAAATTGAAAAATATATAATATTTGTAAAGCTTTTCAAAAATTCATATTCATGAGATGTAGATGAGCTGTAAGCATGCACACTATACTTTCTTTGATTGAAAATTTTCATAGTTCTTGCACGTGGTGCATAATCTGTTTCTCAAAGTTTTCGCTCGGAAGAAAATTAAAACAGCAACTGAATATTAGAGCTAATTAATAAATAAAACTGGCAGTTATTGCCTGTATTAAGTTTTGGATGTGATTTAAAAGGTAAACACGAAAAATATTGGTATTTTTTTCAACATATCAATGTATTCGGGGACAAAACCCGAGATTCCGATTAGTGTCCGCGTTAAAACTATTCAGACTAAATATGTGTCAATGTGACGTAATGCAGGTAAATAAAATATCAATCAATATTGTAGAGCTATTTTCATCAAAATAAACCACTTTTGAGGCAAAATTTATGGTAAATTTGTTTTTCAATATTCATTTTATTGCATTTCAGTCCAATTGACACCAAAAAATTTGGGGGTAAAAAAAAATGAGTTTGCCATAGACAACATGCCTTTAAGGATACGTTCAAACTTCGGGAGTGTCACACTTCAGAAATATATAAAAATACAATGAACTTCGGGAGCGTCACAGGTTAAACCTGCCTCATATTAGAAGGACTCTTAAGAAAAAAAAAGATTTTAAAAATTGCTTCAATGAAATGTTGCCATTAAACATAGGAGCTGTGTCTGTTAGAATTTTTTCTTCTCCTATTCTCCTAAGTAATCTAGCTACTACTAGTGCAGTAAACAAGGTTTTAAGGTCAAAATCTAGGACATGCATTTCCTATGTAAATTTAAAAATAATTATGCAGAAAAATTAGAAACAGTATATAACATATTGATTTCAAAAACGAGTTTTTAGCTTAATTATCTAGTGCAAGCTAGTGATATTTTGTTGTAAATTTCATTTTAATAAACACAATACTGATTTTTGTTCGAAAAATTTCACAAAAGTCAAACACACCCTAACTTGGACTAAAAATTTTTCAATTTTATCTAATTTAAATACATTTTTAAACAAAATACATCTAGCTTATGCACTATCAATTGAAGAAGTTTTTAAAGCAAAAGCTGTTTTTAAATTTCCTGCCTAATTCTTTTCAATTTTACATAGGAATAAAATTTGCATGTCCCAGATGTTGACTTTAGTGGAACCTTAAGGCAACACATATTCAAATTAAGAAAGCAAAGCGAAGGTTGTATGGCAAGAAGTCTGTTGAATATCAAAAGATTCAAAATATGATGGATATTAAAAGTATATTTCTTTGTTTACTTCAAATCCTCAACCTCTTCAATTACTGAACTCAATGTGCAGTCAGGGAGATCATCAAAATAAGTTATAATCTTTATAACTGATTTAGGTTATCTGAATTTAAAAAGATAACCATTTTCAGTTACTTTTGTTAAATTGATCACTTTCAAACCTACAAATTTTCATAGTTAGTGTATTTTCCCCCACTAGGCAAAATTTTTTCTGCATTAATTGAACTTTAAACTGTGTAGTTCAGCTATGAGTTTGAAATTGCAAGCTTATCTTATTGGTACGCAAGCCTCTCAAAGATGATGCCCATGGGAAATTAAAATGTCATTATCACAGCACCAGTGCTTAAATAATGATTTCCAATAGATAAACCTTGTAAAGTCATTGATATGCGAGCGTAGCGAGCTCACTATTGTAGAGAGTCTGCCAAATTGCACGAGACTCAAAATACGATGGTTGAAAATAAATTCTGTCACCGGAAACGTTCGATTTTCGGAAGTTTTCGAAAATGTCTGCGCGTGCTGAAAAATTGCGGGAAATAGTAATAAGCTCCCGCAAGGCGGGAGCTAAATTGCCTGAGTATACGTACAATGATGCATGAAACCGGAATAGGTATAAGCTAATCGACATATCCGCACCCAATGGCACGGAATGCAAAATTAATTTTCTACTTTGTAATTTGTACTTCTAAAATTAAAATACGTAAATATTGTATTAATATGAATATTTTGAATATTTCTAGCTAAAGAGATGCATGTAAAGATTTTTTTTAATGAAAACGCTATATATTTCATTGACGTCATAATTGTTCAAAACAAAATTAAAGAATGGCGGGAAACTGTCATTCCAATTTTCGTGGAACAACACAAAGCGTAATGTACATGGCAACTAAATAAATATTCTGCTGAAATATTTCTGCAGTCATAAAATTATAACCTTGTCCATGTTGTGTCTTGAGCAGTATATATCATAATGATAATGTTTTTTCTCAAAACTTTACATTCGAAAATGGAAGTAGAAACTCTCTAAAAGGTGTCCTCTATGACGTCCGGTTCTATCGTCTATTTTAAGCATATAATATGAGAAAGACATTGCCTTAAAAGCTCGCGTAGATAATTCCATTGAAAATTTCGAATAATGCCTGGGACGATGTGTTACTATTTCCCGCAATTTTTCAGCACGCGCAGACATTTTCGAAAACTTCCGAAAATTGAATGTCCGGACAACCGGAAACAGAATGATTTTTCTTCCATAGTATTTTGAGTCTCGTGCAATTTGGCATACTTTCTACATTAGAGAGCTCGCTACGCTCGCATATTATGACGTCATTTTTAGTTTGAGAGAAAAAAAAACACTTCGTCGTTCTGTTTGCAGGAGCGCTCCATGCATTTCTAGCTGTACATGTTATTAAAGAAATAAGGGGACAGCCATTTGATTCTGAAAAGGGGGGTCTGCAGTTTTGGTCTAGTCAGAAAGTTTATTTTCCGCCGTTTTGTGCCGCCGAATTTTTGATATACCTAGAAAAGGATCTTGGGACAGATTTTTTCCCATGGAAGTATAGGCCAGATTATTTATCCCCATTTTTTTTGCAGGCAAGATTATTAATTTACTAGAACTGCAACTCAACCCCGTCAGAATCAAATATGCCATCCCCTAAAATATATCTGCGGGAGGTTTTCAGGTTGAACCTGCATCATATTACTTCGTCCCAAATTATCTCGTTCCAGGCATTATTCGAAATTATCAATGGAATAGATAATATTTTTGTATCTACGCGAGCTTTTAAGGCAATGCCTTTCTCATATTAATCTATCAATTAAGAGCAAAACTTTAGATTTAAGATTAGAATTACAAGAAAATTTTACACTTTTGTAAAATTAGCCATTTTAAGTGTAACCGGAGAGCATGAATTACTTCACAAAATCAACATGTCCTGAGCGGGATTCGATCCCGGGACCTCTAGGTTTACAGTCAGGCGCTCTACCTCTGAACCAAAGAAGTACACAAAAATGTACTTCCCTTGTTCAGGGATAAAGGCTGGCTATTTAAATCTATTAATTAATGACGAAGGGGGCAACCCCGTTACACTTCCCCCTCCTCAAGAGTCATCATACCTTCATGTATGACTCTTAACACAACTTACCCTGGCTAGTTTTCCTGTTCTAACCATCGTGGGTTTTTTAGTTGGGCGCCAATGTAACCGGAGAGCATGAATTACTTCACAAAATCAACATGTCCTGAGCGGGATTCGATCCCGGGACCTCTAGGTTTACAGTCAGGCGCTCTACCTCTGAACCAAAGAAGTACTTCTCTTGTTCAGGGATAAAGGCTGGCTATTTAAATCTATTAATTAATGACGAAGGGGGCAACCCCGTTACATAAGTAATAAAATAGAAAAATAACTGAAACTGGTTACATTATTTAAAAAATCAAGGGAAGTAACTCAAATCTGACTAAAAAAGTAAAAATAAGTAACCTAGAATGGTTATAAAAAAATTATAACTGTTTTTGATGATCTCCCTGACTGATGTGTATTAGCTCAAGCTAAAAATAAATTAAACAAGTCCTAACACAGGTATAGCGGGCGAATTTAATTCTGATTTTCGAATGTCATTTCACATACTTTTTCAACAATACCCAACTCTCCCTTCTTTAAAACATCTCTGATTATTTGACATGCTCGATTGGAAACAGCTACTGAAGAAGATACAAGTCGCATCAGAAGCGGTGATGTTGTAGCGGCCATGTTGTCTCGTGTAAACAGTGATGTCGTAAAAATAGAATTTGCTACCGTAAATTTATTATTTTGAAATACATTCCACTGTTATATATTTCAATAAAATAACATTGATTGAGTAGATATGAAAAATAATGGGACGGATAATGTGTATACTGATAAAACAAACAGTGGAATGTATTTCAAAATAATGAATCGTACTGTTTGCAGCTTTAGGGATAGCCGTCACGTGACGTCACTCTTCTACTGCGCATGTATAATTACTTTCTCTCTTCAAGATGGAGTTGGTGAAGATGTTTTTTATCACGGTGTGTTGAAAAAATCCGTAATTGTTGATTAATTGAAAGGGACAACTCTCTTTATTAAATTTAATGATAGCATGATCACTTTAAAGATCACTTTATACATCTATTTTCCGCATTACTTCGCTCAATGTTTATAAATATACGGAAACTACTGAGGATGTTTCTGGAACCTTCTACTCCACATGTATATTACTTAAGTTAAATACTGCAATTCGTTATTAGAATTATTGAACAGAATATTTTTTTATATAGTCAAAAGATTAGTTGTAAAATTGTAGGCATGCAAGTCTTTCAAGAATCCTTCTGCATTATTATTCTAATTCCTTGATTACACTTACATTGTACAAATGTTTCCAGAACATTCTATTTTTTTTTCACTATTATTAATGAGTGTGTTTCCAGTTACCTGACCCTACTTATTTTTCATGCTTACTCTTTCAATTTTATTGCCATTTTTGCTTAAGCACATTTGAGTTAAACTTTAATTCCACTCAAGGTATCAAAAAGAAACAACCCAACAATAAAAAATAAATCTAAATACATATTTTTATGGCCTGACTGCATATGTGGATCGGCCATATAGTTTTAAATCCTTAGGGGACAACCATTTGATTCTGAGGAAGGGGTGGGGGGGGGGTGGGTTTGTAAATAAATATTCTGGCCAAAGCTGAAAATAAATATTCTGGCCCTCACCCCAAGAAAATATATCCTAGCCCCAGATCTCATAGTATATGAAAAATAAATATTCTTTCCGCAAAGCGATGAAAAATAAATTTTCTGACCCGGAAAATATTGAAAAGAAATATTCTGGCTCGACCGAAACTTCCAGCCCCCCTTAGAATCAAACGTTGTCCCCTTATGTCCGTAACACTTTTGTTAAGTTCTTCATTGAGATTTAGATGAACATCTAGACTTGTAACAATTGAAACAACATTTGGGCCGTAACATAAAGAAGTATTGTTTTATTTTCAAAACTTTGAGATACATGAAATGTACATGTTAAATGTGCAAGACTATTGCATGGATATTGGATAATTGTTGTTGATATTGCATGCGGCTGTTTCACAATATTTTACACAGTCCTATATAACATTGGTTATGCTCATTAAATGACAGGAAAACATGTTTGTTTATCATTGAAAATAGATTTTAAATCCTGCAATTTGATATTCTAACATTTACAGCGATGCATAATACTGCCAGTTGAACATTATATTAAAAAATCAAGATTTTGCAACCTAAAATAGTGCATATTTTGTTGTTATGCTGTAACATTAGAAAATAAGGTAAGTTTTGATGATTTCAGACAGAATATATTTTTTAAGTGTACAATGAAGATTTACTTCCCCCAAAGCAAAATGCACCAGCTTTATTTTGCATTTTATTTCATTAAGATCAGATAAAAATTTAGAAAGTTATGAAGAAATGAAAGAAGGGATACGTTCGTTATGATTTTCATAAAAACAGGAACATATGCTATTTAATCAGTATTTAAAATAAGGCTTTACACAGATTTTCATCAATTAAATCTTTAATTTGTGGAGAAATGTATATACAAGCTGTGAAAAATAATATTATTATACCTATGGAATAGCATGATAACAATTTCTTCATTTTGTTTCAGGTTTGGTTTAGGGACACTTTTTTTGTAGTGTCCGCAACACAGTTATATCTGCTGAACTGCAAGACCTACTGAAAAAGTATTTTGTGTGTTAACAGGTTCCTCCACACTGAAGACATTAATCAATCAATGACGACTTTCTCGATTGATAAGACTTTATAGCATCACATAATTGCTGAACTGTAGAGTCCGCAACCCTGTAGTGTCCGCAACACTCTTAAGTTACTTAAGCTTCAAAGCTGTTTTTTCTCTTCTTATCAACAAAACAATGTTTGAATATCTTCCAATGTTCAGTATTTAACTTGATTTTAATACAAAACAGTATAATTTTTATCAATATAAGGTAAAAATTGTAGCATAACAGGCATAGCATACAATGTATATTTCAACATCTAGAAACTATAAAATGTACACATATATTGCTCTATCAGTAGTATTATTGCTTTATATTTTGAAATTGGTTAAATAATTTAAAACTTTGGCAAAATCTTTTGTAAAATCAATTGTAAAGCAACTTTAACAATATTTCAGAGTGTTGCGGACACTACATGTTTTGTCTCTTACATAAATAATGGCCAAGACCAACACTGAGCAACCAAGAAATCACAGAGAAAATCTGAAAAAGAATGCTGAAAAACATGAAGAAGCAAAGAAGAAGGATAGGCTTCGAAAACAAAAGGCCAGGGCAGAGCTTAAAAAGACAGTGCTCAGACAAAAACACGCTATTGAAGATAAGAAAAAAAAGACTCGAAACGAAAAAGTACAGAGAAAAGAAGAAGGAAAATACATTAGCAAATAACAAAGAAAATTCTGGAAAGAAAAAGAATGCTAAAATTTGATAAATTTTAGATTACATTAAAAAATGTAGTGTCCGCAACGTTTTCAGGCTGCTTTGTAGACCCTTATAATTTTCAAAATCTGAATAAATTGTTAAATTAATTGTTGCTATTTTTTACTATTATACCAATAGTATCAAAATAAGTTGGAATTATCATTTTGTTATCCATAACAAGATTTAAGTATTCATTTATAATAGTATGCTGATTTTCTGAAGGGAGAAAAAAATAGGGTAAAAATTTCATTTTTCAAAAAAAATTAAAGATTATCACGAAACTTTTACTTGTACAACTACACATTATCATAGTTCAAACTTATGGAGACCATAAAGGCATGGTTAATGGTGTTATATAACAAATTTTTCAACATAACAGTTCTTGTATACAATGAAAAAGAGCCTGTGGAAGCCTGGAAACTTATATCAAATACAGGAAAACAAGAAAAGGTTACACAAAAATCTTTTCAGGTTTAAATCTCGAGACATGATTCTTTCTCAAAAATGGCTAGTCATTAAGATTCAATCAAGTTTATTTTTCATCAAATTTGTTACAGTCCTGTGTAAAATATTGTGAAACAGCCGATGAGTTTATGAGTGCAGACAGTGTTTGAAATTAGGATTTGTAATTCACTTGCCGAAATCCTGATTTCTAAAATTATCTCTTTGAAAATTCAATATAACTTTTGTTGAAAATTCAATTGCCTGAAAGGAATTTTACTGGCCAGGGGCTTGTTGACCAGTGCTAAATTCAAAGACTGCAGACAGCATTATTTATTTTTTTTAGGGACAAGAATCATGCAATAACCCTTTTACTTGTTGAGGTCCCATTAATTTTTATGCGGAAATTATACATGTATTAGGATAGGATAGGATCATCTGTGGATGCTGGTTTCTTGGACCACTGTATCCACCTCTTCTATTTGGCTATATAGTCCACATGTCTACTATTCTCCTTGTAAAACAATGTTTCCTGATGACGTCTAATTTGCTACGAAGTTTCTTCATTTTTTTGTCGTTTCTCCTTGTTCTGGTGTCCCATTAAGGTTGAGCAAACCTTCAGTGACCTGACTGACCTCACTGTCATAAATACCTTGCAGTATTTTCAGGAATTTGATCATGTCAATACATGTATTGCTATACAATAAAATGGTTTATTGAATGAAGGAATTAAATTGTTTTGAGTAATATTTTCTTTTATTGTACATGTAGGTAATTTTGAAGGTTTCACTGGCAGCTCCAGGGATTGAGGATTTTGTACATCCAGTACAGCCTGTAAGTTAACTTGTATTGACATTGACATTAAGAAAGATAGTAATACACCAGATTACCATTTTTGTTGTTGATTACTACAATGTACCTCTTTTATCTAAGAAAATATTGCAATATAGACCTTGAACTAAGTATCACATGAGCCTTGATAAAATATTGGTAATGTTATGATAATGTTTTATGCAGAAAAGAACTACTTTTATTTTTCTTGCACAACAGGTCCATAGAAATAAAAAAAAAAAATGCATTAAAATCTTCAAAACAATCAATATTCCAATGTACATGTACATTTACCTATAAAAAATATATAAAACATTGTTTATTTCACATGTTTTAGTTATTTGAAATAATGTAGTATTTATTGTTTTCAGAATCTGAGAGAAGTGAGGATGCCAGATGTTATACAGGTTGTAATTAACTTTTTTTGTTTAAAAGTAAATTCTGGTTTCAGACAATAGTAGAAGATAGTTTACCATTTCCCTGTAAATACTGATTTAATTGATCAAAAATAGTTGAAAGTACATACTTTACTATTAACAATATACTTTTGTGTGCTTTAAAATATAATTTGATTCAATTTGGTACTATATATGTTTAGATAAGCTTTGAAATATTTAGTTTGTATTGACACATTTAAAATAATCCAACATTATCACACCTACTTACTTATAACAGTTACTTTTAATTTTTTAAGTACTAAAGGATTTTCAATGAAATAGCTATTTTGTAATGCTGTATAATTATATTGAAAGAGAAGTACTTATATCCAAGATATTGGGAAAGGAAACCAAATTTAGCATTAAAAACTACATGTATACTAAATGATAGTTGTTTCCCACAAACTACATATTTATGATTTTTAAACACAAACTACATATTTATGATTTTTAAAGAGTTACATACACTTATAACATTTTGATGACTTTATATTTTTTAGAGTGACCCAAGATTTGTTTTTCCATTGGTAAGTGCTTAATTGTAAACAGAACAAGAAAATTCAAACTGTAACAACTTTATATTGATTAAAGCTGTGGAGGTAAAACCGTCCCTTTCATGTGGCAACCTAACGGTGAACAACACTTAACAGGCCAAAAATACTGCAACTCCTCTAGGAGTACATGTAGTCAATGATAACTCATCAGATAATACTTGTACTAGGCTAATAATACTGCACCACTCTAGGAGTACATGTAGTCAATGATTACTCATCAGATAATACTTGTACTAGGCTAATAATACTCCAACACCTCTAGGCATGCATGTAGTCAATGATAACTCATCAGATAATACTTATAACAGGCCAAAAATAATGCAACACCTCTAGGAGTACATGTAGTCAATGATTACTCCTCAGATAATACTTGTACTAGGTTAATAATACTCCAACACCTCTAGGAATGCATGTAGTCAATGATTACTCATCAGATAAGACTTGTACTAGGCTAATAATACTCCAACACCTCTAAGCATGCATGTAATCAATGATTACTCATCAGATAATACTTGTACTAGGCTAATAATACCCCAACACCTCTAGGAATGCATGTAGTCAATGATAACTCATCAGATAATACTTGTAACAGGCCAAAAATACTGCAACACCTCTAGAAGTACATGTAGTCAATGATTACTCATCAGATAATACTTGTTTTAGGCTAAAAATATTGCAACACCTATAGGCATGCATGTAATCATTTTACACTTAAAAGATTTGACTTTGAATTATAATCAAATACACTTTATGACCTAATTTATGAATCTTGCTCTTATCTTTTATTTAATAAACATTTCTCTTTTTTTTAGGTATTGGACCCACTTGAAAGAAGTCGGATGGATACCAGTTTAGAAAGAACAAGGCAGGATGAGTATTTGAATTTGTATGGTTTGTATAGACAACCTATTATAGGCGATGGTAATTGTCTTTTTAGGGCTGTAAGTCTGGCATTATATGGTAATCAGGATCACCACCAAGATTTGCGAAATCTTGCCATAAATGAAATAGAACAAAATTTAGATGTTTTTGGAATGTTTTTTATTTCTAATCATAATGTTGAAATTCAAGAGGAATTAGGTCGTTTAAGACAGTTGGGCACATTTGCAGGACAGGAATCAATTTTGGCATTGTCTAGACATTTTGGCATTAATATCTTGGTAACATTTGGTGGTGATCCTGAAAACCCTAATGTTGCAACACATGAACATGACTTTGGAAACTCTAGGAATAGAATTCATTTAGTTTGGACAAGAGCTGGCGGAGGTCACTATGAAACTGTAACAGAATATATTCCATCAGACAATGATATTGATGATTCATTACAAAATTTTCAAAAACCTAGTAGTAATTATATTTGGAATTTAAAAGTACCTGGATGCAAAAAAGTTTTTTTGGATTCTGTTTGTCCAGACAATAGTCCTAAAGAAACAATTACTTCACCTAAATTGTCACAAATTAATTCTTTTCATTCCTATGGCAAAACTGATGGTGAAATTAACATAAAAGATAAAAATACTTGTGGCATTTGTTTAAAATCCTTTAATCAAAAATCCCATTTGAATAGGCATATAAAAGAAGTCCATGATAAAGTCAAGGAGAATGACAAGAGAATGAATTGTCTTGTTAGTTCTTGTGAAATTCAGTTTTTCCATGTTGAAGAATTAATAAATCATTTAATTAGTTTTCATGAAGCAGATATTTCTGTAGAAACTCTCTCATTTGAATCTCTGGAATCATTTAATAAATTTGTGCAGGAAGAGTCCATAAAATTTAATACTAGATTTGTTCAGCATCGCAAAAAAACTTTCAATAAAGATGGCAGTCATCGATTTATATTGGTTTGTCATAGGGATGGTAAGCAAAGAATTAAAACAGAAAGAAAAAGGAAAGAATTTAAAAAAGGTTCCTGCAAACTAAATGATTTGTGTTTGTCAAGGCTGTCTGTTTTAGTTTCAAAAGATGGTGATGTAAAGGTTAAGTATATAAAATCACATTCTCACTCTTTAAGTTTTGAACAAAGTAAATTTCTCCCAATACCTGATCAAATAAAATCTGAAATTTCAACTATGCTAGCATTAAATATTCCTATAAATACAATTTTAAACAAGATTAGGGAAAAGTTTGGTGATAGAGATAATAGGGATGACTTGACTGATTTAAAACATTACCATTTAATAGATAGAAAAACCATTCATAATTTAAAACAAAAAATTGTAGACTCTTCAGTCATCAGGCACAGTGATGATGCAACTTCAACCTTTTTAAGAGTAGATGCATTAAGAAAAGAAAAATTTGATCCCATATTAATTTATAAACCACAAGGGGTAATTGATGACACCTTTGGTTTAAGTATAAATGATTTTATGCTTGCACTTATGACAAAACAGCAGTTAGAAATGTATGAAAAATTGGCTCCTCTCATTATTTGTTTGGATTCCACCCATAAAACAAACACTTATTCTTTCAAATTGATTACTCTATTAGTACCTGATGAATTTAGACATGGATATCCTGTAGCTTTTTGCATCTCAAATCGAGAGGATGAATTGGCATTGTCATTGTTCTTAAAAGCTGTTAAAGATAAAAGTCCTTCTACTAAAATTAATTATTTGATGACAGATGATGACAATGCTGGGTGGAATGCTGCAAAAAATGTTTATGGAGAAAATATAAATCATTTCTTATGTATTTGGCACATTCATAAAAATTGGCGTTTAAAAATTAAACAACATATAAAAGACAATGAAGAACAAGCTCAAATTTATTGTATTTTATGTGCAGCATTAGAAACTAAGAGTGAAGAGAGATTTAATGACTATATTTCAATCTTAATAAATAAACTTTCTGAGTCTTGTCCCCCTTTTTTGGAATATTTCACAAAATATTATCTTTCTAGAAAGGAAAAGTGGGCAATGTGTTTTAGGACAGGTGAATATGGCAATGTTAACACCAATATGTACTTAGAGAGTTTCCATAATCAGCTTAAAACTATATATCTAGAAGGAAAAAGGAATCGTAGAATTGATATTCTTCTTGAAACATTACTTCAAATAGAAAACAACATTTATTTTAAACATTTAAAGGCAGACATTTATAGCATACCCTCTGATAAAGATATTCAAAATTTTGATAGACATCAATCTAGTTTTGAAATATCAGATACTTTAATTAACCATGTAAATGAAAGAACATTTTCTGTATTATCAAATAACAATCTTTATACAATTTGTCACCTCAACAAAAATTGTCCTGAATCACATTGCTTTAATAAATGTAAAAAATTTCCATGTATAAATTTATGTCGACACATCCTTTCCTGTAATTGTTATGACTTTAGTGAGGGAAACATATGTAAGCATTTACATAAAATTCAATCTATTTTAAATAAAGATCAACCTGATCAAATTATATCTGAACATTGGGAAAATACATGTATGAAAGATGATAAACAAGATTCTTCTGAAAGTCAGGCTAACAAATCTTCTATACTGTCAAAAAAAAATGTATTAAGGAGCGATTTGAAAAGATTTGGGAGCAAGTTGAAACTAGTCAGTCTGTTCAAGATTTTCGACTTGATAATATAATATCAACTTTAGATTATATTATAGCAGCAAATGATGGCTCTGAAAAACTTGGTACATTAAGTCAAATGAAGAAAACTGAACAAATCGCTCCAAATGCAAATAATATTTTACAGCCTAGGTTTAAATCTACAACTTTTTCAACTGGCAGAAAGAAAAAAATTCCATTCAAAAAGCCATCTTTGGAAGAAAAAAATAAACTTCTCAAATTATCAAACTCAGCACAGCAAATTCAAAAGCAAGGTCCTTCTGTGGCACCATATCCACCCCTTCGTTTGGTACCTTCAAGTCAGCCCCCTGTTATCCAACCTCAAGGTCAAGCTCCTATTCTGAATACACAACAAGGGTTGCCTAGTAACTTTTTGGTACCACCATCCTTGTTTGGTAGGCCCATAACAATTATAGGAAAGGACGGAAAAAAACAAAAAATAGTTTTTTCACGGCCACCAATAAATTCCACTGATGATAGTTTGGACTCCTAAATTAAAACCAAAAAATCAATACCCTTCACCGCTTGCGTTCGTTGTTTAATTAATTTATTTTTCAAATGTTTTAGTTCATGAGAAAAAAGTTTATTTCAACATATCCTGGGTATTTATAGGGATGATCATGGTATCATGGTATTGTCCAAGTATTTATTTGTTAATTTAGCTCATTTTTCTTGAATACCTTTATTTTTAGAAAAGGTTACTACATATCTTTATTTTTATGAACTAAAACATTGTTTTATTATTTGTTTGCATGCTATTAAATTTATTATATTTATTTTTGCATATTTTGTTTTATTTATTATTATTACACATATTTATTGTTATTGTTAATTATGGTTTATTCTTGTTATTACATGTATTTATATACGTTGTTAGTATCTGATAAAAAAAAATTGGCTGGGTGTTTCCTCACGAGCCCTGTGTGTTATCATTTACATTGTTCGCCTAGGCTGTGAGGAAACTCAAAAATGGGACTTTTTATTTCTTTGTTAGTTTATTCTTGTTATTATTCATATACTTTGTTAGTGTTCTGTTTTCTGATAAAAAAAATGCCTGGGTGTTTACTCACGAGCCCTGTGTGTTATCATTTACATTGTTCGCCTAGGCTGTGAGGGAAACTCCTAATTGGGTATTTAAAAAAAAAAAAAAAAATTAAAAAAAAAATGATAAAAAATAAAAAATAAAAATAAATTTTAAAAAAAATTTACTCCTCAGCTGCAATACCTCCTTGTTGGTTGTGAGTGGGAAACGCTCCAATAAATCATAGTTCTTTTGGAGTAGGCTAAAGTTGCAGCACAGTAATGATTAATCAGGATCTCAGCAATATTTTGAAATACAAAGACAAAAGGGATACTTTTCCTGACAGGTAATTCATGTTCTTGTCATCTTTAGGCATCCCAATCCCTTTATTACATTTATAAACATCTCTGAAACCATTTTAGGGCATTTTCAAACCTTTTTAAGCCCAATTTACAAAAGAAGGGGAGCATATAGTGTTTGGGTCTGTTGTTTGTCCGTTGGCCTTGGGCATTATGTCTTTTGGGCATATTCTTTTTCAAAATATTTTAAAATTGTGTTTTGATATAATTTGTCAACAAACATGGCAGAACAGGACAATGGATAAAATTGATAAAAAACATTCAAAGGAATGAATCTGAAGAATCTTAGGCCCTGGGAGTGTCTTTTAAGTTTGGCAAATTCATTTGTTAACATTATTCTGTGTACGAGGGTTCGATTCCCTCCCCAGGCTTTAATTTAATGCTGGTGCAAAGTTGGGCAAATTGCCTGGTGGCCCCGCACAGAACTTGTATTTTTCTATTTCTGCATTATTCTCCCTCGCATATAAAACTATACACCTGTATAAAAGTTAAGCTCCCATGGTTCTTTTTTAAGTCATACAATTTCAAAACACCTTCAAACTATTAATAAACTGTTAGTCCTTCTAAATTGTTAATTTTGGGAACTAAAACTGCAATGTTAAGCACAACTTAAAACATGCTTTAAATCAATAAAATAACTTTTTTATGCCCCATCTATGCAAGATGGGGGCAGATAGCGTTCAGGTCTGAGCATCTGTCCATCCAAAAATATTGCGAGATGTCAGACATATTCTTGTATATTTACATAACATGCCATGGCAAAATCAATAGCTTATGTACATGTACATAAACATGGTCTTCAAAAAGGATTGCCACCTACATGACCTGAAGCACAAAACTGTTATTAAGTTGTCAAATTGCATTTAAAAATAATTATGGTAATAATTAATAATTTGAGGTTCTTATATACCGCTTTTCACAACAGTTATGTCGTCTCAAAGCGGTTCACAAATTATTATCCATGGTTATTGAGCCATGCCAACTATAATCATTCTCAGCTCCTAGTGGAGTATTGTATACAGCCGTAGCTGCTGTACAGGTCCTAACAGCTATCATTCAACATTTCCATCACTACCAAACCACGTACTTATTTACAGCCGAGTCGACTGGAATTGAAGTAAAATATCTTGTTCAAGGATACTGGATTGGAACTCACGACCCTTCGGTAGCCAGTCCAATGCCTTAACCATTACACAACCGTGTCTTCATGTAAATCAAAACAAGAGTCTGGTATATCCACCTCTAGCATGATGGACTACTTGAACCTTTGGTCTTGTACTGCCAGTTAGAAGTCTGGTTTCTTGTAGATTTTTCAGCTATTATTCAAGGTGAAAATGTGCTTCTTACCAATTTTGAAATTGAAAGAGTGTTCCACCTAGAAAAAAAATGGAGATGATAGGCCTAAATTGCCCAAAATCTGCATTTTTACCTTGAAATTTATGGAATGTTTATTTAAAGCAATATATATTTTGAATAATTACAAAGAGGATCACATGTGAGGTTTCTCAAGCATATTTTATCTCCAAAATTAAAAATATCCTAATATTCATCATTAATATGTCTAAAAGGCACAAGACATTCAAGCTAAGTGTTCATGAGAATCTTTAAAAAAAAACTAGATACAATTACTTAGTTTACGACACATTTATATGTTTATATTGAGTTGAAATTTATTTCTAGACATAATTATTTTGTTGTGTTTCTGTCTTGTCTTATTGTTGGCATGAAATCTGTTTTTATTAGCTTTACATGTATGAACATACATGTAGAACATTATTTTTTTTCAATCAATCAATCAGGGGTTCCACAAAATAAATACATATAATATTCGTGTCACAAAACAAATAAAACACGTCGTTTTAAAACATTTTTACATTTAATAAATTGGCTTTTTCCGTCCAACATTTGTTTATTTTTGTCGTGTTTACGCGTTGTTTAACAATACCTTCATTATAACATTTATAATTTAATAAAATGGCTTTTTCCGTCCAACATTTGTTTATTTTTGTCGTGTTTACAAAGGAAAATATTTTACCATGCGCAGTAGAAGAGTGACGTCACGTGACGGCTATCCCTAAAGCGCACGTTTCCGGTTCGTCCCCTACGTATCGACTCCAGGCCATCAATGACCTTAGGTCATCTGTGCTTTCGTCATATATTTATGTGTAGGCAAAGTGCGCATGTCATACCTACTTTCGCTTTTGAGCCGCCAAATACAACTGCAAATACAACATACATTTGTACGCTTATCCTGTAACCACTGCCATTCATCAGCACATCATGGTACCATGCATTCACTTTTCAAACTAGGCATGAAGACGTGCGATCCCCTCAATCGGCAATGCATTCGACATAATAACCCCGCGTAACCAGTCTGTTTTAAAGTCTGCCCTTCCAAAAGTTGTGTGTCACAGTATGTCAGTAATGTTAGCTTGTATTTATGTGTATTTTGAGAAATATTGACCATATATGCCCCGTTTAATTATGCAGGAAATTGCGTCGGGAGGCTGACGTTAATAAAAAAACAAATCCAAATATTGTCAATATTTTTTAACCTCAGCCTCCAGAAACGAAACCCAGCGAAACGAAACAACTGCAAGAAAGTCACCTTAGGTAACGCAGCGTCATGTAGTTGTTTGTTTGAAATGATACTTAGCGATGTTACGAAAAATAGAGGCACGGTTTTAAAAGTTTCTGCTGAATAGAATGACGGAAAATTGTAAATTAAAATTTCCATAATTGATAAGGATGAATGGCCAAGTGAGAATTATTTATTCTCTCCTTTAATCTAATTAACATGATCAAGCTATCTACCGTTAATCTAGGAAATTAAAAAAGTTTCCCTGTAAAGTACATGATTTGTATTGGAAATCGTTTGTGAAGAACCTAGGGTGGATCAGGGTGAAGACAGATAACAGAAAACTGCAAACCAGCCATGAAAGAACATAACTATCACATTTCTTTCTGTTGTTTAGACTTTTAATATTTTGAATATAGAGTCCTTTTGTACTTGGTCTAAGTGCTGCTGGTGAGCAGGAATACATTTATGAAATTACCATACAGCTCTTTAAAATCACTTTCAGTTGACGTTATCATTATGACCTTGTGTGCATTTACTCCATTATATTTTCATAATTTGTACAGCAGTTACATATTTGTCTTTGTCAGATATGCAATGTACGACGTTTACCTGTTTTATCTCAGAAAACATGGACAACAATGCCTCTTCATTTCTCGATTTAACATGAATAATAAAGGGGTATGGATTAAATGTGCATGAGACAAGATGGCAATACATATATGTAGTAAAAGCAAACGTAGTAGGTAGACTTATTGTTTTTGTTCAGTTTTCAAAATTATTCTGCCAGAATTTGTCCGATCGAATTCTCAGACTAGCTGACCAAACTTAATGGAACTTCTCCACATGTCATATCCCTGCCCAGATGTGAATGCAAGTCTTGGAATTTGGTTGTTGCCATGGAAACGAAAAATGGCGGTAAAATTGAAAGTGCTCAGAATTGGATGAAATTTTATACTAAAACGAAGATTAATAAAGACAGGTGAACCAACGTCGTGAATGTCTCGTTTCGGAAGAGGCCAGTGTAGTGGATACCTTATGGTATGCAGGGCGTCATCATAGAAAATTAAATAATAGCAAAGGATGACAGCAACACTCCATTGGTCTGCATTATATTTATTTGTATACCGTGGTCGACATGTTTCGCCCAAAGAAGGGCGTCATCAGGACAAAAAATACAAAATAAATCTTACTGAAGTACTAAAGTTGGTTCTTTACAAGTCACATGATTATGATTATGACGTTACTGTAAAATTGAACATGGAAAATTTCAGGACGTTACTGTAAACTTAAACGTTTTTATAAACAAGTAGTCTTTGTAAATCACTCCAATGGGCATACCACCAAAGCTGCTCCCTACCACTTCTATCGGCTTCGCTCCTGGACCAACAGAGTTACTACTTCCGACAGCGTCGGCAATAGATTTAGCAGTAGATTGCCTCAATCAGGAAGTAAATCGGCAATGCTGGTTCGCGTTGGTATCGTGTTGGTATTCATTATAAATCCTTATTTCTGTATCAAATCCGGCTGGTTAAATTAAGTTCTAACATGGTAACATCTTTTAGTTGGTGCAACGATTTTCCATTTTTTTACGGTTATATATCTTGTGTCTTACTCTTGGTGCTCTTCTTGAATATCGCTCTTTTTCATCTTTATGCCGTGGCTGTATTAGGGCAGCGCGTTTTGCGAGACGGATTCCTAAGAATGCAGGGGTTCACTATAGTAAATAAATAATAAAGACAGGTGAACCAACGTCGTGAATGTCTCGTTTCGGAAGAGGCCAGTGTAGTGGATACCTTATGGTATGCAGGGCGTCATCATAGAAAATTAAATAATAGCAAAGGATGACAGCAACACTCCATTGGTCTGCATTATATTTATTTGTATACCGTGGTCGACATGTTTCGCCCAAAGAAGGGCGTCATCAGGACAAAAAATACAAAATAAATCTTACTGAAGTACTAAAGTTGGTTCTTTACAAGTCACATGATTATGATTATGACGTTACTGTAAAATTGAACATGGAAAATTTCAGGACGTTACTGTAAACTTAAACGTTTTTATAAACAAGTAGTCTTTGTAAATCACTCCAATGGGCATACCACCAAAGCTGCTCCCTACCACTTCTATCGGCTTCGCTCCTGGACCAACAGAGTTACTACTTCCGACAGCGTCGGCAATAGATTTAGCAGTAGATTGCCTCAATCAGGAAGTAAATCGGCAATGCTGGTTCGCGTTGGTATCGTGTTGGTATTCATTATAAATCCTTATTTCTGTATCAAATCCGGCTGGTTAAATTAAGTTCTAACATGGTAACATCTTTTAGTTGGTGCAACGATTTTCCATTTTTTTACGGTTATATATCTTGTGTCTTACTCTTGGTGCTCTTCTTGAATATCGCTCTTTTTCATCTTTATGCCGTGGCTGTATTAGGGCAGCGCGTTTTGCGAGACGGATTCCTAAGAATGCAGGGGTTCACTACGTTTTGCGAGACGGATTCCTAAGAATGCAGGGGTTCACTATAGTGAACCCCTGCATTCTTAGGAATCCGTCTCGCAAAACGCGCTGCCCTAATACAGCCACGGCATAAAGATGAAAAAGAGCGATATTCAAGAAGAGCACCAAGAGTAAGACACAAGATATATAACCGTAAAAAAATGGAAAATCGTTGCACCAACTAAAAGATGTTACCATGTTAGAACTTAATTTAACCAGCCGGATTTGATACAGAAATAAGGATTTATAATGAATACCAACACGATACCAACGCGAACCAGCATTGCCGATTTACTTCCTGATTGAGGCAATCTACTGCTAAATCTATTGCCGACGCTGTCGGAAGTAGTAACTCTGTTGGTCCAGGAGCGAAGCCGATAGAAGTGGTAGGGAGCAGCTTTGGTGGTATGCCCATTGGAGTGATTTACAAAGACTACTTGTTTATAAAAACGTTTAAGTTTACAGTAACGTCCTGAAATTTTCCATGTTCAATTTTACAGTAACGTCATAATCATAATCATGTGACTTGTAAAGAACCAACTTTAGTACTTCAGTAAGATTTATTTTGTATTTTTTGTCCTGATGACGCCCTTCTTTGGGCGAAACATGTCGACCACGGTATACAAATAAATATAATGCAGACCAATGGAGTGTTGCTGTCATCCTTTGCTATTAAAACGAAGATTGTATTAAAGTGTTTTCTAATCTTAGAATTTTCAAATTTGGCAACTGGAAACAGAAAAAATGGGAAAAATTTATCAGAATTCAATGAAATTTTACTGAAAGGAGGACTAGCAACTTTGTTGGGTAAAACATAGACACACAATTAAAAATTAAATCTCTTTGATGTCGTATTCTAGTCTTTTTTTGTGTTGTTCTGTAATCAGGGTGGCAAAAATAATAAAATTTGAATCACTTAATTTTATGGGAAAAATAAAACCAGATAGCAATATTGATTCCCTTCCAATCAGTACATTTAAAATAATTTGGGATTTCCTTTTTAATTTTTAAATTATCGAATCTTTCATATTTCAGGATGATTTCATTCACTTTATATTCCGTTCCGTTTCGTTTCGATTCCCTGATAGTAAAGTCTATCACAAAGACCTGAGGTCATTTTCCTCTGTATAGGATGATTCCCTGATAGTAAAGTATCACACAAAGACCTGAGGTCATCCCCCTCTGTATAGGATGATTTCCTGATAGTAAAGTATCACCCAACGACCTGAAGTCATCCCCCTCTGTATAGGAGGAATACTTGATAGTAAAGTATCACACAAAGACCTGAGGTCATCCCCCTCTGTATAGGAGGAATACTTGATAGTAAAGTATCACACAAAGACCTGAGGTCATCCCCCTCTGTATAGGAGGAATACTTGATAGTAAAGTATCGCACAAAGACCTGAGGTCATCCCCCTCTGTATAGGATGATTTCCTGATAGTAAAGTATCACACAAAGACCTGAGGTCATCCCCCTCTGTATAGGATGATTCCCTGATAGTAAAGTATCACCCAACGACCTGAAGTCATCCCCCTCTGTATAGGAGGAATACTTGATAGTAAAGTATCACACAAAGACCTGAAGTCATCCCCCTCTGTATAGGAGGAATACTTGATAGTAAAGTATCATCCAAAGACCTGAGGTCATTCCCCTCTGTATAGGATGATTTCCTGATAGTAAAGTATCATCCAAAGACCTGAGGTCATTCCCCTCTGTATAGGATGATTTCCTGATAGTAAAGTATCATCCAAAGACCTGAGGTCATCCCCCTCTGTATAGGATGATTTCCTGATAGTAAAGTATCACACAAAGACCTGAAGTCATTCCCCTCTGTATAGTATGATTTCCTGATAGTAAAGTATCACACAAAGACCTGAGGTCATCCCCCTCTGTATAGGAGGAATACTTGATAGTAAAGTATCACACAAAGACCTGAGGTCATCCCCCTCTGTATAGGATGATTCCCTGATAGTAAAGTATCACACAAAGACCTGAGGTCATCCCCCTCTGTATAGGAGGAATACTTGATAGTAAAGTATCACACAAAGACCTGAGGTCATCCCCCTCTGTATAGGAGGAATACTTGATAGTAAAGTATCACACAAAGACCTGAGGTCATCCCCCTCTGTATAGGAGGAATACTTGATAGTAAAGTATCACACAAAGACCTGAGGTCATCCCCCTCTGTATAGGATGATTTCCTGATAGTAAAGTATCATCCAAAGACCTGAGGTCATTCCCCTCTGTATAGGATGATTTCCTGATAGTAAAGTATCATCCAAAGACCTGAGGTCATTCCCCTCTGTATAGGATGATTTCCTGATAGTAAAGTATCACACAAAGACCTGAGGTCATCCCCCTCTGTATAGGAGGAATACTTGATAGTAAAGTATCGCACAAAGACCTGAGGTCATCCCCCTCTGTATAGGATGATTTCTTGATAGTAAAGTATCACACAAAGACCTGAGGTCATCCCCCTCTGTATAGGATGATTTCCTGATAGTAAAGTATCACACAAAGACCTGAGGTCATCCCCCTCTGTATAGGATGATTTCCTGATAGTAAAGTATCACACAAAGACCTGAGGTCACCCCCCTCTGTATAGGAGGAATACTTGATAGTAAAGTATCGCACAAAGACCTGAGGTCATTCCCCTCTGTATAGGATGATTTCCTGATAGTAAAGTATCATCCAAAGACCTGAGGTCATCCCCCTCTGTATAGGATGATTTCCTGATAGTAAAGTATCATCCAAAGACCTGAGGTCATCCCCCTCTGTATAGGATGATTTCCTGATAGTAAAGTATCACACAAAGACCTGAGGTCATCCCCCTCTGTATAGGATGATTTCCTGATAGTAAAGTATCACACAAAGACCTGAGGTCATCCCCCTCTGTATAGGATGATTTCCTGATAGTAAAGTATCACCCAACGACCTGAAGTCATCCCCCTCTGTATAGGAGGAATACTTGATAGTAAAGTATCATCCAAAGACCTGAGGTCATTTTCCTCTGTATAGGATGATTCCCTGATAGTAAAGTATCACACAAAGACCTGAAGTCATTCCCCTCTGTATAGGATGATTTCCTGATAGTAAAGTATCACACAAAGACCTGAGGTCATCCCCCTCTGTATAGGATGATTTCCTGATAGTAAAGTATCACACAAAGACCTGAGGTCATCCCCCTCTGTATAGGATGATTTCCTGATAGTAAAGTATCATCCAAAGACCTGAGGTCATTCCCCTCTGTATAGGATGATTTCCTGATAGTAAAGTATCACACAAAGACCTGAGGTCATCCCCCTCTGTATAGGAGGAATACTTGATAGTAAAGTATCACACAAAGACCTGAGGTCATCCCCCTCTGTATAGGATGATTTCCTGATAGTAAAGTATCACACAAAGACCTGAGGTCATCCCCCTCTGTATAGGATGATTTCCTGATAGTAAAGTATCATCCAAAGACCTGAAGTCATCCCCCTCTGTAAAGGATGATTCCCTGATAGTAAAGTATCACACAAAGACCTGAGGTCATCCCCCTCTGTATAGGATGATTTCCTGATAGTAAAGTATCATCCAAAGACCTGAGGTCATCCCCCTCTGTATAGGATGATTTCCTGATAGTAAAGTATCATCCAAAGACCTGAGGTCATCCCCCTCTGTATAGGATGATTTCCTGATAGTAAAGTATCACACAAAGACCTGAGGTCATCCCCCTCTGTATAGGAGGATTTCCTGATAGTAAAGTATCACACAAAGACCTGAAGTCATCCCCCTCTGTATAGGATGATTCCCTGATAGTAAAGTATCACACAAAGACCTGAGGTCACCCCCCTCTGTATAGGAGGAATACTTGATAGTAAAGTATCGCACAAAGACCTGAGGTCATTCCCCTCTGTATAGGATGATTTCCTGATAGTAAAGTATCACACAAAGACCTGAAGTCATCCCCCTCTGTATAGGATGATTTCCTGATAGTAAAGTATCACACAAAGACCTGAGGTCATCCCCCTCTGTATAGGAGGAATACTTGATAGTAAAGTATCACACAAAGACCTGAAGTCATCCCCCTCTGTATAGGAGGAATACTTGATAGTAAAGTATCACACAAAGACCTGAGGTCATCCCCCTCTGTATAGGAGGAATACTTGATAGTAAAGTATCACACAAAGACCTGAGGTCATTCCCCTCTGTATAGGATGATTTCCTGATAGTAAAGTATCATCCAAAGACCTGAGGTCATTCCCCTCTGTATAGGATGATTTCCTGATAGTAAAGTATCACACAAAGACCTGAGGTCATCCCCTTCTGTATAAGATGATTCCCTGAACTATTTAGTAAAGTATTATACAACGAGGTCTTGGTAGGAAAATATATCAAGCAATGAAGATGTTTCAAAATAAAAACATAGTGTCTTAGAGGCATTCTCAACACGTTGGTTTTATTTGCAGATTGAAATAAGTCAAGAAAATGAAGTTTTCTGTTCCTGCCAGAGACTCTGGAGTGGGGAATTTATGGTCCAGTGTGACCAGTGCACTGGCTTTTTTCACCCTGAGTGTGAAGGGACTTCAAAGAAAGAGGTGGAGTACTGCAGCAAATATTTTTGCAGAGACTGCAAATCAAAAGGGTAAGATAAATGATGTGTCATACATTTCTACAGATTATTTATAAGCCATGCATTCTGCACAAGTTTTCCAGGTCAAAGTATAATAGATTTTCACCAAAAATGTTCTTCCCAAGCTGTGTCCATAGATAGCTTGTTTTGGTTTTGGAAAACTCAGTAGACCAGGCCCCTATGGCATAAAACTTTCCAGTACGATTTCTGTACTCATACTTGAAAATCAACCAATCAAAATTGCTCAATTTGAATATTCACGCCCTCCGAGCACAAATTTCGTACTCGGAGTACTGAGCAAAGTTTTATGACATATATGCCAGAAGTTTACTTTTTCTCAATCCATATCATCAGAGAATGTCTTTAAAATGCATAGTTTCATTTAATTACATTTAGCATTGTGTGAAATATGTATACTAATTGTAGGTTTTTTGTTACATGTATTTCTTAACTGTTATATTTAAAATAGCTAATCCATTTTGAGGATACAAATAAAAAATTATAAAGTCTTGCACAAACATAATACATTGAATTAGGAAAAACTTATAAGTGTATCTCGTCCAACAGGGTTTGATGGACTTCAACAAACTTTTTTGCATTAAAATGGATGTGCACAAAGAAAATAATAATTAAGGTCTAATGAATTTTTTGCGGAATAACATGGAATGAATTAATTTTACTTTGAAATTGGCGAATGAAATGAATTAGCTTTAATAGGTATCTTGTAGTGAGTTCTAATCAGAATTCCTGTAATTATGAGATCATTGATCATGAAGTATATACCATATTACTTTGTCCTTTCTTTTGTTTTTTTTTTATTTTGGCTAATTGTACAAAGTATACGTTCTTAGCAAGCACAAAATCATTTGTGAAATCCAGCAAACCAACCTTGATTATGCTGATTATGCCCAGTAAACAGACAGTCACGAAAGCTTTTAGTTTATTATGTGTAGTTTAACAATTTGAACCAATTTATATATTCCAGTGAAGTAAGGATGTATAGGAATAAGAGAGGAGGGGTAATTGCCATTAATGAGCATAGTATGGGTACACTTAGGAATGACAGCGATATAGATGATGGCTGCCTTGAAATGCTTCAAAGGTAAACATTTATTTTTCTTTTCTTTTATTTGTTTCATACAGACTCGACTTATTTTCTGCATACATGAAATGTGAAACATTACAGTTTTTTTCCCTACCAATCCCATATTGGCTCCAGACGTCCATATCAGCTTGAGGGCCAGATATTGATGGAGGGTTGATATAGAATTGATATATTATATGGGATCTAAATATCATCACAAGTGATTACTCACCTAGGATGTGTTAGGAGTTTCATCATGTACATGTACTACTAGTATATCTCCTATATCTCTTACTTGGTTACAAATTTGCAGAAAAGCTATTTTGCATGAAATATATATGTAGAAAACTTCCTTTTATTGACTAGGATAGGATATCCACATCACATGACCCACATTAGAATCGGAAAGATAGAAACCTATGCATACAATACCAAGTTAAAATGTGCATTAAACAAAAATAAAAACTAACAACACTATATTTATCTTTTTGCTCTTCTGGTGTTATATATGGCAAGCCGTTTTTATATTTATTCTATTCATAAGATATCTCATATTTTATATCAGATATCTTATATATTTTAGAAGATATCTCATATATTTTAGAAGATATCTCATAAAATATATAAGATATCTTATAAAGTTATGAGGTATCTTATTTAAAAAAATAAGATATCTTATAAAAAATTCCTTTATGAGATACAATGTATCTTTTTTAAGCTTATGAGATATCTTATAAAATTTATAAGCCATCTCATATCTTTTATAAGATATCTTATAAAGTTTATAAATGTTTATGAGATATCTTATAAAAAGAATAAATAACTAACGGTATTTTGAGAAGAGATTTATCAAACATCACACACTTAAGATTTCCAGTACAGTGTTCACTCGTGCGAAAAAAGTAGCCTGTATCAGGACAGGAATGTGTTTTTTTTTCCTCTGGTTTTTTACCCGGCTTTGAGTCAGAGAAGGACAGAAGGTGGCAGTAGTGCAAGGTACATTTAAATTGTGTTCGCATAGTCTTCTTTAAATTCTTGAATAATTGAAGCATGAATTTTAGTGATGAAAAAATACACAGGTTCACAGATGCATTGCAATATTTCCTTTTATGAACCAGAAATCAATTCCAAAAATTGGCTGTATTTTGCAAATGACCTATTATAGATTAGTCTATGGTAGAAACAACATTTTACAGTTGAACAGCATTTAGAATTTGATACCTCTAAGGTAAAAATATCATGATCCATATTGTGATACGAAACAAAACTTATCACTGGTAATACATAAACATACTGCCATTGTACATGTGTGGGTATAATGGTGGATTACACTAAAAATATCATCCTAGACCTAAAAGGTTTCGGTTATGTTATAAATGAAGATCATATCATAAATCGGATAAAGGAAAAAGGAATATGAAATGAAAAAAAAATGCAAATTTTCAATTTTTATTATTTCATATTTAATTCAAAAGTCTTTTTTGATTACAGATTGCTCATGGAATAAAATACCTAGAGTATATAACATGAACTTACATAGCTTCTTTCATTTCTTGGATGTAACAATGAACTGATTCTGAAATTGCTGATTTTTATAGATTTTTATTCTGTAAATCAAATCTCTATGACAACTAATCGATAACACTACATCATTTTTCAGTGTGGATGACCAAATGTATCAACGTGTGCGACCATATTTTCCTGACTCACTATTTGAGAAGGATTTTTCCTTTATGATTATTAATTCTGGGTACGTATATTACAAAGAAAATAGTATGGGTTAAAATGCATGTATCATTAAAAAACAAAAAAAAGAACCATTTGTTTAAGTGCAACAAGGTACCATCTTTACATATATTTTGCTGGGACTTATTACTTTTTATGGACTTTATTTGTATTGATGCAAAAATATGACTGTAATTTATTAATGTCTTTGTGTAACAATATATAAATTTATGATTTTCATAAGGAAAAGAGCCATGAAAATTTGAAGCCAGCAAACAATAACAAATCCAAATAATTGATCAGATGCTTTGGAATGATCGTATTTGTCATAATAAATGTGTTGATTTCTAAATATGCACAATAATTATGCTGTTATGGGCCTTTTTTATAACCACTTCGTTATCTATTTATTTAGAGGACATTGGCTGTTGGCCCTGCTCCTGCATATTGGAAGGCAGCATAGAGAATATGCCTTGGTAAATGGCAAGAAAAGTACAGTTATTAGGTAAACAGCATTAAAACTTTGATCCCTACCTCTATCAGTCTATATAATGGTAACCTGATGTGATATTGCATCATAACATTGACCTGGAATAGTACTACATGATTAACTGACAATAAGGCGTCTGTGACCTACATTTTATGCTTGAGTGACTTTGGTTAAACAAAATTTTCAAGTCCATTTCTCAATACCTGAACCTGATATACTTCACCATAGTGATCATAAATGAGGATAAATTAATATCTAGCATTTACTTTATTCTTAATATGAAGTTATTTTTCCTGAATTATGATTTAATTCATATACATTTACCCAATATTATAAAAAAAAAATACTAAGATTAAAGGCGGGGCATCCTTGTCCTATAGACACATTCTCTAGTTTCTTCTAAATATTTGACGAAAAGATATGGAGTAAATGCACACGAGACCATAAAACATGTGAACTCCAACTACAATAAATTTTAGATATACTGGATTGCAATTTCGGCAACTCATGCCTCCTCAGCAGTATTAGGTTCAAAAAGTGGAAAATCAGCTCAATAGACGCTTTACGTACATGCCAGTCCGATACCTTTCATGTGTCCTTGACCTCAATTGCATGGTTCAGTGACTTTGTCAATTTTTTCTTCTAAAGTCTATTTTTCAGCAACTGCAATGACTACCTCATCATATATTGTTTATAGCAAGATCTGTATGGGTACATGCCAGTCCGACATCTGTCATGTGTCCTTGACCTCAATTTCATGGTTCAGTGACTTTTGCTCTGGAGTCTATTTTTCAGCAAATGTAATGCCTAGACACTGTAACATGACTTTACAATTCATGTGCGGGCAGGAGAGACATCTTTTAGGGTCCACACTTGTTATCTATTTAGCACAATGTCGCGAAACTCATTCAACCTTTTGTGTACATATTCATAGATCTAATTGAAATGATTCCATAATTGTAAAGAAATGAATTAATTGCTTCAGCTAACAAGAAGTCAAAATATGTTTCTTTTGTAGACCATCTTTGATACTGTTTGATTCTTTGAGCACAGCAACACTTACAACGAAAAGAAACATAACAAGTAACATTAAGATGTGAGTACACTTACATTTTGTATGTCAAATGATTTAAAATTTATAATATTAATACAGTCAAACCAGCTCTACCAGTCACCCCAAATCAACAGTCATCTTTCCTCACCGGTCATTTTGAATCCCGCCCAATTGTCCTGGATCTGTATCTGAAAATTAAACAACTGCTATCAAAACAAGCACAATGCCAGTATACAAATACATGAGTTGAATTATACATGCTAAAAAATTAGCCTTTCTTTGTCAGGATTCAAAATTGATTTTAAACTTAATAGAAGTTTTTAGTACTTTATTAAAATTGTAATTCTTTGTTCTTTATAATTACCTTTTTGATAACAGTTTAATATATTTGTTCGTGCAAATGTACTTGTAGATTTCTTCAAAAAGCCTGGGATGCAACTAAGCAGGAGAAGAGAAGTTTTAAATCTCTGGACTGTGAAATTGCAATCACTAAGAAGCAGATGGACTACCACAGTTGTGGTTTGTTTGTTATTCAGTACATGCAGGACCTGTTGACAAAAGTGGTTGAGGTAATTAGGTGTGTCATGTTTGTGTAGTTGTGTTAATACTATTTAGTTTGTTTCTACAAGGAAGAGGGTTCTAAAGTACCGGTAGTACACCTGGCATCCATTTCTGCATTAGCTTTTACATTTACTCATAAGCTATAAATATACAGCAATGAAACTTGGTATAGATGCACAGTGGTAATACCCAGGACATATTGCCAGATATAGATGCTTCTCTTGTTTTTTTTTTTTAATTCCCAGTTACAAGCTTTAAAGTGGACTAACTTTCATAAATGTCCCAAGTTTCCTTTGAAGAAATACTAAAGTAAACAATAACATTGTTCATTTCATGTTAGATTTATTTATTTTATTGTGTGCAATCACATGTTGCATGATTAAAGCAATGGAATTGAAAAGGACAAGGGGAAAAAAATTCCTAAAGGAGAGGGTCATTAAATATGGATAATATATAAAGAGAATTCCACAGAAAGGATTGTGCAAGTGGTGTACAAACATGCAAATTAGCTGTGGCACTTTGGGTCAGGTTTTGGTTGCCATAATGATTGTCATTTAGCATACATTGGATACACGGGGGATTGTTTAAACAGATTAATGACAAAACCTTCAAAACAATGAATACTTTACAAACTAAACTAATATTGAGTACTTGAGTACTTCATAGAACTTTATTAAATTTCATGCATATTTACAGCTGAGAATGCAAAACTGAATGTTCTTTTTTGACAGTGTTCATCACCTATAGATTTCTCATCTCCTTTTGAACTAGAAGGTTCCCAGTTTAATCCCAAGGAAAAAAGGGCAGAACTGTTAAACTATATAATAGTGAATTCAGGTAAATTTTACTCCTCTACAGTAATATAAAATGAATGAATATAACTGTATCTTCGACTTAGATACACATGCTCTTATATGGAAAACAAACATTCCTAACTTTATTTTAATCATTATCCTTGGTGCTGGAAAAGAATCATAGAAAAAGGTTAAGAACATATTAAATTAAATTTTTGTGATGTTTATTATTATTTTTTTTGCTATATTTATACTAATTAATATAATTTTAAGAAGTTAATGTCATGCAATTTTCTTCTCAGATATATGAGGGTAATGTATCAATATGAATATAAATGCTATGGTTGCGGTCAGTCACCCACATTATTTTCACTTTATTCTTCTTATCTTGGTATAACCATTATCTAATCTGTAGAAACGCTGAAATCAGTGTATTTGTTTTTGTGTATATACATAAACATATTAAAAGTCTATTAAAAATATGATAAAACCACTATAGCTATAGTGGTTTAATTATATATACATATATATTAAAAACCCTGTACAACACGGCTCCAACCATTTTTTGGGTTTAATATCAGAAACTAAAATGTTGTTTCTATGTTAAAGATACTCTGATGTTAGATGACTTGTTTCCAAAAGTTGCGGTTTTATACTAATTAACAGCTTAAAAAAGCATTTGATATGTTTGGAGCCGTTTTGTAAAGGGTGCACTTATTTCTGAATTCACTTGAACTAAGCTTATTTTGATAATGTTTTGGTCTTATTTTTCTCTCATCACTTATCATTTGCTTATATTAACTTATTAGTAATGTTAAAGTTATATCTAAATAATCGCACATGAGTTAGTAAAACAACAGCTCTCATTTAAAAGTGTTTTCTCTCATAAAAAACAACAATTATTTTTGATGATAGTAGGGAATAAAACCTACAATTCATAATACAGGAAAGGTTATTAATAAGACAATTGCATACACTGTGCTTTTTTTCTATACTATAGCAACACTTCTGATGAACTGACACATTTCATCTTCATGATTGATTACTGATACTGTGGTAAAAAACACTATTTTTAAAAGTAGGAACTGCTGAGTCAAAATTTAAGATACCACCAATTGATTTTTTTAAAAAGATTGCTCTACAGTGCAATCTCTTAATAAGTATCACTGAATTTCCAATAGTTGATTTACATGTTTTGTAACACAAGAAGTCATGCTTTACTTGTTTGCTCTATAGTGATGGTTGCCATACCAATCAATAGTTGCAGATACATTGTTTTACCTAAGAATGTGTACCAGTTACACTTCATCTATAGATCAAATGTATTTTAACCTGAATAATGATAATGTTTCCAGCCTTTGTACAAAATACTAAAACAAAATGTAGGGAGGATTTTGTTCAAAGTCATTTATTCAATGAATCTATCAATGTTTAATTTTTCCAATTTATAAAGCAATGTTTCTTCAGCTGATGCAAATATTAAATGTAGTGTTAATAATTTTTTTGACTGTTTTTAAAATCGAAATCAATCAGAAGTAACAAAGCAATCTTTTTATTTGTGCAATCTTCAGATGTCAACTGTCACTGACTTACTCACAATGGTAAGTTTTAAGACTTGATATATATCAAACCTGATATTTGTTCAGATTTAAAACATGATAAAATAATCAGAAACTTGCAATATATGCCCTACTTAATCAATGTGCATGCATAGCAATATGTAACATGAATGTATTGTGCAATTTGTATATGTTATTTTGAGGTTTAGATTTATTTCTGTAGACAAAGAAGCCAAGAAAGGTGGTATCAAAAGGAAGACTGTACAGAATGACGAAGAAATCAGTAAGATATAGATACTAGTATATACAATATTATTTCAATGTCTGAAATTTTTGAAACGCTATAATCAATCACTAAGATCTTTTGCAAATGTCAAAATCTCGGTGGTTGTCATGTATGATCAGTGTTTTCAGAAGACAAACCTGTTAAATTCTGCAATAACTATTTGTTTTTCAAAACAGCAACCTTGTTATGATGCCATGATGATGTCACAGTATTAAGAAAGTTTAAAAAGTTACTCATTTTCTAAAACCGTATGCATTCAAAATAAATTTTGGCAATCAATACATTTTGGTAAATGATTAATTTTGAAGTCAAAATTCAGACTTGTAGCACTTCATCGATACAAGTGATTTTAATATTTAATTCCCAGTGCAAATTTGAACATTTGCTGAATTACTGTTGGTTTGAAGTTACAATAAAGAGATGACAGGAAACTCAAACCAACATGAAAAAGGACAAGGGACAAACATAAATGACTATAGGGAAACAGGATAGCCAGAGATATGAATCAGATATAGGCAATATCTTCTGAATAAAAAAAAATCACCTCATGATAAATCAGCAATTTCAATACAGTCATATTTCACATGAACTCATTGTCTAGTTCTACCATTGTTAATTTATATAAATTCTTAACATGCAGTCACACATTTAGGAATGAAAGAAAACAATTATGTTCCAACTATTACTCTATTTTTTTAAAATACAGGTTGGGTGGGACAACCTTTTAACACTTCTCACAATGCTAAATCTATGGAAAACCCCGCCACAGGTTTGACATGCCCAACCAGTTCAGTAAAATTGAGTAATATCATTCCATGATCTCTAACAGGAATTCAAGCTTTATTCAGAATATATTACATGTAAAATTGCAATACAATTCATCTTTATTCCAGAGTCCAAGTACAGACGAACTTTGAAAAGAAAAATCAACAACAACCATAAAACCAATAAAGCATTTAATGACACAACCAAAACCTTTTGCCACAACACAAGCAATCCAACGGAACACAAAGAAGAACCACTGAGAGCTACACAATCTGCCAAACAGACAGCAACACAAGCAGTGCCAGAGGCAACACCACAGACAGCAACACAAACAGCACCACAAACAATGCCACAGACAGCAACACAAACAACACAACAGACAGCACCACAAACAACACCACAAACAACACCACAGGCAGCACCACAAACAACACCACAAACAGCACCACAAACAACACCACAGACAGCACCACAAACAACACCACAGACAGCACCACAAACAACACCACAGACAACACCACAAACAGCACCTCAAACAACACCACAGACAGCACCACAAACAACACCACAGACAGCACCACAAACAACACCACAGACAACACCACAAACAACACCACAGGCAGCACCACAAACAACACCACAGGCAGCACCACAAACAACACCACAGAAAACAGCACCTCAAACAACACCACAGACAGCACCACAAACAACACCACAGACAGCACCACAAACAACACCACAGACAACACCACAAACAACACCACAGGCAGCACCACAAACAACACCACAAACAACACCACAGGCAGAATCACAAACAACACCACAAACAGCACCACAAACAACACCACAGACAGCACCACAAACAACACCACAAACAGCACCACAAACAACACCACAAACAGCACCACAAACAACACCACAGACAACACCACAAACAGCACCACAAACAACACCACAGACAGCACCACAAACAACACCACAAACAACACCACAGGCAGCATCACAAACAACACCACAAACAGCACCACAAACAACACCACAGACAACACCACAAACAGCACCACAAACAACACCACAGACAACACCACAAACAGCACCACAAACAACACCACAGACAGCACCACAAACAACACCACAAACAACACCACAGACAGCATCACAAACAACACCACAAACAACACCACAGACAGCACCACAAACAACACCACAAACAGCACCACAAACAACACCACAAACAGCACCACAAACAACACCACAGACAACACCACAAACAGCACCACAAACAACACCACAGACAGCACCACAAACAACACCACAGACAGCACCACAAACAACACCACAAACAACACCACAGACAACACCACAAACAACACCACAGGCAGCACCACAAACAACACCACAGACAGCACCACAGACAACACCACAGGCAGCAACACAAACAACACCACAGGCAGCAACACAAACAACACCACAGGCAGCAACACAAACAGCACCACAGACAACACCACAGGCAGCAACACATACAACACCACAAACAGCACCACACCCAGCACCACAGGCAGCACAACAGACAAACACACAAGCAACTCAGCCAACAACACAAGGACCACAGGAATCCACAGAGCCATCATCACCAGCTCAGTTAGAAGTCAACGAATGCAATGAAACCATTGGTATTATTTTTGTCTTATATTTATTATACCGCACATCGTTTTTTTTTTCTCGTCGTGTTTTGTTCGGGATTTTGCTAATAAAATTGAAGTGAAATTTTAGCTGCGTTTATAATTCGTGATCTGTTGTCATATATAATGCTATATTATTGAAAGGTGAAATTTTCGCGTGTCAGTTAAACGACGGTGAACATAGCGAAAATAAGACAAACACGAAAAAAACCTGATGTACGGTACAATTATAGCCTTTTTATGAAGTTGGTACGAGGTTTATTGACCAAGGCTGAAGTTTGAGGTCGATATATGTCTCTTGGTAGATTTATAACTGGTGCACTGTATAATCTGTCCAGTATCGTGGCTTTTTCAATGAAAGATTATTGTTAAAAATATGTTTGTAAATATTTTCAGTTGATTACATATTATAAGTTGTTTTGAATCAATGGTTATATATAACTCCCTCAGGCAAAGTAAAAATCAATTTTGATACACAAACATCACAAGACATTCCATGACGATAAAAGCTTGAAACTTTTATTGTTAATGTAAACTCAATGTAGTTGCAAGATTTTCTATGTCCATAGCTTTGTTAATAAATGTAGCAAATGATGAATAAAACTTCATAAGGATGTCAGTAAATTTTTAATCAATTAAAGGCCCAGAAGGGGCAATGACAGTACAATATAAATGACACATATGAATAACAAACAATAAAAACAGCAAATTTATGAAATTGCATCCCAGTCTCTAAGAGGAACAGGCAGAGGTTGTGAAGGATATTTTTATTCTAACAGTTAAAAGTCTGGAACCTTTCTTGAAAATTAGACAACTTATTAAAGTTATTATTTGGTTCTAATAATTAGTTTAAGAAGATTGTTCTGGATGAACTGCAACAGTCGTGAAAGATTTCCTTAACTCATCCATGATTTTTTATTTAAAATCAAACACTTTAAATTCATACTATGATTGATATGTTGGTGAAAGAGTTTAGGAAATATTCTACCACAGTTGTAGTTCATAGTTCATAGATTTTATATAACAAACCTACGATAAGTCAGAGTTTATGATAAGGATGCATTTTTAAATTAAATATTTTCTTACACATGAAGTACTATTTTTACACACAAAGTTTAAATGTGTAAGTAATATCATTACATTTCTTTTTAGCTTTTGAAAAAACCATGTGCTGCTTACAGTTTAACTGTGGGGGTCAGTTAGCTCAACGAGTCGATGTTTCTGCATCAGAAATACAAAACAGAACAACTGAGCCTGAGTGTATGAGTATAAATGCACTGAGGACATACCTTAAAATGAAGAAGGGAAAAGAGTCCAGTGATAAAATTAAGGTGTCCCTAACGGAACATGGCATTCCTTCATCTCCACTAACAGCTTTAGTTTCATCATTTTCTCCTCTCTTGGAAGGTATTTATTTTTTTGGTGTACCTAAAACCTTAATTTATCATTTATCTTTTAAATAAATGTTACAATGTTTGGTTTTTGGACATTTACTGAGTATGCTTGAAAAAGTGGTTATATTAATAATTGTATTACTGACCCTAACATACAGACTTTTTTACTTGGCTATTAACCCTTTCCTTCATAATAAGACGCCTTTGGACGCCTCTAAATTTTTAAAAGCACCCCCCCCCCTTTTGGAACCTCTGGGAGACTATAAATAATGGATACACAGGTCCTTTTGGGTTATTTTGTTAGATTGAAAGATAATCTCAGGGGGATCCCAGAGGGGGGATGTGTCCCCCTTTCATTTCCTTTACAGCAAGGGTATCATTTATGGACAAAGACAGTTCTATTAATATTCAAATAATATTTAAAGCCATTATTATAACTGCTGTGTAAAAACAATATAAACCTTGTCTAAACATTGTCCTAAATTGTATAATGATATGATATTTTTTTTCAATTTTTTAGCTGATGTAACCAAGTTGTCAGAGGATATGGTAATGCTGGCATCAAGATTTATAGAATATGACGATAAATACTTAGTTGAGTCTAATGAAGACATTCACAAAAAAATTTCAGATCTGAAGACTACACAGTAAGTGACGTTTTCATGGAATATTTCACCAAAATATATCAAAAATGTGTCCATGGGACACGGATGCCCCCGCCAAACTATATATTTGCAAACAGGAAGTAGATATTCAATAGGCCTGAAAAGGGGAGACATAGTACAACTCATCATGCTAAAGCTTCAGACCAAATATCAAATCATTATCTTGAACAGAAGCTGAAAAATCTTTGACAAAAAATTTTCATTTTTGACCCATTAAAATATCAATCCAACATCCTGACAAACAGGAAGTAGATGAGCGACAGACCTGAAAAGGGGAGACACGGTAAAACTCATCATGTTAAAGCTTCAGACCAAATATCAAATCATTATCTTGAACAGAAGCAGCAAAATCTTTGACGAAAATTTTTTGTTCATACTGACGGACGTACGGATGGACAAGGGTAACATTTTATGCACCTAAAGGCAGGGGCATAAAAACAGTCAGGGGAACTACTGGAACAATTGATTTTTAAATCACTGCTATAAGTAATTTTAGAACTCTTTTCATAAAATTCCAAATTGTGTATAAAATGTAGAATTAGATGTGTTGTAACTGTTCCAGACCATACGGGTATTTGGACCGTACACGTACATCTTCAAGCTTGATAATATAATTGCATTTATATTTCAAGATGCTTAGTAAAGGCAGAGTTGTATTAATTGACAGAAACTAATTTGTCCACAAATGCTCTCAATGACAATATACCCACACCAAAATACAATCACAGCCTTTGAGGTCATATGAAAAACAAGAGTGGTAATAGGTAAATATCAAATGTTTAGTCTGTATGAAAATAAATGTGTGTGTGATTTTTCTAGTTTCATTTACATTGCAACAGAAATGTATTATTGTTTATGAACCATATCTCTAAATATAAAATTTATTCTTTTTTACAGAAATGTTTTATCCAGAATTGAAAAAGCTCTTGAGGATCAACAAAAGTTTGACCGGGCAACACATGGCGGAATTCAAATTTTGAAGTCCAGTTTTAAAATCCAGAAGACGATATTAGATAATATGTTGTCCTCATTAGAAAACAAATTAAAATCTGAATAATAAATGAAATAGAAATGATACATCTTTAGCCAGATTCAAATTTTTGTTTTACTACAAGTTGCAATCAGGCCCAGGTGTCCATGACTTTAAATTTCATGGTTGAGTGACTTTTGTTAAATTTTATGTTTAGGTCCATTTTCACAAACTATACATGATATCTTAAAGATATTGCATATGATATAATATTCTGGAGTCCCTGTTTAAATTGGATATTAAAGTTCATGTAAAATACTAATAGGGCATTCATGTCTTATAGACACATTCTCTAGTTTTTTATTGAAATCAACAAGAGAGATATTTACCCAATCAAATTTCCCAACAGGACATTTATTTATCAGTGGTCCTAAGGAGATAAAACTTGTGTCAATAAGAGAATTTGAAGAGGTACCAAGTAGAAGTAGAGTTGAAAAAAATATAATATGCAATATCATCATGCAGATTATCAGCAATTGAATAAAATGTGAAGAAAAATACCCTCTCGCTGTGAACATATTTTTGACACCTGATAAGTATTTATTTTCATCTGAATGTCTTGATTGTAAAAATGACTTATCTCCCTAACTCCATAAAACATTTTCTGCATGAACAATCGATCACACAGATTTTTTTTTTAAATTTTCATATCAATAGTTTTTGAATGACCTTGTTGAATCTATATCTAAAGCTTATAATGGATTAACCACTGTTTATAATGCTACACACAATGTCCTATTGATGTTTTTATTAAATGTAAAATGTTAGGATTATGGAAAAGAATGATTTGTAACAAACAAGATAACATTTCTGTAGTTTTATATAAGTTACTTTAAGAATTGCACAAAAGAAATATATTCCATTCTATATTAAAAATAACTTAAATGAATGTGGTTATTCTGAACACTGGTTAAACCAACAAGTACAAAAATCCTGTTTCATTTATTAAAAATGTAAAACTGAAACTTTTTTTTATCAGTTTTCAATACAGAGAGAATGAAATATCTTCCTCCTTACTATAGAGTATCATTATATATTTGAGTGTTCTTTTTTTAATACAGAGAGAAAGAAATATCTTCCTCCTTACTATATTGTCAATCATATAACTGAGAAATTTAATGCATTATTTAATTCTGACTTGGATACCTTGTTAAAGATTGCTATTAAATTTTGTCAAATCATATTGTCCATTATACACTGAATGTCTTCCTTGTATTCAAATATATTGTTACTTAAATTACTTCATATAATTACTTCATATAATTTAAAGTACATACAATACATTACAAATATTAATTGTAACCTCATAATTAATACAACAATGTTCCGACTTACTTTATCATATCAATGTATATATGTTCCTTTCATCACTTTGTTTAATTATGTTATTTGTTATATTTTCACATACCCCTGATGGGGTCTTGAGAAATAAAAACTTGAAACTTGAAACTTGAATAAATACAAGCCAATATTGGAGGCCTTGTATAAAAATTGCTTAGTTCATCATCTTGTGATTATTTAGAGTTTTGTTTATAAACATTTTTATCCCTATATTGCTTTGTAAGCTTGCATGAATTGTTCCGTCTATGTTAATTTCTCATTGCATACATTAACCAAATGGATAACTTTTAATTTCTTACTTTTTGTGGAAAATAAATTTTAATTAACAAAATTTATATTTTGCTAATAAAACGTCTGTTCTTTTTATCTTTACATTTTTATGAAAATCCTTATAAATGAATAGAGGTAAATGTCAAGTTAAAAATGCAATGAAGTTAAGCTATATTAAGGACAAAAACAATGAAACAGAAGCATTTTACAATATAATGTACCAGTACAAGATCAATAAATTACAGCTCCTTCGGTCTCGCATTGACGAATTTCATTTGCAACTGGTATATGTGTTAAGGAGTTTTCTATATGGATTGCAACAACAACACATTCAACCCAACTCCTCAATTCCTTCTTTTGTTCATCCAATCAATTACTCATTGGTCTAAAGAAATATGTTGTATACCAATCTGTAACACCTCAAAATCACCGTAGGCTATTTTACCTTCATATATAGACCTTAATCTTTTTCTATTGTAGTAAACACTGATTGCAATACAATAGAGCAATGTCTCTCTACAGTTGGTGTTGGTATTCATATAGAAAACTCCTGAACACATTTACCTGTTGCAATGAAATTCGTTAATGCGAGAATATAAGGTTTTATACTGCAAGCTTTTTCGGCTCATTTGAAAAGTAGTTGCATGTCATAGATTTGTTCCTGGAACTTTTCACAACTTTTTTGCTTTTTTTTCTTTTAAAGTCCGAGTCCAAACGTTTCTCTGGCCTGTTGATTTTGCGTTTCAATGGAGCTTTACCATAGCCATGTTCCAATACTTTTTTTTTTGCTTTCTCAATTTTGGCCCTATAATGGTGTAATCTTTTAATTTTTCTTTCCTTATTAATTACAGTAAAATCAGAATCAATTGTACGAATTATTCTGTCTACATCACTTTCCAGTGCAGAAGAAAATCTAAAGTCCTGACTTGTACTCCAACTGTAAATTTTTTTTATTTTCTCAAGCAATCTTTCACTATTTCTGAAACTATTAAATGTATTTGTTCTTTCAGTTTCCATCTGGAATTCCTCAATCCTTTCATCAGCTGTATTTGTACCAGTATCACAAATATTCAATAGTTTAAATACTTGCGAGCAGACACAATCTACTCCGAAGCTGGAAGCAATGCAGTTGCATGTACATTGTGTATTTTCTATATAAATAATGCTCTCTAAATTGTAGTGTTCGGAGAAGATTGAGAGAACATTTTCATTATCATTATGTACATAATTGTTGCCATCAATCAATTCCTTTGCAACTTCCATTCTTCTTTCCTCAATTCTTTTCCAGTTCTGCCTGTCAAAGACCATTTGAACAAGGTGTACGTGTTTGCACATGCCTGACAAAAAGAAATTGAAAACTGAAGTCAATTCAGTTGCAATAATTAAAAAAAAAGCATTCAACATTTCAAAAACATCTTGAAGTTTGACTGTCAAAGACTGTGTTTAATAACAACATTATGTACATATATTTTGAAATGAACTCTTTTACTAAATCTAATTTCATTGAAACAAATACGGAATATATCTTTGACATTTCATGTTTTTCAATCTTAAAAGAAAGCAATAGATAGACACCAAAAAGTGGCAATATATTGCACTGTCTGTCAAGTACTGAATGATGGAAATAACAAATACATATAATTATGTGAACCTGCACAATTATATAAAGTATGCACCATCCATTCTTGATAGATTGACTAAAGTTATAAAAGTTCTTTATATAGAGGTTTCACATAAGGTCTCTTGCTGGAAACATGTATGAGACTGTTTAAAGGAGGAACTGAATTAAAAAAAAATCTGATTTAATTTAATCACAAAAATCAGACTGACGGGACTGATCTTAGTTCAGGTATATTTTGTATGGACACTGATTACATAAATAGCTCGCAATTTTTTATACCTTCAATGAATGCATTGTCACAAGTGCAAGTAAGCTGTAAGATGTCTACTCTATACTTCTGTGTAATATCTTGCTGTGAAGGAACATGACAAACAAACTCAGATTCAAATGTCACTTTTGATTCCCATCCTTGTGCCAGTAAGGTTTGTGCGGCTGTAACACTTTTTTCCCTTGCATCTTTACATGGATTTGGTAAGCGATCTGCTTTTTGTAAGCCTTCAATGTAGCTGTAATGAATCATGAATAATATATATCAGAATGCTATTCAATTGATATAATTTATCTGCATACAATATATTAAATTATTTTCTCTAATTCGTTCCCTGTTATTTCTATTTTCAAGCCTTGTTAGAAATTTTGATAATTCCATGTGTGTTTTTTTTTGTTCTACAATGCTGATTGGTTAAAAATTCAACTATGACGTTACATTATTTACTCTTCCCGATTGGAGCATTGTGACGTCATGAAAAAAGGTGACCATGCCTGATGACGTTACGCTTAAGAACACAACTTTTCAGGAGCCAGTCCTGAAATAATAATTGTTGCTCACATTTTTCCAGAAACTGTGCAAATCACCAGATAAAATGTCATTTATGACTCTGACTCACAATTATAGCCTCTTTGAAAAATTTGCCTTATTTTCATACTTGTTCTGAAATGCATCTTTTGATCACAATGCTATCAAATATTTCTAGCGAAAACACTGATGATATACACTTAAGGAGTCTTAAGCAGTTTAAATTTTTAAGAAAAAGATCGCATCTGATACTGAAACCTTCATTATTATAAAATAGCATGTAGACAGCAGTATCAGCTGTAATCCAAAAGTTGCCTTCTTCCTGTTATACAATGTAACTGACAATTTATCAGTAAAAATTCACATATTACAGACTTTTCATGGGTGTGATTTCTGTATTTTCTTGTTTCTTGTTGCACTTTTTAACTTTAAATGCTGACAGTACAAACCTGAAATATTGTGGAATTATCCTTGTCAATGTTTTTAACAAGTCATCCAATCTCCTATTTGCTAATCCTTTGAAAAACTGATATTTCAGTCTTAGAAAATACCTGCAAAAGAAATAAACAATTTACTGTCATTGTTGGAAAATATACAATTGTTTTGGCCAGGTTTAGAAAAATGACAAAAGGTTAGCACAAATGAATACCCCCTGTGTGTTGATAGTGCACAAAACTTAGTCCAATTAACTCTCCTTGCAAAATCAGACAATATCAACATTCCTTCATGCACATATATTATTTGTTCTCTCTATCAGTCAAGCTGAATAGGTGAAGAATGGCTTACAAGTATGCAACATATATGGACAGACAGACACACAGATGGACGAGGTGATTTCTACATACCACTTCAAACTATGTTTACAGCGGAAGAGGGGATTTAAATGGATATAAACATATTAATCTTGATAACAAGAACATAATTTTAGCTAGTTGTCAGTTTTTATCCAAGCCTAATAACACTAAAAAAAATTATAGCACTTTAAATCAGGTTTTTGTGCTGTATTTGACTTAATTAAATGTCTCTGTTGACAACCATGACAGTTTGCTGACAACAATGTAAAAAACACTGATAGCAACTTCTGAAACTGTACATGTAAGGCTAAACCTGAAGTTTCCTTATCTGTCAGTTTCAGAAAATAATACCTCTCAGCTAAATTATTGGTTTCACTGTTTTCATGGAAGAACTGTCTACCAAAATTAGCCCAGTAATTTCCACAAGGAATCCAGTTGTCATATATATAATTCTGTACAGCTTCTTCAGTAACAAACTGATTAATCAAACTTGCTTGGTTATTGAACTCTTCTTCCTGTAATTATTTGATCAAATGACATTTAAACAAGAATAAATAATTGTCAAACACTGTAAAGGTATTATATTTTGTGGATGCTTATTTTCTTGTTTTAAAGTTATTTGGCAGGTATTGCTATTCCTTTTTGTAAAAGTATTCTATTCAAATATTTCTACATGTATATTCTGTTTCAATGTTCGTGAGTTCTTATTTTCTCACTGATGTAGGTTTGGATATCATTGTTCTTTGTCACAGCATCTGCAACCCATGTTAGTGAGACAGGCATCCACATAAATGCAAAATACAGATAATCAAGCATTCAATTATGGTTTTAAAAAATACTGTGTAGCAATATTTTTTTTCTGGAAACCAATTTTTGGGGTGCAAAGTCAAACAGGAATTTATGTCTCCAGTGAAAACCTTTACCGGTAATTAACAGGAAGCACTGAAAGCTTCTGTGAAGCGCAAAAAAAACTTACTTATTTACAGTATTTTGTGTAAGTATTGTGTTTGGTCAAACAGTTACATTAACTGTACAAGGACTAGAAATAATATTTCATTTTTAAAATACTTACAGTTTTACAATGTTTAAGTTTCACCATAAATTGTATGACTTTTTTTCGGTCTTCAAAGTGTTCATGACCGGACATTCCACTGTTTCTGGAGACTATCCATCTATGAACAGCCTGAAATTTAGGCAATTAAGTTAGCTTTCAATAATGTAAATGTATACTAGTATATGAAAAAATGCTGCCATTCGAATGCAACAACAAAAGAATCTGGAATTTATTTTTTAAAGAAAAACCATGTATGTAGCATGTTGTATTAATATCTGGATTTGTATTTTTTTTGTATTGTAAAAATAAATAATTTGCATTAATTAGGAATATTTTTAGAATAATCAATGAAATAAGTGTACTTATAAATGAATTTGTAATTTTTTCACTGTAAAATGTAATTAATTTGTATGAATATGCAAAGAAGGGCGATCATATATATCTATCTTTGGAACTTGGTATACAGATAGATCATTATATATGAACTGCAACTTTTTGTCCCCCACCTTCTGTCAAAGTGGGGGATTTCAAAACGTGCATTTCCAACATTCTACATTTTGTTTCCAAATGCTAACTTAATTATCCCTTGCCCAATTGGGTAAGGAGTGGGGTTACTTTATATACAAATGTATATATATTACAGTCTATTGATTTTTGGGTCAGTGAGTGAAATGTCAAGGGTCACCTTCAATAAATATGAAACTTTTAGTATAATTTTCAATTCTGATGTTAACTTATTCCACAACAACTGCAAAGCAGGGGACTTTCCATTAACTGTTAGGTATTAATACTTAATATTTACTGTTTCCTTAAATTTAAAAAAAAAATATATAGAAAAATTAGCATTTGAAATGTTTTATTTTTGACAAAACCAGTTTCACTTTTTGTTAGTATATTAATTACACCAGGCCACAATGTATCTTTAACTTACTTGTAAAACATGAAACCAACATAACAAAATAGAAGAATTTCGGTAAACTGTTTCAACAGCAGACACTAAATTCATGTCTTTGTCTACCATAAATGATCTGAAATGTATCAGAATATTAATTATCTCATATATAAGCATGACACAGTACTTATTATATTGTATTCATTGTATGCATTAATGACACAATATACCAAGTATATAATAATATTGTTTGACCGAAACAAATGTTGACATTCTTTCAATTTTACTACCCCATAACTGTTCATTTGTATTTTCTTCACAGAGATAAATATATTAAAATTAATTGTGAAGTAGCTTTTATGCACTTGAAAGGGATCATTGCTTCTAGTTATAGAATACACCAAAGGGTGTTAAGGCTAGCCATATTGAAGTCTTTCATTTGTCCAACGTTGACAGCTCGACTCACTATACTTATTCTAAAATACACCTAGTGTTACTTGTATGTAACAAACAGATTGCGAATTTTAGGCAACAGTTTCTTGCTGTAGATAAGGTCCCATGATGAAGAGTTCAGCTTTATTAAGATAGGGGCATTAATTAGTATCAAGATACTTTGGTAAAGGGGACTGAGTAGAAAGATGGTTTAAATAAGAATGATTATGTTAAAACAAAATTTTTACCTGGGACCAACACCTCCACTGTTTTCTTTGTACTTTTCTAGACATTTTTTAAGACTATCATCGGATTCAGAACTGCAGATAATATAACCTACTGGAATTCCATGTCCGAAGCCATCACGAACCAACAACACATATACAGCAAATTTATATGCAGTAAGGCCTGAAATGAAAAAAAAAATCATTAGAAGGAAATGAACAAGTCTTCAATAATAATTTCAAAAAATTGCAACCAGTACATGTGCTGAAATGTTTTTTCGAAACATGCATTTTTTTCCAAACATGCATAAAATGCCTGTAACACCTTTTTATTTCTTTGTAAAATAAGATCACTACTCCCTGAAGAATAAAGGGCTACACAAAGCAGAGCATGATACAACTCAGGGTAGGAAATTCGTCTGAAAAGTTGCCAGCCCTGAATTCAATATTCTAGAATACTCCTACACGACTATATAGATTTATTGAAATATCAGCCTGCCATGCTCAAAATTAGCCTGCCTTGGGGCAAACTGGTATTTCTTACTCTGTACAACAACAGCACATTAAAAGTTTTGACACAAAATGACTGTGGACATAGTACAGATGTCACCTTAAATCAATGCAAAATTAAAAAAAAATGCGTTCATCTGAAATCCATTCACAATCAGATGGAAAATGAAATTTTAAGTAATTTGCACATTTGCAATTTTGGCCCCCTTTGAATCCTTATAGCTTGGAAACAGTAAGAGCTATGCCAAATCTGTTCAGGCATTCTACTGAAAGCTTATGTCAAAAGGAATCCAAATAATAAACCACACTAAAATCTGATAAAAAAATTTAAAAAAATACATTTTGGAAAAGACATATTTGTATTTGCTTGACCCATATGGGTGTAATTTTGCAAATAAAATTATTAATTATATTTTACCTGAATATGAGGCATCCATGAAAACAACAGTCTTTCCGTACTGTAGTAAATTGCTTCTTTGTTGTTCACTCTGAATGACAATTTGAAGAGGTCTTCCTTCACTTTTTGAAAGTGGCTGGTAATAAACGACATCATCCCTTAAATCTGTTTTCAATGTCATGTCAACACTGATACTGTCTGTAGCATGACAGCGATTGGACATTTTAAAACTATACATAATCCGCCGAATTTCTGCTGGTGTAGGAAACAATGACCGGTCTCGCATGTCATATTTTCCTTGTTCAGTATTGCGCCTCTGTATGATGTTTATAACTTCATACGTTGTTTTACCCTGTACACATAGCTCTTCTATTAATGCTACAATGGAGACATCTGTTCGGCTCATTCTTTTTTCTTCTTGGTTCTTAGGGTCATGGCCGTTGTGTTGTAAATGTTTTCTTATGACGCAGACTTTAACTAATGGTGCTTCTTGAAAAGAAAATGAAACATATGCAGCGCAGCTATTTGCCCTGGTTTTCAATGGATCACCACTGGATTTACCAACTGATTTCCGGTATCTTTCACACATATATTTGAATGGTTGTCTATTTTCTTTAAGAGTCCAAAACGTACCTTTATTTTCATCGTCCAAATCTGCCAAAAACTCCGAAATAAATTCACTATCATCAACCCCTTTCTTCACCTCCAACACTTCTATCTCGGCATTATTTTTTCTTTGCTTAGCAGCTCGCTTATATACATCATCAATAAATGCCTTCTTTAGTGACTCCATTTCTGAAAAAAAATAAAACAATGAAATTTAATTAAATGACTAATACAGAACACAGCCAATACATATGGGATGACCTGGGGTCATTGGTTTATAACTATAACAGAACACAGGCAATACATATGGGATGACCTGGGGTCATTGGTATATAAATAATACAGAACACAGCCAATACATATGGGATGACCTGGGGTCATTGGTTTATAACTATAACAAAACACAGGCAATACATATGGGATGACCTGGGGTCATTGGTTTATAACTATAACAGAACAGCAACAGAACACAGGCAATACATAAGGGATGACCTGAGGTCATTGGTATATAAATAATACAGAACACAGCCAATACATATGGGATGACCTGGGATCATTGGTTTATAACTATAACAGAACACAGGCAATTCATATGGGATGACCTGGGGTCATTGGTATATAACTATAACAGAACACAGCCAATACATATGGGATGACCTAAGGTCATTAGTATATAACTATAACAGAACACAGGCAATACATATGGGATGACCTAAGGTCATTGGTATATAACTATAACAGAACACAGCCATTCCTCAGCCAATACATATGGGATGACCTGGGGTCATTGGTATATAAATAAGACAGAACACAGCTTATACATATGGGATGACCTGAGGTCATTTGTATATAACTATAACAGAACACAGCCAATACATATGGGATGACCTGGGGTCATTGGTATATAAATAATACAGAACACAGCCAAAACATATGGGATGACCTGAGGTCATTGGTATATAACTATAACAGAACACAGGCAATACATATGGGATGACCTGGGGTCATTGGTATATAACTATAACAGAACACAGCCAATACATATGGGATGACCTGGGGTCATTGGTATATACATAATACAGAACACAGGCAATACATATGGGATGACCTGAGGTCATTGGTATGTAAATAATACAGAACACAGCCAATACATATGGGATGACCTGGGGTCATTGGTTTATAACTATAACAGAACACAGGCAATACATATGGGATGACCTGGGGTCATTGGTATATAACTAAGACAGAACACAGCCAAAACATATGGGATGACCTGAGGTCATTGGTATATAAATAAGACAGAACACAGCTTATACATTTGGGATGACCTGAGGTCATTGGTATATAACTATAATAGAACACAGGCAATACATATGGGATGACCTGGGGTCATTGGTATATAACTAAGACAGAACACAGCCAAAACATATGGGATGACCTGAGGTCATTGGTATATAAATAATACAGAACACAGCCAATACATATGGGATGACCTGGGGTCATTGGTATATAACTTTTCCGACCTTTTAAGGTTTAAGATTATTTAAACTTAGCCCTACCAAAGAAGGTTAATTACTAGCTTTAGAATTAGCTCATATAAGTTGGAGATATAATGTGGACGGTATTATCATGTCCCTGCGGAACAAAGATACTGTCAACTTTGTGAAGCATCGGTTGAAAATGAAGTTTATTTTCTTTTAGAGTTTCCTGAGCTGGAAGTTACCAGGCATAACAATATCCTAGAGCTTGAAATTGAGTTTTCCAATATTTGATCTTAAGACAATAAATCTAAATTCGTCTGGTTGATGTTTGCTATAGATAAATCTGTCTATAATTATTAAGCTTTTTATACTGTTAAGAAATTTGTTCACATTGAGACATGAAAAGTTAAATAAATAATAATTATTACTATTAACCGTGAACACAAATACATTAGATGAAATGCTCTGCCCCTTGACTGATCCAATATTGGGTGTGTCTTGTCTTGTTCTCTTTTGATCTATAAACTGTTATTATGAATCAGATAAATATATGTCTCTGAATAATAAATTGTCATAATAGACTGTCATTATAAACAATTGTAAGCACTTTGTGACTCAATATTTTTAGCTTGTAACCAATCACATGATCACACAGCAAATTAAAGTAAGTGACAGTTTCTATTGCAATGGTTTTATAAAATAATTTCCTCCAGGGTTGTGTAAATTTAAAACTGATAGTTCTGACAGAAATTATTTAAAACAATTAAAGATGAAACATTTCTCCATTGTTTTAAATCTGATACAGCGTTATATCAACAGTTTGTTTCTACTTATCTACAAGGTTCCTATAAAATAAAACAGTATAATTCACCTCATATTTGCATAGACCTGTATATTATGATATTTGATTTCCAATAAAGTATTTTTTGTTGTTGTTGTATCTATCATCTGTACTTTCTAGATGCCTCTAATTGCTTACTCGTTGTAATGCCACTCATTTAACAATAAAGTTGCATTCCAATCAAAAAGTGAAAGTAGAATAATTGTCATGCGCAGCTATTTTCTTATCTTTCGCATAATTTGGTGACGTCATCATTGATGGTGGATGACCTGCAGTCATGAATGACCTGCGGTCGATTTGTTCTGGACGATGTAGAAACGTGCCCCTAAAGCTGCAAACAGTACGATTCATCCCTAAAGCTGCAAACAGTACGATTCTTTTTTTTTTTTTTACTTTTACGACATTCCATAAATAGTTTTGACAAAACGTCAACTTCCGCTACACGACAACGAAAACACGAAATGCGAAAAAAGTAGTTTTTACAGTTTAAATGAACTGATAGGCATTTGATTTATTGTAGTTTTTGACATAATGTGGTCCTTTTTCTCCAGAGACCCCACAAAAGATTTTGCTTATGAAGTATTGCCCGAAAAAATATGTGGCATTGATGACAAGTCTATTTGGGCTTTGCACAGAGGCAAAAAGAAGGTAACTTTGGTCTAAGAATATATACAACTTCTACCTCTTAGTAAGAGTTACCCCTTTCTCAAATTGTGCAGAATCGAGGACATCATCAAATTGCGGACTAGATTCTTGAGTCTCATGTGATATGCATGACGCTTGACAGGTCTGATGAGTGATGCATTGCCTTAAGATAAAGCTTGGTTGCTTTCCATCATTGTTTGAGGCTTTGTTTCAGTTAATATAAGGCAGTTTTTAACCTGTGAGGCTTCGAAGTTAAAACGTATCTAAAAATATTTTACAAGCAAAAAGATTATAATGTTTATAATGCGATATGAATTACACAAAATGCATGCGAAAATATAAAAAAAAACTAGCTTTTCTTGTGAGTCACATGTGCGTTTCTGATGGAAAGAGAAATGTCTGGAATTTCTACTTCCAATTGAAAGTAATTTCCACAGAACCCCAAAATCTATTTTCTTAATACATTGTATTTTTTTTTTAATTATATGGTACATTGTTTTATATATATATAGTACAAATTTTCTTCAACCAGATTTATGAAATTGAGAAATTTTCTTAAATTTTGAGTCATAAATGAAAAAAAATCCTTCCAGAAATAGCTTGCGGAATTAATTTTGAAAACACAATGATTGTTGACATACATGTACATACTTTTTATGCGCCTTTTAATACAAAACTACTCCACTTCAAACACTTGTAATTCTATCAAAAAAGTTGAACAAGTACATAGACGATAAAGAGATGTACTGTAGAATAAGTTGTGCGACACAATCAACATTAAAGAAACAGAAATTTAAAAATCACAATGGAAACTGTAAGAAACACATAAAAATAGGAATACAAAGGTTTAAATTTTTAAACCATATCAATTGTTATGCAGAATTGTTTCATTTTGACCATTTTTGAGTTGTTTAAAGTTGGCAATTTTTTTTCGAGATTTTGCCTCTGCAAGAAAATGAATGACGTTACAATAAACATTGCGATGACCTTTCTATTGTGTAGATGCAAAAATAATACAAAGTATGGATCGAGGCACAGGTAAACCTGTAACATTGAGGAAATTACAGTTTATCTTTAATTTTTTTACAAGCTACTAAAAAAATGAAATGTTTGCAAATAGCTTTTCCTGTGAGTCAGGCCTGTGCTTAATGACATTCAAAATTTTCGAAGGAAATAAGCCTTACAAAGTTTGTGAAAACAAGTGTGCTAAACGAGATGTTGAAGACAATTCAGGGCATAATATATACCCCAAAAGATTATAGACTTTTCTACCATTTTTGTTCCCGTTGGGATAATAAAATCCATTCCATTTAAAGGATGGGATAAGAAACATGTAGGGACAGTGTGATAGTATTTCCTGTCATTTTTGGGGAAAACTTCCAAAAGATCTGAACAATCATAATAATACATTTATGTCAAGTCTCACAAGGAAAGCACATGAAGAACATATTTTTAGCTCACCTGACCCAAAGGGTCATCTGAGCTATTATCATCGTTAAGCGTCCGTTGTCTGTCCGTTAACTTTTTTTCAAAAATCTTCTCTGAAACCACAGAAGGGATTGCTTTGAAACTTTGTACACATGATCTTTTCTACCAAGTTTGTGAAATTTGTGCATGCCAACCAACCAACATGGCCGCCGTTGCTAAAAATAGAACAGGGGGTCAGACCATAAATTTTAGCTTTTAACTCAAAAAGAGAAAATTTGAAGCAACCTTCCTTCTTCAGCAACAAAAGCTCTACAAAACACTCCATTGAGTCAAAGTTGTGAGAAGACTCCTAGGAGTGATTTCCCCTGAATCCTCAAAATTGACCATTTTTGCAGTTTTTGGACTTCATCTTGAAAACTTTAACTGCTAGAGGAAAACTTATCATTGGAGAATTGTAAAGATATTGAGATCTACAAAAATGATTTCAGTGTCAAAATTGTCAGATGACCTCTTATAGGGGTTATGGTCATTTAAGATGAAAATAATGTTTTTGACCTATAAAATCAAAACTGTTATATGGATAAAGAACAAATATAGCTTACTTAAATCTTAAGTTCATTAAGCTCTTCAAAATATCCATTGAGCTGAAGCTGTCAGATGACCCCACTATAAAAGTAATGGCCCCTAATTGTCAAGTTTGGGGTTATGCCTTGCAGATTTAACCTATAAAAAATAAGAAAAGCTTTTGTTTGCGTGAATGTTTGGCTATATGTGCTCTACAAAAGCCTTCATTATCAGGTGGAAATTGTATGGTGATCCTTTGGAGTTTTTCACCTCAGTTACCACTAGTTATTTTCATTCCATTAGTCATTGAAGGTAAGTGAATCAGGCTCCTGGGAGCCTCTAGTTTGTTGTTATTTAAGACCAATGAGATGAATGAGTAGAGACAACATATTATTGAATTGTGCCATTTTTCATCTCAAAACAGTCTTGCACTGTTGGGAATTCTGATGCATTCGAAGTAAGTGCCCATCACAATTTGTGTCTTGTGCAATTTGGCAGACTTTCTACATGAACATTAAGGAACTCACTTCTATTGCATTTTAAGTACACAGCTTGAAAATTTGTGTAATAAATACATGTGTGCTACAAAGTACTTTAAACAGGCCTGTCATTTACAAAAATAATTTTCTAACATTTATAGGGCTCTGGAGATCCTGTAACTATATTTGCCTTTGATGTGAAAGGTAACAGTGAAACACAGGTAAATTGTTATTATATATGAGCATACTATTAATTGAAATTGAAGAAATTACTGTGCATTTCATAAGTTTTTAATGCTATATCCAGTTAGTTCAATGTTCTCTAATTTTACAATTTTCATGTCAATGTACGTGTATATTAGGAATGTAAAATTTTCCACACCACATGGATGAGCCATTCATGTAAAGACTGTTTGCTAACTTAGTATTAAAGGAAAGAAGCAGAGGTACCAATGGGGCATCCAAATGTTAAAAGTCTGCAAGGGAAGATACAAAACCAGTAAATGCCAATAAGAACAGGACAAAAAACAAGACAAAATAAAGCACAGAAATACAAAAACAACTGAATAGAAATCAACAAGGCCAACTTAAGTTGTAACAAGAGTTAACGCATGTGCTCCTGAAGATTAAGCACACCAGTCACGCTGCCAAACTTCAATTCAGTGTGTCAAATCTGACAAAGGAAGACAAAACAAAACTCTATGACAAACCATTATCTGCACTCATCTGAGAGATTGAAATCACATATTTGTTTATAAGCGCATGATGTCTTCCATAAAATTTCATGAGTGAAGACAGTAACCGAGGAGCAACATAACCCTGTGTGAGCAATTTTGTGTCAGATGTGATGCTCTGCTAAGGAAATCGATGTAAGTCCTGCAAGCTCAATTTAATTGCATATAAAAAAGAAACAATTATTAAATTACAATTTATAACATATGCTATAAAACAACATAATACATATACATCATCCATAATTCATTTTAGGTCCAGATTGCAAAGGCTTCATTTAAGAGAATAAAGACACTAAGACATCCTAATATTTTAACATTCTTGGATGGGATAGAAGTAAGGTTAAAAGACAAGATTAACACCTACACTGGCCGCTAAAAATAATTATCAGGCATTTCCCATTACTGTGGATTTTTATTATCATGGGGATCAATTGTGGATTTCCTTTAAAAAGTATATTACAGTGGATTTTTTTAATTTCACAGTTTGCACATGTTGCTTCAAGAAATCAATATGAAATTAACATTTCAAGGAAATCTTATTTTCATGGATTACAGTTGCCCACGAAAACCATGAAAATTAGAACCCAGCAAATACATGTACATGTACAAAATATATAAACAATACCACAGTTTACGTGTATGTCAGAGCAGTCAGATAAATGTGTTTGGTAGATAGGAATTTTTTTATTACATTTGAATGTTCATTTGGGAGAAGCAGAGGTACCAATGGCGTATCCAAATGTCAAAAGTCCAAAAGGGCAGAGACAAAACCAGAAAACAACAACAAGAACGGGACAAAAACAGACAACATGTAAAACATGGAAACACAAAAATAATTGAATATAAATCAACAATGCGAACTCCAGTCACAACGAGATAGAACTCAGGTGCTCTGGAAGAGTAAGCAGATCCTGCTTGCTATACCACACCTGTCGCATTGCCAACAGTCAAATCAGTTTGTCAAATCTGGAAATGCGGAAAAAATTTAAAAAGTTAAGTGGAACTTCATTAAAATTGCAGTAAAGATGTCAGGGTTTGTATAAAGAGTAGGATGGGTAATAGACAAGACACCCTTATTATTTTGATCTGAATTAGAAATACAGTACTGATCGTTAACATTAAGGTCTTCAAAATAGAGCAAACACTGCTCCCCAAAAATAATTTTTGGGGTTGGTTATATAAATTGAAAAATGTTGAACAACTTAATTTAAAAAAAAGACATGTCCAAAGTGATCTTTCAGAAATTTCTACGGGAGAAACCAATTAAAAAGGGGATACTATTGGACCTGAAATGCTTACCTCTCTTATTATTTAAACTTGAGGTTTGTTGTGGTGGATTTAATTTTACAATGCATTGTATGAAATGTCCAATTATTTTGATTATTTCAGACAGACAAAGTAATTTATATAGCTACAGAACCCGTAATACCATTAGAAACCTACTTAAAAGAACACACCAGTGAAGGGTCAAATAATGAGCTGGCCATATCATGGGGACTTCATCAAGTTGTTGTAAGTACCCGGTAAAATCTACAAGTTTAAAATTACCTGAATCTTTACCAAAGACATATTACCAATTCTCCATGAGAATTCAAAACAGCACAGAAATAAAAGTACTTAAGTGAGACTACTTACATATGTATTATTATTAAAGAACGTTAGTCAGTTACTGGTAGTTATTGCTTTCCTCCCAGAGCACCAAGAATTTGACTATATTAGGGAGATGAACATGATACAGGTGATAAAATGAACATGAAATGACGATAAATGGAGATGTTTGATTGGAACAAACGGCTAATTTTGGAAATGAGTTTTGACTGTCACTTGAATAAAAAAAGGAATAAGTAATGTCTTACAATTTAGCCTACTGCAGTGCATCTTCGTTAGCCAAGGGTTACGATCCGCTATCTCTCATCTTCAAGATGAGAGATAGCGGATCGTAGCCCTTGGCTAGCGAAGATGACTGCAGTGTTTCCTACATCATGTACATACTTGTATATGGTTCACAACCATACCCGCATTAAAAGTCATTAGATAAAAGAAGCCAACACAAATGTCATTTTTATTCCTCATCTATGAAAGTAGGGGGCATATTGTGTTTGGGTCTGTTCATCCTTCCATCCCAAATATTGCTTGATGGGGCATAATGTCCCTTAGACATATTCTTGTTTTTTTATTATCATAAAACTGTTGTAGTTTACAGGTAGAATTTTGAATTATAAAATTCTAGTTTTGGTCTTATAAGAAAGTTGTATGTAGTTATAAAATAATTTATGTTTAATTTTTTTCAACATTCCTTCCTCTATTACAGAAAGGACTATCATTTCTCATCAATGACTGTAACTTAGTGCATAATAATGTGTGTATATCATCAATATTTGTGGACTCAGCGGGTGAATGGAAACTTGGTGGCGTGGATTACATGTACCCAACCTCGGGACAAGACAGTATTCCTCCAGTAAAAATTTTACCCCTCCTGGAAAAATATGATCCTCCTGAGAAAGTTGATCTTAGAAAAGGGATGATGGCAAAGAAGTGGTAAATATTGTCTATGTTGGCCACTGCCTTGTACAGAGGACTTAAAAAAATTATGGGATAAATATACATGTAAAATGCTCAGATTTCTGCTTTCATTTCAAACATTCCTATGTTCTTAGTTAGTTTACTATACAAATCTTTTAAAAGTAAGCAAAGAAATATCATCAATTTCTTATTATAAACAACCAATGATTTCCTTTTGCTACATTTAAACACATAAAAAAGCAAAATCTTTGTAAAACTGGATTTAATTAACTACATGTAAGTTGTTTTGGAGGGACACAAAACCTGCTGTTAATCTACTGGTGATAACAGCCTAAAAAGTTACATAATATACTTTGTATACGTCCTTTTAAGGAAACCGCATGTCTAGACCAATTCTTAACTAATTTTGACAGAATACTGTAAATGTAGAGCATTAATTTATGCAATATTGCACTTTTTTAAAAGCATTATTAAGTTCATTTTCTTTTTGAAATTAAATACATATACAAGGTATCACATCATCCTTTTTTTCAAAAACATAGTTCAACTTTGTTTTATGTTATGCAGAGTTTTTAGTCTTAACCTTTTACTCGAAGCTCAATTAAAAGAGAAAAAAAAACTGATTTCATGTTGTTATTTATTATAATTGTATTTCAGGTCATCTGATATGTGGGGACTTGGTTGTTTGATATGGGAAGTATTCAATGGTCCTCTGCCACAAACATCATCTCTAAAGTCATTTGGAAAGGTTAGCAACTAGCAAGTATAAAACATTTTAGAAATATCTTTGTTACAAGCTGTAATGCTTATAGTTTTTTATACCCCTTGCAAACATGAGGGTCTGTCTGTCCATCCACATATCTTGTAAAGATAACTCCAAACAGCAAGATGGATTTTGAAAAAAAAATCTTACATAATAGAAATACATTATATGGAACTGTACATGATTTGCATAAATTGCACCTTACAAATTACATTGCTCTGGAATACTATTCAGGGGGAGATAATTGGAATTTTTTTTCAGTAAAGATCTTGTATTTGCCACTTGTCCTTAATTGCTTGAAGAATTCTGATGACAATAAAAATTTCAACAAATTTACAGACAATAAAACTAAAACATCATATCATTCAGAGGAATTGCACTTTTATATTTTTCAATGTAGAGTTCAATATAATGCAATGGTTCAAAGGATTCCATTTTGTTAACTTCTATAAATCAGTATTATACTTCCATTCTTCTTTATAATTACCTGCGTCGCCGAAGGCGAAAGCAGGTCTAGTAGTCGGGTCACTCCGTCCGTCCATCCGTCCGTCCGTCTGTCCGTCCGTCTGTCCGTCCGTCCCGCTATGGAGTGCCTGTCTTGTTTAATCTGAATCTCAAAAACCAAACACTAGATCTTTCTGAAATTTTACACAGTGATTACAGATATATTGAAGATGTGCACCTCCCCTTTTGGGGTCATTTTATAATTTCGTTTAGAAATCAGGGGCCCAAAAGGGGCCAAAAAAGCGACTTTTTAATTTTTTTCCACAATAACTTTTGTTCTGGTTGACCAAATGCTGTGAAACTTTACAGTAATGTTACTTACCATAAAAGGAAGGGTTGGGCTGATTTTGGGTGTCCCCTCTTTTTTCGTTTTGAAATTAAGGTCTCAAAAGGGGCCAAAAAAGCGACTTTTTAATTTTTTTCCACAATAACTTTTGTTCTGGTTGACCAAATGCTAAAAAATTTTACACTAATGATACTTACCGTATAAGGAAGGGTTGGGCTGATTTTGTGTGTCCCCTCTTTTTTCGTTTAGAAATTAGAGGCCCAAAGGGGGCAAAAAAAAACGACTTTTAAAATTTTTTCAACAATAACTTTTGTTTTGGTTTACCAAATGCTATGAAACTTTACAGTAATGTAACTTACCATAAAAGGAAGGGTTGGGCTGATTTTTGGTGTCCTCTCTTTTTTCATTCAGAAACTAAGGGCCCAAACGGGGCCAAAAAAGCTTTTTTATTTGTTTCCACAATAACTTGTTTTGGTTGACCAAATGCTATGAAACTTTACAGTAGTGTTACTCACCATAAATTAAAGGGTTGGATGATTTTGGGGTCCCCTCTCTTTTTGTTTAGGAACGAGGGGCCTAAAAGGGGAAAAAATGTGACATTTTTTATTTATGGTCCGAATTAGAAAATTTTTTTTACAAGTTAATTTTGGTCATATATTGGATACAAAATGGAGGATACAATTATTTCTTGACCCACCTTTTCTGTTTAGCAATAAGGGGACCAAAAGGGGAAAAAAATAGAAACTTTTTTTTGTGTCTATTTTTACAATATTGGGTGGCATGTGACAAATATGCTAAAAATGTAAGTCCACCATAGGATGCAACTGTCAAAATATTTTGACTGTCCATATTGGGCCTAGAACGTACAGGGTTCAACGTTTTGCCGTGCGACGCAGGGCCAGACATCAATTGGTCTTGTTTATACATGTATCTTAAATGCTATTATTATTTCATTTCAGATTCCCAAATCATTAGTCCCAAACTATTGTGAGCTGGTCAGTGCTAACCCAAACTCCAGGCCCAACCCTGCTAAGTTCTTAGAGAGCTGTAGGGGTCCTAAAGGAATCATGCATAATTCATTTGTAGATACTATGTTATTTTTAATGGAAATTCAGGTAGGCTTTGTTCTTTGATAATTTAACTATTGAATAAATTTAGTAATTTTCTGTTGACAGTATAATTACTATGTATATGATAATAGACTGATAGGATGATTATTCTGAAGCTTTGATATTGATTTGATTTCTCAAAAAAAAAGCTGTAACTAAATGGTTTGTTACAATTTTGAATAAAGACTATGTAAAGGTTAAAAAATCAAAGAATTTGTCTGTTCATATTTTTCTCAAAAATGTATTAGTGGTACTAGACTTTTATAACCTTATAAACTGTTTTTATTTGATATTATTTCAGATTAAAGAGAAATCAGAGAAGCTAGCATTCTTCAGTAAACTGACACCTAACTTAGACACATTATCTAGTTTGATATTATTTCAGATTAAAGAGAAATCAGAGAAGCTAGCCTTCTTCAGTAAATTGACACCTAACTTAGACACATTCCCTCCATCTTTCTGTACCAACAAGATTTTACCACAACTAATCAATGCATTTGAGTTTGGTGATGTAGGATCATCTGTGCTGGCACCGTTGTTTAAGGTAAGTCAATATCACCCAACATATTGATATCAGATCCAAGGCACTTAATATTGAGCTAATTTAAATGCCCAACCTACAAAGAGATATTACCTATTATCATATATTTGTTTAATTATCTACATTTTTTTAATATATGATACAAGATGAATGGTTTGGGTCATGTATCACTGTTTTTCCATATCATCCATAAAACACCCCTAGAAAATCAATAACGCACCTTTAGGTTAAGCCACGTGATCAATAACGCACCTTTAGGTTAAGTCACGTGATTTGAGTAAAATATATAATAGACAAAACATATTTAATTTCAAATATTTGATAAACAGAATATAATATGGGTGTTTTCATATTGTATCCCATAACAACCCTCGACCAATATCATGCCCTCGAGCTAAAGCTCTCGGGATGATATGGGCGTCTCAGGTAGTTATGAGATACGATATGAAAACACCCATATGATATTCTATATTTATTGTTCAGGTCCATAAATCTGCCCATCGCTTATCGGGGTTATCTTCAGGTTCAAGCTAATTTTCCTTGTTATAAGTATGGCATCCTGTCTATTGAATAATTTTATTTTTATTGCAAAGGTTGCCGTAGTGGATGGAGTACTCAAAATTTTTAATTTAAAAGAATTCCTGTTATTTCTTTACAAATTATCTCCCCCTTAAGAGTAAGATAAAAACATTTAGAAATAGGATTAAGCCATTGTAATCCAGTTGGTACCTTTTAAATTATTTAGAAAACCTTTAAAATTGAAAAGTTAGATAAAAACATTTAAAAATAGAATTAAGCCATTTTAATCCAGTTGGTACCTTTTAAATTATTTAGAAAACCTTTAAACTTGAAAATGCTTCTATGACCAAGAATGAAAATGTTAATATGTACCCTTGGGATCACTTGATTGATTAAAGCAGGTTCAATCAATGAGATAAAATAAATGAAAAAAATGCTCTATGAATATAAATATTTTGTTTATTTTTCAATGCTTTATAATCTGTTAGATTGGTAAATTGTTGGATATGGATGAATACCAGAAGAAAATAGTACCATGTGTTGTTAAACTGTTCTCATCCACAGATCGAGCAACTAGAGTCAAACTATTACAACAGGTATGTGATGATTACATAATAACTAGATAATGGTAAGATGTGGAATAATTGTACATGAAACAACATTCTAAAAATTAACAGAATAAGTTATTATGCTGCTTGCAATGTGTTTTTAGTTTCTTTGCACATATTTACTGCATAGTTTTGATATTTTGCATGAAACTTCACCATATAGTGCTATATGTTGCAAATATATTTTATGTCTGTAATTCATCTACTTCCTGTTTTCAAATAAGTAATTATGCTAATCCAGTTGACAGGGAAAGAGCTTTACACCATTACAATACTCTGACTGATATAATGTTATGTTCCATTTCAGATTGATTCGTTTGGAGAGTACCTACCCCCTGATACAGTCAATAACCAGATATTTCCACAGATTAGTACAGGGTTCTCTGATACCAACCCAGTAGTCAGGGAAAGCACTGTCAAGGTATAATATGGCGTAGGCTTTAGCCTAAAATCGGACGAAGTCAAAAATAATAAAAAAATAAATATTTGAATGATTATATGTCAATGATTAAAAGCCCCTTCTTTTATCTAAGTCTTAGATTTTAATCACCCCGGACAATCATTACATTTGCATTCTTGTTAAAATATACATTGGATCAGTAACTATGCAAACTTAAAATTGCAAATACCATCCAAATATTTGTGGACAACACTAAGCGGGGACGAATTAACTTCTTCATGACGTCATTTCCCTGTCAGAGAATTTCGCGCTTCAGTAGACAACAAACAAAATGTCAACATTCATTCAGCCAGGTTTTGAAGATTTTGGGTGTCAGTATTTAATCATCTCGGTCGTATTGACATCAGGAGATCGATTTAGAAACCTGGCGGAAAATAACGACATGAAGGTTTGACATGTAAGGATATCACGCAGGATTGAAAACTTCCAAGGATACATCTCAGCATCTGAGGTAGGACCCTTTCTGTCCATTTTTAAATTTTGTTTTGTCATATACAGATGGGATTAGCTAAATCAGTGCAAGGCTTATTTATGATCATGGTGCATTATTGTTCGTATATATGTAAACATTCCCATATTGATTACGTTGACATGGTGTCATGTTGTTATAGATGACGTCATTTAGTAATGTTTTAGTCTGTCGTCATGTAAACACGTCGCCATATTGGAATCCGTTGTTATGGTGTTTTTGTAGGTCACTGACCAACGTTTCGAATAAAGTTTCAATTTCGCACAAAAACATGAAAAAAAATCGTTTGAAAATTTAATTGGTTTAGAAATTATATTTTGGCTTCGCCAAAACATAATTTCTTTTAAGTTTCTTATGCGAAAACACTGCTAAAGCTGGCCTTCTGTGGATTATGGGATTGATTTACAAAATGCTACATCCGGTTTGCAGCATTAATACACTTGTCATGTGACCTATATTCTACACTTAGTCGGACTTCGTCCGATATAACTCTTTGGTTTTTGTGTAGAACTTCATTGAAGCTACCTCAAATTTTTTTAGAAGAAATTCACCTGGCACAGTCACTATTTGATGTAAATTGATTTTTATTGATGCCCCAATTGAATGTGTTTTAAAGTAAAAAAAATATATATACCAAGGAAATAAATTTCCAGTAAGCTAGAAGCAATGGAGAATTTAATGTCAAAAGCCTGAAAATTAAAACAAAATCAGTCGACATTAATAAAACAACACCAAAAAAAAACAAATCTGCCATCACAGCCTCCTCATTTCCTAACAAGATTAAACTCATAATATATATACTGGTTAGATATATAGAATTTGATTATAATTGTGTAGGGAAAAGTAAAGCATCATATTTAAATTTTAAATTGAATAACTTCTTATTATTATTTATTATAGGCTATGCTCCATCTTGTTGCAAAACTTAACTATAAGAATTTGAATGAAGAATTGATGAAACATTTTGCCAGACTCCAAGCAAAAGATGATCAGGTAAAATATATTAAATATAACAAATCATATATTTATTTGTTATCTGATATATTTATACAAATCAATCTTTGAAAAAAGTAAACATTGGTCGAACTGAAAACTGAACATGTGAGTGTGAGTAAGCAGGCCAAAGTAAGACAATACTAAGGCATGTTTTATAAACTGCAATCAGCTTCCAGAGCTTAAAATTAAAAAAAAATGTATACAATTATTTATACATAAGTGTACTTATACATTAATGTAAAAGTAATCATTGTTGCATACAAGTTGTTGTACACATATTTAAGTTATAGGAAAGCTGTTATTTCTTGAAAACAATGTTACATATTTTGTTGCTTCTGTAGTTAATGATTTATGTTTTCAGGGTGGTATTAGGACAAATACTACAGTATGTTTGGGTAAAATTGCAGGGTATCTTAGTCCAAATGTAAGTGAATAAGCTAAGATTCTTAAAATTATAGATATTTATTGTGCATTGTTCTCTGCAATTTATCAAATGGAAGAAAAAAAAGTATTTTAATATACTAAACCAGCCATATAAAAAGATTCAGAACTTATTCTTTAAGTCATGTGAAAAATGTATAAAACTTTTAGTCAAACACAAGGAGCTTTACAAAACTTGAATATAAATGTTATTTTTATTGTAAATTCAGATACGACAGAAGATTATAACCTCAGCTTTCCTTAGAGCTTTAAGAGACCCCTTCCCTCCTGCTAGACAGGCTGGTATCCTAGGACTGACTGCTACTCAGAATTACTACCATCTGAAGGAGGTTTCTGTCAAGATACTGCCAGCCCTGTGTACTGCCACGATGGACCCAGAGAAGGGAGTCAGAGACCAGGTAGAGGATCTAATGTATTTCTCTTAACACTCTTCGTCTGGATAAACTTTGACACAAATAGTAATCGTTAAACCATATAAACCTATGTAGTTTGACTAGAGGGAAAAACACCAACTCACTCACACAAATGTTTTCTTTGAAAAATAATTGCAACTTTCACATTAGAATTCATAGCTGAATAATTTGATCACATGAAATAAAAGAATTAAGAGTAAAACCCACATTATCCCAAGATATAAATAGTTATAAAATATTTTAATGAAAAGATCTATTTTATTTTCTCCTCAGGCATTTAAGGCAATCAAAGGATTTTTATCTAAATTGGAAAAAGTATCGGAAAATCCTGATCTTTTAGAAGATTTGGGTATGTACAAATGAAGATTTAAGGCTTTAACTATTCTTTGTTTTAACTACCAACCAAATATTGAGTCTTAAACTAATCTTGATTATGCATTCGATTTAAAAAAATTTAACGGCTGTAATCCACAATGTATGGTATTCATAAGTTGTTTTTTCAAGAATTTCAATATAACATTTTAGACTTAGACTTATTCAACAAAGTTAATTTTTATTCACATACAGAATAATGTTTTTGTTTTTTGGGACTTGATCAAAAAGCCTCTTTGGTGGTTTTTTTTTTGCTTATTAAGTGAGTAATCATATTTAATATTTAATTTAGGACCTCTTTTTAGCTCACCTGGACCGAAGGTCCATGTGAGCTATTACCATCACTTGGCGTCCGTCGTCGTCGTCTGTCGTCTGTCGTCGTCTGTCGTCGTCGTCGTCTGTTAACAATTTTTCAAAAATCTTCTCCTCTGAAACTACCAAACAGAATTTAATGAAACTTGGTATGAATGATCCTTAGGGTGTCCTGCACCAAACTTGTGTTTTGATTTTTGATCCGTTAAAAAACATGGCCGCTGTTACTAAAAATAGACTAGGGGGGTCAGACATCTGTTTTTGGCTTATAAATCAAAAAGTATAAGAGATAGAGGAAATCTGAGGCCACGCTACTGATTCAGCATCAAAAGCTCTACAAAAGTCTCCATTTGGTCAAAGTTGTCAGATGACCCCTTATAGGGGTTACGGCCCCTTAAAGGTGAAAAATAGCATTTTTTCATGTTTTTGGCCTACAGAATGAAAACTATTGCAGATAGAGATTAGCTGTTGCTTGCTTAAATGCTCAGCTCATTTAACTCTACAAAAGTCTCCATAGGGTCGAAGTTGTCAGATGACCCCTTATAGGGTTACGGCCCCTTAAAGGTGAAAAATAGCCATTTTTCATGTTTTTGGCCTACAGAATGAAAACTATTGCAGATAGAGATTAGCTGTTGCTTGCTTAAATGTTTAGCTCATTTAGCTCTACGAAAGTCTCCATAGGACCGAAGTTGTCAGATAATCCCTTATAGGGGTTACGACCCCTGAAAAATGGCATTTTTTCATGTTTTTGGCCTACAGAATGAAAACTATTGCAGATAGAGATTAGCTGTTGCTTGCTTAAATGTTCAGATCATTTAGCTCTACAAAATTCTCCATAGGGTCGAAGTTGTCAGATGACTCCTTATAGGGGTTACGGCCCCTGAAAAATAGCGATTTTTCATGTTTTTGGCCTACAGAATGAAAACTATTGCAGATAGAGATTAGCTGTTGCTTGCTTAAATGTTCAGCTCATTTAGCTTTACAAAATACTCCATAGGGTCGAAGTTGTCAGATGACCCCTTACAGGGGTTACGGCCCCTGAAAAATAGCGATTTTTCATGTTTTTGTCCTACAGAATGAAAACTATTGCAGATAGAGATTAGCTGTTGCTTGCTTAAATGTTCAGCTCATTTAGCTCTACAAAATTCTCCATAGGGTCGAAGTTGTCAGATGACCCCTTATAGGGGTTACGGCCCCTGAAAAATAGCCATTTTTCATGTTTTTGGTCTACAGAATGATAACTATTGCAGATAGAGATTAGCTGTTGCTTGCTTAAATGTTCAGATCATTAAGCTCTACAAAATTCTCCATAGGGTCGAATTTGTCAGATGACTCCTTATAGGGGTTACGGCCCCTGAAAAATAGCGATTTTTCATGTTTTTGGCCTACAGAATGAAAGCTATTGCAGATAGAGATTAGCTGTTGCTTGCTTAAATGTTCAGCTCATTTAGCTCTACAAAATTCTCCATAGGGTCGAAGTTGTCAGATGACCCCTTATAGGGGTTACGGCCCCTTAAAGGTGAAAAATAGCCATTTTTCATGTTTTTGGCCTACAGAATGAAAACTATTGCAGATAGAGATTAGCTGTTGCTTGCTTAAATGTTCAGCTCATTTAGCTCTACAAAATTCTCCATAGGGTCGAAGTTGTCAGATGACTCCTTATAGGGGTTATGGCCCCTGAAAAAAGCGATTTTTCATGTTTTTGGCCTACAGCATGAAAACTATTGCAGATAGAGATTAGCTGTTGCTTGCTTAAATGTTCAGCTCATTTAGCTCTACAAAAGTCCCATAGGGTCGAAGTTGTCAGATGACTCCTTATAGGGGTTATGGCCCCTTATAGGTGAAAAATTGTGTTTTTGGCCTATAGAATGAAAACTTTTGCAGGTAGAGAAAAGCTGTTGCTTGCTTAAATGTTCAGCTCATTTAGCTCTACAAAAGTATAGGGTCAACATCAAGACCAGGTGAGCGATTTAGGCTCCTGGGAGCCTCTTGTTCATATACTTAAAAGTATGAGAATCATGTGGAAGGTAAAAAGATAAAATCTCAACAACATGAAATGTAAATACTTGCGTGCAATATTTAATATTTTCTTTGATTATAGATCATTTACATTAAAAATTATATTGTAGAGAAAGATGTGATGACTGGAGGCTCACCATCCAGTGTAGCAGCTGGATGGGCTGGCTGGGCTGTTACTGGTGTGTCATCCCTCACGTCTAAAATTTACAGTAAAGCCAAGTCAAGGAGTCCACAAGGTAAACAAAAATAATCTATTGCGTTTATTGATAAACATCAGACACCTAAAAACTGTCTACCAAATGATAGCTTTAAAATGGCAAAACTTGCACTGTTATTTTTCCCAGCATAATGTTTTCCATTTTGATACAGGAAAAAAAATCACTGCATATGATCATGATTTGTTCCTTCATCTCAAGTTAATGGTTCAATGACTGCAGTAAATAATTCATGTTATTATGTTTATTAAACATTAATATGTATTTTTGGCCATATTCACAGAGTGAAAAATTCAGATTATAAAATTGTGAATATCAAATGGATGTGGAAAAAAATTGCAACAGTTATCTCAGTCACAGCCCTTGATATTTTTACAGCTCTGGCATAGGGTGGCATGACATGGGATTCAGATTCAGGTCAGTTGCTTACCTACACCCTGTTTAATGAAAACTGGCCATTTTCTCTTTGACATTTTTTTTTACATTTAATGCAACATATTCATATATCCCTCAGGTGCAAATCCTTCATTATCAGGAGCAGCAACAAGTGACTCAGAAAATAAAGCAAAGACTTCATTACCTACAGAACCAGTTCAAGATAAAGTGATAGAGGAAACCAGTCAAGAGGAACCAGAAGATGATGATGGAGGAGGGGGAGGGTGGAATGATGAAGATTGGGGGGATATGGAGGTATGCTATTATTCCTCCTACTGTAATTGTATAACCACTTTGTGGTAGAAATTTTTGCAATAAAAGTGGAATGAGAAACATAAGTCAATTATTACCCCTGATAAGAATTCCAGATGGCGCTGCAGCTAATGCGGTCCTATCTACCAGCTTCCAGCTGATAAGAATACACACTAATGCATATGATATTATTGAGTTAGCTGTTCAGAAATATTATAAATAATTAATTATAAAATGCCTTCAACTTGTTGTTGTGTTCCTAAATGTTCAAAAAGAGGAGGACATACATTTCCTAAAAATGAAAACTTACAAAAACTTTGGATATTGGCAATTAAAAGAAATAGTGATAGAAATAAACATTGGACTCCATCAAAAACCAGCATTGTTTGTTATGATCATTTCACCTCATCAGACTACATCACAGAAACAACATGTGGTAAGTTTTGTTTACTTATTAATCTAATCTAATACAACAAAATAATTAATTGCAAAAGTAGAATAATTCTTAGTTTCAGAAGTTTGATTGATATATTAATAAATAAAAAGAACAAAATTTGTTCACTCTATTTCACTGATGTGTGCTATGAAAAAATAGGTAGTAATCATACTTTTTTATTGATCACTTCAATATCATTTCAAAAGTTTTAAAGTAATACGATCTTTTAGAATTTGTTTATTTAGGAAATGTAATTAACATTGTAGGTACAAAAACCCTGGTTAAAAGATTGAAGAAAGATGCCGTTCCAAGTATCTTTGCATGGAGCAGTGCACCATCAGAATCGTCGACAAAAAGGGAAAATCGAAAAAGAAAAAGAGAAGAAAACAAAACAAAACTCAGACTTAATTTTGACGATGAAATGTCTCCAACAGATTTAGATGTTGGGAATGAAATAATTTACACCGCTGAGGAAATAAAAGATGATTATGATACCGTATTGGAGACACATGAAGAATCAGCTAGTTCATGCTCTGCATGTGAAACAGGAACACAGACTTTGTCATGGCCGTCTTTATGTGTTGAAAAATTTGAAAACGATCCTGCTGGTATGATGTTTTATACGGGTCTTCAAACCTATTATGATTTTATGTTTGTCTTAGCGTCCCTTGGAAATGCTGCATATAACTTGAACTACTTGTATTTTAGAAGTGACCATCTTTCGATTGAGAACCAATTATTTCTTACACTTATAAAACTTAGACAACACAAGACCAACTTTGAACTAAGTAGATTGTTTAATATTTCCTGAGACATCAGTCATGAATATATGGATAACTTGGGTGAATTTTATGTATAGACAATGGAAGGAAATCAACCTATGGCCAGAAAGAGATCTTGTTCGGTTTTATAGTCCACAAGATTTCAAACGCAAATTTCCAACAACAAGAGTAGTGATTGATGGAACAGAATGTCCGATAAAAAAGCCAAAGCTTCCAACTGCACAACAGGCCACATTTTCCACATACAAAAACAGAAATACGGTTAAAGTTTTGGTTGGTGCTACTCCTGGGGGTTTAATTTCATATCTATCTCCAGCTTATGGTGGCTCCACCAGTGACAGACAAATCTGTGAAAGGAGCAACCTTACTCAGATGTGTGATACCGGAGACTCTATTATGGCCGACAAAGGATTTAATGTTCAGGACCTTTTTGCTCCCTATAATGTTCAGATTAATATTCCAACATTTTTCAAGAAGAAGAACAGACTTACTGGGGAAGTTGTAATGAAAGACAGGAAAATTTCAAGTAAAAGAGTTCACATTGAACGTCTTATAGGATTAGCTAAGACCTATAAAATTTTGAAAGACCCATTAAGCACTGCTGAAACAAAATTATCAACTGAGATTTCATTTGTATGCTTTATGTTATGCAACTTTAAAAGATGTATTATTCCACAACATGCATAAATGAAAAATATCTTTTTTAAACTGTTTTGTTGTTTCTTTGTTTTGTTTTACTTCAATGTTTATTGTGTCATTTAGTGTCATGCATTTATACTCCATATCCCATCAGTTTTAGATTGCTGTTTTCAGGTTTAATTGAGATCTTTAAGGCTATGCAAGTACTTCAGCATTTGGGAAACAAATTGTAAATAAACGAGTACAGTTTTGAATTTCATGAAATTTATAAATAACAAAATATAAATCATACATGTTATATTTCACAACAAAGCATAATCAAGCTTCTTGCAAAACACAAGTTCAATCTATGCTAATTCATTGAAATGAGTATTTTTCATAATTCCTGAACAGAAATTTCTTTAATACAGCAGTTTTAAAATATGATTTGTAGAACTGTTCAAGTTTTTCAACCATTTCTTTAATAAAGTCATCATCACGCTCAATCAAAAGAACCTTCATATCTTTGAATGTGTACACTACAAAGTAACATTTTTTACACCCCGTACAGAACATTTGACCTTGAATCTGGTAGAAATAATTATGAGTCCGCATTAAGGAAAGTTTTCCTTCATTTATTGCAAGAAAAGGCACAGTCTTAGGACATATTACTTTGTCCTTGGCAACAAAGGGACATTTAACTTCAACAACAATGTTATTACTAGTAATTCCATCAGGTGAAGCTGCAATGAAAGGCTCGGATTTACTCACATATAATCCACATTTTGTTACTGAAGTTTCCATTTGGTTTTCAAATTTTCCAATTGCAACATTTTCAAATTTTTTACCATGGGCAATTGCAGGTGTATTTATAATACTACTGGTTGTTAATGAATCTGCTAGTTTCTCGAAGTCGGTTCTTTCTGTTGCTTTGCAAATTCGGCCAAACATTGACGATTGCAATCTTTTGCACCTTTCTGATAGCCAAAATTGGTTTTTTGATTGTCCACGAGTTTTAAGTTCAATTTCTTGAATATCCGTATCTGAAATGGTACTGATGTTGTTTTGTCTCAACCATTCGTCTTCAGGGCTTAATTCAAAGTAGTCATGGTCATTCACCACGCCATACAAATTTGCAGGTGCAAAGAGTTGCACAATCGGCAAATTGGAAACATTTCTGTGGTTGAGCCAGACATTTCTAAAATAATCATTATACTGAGGTTGGTTTCGAAAGTTAATAGGTCTTGGGTCAAAGTTAACATTACTTGCCTTTAATGCTGACAAAGGCAAGTCTTTTGCTTTTATAGGCGAGCCTCTAAAGGGCTTACTTCTGTGGAATGTCTGGAGCCTTTGTGTGCAGGTTTCTTCTGTTATAAGTTCTCCACAAGATGAGAAATTATAGAGGGCATATAACACGCAACATACATGTTTGCAATGCGCATTAGGTCCCATACCAGCGGCACATTCACACTGTGATTCCACAATAGCCCCATCACAGTCGATAGAAACGTCTATTTTATACGTTACTGTCTTCTTCATTTGAGCACGACATTCACTTTTAATAAAAAACAGGTTATTTGAAGTTGCAAGTCTCAAATACCTTAAAAACTTCTCTTTGTACAGATTTGTTGCATCACTGTCAATTTGTTTATCTACAATTTCTAAATAGTTCTCGATAGCACCCATCTTAATTTCAACAAACTCTGAATCATTGTTGAAGTCTTTGTATTCCTGGAGATGAGGACAAGTCATTACAAACTCCTCTCCTACAACATCATGACCAAAGTTTTGGTTCCTGTCATAGGATTCCAACCTGAATAAATAATATCCGTTGTTAATTTTATATCACAGATCTTTTTTTTTTTGCATATACTCATAAGATAAACTGTATGTCATGTATGTGAAACTTTAACAATAAATAAATAATTATATTGTAAAAATAAAATAAAAACTGTTTTACAATAATGATGCCACAAATTATATCAACATGGTTAAATATATTTTAACATAGATATAATAAATAAGTAATCTTACCTTTCTATCAATTCTCTTTTTCTACCAGACAGTTTGGCATTCCTCTTTTTTAACTCTTATTTGAGTTGTGGCAAACTCCAAGATCCATAATTATTATCCATTTTAATAAATATCAATTTAGCAGTAAATAATATACATTTTCTTCTTTTAACATGTGCAAATCAAACAGTGTAATTAATAAATTAGTGTGTGAGAAAAAAGATTAAGTAAGATCTATCCAGCAGTGATTTGTATGTAAACAGATGATTAAGATAAAGCGGAAGCTGATAAGAAGGACTGCATTGAGTGATGCGCCATCTGTGATTCTGAGGAGATAAATCTGACTTATGTTTCTCATTATTCATTAAAGTTTTAAGGCAAAACATTCACTTAATAAAAATTAAATGAAATAAACAACTGTATTTATCACATGTATAGATCTTTCATGAATGTATTCTGATGCTTGTAAAACAAATTCTTATACATTGTACAAAACTTTACACATTTTTCATCAGCAATTTTATGAAATGTATTGTTTTTATGTTGTAGCATTTCCAATAGTTTTCTTTGAAGCAAGAACTTGATAATAAAAAAAGAAAGACATATATCATCATATAAGCTTATTATTTTCACAATCAAATCTGTTTCAGGCTAGTCCAGTTTCAAGTCCTACTTCATTCCAAGATAATAATGAGTCTTCAGGTTGGGGTGATGATGGCGATTGGGGAAGTCTGGAGGACACTTCAACTCATCAGCAGACAGTTAGTATCAGAAAACTGATTAGTAAATTCAAAATTTGAAAAAAGGGTTTTCTTATTGTGGTTTGAGAAATATGATATCACTGTAATTTGTTTTACTGGTGAGGTTTTGTACTTTCAAAAGGATACTGATACCTGATTTTTAATCGATTTTCAAATACCTATATTTGTGTCAGTTTTTCATATCTCAAATAAAACCAAAACATTACAGTGTTGTTATATTTGATTCTTGTCAATTACAGAAAACCTCCCATAGTACTTCGCATGCCTTGAGATTAGAACACAAACCTCAAAAGACAATGGAGGAGGAGTTCCTATCAACAGAGGACAGTGGGTTACCTCAGGCCAGTTCTTATAGCTGGGGAGAACCAGGACAAGATGATTTCTTTGCTTCAGCCATGGGCTTACCAAAGGTATGAGATAATATACAATTAAGGCCCTTGGAAGAGGTGAATATCTAAAATTGTCAACCAGAGGTGGGGTTATTTCAAATAACCCCAGTGAGGTTTACAATTTTGATATTCACTGATTTCAAGGGCCGTAACTGTTTTATTATACCGAACAAACAGTGGAAGGTTTTTCACCGGTGAATAATAGGGTTATTCAATGGACATGGGTATTCGAAAAGGTTATTCAACTTTTGTACGAATTTGAAGAAAAATACCCGGATTATTTCACGTCACGTGACCTTATTTCATCCAATTGAATTAATTTCTAATTCAGTAAGGTATAATAATTGGTAAAGTTGAACCCAGCTAAACCAAACTCTGAAAAATATGAACCTGTCATAATGAAATTGGGTTTTCAGTCACTTCCCATCTTTGTACATTCTGGCTTTTTATAAACTGAGCACTTGTTTTTACTGAGCAAGTTCTTCTGTCCAATGTCCTTCATGGCAGGTTTATTGTATATTTTTAAAATCATGAATTTGCTTATATTTTCAAAACAAAAATATTACCATAGGTGAATGACTTTTATAAAAATTATATTTACCTACTCCTAAAATAGGAGAGAAAAAAATTATTTTACTTCAAATTGTGTATTTACTAAGTCTTCTATTTCATTAGCATGTTTCTTTCTGTTAAGTTAGGTAACGCTATCTATCTTTGTGACATACTGTAAACTAACGTTATTTCGAGTTTTAAGTCAAAGGGCAATTTTGTGGCTATTTAGTTTAGTGAATCTCCACTACAACAATAATATAACTGTAAAAATTAGTCTATTCATGACGATTTATTTTTACGAATATCTGTTCCTTGCAAAATATGTGAAAATAAATTGCTCACGAAAATAAGTTGGTTTTCAATATATGTGGAACAATTGAAAATGTCCTTAGATAGTGTATTATGCTAACAATGCAACAAAAATATCCTTGAGTTAAGAATAATATTAATCTAAACAAAATGTTAAATGATTTATACCCCCACTCATAAGAGAAGGGGATATATTGTTATCACCTTGTCCGTCTGACCATCCGTCAGTCCATCTGCCTGTATGTCTGTCTATTATTGAATTTCATAACAGATCTTGGTTCTACTGAAGAGATTTATTTTAAATTTAGTACACATGTTTAGCATTATGAGTTGTACCATCGCTTTTATTTCCAGGACAGACACTCATCTGCTTCTTGTTTTCCGAGCCTACTAAAGACTTTTTAAGGGATAAAAATAGACATATTTAAGAAACTTATTTCTCAGCTTGACAGTGCAACATTTTGTTGAGCTATTTTTATTGATGAGTCAAATTCAAATTGAAGAATGGTCATCCATGTGATCATCTGATGGCTGTAAAATTCTTTACAAAATTGCATCAATGTACACTCTAAATGCCATCATGTCATAAAATGTTAATTTCATGTTGTAAGATTAGATTACCTTATTGACTTCAATGTTTTTTAAACCCTCATCTTTCAGAAAAAGGTGTCAAGTTTATCAAAGCCTGTCTCCAGCTCTGGTGGATCAAAGTCAAGTGGTGCATCCTCTGGTGCCAATTCTAGAACAAGTCCATCAAGGGCAACAAGCAATATAAACTCTAGTCAACAAAAATCCTCTGACGGCTGGGATGTAGAGGATGTGGGATGGGAGGATGACTCCTGGGGGGAATCTAACAAACCTAAATCAGTGACAGGGCAAAATAAACAATCTGTGACATCACAGCACAAGTCTGTGACATCAAAACAAAAACAATCTAGTGCTTCCAGTGGTGGTGATGGGTGGGGAGATTCTGATGGTGGTTGGAATGACAGTGGATGGGGGTCAATAGAAGGTTAATATTAAATACAGTTAAATTATATCTGTTGGTTTCATTTAAATTGGCAAGGCTTTGCTAATGTTAAGCTCATAATTGATATAAGAACAGAATTATAGAAGTTATAATTTAATAGCAACTAACTAAGCAAGCTTTAATTTCTTTATAATGACCAGGAGTTCTATCACAAAAAATCTTACGATTCAAAATTATCTAAAGTTTAAATTTCCAGAATTTTGATTGGCTGAAATCTACACTTTGGACAATTTTTAATTTTTTGTGAAAAGTGCTACAGTATTTTAAGTGTTTTTTTCAACACGATATGAAAAAAAAAATTGGATTAAAATCTTTTTAAAGGATAACAAACCATATTGTAAAAGACTTCATAATGCTGACTTGTTTTATCTGTTTTAGATTCTACAAACAGTGATATGGGAAGGAGTAAAAAGGACGATAGAGAGGAAAAAAGGTTGCAACGACAAAAGGAAATCCAGCAAAAGCGAGAGGCCAGAAAAGCAGGAGGAGGAATGAAATTGGGGGCTAAGAAATTAGCTGCAGATTGAGATTATATCTTATTTATTAAATTAAGTAAAATAAATTATAGTCTTTCAATTATTCAAGACAATCATTTACTGTTATAGAAATTTTGATTTTTGGGGTATTTTTACTTCCATTTACTTTTTTAATATTGTAAAGTAATTGACAAGAAAATGAAACAAAGAATGACAAGTGTCCATTGCACAGTCTGACAAAGATTTAGATAGTCAAGAAACACAAAAAATGGACTCAGTAATAGCATACAGCAGTGTAAGTTGCAACATATAAAGAATAAATACATGGCAGGGTAGGCATTTTTGGGGGTATCACACTTGTATAAGATGTGTTTTGCCCTACAATAAACTATAGCAAATATGGAAAAAAATGCTGGCATCAATGGTTTATTGAACTGTTGGAAAGCTCAAAATAAGCAGTGATAAACTTATAATTTTCTGAATACAGTGAGTGAGTGGTCACGCTGCTAGGAACTTCTTGTTACTTAAAAAAAATTGTTTTCTGGCTGTCTTGTCATCAGGTTACATGTACTTGTTATGTTATGAAATTCTGTATATAATTTAATAGTTTGAAGGTTCAAATAATAGGGCAACACTTATTGCTTGATACAATTTGATGTCTTTAATATTCAATTTCACAACAATCACATAACACTTATGTAATTTGATGTCATAATCAAATTGCATTTTAAATACACCCGCTAAAGATTTCTACACATAATTTGATGCCAAATTCCAATTACTAGAGAAAAAAACTTTTTGTAATTTGATGTCAAAATGAAAATTATTTAAATACAAATATACCATGTTAGTACATGTAAAATGATGACTTGTTACTGTATATTCTCACATTGTTGTTATGTAGATATGTTATCATTAATATACACAGAGGGGGATCAAGAAATTTTTAGAGAAAAATTAAGTGTCTATGACTGAGCATCTTTTGTCCACATCTATTATAACTCTGAATTTCATTATGCTGGCTGTTATAACTGATCTCTATTGGGCTAGTAAACATTGAAATTATAATTATTAAAAGATTGTAAGTTCTATAGCTTACTGTTGTCAAACTTTAAGAAACCCCATCTGTCCTAAGTAGGAATATTTGTTCTATTTATGATATTACTGTTATGTCCCAAATTAATGATGAATTGATAGGATTTGATATACTAAATGAGATTGCCTTATTAGGATGCTGAAGAATATTAGATAGCTTATAAACCTTTATAACATCTGACTGAAGGCAATCACTATGCCTTTGTTGTCTCAATCTCAAAAATCTTCTCTGAAACCACTGAACTTATTTAATTAAAACTTTGCAGAATGATATATGGCATGCTAGCAACAAAAGACTCATTTTAAATGGATTTACCAAGAATATGGCAACTGTTACTAAAAATAGAACTAAGATTAAAATAACTTAAAGTGTCTTGTAACTCAGCAACTATAAAAATTAAGGCAAATCTGGAGGATCTAAGACTCTTCTGGAGCAAAACTTTTACTAATTTCTCCATTTGGCCAAAGTTGTCAGATGACACCATTTAGGGCTTGTGTCCCTTTAAAGGTAAAAGTGCATGTTTGTTTTCATGTTTTACGCTATCCAATGAAAACCATTGTAGATAGAGAAAAGATGTTGCTTTCTGGAATCTTCAGCTTTACAAAAGTCTCTAAAAGGTTGTCTGAGAGTTATACGATTCATCTCTCTTTAAAGGTAAAAAAGAGAGGGGAGTTTTTCTGACCTTATAGATTGAAAGCTATTACAAATAGAGAAGAGCAGCTGTTTGCTTAAACCTTCATCTCATTTAGCTCTACAAAATAGACGATAAAGAGATGTGGAATAAGTGTACGCAACACAACCAACTGAACATTAAAGAAAATTCTCCATTACCTCAAAGTTGTCAGATGACCCCTTATAGGGTTTGTGGTCTTTTAAAGTTCTGTAGTATATACTTTAAATGTTTTTGTCCTTTATGATAAAAAACTTGCAGTCATAGAAAAGCTTTTGCTTGCTTTCACCTTAAACTCATTAAACTAAAAAAAGTCTACAATCATGGCAAGTTAGTCCAGTATCCATTTTCAGTGATTATGGCCTTTTAAGCTAACTGATTCAAAGGGTCATGTGAGCTATTGCCATCACTTGGCATCCGTTATCCGTCCGGCCGTTAATTTTTCAAAGGTTAACTCCTCTGACACCATAAGTCCAAACTTGATAGAGTTGTATAGGCATGGGTGGTACAAAACTATTGTTTGGATTTGACTCGTAATGAAACATGGCCACGGTGGCTAAAGATAGAAGAAGATCCAGCCACCCATGTAGGAGTTATTGCCCTTTTTCATGATTTTTTACAAATTTTGCACTTTTGAAGCTGAATATCTTAAAAACTAAAAAAAATATTTCAGGAATTTACATTTCATATTGTTCAGCACATCAAGATTTACTAAAGATGCAACAGGGTCAAAGTTGGACCGCTCTTTTTAGGAGTTTACCCCATTAGAACATCAAAATTGGCCATATTTCAACCTTTTCTCATTATATTAAAATCATTAACTCCTTTTACACCATAAGTTCAATTGCAATCAAACTTGGTATAGCTGTTAATAGTCATATGTGTTAGTATATTGTTGTTTGGGTTTTATATTTGTTGGAAAAACATGGCCGCTGTTGCTAAAAATAGAACATAGGGGGTAAATTGTAATTTTTTTGCAAATAACTCAAAAGTGGTGATAGATATCTGTTATCATTATTCTGAATCAAACAGAAGTGTTCAGCACCATAACCTGCCTTGAAAATTTGAAGAAAATCTAAGCACCCATGTAGTTGTTGCCCTTCTTCTTGATTTTTTTATATTGCACTTATTAATCTCAATATCTGGAAATTTTACAAGATGTTTGAGAAATTTAAAATGCATATTGATAAGCAGTTGAAAATTTACAAAGTATATAACATGTATTGCAATGCTAGAGAAAACTTTTAATTACACAATATTTTAAGTTAGTTTAATTAGCCCTACAAATATTTAATATGATGGAAGTTTTTTATTGACCCCTTGTTGGAGTTATGGTCCCTTAAACGTTTAAATAACTGTATGTGTTATAGCTGGCAAACTGTAGAAAATAATAAATTGCTTTTGATAGTAAAAATGTTCAACTAGCTGAGCCCTACACTTTATTGCATTTGGTTAATCAATGTTGTGAGGTGACCTCTTTAAATTAAGCATTTAAGGGATCCAGGCTCCTGGGAACCTTGAAATGTTTTTTTTTCATGTTTGTCCCTTGGGATGAAAACTTTTGTAGATAGAAAACGCTGCTGCTCACTTGCTTAACCTTCAACTCATAAAGCTCAACAAAAAACCCCACTGAATCGAAGTTGTCAGGGGTTTTAGAAGTGCCCCTTATGGCTTAAGGACCATGAGAGCCTCTTGTTATAACATGTGCTAGATATGTTATCCAATAAAGTTTTTTTCTTATCCAATCAGATTTTTCTATCAATGTCAACTATAGACACAACTTTATTTAAGTTTATCATTTCCCTATTTATTCTAAGTTTTTACCAGTCACTATAGACTCAAGACAACTTGGCTATTCAGATGCATTTAAATGAGATTTTCACTGCTAATATATCTCACTTTGACAGGTTCCTATATAAACTAATGCATGTTTTGTATACATGTATATTTTTCATCAATTTAGAAATCTAATTTATATAAATGTCTGGGAACTTTGGAAATTTTCACTGGGGTAAATTGCCATCCATTTATCTGTCGACTGACTATCTCAAATGTCCCTGGATACCCCTTTCGAAAAGCAACCAATTTCTAAATGCTTTTAAATTGCTTGGAACTGTTCATGGAACGCAGTGAATTTGACACCTTTAAACGCGATTGCTTTTAGTTATTAGTTATTAGTCATAAGAAAGATGTGCAGCTCCAAATTAAATTATAGGGTATAACTTGATATTAACACTTCACATTTAAAGCTTAATGACTTCAAGTTGTATGTACACATACTAGTAAATTATTTTGCTTAACTCCAGGTACTTGTAACAGGTTATAAGATAGCCCCTCAATCGAAAATTTTGATGAAATCTACTAAGTATGCACGAAGTATGGAAAATTTTGATGTACTATCGGGTAATTCAATGCCAGTAAATCCCTCATTGTATTGGGATAAAGAAAATCGGTCTGGGCATTCCTGTCCTGGATCGCTGTGGTGTCCATGTCTAACGTCTGCTCTAACAGCTTCAAATGGGCGACAAAAAGCCAACACGATGGAGAGCCTAAAGTTACATTTATAATGGCAAAACAGGTCACGCAGGAAATATGTACAAAAGGGGAAAGGAGCAACAGCGTGGGAATGAATTAACCACAATCAGAATAATTATATCTAGTTGGCAAATTATTTGGAAAAATGTGGACGCTAGAAAAATACAATTATAAGTGCTCTATCCAAACTTTGTAGAGTAGAACCAAATTCGGTGCAGGTGATCAAGACCATTTTGAAATTTTGGTTTTTTTCTGTCAAGTTTGAACATTTAAATTGTGTATTGAGATAACTCGGAAATGGGTCAAGTAAAATGATTATTCTGCTTTTATCTTTTATCTGTCTCAAAGATGACACTTAAATCCTTTTTTCTGATGGACAACTTGAAATGGTACTATTGAACTCGTTATCATAACACAAACTAATACAAAGATAATCTAAATCCATGCCAAATATGACGTCCCAAGTCACAATTTTGATGGTTCTAATGAATAGCCTCTTTATACTGTTCATAATAAAACAGTTCTTAAGCTTACTACATTATGCTACTATCACGCCCCCTCGATATTGTACCCTATATATTCTTTTTATAAAGTTATAATTTTGTGATAGCTAATTCTTCCGTAAATTGGTGTTTTCGTGTTGAGAAGAACCTATAATAATTTCATCATCTGCTTTTTTAAAACTGCCCAGTTGATGGAGAATTTGTAATGTAATATATATCACATATATCATGTATATGAGGATTGTCAAGACACCGGTCTATAGCGAAAACGGGGTAGTATAGAACTCGGCTTTCTGTTCGTCCGAAATTGGTTTTCTGAATGCAACATTTGAACGCCTTGATAGATTTTCATTTAACTAACACTTAAAAAGGCTTAAGAGACAAGGAAGGGTTCTGTAGGTTTTGGGATCAAAACGTCAAGATCAACAGTTTTTACTTGGCCCTAACGTCTCGTTAAAATTTGAATACACGTTTTGAACCCTTTGTAAGTCACTTTTTAGCTCACCTGACCCGAAGGGTCATGTGAGCTATTGTCATCACTTGGCGTCCGTCGTCCGTCCGTCGTCCGTCCGTCGTCCGTCGTCCGTCGTCCGTAAACTTTTTAAAACGTTAACTCCTCTGACACCATAAGTCCAATTGCAACCAAACTTGGTATGGTTGTTCATTAGCATTCGGTGCTTAGAACTGATGTGGGGATTTTTGATTCGTCGTAAAACATGGCCGCCATGGCTAAAAATAGAACATAGGGGTAAAATGCAGTTTTTTGCAAATAACTCAAAAACGGCTACAGATATCAAAATTCTGGCATAGGGTAAAAGTGATCAGCACCTCAAGATCTACCTACCCTGAAATTTTGAAGAAAATCCAAATACCCATGTAGGAGTTATTGCCCTTTTTGTGGATTTTTTGCAAATTTTGCACCTGTTTAGCTCAATATCTTGAAAACTATACTAGATATTTGACAAATTTAAATTGCATATTGTTAAGCACATCAAGATCTACAAAATATGTAATAGGGTCAACGTTGTAGGACCTTTCCTTTTAGGAGTTATTGCCCTTAGAACGTCAAAATTTAGCATTTTAACAGCATTTCCTCATTACATTGAAAACGTTAACTCCTCTGACACTTTAAGTCCAAATGGAACCAAACTTGGTATAGTTGTTTATTAGCATTAGCTGTATAGAACTGATGTGGGGATTTTTGATTGGTTGTAAAACATGGCCGCTGTGGCTAAAAATAGAACATAGAGGTAAATGGCAGTTTTTTGCAAATAACTCTAAAACGGTGACAGATTTCAAAATTTTGATTGGGAACAAAAGTGATCAGCACCTCAAGATCTACCAGCTCTGAAATTTTTAAGAAAATCCAACAACCCATGTAGGAGTTATTGCCCTTTTTGTGGATTTTTTGCAAATTTTGCACCTGTTTAGCTCAATATCTTGAAAACTATACTAGATATTTGAGAAATTTAAATTGCATATTGTTAAGCACATCAAGATCTACAAAACATGTAATAGGGTCAACGTTGTAGGACCTTTCCTTTTAGGAGTTATTGCCCTTAGAACGTCAAAATTTAGCATTTTAACAGCATTTCCTCATTACATTAAAAAACGTTAACTCCTCTGACACTTTAAGTCCAAATGGAACCAAACTTGGTATAGTTGTTTATTAGCATTAGGTGTATAAAACTGATGTTGGGATTTTTGATTGGTCGTAAAACATGGCCGCTGTGGCTAAAAATAGAACATAGGGGTAAATGGCAGTTTTTTTGCAAATAACTCTAAAACAGTGACAGATTTCAAAATTTTGATTGGGAACAAAAGTGATCAGCACCTCAAGATCTACCAGCTCTGAAATTTTGAAGAAAATCCAACAACCCATGTAGGAGTTATTGCCCTTTTTGTGGATTTTTTGCAAATTTTGCACCTGTTTAGCTCAATATTTTGAAAACTATACAAGATATTTGAGAAATTTAAATTGCATATTGTTAAGCGCATCAAGATCTACAAAATTTGTAACAGGGTCAACGTTGTAGGACCTTTTCTTTGAGGAGTTATTGCCCTTGGAACGTCAAAATTGAGCCTTTTAACTGCATTTCCTTACATTGAAAATGTTAACTCCTCTGACACTTTAAGTCCAAATGGAACCAAACTTGGTATTATTGTTTATTATTATTAGGTGTATAGAACTGTTGTGGGGATTTTTGATTGGTTGTAAAATATGGCCGCTGTGGCTAAAAATAGAACATTAGGTTAAACTGCATTTTTTTGCAAATAACTCAATAAGGGTGACAGATTTTTAGGTTTTGATTGAGAACAAAAGTGATCAGCACCTTTAGATCCACCATATTGTCAGATGACCCCCTTATTAATCTTATGACCCTTTCAACGTTAAATCGATTTTGCCTTATAACCTTTACTTCAGGCACATATGTCAGGTGAGCGATTCAGGCTCCTGGGAGCCTCTTGTTACATAGAAGAAGAATGTAAAGCCTGTTATATAAACATTGCTCTAGGTGACATTTTAATGCTCTTGGTATAGTAGTTGAACCAACAACACCAGCTGAGTGTCATGTGAAGCATCATTTATATTACAATTATCAATTTCTAAAGTCAAATTGTAGTTTTTTGGAACTATCTTGAATTTATGATGGACAAAATCTGCATTTGCAGATGGGTTTTTTTAACTACTAGTCTCAATTTATAAACATTTGCATCCAAAACGAACCTTTATTTATTTATTTTAGTTAATAAAACATCATTGCCTTTGACATGTTTTATACTTGTAGACATTGTGACCCTTTTTATCTTGAGTATACAAAGTTTTTATTTGTAAGTATATATGATCTAACGGTGCATTATCGCTTTTTAAGTGATACAGGTAAAGTTAGACGTTACAGGTATTATAGACTTGTCAAACCATTTAAGTTTTTTTTTACAACGCACTGATGTCTAGGTCAAACAAGCACCTGTTTTGGAACTGTTATACCAATCCGAGGGTTAATTCATAAATTCTGCACCAGGACTGCTGACCTCTGCATTTTGTAGTTATAATAGTTTTAGTGTATCCTCTTCTATCTATTTGGTATGCATATATGGATTATTAAAACAAGAGATACATAAAGGTATGTTAGATTGATTTTTCCCATCAGAATATGTTTTTATTATTATTTCTTATTATAGTGATATATATCTTAATGTCACCGAAATTCAGAACTACGAGATGAAACATCATTTATAAGTATAAAGAGTATTTTCTAAATAAATTTCTACACTTTTTTAAAAAGGCAATGCACCTTATCAATCACAATTGTATTCATAAAAACTGAATATTGCAATTATAGGAAAGGGGTTTATGCCCCATCTACAAAAGTAGGGGCATGTCGTGTTCGGGTGCGTCCGTCCAAATGTTTCAGTTGGAGCATTACTGACATGTCTTTTGGGCATATTCTTGTTCAATATGATATTGCTTCCTTGACCAGTTGGCGATGTTCTGATTGTTTTCTCACTGTCTCCTTTAAAATGATTCTCAAAATATAACGATATGAACCATGCAACCCCGTACCGATCCACAGCCTGGACCCTTTACTACAAGTTTTATAAGCATCTAAATAATGTAAGAAATGTGGGCTGGGCATGTTTTTAGATGATCTAGTGATAGTCTAATACAATGTATGTACTTTTGTCTCTTCTTGGTCTGTATGAAATCAGGCTTTATGAAATTGTTCCTTGGAGCATTCGAGAATTTATCATGTATTTTCCAGTACTCAATCAGTGATGTTTTAGTCCAAGTGTGAAGAATAAGTCAAAAGTCTCTTTAGATTTGTTGGACTTTTAATCAATATTGTCTTTTATTTTAGATGTTTTAATTTGGTACCATGGGTATCACATTCGACATGCTAGCATGGTTTCTGGGCATTTTTCCTATTTTTGTTGGATTTTGTTTTAGATAAAAGTAAATATATAGGACAGTCAAATCAACCTAGTTAGTATTTACACTTTAATAACCACAAACATATTACTACAAATATGACTGACATTAATGTGAAAAAACATCTCCAATTTTAATGTCAGTTTAATGTTGTATAATTTTTAAATTTGGCACCTTTTAGCTTTATGAAGATGACATATCGTATTCATCCGTATTTTTTAATTTGTTCTACTTAAATTAAAAGCATCATTACCTCTGAAAGTCAAACAGACGAAATGTTCTAGTACGTTTAGGACTGACTTTTGAAATCTAAAGGTATTTCTCGCTGAATATATGATCAAAGACAGGGGTGTGAACTGTTGATTTGAAAATGGGTTACAAATATCTGCACGAAAATAAAAATTTCTTATGGCAAAGGGAAGTCCAACTTCGGAGCCCCTTTCCCCTTCCCCCAATATGGATCGGCAAATGAGAGGTAATATGTAGAGATTCTAAGTGTTCAATTAACTCGAAAAGAAGCAAAAGAAACGAAGAAAAAAACAAACATCAAAATTATTTATGTAATCTAATAGTTTTAGTTTTTTTACCGGTGTTGATAGTCAGAGATCTGAAATCTCCTGAAGCCTCAAAATTACCACTGGATAATGATATTACTACAGTTTTGAAGAACCGAGTTTTAAGTTCAATCTAGCCATTTTGAGAACTTTAATCAGAACCTTCAAAGAACTTAACAAGCGATGGTTGTTTGTTTGTTTTTTTTTGTGTATCATTTTTTAAAAAAATATTCTTATTTATGAAATCAGTTTCCGAATGTTTCCTCTGGGCGTTTTCTCTCTTTTTTTTGTTTTTTTTTTTTTTTTTTTTGTTTTTTTTTTTTTTTTTTTTTTTTTTTTGTTTAGTGGTACTGGCGAGTCCGAACTACTGAAATAGTTGCATTAGAACGTTAAAATCCCTTTAAAATTCGAATTGATAAGTTGAGTTAAAAATTTGTAAAACCGAAGCTCTATGCAAAATATATAAACATTTGCTGTCACATGTATGTAGTCATCGTTGACTGTTATAAAGTATACAAATTTACTTGAGCAAATAATTTTAAGAGACTTTTTGTTTCATACATAAGTGTGATGACCACAATGTGTACAAATTGAAATAATAAATAAGATAAACTAAAGTTTTAAGAGATCTTAAAAAGGCAGTGGGATGTAGGCCAGAAATGTTTGGTTGATCTAAGCCACTTTAGGATGACTATCCATATATTAAAGATATAAATATGATAATAAACTACCCCGGGGTTTTCTTGATAGATATCAAAAACAGTTGTTACCGTAACGCACATTTGTTTTATTTATTTTTTCCTTGTACTTTTTTACCATAGAGATTAATTAACCTGTGTACATTCAGTCCTTTTTTACATGTAATCTTCAGATAAAAATATGTTTATATAAACCCAAATACATTCCAAATCATTGACGATTTGATAAGCATTCAGAGCACCTTTGAAAGGCCTAAAGGTATGGGCAATGGTGACAGTCTGAATATAAAGTTTTAGAACTTGGTCATGTGTCTTTTGTTCCTTGCATTGGTTTTCTTTTTATTTTGAACAAAGAGCAGTTCTTATGAAGAAGTGCACCTCATATAATGATTTTTTTAGCTTTCCGATTTTTTTTTTTGCGGTTTTCAATGTTCATTGAACCATAAAGGTTTCCTCAACTTCTCTGAAGTACCCTTATGTCTTTTCTTCACATTTTATTTCTTTTAAAAGCTACCTAACAAACATTGATCTAGCTAGCATGTTAATAACTACGGTCAACGAAGTACATACTATAACGTATACATCTTCATTGTGTAATGTAAAGACTGAGTGAAATTTCTAGATAATCTGGTTTAAGTGGAGTTGCAGTTGACAGATGGATTCTTAGGATGACCGAATCCCCTTGTCGCTAAATATCACCTTTTTCAAGCCGTGTTTGTGCACTTCCTACTGGTATTTAAGATGCTTTTCTAGCTATTCTGAAACTGGTTTTAACTCATTTTCGTTAAAAAAAAATTCTGGAGTCCAATTGAAAGACAATAAGCAGTCATCATTGACTGATCCTTAATTGTTGCTGACTTTCCCATTTTTGTCCGTGTCTTATTATTATCTCTAAGTTGTGTTACATCGTTTATCTTGATTAAAAGTACAATTTTATTGTAAAATTGCTTTAATATTTGTCAGATCATTTCATATATCATTATTAATCTGATAGTGTTTTTGTTTGTGAGTCACAAAAAGATATGAAAAAGTCAAATAACCAAGAAAATATCGACCACAGAGTTACACACCCAAATAACAAATTAGACTCCAAGGTCTTGATTGACAAAAGTTTTTGTTTTGTTGTAGAAATCTCGGTTCGAATGTCCGTTTGCTCTATGTCTGCGAAGGGTCTCACTTTGGTCGCATTGGCTTCGTTTATATTGACTTTTAAAAAAACGCCCCCTATTCCATAATGTAAAAAACTCTCATATAATGTGGCATTATAGAGGCATTATAGAGTTGGGGTCATTTTTTTAAAGTCAATATTAATGACCCGAATTCAAGCCCCATGTGACTTTAGCATGTTATTGTTCTAATTGTTAAAGATTTCTCGGGCCAATGAAGGCAACATCTTAAAAATTTATTTGAAAAAAAACCTTTTTTATTTGCTTTAGAATATAAAAGTACAAAAGTACAAGTTTGTTGTTTGTCGAACTATTTAGAATCAAATCACATAGATAAATATTATTTTAACATTCATCTACTGTGTAGTTACGACACCTTTTGACAAGTTTTTGTCAGAATGAAGTGCTATATTTAATTTGCTTCAAATCTGTATCTATTTTAGAATGGTTGTCAAACACTTTGGTGACCTAAATTGCACGTTGGTATGGTTTGTTCAATAGGGAAAAAAATGACAAATTAAGAAATGACAGCCAAATCCATTGTAAGAGAAAAAAAAACTTTCGTTAGATAACTACATCCTAGTTTAACTGTGCGTAATCAAAGATAAACTGACCTATCATCACTCCATCTCTCAGTCTGTCCATCCGTTTACAATTATTTTGAACGCTATAACCCCAAAAACTATGAAATATGCAGACCTGAAATATTCAAATTTTTGCAAGTCCGTCAAATAAAGTTTTAAAAATATAAATTTTCGTCAACTATCTAAGATTTGGTTAAGACAATTGCTTAATCTAACAATAATTCCAAGTCAAGATCCAATATATTTGGCCAATCGGATTTTGTTCTCGGTCAAACCAAGTCTCAACTCTGTTATATAATAAAAAGTTAAGGAGAAAATTTTAGTTAATCTGTAAGTAACATTAGTGAGTGAGTGAGTTGGTATTAAGGTTATTTACAGGCGATGAAAATGAAAAGGATGATAAAATGAACATGAAATGATGATGATAAATGAAATGTGGGGGTGGGAAACGGTAAATTTTGAAGAACCACAGGAAAAGGGGAGAGGTGGGTAGGGGTAGAAAATTTAGCCTATGTGGTGCACTACTTGGCGGTCCACAAAGGGTATTTTTACGTGCATGAAGCGTGGCACTCCCCACACACGTTGGTCCACTATGGTCAGCTGTCAGGGTTTCCGTATTATAGACCTGACAACCCCCGCGGGTACACCATTGGTTGGCTTGTGGGCTGAGCACTGACCCGACGTCAGAATCCCAAGACCCTTAGTCGCCTCTTACGCCAACAAGCTAGGCTCTGCTTCGGGCCTATTTGCTACCCGGGTCCCGCACGGGACGTAAGTAACCTTAAGTTTCAGTGTTATTTAATAAAGTGGTTATTGTGTTCAATACAAATCCATGGCTATGATATATAAACTAGAAAAATACATAAATCTGACAACAGTCCAGTCTTTACCGATCTCGACTGGATGCCAACAGTGTCAGTTAAATAAGCTCACTGGAACAGCTTAGCCTTCCGAAGAACCTAAATTCCCCCGTGTTTTCTGTTGCTTGTTGAATTTGGTTATTTTGTGTTGTTGGTTTTATTTTTTGTGTGTGTGTGTGTGGTGTGTGTGTGACCTTGTTAACATAGATTTGTTCGTTTACAGTAATTGCATGGCATAAATGACGCCAACAAAATATTGATAGTCGGGAGCAAGTCCCTGTGCTTGGCCTTTTCGGACAAGTTTGGGACGCTAGAATATGCCATTGTTACTGAGTTGCTACTTTCGACATTCTGCTATCATGACATGTTTAATAGACTAGAGATGATTTGTACATATCTATATTTGTATAGATAGTTGTCACCGTGACTTGGAAAAAAACAACATTCAAACAATTACGTACAAACCGTGAACGAATTAATTCTTTTCCTTTCAATTTTACAAACAAACATCAATCAAATTAGTCTAGTTTGACATGCCAAGGGTCCTAACTATTGTACAGTAATTGCTTATCAGAGCCCACATCGGCGACCAGACCCTACATGTAACTGGACAAGGACATGGTGACTGGCGATATTCTTCTGAATGTCAATTTCAAACGCGTCTGCTTTGGAGTAGAAAACAGTTCAATAGAACAAGAGGCTCCCAGGAGCCTAAATCGCTCACCCGAACTACACAGATACATATATTTTATAGATATTATTGTGCTTAACCATATGCGATTTAAATTTCTGAAATATCTTGGTTAGTTTTCAAGATATTGGGCTTAATAAGTGCAAAATTGGACAAAAAGTACGAAAAAGGGCAAAAACTCACACATCAGCAGTCAGGCCTTTTCTGAAATTTCAGGACAGTTAGATCTTGATATGCTGATAACTTTTGATTCTTGCACAATTTTGATATCTGAAACCAGTTTTGAGTTATTAGCAAAAAAATGAAATTTACCCCTATGTTCTATTTTTAGCCATGGCGGCCATGTTTTTTGACGAATCAAAAATCTGAATGATGGAGTTGTAGCATATAAGCTATTAAACAAGTGTGCCAAGAAAAGATGCAGTTGGTCTTAGAGTGTCAGACAAATTAATCTTTGAAATTCAGGGGAAAAGTAATGAAAAAATGATAAATTTTGTCGTTTTAAGGACAATAACTCCTAAAAGGAATGGTCCTACAGCTTTGACTTAAATACATTTCATGTAGATCTGGAAGTGCTTAATCATATGCAATTTAAATTTTTGAAATATCTTGTATAGTTTTCAAGATATATGGCTAAATACATGAAAAATTTTGAAAAAAAAATCCAGAAAAAGCGCAATAACTCCTACATCAATTGTTGGATCTTCTTGAAACTTTCAGAGCAGGTAGATCTTGAGATGTTGATCACTTTCGTTTCCATCCGAATTTTGACGTATCTGTAACCATTCTTTGAGATATTAGCAAAAAACTGCAATTTACCCTTATGTTCTATTTTTAGCCATGGCGGCCATAATTTTTGACGATTCAAAAATCTGAACGAAAAAATTGTAGCATGTATGCTATTAAATAACTGTGCCAAGTTTGATTGAAGTTGGATGTATGGTATGAGACAAGTTAATCTTTGAAATTCAGGGGAAAAGTAATGAAAAAATGGTAAATTTTGACGCTTTAAGGGCAATAACTCCTTAAAGAAATGGTTCTATAGCTTTGACCTAATTACATGAAATGTAGATATTGATGTGCTTAATCATATGCAATTTGAATTTTTAAAATATCTTGTATAGATTTTAAGATATAGGGCTAAATAAGTGCAAAATTTTGAAAAAATCCAGAAAAAGGGCAATAACTCCTACATCGGTTGTTGGATCTTCTTAAAAATTTCGGGGCATGTAGATCTTGAGGTGTTGATCACTTTTAATTTAGCCAGAATATTGATATCTGTTACCGTTTTTGAGTTATTTGCAAAAAACTGCAATTTATCCCTATGTTCTATTTTTAGCCACAGCGGCCATGTTGTTAATCCAATCAAAAATCCGAACGATGATTTTGTAAAGGACATACATTTGTACTATAGAACAACCCAACCAAGTTTAGTTACATTTGGCCATTCGGTTTCAGAGAAGAATATTGAAAAGTTGGACGACGGACGACGGACGCCAAGTGACGGCAATAGATCACATGACCCTTCGGGTCAGGTGAGCTTAAAAGTAACTAAATGTGCTCGATATAGAATGAAGAATATGATGTATGGGACTCAAATGCTCTATTCTAGATGGATTATAACATTTTATGCCCGCCTGCGAAAGAAGAGGGGCATATAGTGTTCGGGTCTGTTTGTCCGTCCGTCCGTCCGCCCTTCCATCCACCCGTTCATCTGTTCGTCCGTTCGTCCCAAACCCCCAATTTCCAATAAAATTCCTGCTTACTGATTAGTGCCACATCAACCAAATTGGCATGGTAGGTGCACCTAGTGATGCTGAGCATTATGCATGCTTCGGATGCTTTATTTTCCGCATGTATGACAACTTACAGTAGAATGGTTTAAGTCCGTTCACGCTTACTGACAAGTGCCACATCAACTATATTGGTATGGTAGGCACACCTAGTAATGATAAGCACAATTCATGCTTTGGATGTTGGCTTTGACCTACATTTTCCGCATGAATGACTTCTTACAGAAGAATGTTTATATTTATTCCTGCTGACTGACAAGTGCCGGAAAAACCATATTGGTATGGAAGTTGCACTAAGTGATGCTAAGTACAAAACCATGATCATTATACCATGGCTATCATATGCTTGGATTAAGATTCTTCTATTAATAAAACGAATTCCAGTCATACGAGCGTAAATCTAGCCCTATATAGCTCAAACACAATATTTATTTGAAATTTATTCAAATTGAAGAAACGGGTAGATTACGTGGGCTATAGATGTTAAGACTTTATACAAGTACAGATTGCTGGCATTAATGTTTAGAATAAAAAAAAATCATAAAAAGGGGTGTTTTATTTCAGTTTTTTGACCGATTATTCGGTTTATTAAAGGGTAAATGTTCTCATTTAATTTATCCCATCTCTTTCATTTAAAAGGGTACGAATGAATTAAAAGAAATACGAGGAGTTTATTCAGCTTTATACAAAGTGGGTTGCTTTGAATTTTCTAGTTGTGATTGAGAATCTACTGAGTATGGTCACAACACCCAAAAACTTGCATAATTTTGTTCTAAGACACACAATGGATTGCAATGCGTGACTATTTGTAATATAGAAGCCCACATGTTCACCTTTAATATAGTTTTCATACGAGAAGTACACCCCTTGCATTTTAAAACTTGGACAATCTAAAGCGAACTGTGTGCTACATGTACACTTAAGGGAAAAATCACAAGAACAAATCTAGTTTTCCGGTAACCTATTCCAAGAAATACCGACAAGGCAACCGAATCTCGACATCTTATGAGAAACCTTACAAAACAGAAAGAAAGACATACTTAGTATATAAGACAGACCAAAATCTCAGTAGTACTGGATATGGAAACCTGCTGTCAGAAATCGGGTTCAATAAATGTATACGACCTGCATCTAATTTGTTTATGCCGTAAAAATACATAGTCGTAATATATGAATTGGTAAGCTCACATACCAAGTTAAATTTCATTTTGTAGCTACTGAGAGATGCCAAGAAATACGAAAGAGACACATAATCTAAATCTTTAAAACAAAGACTAAAACAAAAGACACCCAAGAACGGCACAACTAACACATATAAAAACAAAACAAAACAATGAATAAACTGTTACAAAATCACGTAAACTATATAGAATTTGGCATAACTGTTGAGGTCTATAATAACAGGAAATGGATGTGAAATAGTCCTTAGAAGTGTTAGCGCTGCATGGGATTTTTTACTAACAGTGCATAATCAGATGACTATAGTATGCTATTCCTAAAAATCTATTATGGACGTAGAGACGGAGGTACTAGAAGGTGTCCCACTGAAGGAGAGCTGTTCGAGCCTATTGCATTTAGCATTCATCTACTCTCCTAAATTCATTTTCTCTTTGAGCTTTGTTATTAAAATAAGAAAATGCAACAAGCAACTAGTGTTTTATGCTTAAAGATAATAATAGTGCATGCTAATAAAGCACTGCATAAAACATTACATAATGCTCAATACATGCATTCAACTCATACAAAGTCTATCTCCAAGGTCTGTTGAGGTTTACTTGTAAAAAAATCACAGTAGCTGAATTATTAGGGTTCAATTACCGTAAAATTAAAGTTTGATAAATATTTAAGTGGCCTTTTATTAATGGGATGTCACATCACAGCTGTAAAGTGTTTATAAACATATCTATGTTTGACAATCTACTAGGAGCTTGACCCTTTTAGAAAATAAGATTGTCAACGCCCCGTCATGAATTAATCAAATACCCAAATAATTATATATTTTGAATCTTTATTTCAAATTTATCTATCAATCATTATTTTGAACCGAACGTTACAGGTTCATGGATGTCGAAACCGTTCTTTCTTTTACATAGGATCACGCATTCTAATTCATGAGATCATGTTCGTGTTCAGAACGTTGTATAGATTTTGTGGTCGTTTGCATTGTTCATGCATTTATAGTTTTATAAGTGGGTCGTTTTTAATTTGAGCCTATTTGGCTCCTGTTTGGATCTTTTTTTTAGATTCTGCTGAAGTCACTTTAAATAACTAGCTAGAATTATTTCACCATTTCTATATAATGATTTATTGTTCAAAATGTATATTAAACTAAGAATTTTGCTGTTTTCATTCAGATTGATGCATAATTTAACAGCGTTGACTATAAATTGAGAAAATTTAAACCTTTTTCAGCGATACATCAGGCATGGCAAATTAATAAAACTACGAATGTGTCTTCTTTTTAGTTTTCCAAGTGTAGTATTGTCTGAGTGGGTGCCAAATTATAAGTCACCTGCCCATGGACCTGTTGTTTAATGTGATCCATAAACCATGATAGTTTTTGTTGTTCAAATAATTTACAAGATATTAACATGTAACCAGTCAAAGAAGTTGGTTTGTCCTTTACAGACGTCTAATTTACAGCATACTAATTTATCTTTGTTGTCTCTTTTGAATAATGTGTTTCATTTAACACATGGAAAACATGTATGGTTGTCACATTTTTACATATTAGTAAAGGAAGTTTATATTCAGTTATTCACAGATAAAACACTTCCATTAATTTTCAAAGTTGATCCAGATATTTTCAAAATAGGGGCAAATAGGTATCTATGTTTCGTTTACATTTTAACATATTAAGATTAGCGGGCAAAGAGGTCAACCCGAGCCTATGTTATACCGTAACTCCATGTCATGATTATAATTCCTAAGAAAATTACGACTATTTTTTCTGCCTAATACTTTGCTTCAATAATAATGCTCGGTTATGCGGTTTTTCTTCAATAGAAAAAAAAAACCAAACTAAAGTTGACCTTTATCCTTGGCCTGTAGCAGGGGGTGGTAAAGGGGGGGTACGTGCACGGATGAACGGCCAATAAAAAATAACAATCACGATGAACGGCCAATAAAAAAATGATAAGCACGATGAACGAAAAATGAAATAGAGAAACACGATGCACGATGAACCTCCATGCACGGCTGAACGGGAAATAAAAATTGCTCGACACGATGCACGAAAATAACCCTTTACCACCCACGTAGCAATGCATCGGGGGGGGGGGGGGACATTCAAATTTGTTTTAAAGCATGTCACATCCGCTTCATCGAGAACTCATTAAACATCAATGACAAAACTTTGAATTACTTCTGTACATGCTTTTTAAAATGCTTTCCAACCTGCATACCCACCTCATTAGTTATAGAAGAAGTAACAAGCTACCGTATTGACAAGCACTGTGGGGAAATTGTCGGGCAGCGGCTTCAGCCACCGTGACAAATAGTAGGACAGATGTACAATTGTATCAGTTGGATAATTACTGGATTTTATACTGGTCATTATTTCACACCTTGGGGTCCTTTATACACAGATTGACTATAAAAATTCTTAACGTTCAGTTTTAATATGCATTAAAATGATTAAAGAATCCATCGAAATTTTATACACCGTCGGCTTAGACTTGTCATCATTGAAATGACATCAAGACTGGGATTCTCTTGAATTGATTAAATTGCTTTGGAACTGACTATCGAGATTCATTTGCTTCCCTTTCTATTTAAGGAAGATTAAATTTGTAGAAGTACTTTCATAAGGACAATAGTCGGTCTTAATTCGTCTCTTATGTTCATTGTTCGGCTCGGAATCACAAGAGTAAGTTGATTGATAATTCGGTTATACTAGGATTGGTCATGCAAATGCAGTGGCAATGGGATAAAATATTTATCCTTTTCCCGATATGGAACCAATTTGAAATTATTCTTGATTTACCAGAGTGTTTAAATGCTAATTTTCAGCACTTTTTAACTGGTTTTATGCAAATTATTTCATGATATTCCACTGTTTTTGTAGGAACAGCTGTTGAAATACTATTTGGTGGCTCGTTAAGTGGCATCAATGACTGAAGAAACATCATCTCGTGTAATAAAATGAGAACCTACCTTCCAATAGGCACATTTTTCTTAACAATACTTTATCAGGTAAGAAACTTTAGTTCATAGATGAGGCAAGCACTTTAAGTTATTATAGTTAAAAGTGCTTTCCAGTTAAAATACATGACACCAATTAATATTTGATTAAAGATTTTACTAGATGCTGTTAAGTTCTTTATTATAATTACAGCTAAGACATAACTCACCTATAGTGCTATATGTTTAGTCTTTTTTCCTTTCCTTCTGTGACCCCATTAGGAAACTTAATTTACTGTTTAATGAAAAAGCACAGGGATTTTACATGCTTTTACATGCCCCTCCATGTCACTTTCTAAACATATTTCATTAAAAATATTGGCATGACTGTATTATATTATTTATCCCCCCACAATGACGATCATCTAAAGCATAGATCTGTACTAGTAAATGATATTTTGTATAAAATTAACAATTTGAAAAATACAATTTAGAACAAGGAATTTAAAACTATAATATCTTGATGACCACAAAAGATTTTTATATGATTCTATTTTTATGGACACAGTCCATTCTTAGAGATGTTTTTGAGTTATCATCTGTCATTGTCTGTATTTTTAGAACATTTGAAACATAAAAGGAGTATCAAAAGAGCCATTCCGACCCCATTTTACTCGAAAATACATATTTTTATTAAATCTTCATATAGTTTTCACTTCAAATTGTCATAGACCTTAGACCTGTATATTAATATCAGGGCCGTAACTAGAGTATAATAAAGGACGAGGCAGGGGATTGGGGGCCGCCGACTGAGGCCCCCATTGACGGGGGTCCAGGGGGCGAAGGCCCCGGCGAAAATTTTGAAAATCACTGTTTTAATGGCCCAATAAACTATAATTTTATTTTGGCTTATTAAACCTATCCTCTTACAAGATTACATGCAATATTTTAACAAAGAAATACGTATGGTTTATTGTTTTTATTCAGTAAAAGCAAGTTGTATCTTTCTATTTCCACCTAAGTCCCATTTCTTAAGAACGTTCTCTGCGCTAACTTGACCAACGCACGAACCTACGGGCAATGTTAACAATAGTTTTAGAATAATATGGACAAAGCAGGATCAGCATAGAAAATTGCATAAGATTTGCTCGATTACACCGTGCTATCCACCTGGTTAAGGAGAATACAATTTCAATGATATCATTTACCCAAAAGACATGGTTTGGACTAAATCTTAGAATTTATAGCTTCTGGCTGCAAATGTGGTTTTTGTCACTTTTAAATGTTGTTGATTTGTACTGAAAACGTAAAGGCGAATCGGGGGAGGGGATCAGGGACACACCCTTACGGAACAAAAATTTGGTTGATTACAAAGGAAATCACTGAAATGAAACGAAGCCGGCACCATTTGGTCAGTCAACGGGCCCCCTTTTCGGAAATCCTAGATCCGCCATGTTCTGGAAGCTAAATAGATTTGAAAAGCACGTACCATGGGTGCGGACAGACGGACGAATTAGATATGGCGAAGTTGAAATTAAGTGTTGAGTCATAGAATAAGAGGTGCATGCGATATGAATCACACAAAACGGAAATTACAAACTCCACAATGGAAAACAGCTAGCTCCCTCAGTGACCCGAACCCACCGGCACCCGTGAGCTTCCTTTGAACAAACTGCATGGGACTTGTCAGCAACACGTAATGTCTAATATAAATTTACCTTTTCTGCTTTCGGATATGTTTTTAAGATGAACTTTCTCAGTTTGCACATCAGTATAATATCTTTATAATTTACGAGATAAAATATTATATAAATCAGGGGTTACTTAGAAATACTATACATACCGAGTTGTTGTGCTTCAGTCGCATAGAGCTGTACATGTGGCACACTGACAATAACTCTTGTTAGACAATATTTTGTTTTGGGTAGACACAAACGCGGGAAATAAATAGATAGAAAATCAATATCGGAATAGGATATTTATAAAATCTGGATGCTTGAATTGACTTCGCTGTAAAAAAAAAAAAAAAAAAATTGCCGAAAATTTCAGACGAGGCAACTGCCTCGTCTGCCTCAATGGTAGTTACGGCCCTGAATATACAGGTCTATGAAATTGTTAAAATTTTACACCGCAGACATTCCTTGATCCTGTCTGTTTAAAATGCAATTTATTCGCTGATGACATAGACCTGTATATAAAATATACAGGTCTATGCTGATGACCAGTATATTTGATAAACCAAGAACTCTCATTTATAAACTATACAAATATAAATAATCTTCAATTAACATGTTGCCAATCCTCTATGCCTAAAGCAGTCATTATTATTAAATTATATTCTTATAATTACTCCTCGAACTCAGCAGGTGAAAAACACGTTGTTACGAAAGTTTGTTGCATTCCCCGGTTAGAAGAACCCCCATTAGGAAGTCTCGTGTAGGAAAAATAAGAATTTGAATTTTATTTAAATAACCATTTTGTCAAGCCAGGTATTCATAAATACATTATCAGTTTATTTCAACTCTTCAAATTTGAAGACACACCCACCTACAAAAAATGTATAAACTGGTAAACGGGGTAGAGCTGCTAGAAACTTAGCCACATGTTTGAATCCCATATAGGCTCTTTTGCCAAGCTCATTAGTGGTTTCATATTCACTAATTTGCATCTCATTTACTACATTTTTGGTTGGCAATTAACAATATAATACACAGTCCTGATAAAAATACCAATTTTCAAATCTAAATAACATTTTTATGTGTTATCTGAATTTGGTTCTGTAAAATGTAAAATAGCAGTGGCGGTTCCAGGATTTTTGAAAAGGGGGGGGTCCTCGGTAGAAAAGGGGTGGTCCAAAACTATAATTTGATGATTTTTGCCCAAATTTTGCATGAAATCCCCCCTCTGGATCCGCCACTGAATAGAATCATAGACCTGTATATTAATATACAGGTCTATGATAGTATTATATCTTTTTATATTTTTCAACTATTTTTACATAATTTTACCTTAAAAAACAAATTTGTAATAATTTTTTGGAAATTGGGACATTAATTTTTAACATTCAATTTAGCATTTATTTCATATTTTCTGGAACCAAAAGAATTTTTTATCTATTTAAAATAACAAAAAAGTTATGGCAAGTTAAAGTTGAAAACCCATTACATGTTTATTGTTTTCTACCAACCACTTCACCTGTGTCATGTGACCTATGACATCACGGCAAAAGAGCCTGATAATTAAAAAGATAATGTGAAGTTATATCTTCTGACTGGGGTAGTCACGACGTTAAACTCCCCAGTCAGAACTCAGAAGATATAACTTATAAACATGCATGTTTTGTTAAAGATATTTCTTTCCATTTGAGTTATATACTTATAGGATAATTAATTGGGTCGAGTGAATATCCAAAATATGATCAGGAGTCGGTGAACACCCACAGATTAAACGAGTGCGCGGAAGAGTTAAATCTCAGTGCGTTTTGCACGAGTGATCATATTTTGGTCATTCATGAGACCTAATTGATTATCGTAATTATCACATAGATAAAATTCAGCTATTTAATCATTTTTAATTAATTTATTTGAATGCTGTATGAACTTAGACCGTAGGAGTCATGCCAACAACGTAATACAATTCTTGACGTTATAATAAGGACGCAAGAGTGAAAATATTTTTGTTATTCACACTGAATTTACCAAATTTCATTTCACTGGGAAAAATCATATTTCATATGCATCTATGTAATAAACATCAATAACTAACATAATCTAGACCAAACTTGATGTAATATTACAACCATAGATAATTATTGGTATCTATAATTATAACATATTAAAAAGCTACACCGAGCCCAGCATGATACTAACTGCAACACGTTGAACGCTGTACATTAGAGACCCAATATGGCAAGCCAATTCCTTTGGACACATGCAACCCATGGTGGACTCAAAAAGTTTTTTGACAGATGCATTCTGTGGTAGACTTTAAATCCATATTTAACATGTTTTAAACACAAATATTTTTACATCACATAAGCAATCTCTAACGTGACGATGCCCAAATTGCAACAACTTTGTTGTTTTTTATGCCCCCGCGACGACATGTCGGGGGGCATTAAGTTTTACTTATGTCCGTCCGTACGAATTTCCGTCAAGCTTTTCTCAGAAACTGTAAATGGGAATGACTTGAAACTTGGTAGGATGGTTCAGTATGACAAACTATGCGTCCTAAGCAAATTTTAGACCTCTCGGACATCTACTTCCTGTTTGGGGCTGGACCGATACCAAAATCGACATGAAAATTTCCGTCAAGCTTTTCTCAGAAACTGTACATGGGAATGACTTGAAACTTGGTAGGATGGTTCAGTATGACAAACTATGCGTCCTAAGCAAATTTTAGACCTCTCGGACATCTACTTCCTGTTTGTGGCTGGACCGATACCAAAATCGACATGAAAATTTCCGTCAAGCTTTTCTCAGAAACCGTTCATGGGAATGATTTGAAACTTGGTAGGATGGTTAAGTATGATAAACTATGTGTCCTAAGCGACTTTCAGACCTGTCGGACTTCAACTTTTTATTTGAGGCCAGCGGGGGCATCCATGTTTTTTTAGTTTATTAAAGTAGGTTGAATGTCCTCTCAGCCCCCCTCTCTCTGCCGCTCTCCAATTCTGCCTTTGTTTTGCTTATATTTGTAAAAAAAGTGAACAGATTGGCAGAGTTTGTTGATGATTATCATTATATTTGTTTGGTTATAGGTACAATGTGAGTATAGCAGTTGGAGTGAGTTTGGACAGTGCTCACGTACATGTGGAGGGGGAGTACAATCAAGACAAAGGCAGTGCCATGGGGCAAGGTATCTAGATTGTAGCTGTGTTCAGATGCAAACATGTACATCTCTCCCACACAAACTGATACAACAACAAAAATCAAAACCTAAAACATGAATTGAACTGTTTTGTGAATATCTCTCTCCACTGAATTGGTCTTTATTCTAATACATTTGTACAGAAGGAAATAACAAATGATTAATGAACAGGATTGACCACTCTAAAAAGACAGACAAAACCAGTTACATACTGGAGAAATAGATATATAAAAAAAGAAATCCCCTAACAAACCCAAAAAACAACATAGTAAAAGCCAACAAAAATCAGAACCTGTTGAACATTGTTTAAAGATGAAAAATGAAATCAGAAATCTAATTTTGGTTAGCATGGTTAGGCTTAGGGTGAGGATGAAAATTTTCACCTCATGGTTTGATGACTTAAGTATTCAGTTAGTTAGCATTTTAGACTATGGTATAAAGTTTTATGTCATATTTTAATGCATATGCTTCTGTATGCCTGATACATGGTATATAAACTGTGATATCTTGATAAATACGGGTTGTTTCTTAAACTTTATTGTTTAAAGTGATAGTTTGAAATGGGTTGGGCAACGTTGATAACATTTTATCTTGAATTTACTCTGTAATACATTATAGTTGCAATGAAGACCAGACTGAATACAAACTTTGCAACACTCAGGTATGTGGAATAGATTTAAACATGTTTAGATGTGGGCCAAAGATTGGGTTTCATCTTTACATTGACTGTGAAATATTTACTGAATATATAGTTGTCACTTTGTCACATCAAAGCACTTTAAGGAGTAAAAAGGATAGATTATTTAAAGTACAGGTGTAGACAACCAGTAGAGAAAATTAAGATAATATACTTAGTAATTTAACTCTCTTACGAATAAAGATAAAAAATGTCTTTTAATGAACAGTCAGGGGCCTTACTTAAATCAGTGATTTTTTAATCACTTGTTTTAGTATTATTAAGTTATTTTCCTTTCAAAGCTAGAGTTACCTCTCTTTTAAAATCACTTGTTCGAGTATTACAAATGAACTACTTATAACAGTGATTATAAATAATGTCCTTCATTTTAAATGTTATGAAGAGAAGTCTGAGTCTTATTGTATAATTAAAGATAGAACACACCCCTGTCTAGATAATGGAATGTCCAGTCATGGCAGGACATGACCCTGAACTGAATTTTGGATAATTACCCTCCAAATCACTTGTTTAAGTATCATATTAATTTTTACCTTTAAAAAGTCACCTTTTTAAGTAACATTTTGTTAAGTAACCCCTGCTATCTTCAGGCATCGCGAACATGAAGATTTTGATCACGAACATGGATAATTAATTACATAATCAGAAACCTAAGATATTGAAGTTAATGGGAAAATTATTGCCACAGCTGGGAAAATTCAGAAAGTAAAGTAATGTGTTGTTACATTTGGTCTTTCTTTTATCAGAAAATCACATATTTTGGGGAAATACTGATAACAGGTGGCAGCAAAATCTCCCGGGGGGGGTCACTCCATATATTTTGTGGTAGGGGTGAGCCGCTGGCACCCAATGACCCCCACCCTTATCATATATAAGGATGATTGAAAAAGTATACCTTATCACATAATTTTTGCAGAAAATCATACCTCATCATATATATTTGTACAATATAATATACCCTATAAATAATAGGATTTGCGGATTCAAACAGAACACACACTGAGATTAAGTAATAAATTACACGTGGTTTGTAACCTTATAACTTAAAGATATCAAAAGCTAATTTGCATCTGATTTGTTTCAATATTGTGACCTTATCATATAATCCTATCAAAATTTGTATCCTTATCAGATATTTTCATCTCAATTTCACACCCTTTTCATATATTACGAAGCGTGAAAAAGGTACCTATTCCAGCGGCTCATCCCTATCACATCTTATATCGGAAGTGACCCCCCCGGGCAAAATCTATAATTTTGTAATTTTAAAGAAGCTTACTAAATCTTTTTTCAATATTTATTAATTAATATAAATTTTCTTAAACTGTTCTTTTGTAAATTTAGATTTTTGGAAAAAATTTAGCATTTTGAAATGCTACTTGAATTAGTGATTTAAAAATCACTGATTTAAGTAATGCCCCTGACTGATGAAAGGCAGTGTAAATGATGGCTTTGAAATTCACTAGTGTTTGTAACTGATACATGACTGGTATTTATAAATTAATTATTCAATGATTTTCCTACTTATTAAAAGGTCAAAATTTGTGCTTGAATAAGAAAAAAAAATTAAAAGATGTCATAGAATATATTCATAAATAAATTAATTATGTTATCTGCAGTTAAAATTTGAAAATAGATTCTGAAGCAAAAGAAAAAATATGTATATTTTTTTTCATATCAGATCTTCTGCAGTACCTATAACTTTTATATAGATATGAGCTGTTTAGGCCAAATAAAAAAAAAAGAAGCGTTTTCTATTTACTAACAATGTACCTACAATTATTTCAAAGGTTTTTTTTGCCAAGTTTGCTTAATCTCTGTTAAAATTTTGATATACTCACTACATGTATACTAATAGATCAGTGGGAAAAATGAGTATTAGCTACATTTACTTACTAACCCTCTTTAGTCATGGAAAATGGAAACACTTATATTTTTTCTTGACCTTATTATTTCTTCTGGTGATTTTTGGCTCTTTGATAAGGTTTTCATGATAGGCTTGTAAAATAATGTACATTGTTTTAAAATGTTAGATATTTTCTGTTTGATGGAAATTTGGACTTTGACAAAAAATTTTTTTTACTTATGCCCCCAAATTTGATCACTTAATAGATATGTAGTACCATTATGTGTAGTGGCTGTCTTTCTCCCCTCCATCGTTTCTAGGTTGTAACTTTAAAACATTTCAATAGATTTATTAAAAAAAACATGCAACTTTTCATTACATTTTTGAAATAAAAATACAAAAAATAAAGTATAATATGCCATAAGTTTGCATAATTCTTTATCTGAGCTCTTAATGGTAATTTGTGTTGAAGGTCAGTGATATTTCAAGAATGGGAGGGCCATCCTGTGGCTCTGAGACACATTTTCTAGTTGTACATGGTATAGAAATGCTCCTTTGTAGTTTGATTCTGTATTTCCTAGGATTGTCCTGATGCCTCTGGAGATTTCAGAGCAGCTCAGTGTTCAGAACATAATTCCTCACCATTAGATGGCACATATTATAAATGGACACCATACTATGGAGGTTTGTAATGTTTAAACACCTATATCTACCATTAAAAAGTACTTTCTTAGCATGTTTAGTGACCAACTTTATTTGAGATAAATTAACAGGGGAATTGAAATATGTGAACACATTTGTATGACATTAGAGAAAAATAGCTTAGTTTTCGGTAAGTTTGTTTCTGATTTGTTGAATAACTGGTTTGAAATCTTCACAACTTATGTATAAGTATTTTAAGAAAGGATATGGTATAAGTATTTGTTGTTTTGATTGTAGGAGATACATCAATGGAATGTCAGCTGATTTGTGCTGCTGATGGAGAAGATTTCTTCCATAAACTATCTGACAGGGTAATAGATGGGACACCCTGTAATCTGGAGACCAGGGATGTCTGTATTAGTGGGAAGTGTAGGGTACGTCTTAACAAGCCATGAAGCTTTAAGTGCACATGATAAAATACGAACATCTTATATATATGTACATGTTTTAATGAAAATTTTGTTGTCTCCCTTTGAACCAATAATTTACTTACTTGTGTTCAGGGTATATATAGCCCAGGTACAAAAAAGAATCACCTGGGGTAGAACAAGGTTTGAGGAATGTTCCCAATATACATAATTCTACAGCCACCCGCATTCTATTTTATTTTTAAAGCAGGGAAAAATAATCTACCCAGGGTGCCTGCCTTAGGAGGGAATTTTGAATGTGCCCCTTCTTTTCCAAAACAAAGTACATGGAGTAGGCTCAATAATCTTAAAACTATTTTACCGATTTTCCTGAAATATGGTGTACTGTGAAGTGTGAATATGTGTTAATAACCAGGAAAATTTGGAGTTTCTAATTTTGTGGGAGGTAATTACGGTATGTTCTTTCAAGCTTTGAAATGATAAATGTTGACTTATGTAACAAAATATGTTGCAACACAGCTTTTTCATGAAAGACATAATACACAGTTCTCCATAACAAGAGCTGTATTTCATTTTTTTTATGTTATTTGTGGATTTTGGAACCTATGAATACAGAAATTATTAATGAAATCTTTAAGCGTCATGTCTAAATAATACCCTTAAAATATGAAACTTAGTTGAAAAGTACCACCCTTGTTTATTTTATTAAATTTGTCAGTACAGGTTTTTGACAATTTCATAACATTCTAGATAAAAAAACTAACAAATGCCATTATTCATCAATATGTAAACTAAGAGAATGTTAAAAAAAAGTGACATTAAAAGTAATTTATTCTTATGTGATATCCCACCTTTCACAGGTGTTTAGAAAATAATGCATGTTATATTAAATAACTTGGACTATAAAACATGAAAACTGTGTAAACTCCTAGCTTAGAAGTTACGGAAATTTGATGACAGCAGGATAGTTTTTGCTTCCAAAACTGATTAGTACATGTACATGTGTATAAGTTTTATGTTCTTAACCCCAGCAAGCAAAGATTCGGGAGGGGGATATATAGAATCTTCCTTTCAGTCTGACTGTGACGTCGCTGCAGACCTATATTTAGGTATAGTCACGACATTAAACTCCCAAGTCAGTCAGTCTGACTGTCTGTCTTTCCACATATTTATAAGCACAACTACTCCTAAACCACTTGATGGATTCTGAGGAAACTTTACACGATAGAAGTTCATCACTTGTAGAAGTAGATGGAGAAATTTCATTACTCTTAGATATCATTCAGGGGTGATAATTGGACTTTGAATTCAATATGAAGCATGGGTATCCTTTATGAGCTTTCACAATTCTCACAGTATTCTCAGTTGACATAGATATAATTAGTCCTCTTAAAATCACAATGATTAATAGCATCAATAAATATACATTTTTATGTCCCATCTATGGAAGTAGGGGGTTATATATTGTTCAAGTCTGTTCATCTGTCCTTTTGTCCATCCGTTTGTCTGTTCGTCAGTCCCAAATGTTGCAAGATGGGGCATTATGTCTTTTTGACATGTTCTTGTTACTAATGTTATGGACTTTCTGCAAATTTTGTTCATCATGTACAATTTTTTGTTTGTTATCTTAAATCTTGAACTTTTGCATTTATTTTTATAGACAGTAGGTTGTGACATGGTGCTGGATTCTACCCAAGTAGAAGATAATTGTGGTGTATGTAATGGTAGAAATAATAATTGTCACACAGAGAAGGGGACTCTGGGACTTAGAGGTAGAATGATAAATAGATGATAATGAGATGGGAAATAAAATGTACGTGACACTACATCTTTAAAACAACAACAATTTGAAAAATGTGCAATGGAAACACTCAATGGAAATCAGGAAGCAGCTGTTAACCTCAATTGATCAGGAAGGATGGTTGTTTGCAATGAATTTTTTTTTAATGCAAAATTTCTTATCAGTACCGTAATTTAAATTGCAAATTTTAAAGAAAATATTATTTGTAACTAAATGTGTCAAATGTGATATGTAAACTTCAACAGCATAGTGACATATTAATTTACAACGCCACATTGGCTTGCCATTAGTTGATATCATATGTTTATGTGGCTCCCACAGGGTTAAAAACGACCTGCGACCTGATGGCTTTTTAAGGGCGACTTCCGACCTACACTTCATAAAATCGACCTATGACAAAAAACGACCTGCGACCTCCGCCAAAATATGCCTTTTAAAAGCGACCTTGCAACCTCAGGCCCATTTTAAAAGCGACCTTGCGACCTGAGGGGGTACCCTGCGGAAGCCCTGTTTATGCTTCTCTTAATGAGAAAAATATTAATAGAAATATTGCGAATAAAACAATTCATATATCAGTACAAAAATTATGTTTCTGTTTTTTATATTTTTTCTCTTTCAGGCCACAAGAATGTTTTAAGAATTCCAGTTGGTGCTAGATCTATACAAATTACCTCAAGAAAACCAGGAAAATCATATTTAGGTAATATATTATGGATTTGCAAATTTTACAGAAAGAAGCAAAGAGGTACCAATGTGGCATAAAAATGTCAAATTAACAGTCCCAAAGGGCAAAAACAAAACCAATATACACAAACAAGATGCTTTTATTGAAAGTGTCTCTTAAAAATACCATAAAATATCTTGTAAGCAACAGTACAACAATATCAGCAAAATTAACAGATTAAAAACTTGTTGCTACATGTAAATATGTGAGCACAATTTAACATTTTATGACAAGGTAAGTTAGGTGACAATATCTTTAGTTTGTATCATCTTTTGTACTTTGAAACTGGTTTGAAACTAAAGATTTTGTTTAACTAGCTATTTTTGTTTAGGATATGTATCCTCAAAATTTAATGAGGTTGTCTTTATATTCGCTTTTTAAAGTAGTTGTTAATACTGGTAATGATAATATTTCTTTTGATTTCAGCCATACAGAAAGGTGCAGAATCCATAACATTAGTAGGAAATATTGGTCAGAGGGGGGATGTTATGTTACCAGTGGCTGGTCTGATGTTTACATACCATGTATCAGATCTTAAACAGGAACTAACAGCCACAGGACCAACAAATGAAACGGTTGTCATCCAGGTAAAGGGAGCGGATAACATATGTTTATAAACTTGTTATCAATGACATTGATGTCTTGCCTATTATACCTGCCCAAGTGTTCTCCCCAGAAATTTGTTAAAGCACTGTGGTAATCAGTGAAAAAATGGTTTTTGTCTCGCCTGCGAAGCAGAGCCGGACATAGGTGTTACTTTACCGCCACCACCGTCATCAACTTTTTGGAAAAGTTTTATGAGCACCTCCATATCTCAAGAACTATAAGTCCTAGGTTGATGAAACTTGGTATGCATATGCCCCAGTAGTAGCTAAGCACAGTTGCATCCCCATCTTTTGACCTTGACCTTGATTTTCTGGTTCAGTGACTTAGATTATTTTTATTGCATTTAAGTTCTATAAACATCTTTTGATCTCAGAAACTGAAAATCCTTGTAAATTAAAAATATTGTGGAAGTAAGAAAGAATAATTGTTTCTGATAGAGCCGGCAGGCGAGACATACTTTAGTGTTCACTCTTGTCTGAAAATAATAGCAATGTGGTCCTAACACATTCTATTATAAATCTTTACAAGATAGCACTGTGGTAAAAAATATAGTACAGTGGTACCACAGTGCTATATGGACCTAGGGAGAACACTGCCTGCCCCCTCCCCTTTATGAAGTAGTGGGGGTATACGGTTTTACCTGTGTCTGTTTGTGGTTCTGAAGTTCCCCCCACACTTGTTTCTATCTTACCTCAAGGCTAGGTTGCCTATAAAGCAGGAGTATTCATCAGTACAATGCTGACTGGTTTTCAAAACAACAATTTCATAATTTTTTTTATTTGATCAGAAAAAAATCTCCACATTACATTAATCTAGGACAAATTTTTCTGACCATCCAACATGTTCTTGACATAATCCTGAAAATGAATATTGCTTTTTGAAATGTGTTCTGTTTGACAGAGGCTAGTAAGTTTTGATGCATTTAGTTTATTGTTCTAAGCTAGAAAAAAAAACCATGCAGCAAATTAAAGTGTAAGTTCGCGATTTTTTCAAAATTTGTACATTGAAAGACTATCATATAAAAATAACTTTGGTGAAATTCCTAGCGCTCAAATATGCATAGTTAGGATAAAATTGGCTTTTGAAAGTAAAAAAATTCTATCCATGGAGGGTCACGTGATTTGTACTAGATGGCGCTGCTCAAAGCCTGAATGTTGCATCCTATACCCATGTGGTATTTACCGATGTGTACCACAACGGACAATTTGAATTAAGTCTGGAATGATAAAATAAAAGCCAGTCTAATGATTGATTGTGAGACGTTTAAAATGGTACCTATCGTTAAGTTCAGAATTAATTCGTAGAAAAATATAGGTTTTTAAATATTTGTTTTTTTATTGGCCGTACAGACATTTTCGGAAAATATATATTTCAATTTTCAGTATATACTATTTCTTTTATACATTCTGTTTAAAACTCATGGTTTCCTGACACCCTACTGGGATTACGTTGCATGATTCGTTTAAAGTGATATTATGATAATTAGTCCTTCTGTGCAAACCATCGCACCACAGGGGCTTACTTATCGTTTTTTGTGTATAAGACTTTATTCCCTTCTACAAACCACTGGCACAACAGGGGTTCACCTGCCATTTCCTGTGTATGTTTAGTACCCCCGTGCAAACTATCGGCACCACAGGGGTTTAATATTGTTTCCTGTGTATTAGAAGTTGACATTTACCTGGTTGGAATGGGTTCTAGAACACTTTCTTTTAACGAAAATCAACCCCTTTGGTCCGACAGTGTCGTTGAACATTGAAGTGCGAAAATGTTAATAAAATACCCTTTCTAATTAAAAACATATAAAAACAATAAACTGTGGGAATCTTTTTTTGTCTTGCAAATAATTATGTGGTTAATTAATTGTTTTTCCAACACTTCAAAAGCGAAAAAAAGTGGGAACTAAAACTCTTTTAACACATTTTTGTCTCGCCTGCGACGAATAGTCGCGGAAGGCGAGACATAGGTATTACTTTCCGGCGACGGCGGCGACGGCGGCGGCGTAAACTTTTTTGTAAGACTTTTGTGGACAATGAATTGCTTGAAAAGTATAATAGCTAGGCATCTGATATTTGGTATACAGACAGTTCAGGTTATGGTCTACGCAACTGTCACCATGCCGTTTGACCCTGACCCCATTTTCACGCTCCAGTGACTCTGTGAACTTAGGTTTTTTTTCAGGCCGTAAACTTTTTTGTAAGACTTTTGTGGACGATGAATTGCTTGAAAAGTATAATAGCTAGGCATCTGATATTTGGTATACAGACAGTTCAGGTTATGGTCTACGCAACTGTCACCATGCCGTTTGACCCTGACCCCATTTTCACGCTCCAGTGACTCTGTGAACTTAGGTTTTTTTTCAGGCCGTAAACTTTTTTGTAAGACTTTTGTGGACGATGAATTGCTTGAAAAGTATAATAGCTAGGCATCTGATATTTGGTATACAGACAGTTCAGGTTATGGTCTATGCAACTGTCCCCATGCCGTTTGACCCTGACCCCATTTTCACGCTCCAGTGACTCTGTGAACTTAGGTCTTTTTTCAGGCCGTAAACTTTTTTGTAAGACTTTTGTGGACGATGAATTGCTTGAAAAGTATAATAGCTAGGCATCTGATATTTCGAATACAGACAGTTCAGGTTATGGTCTACGCAACTGTCCCCATGCCGTTTGACCCTGACCCCATTTTCACGCTCCAGTGACTCTGTGAACTTAGGTTTTTTTTCAGGCCGTAAACTTTTTTGTAAGACTTTTGTGGACGATGAATTGCTTGAAAAGTATAATAGCTAGGCATCTGATATTTGGTATACAGACAGTTCAGGTTATGGTCTATGCAACTGTCACCATGCTGTGTGACCCTGACCCCATTTTCACGCTCCAGTGACTCTGTGAACTTAGGTGTTTTTCAGGCCAAAAAACTTTTTTGTAAGACTTTTATGGAAGATGAATTGCTTGAAAAGTATAATAGCTAGGCATCTGATATTGGGTAAACAGACAGTTGCAGTTAAGGACAACGCAACTGTCACCATGCCATGTGACCATGACCCCATTTTTATGCTCCAGTGACTCTGTGAACTTAGGTCTTTTTTCAGACAGAAAACTTTTTGTAATACTTGTGTGGATAATGGATTGCTTGAATAGTATAATAACTAGGCATCTGTTATTAGGTATACTGACACTTTTTGTGTTTATATCAAGAAATGAAAGCTTAGGTAGTTGATTTTAGTGATGGTGCCGGCAGGCGAGACATACTTTTAGTGGCCACACTTGTTAATTTGGGTACTAGTATTACACAAACCATGCACGATGTAGCACCACGCTTTGGCTGATTGATAATTGTAAGAGAAAGGTAGTCAATGGAGTGAACAGGTGATATTGACACCTGCTGATTAATTATGTACCGTATACTGATTAAGAAATTATTAAAAGATGTGCCGGTCGAAATTCTTAAAATTGAGCTGTGGTGGGTGTGTCTAAAGCGGGTTGAGTGCTGCAAGGAAATCTTTGATTGGAGGAGCACCTTAATCGATCTATGATATCTGTCAATTATACCTGTAATTAACCAACGGGGCGTGGCAGATCGTCCATGGTTAATGATCGTAAAGGTTAATGATTTTAATTGACACCTGTGTATTCATCAAGAACTGAATTTATTGTCTTAAATATTTGAAAAAGGATTGAAAACTAGGGCTACTGTGTCAATAAATATTTCAGATTATTTACTATTTGGAATTATAATTAATCATTTTAAAACAATTTAAGGTTTAAGTAAACTATTATTTTGCTATTTCGATAAAAAAAAACACGGGATTAAAAAAAATTATCAATGCCAAATTATTCATATTTCAAATCATTATTATGATCGACAACATCGGCCTTATGTTACAAATATCGTCAATTGGTTAATGTATTTATCATTGGAGATGTGACGTCACATCTCCAATTGAGCTATCCCATAATTCATCATTGTTCATAGCATGGATGCGCCCATATGGTCTTGTGTATTGGAATAAAATCATGAATATCTTTCTTAATATATCGTTTTCAATGCCCAAACCCGGCATGATGCCTACTCTCATTATAATAAATCAAATAAACTAATAACTCAAAAATCGCGAACTTACACTTTAAATCAGTATTTAATGAGGAAGGTGTATTTGTTGCCTGCAACATGTTGTGAGTGGACAATTAGTGGTCACTTTGGCACTAATTATAGTCTTGCAACATCCCACGGTGTCACAAATATTTCCATCACAGTATTCTTGGAAAGTAGGTGCTGCAATGTCTTAATATGTGGCATGCATCTTTATCCTTTAGTTCCAGTGACATATGATTCCATGAAAGACTGCAATTCTTTTTTTTATACTATTCACTTTATTTTATAGGTCATGAAGCCCAAGAAGGAACATGTGAAATACCATTATCAGTATTCAATGAAGACAAATCAAGAAAAGAAATCCAATGACGTCATCCCACGAGTGTTAAATTTAGTGGCAGACAATCAAGTGGGCATGGCACAAGATTCAAGTGGCAGATATGTGTGGCACACAGGCCACTGGACTCTATGTTCTGAGAAATGTGGGGAAGGTAAAAAATCACAAACATTTCTTATTGGTAGTTTTGTAATACATCAAAAATTTAAACTGTAGTCAATTGGTTTAGATTTTAAATTTATTTATTGGTGAAATTTACTAGCAAAAATATATGCGCTTTTATTTTCAAATAGACAAAACTGTTTTACCTTTTAGAATCCATTAAAGAGGTCATTTGTTACAGTGTATTTAATGTGTTTTTACCACATGGCTGATTAAGCAGACCAACCAAGTCAATATATCTTACAGATCAAGGCATTTTCATTTTGCCAGACACATTGCACATTTCAATTCACAATTTTGTCTTATAAACCTAAATTCAAATTTAATGGCCAATCACTAAAGTTGTTGGACAGTTTTGGTCCCTCTATCTATCTTGGTAACCTTTAATCAAACACCATTACTACCATTGAGATATGCTGCTTTTTCAGAAACTGTACATACTCATTGATCATAACTTGAACAACTCATAGCATCAAACCTTTGCTTTTTGTACAAAAAATGTACTGAGTGACCCATCACGATCTTAGGAGGCACATTTGCTTGTTGTGCTATAGATAAAAAGGCATTATTCCAATGTTTATTTTGTTACATGTACAGAAGTTGTTTATATTTGTTACATGTACACAAGTTGTTAAATATGCTATTTGTATGAGACCTGTACAATGTGTTGTAGGGTACCAGAGAAGAAAAGTGTCTTGTATGGACACAGAAACTCCTAGAGTTGTATCAGCAGGTTATTGTAATGGATTAAATCCACCTCCAAATCAGCAGAAATGTCTGGGCAAGGTGTGCAATAGGGATGAAGATATCACTTTGTAAGTACACTCCCCACCTTATTCACACACATCCATCTAAAGCAAATAACTGAAGGAACCTTTCTTATAACGGAAAACATAACAATTTTTGTGATTGTTAATTTTCACTCATTCAATCCAAATATCTTTCCTGCAGATACATGTATTAATGTTCATGGTTTCCATGATCATAGTTTGATTAAACCTGATTTTCATTGGCCGCAAGTGTAGCAAAAATTAGTACACCGCAAAATTACTATGTTTACAGTATTACTTTCTAATGCAGAAATTGGGAGTATGGCGTGTGGAGCCCATGTTCATCTTCATGTGGTATTGGTGAGCAGTCCAAACCTGTATACTGTGTAGCCTCCAGACCTGACAGGTCAAGATTTAGGACAAGTGATACCAGATGCTTAGAGCAGTATAGAATTAAACCTCAGTACATGAGATCCTGTAATGAAGAAATCCCATGCCCAGAATGGCAGACCACATCATGGTCTAAGGTTAGCAAATCTTCAAACAAAATGAACTGAACTACTGCTAACTTGTTTTTGGAGTAAATAGGAACCATCTGTCTGTCTACATATCTTGCAAGTACAACTCCTTCCAAGCTGCTTGATGGATTCTGATTAAGCCTAATATTAAAGTTAACTCATTATATGGAAATCTGAAGAAATTTATTTGCTCTGGGATTTTTCTCAGGGGAGATAATTCAACTTTTTCCATTTATAGTAGTTGTTATTAGTCTTGTCTTGTACATGTATTAACCACTCTTCCTAAAATGCAAACTGAATTTTCATGAAACCTTTAACAAAGAAAGTATGAAGATTTGATAAAAAAAAATATTCCTCTTGATTATTGTTTAGTAGAGGTTATTAAACTTAAGTTTTTCCTTGTACAGAATCCAATGTGATCTCATTGGATTTGCTTCTCTAATGAACACATATTAGTACAATACCTTTGAAGAAGGTTTATAATGTACTGTGACATCACAAAATTGAAAACATCTTAATGACTCTTGGAACTAAATTATTTCTATAGATATTATTATACCCTCTGCAAAACAGTCTGTCCACATATTTCATAACTGCATCTCCTAAAACGCTTGATAGAATTTTGTAAAACTTAACATGAATAAAGAACTAGACTCCATTTTTTTTTTTGCAACATAGAGATTGATATGAAGCAGGGATATACTTTTGTAAGAAAATCTCACAGAATTCCTTGTTTTTTCCCCCCAAAAGGTGAGAAGTGGTAAATTAGGTAAAAATTAGAGGATTTTTTTTTCTTATCACCCATGGTGTTGCCATTTTCTGGAATTTCATTGTTGATCTCACGGAAAGATATAATTTTTTTTTTTTTACATAGAATAATTAAAGGACAATCATTTCAAAAACCCAATACCAAAAGTACCAGGTTAAGCTTAATCTGAAACAGCTAAAATTGGTATTTATGAAAATATTCTTATAGTTCTATGTTGTTAAAAACATTAGAATCATAAAATCATAGGGCATGTTCGACATTCCCATCATAAAATCATAGGGCTTGTTCGACATTCCCTCCCTAGGAAGCCTGGGTAGATTATTTTTCCCAGGTTAAAAAATAATGCAGAACGTGGGTGACCTCTGTTTTGTATGGATCAATGATCTTTTTAACAAATAAAAGTGTACATTCGGAACAACCTAGGTTACATATTACGCTTGCGTTCGACATTCAAACCCAGGGTGCCCCAGGTAGGAAAAATGTAGCTCACTGGGACAGAACAAGAACAATCTGGGTAATGACGTATTATACCTAGGTTGTTCCGAATGTACACTATTGTTTGTTAAAAAGATCATTGACCCATACAAAACAGAGGTCACCCGCGTTCTGTATCATATTTCAACCCAGGAAAAATAATCTACCCAGGCTGCCTAGGGAGGGAACTTCGAACGCGGCCTACATGTATATAACTACGTCATTACCCAGGTTGTTCTCGTTCTGCCCCAAGAGAGCGACATTTTTCCTACCTTGGGCACCCTGGGTTTGAATGTCGAACTCAAGCTAAGCTAATATCAAGATCAAAAGATAGCAATAAGGAATTTGTATTTTAATGATATAAATCCTGTACTTTTTATCTAGTGCAGTACTGAGTGTGGTTTGGGAGAGAAGACAAGAAGAGTCTATTGTCAAGGAAACAATACAAGGGGAGACAATCAGATCTTGTCACCATCAGCCTGTTCTGCTCTTGATAGACCACTTGAGAGGAAAAGCTGCTTTGAGAATATCAGATGTGACGAGGGTGGAACAGCTGCATTTGAGGTTGGTTTTCAATAAACACAGAAAATAGACTTTGCCAAGAAATTACCGACTGTTCAATAAAAAAAAGGGTAGATTGGGGGTCATAAATTTTGTCCATAGATTTTCTTAAATTTTACTGACACACCTCGCTGCAGACCTATATCTACTTATAGTTATGACATAAAACTCCCCAGTCAGTCATTTTCGTGTCAGTCCAAAAATGGGTACTTTAGATTTAGAAATCACCATTAGATTTTTTAGTTAAATGTGTTTGACAAATATGGCAAGCCAAACTGGACAAAAGTCCATATTTATTGATATCAATAAGATATCAATAAATCATTTATTGATATCAATAATTCATTTATTGATATCAATAATTCAATTTATTGATATCAATAATTGTGTTTTGAATTATTGATATCAATAAATGAATTATTGATATCAATAAATGATTTATTGATATCAATAAATGAATTATTGATATCAATAAATGATTTATTGATATCAATAAATGATTTATTGATATCTATAAATGAATTATTGATATCAATAATTGATTTATTAATATCAATAATTCAAAATCATTTATTGATATCAATAATTCATATATTGATATCAATAATTCATTTATTGATATCAATAATTCATTTATTGATATCAATAAACCATTTATTGATATCAATAAATCATTTATTGATAATCATTCATTGATATCAATAATTCAAAACACAATTATTGATATCAATAAATCAAATTATTGATATCAATAAATGATTTATTGATATCAATAAATGATTTATTGATATCAATAAATCGAATAATTGATATCAATAAATCAAATTATTGATATCAATAAATGAATTATTGATATCAATAAATGATTTATTGATATCAATAAATGATTTATTGAAATCAATAAATGAATTATTGATATCAATAAATAGCTGAATTATAGATTTTAATAAATGATTTATTGATATCAATAAATGATTTATTGATATCAATAAGTGATTTATTGATATCAATAAATTAATTATAGATATCAATAAATGAATTATTGATATCAATAAATATGGACTTTTGTCCAGTTTGGCTTGCCATAGACAAATGTATATTTGCGAGCACTTTGCATAGAATCAATAGGGAAATTAAAGTTTCCATCAATTTTTAAAAATTTTAAAATTTGTGAAAATGTTTGTATTTCTAATAGTAAAGTATTTGTATTGAAAAATAAAGTTTAACACCAAATTTTCAACAACAAAAAAAGAAAAATATTGTTTTTATTATTATTTCTATACAAATTATCTCCCCCTTAAAAGTAAGCAAAAGATATTGAATTTTAAAAATCAGATGAATTAATCTAATTTTTTGGTAATTATCATCTTTAACGTCTCTTTTTGCCTAAAAGGTTAACATTTTAAAAATAAGTTTTAAAGTTATAACTTTTGATAGTGTACATTAAATTTCGAAACTTGAAGAAAAATTGAGCAACATCTTTAATAATAGTCATTTGTTTCCTTAATATTTTGGACACTTTGATGGTTATTTTAGGATTCAGACATGTTTTTAACTGAAACAAAAGTATATTTTGAAATCTATGAAGTAGTTACTGAAGAATTTTTTATCCATCGTCCATGAAATATTCAAATGAAACTTGAAAAAAAAGACAAATGGGTTTCCTCCCTTTGAATGATACATTGATTTAAGCCTAAGATATTGTGACTGTCGTAAATTAATCATCTTATCTTCAAAGTGTATAAGAATAAATAAGACATGAAAATTTTGTAAGGACAAGGTATGATAAGGGTGGTTTTTAGCCCCCATTTCCAAAACTGACAAACTTCTTAAAATGTGGATTTTGTTACTCTATAATAAAAAAAGCTAAACATTGATTTTATCAGGTTTCTTCTCAAAACTATTGAAAAAAATGACTTTTTCTTCAATATTACTAAATTATGATGATTTTTTGTATGTTTTTGATCAAATAACTATGAGCGAACCACTGACCCAAAAAATATTTTAACTCTGAATTAAGCATCCCTTTACTAATTTTTCCTGGAGATATATTTGTGGGTCACAGGTTTGCTCATATTTAATTCTTAATTTCTAAAATTTTGAGCCATTTTGCCACATTGACTAGATTTATCACTTTTTGCATATGCATATTCAATTAATAGTGTCCATTTTCCCAAATTCTAAGCTGGTTTTATAAATTATGACTTCTTAACTGCATAAGAACACAATAACTGTGTACAACTCCTACTAAAAAATTAGGGGGCCAACTTGTTTTTCTTATTTTTACCCGTTCTTTTTTTATTTATTCCCAAATTAGTGTATTAAATAACATTTCTAGACTGTTAAAATTGATTGGTCTGCTCTCCATTTGACTGTCAGAATGTCTGTATGATTTTGGTAATACACTAATTTCAGCGACAGGAAAGTCACTGTAACAGTTTATATGGATGTTGTCCTGACGGTATAACCCCTGCCAGAGGGGAGAGATACAGAGGCTGTCCACACACAAGTAAGTTTACGGTATAACCCCTGCCAGAGGGGAGAGATACAGAGGCTGTCCACACACAAGTAAGTTTACGGTATAACCCTTGCCAGGGGGGAGAGATACAGAGGCTGTCCACACACAAGTAAGTTTACGGTATAACCCCTGCCAGAGGGGAGAGATACAGAGGCTGTCCACACACAAGTAAGTTTACGGTATAACCCCTGCCAGAGGGGAGAGATACAGAGGCTGTCCACACACAAGTAAGTTTACGGTATAACCCTTGCCAGAGGGGAGAGATACAGAGGCTGTCCACACACAAGTAAGTTTACTGTATAACCCCTGCCAGAGGGGAGAGATACAGAGGCTGTCCACACACAAGTAAGTTTACGGTGTAACCCCTGCCAGAGGGGAGAGATACAGAGGCTGTCCACACACAAGTAGGTTAACGGTATAACCCCTGCCAGAGGGGAGAGATACAGAGGCTGTCCACACACAAGTAAGTTTACGGTATAACCCTTGCCAGGGGGGAGAGATACAGAGGCTGTCCACACACAAGTAAGTTTACGGTATAACCCTTGCCAGGGGGGAGAGATACAGAGGCTGTCCACACACAAGTAAGTTTACGGTATAACCCCTGCCAGAGGGGAGAGATACAGAGGCTGTCCACACACAAGTAAGTTTACGGTATAACCCCTGCCAGAGGGGAGACATACAGAGGCTGTCCACACACAAGTAAGTTTACGGTATAACCCTTGCCAGAGGGGAGAGATACAGAGGCTGTCCACACACAAGTAAGTTTACGGTGTAACCCCTGCCAGAGGGGAGAGATACAGAGACTGTCCACACACAAGTAAGTTTACGGTGTAACCCCTGCCAGAGGGGAGAGATACAGAGGCTGTCCACACACAAGTAAGTTTACGGTGTAACCCCTGCCAGAGGGGAGAGATACAGAGGCTGTCCACACACAAGTAAGTTTACGGTATAACCCTTGCCAGGGGGGAGAGATACAGAGGCTGTCCACACACAAGTAAGTTTACGGTATAACCCTTGCCAGAGGAGAGAGATACAGAGGCTGTCCACACACAAGTAAGTTTACGGTATAACCCCTGCCAGAGGGGAGAGATACAGAGGCTGTCCACACACAAGTAAGTTTACGGTGTAACCCCTGCCAGAGGGGAGAGATACAGAGGCTGTCCACACACAAGTAAGTTTATGGTATAACCCTTGCCAGAGGGGAGAGATACAGAGGCTGTCCACACACAAGTAAGTTTACGGTATAACCCCTGCCAGAGGGGAGAGATACAGAGGCTGTCCACACACAAGTAAGTTTACGGTGTAACCCCTGCCAGAGGGGAGAGATACAGAGGCTGTCCACACACAAGTAAGTTTACGTTGTAACCCCTGCCAGAGGAGAGAGATACAGCGGCTGTCCACACACAAGTAAGTTTACGGTGTAACCCCTGCCAGAGGGGAGAGATACAGAGGCTGTCCACACACAAGTAAGTTTACGGTATAACCCCTGCCAGAGGGGAGAGATACAGAGGCTGTCCACACACAAGTAAGTTTACGGTATAACCCCTGCCAGGGGGGAGAGATACAGAGGCTGTCCACACACAAGTAAGTTTACGGTATAACCCCTGCCAGAGGGGAGAGATACAGAGGCTGTCCACACACAAGTAAGTTTACGGTATAACCCCTGCCAGAGGGGAGAGATACAGAGGCTGTCCACACACAAGTAAGTTTACGGTATAACCCTTGCCAGGGGGGAGAGATACAGAGGCTGTCCACACACAAGTAAGTTTACGGTATAACCCCTGCCAGAGGGGAGAGATACAGAGGCTGTCCACACACAAGTAAGTTTACGGTGTAACCCCTGCCAGAGGGGAGAGATACAGAGGCTGTCCACACACAAGTAAGTTTACGGTATAACCCCTGCCAGAGGGGAGAGATACAGAGGCTGTCCACACACAAGTAAGTTTACGGTGTAACCCCTGCCAGAGGGGAGAGATACAGAGGCTGTCCACACACAAGTAAGTTTACGGTGTAACCCCTGCCAGAGGGGAGAGATACAGAGGCTGTCCACACACAAGTAAGTTTACGGTGTAACCCCTGCCAGAGGGGAGAGATACAGAGGCTGTCCACACACAAGTAAGTTTACGGTATAACCCCTGCCAGAGGGGAGAGATACAGAGGCTGTCCACACACAAGTAAGTTAACGGTATAACCCCTGCCAGAGGGGAGAGATACAGAGGCTGTCCACACACAAGTAAGTTTACGGTATAACCCCTGCCAGAGGGGAGAGATACAGAGGCTGTCCACACACAAGAAAGTTTACGGTATAACCCCTGCCAGAGGGGAGAGATACAGAGGCTGTCCACACACAAGTAAGTTTACGGTATAACCCCTGCCAGAGGGGAGAGATACAGAGGCTGTCCACACACAAGTAAGTTTACGGTATAACCCCTGCCAGAGGGGAGAGATACAGAGGCTGTCCACACACAAGTAGGTTAACGGTATAACCCCTGCCAGAGGGGAGAGATACAGAGGCTGTCCACACACAAGTAAGTTTACGGTATAACCCCTGCCAGAGGGGAGAGATACAGAGGCTGTCCACACACATGTAAGTTTACGGTATAACCCCTGCCAGAGGGGAGAGATACAGAGGCTGTCCACACACAAGTAAGTTTACGGTATAACCCCTGCCAGAGGGGAGAGATACAGAGGCTGTCCACACACAAGTAAGTTTACGGTGTAACCCCTGCCAGAGGGGAGAGATACAGAGGCTGTCCACACACAAGTAAGTTTACGGTGTAACCCCTGCCAGAGGGGAGAGATACAGAGGCTGTCCACACACAAGTAAGTTTACGGTATAACCCCTGCCAGAGGGGAGAGATACAGAGGCTGTCCACACACAAGTAAGTTTACGGTGTAACCCCTGCCAGAGGGGAGAGATACAGAGGCTGTCCACACACAAGTAAGTTTACGGTGTAACCCCTGCCAGAGGGGAGAGATACAGAGGCTGTCCACACACAAGTAAGTTTACGGTATAACCCCTGCCAGAGGTGAAAGATACAGAGGCTGTCCACACACAAGTAAGTTTACGGTGTAACCCCTGCCAGAGGGGAGAGATACAGAGGCTGTCCACACACAAGTAAGTTTACGGTGTAACCCCTGCCAGAGGGGAGAGATACAGAGGCTGTCCACACACAAGTAAGTCTTGTCTCACTCCTGACGGTATAACCCCTGCCAGAGGGGAGAGATACAGAGGCTGTCCACACACAAGTAAGTCTTGTCTCACTCCTGACGGTATAACCCCTGCCAGAGGGGAGAGATACAGAGGCTGTCCACACACAAGTAAGTTTACAGTGTAACCCCTGCCAGAGGGGAGAGATACAGAGGCTGTCCACACACAAGTAAGTTTACGGTGTAACCCCTGCCAGAGGGGAGAGATACAGAGGCTGTCCACACACAAGTAAGTTTACGGTGTAACCCCTGCCAGAGGGGAGAGATACAGAGGCTGTCCACACACAAGTAAGTTTACGGTGTAACCCCTGCCAGAGGGGAGAGATACAGAGGCTGTCCACACACAAGTAAGTTTACGGTATAACCCCTGCCAGAGGTGAAAGATACAGAGGCTGTCCACACACAAGTAAGTTTACGATGTAACCCCTGCCAGAGGGGAGAGATACAGAGGCTGTCCACACACAAGTAAGTTTATGGTGTAACCCCTGCCAGAGGGGAGAGATACAGAGGCTGTCCACACACAAGTAAGTTTACGGTATAACCCCTGCCAGAGGGGAGAGATACAGAGGCTGTCCACACACAAGTAAGTTTACGGTGTAACCCCTGCCAGAGGGGAGAGATACAGAGGCTGTCCACACACAAGTAAGTTTACGGTGTAACCCCTGCCAGAGGGGAGAGATACAGAGACTGTCCACACACAAGTAAGTTTACGGTATAACCCCTGCCAGAGGGGAGAGATACAGAGGCTGTCCACACACAAGTAAGTTTACGGTATAACCCCTGCCAGAGGGGAGAGATACAGAGGCTGTCCACACACAAGTAGGTTAACGGTATAACCCCTGCCAGAGGGGAGAGATACAGAGGCTGTCCACACACAAGTAAGTTTACGGTATAACCCCTGCCAGAGGGGAGAGATACAGAGGCTGTCCACACACATGTAAGTTTACGGTATAACCCCTGCCAGAGGGGAGAGATACAGAGGCTGTCCACACACAAGTAAGTTTACGGTATAACCCCTGCCAGAGGGGAGAGATACAGAGGCTGTCCACACACAAGTAAGTTTACGGTGTAACCCCTGCCAGAGGGGAGAGATACAGAGGCTGTCCACACACAAGTAAGTTTACGGTGTAACCCCTGCCAGAGGGGAGAGATACAGAGGCTGTCCACACACAAGTAAGTTTACGGTATAACCCCTGCCAGAGGGGAGAGATACAGAGGCTGTCCACACACAAGTAAGTTTACGGTGTAACCCCTGCCAGAGGGGAGAGATACAGAGGCTGTCCACACACAAGTAAGTTTACGGTGTAACCCCTGCCAGAGGGGAGAGATACAGAGGCTGTCCACACACAAGTAAGTTTACGGTATAACCCCTGCCAGAGGTGAAAGATACAGAGGCTGTCCACACACAAGTAAGTTTACGGTGTAACCCCTGCCAGAGGGGAGAGATACAGAGGCTGTCCACACACAAGTAAGTTTACGGTGTAACCCCTGCCAGAGGGGAGAGATACAGAGGCTGTCCACACACAAGTAAGTCTTGTCTCACTCCTGACGGTATAACCCCTGCCAGAGGGGAGAGATACAGAGGCTGTCCACACACAAGTAAGTCTTGTCTCACTCCTGACGGTATAACCCCTGCCAGAGGGGAGAGATACAGAGGCTGTCCACACACAAGTAAGTTTACAGTGTAACCCCTGCCAGAGGGGAGAGATACAGAGGCTGTCCACACACAAGTAAGTTTACGGTGTAACCCCTGCCAGAGGGGAGAGATACAGAGGCTGTCCACACACAAGTAAGTTTACGGTGTAACCCCTGCCAGAGGGGAGAGATACAGAGGCTGTCCACACACAAGTAAGTTTACGGTGTAACCCCTGCCAGAGGGGAGAGATACAGAGGCTGTCCACACACAAGTAAGTTTACGGTATAACCCCTGCCAGAGGTGAAAGATACAGAAGCTGTCCACACACAAGTAAGTTTACGGTGTAACCCCTGCCAGAGGGGAGAGATACAGAGGCTGTCCACACACAAGTAAGTTTATGGTGTAACCCCTGCCAGAGGGGAGAGATACAGAGGCTGTCCACACACAAGTAAGTTTACGGTATAACCCCTGCCAGAGGGGAGAGATACAGAGGCTGTCCACACACAAGTAAGTTTACGGTGTAACCCCTGCCAGAGGGGAGAGATACAGAGGCTGTCCACACACAAGTAAGTTTACGGTGTAACCCCTGCCAGAGGGGAGAGATACAGAGACTGTCCACACACAAGTAAGTTTACGGTGTAACCCCTGCCAGAGGGGAGAGATACAGAGGCTGTCCACACACAAGTAAGTTTACGGTGTAACCCCTGCCAGAGGGGAGAGATACAGAGGCTGTCCACACACAAGTAAGTTTACGGTGTAACCCCTGCCAGAGGGGAGAGATACAGAGGCTGTCCACACACAAGTAAGTTTACGGTATAACCCTTGCCAGGGGGGAGAGATACAGAGGCTGTCCACACACAAGTAAGTTTACGGTATAACCCCTGCCAGAGGGGAGAGATACAGAGGCTGTCCACACACAAGTAAGTTTACGGTATAACCCTTGCCAGGGGGGAGAGATACAGAGGCTGTCCACACACAAGTAAGTTTACGGTGTAACCCCTGCCAGAGGGGAGAGATACAGAGGCTGTCCACACACAAGTAAGTTTACGGTGTAACCCCTGCCAGAGGGGAGAGATACAGAGGCTGTCCACACACAAGTAAGTTTACGGTATAACCCTTGCCAGGGGGGAGAGATACAGAGGCTGTCCACACACAAGTAAGTTTACGGTGTAACCCCTGCCAGAGGGGAGAGATACAGAGGCTGTCCACACACAAGTAAGTTTACGGTATAACCCCTGCCAGAGGGGAGAGATACAGAGGCTGTCCACACACAAGTAAGTTTAAGGTGTAACCCCTGCCAGAGGGGAGAGATACAGAGGCTGTCCACACACAAGTAAGTCTTGTCTTTAGAGTAAGATCTAATCCCTTCCCTTAATTTCTGTTTTGGTGTCAACAAAATAGCTTGAGATGATCAATCTCTCACTATCAGATAAAAAAAGAAAATTCTATATAGGCTAGTACAATTTTAACTTGTTGAGGTTGAGTGATATTTTAAATTTTTATACTAATTTGGTTTCAAGGTATTTATGAATCCTGGATTGGAAAACAATCTTGATGCTTTTGTGAATCCTTCTCCAGTTTGCTGTTTGCGACTGTAGCCTAAGTAGTAGCCCCTATTGAGCCTTCTATTATCAAACTCAACAGTTAGGGTTTTAAAGTGCATGGGGTATTGCTCATACTAATTTGGTAATCCTTTAGAAATTTAATTATTTTGGTTTTGTTTAATTTTTTTTTTTTTTGCTGTTGGGTTGGTTAAGTTTGAAACTCTGCAATAAAAGTTGTTGAGACAAGATGTGGAAACTGATTAACTTGGAAAGTATTTAACCGAGTCATCTTATTTTGGTTATGATCTTAGCGTCTATAACTAGAACAAATGACCTTGACCTCATTTCTGACACTAAAAAGACAATAACTCAAAAAATGTTAATGAATACTTTTGAGTGCTTAAATTTTTGAAGCATTCTAAGATAGAATGAAACTTTGTCTGATGGTCTGCCTGTCTATCTATTTGTCCATCAAAATTTTTTTGTGAACTTCAAAACTTTAAGGGATTCAGATTTGAAATTTTTCTCAGTGATTATGTTCCATTTGAGGAGTCACATATTAGCCATCTAATATTTTGTGAAAAAACTTTGTTTTTCGCCCTTTCTTACTTTGCAAGTATTCAAGTTAAAAAAGCAAATTGATTTTTAGCTAACCAGATGAAGTGAGTCTCGAGTGTAATTGAGTGTAGTTGTCTATGAGTCGCAGTTCATGTCATAATTGGGCTATTTGTAAAGTGCTGATTTTACCATGAGGCTACTTTGTAAAGGTAGTGTGCTACTTTAAGAAAGTAAGGCTCTGCTTTCGTTAAGTAATGCGCTACTAACCGCAAAGTAACGGGCTACTTTAAGAAAGTAGCGTTTTCCTTTAAAATGCTGCTTGTTGAAAGAAACACGCTACTTTATAGGTATAAAACCACTTATTCCGAGTCATGCTAGATTTTTTGTCTTAAGTTCAAATAAAGCGTCAATAGTCTTATTTCAATTCAAAATGATATGGCTCACTCCAGTTCAAAAACTAGCACATCTAACATTGAATAAGGGGAAAAACTGTTCCCAGTTTAAGTCATCCTGAACGTCCGGTACCTTCAAGTCATGTTTTTGGCAAGAATGAGGCCCCAAGTAAAAGGAATCGTAAAAATTGACACTTGACATATATAGGAACAAATTTGGGCTGAAATTGTTTCTATGATGTTGTTCTTTCAAATAAAAGCTCATTTAATGATTTGCATGCAATAGCTTTTGGAAGTACATTGTCTCAAAATAGGAACTATATTCAGGTTCGTCCTCTACTGGATTGGGAATCAGTGGTTTTATACCTATACTCATTCCAGTTTAAGGAATGCAACACGCTACTTTATGAACTCCCAGTATGTAATCTGTTAGCCATTTTGTTTATCTTGAAGCTGTTAAAACAGAGAATATAAATGTTTTGAAAGGCTTCCAGTTCAAGAAACTAAATAACCGAATCTGTTCATCTTCTAAATTTTATAATTTCAGGCTGGATTGGAAAAAATTGGAATGAAGCGTCATTTCTTCTAAAATGCAACTACGCTTAGTACCTTTGTAAACATCACTTTTATTGGCATCTACATTTGGTTGAATATTTGCATTTCCACTTTAAAAAAGTAACTTTTACAAAGTAGCGCATTGCATTCCTTAAAATGGAATGAGTATTAAGTAGCGTGTTGCTTTCAACAAGTAGCTTGCTGCTTTTAGCATTTTAAAGGAATGGGTTACTTTACGAAGGTAGCCGTTACCTTATTAAGTTGCGCTTTTTTAACGTAGTAGCCTGTTGGTAAAACCAGCCCATTACAAACAAAGCAATTATGCCACTTATAGTTGTCAACATCTTCATCCACTTACAGAAGAGTGGTTCAAGTCATTACCCGTTTACTGACAAATGTCACATCAACCATATTGGTCTGGAAGGTGCACCTCGTGATGCTAAGCACATTGCATGCTTCAAATGCTGGCTGTGACCTATATTTTTTCATGGAATACCATGTACAGAAGATTTGTTTAAGTCCATCCCTGCTTACAGACAAGTGCTACATCGTGATGATAAGCAAAATGCCTGGTTTAGATGCTGGCAGTATTTTACTAATATTTTTCACATGATTAACCACTTACATAAAAATGGTTAAAGTCTGTTCCCACTTACAGACAAGTGCCATGTCAACCAAATCATATGGTAGGTTCATCTAGTGATTCCAAACTAGATGCAAGCTTCAGATGCTGTTTTTGACCTTCTTTTTCTGCATGGATGACCTCTTCAAATTTTAAAAAGTAAACAATTCCTGCTCATCTACAATACTGTGTAACAAGGTGATCGAGCTTTAATTGATAGAATACCTATTTATTTATTGTGTCCTCTATACTAAGAACTAAAATTCCTTTGTGAATGAAACATGATACTTTTAAAGTCATTTTCGGTGAAAGTTTATCACAGTTGCATCCTGTCCAGTGGCGGATCCAGAGGGGAGTCCAGGGGGTCTGGACCCCCCCCCCCCCCCCTTTCGTTGGAAAATTCTGTGATTTTCATGAAAAATTTGGGCAAATTATAGTTTTGGACCCCCCCCTTTTCTACCTTTTTAAAAATCCTGGAACTGTCACTGCTGTCCTTTTACCTTGAACTTTAGCCACCATGGGCTTGTATGCCAAGAACATAAATATAAAGTACTTTGAGCAAAGAAAGAGAACAAATTTGTGAATCCTTAAAAAATCTTCTCAAAAGCAATGCTCAACATTTGTAATAAGCAAAAGAAATACTCAGAAACTGTTTATATTTTTTTTTTCATATGTTTTCCAATTTGCACTTAGTTGCCTTTCAAAAGTGTGTTTTTTGCAATATTCAATACTTTCGTTTTTTTTTTCAAAATACTTGTAGTTTAAGGCACATTAGAAATTAAAATGCCAAGATCCAAGTGCATAGTAAATTATTTTATAAATAAATAGGGAGTCCCTAAACCACGTTCCAAGTTTCAAGTTCCAAGTTCCAAAATTAAAAAAATATATCATATCATTTATATTTAAAAACTGATTCAAGAAATAAAAAAAAAACCTCAGCAAGTGTTACTGATTACATGTATATTGCCTTACTTTTCACATATTTTGCAAACTAAGATTTTGTTTTTGTTTTTATGTATCGATTTTATTTCAATTGTTTATATAATATTAATCCGTGAGGGTCTCAGGGAAGATGAGTTCTGTAACCCTCTTTAGATAAAGAATTAGTTATTATTATTAAACCAATTCCTTTCACTTCAGCGTTGGTTGCAAAACAAAACTTAACCATGGCCAAGCAAATATATTTGTTTGTTTAGGATTTCTGTACCAACAGTCCTGTTTAATCTCAGGACAATTTGATAACTACATGACACCCATGACAATCTACGCCTCACAGTTTTGAGGGAAATCTTGTAGGTTTCGAATTTCGGCTGCTGTCATGAATGCTGATAACCTCATATTTAAATAAAATAGCAGTGTTAGAAAGAGCATACTGATGTGTTTTTATTCAAACACCAGAATTTGATTGCCTCTTACTTCATCACTCTTTATCCGTAATCTTCGGATACAACAATTTGATGATTCAAGCAAAACCAATTTATATATTATTTAAATAAATCATTGAAAATCAATGATTTTAAAATTTGGAACTTGGAACTTGGAACTTGAAACTTGGAACTTGGAACTTGAAACTTGGAACGTGGTTTAGGGACTCCCAAATAAATATGTAAAGTGTGCAAAAATAAAAAAAAATCCTGACAAGTGCTTGTAATTACAGCATGTTATGCAATTTCTAAATACCTTAGACTGGTGTAAAATAATTTACTACACTCCCCCAACCATGGGAACATTTCTGCATGAATTGTACTCAATATACAAACTCAGTTTTAATGACTATACCATTTTTTTCTGAAGAATGATAACATTCTCATTGAATTTTGATGTTGTAACTGTGACTCTTGGGAGGGAAAAAATGTAGATTTTTGTTGTTTTTCTACCTCTGTAGCACTTAAAAGCGATCATTCACCGATTTCCACCATTTCTTGCATGGTCAGCAACCCATAACCAAAATCTTTTAATGAACCCCACTTATGAATTACTAAGATATCAGATGGGTTTTGCAGACAACAGGGGGTCAGAGAAACTGTTAATTAATAAATCTAATACAATTTATTCTAATGAGGTCTCTAAGATAATATAATATATTATAATGATCTGTTAATGCAATAGTACTTAATACATCTATGATGATGATTTTGTATATACCATCACTTAGAAACGGTATTGTTGTTATGTCTAAGATGCTTCAGGAAATATACTTTATGATTTAATGATAGCTATTGTTGCTTAGTTTACTGTGGTTTAAGTATGACCAACAACAGTTTCGACTATTTTTATTTGAATGATTGTTAGCTTCCATATTCATTGTAGATATCTCTTGTCCACTGACATTTTTGTTTGAAAATTAACTTTATATGTTTTTATTTCAACAAAGAAAAAAGAAAGTGAATAATTTAAAATATGAAACCAAAGCCTTAGAAAGTTTTTAAAAAACATGAAAAAACTCTGATCACATATTAAGTTAATATTGGTTTTAAGCAAAAATATTTTGTATCACTTCTGGCCAGCTGTCCATCTTAATATGTGTATATTTTGTAAGCGATCATCTTCATGGTAACTTCTAAATGGAAATTTAAACAGAGGGAGGGGGACATTCCATTGTTATCTCCAAGTCAATATTAAGTCCTGTTAAACCTGAATGACTTTTAACAGAGATGCCTTATTTTTATAACCTTTCAGAAAATTAAATTTACTCCTAAAATTTCAGCTTTAATGATGAATTTTATTGGTTTAAAGTGGTGAAAATCATTAAAATATTTGACAGGTCATCAAAATGATGATGGTTTTATGGGTGTCCAGTATATAATAAGGGTAGTCATGGTGTTGGTCCTTTGGTATGGTAAAGGTCTGACGGGATCATGTATAGAGGAAAATGAATAATTCATAAACTGAAATTGAACAAAAAATTGTAGCCAAGATTTTATTTGAAGTAGAAATTTGTTTATTGGTTAATATATCGTTTTTAAGATTTGTCGTAGACGACTATTGGTTTGCCATGATGAGATGATGTGTGTAATTACAATTCCATAACTCCAGTCAAGATTACAAGTTCTTGAGCGAGAGAACTACCACCTTAAATATCTTACACTTCAAACAAAATTTAGTTGTTCTATGTAATTAATTAAAGTGTAAACAGATGAAACGATATAATAATTCTTTATGATGTGAAAAAGTGGTGCTAAATCAAAAGGACTAAAGTTAAAATTTTTTACTTCTGAAAACTTCTTAGGATTTGTGGATTGGAATAATTTCAAATTCAACATGGATCTTTCTAAAAGGACTATTATTTCATGGATTTTTGTATTCAGTGTTTTAGAATTGACAGTATACTGTGAAACCCCGTCTGGACAATGTGCACCGATCGAGGTGGACATGTGTAAACAAGGTTTGGGCTACGATTTAACATTTGTACCTTCTGACGCTATTAATTTTTTTGAAGGCGTATCTCAACAGATAAAAGTATTATCCAAACATGCCGGAGAAAAAATATGTTCGGAAAATCTTCCATTTTTCTTCTGTTCATTATTTTTACCAAAATGTGACGACGTGATGTTCTCTGTGACTCGACCTTGTCAGGAGGTATGCCAGGAGGTTAGGTCAAGCTGTGAGGCAACACTGAAGGAGGAAGGAATACCATGGCCTTCTGAGCTAGACTGTTCTAGTTTACCATCCAATGGAAGTCTGGGAGAATCATGTCTTCTTCCACCCATCCTTAAGGATACTACTGTTATCATTGTCAACCAAACTGAAGAGGAAACAGGTAGCAACAATGGAGGGGCTGATTCCATGTCTGGTGGTCAAGGCAAAGAGGAAATGGTGGTTGATCCAACAGATACGACAGAGGTAGAAGTTATTGATGAAGTTGATCATGAGAAAAAGGTTGAGGTTGATACCCATAATTTAGAAGAATCTGTAATTTTTGTCAATGCAAGCCATGTTGAATTAGGTGAATCTGAACACAATATAACAGTTGGAGTTGACCATGAAAGCGAGAAAACCATGGTAGAAAATAAGGAGGAAGATGATAAAGACAAAGATGAAAATGGAGAGGAGGCATTAAAAGCAGTTGAGGAACCTCTCATTGAAAAGGAGGTTTACATCAACCTAGGGCTGACTGACAATGGTGGAAATGACAAGGAAGAGGATGAAATGAAGGAAGTCGATGAGCCCATTATCCAAAAGGAGGTGTATCATAACCTAGAATCTAGTGTAAATACAGGCAGTCAGACCCAGGGAAGTCGGGGCCCAGCAGTCACCTCACCCTGTGAGCCATTGCATAGTGGTATGTGTAGAAAATTTGGATATTCTGAAACCAAGATGCCAAACTTTGCTGGACATACTACTGTATTTGAGGCAACCCTTGATATGTCGAGTTATATATCCTTAGTACAAACTGGATGTTCTAGTCAGTTAGCATTCCTGTTGTGCTCTGTCTTTACACCGGCTTGCTCTGCGAGTTTTCCAGAGCCATTGCCACCTTGTAGGTCTGTCTGTCTGAACGTGAGAAAGGAATGCCTGCCTGTTATGAGACAATTTGGGTTAATGTGGCCTGCCGAGTTAAGCTGTTGGAATTTCCCCTTAGCCTCAGAGAAGTCCTGTTTACAAGGATCAGCTGACATTTTCCGTGTCCAACGACAGGTCAAGACAAAAACGGAGGAGAAAAAAACTATAACCCAAACATTTATTGTGACAGCTAACAATACCAGTTCTGTCAGAAAGGAGACAACTCATACAGAGGAGAACACTCACACAAGTACTGGTAAGCTTTACCAACTAACTCGGTCCTATCTGTTTGTTTGTCAACTTAATTTATATTTTGTTTTTTTCACTTTTCATATTTGGAAAAGTTCATTAATTTTAACAATGGATTAGTTCAGACTTTATTAAAAGAAATTAACAAGATACTGGAACTAGATATTATACAAATTGGCCAAAAGTACTACTTTGAGTAGAAAGTAAATGCTTGAGTATAAGGATATTTGGATATTGTGTCTGTCCATACATGAACTGCCATCTTAAAAATGCACTAACAGCTGTTTCAGTAATGTGCATACAACTTTTTTAATCTGCCAATAGATCTCTTAAATAGTCACCTAGACACAATATTGCATACTTATATCTAAAGAAAATGCATTTTAGAAGCTCTTATCGGGCCTCCATCTTATGGAATCTTTGCATCTGTAAGAAAAACTTGACATCAAAAACAGACTTGACTTTGATGTTTTCTGTATAGTATATTGTACAATTTTGTGGTAAATGGTGTCAATTTTCAATGGTAGTTGGAACACATGTGACACATATTTGTCATGTTCTAAGGCATTGCTCAGGGGCAGATTAAGAGGTCCATGTAAGAGGGGGCGTTATTGCTAGAAATGTAACATTTGTGATGAATATTGGAAATAACTTGATTAATTTTATAAAAAAAAAAAATGAAAATTTCTTTATGTAAGGGGTGCATACGCCCCCTCCTGTCCCTCCCCCTCCTCCCCCTCTGGATCTGCCACTGATGCTTATCATTGGAGAACACCAAATTTTGATATCAAAATGTAATACATGTATACAAAGTCAACCTTTATTGTATAAATGACCAAATAAACATTTAATTTTTGGATTTTGTACATTTTTTTTGTAAACAGGGTAATAGACTTGTAGGTGGTCCTGTCCCAATTCCTGTCAAATTAAATACAAAGGGTGGTTTTCTACTGACATCAAAACTAGCAAATCAATTTACTTAGACTAAGATGTTTGTTTTTGGATTCCAAATTTTCTGTGAAAATTTGTATATTTTGCGTTCCTGAAAAAAATATTTGTCACCCTTAGCTGTTATTATTTAATATCTAAACTAAAAAAACAACAACAACAACAAAAAAATAAAAAAATAGATTAATTTGAAACTTTCAACAATTTGCAAAACCATAACTTTATACAATCACAGTAAAACCCTTGATTACATTGTTAAATCATTTAAAGATAAGATCAATCCCAACCCAAAATTCGAAAGATAAATCATTTTGGCTTGATTTACACCTTTCTTCAGTCAGTAACACTGTGATTGACACAACATACTTATTGTATGCTAATTATTTACAATGATACCAATCTATCTCACTGTAGATCAGAAAACATTGAGTTATGCCCCCTTTTCATTAAATCTTGATTATGTACACATGGACTATGCAAGAAAACATGCATCTTCACCTGCAAAATTTTGCTGTTTGACACAAATTTTGGTTCTTTCTTTTTTGTGTCCATGTGGGGCAGAGCTGGGAACATGTCATTGATTAAGAGTATGAGATAAGAATGGAGAACATTTTGTCTGTCAAGTTTTACACCTGTACCTCTCGACATTAACAGATTTGTAATCAAGATTGATTGATCAACTATGACATTTATTTGTTTTCTATTGTTTCTTTTTAAAAAGATCAAAGTAGTTAAATTCATCAATAGGGGAAAACAATAGTATGATATTTTAACAGTTCTATAGATCTTACGGCATACTATTAAACCTGGCCTGGCCTCATTGGCTTGGCTTGGCTTGGCCTGGCCTGGCCTGGCTTCATTGTCGAGGCTTCTTTGGCCTGGCCTGGCTTCATTGGCTTGGTTTCTTTGGCCTGGCCTGGCTTCATTGGCCTGGCCTGGCCTCTAAAAATTGGCACGGCATTTGATTTGTATAATTGATTTGTATAATAAAATTTTGCATGTTTTATTTATGATGACCAATGGAAACATTTAAATACTTTAATCAACTTATTATTGTTTGACTAGGCTGTGCTGAGAGAATAAAGGTACATGTATGATAATACATTATCAGTTTTATCAGATACCCATCTGACTCTGTAACATTGCAGATGAGTTTCAAAGCATTTTGTGTAATGATATCTTAATATAAAATGAGTATTCCAAATTTGTATCTATATATGCAAGACAAAAAATGTGGTCAGAGAGGATAGATTTAATATTAGTTTTTAACAATGGGAAATCTATAACTCTTATTACATTGTCAAAAATATAATGAAGAAATTTTAATATCATTTTTATATTTTAATGAACATTTTTGTTTGAAGTAATGCTTGTACACTGTTCATAAGATAACTGTTTATCATGATTTTAGTTCTATTTATTTAGTTTTTAATTAAAATATCATTTTTAAAGTGTGCAACTTAATAAGACAATAAAAATGTCTCTTTTAATCTATTAGCTTTAGAATATTGTTACACAAGCAGATCTAGTTTAGCAGATAAGATCAGAAAAGAAAAGAATTAGTCAGTTTTTACCGGGAACTAGTACACAGTAATAAAATAATGGAGATGAAAATGTATGAAGAAACTTGATATATTAAACCCAACTGTATAAAATTATAAGGATTAACACATTATAAATAGTTTTAAAAACTGGGTCCATTTTTGAGTACCATACCATAGAATTTATACAATGGTATGTGTTTGGTGTAATAATAAAAGAGTTATAGATTTCTGATTGTTATAAACTAATTTTAAATCTTTCAACATCAATTGCAGCTCTCTGACCACATATATTTAGATACAAAATTTGAAATACTTATTTTAAATTAAGATCTCATTACACAAAATGCTTGCCCAGGAGTGTCAGATGGGTATCTGAGAAAACTGATAATGCATACCTTTATTTTCTCAGCACAGCCTGAATTGATTAAAGTATTTGAATATTTCCATTGGTCACCATTAAATAAATAAAACATGCAAAAATTAATTATACAAATCAAATGCAGTACCAATTTGCTGAGGCCAGGCCAGGCCAATGAAGCCAGGCCAGGTCAAAGAAGCCAAGCCAATGAAGCCAGGCCAGGCCAAAAAAGCCAAGCCAATGAAGCCAGGCCAGGCCAAAGAAGCCTCGACAATGAAGCCAGGCCAGGCCAGGCCAAGCCAATGAGGCCAGGCCAGGTTTTATAGTATGCCAGATCTTACATGTGAGCTTGGCATAAAAACAGATTTTTATGGTTGGCAGGTTGCATAATTACCGGTATTAAGATTTAAGATATTGAATCATTTTAAGATATTGAATTATTTTAAGATATATCTCGCTTTGCTAATCAAAACTGTGAATGTACATATCCCAAAATACAATTTTTTAAACATTAATGCTAATCGATAAATTTATGGCCTACAAAACATAGTCTGTGAAAAACACTTTTAATGTTTGGCCAAACATCCATGTAAAATTCCTTGATAATGGTATTGAAATCCCTATCATTACCCATAAAGGACATATCCATCAAATTTCATTTTGAACAATCATCAGTTTTGGATGTTACCAAAAACCAGTGGTCCAGACGTCCATGTAAACTATCTGTATTCACTGCCCCTATTATTATCTATTAAAGGATTGCCATCGTTTCTCCAATGGTCAGGTAAACAGGATATATAACCAGTGGTTATTTACAAAGGTAACATCAAATACCTACCCGTCTAACAATAGGCTACAAAAGTTTCTATTGTCCCCTTATCTGGCCATTGTAAAAGTTAATTATCTCCCCTGTTTATTTAATGATAGGTAAAGAGGAGATTTATTTATGTAAGCCCTGGTGTCTAGGTATAAGTTTCTCTCAGAAATGGTACATGTGGTCACAACATTGTTTGGGATTCGAAGAAGGCCAGAAATCTAGAGTAAAATAACATATATTTGGGTGTTGTATAAAAAGTTTTGTCCTTGGAATATTTTTCTATCTTGCATAAGGAGAAAGATAAAGTCAAAGTCAAAGAGGCTTAATTGACAGCACTTGTTATGGCCTGCCAACCAAGCCTGAAAGGCGTAATTAACAGCACTTGTTATGGCCTGCCAACCAAGCCTGAAAGTCAAAGTCAAATAGGCTTAATTAACAGCACTTGTTATGGCCTGCCAACCAAGCCTGAAAGTCAAAGTCAAATAGGCTTAATTAACAGCACTTGTTATGGCCTGCCAACCAAGCCTGAAAGTCAAAGTCAAATAGGCTTAATTAACAGCACTTGTTATGGCCTGCCAACCAAGCCTGCAGATTCATCTGGTCGGTTATCGTTTTACTGGTACCTCCATGTTTCACTTGATTTCATTGGAAATGCAGTTTGGATCTTCATGAAATTTTGTTAATCTATAAAAAGAAAAGGACAAAATTAGCTGCAAAAGTAAATGCAATCCCTAACTGAACATTTGCTTTCTTGTTTTTGTTCTACTTTTGTGCCAATAAAAAGAGAAAAGAAGCTTAACCCTCCCATGTATGTATCTTAAATAAGGAAACTCTGTATAGTGTCTTTTCATGTTTGCATTAACAGAATCTCATTAATCTGAAAATAGCTATTTCATGTCAAATGGACAAACATATCTAAATCTTCTATCGAGTTCAGTTACTATTTTGATATGTTGAATGGTATGAATTCTTTGTCAGACTGTTTTAGCTACTATTAATATGATTGTTAATACATAACGAATGTCGATTTCATGACTATCTAATTTGTTATAAAGTCAAGTATTGTACCATGTTTTAGGGTTATATATAAGTACCTTCCACTGACTTCAAGTACTTGGGTTAATATACGTCATTGTTTAAATGACACATGGTATAGATGTGAAACCCTATCCGCCGTCATAGTTAGTGGGTGGGGGTGGTCATTATCAGAGTTCTGATTTATAGTACTATAGTAGTACGGTAAAAGTACTATAAATTATTTAGAAATGAAGATTTTTAAAAGAGATTTTTATAGCTGGTGTTCAGATCTATAGTATTTTTAAGACTTGATCCCAATCAAAAATTGTAAATGAACTAAGATATTTTCTTTTTATTACTAAGTCTCCTTCTTTCCATCTATATTTTCTTACTTGCCAACTGCCTGAATACTGTATATTGAAATTTTTACTTGAAACAAGTGGCTCCCCCTTCATTGGTTTTAAACTTATGCAGTACATGTACAAACTGGAATAGCATGGGACTGATTGATCCATCAAATATCTGATTTCAGTGTTTCCACAATTTTCCAAAAAACCACAAGATATAACAGTTAAGGCAGGAACAGTGGCTCGTCTAGAGTGTTCTGCCACGGGCAGTCCTAATCCAACAATCACATGGTCAAAAGATGGCAGAAATAATTTCCCAGCAGCCAGAGAGAGGAGGATGCACTCCATGCCTGATGACATTTTCAAAATTGTTAACGTGAAAAAACAAGATGAAGGAATGTATACATGTATTGCTCAGAATAATGCTGGTTCAATCAGTTCAAACCTTAGTTTGAATGTACTGTGTAAGTTTTATTCCAATGTAGACAGCCCTTGCATGTCAAGACTAGTACTGTGGTTTCATTATTATTTGTGGGGTATCAATTTTCACGGTTTTGGTGGATGGTCTTCACCAACGAAATTTGATACCCCACGAAAAGGAAATATAACATTGATATGTATGCTGTAGACTTCAGAACGACAAATTTCAGAATCCAAGAACTGATCCTTTTTTCATCAAACCATGAAAATTGGTACCCACGAAAATAAATGAATCCACCATAATACCTACATCTGTTGGTCCATCCTCGTCAGCTGTAAAAAAATCATGACCCATTGACCTTTGAGGAACGGTCTCAAGAAACCATGCTAGTCTTTAGTAATGGTAAAATGGTTGTTCTTGTGTATGAAGAGAACACTTGTTTCGTGCACAGTGAAGATCCCTTTATAAAGTTTCATAAGAGTAGGATCAATGGCATGGGGTGCCTCTACAAAGACTACACTCACAATCTGCAAACAGGAGAAGGATTCACATGAGCCAATATTGTGTTTTCATTCTTATTCTTGGGGTACCAATTGTTGTGATTTTCATGGGCAACAGTCACGAACAAAAACACAATTCCAACAGTGATGCCTTCTAGCAACACATGATAGTCATGAAATTAAAAATCTTAGGAAAGAAATTAAAAATCAAAGGAAAATGCATTGCAAAAATATCATTTCCGTTATGGAAACATTTTTGACCAGATTGCCAACGCTGCAAACCTAGATTTTAATATGGTAAATGTTGGTGAATGTTGTTTTCTGTGATCTGCCTTTTACTTTTATGGTGTATCATCTGACTTAATTGAAAGTTCACTTTGCTGCCATAACACAATGAACTTTCATTATGTGTCTGCACTTTAGAGTGAAGGCAGTTGGGAATGGAATTGTACCAAGCACCAAACATTTATAAGTGGGGTTAATCAAGACTTTCTCATAAAATCTCTGGATAAAACAATTAAAACTTGTGAATTGGTGCAGTAGTATTTGTTAATTTCATTAAGTCTGGTTCTAGAGTACAATCTTATATAACTAGCTCTAATCTTTGTGTCTGGACTTTATGTAACATCACAACTATAAACAAATCCCTCTGTTTGTTTGTTGTATGGAAATTTCAAGATGTGCTATCATTTGTGAAATCTTTTGATTGAATGCAATATCTAAGGCTCCTTGGTGAAATACATATTTCATAACTATATCAGTATGATAGCCAGGTTTTATATTAAGTTGCCTGTTTGCTAAATAGATTAAACTGGTTTTAGAAGTCCACTTTTCAAAGTTTTTATTTGCAGTCTGGATTTTGGAAAGTTTTTATCTCTTATACAACTCCCTGTGTACAATAAGAAGGGTCAGGCTTATTTTTAATTTTAAAAACTGTGACATCCCAAGATTATGTTTTATATTATTACTTTTCATTTTTTAACTGGACCAAAGTTACTTTGGTGAAAAGGCCCTAGTTTAAATAGACCTTACTGGATAAGCTAGGATATTAAAGATAAAAAAATATATTTCATGATGCATAGTTTCATCATTCTATCATCATTTTGTATTTCTTTCAAGTTGGAAAAATTATAAAAAACTGAGTAAAAATTAAGGATATGATTATCATAATGTTTAGATGGTGTTTTGTTCAGAAACTGTAATTTTTACCCCATTAACAATAGAAGCAAAGGTCATAAAGGTCACACTACAAAACATGGCTACAGACTTAACAATGTCAACAAAGACATTGCTAAAGACTGGACAATGTGACCTGCTTCAATAACTAGTAACCTGTGGTTAGGTTATTCATTATGGACAGGGGTGGACATTGAGAAGTCCCATTAAGAGCAAACTGTGTCAGTAGTACTTTTGACCAAGGCAATGGATGTTGAATTCATGGTGTCCAGCTTAATTATACTGAGCCATTTCAACAAATCATTGTAGATGTTGATATACAAGTTTTCACATCTAAAGCCATAGAATTCTGAAAAGTGGTGTTGGGGTTCAGTTTGATATTGCTTATTGGCTTTAAAGGAGAGGGGAGGGTTAGGTCCAAACTTTTTTATGCCTTCCTTCCATGGGTATGGGTTTTTAAAAGATCATGTCTTTGAATTTGAATTTTTGAATGTTTCTTCAAATGAATTGTTCAATGTAGTTGTGGTCTCACTGTAGCTGTCAGGTATAGGAAAAATACCTTTGGTCTTTGTTCATGCTATTTCTGATGGCACTACATTGAAGTTTTGAAAATGATTGGTCTGTCTGTTTGTCTGTCTGTCTGTCTGTCTGTCTGTCTTGTCTGTCCAAATTTACAGTTTCCAGTGTTTCAAAGTTTGTTGGAAACTTATACATGTATACCATTTGTTCACTTTGGAATACTTCTAATGATGTTATGCGTCTTAGACAGTGAGAGGAAGGTCATTTAAATGACCTTGAAACCAGATAAATCTTGACTCATCTTAAGTACAGTTTCCTGCAAACTACAGATGAGACGGAATAAAGACCAATTATAATAGAATTATCTACATATACATACTTGTAATTGGTCTTAAGCTAAAACTCCAAGGGCAGGGTTGTATAATTGTCAAGATTTTTCTATTTTTAACTTGATCTGCGTAAAAGCATATTGTTTTACTGTTTTCAAGTCTTTGGTACCAGTGCAACTTAGAAAGCAGGGCCATTTCCAGGTTTCTGACAATATTGGGTTATGGGAGATTCTCTGGGTGCCTCCCAGCTGGAGAAATTTTTTTTCTAAAATTGGACTGATTTTGATGAGTTTTGGTGCATTCCTAGAGAATTTTTTTTTTTTTTTTGGCAAAAGGGGGATGCAAACACACCAAGCACACCCCTTTTTTCGGCAAATAAAAAAAAAAGCAAAAACAAATAGCTGTACTTGTCTTGCATATTTGCAAACCACTCAAAACAATCACAAAATGGCATTATGCAGTAATTTTTCATTTGGCCAAAACTCTCAGAATGTAAACTAGTAACTGCTGATAGTGCCAATAATTCATTGCTTTCTATAGATCAGATTCCTAGATATGGAAACCCCAGACAATAGATGGGTAAACCAGCTTTTATATGTCTCTTCTGAGAGTTCAAGGTCATCAAAAGTACTAGTGCATGTGTATTGCGTAGAAAATAAGTCAAGGTCAATTATGAATGAATTGAAAATTTGATATGAAAAAATGTAACAATGATAATGTAACTGTAATTGTAACCAGTAAATTTGAATAACAATTCCACATTCCTTTCCTGGGTTGTTTTATAATAGTTTTATTATTGCAAAGGCCATTTGAGCAGTAGACAGAATAATAGTATCATTTGAGAATTTATAGATATGATAGACAGTGACACATAAATTTTCATCTTAAAAATCACCCATTGGAAACATTTTAAACTTGGTATGCTGCATGTACAGCTCCTAGATTTTACTGCTTATACTTCACAAAACATTGAGGTTTGTATTATCAATGGTAATTCTTTTATGGATTCAAATAAAGCATATAAAAGATAAAAACCAACAAAATATATTTCTTTTTTGGTATTTTATAAATTCCATTAAAAAAAAAACAACTTTTCATTACAAAAAAAATCTTTTCCATAAGAGATTGATACTTTATGATTCTTCACATGTGAATAAGACAATTCAGACTGATTACACATGCAAGACATGTGGCTATCAACAGTTTTACACAGGTTTAAATTGTATCTGTGAAGTATCTGAGTCTTATATAAATTTCCCATAGAATTAATATTGTATGCGTAAATACTTCTTATTATTATAAGATTATAAATGGTCTTAGTCCCTTATCAAGTAGAACCCGGAGACCTGTTACATCATCAAGATTTAAATCTAATTAATAGCACAGGGTTATCCAGTCTTGTCAAAATTAAAATAAAAACTCAATTATTCATGCTAAATATTTTACCTGACAAGGTTACATTTTTAAATCTAATTTGTAATTTTAAACTTAGTATCAACTTTCTCGTCATTTAGTCAGGCCTAAATTTTTTCTCACTTTATCTCCATTCATAGTTTTATACAAGTTTTTTTTTCCCCTTAAATATTCCATAACATTTGACTGTTTTCCAATTATTTTTTTAACCAGGTGAAATATTTACTTATATTATAGGTATTTAAATTTTTTCCACTAAACATCTTGATGTGATTACATGCCTTTTAACTATGAAAAATGATTACGACTTAATACGGGTATAATACCCCTGCTACTGGGCCCCATTGGATGGTCAGTTTAAACGTGGATCCACTTTTATTAGTCCAATTTGGATAGTTTTCATCTGCCAGTTACCTGTGACCAATAAATTTCCAAAATAAATAGAATATCTTATGCAGAGCCATTTACCTATTTGTAATGGAGCTTTCTGTTTAACTGGGTGTATAATTTGGCTTCAGTCATATCTACATGGATTAAACGTTATATAAAGTGGATTCAATCATATTTTTGTGCAATAATCTATTTCCTGTGATTTTCATTATAACAAGTGGATGTGCTTAGAAAGCTTTTCGTGATAAAAGAAAAGTGTGCTGCTGTGATTAGATTTCAAAAAAATTATTAAAAAAAACAAGGAAAAAAAAATTCAAGGAGATTAACTGAATTTGTAATATTACAGTAGTGATGTTTAAATGTGAATTATAAAGTATTTCCTAAATGGTCTGAATGATTCAGGCTCTCCACATCCCACTCCACAATTTTTAATCTTATAAGTGCAACTACAATACCTCCGTGAGAAAGGACAAAGGCAACATGGATAGCCGTTGTCATATTTGGATTTCTTTAATTTTAGTGACTTTTTATTGTAATTCTTATGTTTTATCAGCGGATCATGAAGATGTATGTTCGTTAGAGAAAGAACAAGGCTCTTGCAGAGACTACACGATTCGATGGTACTATGACACTACCAATAAAGGTTGTCGACAGTTTTGGTTTGGTGGCTGCGATCCCGGAGGCAACAATTTCATGACACAGGAAGAATGTACAAATAAATGTGACAAAAAAGATGCAGGTAGGTTCATTACAAAAATAATGTATTAATTTCACTTCATTATAAAACTTTTCTAAAACTCTAAAGGAGAAAAACTTATAAAAAGCACAGATACTACATATTAGTTATTAATACCAAATTTAGCATGAATTGTTATTATTTTTTTTATAAAATAAATTATGTAAGTTTTCATGAAAAAAATATGGCATGCTTTTAAAAGTTAGAAAATTTGTAACTTTAGACCAAATATTAGTTTCATATAAAAGGTTGAAGAAATTCCTATCTTTCCTATAAATATTGTGCAAATGGTAATTAAATGGATAAAGATTGTTTTCATGGGCTGTCAACAAAAATTGTGGGACATATAGTTTTCGATTGTCTGTCCATCCTCATGTTTACCTTTTGAAGATATCCTCAGAATCCACGAGGCAGATCTTCATAAAATTTTGTACACTTACAATACAAAATAATTGCAGCAAAAAATCAAATTATATACTGAGTGGGCCATCAGTGTTTTAGCGAACAAGTTTGCATGCTCTTTTCTCATGGAATTTCTTATGTTGAAGTTGCAAACATATTCATAAGACAATGGTCTGAAGACAATTTATGCTAATGTTTTATAAACATTGTAAATAAAGTAATGTTTAAGTTAGTGTCTTGCACAGTTTCAGGAGTGAACATAGAGTACAGACTAGTTTTTAATTCCTCAGGTTAAGTCACTTATCAATTGTAATCTTTAGTAAACATCTCTTGGTGTTGAGCCTTAATTTTGCATGTGTCCTTCATATCGATATTTGTATGACCATTAAGATTTATTTCCTATGATAGGGCAAAGGATCTACTTGATATTATACAAAATGCATTCGTATACATGTATATTGGATAATGGGAGTTAGACATTATAAGAATATTATTTTTTTTTATTCTTAAATGGCATCCTTTGACATAGAAAAGAAAACTATAATTCCATTCTTATAGAAATTGTATTTAAAAAAAAGTGTTGACTGAATGTCATGATAATGATTTCTATTAAGGGTCTTTCTGTCATCTGACCCTGTGAACAATTTTTGAATGATGACCTATATATAAGTGACAGTAAAGGGTATTTCTTATGTACACTTAGTTTACTTACCACTCCAAATTTAAATTTGACTGGAATGTCAATATAGATTTAGATGACTTATTGAAAATTCGCTGATGGAGGGTTTTATTAACTTGTATAGAAAATTGTACACTCATATAAGTCTCCTATATTAGTACTAGTAAATTCTGTTCTCAAATTAATTTATGTAATTATGTATAATACCTTTTCTGATTAATCAAACAGCAATATTTTTAAATATACATATCTATAGTATTTTGTATACTGTGGATTCATTTATTTTCATTGGTACCAATTTTCATGGTTTGATGGAAAAGGATCAGTTCGTGGATTCTTAATTTCGTGGTTCTGAAGTCTGCAGCATACTAATAATGTTAAATTTCCTTTTCATGGAGTATTAAATTTCGTGGATCGAAGCCACCCACGAAAACCACGAAAATTGCTACCCCACGAATAATAATGAAACCACAGTATTGAAAGACATTGAATGTTAGTGCCTATAGGACAACCACTTCCTTTTGGCTTTATATTCATTCTGATATTCTGGGAATATAAGGTACTAAAGGACAGAATGGGTTTTAGCATTGGGCATTCCTTTTCAGTTTCCTCTTCCTGTGTTTGTGGTTTATAGGGAAACCTTTGTCCAAAAAGGATACTGATATTAAAAGAGGCTTAAAGAAGTGGTTTAGAATTTTTATCCATCCTCTCTCGTTAAAAAATTGAAATGTTTTAAGACAGCAATCTTGCACTCTTATTTAACCAAACCTGTATGACTTTTATTCTAAAATAAGCAGTAAAATACCCAATTTTAGATTTTACTACTTTAAACACATTACATGTATAATTTTCTAATGATATGGAAGTAATCATGAATTTATGTAGCGTGATTGAAATGTCTGAGTAAAATTTAAATTTCACATTTAAAAGTCATAGTTGAATGTCCTGTGAAATGGCCGTTCAGCATGTAAATGTGGTCATATTGGACTACATTATATGGGTTGTGTCTGGTGACTACAATGGGGCCATAGAGATCAGGTGACCTATGAACCCTGAATAGGAGGAACCCTCAATGTCTTTTCAAGGTCCAGATAATGGTGAGAAGCAACACTCCTGTGATAATTTTTAAATGGCTGAAAATTGAATTTGAAGAATTCTTGAAGTTCATGTTTTTTGTAAGCTTCTATTTGGAATTCTTGTCTACAAATTCAAAGTAATGTTTCTTCAGTCTTTTTAAGATGCATCTACTCTGAACTTCCTTGATTTTATTAAACATCATCTGTATCAAATCTGGGTTGGTGCAGAAAACATTTTCCCCACTGCAACATCAGAATCTGTAGAGAATAGATATTTTAAGTGACTATTCAACACTGAAAATGATTCACTGTCACTGTTTTAATTCTAAATTATTCTAAAAATGACATTTCATGTCTTTGTTTTGTGTAATCAGTGGGTCAATCAGTTAGGGCGGAGTCTGTAGGTCTGTGGATGGAGAGATATGCAGATTCCTGTGCCAGTCTGACATTTGAGAAATGTGACAAATCTTACAGGATTGAGTCATACTTATGTCATGATTACCCAGGTGCCAACAGAATGATTTCTCTATTAATGTTATGTTCACTGGCATTTTCTATGATTATTATAACAAACAAATTTCAACATGTAAAGCTTAAAACATCTTTAACATAGATATTTTATGGAGGTTGTAGTCTCTGCTTCCCAAATGTCTTTGCCTTGACTTGATTCTTGCTTCCTTTCCTTTCACTCTTACTTACCTCTCCTTGTGTCCCCATTTCCCCTTACTTCTTTTCTTCAGGTATGCTTCATTTGGGGTTTAACACCTCAAATATCTTATTTTATAATTTTAAATGAAAAAATAGTTGTACTGAAAACATGTAGGTGAAATTTAGTCTTGGTTAGCCACCATTATAAATAAGAGCAATATGCACTTGAGCTAGGAAATAACAAAATTGCTACTCAAGCACATTGTTATTGCAGTCTATTATTGAAATAACATGTACATGCTTATTAATAGCTATTCTTAATAATGATTGAGATTTTTATTAATATAAAAACTTCAAGTGGAGCTCTTTACCAATTAGTTGGTCCTATACTTTAGCAGTAAGATCATTTTGTAATTATTTTTCAATATTCTTCACCATGTGCACAACTTTTTATTATTAATCACATATAATTACATCATTACATCTTGTACATACATCCTGCTATTTGACAAGATAGAGGAAATCTTTACCAGATTTTATCGGAATATTTAGGGTTAGATACAGAATATTCTGTCACCTGTTGTTATGCAATTTGCACCTTGATTATGAAGTATAAATTGTTTTGCTCTTCTATCATTTGTTTGGGGTAAATATTTGCCCCTAATCTGTGTTTATTAAACATAAACTATCAGATCTATCCTAAGACATATCTCACCTGTTAGAGCAGGCTATCTTAAGTCATCTGATTACCTATTTATTATTAAAATTGATGGTAATAACACAATGTAGAGGTGCTTAAATGTTAAGAATTCTTGTGAGAGTCCACTTGCATACAACAAGAGGCTCCCAGGAGCCTGAATCGCTCACCTGGTCTTGATGTCAACCATATAAAGAAGAACTTTGTAGAGCTTAATAAGCTGAACATTTAAGCAAGCAACAGCTTTTCTCTTTCAGCAATAGTTTTCATTCTGTAGGCCAAAAATGTGCAAAATGTTATTTATATTAAGGGCCATCTGTTATTTATATTAAGGGCCATCTGAACACTTTGACTCTATAGAGACTTTCGTTAAGAGCTAAATGAACTGAACATTTAAGCAAGCAACCACTTTTCTTTATCTGCTATAGTTTTCCGTTTGTTTTCATTATAGAAGCCAAAAACATGAAAACATGTAAATTTAAGGGCAGTACCCCTATAAGGGGTCATCTGACAATTTCGACCCTATGAAGACTTTTGTACAGCTTAATGAGCTGAGCATTTAAGCAAGCAACAGCTTTTCTCTATCTCCAATAGTTTTCATTCTATAGGCCAAAAACACTATTTTTCGCCTTTAAGGGGCTGTAACCCCTATAAGGGGCCATCTGATGTCTTCAACCCTATGAAGACTTTTGTAGAGCTTAATGAGCTGAACATTTAAGCAAGCATCAGCTTTTCTCTATCTGCAATAGTTTTCATTCTATAGGCCAAAAAAACTATTTTTCACCTTTAAGGGGCTGTAACCCCTATAAGGGGTCATCTGACAACTTCAACCCTATGAAGACTTTTGTAGAGCTTAATGAGCTGAACATTTAAGCAAGCAACAGCTTTTCTCTATCTGCAATAGTTTTCATTCTACAGGCCAAAAACACTATTTTTTGCCTATAAGGGGCTGTAACCCCTATAAGGGGTCATCTGACATCTTCGACCCTATGAAGACTTTTGTAGAGCTTAATGAGCTGAACATTTAAGCAAGCAACAGCTTTTCTCTATCTGCAATAGTTTTCATTCTACAGGCCAAAAACACTATTTTTCGCCTATAAGGGGCTGTAACCCCTATAAGGGGTCATCTGACAACTTCGACCCTATGAAGACTTTTGTACAGCTTAATGAGCTGAACATTTAAGCAAGCAACAGCTTTTCTCTATCTGCAATAGTTTTCATTCTACGGGCCAAAAACACTATTTTTCGCCTATAAGGGGCTGTAACCCCTATAAGGGGTCATCTGACAACTTCGACCCTATGAAGACTTTTGTAGAGCTTAATGAGCTGAACATTTAAGCAAGCAACAGCTTTTCTCTATCTGCAATAGTTTTCATTCTATAAGCCAAAATCATTAAAAACCGCTATTTTTCACCTTTAAAGGGCTGTAACCCCTATAAGGGATCATCTGACAACTTTGACCAAATGGAGACTTTTGTAGAACTTTTGATGCTGAAGCAGTAGGGTGGCATCAGATTTCATCTATCTCTTATACTTTTTGAATTACAAGCCAAAAACAGTAGTCTGACCCCCCTGGTCTATTTTTAGTAACGGTGGCCATGTTTTTTGGCGGATCAAAAATCGAAACACAAGTTTGGTGCAGGACACCCTAAGGATCATTCATACCAAGTTTCATTAAATTCTATTCAGTAGTTTCAGAGGAGAAGATTTTTGAAAATTGTTAACAGACGACGACAGACGACAGACGACAGACGACGACAGACGACGACGGACGCCAAGTGATGGCAATAGCTCACATGGACCTTCGGTCCAGGTGAGCTAAAAAAAGGAGCAAAAATATTATGCAATGCTAATAAATTTGTAATTGTGTCTTTGGAACCACATTTACTAGTTAAGGCAGTTGTAGTTAGCTATTAATTTCTGTCTATCCATCCCTCCCTGTATAGTTTCCAGGTGATAAATGGTATCTGAATACTGTTTAAAGTTTAATACTTTATCAGCATATACATTTAGTCTTGATATTTGGCTGAAGGCTTGGTACTGTAAGGAGCAAAGGGTTAGAATGGTCTTTCCTGTTTTATACTGAAATCTTGAGATTATTTCCTTATCCAGCCATTTAGAATATTTTAAAAGTCTCTTGAAATTTTGCTGTAGGCTTTTTCCAATTAGGATGAAGTGCATGAACAAGGGGTTCCTTATCCTTTGATTTATCTACTTCCTGTTTTCTGATTTCCCCCAACTAAGGATTTCCCCAAAATTGCAATCTTATCTTATATGTCCATCAGTTTGTTCTTGATATTTGGGGTTACCTTATGTATTTTATTCAAATTATGCATCATATTTTTTCTAAAAACTAAATTAAACTTGTTTCATACATGTATTATGCCAATATAAAAAATATCCTAGATTCTCACCTATACTGCCCTGATTTTTTTCAGCTGCCTCAAAAATAATAATTTTTATTCTTTAGCAAATTATGTTCATTTTTTGTCAATTTTAAGATGGCAGAATATCTTATCAAAACGAAGAAAAAAAAAGTGTCTGCCCACCCCATATTGGAAACTTAGATGAAAATCTTGGTTTTATTGTAAAGTTTTACGGATAAAGTGTTAATCTTTTTTGTGATACAATATAAACTTCCATTGAAGACTGCAATTCTGGCAACTTTGTGAAATACTCTCCTTCGTTTTAGACTGAATACAAAGTGTATTTGTACTGTAATTTCATTAGACAGGTGACAAGTTAATACCACGCCATAACACATACAAGAGAATGTAATCGGAGGCATTTTGAAAGGTGTAAGACTGTAAATTATCTAGAAGTCCCAGCTTTCATGTTTTGTGTCCAGTGGAAATTAAGCTGAAATAATCTCATTACACATTTAAAGATATGAGTATAACATTTCCATAATTGACATAAACCCACCCATGTTTTATTGCTTCTTTAAGCAAATGATTTCATACTTAAGTAGAAAATCTGATGACCTTAACTTTGAAAAGGATTTACCTTAAAGGTGTTTAAGAAAAGTTGATTTGTTTATAATTAGCATTTCATGATTAAAAGAATCTTAAGATCCAGTTTAATTTATATCTTGTTGATCATCTTGTTTTCCCTTATTACTTGGCTATGGAAGGAATAAAGCCACACAAATTTTAGTTTTTAGGGTGTAATTATGCAATAGATCTTTTTCATATGTCTCACTTATTACTCAGTATCAACTTAGAACACCAGGTTCTTTCCTTGTAATGCTTGATACACATTTGGCTTCTTCTTTAAAACTTTTCGAGTACAACTATATTTTGTTGGTGACTTTTGGTTTTTTGGTCTTTCAATTATTTTGATCAAAGTGCTGCCAATGAGGAGTTACTCCTTGAAATTCAAATATAGATATTAACCATAACCAAAATGACCCGTTTAATTGATATCCTCCTAGGTACCCTGTCTTGTCATGAAACTTTGCATGGAAACACCAAAAGGAAAACAAAGAGACAGAATATTTGCCTAATTGCACTTGCACAGTTTTGTGATTCATAATTGATAATTGAATTTGAAATGTTAAATTTTATTAACTTTATTTGACATTTTGTTTTTAAAAAAGTGTGTTAATATATATAATTATGCAGATGCAAGGGCGGATCAAAGTTAAAAGAAGCATAATTGCCCCCAAAAAAGAGCAAAATTGTTTCAAAAATTTAAGGCATGTGGGAAATAGTGGGAATTTATGCCGAAAAAATGAAAATATCCTTAGTTTTAAGGGTGGGAGATATGCCCTTTCACCCTTCCTAATCCTTGGACCTGGTCACTCTGTTGTGTAAAATATTGATTGCAAGAGGATGATGGAAGATAATAGTAATTAGTTGTAGTCTTAAAACAGAATTAATTAATGCACATTTTACCAGTTTTTGTCCAAATTTTTTACACTTTACTTTTAAAGTCTATTAGTTTAGAAGGTCTACTGACATTGTTAAATATCAATTAGTATTTTCTTCCATTGTAATATTAAATCATGTATACTGAATTTTACTTTATTTGATAGTAAATGGACCATGATATGATATTAGTAGTTTTCTAATTCATTAAACTGTGATTATGTTCTCTTGGGTACATGTAAGTACATGGTCCAAGTCACACCATTTTTGGAGTAGTACATGGTCCAAGTCACACCATTTTTGGAGCATAGATAATTGCTTACCTAATAAAATAACAGATAAAAACTTTTTATGATAATTATCTATTCAACAATGTTTTTATTATGGAAGAAATGGACATTTGTAAAAGGATAGGGGCTATTGGTCTAGGCTTTAAGGAGAGATTAATCTTTATTTTCTCACATTGACTGATATAACTTGTAAAAGTTCATTTTAATGTTTTAAAGTTTTATTTCCAAGTTTCAGTCATATATTATAAAATATAGATTTATGAGTCATTTGAAGTCTAGAGACTTGTTTTATGTCAGACAGAATATTGTGGTATACTTTGATCCGATTGAATAAGTTTACTCTATCATTTTGATATTTATATGTAAATTTTCCTCTCTTTGGGTTTCATCAATGGAAAGTAATATCTATGTTATGAATGAGATCAGGAGGAGATGAATTTTGTACGTATTTATCTTTCCGTGATGTTATGAATTGCGCTGTTTATAGTGGTGGGATATGAATCGTTAAATATGTAGAGACACTTTGTAGCATTTTACCCTGATTTGGAATGGTGCACAAATTAAAGCTCACTAAGGAAAACTGCAAGATTAACAAAATGTTATATCAGTCTGTAGGTGTTAGATCCCAACCAAAGATGAAAGCACAATAGTTTCTTAGAATTTGATGATTAAGCACACATTGTTTTCATAGAATTTTGCATAATTAGCTTTGATCAAAGTCAAATTTTGATTATCAATTCATAATCTTAAAGACTTTCAATACATCAAGGGTGAACTGGGTAATAAAGTTTGAATAGCACCAGAAACTCTAGAAAGCACTGAAAAACTTAACCTTGATACATTTCTGTCAATTGCTTTTCCATTTTGTGGTTTTCTTTATGGTTTGGACTAAAAACCGCATTTTCTGCTTTTATCAGCTAAAATCGGTTAGTGGGGAACATTTCTGTATGAATTAACCACAGACTGACTGACCCAAAACTGTAATGGATAGATATGACATCACAAGAGCCATAAAATCATTACAATCATTACTAAGGGGGATCTTTAAACCTGACAATAAGTGCCCACAAAACTTTATCAACTCTGCTAGGAATTCAAAGTTACAGTATACCACTTATCAGTTGAGGTCTTTGATCTTAATAGTAATATTATAAAATTTGAATTTTGACCAAATTCTAATCAAAGATAAAATTGACTATCAGAGATTTTCATTGAAGATGTTATTATGTGTAATCGTATGTGATCTACCTTAATATTTGCTTAATCTTATATTTTAAAAGTACTTTAATCAAATCATATAGTTTTATAGTTTTTTGAGCTGTTTGATAAAATTCTCCATAGCATTCCTAAATGATTTTCCTCCTGTTTTCATAATAAGACATGTCATGGAAAAGTAGAATACAAAATCTAGATGTAGATATAATTTAGATCTAAGATAAGGCCAAGATAGGTTTTTATTTTCTTATATAAAAAAACAAGCAAAAATAGAATGATTTTAATAGAGACTTTGTGAAAACAGATGGAAGACACATCAAGACTTGTAAGATTTAAATGATTTGATAAACTTCTCTCTTGTAATTTGTCAGAAGTTTGACAATTTGAATGAATATGTTTCTGATGAATGAGTGAGTATTGGTGAAAAAATTCAGTAAGCTTACTCTAGTACATATTCTTTTCTCTATTTTGATCTGACTGCCTATTGTGGCATCGCTCTCCTTTGCAATTTTATTTTCCAAAGGCTGTTGGTTCTCTGCAGTAGATTTATCCTTGTGAAAAAGACAATAAAGGTGGCTGATCCATGTTATAGGGGGCATAAATGTCAAATATGCATGAAAATTTATTGAAGCTTGGCCCAAAAGGTTAATTTTATGCAACAAAAAATGCCAGGGTAGGAACATGCATGCCCCCTCTACTCCCCTCTCTGAAGCCACTACAGAGTCAAAAGTTCATAAAAAATCAGAATATCTTCACATAATATAATGAAATTTGGTATGCTGATAGTAGTTTAACTGTTCTGATCATAATGGTGTGATGATTGTACCTTGTGTATTAGATATTTGATATGCCCTATGTTTAATTAATTTTTCTTACAATATATGTTTTTAAGTGCACTGCAAAGTAATGTAAAAGTTGATGAAGTCCTGCATGACATGACCCGGGGACATGACAAACATTTCAATGGTGTACTCTTACATACAAAGTTTGACCTTTGGTATTACATTTCAACTGTTGAATGAACTTGGTCTCATTATTTTCAAACTCTCATTTTCATTCAGAAACTTATTTTCATGCCAGACAAAATGACAGTTTATTTGAATTGAATGTATAGCATTACATAATTTGAATGTATGGATTTTTTTCAATCATACTTTATGATGTGTTAAAAAATTGTCTTTTTACACCTTTCAATAAAACATTAATCTTCCAAGTTTTTACTGATTTCGTAATAGGCTAGAGTAGATAATTTAAATTCAATTTAAGTTTTTGTCCTGTTGTAAAATTGAAATTGATATTTTTCTGAATGACAATCTCGCATGTCTCCAGTCCTTGCTCCCATCTCATGCTTTAACTTCGTACATGTAATTTGAGTATTAGGAATGCTAGCACTGTCTTTATTTATGTTTAAATATCTGTTTATTGTTAAAGTTTGCATTGAAAATTATATGGTCAAATACAAATCATAAATGAAAATGGGCAAATCTAGGGTTCCATCTTCTATTCCCATTTAATTGCCAAAATGCAAAATTGATGTTGGCATAGCTAAAAATAGTAAATTTTTATATAAAAAATTAACATTTTTTCAGTTTTAGGGGGGAAGGGGGCAGCTGGGATCATTGTGCCTCCATCTGCCCTGTTATAGTAAATTGCTCTTTCCATGTGCACATAAGAAAACATTTGCCTCCTTAAGACCTGTTTGTTTCCTCTGTTTTAAGCACTGTTTTAAAGTTTCATGTTGTAAAAACATTAATCAACCCAAGTAGAAAATGATTTGAAAGGGACTAATTCTTAAGATAAAAGACTCCTAATATAGTTTTAAAATTATTTATTTAACTCTGTCAATTATATTATATTGAAAATTAAGATGGATGGTGTAAGACAGTGATGGTCCGTCATGTCATTGATACACTGTTGATAGGGCGGACCACAGTTTATAATTAATTCATGGCGTGGTGATCTTTATCTACTCCTGATTACATCGGAAAAATATTTATATCTAGAATTGAAAGTAAACTTTTGGAATGGCTCAGTGCCAAGTCTTCTTTTTTTTACTTAATAGATATTTTTGGAGATCTGATCTGTCTACACTGGGGGTTGGAACTCCCTCTTTCCTCAGAACATTTTGAATTTTTTGTGCAGATTTTAAACAAAATTGACCTAGAAAACCCCTTTTGTCATCAGTTTCCCTTAGGCAGAACCTATATTTCTTTCTAAAATTTCTGTATCCGCCCCTGGAGTCAGTCTCTTGATGCTGGATAGGCTTTATATGTATTTCTCAATGAATTGGTAAGGTTTTTTACATGTTGCAATGGTGATTTAACAGATCTTAATTGTTGAGATGCACATTGCTTCAGGTGATTTTGTACATTATTCTTAATAGTCTATTTGCCAATTAGCTTCAGGATTTTTATTATATAATTTTGGCCAGATTTCTGGGAGTGAAACATCCAGATAGTCTATCAGCTAGGTCCAGAAAAAATTGAGGTTGCATGATACCCATGTAGAACACATTTTTAGTCCCCTGTCCCCTACCGGCGAAAGCCGAAGGGGACTATAGGTTTGCGCTCTGTCCGTCCGTCTGTCCGTCCGTCTGTCCGTCTGTCCGTCTGTCTGTCACGCCTCAGTTTTCCGCACTTTTTTTCTAAACGCTTATAGATAATGAACTGATTTTTGGTATGTGAGTTTACCTTGATGAATTACAGATCAAGTTTGAGTTTCATGTCGGTCCACAATTTTTAATGGGAGTTATGGCCCTTTGAACTTTGAAAATTCACTAAAATACCAGTTTTCCGCACTTTTTTCTAAACGCTTATAGATAATGAACTGATTTTTGGTATGTGAGTTTACCTTGATAAGTTACAGACCAAGTTTGAGTTTCATGTCGATCCATAATTTTTTATGAGAGTTATGGCCCTTTGAACTTTGAAAATTCACATAAATTTCAGTTTTCCGCACTTTTTTTCTAAACGCCTATAGATAATCAACTGATTTTTGGTATGTGAATTAACCTTGATAAGTTACAGACCAAGTTTGAGTTTTGTGTCGGTCGATACTTTTTTATGAGAGTTATGGCCCTTTGAACTTTGAAAATTCACATAAATTTCAGTTTTCCGCACTTTTTTTCTAAACGCTTATAGATAATGAACTGATTTTTGGTATGTGAGTTTACCTTGATGAGTTACAGATCAAGTTTGAGTTTTGTGCTGATCCACAAATTTTTATGGGAGATATGGTCCTTTGAACTTTGAAAATTCACTAAAATATCAGTTTTCCACATTTTTTTTTCTAAACGCTTATAGATAATGAACTGATTTTTTGTCTGTGAGTTTACCTTGATGAGTTACAGATCAAGTTTAAGTTTTGTGCCGGTCCACAAATTTTTATGGGAGATATGGCCCTTTGAAGTTTGAAAATCTATTGCAATTTTCTTTTCTAAACTTTTTTATTGTTCCTTGTAGATAATAAACTGATCAAGTTTAGGTATTCATTCGTTTGACAAATTGTTACCAGTGACTGAAATATGAGGCCGGTAGGGGACTTAGTATTGTTTTGCAATACTCTCAGAATGCTTGTTATTTCATAAATCGAAGATTTAATGTTTATAGATTATTTTTCCGTTTGTTGTAGTCCGAAAAATTGCGCGGAAAATAGTACAACAAGCGGCCCTTTTGGGGTACTGTACGTCTGGAAAAAAAATCTTATATAAATTCAAATTAAGCAATTCTTTTTATTTCTTACAAAAATATTGTATTAAGCTTTTGTTTTTTTCTTGAGACTTCAAACTTAACTTAACATGTTGAAAATCGTCGAAACGGCCGTGTAAAGTAGTAGAAACAAGGGGAAATAACTCTAAAAGTGAAAAATAAGCTTTTTTTCAAATTTTATCAATTAATTTGCTGCTTTAAATACTGTTAATCTTTATTATATTATATATTATAATCGTTACTTAATATCTAAAGAACTACATACATTCAAATAGACAGCGATTTCTCTACCGGAGAATTGAAAAAATGAAAAAAATCCGTCATATGCCATTTTCCGCTATCTGTCTGGATCGTGGTCTATATTTATCATTTAAGTTCTTTTAAGTTTATTTCGAAAACTTTGTCAATAAGATCGCATTTTAAAAGTATTATTATTGTGCTTAAGCTATCAAATGTTGAAGTGTAAGATCTGAACTCCTAAAATAAAGGTAATAACAAAACTACAGAACTTGGAGGATCAATCTCAAATGTCCAAGAGAAAAGACATAACTGAGAAATTGAAGATCGCAATGGTCTTGACTTGGTAAAGGCATTCTAAAAGAAATTATTAGTTTAAACCAGCTTTTACGGCACCAACCCTCCCTCTTTCATTGTAATCTTAGGGTCTGGTAGTAACACTAAACACAACACGGTTGTTAGACAAAACTAATGATGAAAATTTTGAATTAAATATTAAGAATCATGTCTTTGCGATTGCTTTAGAATCCAGAAACCATACCGCATAATATATTTTGTTCAATTTAAAAGCATAAGCGCAGAAAAAAATGAAAAGGTTTCTTTCCTCGCACTGAACATGGTGCCATCTCTTTGTAAACCTATCAGGCAAATTCTTGCTTTCCTGTGATATTTTTAACTAAACCCACTTCTTTCTAGTCTAAGTTATTGACGAACTGTATATGCACATTTAACTTATCATTCAAGTAGCTTTTAAATCACACTTTTTCCCTAAATTTAACTTCATGCATGTTATAGATTTACATGTATATGTTCATTTTTAGAAGTTCAACATAAGAGATAAAGTCTCCTTCTTTAATGTACTATAGAGAGAATAAACTAATATTATTAACAAAGATAACCACAAAGTGGCCATGTTTATCCATCTGCTTGGATTAATTTTCGTCTCGATTTTTCGACTTATCCGTCCGTCCATATATTAGGGTTTCAGACTGACTATACGTGTATCAATAATCTGGCACAGGACCGTGCAGAACAAAAGATTTAATATTTTACAATCATACCTTAAGATCTTGACCTATGAGCAGTGGTGCACCCGGCACATTTTGTAAATGTTGAAAGCTGCATAACATTTTCGTTTAATACTTATGGCTTTTGACCTTCCAATATTTTATTCAAATGCTGCTGATGAGAGGTTACACCTTGAAATATACATATACAGCATAACCAAATGTGCACTTGAGCAAGGTTGCTAAATAATAAACATATTGACAAAACTTTGTCTTAGTCTGTTGCCATTATTGAATTCAACAGTGACTTTTCCATATTATGTTTAATAAATATGGAACATTTAGGCATATTTTTTTCTTTTAAGCATTGGACTCCTTTTACAAATGTATATGCTGTCTATTCACAATCAAACAGGAAAAGCCGTCCTTATTACAGGGCTTACCGATATAACAAAGAAGCTGGAAAAGCTGAAATGTGTCTGTCTTTTTAGCATAATGATTCGTATTTAAACATTAGATAGAAGTACTTTTGTTGATTTAAAAGCATTATTAAAGTAATTATTATATTTTTTTCCTGTGTTTTTATACAAACTAAAAACTAAGCCCCCTAACTTGAAAAGTGCATGGTGGTATATAATGATAGGGGTGTTTGTCCATGTGTCCATCCTTTTGTTACACACCAGGGTCCCCTCTCGTATCAGCAACTCCTCTGAAGCCACTTGATGGATTTTTATGACACTTTTACACAATCCTTATGAAATTATGTGGATGTATTTTAAAATTAATCAGAAAGATTTTGGGGGTTCCATACCAAAACATGGACTTTGCTGTTTGACCACAAAGCGGTTCCCGTCTCTTATTCGCAGCTTCTTCTAAACCCCGTGATGGATTTTCGCGAAACTTTAACACAATCTGTGTGACATTATGTAGATGTGCACCTTCTATTTGAAAATGTGATCCCGTCTCTTATTCGCAGCTTCTTCTAAATCCCGTGATGGATTTTCGTGAAATTTTTACACAATCTGTGTGACACTATGTAGATGTGTACCTTCTATTTGAAAATGTGATCAGAATGATCATTCTCTTATCCGCAGCTTTTCATAAACTTCTTGATGGATGACACTTTCACGCAATCTGTGTGACATACCGTAAACGTGCACCTCTGATTTAAAAATTTGCTCAAAATGATTTTTGGGGTTCCAAAAGCAAAACATGGGCATAGCTGTTGCTACAAGAGGGTACCCATTCCTTATCCGCAACTCCTCTTAAACACCTCAATGGATTTTGATGAAACTTTCACACACTTTTTGTTACATGACTTAGATGTGCATAGCCTATTTTGAATTCCTTCTGATAAATTGGAGCCGGGTATTTATTTGTAAGCTGTTTTTCATAGTTTTTTTAGTCAGCTTGATGTTGAGTATAGCGTTTTATCTTAAAACATTAAGTAATGAAAATATATACCATATGTTATTTTACTAAAACGAGCCCAAAGGATGTTGGCACAGCAACAAAAATAAGCAAAATTAATAAATAAGCAAAGTTAATAAATTGGTAAAAAAAAATCCTAGATATGCACAAGGAAAAACAAAAGTTTTTATTTTATTTTATTTTTTTGCAAATAAGTACTCAACCAATCAAACCGATTTAACCAAAATTTCCCTGCTAAAATATCTTTAAAGCAAGCATTCAACACAAGGACTTAAGTGATTATTTAATAACATAATGATCTTTAATAAGCATATCATATCAAAAGTAACGGTTTATTGTTTATTAAAAGTCAAACACACCATAGGTAGAATAAAATCGAACGGGCCGAAAGAAAACGGCCTTTTATAGCTTAGGTTTGTTGAATTAACAAAACATTTAAATTATACAAGAACTAAATATGCTCTAACTTTTATAATAACATATTTGATGTCTCGAAAAAGCAACTTAGAATGTAATATTTAATGACCTTGACCCGAATGATGTTAAAAACTGATCCGGACCGGTGTAAGCTTAAAGTTCCGTTAAATAATAAATTGACAACAAAATATGTTATTTTCCATTTTTTATTAAAATATAATGACTTAAAAAATATGGGGTTGTAAGTTTTGAATCAAACAATTCATATGCAAAGTTGTTGTGACAATACATTTGAAATATTAAAAGACGATTTCTTATTAAAAGTGAAAATATGTGTTAATTTTGAACAAAACTGGACCATATTTGTTTAGATTTTTCAGGTATTAAACTTGCTGTTATACTATCAACAAAATGGTGTGATTTGTTCAATATCTATGTACATTTAATAAATTTGTTTTAATTAAATATACACCAAGAGGTAGCCACATAATTCATTGTCAAAAGTTTGACCCTCTCGTATACATAGATGCATGGTTTAAAACAAATAACTTTTCACAAATTTCCGCATCTTTTAAATTAGTACAACAAACAAATTTTGAAAGATTTGATATTTCACTTTGATATAATGCAATAAAATTTCGGTCTACAAGGGTATCACACAAACTTTTAAATAAGACGCCTTTTTCGACTTGGCTGATGGACTAAGATTATAAAATGGTGAATGTCGGGAGGGCAGCGGCGTGTGGGAGGGGAAGACATTTTTCGTGAAAGTTTTTTTCAGCAACTTGATATTTGGTGTACATGCAGCACCAGGGTGGGGTCCTATAACATGTGATTCAAATTCAGGTCTGTCGCTCACTTACTTCCTGTTTAACGAAATCCAGCCATTTTTTACTTTGATTTTTATTAATATATTTTTATAATTTTACCTTTGTTTTATCGCTACTTAAAACACATTGGTTACCAAATGGCATAGTCAAGGCAGAATAAAATCCAAAGCGAATTGGCAAATAGACTATTCAAGTTTATTTTATATTTTCCTTATTTTTAGACTTTTACAACAAAAAATTGGCAGTCTTAATCAAAAATGCAAAAAAATCTTGATGCAAATAACAGAAGTCCTTTGTTAGGTCATTTATTTTTATCCCTATTTGATACATAAATAAACCAAAAATATTGTTTGAAATAACAAATGATTTACAGATAAGACAGGTCTTTGGTGTAAAAGGACCTGTTGTACAGGGACCATTGGAAGGTAATGGGGCATATAATGGAGGAATTGGCCCAGAAATTGACTGCAGATTCATTGTGATTTATTACCCAATTATCATAAATCTTGTTAGTAATTTTATAGTCAATATGCACCTACTGGAAATAAAAACTCTGCTCTAATAGTGCACTGTATTTTAAATTTTTATGAATTATTTTTGAAAATTTGTAAATTATATAAAGCTATGTTGATTGCCAGTTTAAGTTTGTTAAAATTACCAGTAATGTTATAAATCATTTTTCTGGGTATTTCATAAGTTGTCTTTTATGTTTTTGAAAAAAAACCAGTCATTTTCTTAAAACTTAGCCTTTTCCTTTTCAAGAAAGTGAACAAAAACAGTTTGCAAACACTATCCCTTGGACCACCCTATCAGCAGACATGTTAAAGTTTTGGCCACAGGTTCCATTTATTCTGTTAAGACAACATTTGCCAATTGTTATCTTTTTGTGCTGCTACACCAACACACCCCCAAGTGTTTTTGTATTTCTGAGCGACCCCCATATTAATTTGTATGACCATGTTTATTACATAATAATAATAATAATTATTATTATTATTACATGTTGACATATAAACCAATGTGTATAAAAACAGTTTACAGAAAATGATACTTTGCCATGCTTACATGTGTGACAAGCAACTTTTATTTCTGTCAAATCTGTAATTTTCTAACCTTAATCATGTGCTTGACTTTCCAAAGTTTATGGAATAAAGGTTTATTTTATAAACAACCCCCCTTTTTGCAAAAAAGTAATGAATAACATTCAAGGAATGCACCAAAACCCACTAAAATGGGTCCAATTTTAGACAATTTCTCCTACTTGGACAGGATCCTCCTCAAAGACCTTCTCCTGCACCCCCCCCCCCCCCTTGCCAGAAACCTGGCAGTGGCCCTGCATTTGTACTTGTCTGCAAAATATATCTAATACTTGTGGTAATATCCTCTGGAACTACATGAAGTAGCCGTAGTCACTCATGAACTTGACCGTACTCTATACTTCAAATTTCACACAAGATCATGGAGATTATACATATAAAGCTATTCATAGTTATCACCTGGTATAAAAAACCCTTCAAGATTATATCCCAGTTATTCAGGACAATTATTTATTTTATCTGTAGTGAGGGAAGATAGGACTGCTCTTAGGCCCAATGTCAAGATGATTTTATGGCATCCATATGAATTTACAATGAACTATAGTCTATAGTTATAAAACTAGAGAAAGACCAGTACAGAATATGAATATATAACATCATAAGATTTTTATATGTCTCCTACAATATTTTGAAATTGACATATATAGTCCTCTTTGACACTATCTCTTATATTGCATTGTCCAGCATCCTGTGGCGCCATCACAAAAATCTCTGTTAAAGTTTTACAGGAAACTACATGGCGCAAGCTCATTTATATATTTGAGATGTAGATACTTTCTATCATATTGTATGGGGAGATTCAGGGGAGGACTGGCAGCCCCATTTGTCAGGAAATCATTGAATTATGACCACAGTGCCCCCTTTTTGAAATTTCTGGATCACCATTGTACTATATTGCAATTTGAATGCCAAAACTCATCCACTTGCTTTTCATTTTATATTGCAGCAGACATCACACTGTGATGCTAAAAACTCATACTACCGTATAGCGAGGAATTTTCGCTGCGTACAAATTTTGCAATTTCACACCAAATGCGGTCATTTATGATTGCAATTAAATAATATTTTCAATACAAAATTATGTTGATTCTATTTAATGCTGGTTCTAATTTAGCGATAGAGTAATGGTCGCCAATATACCAGTAGCGAAAATTAGAACCCTAAATTTCCCGCTATACGGTAGTACATAAATTTATCTTGTATGGATAACACATATCATACTTCAAATTTCAACAATTTTAGGTCTTGCCATGCATCACAACTGATTTAAAAGACCAGAAAGTGTCATTTAAAATAATATTTGCTTAATAAACAGTGGTAAAAATATTGAATTATTTGAACTAAGTGACAGTTAGTTGTCATATTCTCAGTGTATTTACCCAGATAAGGTTTAATTTACACAACGTTACTACTGTATAAAGTTGAGAAGTCGATTTCTTGAATGAGTAATAGAAATTTGACCACACCATCAGACCACCTCATACTACAAACCACAATACGTAATCCCCAAAATTAATATTTTGACAAACATATTGGTCATTTAAATTCCAACCACAGAAAAGACGCAATAATATAGGAGGAGTGTGGTAAATATTTACATAGGTTTATAAGCTATGAGAAAGTATATATTAAAGGATCATTTTAAATGTCCTTAGAAAATACTGTCAATTCATTCCATGTGTTGTCTGCTTTCTTCTTCTTTGCCTGTTACCATATTCCCAGACCAAAGTAAATGCAAATAATTTTGTTTCATTTCCCTCATTGTTCATGAATTTAAAATTTTCTATGCATCTTAACAATCCTAATTGCAGAGTTTTAAAATGTGGTGTGGAATAAGTATATGCAACACAACCTACATAAACAACTCTCAATTTTAAAAATCTAAAATATGCAAAAGCCAGCAGCCCTAAATGTGACCAGTGGTCACTGCTCTACGTCTTGCATTGTCTCTTGATTAAAATACATATAATACCAGTCTTAGAATTATCAGTAAAAGACCCATTTCATGACCAAGAACAAGTCACCTAGAGAGGACATGGACAACCATAAGCTTTGGGAAATATTTCTGGCTAAGGACAAGCTCATATAAAATGTGGCTCTGAAAAACTAGTTCTGTGGCCCAACCTTCTCCCTCTTGATTATCTTGAACAATGTCTCTTTGGTAAGGATAGATATACCCTATTATGATGTGACACAACCTAGCACAATATAAACAGAAATTTAAAAGATTGACAATGGAAAATAGCAAGCAGCCTTCAATGTGACCAGGTTTTGAAATTTGCATTAGATAAAGCTGAATTTGGTTTGTTTTATTTATATCAAATCCATATCAAAAGGCAAAGTTAAAAAAAAACAAAAATACCAAATAAACAAGAAAACAAAGAATGACCAAACCAGGAAACACTAACAACACAGACAATGGACCTATTCAGAAATTCAACTTCCGTACTCGTAAAATCTGGCTTGACCAATCAACGACGTCGCAGCGTACTCGTAAAATTTGCCTTAGCCAATCGGCGACGTCGAGAACAATCACAATCCCAGAATGCTGTACAATTTCTGAATTGGTCCATTAAAAATAACACACAACTAAACAAAGGTGCAATCAACAACAATTACTCCCATATACAGGATTATGTCTAAAAGACATACTGCCCATCTTGCAACATTTGGGACAGACAGACAAACCAACCTAAACACTACTTGCCCCCTTCTTACGTAGATGGGGCATAAAAATGAAAACTAAAATTCAAATGCTCTGGATGAGTAAGCAGTTCATGTAAGTTGAATTATATAATTATGATATAAACTAGAAACATATAGAATATATTGCAAGGATTTTTGAAGATACAGGTACTTTAGAGTGGGAGTCTTCTTTATTGAGTACTACAAGTTGTTTGATGTCTTTATTGAAAGGAGATTACTTCTTATGTTGTCTGTCTGCCGCAAGTGGTAGAAGCTCAAGTGTATTGTTATGCAGCAAGTGTCTCAATTATGCACACAAGTGTGTTGCCCTACATTGAAGGAACTGAAGTGTAGGCTTTCTGCAGATTGTTCTGTTTTAAGAGATCCTAAGAAATCTAGATTTTGTTAACCTTTTTGCACAGATTTTAGTTGTAAGGCTGTAGTATATTGCCTATGTTATTTTGTATACCTTTGTCAATTAAGTCTCTGCAATCATTGAGATTGGATGAAGAGATCAAGCTGGTGCTATTGAAGACTGAAACATAATTTTTGACAATCCTAGCTTTGATTTTCTAAATTTTGAATTTTTGCTTTGAAGTTGTTTGCATACCTTGCAGGATTTTAAAAACATACTACTTATTAAATAGATCCTTTTTATACGACCGCAAATTTTTTGCGATCGTATTATGTTATGGCGATGTCGTCGTCGTTGTCGTTGTCGTTGTCGTCGTCTGTAGACACTGTGGTTTCCATGCGATAACTTTGGTTGCAGTTAACCAATTGTTATAAAATTTTGATATGATGTTTATAACCACTAAAGGAAGGTTGGTATTGCATTTGGGGTTTCTGGCCCCTACCGTTTTAGAAAAAAGGGCCAAAAGGGGCTAAAACAGGTGTATTGACAAAACGTCTGTAGAATGTTGAATTTTCATCCGATTTTGATCATTCTTTTTTAGTTGTATTCCTCAATAAATTCTGTCAACAAAATGTAACAACACCTTTGTTGTATCTTGTACCGTTACATTGCTATAAGGGGTCAAAAAGGGGCCACACCTAAAAAAACGACTTTTTTATTTATGGTCCGATTTTCAAAATCTTTTTTTCATTGGAATCCTTGTAAAAATCCCTGCCTGCGTTTTTCAATCAGATTTGCAATATCTCATACCGTTTTCGAGAAATAAGGGGTCAAAGGGGCCAAAAACGCCGTTTATAAAAGTTTGTCCAGGCAAATTGTTTTTTACCAATATTAAGTTGTATTGGGCCAGCCAAATGTTATGAAGTTTAAATATGATGATTATATCCACAAAAGGAATGTTGGTTTTGTATCTGGGGTTTGTGGCCCCTACTGTTTTAGAAAAAAGGGCCAAAGGGGCTAAAACGGGTGTATTGACAAAACTGTTGTATAATGTTCATTATTCATTCTCTTTTTTTGTTGAAGTGCTCATAAAATTCTGTCTGCTAAATGTGTCAATGATATTGACATGTATTTCACCATTACATTGCTACAGGGGGGCTAAAGACAGACCACGCCCATAAAATCAACTTTTTTATTTTTGGTCTGATTTTCAAAATCTTTTTTTCATTGGAATCCTTGTGAAAATTCCTTGCTGTGTTTTTCAATCAGATTTGCAATATCTCTTACCGTTTTCGAGAAATTAGCAGTCAAAGGGGCCAAAAACACCAATTTTAAAAGTTGCAAGGCAAATAGTTTTATACTTAAAATTAAGTTGTAGTTATTACATGTATATAAATAAGGCTTTTTGTATTAGATGTTGATGTAAATATATATGTGTGAAAAATGCATTTTTAAGTCCACCACAGGATGCATGTGTCAAAAAGCTTTGTAAGTCCACCATGGGCTTCATTTGACCAAAGCAATGGACTATCCATATTAGGCCTCCAATGTACAGAGTTAAACTTGTTGCGGTCGTATCATGCTGCGCTCGGCGTAGCTTTTTATTATCAAAGCTGAGCCATAAGTTGATCTTTGGCTAGTTTCTGTGCCCTCTTTATGTCAAGCCATTGTCAATGTTGAAAGCTGTAGGTCTTTGCTACTTCAATGTATTTTAAAGAAAGGGAAAAAATCTGGTTTCACAATACCTTTTACATCCTATTTACTTGGATTCCTTTCAAGGTTCATTGTTGTCAATTATAGTGATTATTATAATGCTTGTAGCTATTATAACGCCTGACATGACAGGCTGACCTTTTGTGTCAAATTAAAATAACAAGATAACTAACAAGGTATTTTAAAATAATTTTAAGGGTTCCTCTTTAAAAATAAAATATCTCCATTAAATTATTCTGTGAACCCTATTAGATGTGTATAGTGGAGAAAGAGACAAAATAATCTAGAATATTGTATTGTCCTTTAGAATGCAAAAGTTTCTGTTTGTTTTTGTCTTATTAAATGTTCAATCTGAGACTGGGTTAAATCATTTGCATCAAAATCTTTAATTGCAAGAAGAAATACCACTAGCTTTGGGGCTCCCGCAGGGTACCCCCCTCAGGTCGCAAGGTCGCTTTTAAAAGGGGCATGAGGTCGCAAGGTCGTTTTTAAAAGGCATATTTTGGCGGAGGTCGCAGGTCGTTTTTTGGCATAGGTCGATTTTATGAAGTGTAGGTCGGAAGTCGCCCTTAAAAAGCCCTCAGGTCGCAGGTCGTTTTTAACCCTGCGGGAGCCACAGCTTTCTCTCTCTGATCTTTGTTACCAGTAATACTGTTGGATTTTGTCCACTGCAGATTTGAATGGTTCTTGTATATGGGTGTTGTATCATGTTCATTTATGTAACATTTCAATACTATCTGTTCTGATCATTTATCTAAATATTTATATGATGTTTTTAATATTAATATTGTGATCAGGTTCTAAATTAAGTAGAAGTCACCAATTTTGTTGAAGTTATGTCCCTTTGATTATGAAATACTGCTGCTTAATTTTGAAACTCAATGCTTAAATCAATATTTTATGTTCAACACTACTATTATCCTATGATAAAAAAAATAAAAAAAGTCCTCACAATGGTTTTTTCTGTATATTTTACAGGAGAGAATTCTGGTAGTGGCCAGAGTGGCAGTCACACTGGTGGCACTGGTGAACACAGTGGCAGTCATGGTGGCAGTAGTAGTGGCAATGGTATGTTTTCAAAATGGTGCCTTCTAAATAGCTTTGAAATAACATCTAATGTTGGTTATTTTAAAACACCAGTGAGTATAATGTTATCTTTTTGTCTTTGCTTCAAAGCAATATTTAATGCCACCATAATTCTTTATTGGGTGAATTAGAAATAGAAAATTGAACAATTACTTAAATTAGTACATTGTAGTAAAAAATCTTTGTTTAGGAAGATATAACATAAAGTGTAGATTAATTGTAGATAAGATATAACATAAAGTGTAGATTAATTGTAGATCACACCACACCTTTTCCTTGCACACAACCATTTTTAGGCACAACTAGTATTTATTTTCCTTTCCACTTAGTTGCTTGTTCACTTACATATGCACAATATTCTTACTATCTAAGGCTTTCAGAACTTTTTCTTAAAATCAAGAAAACTATTTATTTTGACTTCTCAATTCTGAATGTCTCTTTTGCATGGAGCACTTTTTTCATAAGGATATAGTAGATTATTTAATTTGACAAAAAGAAATTTAATTTTATTAATTTAGAACATTATCTACCGGTAAACAGAAATTCTAGACTTATTCAGACTGTAGATTTGGAGATAGAAGACTCATATCATTTCTATGTGTAATGCAAATTTTAAGACTATATATATTCAGACAAATAGCTAAATAGATGATAATTTCAATATTGTTGCAGGTACAATCAGTACATTTAGTCATGTCTAGAAGTCTTGACCTAAAATAAATAGCAACACTTGATAAAATCTTACTAAGGTTAATCTACTTAAAGAAAAGTTTGGGGTCAAAAAGTTAAAGTGGTTACTCATGATAAACATATAGGATTAGAGGTGTTACATCAAAAATATTGCATAAAGAGAAAAATACTTATTTTAGAGCTTTAAATATGCAAAAAAGGTTAATAAAAAATTGTGTAATAAAAGTAGTTTAAATGCTTATTGTGTTTTAAATGGTTCTATACTCGAAGTCTATTAACTAGAAAATTAATTTGAAACTCTGAAATTGATCATTTGACATTTGAGCACAATAAGCCTATAGTCAAGCAATCTTCAAAATAAAGTTTAATTTTAGTCATTGTTAACCTCATAATGAACTCTTTTACTGAAACATTTATAACATATAATTGTACATAAATTTCACTTACTGTTAAAAATTTTAAAGAAGATCAAGACTTCCAAAAGAAATCATAAAAATTCTTAAAATTTTACTACTGTAACAATGAAATTTCCAGTTGGAGTGCATTTTTGGGAGGGGGCAGCCTATTTCTTCATCTATAATTACTAGTTCACAAATCAATATGCTTGCTTTTTGGACTATTTCACTATATGAAGAACTTTTGTGACCAAATTATTCAATAAGAAACCTTCAATTGCTATCATTTTTCCTTAAAAAAAATAACCCCTTATTTTGAAGATTGCTTAATCTTTGCTAACATTTTGTGTGTTGGGAGTGGCTAACCTTAACCTCATGTCTTCTTTGTCTAGCTCGATGTCGTCAAAACAAAGATCGAGGACCATGCAATAAATATAAAGTGCAATGGTACTATAGTTACAATGACAAGCAGTGTCAGAGATTTTGGTATGGTGGTTGTGAGGGCAACACCAACCGTTTTGACACGGCCGAGGAATGCAATGCCGCTTGTTCCTCTAATGTTGTAGGTTTGTATTGGTAAAACAAACCAAGTGGTAAACAAAATACAATCTTAGTAGGCAAAATTAGCCTCTTTAAAATAAGATTTATTGATATGTTTCCATGAAAATTGGGAGAGTATTTGTTTGTTTATCTCCCTTTCAAATCTAACCCAGAAGATATTTATTAATTTTAAATTTAAAAAGTTCTGTAACTTAAGCACGGTTACATAAGAAATTGTTATTTAAACATAAGCAAACACGCAAAATGTGTATTTTTTCAATAATTTTTTTATTTTTGGAGTTAACAAATATGTCTCTCTTTTAAAAAGTAAATTTATTATTTCTGGCTGATTAACAACGTACATTTCAAGATGACTTGATTGATTGAACCCCACCCTATCACTTTCACCATCACATACAAAGTCATTTTGATCTGTTTTAAACATTTCCAATCTTTAAATCTAAGAAGTATTTTGTTTATCACACCAAATTCATGTTCATGACCATACATACAAATTGATTCAAATGATGGCATACATGATAAGGTCGAATGTTAATTTATGATTTTTTAAGTTAATGCGTTCTTTGATATATATTCTGCCCTTAAATTGTTTCTGGATCAGTAATGCATGTTGATCAAAAGTTTATTTTTCTTTTGTCATGTACAAGTTTGTATGAAATTATATCTTTTACTTTCAAGTTTAAGTTATGAATGTCCTAATTTATCAGAATGGCATGATAAGTCTCAGATCGATACCTATACTCCATTTTAAGCCTCCTTTTGCATGTACATGTATCACAAGAATGACTTCATTTAAATTTTACATGAAATACATGACTTTCAAATGATCGAGTTTTGTGAGAGGCTCAAATAATGTGAATCCATTTTTTGTGTGAGTTTTCACCTTTAACTACTAGTAAATAAAGTGAAATTCATATGAAAATTTCTAAACTTTCTGTGAAAAAAGTGAAATTTCACATAAAGCTTGGATATTTTTCATCTGAAAATTTCACTAAATGATAGACTCTAATGTTTGTTGTCTCGCCTGCGACGAATAGTCGCGGAAGGTGAGACATAGGTATTACTTTCCGGCGGCGGCGGCGTCGTAAACTTTTTTGTAAGACTTTTGTGGACAATGAATTGCTTGAAAAGTATAATAGCTAGGCATCTGATATTTGGTATACAGACAGTTCAGGTTATGGTCTACGCAACTGTCACCATGCCATATGACCCTGACCCCATTTTCATGCTCCAGTGACTCTGTGAACTTAGGTCTTTTTTCAGGCCGTAAACTTTTTTGTAAGACTTTTGTGGACAATGAATTGCTTGAAAAGTATAATAGCTAGGCATCTGATATTTGGTATACAGACAGTTCAGGTTATGGTCTACGCAACTGTCACCATGCCATGTGACCCTGACCCCATTTTCACGCTCCAGTGACTCTGTGAACTTAGGTCTTTTTTCAGGCCGTAAACTTTTTTGTAAGACTTTTGTGGACGATGAATTGCTGGAAAAGTATATTAGCTAGGCATCTGATATTTGGTATACAGACAGTTTAGGTTATGATCTACACAACTGTCACCATGTTTTGTAACCCTTACCCCATTTTCACGCTCCAGTGACTCTGTGAACTTAGGTCTTTTTTCAGGCCGTAAACATTTTTGTAAGACTTTTGTGGACAATGAATTGATGAAAAAGTATATTAGCTAGGCATCTGATATTTGGTATACAGACAGTTCAGGTTATGGTCTACGCAACTGTCACCATGCCATGTGACCCTGACCCCATTTTCACGCTCCAGTGACTCTGTGAACTTATGTCATTTTTCAGGCCTTAAAATTTTTTGTAAGACTTTTGTGGACGATGAATTGCTGGAAAAGTATATTAGCTAGGCATCTGATATTAGGTATACAGACAGTTTAGGTTATGGTCTACGTAACTGTCACCATGCCATGTGACCATGACCTCATTTTTACGCTCCAGTGACTCTGCGAACTAAGGTCTTTTTTTTCAGACAGAAAATTTTTTGTAATACTTGTGTGGACAATGGATTGCTTGAATAGTATAATAACTAGGCATCTGTTTTTAGGTATACAGACACTTTTTGTGTTTATATCAAGAAATGAAAGCTTAGGTAGTTGATTTTATTGATGGTGCCGGCAGGCGAGACATACTTTTAGTGGCCACACTTGTTTTTATATCTTTTGTGACTTGACAGAAACAGACACAAACACAGGTACAGACACAGGCAGGGAGACAAGTGGAACAGGCAGTCAGACAGACAATACAGGAGATAGGATTGTCATAGAATCAGGAGGTAGGGCTCAACTATTGTAGAAAAGACTTATCTACCTTTGATGTCACTATAATGTGAAGTAAAAGTTTATATTTTAAGGCATATTCATTTGAAATTGAAAGGAATAAGTACCAATGACCGGTATTGCCATCGGTTTTGTCACATTTCTCGATTGATGCGAGAAATTTCTCATTTCCAAGTTGACATTACGCACTTCCAAGTTGACATTTCTCAGTTCCAAGTTGACATTTCACACTTCACAGTTGACATTTCTCAGTGCCAAGTTGACATTTTGCACTTCCAAGTTGACATTTCTAAGTTTTTAACCAATGGAAGTGAGACATGGCAAGTTGGAAGTGAGAAATGTCAATTTGGAAGTAAGAAATGCCAACTTGGAAGTAAGAAATGCCAACTTGGAAGTGAGAAATGTCAACTTCTAACTGAGAAATGTCAGCTTGGAATTATGGTATTTGTAGTTTCAATCAACTAATGGCACTACCTGTCTTTAGTAGATCAGATTAAAAAATTAAAATGAATAGCAAAAAGTTGCTCTGGATTTAAAAGCATGCAAATGACCATAATCAAAAGTAGTGGTTTTTAAATAAATGCATGTAAAATGAGTTTCCTTTTCCCAAGGTCATCACTTTTTTGCACTCAGATGATACAATCAGCTGCCAACTTGGCATTTCTTTTCATTTCCAATTTTTTAAGAGGATATACTTCATGCCTTTTGAAATTGTGCTGCATTAGAAATGATCAGCAAATAGTGTAATTCAAAGTCTCTTTATCGTCTTTGATGTGGTCAATATTTTGGTTGTATGCTTCCATTTTGTACAAGTAGAGAATCTATGAACAGATGGGGCCTACAGTTTTATAGTAATTAGTAGATTTTACTGATGAAAAGCTTATGTTACTTCAAACAAGTCTTTAAAGTTTTCCAAGATTTTATTGTAGTTGAACAAACTTCCACTATCGACAGAATTTTACCGATTTAATACTAAGAAACTTGTCGATATTTCAGAACGGGTGTCTGACTATATTTTTTTATTAACTGAATTCATACAGAATTGTCTAAAACAACTGCATATTTAATTAAAACTCAGTCTTGCTGCTTTTCACCCCACTTTGTTCATTATAGAAGATTAGAAATATTACTTCATACATTACAACTTCCACATCTGAAGAAAGTTTGATTTCCCCCTTAGTGTTGACATTTTAATGTTGGTGTAATAAAAGCAATATCAAAGCTAAAGTTAGTAGAAGGAGACTAACAAATATCATATCATGCAGGTGCCAAAAGCTACCAAGGTTATTAATGCCTGTTATGTAATCGTTATAATAGGAAATGACAGCATCATGCAAATTAAGATGTTTGGTGTAACTATTTATATTTTTGTTGATTTATGCAAAAATGATTGTCTTTATGATCTTATAAATGAATATGCTTATATAACTTTAGATTTTATTGGATGTGGGGAGACAGATGAATTTGAATTATTATTATACATAGGAAATCTTGTTATCCTTATTATTATCCCCTCCCCCCCCCCCCCCCCCTGCTTCCCAGAAGAGTAGAGTATACTGGTTTACCTTTGTTTGCCTTCCGCCCGTCTTTTCATATGTCCTGAGCATAACATTGGTAACAGTTATTCAACAACTGCATAGAACAGTGACTTGAAATTTGACAGATGGCTTCAGTATTTGGTCTTTTATTGTTAAAACTGAAATTTTGTCTGTCAGATATCTGCTTCCTGTTTACTGACATTTAATTTTCAACATTAGTGGTCAATTGTTAAAAACATTTGTAACAGTTTTCTTGGCAACTACTAATCACAGGGACTTGATATTTGGTATATGACTGTAGTATAGGTCCCATATTGTAAGTACGAAAGTCCGTCTGGTAGATATCTACTGTACTGACTTACTCATTTTTTGGGGGGGAGGGGGGAGGGGGCATAGTTGGGTTATACTGAATTAAGGGAGCATTGGCTCACATATTTCATGTTTTGTAATGATTTTATGACAATCATTCATTACTTATTAAAAAGTGCTGACATGTAGTAATTGGATATTAGACAATGGTGCAACCATATTCAGAATAGACAAAGTTAAAGCAACTTGTAAGGAGGAATTTTTCTTTCAAAACATTTGTTTCCAAGAATCCAAGTATTTTGATTTAAATGCCATGATGAGATATTTCTCCATATAATTTTCATATTCAGTATATCAAGATACCTGCTTTAGTATTTGGTAAACATAAGAGAGAACTATTGACACCATTCATATAGCTTACAAAACCAATTACTAAATGGGCAAACATCAAAACCTTATGTTAGTAGAAAGGTAAAGAGTGACACAATTGCCCTTTCCATAAAAGGAAAATGTCAAGCAACAAACTTTTGTGTGTGATGCTTTTGCTGAAGTCCCCCCTTTCAAGACTATACCACTGAAAATAATAGAGTGCGTAAAGATCCTCTTGAACCATTTTTTAAAAGCTTATCAAACGTTATATTAACACATTTAGCAATGATTTTCTTTCGTAGATGTATGCCAATTACCCAGTAAACGAGGAAGCTGTAGTTCATACAAGGTCAAATGGTTCCACAATGCCACCACAAGGACATGTGGACGCTTCTGGTACGGTGGCTGTGATGGCAACGGTAACAACTTCGATACTAAAGAAGATTGTGAGGCCAGGTGTCTCAAGACAAGTATGTATTGAATTATAATATATATATACCCCTTTCAAAAATCCTAAAATAGATGAAAGTGACATAACTACATCATTATGGAGATGTTCATAGAAAAGAGTATTGTTTTGGTATATCATTAAATAAAAATGATTTAGAAGGAAAAAATAGGTAAAAAATGGAGCAGAGTTTTTCACATAGAGCTCTGTAAATTGTTCACAATTTAACACAGGTCTCATAATATGATATTGTTTGGGTTAATTAGTTCCCCTAAGGGAAACACATGAACTAGCTGCTTGAAGAAATTTCATGGCTCTTGGATATCATTCAGAGAAGATAATTGACTCAAATATGATGCAGTGAGGTTTCTCAACTCTCTGAAGGACAGGAAATCAAGTGATAGAAAACAAGACTTTAAATTCCCTAATTATAAGTGCTAGAAATGTATTTTAAGTGGTTACTCAGAACTTAATCCTACCTACCTACCACCAAACCTGGATAGTGGAGAGTGTCCTGAGTGTCAATCAGTAACATAGGGCTGTGTGTACATATAATTCTTAATATACATGTTATATTTTCAGTGGTTACTCAACCCCCAGTCCTCCCTACCACAAAGCCTGGAGAGTGCCCTCGTGTGTCCATTAGTAACATTGGACCATGTGTACAGAACTGTAGGAAGGACATAGACTGTGAGGGCAACCAGAAATGTTGTTCTAATGGATGTGGTATGACCTGCCAGGACCCCAGTGGTATGTTTATATTCTGAGTACATTTACTTTAACACTCTGCCATAGCAAACAATGAGATGAGGAATTAGTATATGTTACACAACTAACATGAATCAGCTGCATATTAGATTTCTATGATCAACAAAATCAAGCATAATTCATTATGTATTGATTGTTGATTGTCCACTTGCCTACTTCAAAATATAAGTTATCTTCTTGAACAGTTTTCCACAGAAAATTAAAAGTCTATTTTGCAATTGAATTCTCTCATTTTATCTTTCAGATAGCTCCTTGTTAACCCCACCCAACAAACTCAAAGCAGGTTTCCTCACAATTAAATTCTCTGATTTTATCTTTCAGACAGCTACTTGTTAACACCACCCAACAAACTCAAAGCAGTTGTTCTCTCCTCATCCACTGTGTTAGTCACCTGGGAAGATGAAGACGCCGCCGATGCGACTGAACGTAGAATCTATTCCATAAGGTACAAGCCACTGACAGCTGGTGCGGCATATTCTACACTGAACAGCTCAGCACAGCGAGTCCAGGTCACTGGCCTTCAACCCAGACAGCAGTATGAATTTAGTGTCAAGGTTATTCAAGGGTCAAAGTTCAGCTTGTGGAGTATGGCTGTTTACAATACAACATTCCAGGGTGTCAGTAAGTACACTTTGTTATGTAAACATATATAGAAAACACAAATCAAAAATACCTTAATAAAAAAAGAACCAAGCAGTGGACCTTAACCCAAAATTTTTTATTGGGTTGTTTAAGTTAAAAGTATTGGTCAAAGAGTTCTTGATACTTATATTGAACACTGTTGAACTCTGAATGTCTAATAAGGATGTGAAGTATCATTATTACCACATGTATGCGTTAAGTTACATTCAACCACAAAAATTTAAACAAGCATTGGACCAAAACCAAAACCCTTAACCAAGTCACTCAAGGTAAATATCTGTAAAATTGACCACATTACTAATGAGCCTGTTGCAATACCAAAGACTACTGTAAACATATTAATTTTCGCCGTTGCTAATTTTCGCGGTCTTTTTTTACTAGGACATATTCGCGTGTATCAATTTTCGCGGTTTTTTAAGTGCAGCTAATAATTATTGGTATCATGCTTATTAAAGTTTTGATTTAGAAGGTGATCCAAGACTGATATCGCTTAGCGGTAAAAGATTTTTGTAATTGATTGTCAATCCAAGCTGTCAATTTCTCACCTGTTGATATATACAAAACTTTGACCAATTAACGGAATAAGTGTTCATGACCTGTGGTATATGTGTGAAGTGTTTGTTTGATCTGTGTCTTTTAATCTATTAAATGATTATTTACCAATTAGTTCTCATGCCTAGCCAATAGCACGTCTATCCATTATGTAAACAATTTATTATACTTCATTCATTATATATTATCATTTTTATTTTATACGGCACTAAAAGAGTCAGCATTATACTGATACCCGATTTCATGCAAACGTTTACATTTTTTTATATCAGAAACATTCGCGGGTATTTATTTTCGCGGTATTTTGGCAACCGCAAAAATAGTGAAAATTAGTACACGGCGAAAATTACTACGTTTACAGTAATCTATGTGTAAAGTTTCAAAGTTATTCCATGCATAGTCATGAAGATATGGCCCAGTGATATGGCCCATTAGAGATACCCTAGTCAAAAACGTTATCCAGGTATAGACAATAAATTTATATGCCTCTTTCACAAAACTTATAAAGGCGTAAATAAACCTTTCATGCAATATTAAGATAATGTAAACATCTATAAATTATTTTCAGCATATAAGCAGGGAGAATGTCCAGCAGTAACAGGGGCAGGGATTTGTGTAGAGGGATGTTCTAGTGACAGTGACTGTAGTGGAGCACAGAAGTGTTGTTCTAATGGGTGTGGTCATACATGTCAGGAACCAGTGGTTGGTAAGTAGGGGAAGGGGATAGTATCTCATATAGGGGTGTGTTAGTGATAGTGACTGTAGTGGAGCACAGAAGTGTTGTTCTAATGGGTGTGGTCATACATGTCAGGAGCCTGTGGTTGGTGAGTAATGGGAGGGGCTAATATCATTTTTAGAGGGTGTTCTAGTGACAGTAACTGTAAAGGTACACAGAAGTGCTGTTCTAATGGGTGTGGTCATACGTCAAGAACTTGTGGTTGGTAAGTAGGGATGGGAGTAGTATCTCTTATAGGGGTGTTCTAGTGACAAGATCATAATACACCACATTTTGAATTGATTTGTTTTTGTAAGAGTTATAAGACTTAGACTGTTTCAAGCACTTTTATACTACTATACAACAAAATTTGTGAACTTGTTACTTTTTTTTTTTTTTACTCATTAGATTTGTACATAATAACTTTTAGTTTATTTTCAAGACACTCAGATGCAACAGTGAGCAAGATTGCTAGTGGGGTAACCATACAACATATCTATAAAGAATTAGGTTTTGTACAAATAAAACCCAGTCATTCAAAATGAAGAAGTTCATAACATCTTATTGATATATTTCTGTATTAAAATATTATAGATTTGTCTCTTTCAGTTGAAGTGGCCCCAGAAGCAACAGAAGCCCCAGTTGTTGTCACAGGTAGTTTTAATGATATTGTATAGGGTTACAGATTTTGTATACCAGTACTTGTTCTGTACTTGTATGACTTATATGTTTGTAGACTGATTTACATGCCCAATGATTGGCCCTATGATTAGGAAATAATGATATTTATTTATTTATTTATTTAGTACTTAAAAAGCATGTTATATTCACACTACATTAAGAAACAGAACTAAGTAAAGTACATTACAACTTCATAAAAGTCTGTAACCAAATTTCCATGGTGTATACCAATTTTATGATCCTAGGTCATGTACTTTTTGTTTACCAAATACTTAGGTTTGTAGATACATTTTGTACAGTAGACATAAAAGCAAAATTGCCGTCACAGTTTTCTAGAAATTCATTGGATAGAGCTTTGATATTTTGTGAATAGCTATATCCTATAGTACCCTATGGTGTATGTAGATTTATGCTCCTTCCTCTTCTTCTTCATATATGCTGAGTACTAAAGCTTGTACAAAGGCAAAGTTGGGACTGGGGGTATCACTAGTGAGCATAAACTCACAGATTTTCTTCCAATATTTTAATCTTCAATGATGATACAGCTAACAACTTTCAGTGCAAATCTCAGAGCTATCAAATTGCTACTTGGTAGTTTTATACGACCACAAAAAATTTGCGGAGTATAATTGTATGATGCTGTCGTTGTTGTTGTCGTTGTCGTCCTTGTCGTTGTTGTCGTTGTCTTTTAACTTTGGTGTATACTCGATAACTTTAGTTCTAGTAATCCGAATGCAATGAAATTTCGCAATGATATTCCTTACTATTAAAGGATGGATGGGGTTGAATTTGGGGGTCCTACCTGTTTTGGTTTCGAAATTAGGGGCCAAAAAGGGGCCAAAAATGCTACTTATATGTTTGTTGCCACATCATCCGATTGCATTAATGTTCCTTGACATAAAAGGGTGAATAGGATTGATTTTGGGGGGTCTCACCTTCTTTTGTTTCGAAATTAGGGGCCCAAAAGGGGCAAAAATTCAAATATTTTATTGTTTCCACCATAACTTTGTTTCTAGCTGGCTTATTGCTGTGAAATTTGTGAAATAAAAGAATGAACTTGATGAACTTTTGCGGACCCCCTTTTTCCCCGTTATGTACTTAGGAGCCAAAAGGGGCCAAATCAAAAATTTTATATTAGTGGTCCGATTTTGAAAAAATGTTTTGCATGTTTGTTCTTGTCAAATAGCATAACAAAATTGAGAATCAATTTTTGCCACCCCCTTTTTTTCCTTGTTATGTAATGAGGGGCCAAAAGGGACCAAAATCGAAACTTTTTTACTTGTGATACGATTTTGAAAATTTTTTTTGCATGTTTGTTCTTGTCAAATAGTGGATACAAAATTGGGAATAACTTTTGGCTACCCCCCCCCCTTTTTATACCCCCCGCAAACTAAGTTTTGGGGGTATATAGGAAACACCCTGTCTGTCTGTCTGTCCGTCCTCTGTCCGTCCGTCTGTCCACATAGCTTGTAAGCGCTTCTCCTCCTAAACCGCTTGAAGGATTTTGATGAAACTTTACCTGAAGGAAGTACATCATATGTAGATGTGCATGAAGAATTTTCATCAATCTTGGATATCATTCAGGGGAGATAATTGGACTTAGACTTTTAAAATACATTATTCAATGGGAAACCTCGTAAGCGCTTCTCCTCCTAAACCGCTTGAAGGATTTTGCTGAAACTTAACATGAAGAAAGTACATCATATGTGCATGAAGAGTTTTCATTTCAATCAGACATCATTCAGGGGAGATAATTGGACTTAAACTTTTTAAATACATTATTCAATGGGAAACCTTGTAAGCGCAGAGTCCAATATAAAGCGGGGGGTATCCTTTTTGTGAGCTCGCTCACAGTATTACTTGTTCCCCCTATTATGTAATAAGGGCCAAAATGGAAAATTTGTGGTCTAATTTTGATCTCCTTTGGAAAAAAAATAATTCTTTTTAAATTGTAAGTGGAAAGTCCACCAAAAGCTGCATGTGTCAAAAACCTTTGTCACTCCACAATGGGCTGCATGTGTCCAGAGCAATTTACTATCCATATTGGGCCTAAAACGTACAGGGTTCAACATGTTGCGGTCCTATCATGCTGCGCTCGGCGAAGCTTTTTATTGGTAATTTTTAGCTGCATACTTTTCATATACTGTAAAAGGGTGAATTTTCACAAAGGGATTATTTTACTCTCAATTTTGTATCATATATATATATTTGCGAAAATAAAACTATTGTAAGACTGATTTCCATGTTAAATGTCAATAGAAGACAAGATAGTTTGCAAAAATTTAACCAACTGAATGCATTTTAAGATTTTAAAACATGAAATTTTAACCATGCAGAAAAAATCTATTTTACATGCCAATGACACTACAGATTGCTTGATCTCTATTATTCCCTTTCTATTATGATTTTCTTTGTCAATTTTCAGGCAGTTTCTGTAACATGGAGTCTGACAGAGGACCTTGTTCTAACTACACTGTAAGATGGAACTTCAAAGATGGAAAATGTACCAGATTCTGGTATGGTGGTTGCCAAGGAAACCGTAACAATTTCGAGACTCAGGAAGAGTGTGATGCAGCTTGTAGAAAGGCTGTGACACCAGAAGGTTGGTTTTGATACTGTTTTATATATTTGTTTGCTTGTTATCATTTATGATCATATTTTATGGAATGTAAATCCAAGTTATAAAAAGATGAATGTTGTGCAACAGCATGCAGAGAAAATATTTTTTAACAGTTTTCTCAGCAGCTACTTATTACAGCCTCTTCTTATTTTGTATGCAGCAAACCCATGGGATCCCATATTGTGGGATTGATTTCAGGTCTATCGCCCATCCACTTTCTGTTTAATGAAATTCGGCCATATTTTTACTTTGACATATTATTCAAGTTATTTTATTATGAAACACTGCATATGAAAAGTGACATTATAAGTGTTTGTTTATAAAAGATGGATCGAATATGTTACAGATGTATGTAAGTTACCTCAGGTACATGGGCCATGTAAGGCTGCCCACAGGAGATGGTATTACGACCAATCTGCCAGAGACTGTCGAGAGTTCCTGTATGGTGGATGTAGAGGAAACGAGAACCGGTTTAATACTCATGCTGAATGTTTAATGAGATGTGGAAGTACTGGTGAGTCTGTGGTTTCAGTTGTAGTCAATAACAGCTTTTCACTGAAATACATGTACCTGCTGAAATGTTTTGCTGCTATTTTTTTCTTCGATAAAATTATCTTATTACTTTGAGAAATGAATTATTTGTGACAAGTTATTTTTGCAAATTTCTGTTTCTTACCAAATTCAGAAAAATTAGATGGTTTACAGTATGTCCCAACAACTTGCTGATTTAATCGAATATGGATGAAATTTTGTATCTTTTCATAAATGCAAAAAAACTATACAGTCAAATATGTGCAGAGCATGACATCTTCATAGTTTTCTGTAAAAGTTTTGTTTGTAAGCCAGTAAGGTTTTATAGATAATTGCATGACATTATTTTATTTGTTTATTTTCCTTATTACAGAAACCAAACTAAAGGTGAATGGTTTTCATGCCATGGAGAAATCCAACAATAGAATAACATTGAAATGGGAGCCACCAATTATGTCCAATGAAGTTAGACAATACAGGGTAGGTCAGCTCATTTATCATAGTGTTTACAGATAACAGTATCAATGTGATTAGTGCAAAAAATAATAAAAGTTCAGGACATCTCCATAAGTCAGAAGTAAAATTTTAATTTGGCATAGAATTACAATGTTCACTTCTCCAATATTGGAAAATTAAACATCTGTTTTTACCAAACTTTACATGTTGAATTGTCTAGCAATTCTGGGCAAAAAATAGTCACTTCAATCCAGACTTGAACATGTAATTAGTCAAGTTTATATTGTGATTTTGTAAATTTAAAAAGTGTGTTTTTGTAAAATAAAAAAGGCTCTTGTAAAACCAGAGTTTGCAAAACTTAAAATTTCTTTGTCAGACATAGGTCCATCATAATGAAATCTTTGATTGGACCTTAATTTTTTTTACTGGTCCTGTCTATTACAACTTTCTAAAAAAAATTACTAAAATTTTCCAGACATGTAACAAAGTATGTTTAAAATGCCGGACCTGCTTAAATTTTACCAGTCAGGTCTGACAGGTCCGACACATTTCGCGAACTCTGGTGAAACGGTAATTTCTACATTTGTTCATCATTTACTTATTAGCTGTCCTACTCTGGAGAGCGTTACTATAGAGACCAAGTTCAACAAGATAGTGTCAGTGTCCTTGACATTCCTGGTAGTGCTTCCTTCTACAGTATTAATGGACTGAAGCCTGCCACCCAGTACAAGTTTAACTTGACGGCCGTCACAGGAAATGGTCACATGGGCCCCACAGAACAACTTGTTACCAACACAATGACCGAAAGTAAGTCACAGTCAAACAAAGGGGACAAACTAAGGCTTAATTTCATTTTAAATTATTAAGAGATCATATCATGCACATAATAAACATCACAATGTTTCCTGATTTCTTTATCTGATTGACCATTTATCAGTCACACTTTCTACAATTATGCATATAACATTATAAACTTCACGTGAAGGAACAAAAAGGAAATGAAATTAAAATTTTTATTTCATGACATTTTACAAATTGTTTAAAATTTAGAAACAACATTAATTATGGATTTTGAAAATGCAAAAACTTTTGCCTTGCATAATTTTGCTGTAAAATCATAAATATTAAGGTTTAAATGTGTGTATTTTCAGCCCCTGAATATAAAGGTGGAGAATGCCCACGTGTTGACATGACCAGTAGTATCAACCCTGACTGTAAACGTCTGTGTGACACAGACTACGATTGCCAGGGCGCAGAAAAGTGCTGTCGTGATAGATGTGGCATGTCATGTCAAGCTCCTAGACGTATGTATTATTTGGCTATGGACTTAATAGATGAAAAAATCAGAAAAGAAACAATAAGGATTAGGAATTAATTACACAATAGACTGCATTCAGATAATGAAAAGCAGTAATTTTATATCTGCAAACAAAACAGCACACAGCCTTTATTGATGATATTGAGAAAAGTTTCTCCCCACTTGGGAGCCAAGTTAAAAGAAAACCTCATTCACATACTGTTAGAAAATTATTATGATGTTTAACAAATATGACATATAAAGTAAAGTGTATCATGTGAAATTTGAATGAATAAGTAAGCAGTTTCATTTTAAAATTTACCGGTATACATTTGTTTGGTTGCAGCAACTGAGACCATACGATTATGTATGGATGGTCAGTTTGGATGCTGTCTTGATGGAGTCACATTTGCGAGAGGTCCAAACTATGAAGGTTGCCCAGATGCTTGTCAGGTATACTATTTTAGATATATTAGTTGTCAGCAAATATTTGTTCTAATCAGAGAAAAAAAGTTATGAAAGTTGTGTAGTTGCCCTTCTTAACAAAAATTGACAATATGGGATATGGTGTGCATTGACATAGCATATTTCAATTTTAGATAAAAAAAAAACAATTGCAATTTATATATTTTTATTATTTGGAAAACATCAGAAAAACCGTTCAACAGGGAAGTAAGGATACAAAAGAAAACTTAAATCAACAAGAATATGTCCATTGTAATAATGCCAACTTGCAACATTTGGGACTGATGGATGGACGAATAGACGTGAACACTATATGCCCCGTACTTTCGTAGATGAGGCATAAAAATAGAAACATTTAAAGAAATGTTTGAAAGAGTGCTTATTTATCAAGTTAACATCACAACTGTATTTATGCTTGAAAATCATATGGAAAATACACAAAACCAGTCAATATCAGTAAAATTTCTTCTTATTTAGTATCTATGTTTAAATTTGGTATTCAAAGCAGACTGTGGGTCATGTAACCTTATTCCACATCCCACTATTGCCTGTTTATTTTTGTATTCCAGGCCTCTGAGTATGGATGTTGTGAAGATGGTTCAACTCCAGCAACAGGTTTGTTTTAAACATCGATAACATTTACTTTTATATCAATAAGAACTATCATCCCTTACAAATATAGAAAGATAACTCATTTAAATGCATATGGGAAAAATATTTCTATTCGATAGGTTATAAATACCATTAACTATAATGACTTAATAAAATTTAATAACATGAAATCAAATAGACAAACTAGTTACTGTATACCAAGAAACTTATGTTTCTAAAGTATAGCGCAAATATAATGGGTGCAAATAATTTGCTACAAATGGTTAGAAAGTGAGATTAATGATGAATATCTTATTTAAGACTGCTATTGGATCAAATAGGGGGAGGGTGGAAAAGCAGGGTTCTAGGGATGAGGGAACAGCACAGGATAGCAGGGTGTAAGATAAGACCAAAGTGTGGAAAGGACAGTAAGAAGACCCTTCAGTCTGTGTAGCCTCCAATGATGGAGTAAATCATGTTTATACCACCGCAAAAAATTTGCGGACGTATAATGGTATGATGTTGTCGTCGTCGTTGTCGTCTGTTAACTTTAGTGTATACACGATAACTTTAGTTCTAGTTATCCAAATGCAATGAAATTTGACAATGATATTTCTTACCATTAAAGGATGGATGGGATTGATTTTGGGAGTCCCCCCTTTTTTCGTTTGGAAATTAAGGGCCAAAAGGGGCCAAAATTGTAACTTTTTTGTTTGTTCTTACAATAACTTTTTCAAAATCTTCTCCTCTGAAACTACTGAACAGAATTCAATGAAACTTGGTATGATTGATCATTAGGGTGTCCTGCACTATAGTAATGTTTCAATTTCTGATTCGTCAAAAAACATGGCCGCCGTGGCTAAAAATAGACCAGGGGGGTCAGACTACTGTTTTTGGCTTGTAATTCGAAAAGTATAAGGGATAGATGAAATCTGATGCCACACTACTGCTTCAGGATCAAAAGTTCTACAACAGTCTCCATTTGGTCGAAGTTGTCAGAAGACCCCTTATAGGGGTTAAGGCCCCTTAAAGGTGAAAAATAGCATTTTTTCATGTTTTTGCCCTATAGTATGAAAATTATTGCAGATAGCAAAAAGCTGTTGCTTGCTTAATTGTTCAGCTCATTTAGCTCTACAAAAAACTCCATACGGTCGAAGTTGTCAGATGACCCCTTATAGGGGCAACAGCCCCTAAAATAATGTTTTTTCATGTTTTTGGCCTATGAAATGAAAACTATAGCAGGTAGAGAGAAGCTGTTGCTTGCTTAAATGTTCAGCTCATTTACACAATTAAGAATTAATTTTTGCGACCCCCCCTTTTTCCCCTATTACGTAATTAGGGGCCAAATCGGGCCAAAATCGAAACTTTTATTTGTGGTCTGATTTTAAAATTTTTTTTTGCAAGTTTATTGATATTCTTGTTAGGTAGTGAATCCAAATTTGAGAATTATTTTTTGTGACCATCCCCTTTTTCACTTGTTTTGTAATTAGGGGCCAAAAGGGGCCGTAATCAAAACTTTTTTATTTCTGGTTTGTTTTTGAATTTTTTTTTTGCAAGTTTATTTTTGTCAAGTAGTGAATCCAAATTTGAGAAATTATTTTTGCAACCCCACCCCTTTTTCACCTGTTACATAGTAAGGGGCCAAAAGGGGCCGAAATTGAATTTTTTAAAATTCTTGTCTGATTTTGACCATTTTTTTTGCAAGAGTAGAATACAAAATTGAAAATTTATATTTTTACCCCCTGGGTCGAAAGTCCACCAGAGCAGCATGTGTCAAAAACCTTTGTCAGTCCACCATGGGCTGCATGTGTCCAGAGCAATAGACTATCCATATTGGGCTTAAAATGTACAGGGTTCAACATGATGCGGTCGTATCATGCTGCGCTCAGCGAAGCTTTTTATTATTGATATATAATTATCTTTGTAGGACCAAACCAGGATGGGTGTGAGGTTGGGTCAGGAGATGAGGACAATTTTTGTGAGCAGTCTGTCTACCAGTGCTGTGCTGATGGCATTACCCCTGCTCAGGGTCCCAACAAAGAGGGGTGCCCAGAGTATGTGGCTCCTACCACCCAAAAACCAGTGCTTGGTAAGATCAGATATTTTTCTCTGTTAAATTATTATTTTTAGGTATAGAAGGAACATATGGTTTGGAAGAAACCACTTAAAAATAAATAAGCATCATGAAAGTTAGTCATACTTTATGAGAGGATGTGACATGCACTGGTCTCTAAATATGTTTGTACAAGGCTGAAATGCTTCTGCTTATATTTAGCCTTTGAAAGATTTATATCCAGCTTTCTGAATTTTTATGTTTCTCCAACTCTCTTTGGTACCCTTTTGTATTGGAAATTATTGCATTTCAGGAACAAAGCCTACATCACGATACTTTATTGATCTAATTGACTAAATGTTAATAAAACAAAATTTGATGGTTTTTGTCTCGCCTGTGAAGCAGATCGGGACATAGGCGTTACTTTACTGGCGGCGGCGTTAACTTTTTGGAAAAGTTTTATGAGCACCTCCATATCTCAAGAACTATAGGTCCTGGGTTTATGAAACTTGGTATGAATATGCCCCAGTAGTAGCTTAACACAGTTGCATCCCCATCTTTTTACCTTGACCTTGATTTTCTGGTTGAGTGACTTTGACAATTTTCAATACGAAAAGTTTTGCGAGCACCTCCGTATCTCAAGAACTATAGGTCCTAGGTTGATGAAACTTGGTATGCATATGCCCCAGTAGTAGCTTAGCACAGTTGCATCCCCATCTTTTGACCTTGACCTTGATTTTCCAGTTGAGTGACTTTGACAATTTTCAATACATATAAAAGCAATGGAAAAGTTTTGCGAGTACCTCTGTATCTCAAGAACTATAGGTCCTAGGTTGATGAAACTTGGTATGCATATGCCCCAGTAGTAGCTTAGCACATTGCATCCCCATCTTTTGACCTAGACCTTGATTTTCTGGTTGAGTGACTTTGATTATTTTTATTGCATGTATTAGCAATGTTTAAGTTCTATAAACATCTTTTGATCTCAGAAATACAAATGACAACAAAGTTCAAGACAATAAATTCCATGTTAATTCAAAATATAGTGGAAGTAAGAAAGAATAACTGTTTCTGATGATGCTGGTAGGCGAGACATACTTTAGTGTTAACTCTTGTTTTTCTTAAATACTCATAGCTAGTGCATCCTTAAACAAATTAAAACTGATTAATAGATAATGAAAACATTTGTCTATATACCTGTACTTTTACCTGACAGGTCCCGTATGTCAGCAACCTGCTGAACGTGGTACTTGTTCAGATTACAAGGTCAAATATTTCTACAATGCTACGTCAGAACGTTGTCAACGATTCTGGTTTGGTGGTTGTCAAGGAAACCAAAATAACTTTGACAGTAGCGAAGATTGTGAGGCAGCTTGTGCCAAAAGTGAGAATTTTATGTAATCTGAAAGTATAACTGCCAGTGGGTATCTATTTTCGAGGTTTTCATGCTTGGACAAAGTCTTAAATTTGTCATGAAATTAAAAAAAAATTAATGGATTTAGTAAAACAATATATTGAAGCATTCATAATTTCAAGGTTTTCAAGCACACAACATTGGAAAATCACAAAAAAATGTTGAAAAAGGGCAATACATGTAACTCCTTCATGTGTTATTTGATCTTTATCAAAATTTGTGAAAATTGATACCCAGCAGAAACTTTCATACACTTGCAATATATTGTATATGCTTGTAAACTTACACTAACTGTTGAACATATAGCTGTGGAAAAGTGTGGCAATGATTCTAATGCTTAACTATACCCTCTTATCATTAAATTTAAGGGGATGCTTCTGAGTGTCTATCTACAAGCCTGTCTGTATGTCTGTCTATTTGTCTGCAAATCTGTGTTTCTCTCTGTCTGTATTTTTGTTTTTCTGTCTGTCTGTCTGTTTGCAAGTATGTTTATCTGTCTACACATTTCATACACTTGTTTTGTTAACAGCTCTTTCTTTAGGCTCTGATGTCTAATTTCTATATACTAAAGCCTTTCACTTTTTGCAGGTTATTTGGATAGTTTTTTTTTTTAAAAGTTTAATAATGTCTCATACACATAAAAAATGTGAACAAAAATTTGAGATAAAAGGTCCAAAAGAAATATATACTGGCTCTCAATCATATGTATAGAAATTAAAAAAGATAGGGTGGGGGACTTTTTGCCCATGCTCATTATATCTTTGTTTCAGAGAAAAGGGAGATGCAATGTTTGACCTGTACCTCTGTAGTTGCTCAAAACTCAGTAGGTGCCATTACTTTTAGGTCACTGATATTTAGTAACAAGCTTCATATGGTAATGGTATATTTTGGAATGCTCTTTTTGATTCATTGGACATATATACTTCCTGTTTGCCAAAATCATTGTTATCTATGCCAGGCATATTTGTGAAAGTGGGAGTATTACTAGTAAGAATTGAGGAACAGATTTACTTGTTTCCACTGACTCAAATTACAATGAAGATGTCAGTAACCTTGCTTTTCTCCATTTGTTGAATACTTGCATGTTTTATGAATATTTTTACAGGCTTAACTTTTCATTTCTTTTATAATCAGAGTATTAGTTGTTGTAATTTTGTAATCATTTTGCTTTTTCAACAACTTTGATATTTTGCATCCTGCTTTTGCATGTCTTTAGAATATTTTCATTTTATTTATAGATAAAATGTTTTATATTTATTTCAACAAGGGTATTTCTTTAGCACAGATCCACTATGTACTATGTTAGATTTAAAATTTTCATATACATGTAGTACATTTTTTAGCTCACCTGGCCAAAGGCCATGTGAGCTATTGCCATCACTTGGCGTCCGTCGTCGTCGTCGTCGTCGTCGTCCGTCGTCGTCGTCCGTCGTCGTCGTCGTCGTTAACTTTTCTTCAAACTTCTTCTCCTCTGAAACGGCTGCACAGATTCAAACCAAATTTGTTCTGGTGGTACTTTAGGGTATCCCCCACAGAACTGATGTGGGGATTTTTGATTCGTCGAAAAACATGGCCGCCATTGCTAAAAATAGACCAGGTGGGTCAGACTACTGTTTTTGGCTTGTAAATCAAAAAGTATAAGAGATATATGAAATCTGATGCCACGCTACTGCTTCAGCATCAAAAGCTCTACAAAAGTCTCCATTGAGTCGAAGTTGTCAGATGACCCCTTATGGGAGTTACGGCCCCTTAAAGGTGAAAAATAGCATTTTTTCATGTTTTTGGCCTATGAAATGAAAACTATTGCAGATAGAGAGAAGCTGTTGCTTGCTTAAATGTTCAGCTCATTTAGCTCTACAAAAGTCTCCATAAGGTCAAAGTTGTCAGATGACCCCTTATAGGGGTTATGGCCCCTTAAAGGCAAAAAATAGAGTTTTTGGCCTATAGAATGAAAACTATTGCAGATAGAGAAAAGCTGTTGCTTGCTTAAATGTTCAGCTCGTTTAGCTCTACGCAAGCCTCCATAGGGTCAAAGTTGTCAGATGACCCCTTATAGGGGTTACGGCCCCTTAAAGGCAAAAAATAGTGTTTTTGGCCTATAGAATGAAAACTATTGCAGATAGAGAAAAGCTGTTGCTTGCTTAAATGTTCAGATCATTTAGCTCTACAAAAGTCTCCATAGGGTCAAAGTTGTCAGATGACCCCTTATAGGGGTTATGGCCCCTTAAAGGCAAAAAATAGTGTTTTTGGCCTATGGAATGAAAACTATTGCAGATAGAGAAAAGTTGTTGCTTGCTTAAATGTTCAGCTCATTTAGCTCTACAAAAGTTTCCATAGGGTCAAAGTTGCCAGATGACCCCTTATAGTGGTTACGGCCCCTTAAAGGCAAAAAATAGTGTTTTTGGCCTAAAGAAAGAAAACTTTTGCAGATAGAGAAAAGATGTTGCTTGCTTAAATGTTTAGCTTAATTAGCTCTACAAAAGTCGTTTAGGGTCGAAGTTGTCAGATGACCCCTTTAAGGGGTTATGGTCCTTTAAAGGTGAAAAATAGTGTTTTTTTGCTTTGGAATGAAAACTATTGCAGATAGAGAAAAGCTTTTTTTGCTTAAACACTCAGCTCATTTAGCTGTACAAAAGTCTTCAAAGGGTTGACATTAAGACCAGGTGAGCGATTCAGGCTCCTGGGAGCCTCTTGTTTTAATACGTAAGAAAATGTTAAATATGTAAATATTATTTAAAAAAAAAGGTTCTAGTAACTCTAAATGAATTTTACTGAAATGAAGATTCAATGGATAGTCTGATAACTTTATAAATACAAAAGTGACATGTGGAATGAATTGATATTTCAATATTTATGTACGGGGCACTTGTTTTAGTTTTGTTAACTTTAAAGTAAGTTTTCAAACCTATCCTAACTTCTTCTTTAGTAAAAGTTGTTATTTTCATAAATTAAAAAGGATGGCTTGTATTTGTTTGTATGAATCTAAATTAAGATATTTCTTTTATTTGTAGAAGAAGTAACCCTACCCATGTGTGAGCAGCCAAAGAAAACTGGTCGTTGTAGGGCTTCTATCCCCAGATATTTCTATAACAAGGATACACGCCAGTGTGAACAGTTTATCTACGGAGGTTGTGATGCAAATGACAATAATTTTGAGACTGATGATGAATGCCAGAGAAAATGTAGAACCGGTGGTGAAATATCTCGTAAGTTTGTTATTTACTATATCTTTCAGTAACAAATGAAAATGCTTCTGCTTATTTATTTTTTTCAACTTTGTAAGTCCTTTCATGCTTATACTTGAAGAAAGTTTATCTGAAAACATAATCAGTGGTTGTTGGTGACTTAAGGTGGGTGGTAAGCAGTTTACAATAGAATCTTTTTTGATTAAATTAATGATAATATGGTGATCAATACTTTATTATGCCCCATCTACAAAAGTAGGGTAGCATATACCGTAAGTGTTTGGGTCCTTTTGTCTCTCTCTTCAAAATATTGTGAGATGGGGTATTATCTCTTTTGGACATATTCTTGTTGCTTCATATATTTGATGTTTGTGTCTAGCAGGAAAATAGGAGAATACTTGTACCAGTAAGCGTAGCTCATATTACCTGTGATTTGAAACTTATTTATTTCTTATTTCAGATAATCGATGTGAGTTGCCAAGAGATGTAGGACCATGTAGAGGTAACATTCAACGTTGGTATTACGATGTCAGGAGGGGAGAATGTCTTGAGTTTGGATGGGGAGGATGTGAAGGAAATCTCAACAACTTCATTGATAAAGAGACTTGTCTCGGTCACTGCTCACAGAAAGTTGTACCTAGCACAGACAGTAAGTTTATTAAGTGACAAAGTTTAGCAGGATGAAATTTATACACAATTTATATACTCTGTTGGTTGAAAATAATTTATGCTCACTAATTTACTAACATCTTCGATACTCGTATTTCTTGGTACATGTATTTGAAAATATTGGATAGGCACAACATGAAAACCTACACTTTATCAACCTGACCTAAAAATTATTTTTCTTCTACATGTTGATCTTTTTCTAATGAAGTATTTTGAGACAATGCTCTTTTTATTTGGTTACAAATTTACCCATTAAAACTGTTTATTCTTAGAAGAAATCTTTCTACATTAATTATTTTTCTCTGAATGAAGAGCCTATAATTGCAGGTAAAGACATTTGCCGAATGCCAAGCGAAGTAGGTCGTTGTAGAGCAGCCATCCCTCGGTGGTTCTATGACTACAATGATGGAGTCTGTAAACAGTTTACATACGGAGGTTGTGAAGGCAATCAGAATAACTTCCAGAGTCAAGCTGAGTGTGAATCTCAGTGTAGCAGAGAACGTATGTACATTCATATACTGTGCATTAATTTATTTTCTTGGGTACCAATTTTCACAGTTTGATGAAATATGATAAATTCTTGGTTCTGAAGTTTTCAGCATACAAATCAATGTAAAATTTCCTTTTCGTTGGGTATCAAATTTCGTTGATCAAGGCCACCAATTCATATATTTGTATTTGAATTGAGGTTTTTGCTATTACAGAACTGAATGTTTGAAAGTTAAATTTGATGGGTTTTCAATGTATTTTCAATCTGATGTATATCTTAATATGAGGAAAACAGTTACAATTTTATGGGTGCCTCCCTCTTGAGATTTAGTTTTAGAAAATAACATAGTGCAGTAAAATTTATCTGGGCTACATGTTAAACATTTACATTTATACATAGTTTCAAAGATCATATTTTGTATTGTCAGCAATTTGGTGCTGAAGTAAATTCTAAAATAGATGTTTTAAAGTATTCATCTGCCTTTTTTTAACCCTATGCTTGCTGCTTGAGCTATTGAAACTTCACAACAAGATCAATTAAATGAAATTGTTTTTCTTCTCTTTTTCCAGAGGTGTGTAAGCCCTATGAGGAACCTTTGATCGCATGTCTGGCCTATATACCTAGATACAGATACAACGCTCAGACAGGGGATTGTGAACAGTTTATATATGGTGGATGTCTAGGAAATTCTAATAACTTTGAAACTGTTGAGGCCTGTAGAGGGAAGTGTGTTCTCACAGACCCTCCAGTATATGACAGTTAGTATATTACATAAATAAAGGTTTTGTAAACTGTGTTGCTCAGAAATTTCTTTTAGTCTTTGTTGTCTTTTCCAAAAGGGCAATTTAACTAACATTTTTAAGCGTTGTACATATTTTAAGCTGATGTTATATTGCATTACTGTAAACTGGGAAATTTTCGCTGCAGTTTTGTTTTTGCTATTTTTGGGTTGACATTGCTAGCGTGAAATTAAACAGTGCTTCAATTGTAGTCCATGGACAGTAACATAAAAGTGCAAATTTAAAACTATGCTAACTAAAAGTCTGTTGTCTTTCTGCGAAAAAAACCGTCATGAAATTTCCTGGTTATATCACACTTATATACACATCAGGTAAATGGCAAACAACTTTAAATGAAAAGCAAAATAAATTTCCATAATACTACTGCATTTCCTTTTAAAACTACTTAAACGCTAAATGATGTCAAATATTTTAATTCTTTTAGACCCTTGTGCCTTGAAACCAGAAGCTGGAAGATGTCGTAAGCGAGAGATCAAATGGTTTTACAATGGAACATCAGATCGTTGTGAGAGGTTTATTTACGGAGGGTGTGAGGGTAACCCTAACAGATTTGACAGTGAGGAGGAGTGTGACAGCTTCTGTAACCAAGAAGGTTCAGGGGAGATCAGCGTGGAAATCGACACCGGTGTAGATAGCTGTGAGTTGATTAAGAATTCAGGAATACATAATTTGATAATTACAAAAAAAAATGCCTGTATGTTGTTTTTGAATGTGGAAATAGTATAACCAAAAATGCTTAAGAACTTAGATGTTCTTATTTTGCATTCATAGACCACTTAAAGAAAAAAATGAAATGGCAAATGATTTCATCTAGATAACTTTTCCTAAGAAAAACTCCAAATTCTATGTGTTATAACAGTATATTTCTTCTTTATGTCAGCTTATAATAATTGCCACTTGGCTTAGGATAGTGGGACCTGTCAGAACTCCTTGCCTGTCTGGTATTATGTATAATGGCATTATATTTCCTCTTTTTTTCAGCTTATTGCCACTTGCCTAAGGAGAGTGGGACCTGTCAGAACTCCTTGCCTGCCTGGTATTATGTATAATGACATTATATTTCCACTCTATTTCAGCTTATTGCCACTTGCCTAAGGACAGTTGGACCTGTCAGAACTCCTTGCCTGCCTGGTATTATGTATAATGACAGTATATTTCCTCTTTATTTCAGCCTATTGCCACTTGCCTAAGGACAGTGGAACCTGTCAGAACTCCTTGCCTGCCTGGTATTATGTATAATGACATTATATTTCTGCTTAATTTCAGCCTATTGCCACTTGCCTAAGGACAGTGGAACCTGTCAGAACTCCTTGCCTGCCTGGTATTATGTATAATGACAGTATATTTCCTCTTTATTTCAGCCTATTGCCACTTGCCTAAGGACAGTGGGACCTGTCAGAACTCCTTGCCTGCCTGGTATTATGTATAATGACAGTATATTTCCTCTTTATTTCAGCCTATTGCCACTTGCCTAAGGACAGTGGGACCTGTCAGAACTCCTTGCCTGCCTGGTATTATGTATAATGACATTATATTTCCTCTTTATTTCAGCGTATTGCCACTTGCCTAAGGACAGTGGGACCTGCCAGAACTCCTTGCCTGCCTGGTATTATGTATAATGACATTATATTTCCTCTTTATTTCAGCGTATTGCCACTTGCCTAAGGAGAGTGGGACCTGTCAGAACTCCTTGCCTGCCTGGTATTATGTATAATGACATTATATTTCCTCTTTATTTCAGCGTATTGCCACTTGCCTAAGGAGAGTGGGACCTGTCAGAACTCCTTGCCTCCTGCCTGGTATTACGTATAATGACAGTATATTTCCTCTTTATTTCAGCTTATTGCCACTTGCCTAAGGACAGTGGGACCTGTCAGAACTCCTTGCCTGCCTGGTATTATGTATAATGACATTATATTTCCACTCTATTTCAGCCTATTGCCACTTGCCTAAGGAGAGTGGGACCTGTCAGAACTCCTTGCCTGCCTGGTATTATGTATAATGACATTATATTTCCACTTTATTTCAGCCTATTGCCACTTGCCTAAGGACAGTGGGACCTGTCAGAACTCCTTGCCTGCCTGGTATTATGACCATTTAGAAGGTGTTTGTAAGGAGTTCACATTTACAGGTTGTGGAGGAAATAAAAACAGATTTACCAGTAGACAGATCTGTGAAACATCTTGTAGCAGAGAAGGTATGTTATTATTGTGAACAGAATCCTTTAGAAGTCATCAATTTTATTTTCTAACTTTTGATTCATCCTTAAGAAAAATTGTTAATTCCCTATTGTACTAAGACTAAGAGATGAAGGATGTACTTTAAGTTAAAATTGTCTTGGCAGGATTGTATTTTAGTTACCGCAAGCAGATTATTTTTGGGGTGGACCCCAGTGGCTTAATTTTCACTTTATTTGGTTGGTTAACAGAAAACATGAAAATGCCTTTTTAGCTCACCTGGACCAAAGGTCCATGTGAGCTATTGCCATCACTTGGCGTCCGTCGTCGTCGTCTGTCGTCGTCGTCTGTCGTCGTCGTCTGTCGTTCGTTAACAATTTTTCAAAAATCTTCTCCTCTGAAACTACTGAACAGAATTTAATGAAACTTAGTATGAATGATCCTTATGGTGTCCTGCACCAAAATTGTGTTTTGATTTTTGATCCGTTAAAAAACATGGCCGCTGTTACTAAAAATAGACCAGGGGGGTCAGACTACTGTTTTTGGCTTATAAATAAAAAATTATAAGAGATAGAGGAAATCTGAGGCCACGCTACTGATTCAGCATCAAAAGCTCTACCAAAGTCTCCATTTGGTCAAAGTTGTCAGATGACCCCTTATAGGGGTTACGGCCCCTGAAAGGTGAAAAATAGCATTTTTTCATGTTTTTGGCCTACAGAATGCAAACTATTGCAGATAGAGATTAGCTGTTGCTTGCTTAAATGTTCAGCTCATTTAACTCTATAAAAGTCTCTATAGGGTCGAAGTTGTCAGATGACCCCTTATAGGGGTTACGGACCCTTAAAGGTGAAAAATTGCCATTTTTCATGTTTTTGGCCTACAGAATGAAAACTATTGCACATAGAGATTAGCTGTTGCTTGCTTAAATGTTCAGCTCATTTAGCTCTACAAAATTCTCCATAGGGTCGAAGTTGTCAGATGACCCCTTATAGGGGTAACGGCCCCTGAAAAATAGCGATTTTTCATGTTTTTGGCCTACAGAATGAAAACTATTGCAGATAGAGATTAGCTGTTGCTTGCTTAAATGTTCAGCTCATTTAGCTTTACAAAATTCTCCATAGGGTCGAAGTTGTCAGATGTCCCCTTATAGGGGTTACAGCCCCTGAAAAATAGCGATTTTTCATGTTTTTGTCCTACAGAATGCAAACTATTGCAGATAGAGATTAGCTGTTGCTTGCTTAAATGTTCAGCTCATTTAGCTCTACAAAATTCTCCATAGGGTCGAAGTTGTCAGATGACCCCTTACAGGGGTTACGGCCCCTGAAAAATAAAGATTTTTCATGTTTTTGGCCTACAGAATGAAAACTATTGCAGATAGAGATAAGCTATTGCTTGCTTAAATGTTCAGCACATTTAGCTCTACAAAAGTCTCCATAGGGTTGAAGTTGTCAGATGACCCCTTATAGGGGTTACGGCCCCTGAAAAAAGCGACTTTTCATGTTTTTGGCCCACAGAATGAAAACTATTGCAGATAGAGATTAGCTGTTGTTTGCTTAAATGTTCAGCTCATTTAGCTCTACAAAATTCTCCATAGGGTCGAAGTTGTCAGATGACCTCTTATAGGGGTTATGGCCCCTGAAAAAATCGATTTTTCATGTTTTTGGCCTACAAAATGAAAACTATTGCAGATAGAGATTAGCTGTTGCTTGCTTAAATGTTCAGCTCATTTAGCTCTACAAAAGTCTCCATAGGGTCAGATGACTCCTTATAGGGGTTATGGCCCCTTATAGGTGAAAAATGGTGTTTTTGGCCGATAGAATGAAAACTATTGCAGGTAGAGAAAAGCTGTAACTTGCTTAAATGTTAAGCTCATTTAGCTCTACAAAAGTATAGGGTCAACATCAAGACCAGGTGAGCGATTCAGGCTCCTGGGAGCCTCTTGTTAATGCTAATCACCAACAAACCATGAAAATAAAACCTGCAAAATTTGTTTACATGTGGTGTGAGTACCGTGTGACATAAATACCCCCAAAATTGACTTCCATGAAAATAACATGCTGTATGATAATGTAATTGGGTTTCATATGAGGTCTTGATTTAAAAGGTGCTTCAGAAAGATGAGTTTGATCTTTTTAGCTCACCTGGACCGAAGGTCCATGTGAGCTATTGCCATCACTTGGCGTCCGTCGTTGTCTGTCGTCTGGCGTCTGTGGTCTGTCGTCTGGCGTCTGTCGTCTGTCGTCCGTTAACAATTTTTCAAAAATCTTCTCCTCTGAAACTACTGAACAGAATTTATTGAAACTTGGTATGAATGATCCTTAGTGTGTCCTGCACCAAACTTGTGTTTTGATTTTTGATCCGTCAAAAAACATGGCCTCTGTTACTAAAAATAGACCAGTGGGGTCAGACTACTGTTTTTGGCTTGTAAATCAAAAAGTATAAGAGATAGATGAAATTTAATGCACCCTACTGCTTCAGCATCAAAAGTTCTACAAAAGTCTCCATTTGGTCAAAAGTGTCAGATGATCCCTTATAGGAGTTGCAGCCCCTTAAAGGTGAAAAATAGCGTTTTTTAATGTTTTTGGCTTATAGAATGAAAACTATTGCAGATAGAGAAAAGCTGTTGCTTGCTTAGATGTTCAGCTCATTTAGCTCTACAAAAGTCCTCATAGGGTCGAAGTTGTCAGATGACCCCTTATAGGAGTTATAGCCCCTTAAAGGCGTAAAATAGTGTTTTTGGCCTATAGAATGAAAATAATTGCAGATAGAGAAAAGCTGTTGCTTGCTTAAATGTTCAGCTCATTTAGCTCTACAAAAGTCTTCATAGGGTCGAAGTTGTCAGATGACCCCTTATAGGGGTTCCAGCCCCTTAAAGGCAAAAAATAGTGTTTTTGGCCTATAAAATGAAAATAATTCCAGATAGAGAAAAGCTGTTGCTTGCATAAATGTTCAGCTCATTTAGCTCTACAAAAGTCTTCATAAGGACAAAGTTGTCAGATGACCCCTTATAGGGATTACGGACCCTTAAAGGCGAAAAATAGTCTTTTTGACCTATTGAATGAAAACTATTCCAGATAGAGAAAAGCTGTTGCTTGCTTAAATGTTCAGCTCATTTAGCTCTACAAAAGTCATCATAGGGTCGAAGTTGTCAGATGACCCCTTATAGGGGTTCCAGCCCCTTAAAGGCAAAAAATAGTGTTTTTGGCGTATAGAATGAAAATAATTGCAGATAGAGAAAATCTGTTGCTTGCTTAATTGTTCAGCTCATTTAGCTCTACAAAAGTCTTCATAAGGTTGAAGTTGTCAGATGACAACTAGTGTAAGGGGTATTTTTGCAGATATTTTGTTATCGCAAATTAAGCGAAAATTACCATGTTTACTGTTTTGTTTTTGTTTCAGTTGTGTGTAGGCTTCCATCAGAAACTGGTCGCTGTAGAGCTTACTTTCCAAGATGGTATTACGATGCTTCTACTGGCAGATGTACACAGTTCGTCTATGGTGGATGTGATGGAAATGCCAATAACTTTCAGACCAGAGAGGCATGTGGCAGCAAGTGTGGAGATGGTAGGTTTTACTTCATTACAAAAGATGGTTTTAGCTTTGTAATAATGGGACAAATCATTTTACCAAAAATCTGACAGCTTTGTTACTTTGAAATGGCATATGGTTAGGATCATATTAAAATAACACCAAACCTACAAAACTTTGTGATTTTTAAATGAATTGATAGAAATTATTTTTAAATCCTTTTATGTAAAAAAAAATATGTTAAAAAAGCAAAGTCATGGTATACAAGTTTGACCTTCAAACTACTTGAATTTGATTCAAAATATCTGCCTCATTCATAGATATATGAGATTTTCTTATATCTTTTTACTTTTCCACAAGTACCTATCAATAGTTCTACATATGATCACATATGGTTTTGTATATAGAATTCTATGTACCTAGTTCCTTAGTTACAACAATATTTCCAATTTTCATCCATATATTTTGACCCTTTCCACAGAATTTTCAGATTTAGAGGTTGTTCTGCCAGCACCTTTCCTAAATCCATTTGTCCCAAGAAACTTGACAGCCAGGATACTTAATGATGGCATAAACATCACATGGAAGCCCCCTACTGATGTCTTCCATCAATTCTCTCACTATGTCATACAAATAAAAACCAATACTAGATCCTGGACAGATTTGCCTGAAAACATATACCCCCCATCCACGTCATACTTCTTGGGAGATGTTCAGCGAGGCACAGTGTACTTTATCAGAGTTTATGCTGTGGACGGCCAGACCTACAGTGACCCAAGCAATGAAATCAGTGTGACTTTGCCCGATGGTCAGTTAAAGAACTTGTTTACCCCACCAAACAGTAGAACCAGCTTTCACAAAACTTTCATTTGCTTTTTTGGCCACAGTTATGTTTTCTTTCCACATTAGACACTTTTTCATCATATTTTTTAGATATTTAGTCATCCACATTTTTATTTGTCATAGTTGATAAAACTTTCTCTAACCTTTCATCTTCTTAACATCTTCACTAACTTTTCATTTTTCTAACATCTCTACTAACACATATCTCTCAATCTTCATTTTCAAATATCAGTATCTGATGCTTTTCAGAAAGTGAAACAGTAAGACATATGTTTCTTCTCATGATGTTTTTTCTTCACACAGTTACCATTTTGTCTAATTTGTTTCATACACAAAAGCTCTTTCTTTATGTTCTGTTTCATAGTCACAATTAACTACTTTGTCATTTAGGATCTTTAGAGTTTAGGCAAAAGTCTTGCCCTATTCAGGTGAAGAGTAAGAATATAGCTAGTCTTCCGGTCTATGACAAAGAGACAACTATATTTTGCTCTTTCAAATCATTATCATGCATATAGTTATGAAAGTTTAAGGACTACTATGGTTTTATTATTTGTGAGTTATCAATTTTTGTGGTTTTCGTGGGTGGTCATGCCCCATGAAAGGAGTAGAGCCACGAAGGCCCCAAAATGGCCCAAAAATTCAACTTTGATATATCTGCTTGTAGTTGCTGCATTAATGTTCATCAGTCTTTATATTTCATGAATTGCAATATTTTTTTCTTCAACTATTTATCAATAAAGAGAGCAGTGAGGTCAAAAATAGACTATTTTGTGAAAATTAACAATTTGTGACAGTTTTCCTTGATTTTCATGTATAAATCGATGAAAATGAAATGGGCCACACCTGTCGACCAAAATTATTTTGTGATAGAAATGTGTATTATGATATTATGAACTCATTATCAAAAAATTACGATGGTCGAGGAATGTGGCCAATACTAATTTTGACGAAATATGCAGGGAAACCAGTGAAAATGTGAGAAAAATGAGGAATTTTCAAATTTATGGCCTGTTCAAAGTCTCATTGCTAAACCTGTGGTGTAAATATTTTGTTAAATCTTACAGATATGAAAAGTTTGTTCATACCTTAACATATTATAGTTAAATTTTTGACAAGCTAAAGTAGTTGAAAAAATAGTGAAAATACCGGGCCGATTTAGGGCCTTCGTGGCTCTACTCCTTTAATACCCCACAAAAAGGAAACTAAACATTAATCTGTATGCTGCAGACTTTAGAACCTCAAATTTATGAATCCACAAACAGATCCTTTTTTTATCAACCTACGGAAATTCATACCCACAAAAATAAATGAATCCACAGTATCAGGCATTTATTTCTTAACTAACTTTCAATGGTATGAGAAGTCAAGCAGGTCTGATCTTATAAAGATTAGTTGACCTACTACATAAACCTCCCTTCCTGGTCTATTTAGATAGAGTAGTATTTAAAAGATACATTTCAATTTTCATGTTCAAAAAATGACTACTAGTATTTTAAATGATGGATTTTAATTTGTTGAACCATTTTTGTAATTTTTCAGGATGCTTTTTGCTAACTTTTTCTCAGTCTTCTTTTCTTCTACTAAATGAACAAGGCTGAACTTTTTTTAATATTTGTTTTTATTAATTTTAAACCAGTTCTTTATACATATAATAACCTAATCAGTAAAGCAATGGTTTGTATTAAAATCAAAGAACTTAAAAAGAAAGTTAGTTGAATATGATATATGTATTCAATTATACAAATATAACAATCTTTTGACAATTAAAATCTTAGGTACATCAATTTTACAGGAAGAGTCCCCCCTACAGTTGTACCCTTCATTACGACCTTGGCCCCTCGTAGAGTTTTGGTCAGGCCTTTGAATGGTGGTCTGAACATTACCTGGGAGGCCCCTGCTGCTGTCTCAAGGAGATTTACCCATTACATCGTACAATTATCCACTGATCGAGTGACCTGGAGGGATCTTAATTACTTATATCCACCTTTCACATCCGTTGTGTCATTTTTCACCCTGGACGTTCTGCCTGGTACTAGATATATTATCAGGGTGTATGCCATGGAGGGTCAGACATACAGTGCTCACAGTGAAGAAGTTGTGATTACCACTCCAGAGGGTCAGTCAGCATGCCTCTTATCTTGCAAACCAATGACCTTGTTGTCTCAATAGATCAGAAATATTATCTTTAGTTTTGACTTGATCCCAATACCTGTAGTTTTGCAGACCAGTGGATTAGTTTTGCCATCTGAGCATGAATGCTTTCTCGTTGTGACTTGATCTAACACCTGTAGTTTTGCAGACCAGTGGATTAGTTTTGCCATCAGAGCATGAATATTTTCTAGTTGTCACTTGATCTAACACCTGTAGTTTTGCAGACCAGTGAATTAGTTTTGCCATCTGAGCATGAATGCTTTCTCGTTGTGACTTGATCTAACACCTGTAGTTTTGCAGACCAATGGATAGTTTTGCCATCTGATCATGAATGTTTTCTAGTTGTGACTTGATCTAACACCTGTAGTTTTGCAGACCAGTGGATTAGTTTTGCCATCTGAGCATGAATGTTCTCTGGTTGTGACTTGATCTAACACCTGTAGTTTTGCTGACCAGTGGATTAGTTTTGCCATCTGAGCATGAATGTTTATGAGTTGTGACTTGATCTAACACCTGTAGTTTTGCAGAACAGTGGATTAGTTTTGCCATCTGATCATGAATGTTTTCTAGTTGTGACTTGATCTAACACATATAGTTTTGCCATCTGATCATGAATGTTTTCTAGTTGTGACTTGATCTAACACCTGTAGTATTGCAGACCAGTGGAAAGTTTTGCCATCTGAGCATGAATGTTCTCTAGTTGTGACTTGATCTAACACCTGTAGTTTTGCTGACCAGTGGAAAGTTTTGCCATCTGAACATGAATGTTTTCTAGTTGTGACTTGATCTAAAACCTGTAGTTTTGCAGACAAGTGATTTAGTTTGAACTTGATACCAAAAAACAATGATAAGCTTTTGCCTGGAGATCATGCTTATAGAATTCCTGACTAATGATTTAGTTTTTAACATTTAATTCCAGTAGTCAGTACTAAAACTACTTATTTTCTGTACTTTCAACACAAATAGGATGTGACATATTTAAAATTTTTACTTTACATAGAAAATAATGACAATTTTATTTTGTACTACTAGGCAATTCAAACAGTACCAATAGATATTTTATTGGGAATCAATATAAAGTTTAATACATTGTATGGGAAAATGTTAGCTCTGTGGGAAAATTAGAGTTAATGCCCTTAGTTTACGTCAATGAGTGACAATTTTTTTTTTCTTTCTACACCAACAAGCTATAGTACTGTAGCGGCTTTGTAACCAACTTTTTGGTTATCTATAGATTTTGAAATTATTAATTTGTGCCTGTGTGTGATTAATGCAAATTAAATTACTAATTAGAATTCATGCTCATGTCTTTTTCTAAGTGTGTAATATTTTTATGGCATTGATTAAATAATGAAAAAATATTTTAAGCAGAATGTGATTTTATTGTAATTATTTTGTTTATTGAAAAGAAAGCTATTGGTAGTTTTCACCCGCATTGACTCTTTTTAAGATTTGGGTGGGTGAAACAAATGTAATTTATTCTCTCAATGGAAAAATAAGTTTCACAAAAACAATTGGCCAATAAATAATTACATGTAAATGAAGATGGCCATTTTGATTACATTTTGCCAACTTTAATTTTTTGTTCTTGCACTTCTATTTTAATTTGTAGCTCTTGGTTACTTTTACTACTTTTTGTACTGTTTAAATGAAGAAAAAGTCTTGACTAAACTTGTGCTTTAATGACAAATTTAATGGCTTGTTATTCATTCCAGTAGGACAGGACTTTCTCATTATAAAGATAACATTTTAGAGCACTACGTTTTATTTTTACAGTCTACAGACCAGTGACTGAAGGGCCATCTGTACCTACCGAACAATGTCGACAACCCAAGGACTACGGTACTTGCAGTGAAAACGAGGTGATGTACTTTTACGATCCAGCCATTGGTGACTGCAGACCATTCTGGTATTCAGGATGTGGCGGTAATGACAACCGATTCCAGAATGCCACACGTTGTCGTACCGTTTGTCGGGAAGAAGTACCAGTTGTTACCCTGGCACCCTTTAGTACTGTGGCTCCACCTGTTGTTAGCACACGAGACCCTGGTACTGACGTGGTTATAACAGGTTGGTATTTCAACTTCGCAAATGAATTTGTTAAATATATGAAGAACCAATTATTCCTATTGGAGACTCACAATTAAGTGCACGGTAATACATTTGTACATCAATAGCCTGATATACTTGTATCCTTGGATATTTTTTTTAGTCCTTTCTATATTTTTTCCTTTTCTATACAGAATTTCTTCATATTTTGTATAGTGTTTTGAAGGAGAACCTATATATCACATGAAATTTTAAGAGAAAAGGACTAAACTTTAAAATGCAAAAAAAAATGACGTAAAAAATTTAACTACCACCTAGTATTAATTTGCAAATGTGTTTGTAACTTTTTAATGTACATTGATATGAATGGGAGGAACTTAGTTACAGATTTTAAATTGTGTTTATTTAATGTATGTTGTTTCATGGACACTTATTTCAAATCTCACTATCATCCGCTCACATTTTATATCTTTCTCTCAGGAAATGAATGTGAAGAAGACAGTGAGAGGGGGCCCTGTACCCAGTATACTATACAATGGTACTATGACAGAGCAAACAAACGATGTACACGGTTCTGGTACGGTGGTTGTGACGGTAACGGTAACCGATTCGACAGTGAGGAGAGCTGTAAGAAAAGATGTATCGAAGGAGGTAAGGAACCAGGGGAGACAACTCAGGAGATATGGGGTAGTGAAAATTTGGTTCTGTCTTGTTTGGGGTTGCCTTTGTGGATAGTGCATTGCAAATCTCTGTTGCTTTTTTAAAATTCTATGCCTTGTAGTTGCAGTCTGTTGATTGATTTTAAATTTTAAGTACATGTACAATCAAATATCTTTAGATATTAAAAAAGAACCAAAGTGAAACAATGAAAAGTAAAAATGAAATAATTAAAATATTAGATAAGCATGAGGAAGTACTGAGATAATTGTATGTTTGATGTGATATATTAGCATGTCTGAGTGTAAGTTACAACTCTTGCATGGTCTTATTTTTTTTAAAATATATATTTGAAAAAACCTTCAACATGATCTTACATGTATGAAATTTGTAAATTGGTTTAAAAGCATGTGTTTGATTTCCTTTTCTTTAATTCTAAAATATCTTTCTTTTGTTTGTATTTTTATTAGGCCAATATAAAAATATCTTAGATTATCATCTCCTGTCCTGATTTATTCGTTAAATAGAATTTTCCAGCTTGCCCCTTAATTTCAAAAATTTTGGATGAGAATCTAGGAATAATTTTATTATGGCCTTGCCAACTAGTAAAAAGGTTTAGTTTAAGAAGTATATAATATAGTATTTGTAGTATAGAAACAATACACCAAAACATTTATCTTATGAAATGCTGGATATTAGAAAAGTTGAAATGTCTTTTTGGGTATCACAACAAATTTTCCAATACACAAAATATCTGATGAACCTTGTGGTTACTGTGGAAGTCCACTTTAAAAAACCTGATGATATTTGATTAACTTCAATATTGAAAATTCCTTAAAATTGATGTAAACAAATGTTTTAATATGTTTTTTGATTATTTTAGCCATTTGTTTTAGTTGCTGGTTATTTCTTGCAAACACTTTCGGAATTAAGTTGTTTCTAAACTCTCAATATGAATTATATACTTCTTGAACAAACAATAGCAATCTAACACTGTTTTTCATTTTGGCTAAAATTATTTCTGCCTATGCTGTTTTGCCTGTTTTGCACATGTCAAAAAGCAAAACTATTTTAGGATGGGCCAAGATTTCTCTTAGCTTTTTTTTGCTTTTTTTTTTTATTAATTTCCCCAGTAGAATGTAAAATTAGATTAACATGTAGTTTAAGCAGTGTTTGATTGTGTTAACATGTCTGATTTGTCAGATTCGAATATACAGGGCAAATAAAACATAGGAAATATTTCAAAATGTCAGCTGTTGAGTGCATTTGCTTTTTCAATCTTGAAATTGAATATTACTGGTATATGTTTTTACTGCCTAATTGATCCTTTTATTAAGATCAAGACAGCATTTGGACTTCTTGTAATTTAAAATTTCATTTGGAATGTACTTGTACTTGTAAATCTTTTGCCAAGATATAGACATTTGCAATTGAAAGGAAACTAAAATTGTATAAAAAGTAATGCACTCCTGTTATGACATTGTTAAAGATTTTGGTATAAAATGAAATGCCCTTTTCTAATCTGACATGTTGTTATCTGACCCCCTTTGCATGTTGTTAGGGTACTATCCTACGCCTTGGCCAACTGCCAGGCCACCAAAGAGACCGTGTGACAACGCACCGTTTGGATGTTGTCCAGATGGGGTTACGCCAGCTGTCGACTTCTACTTCAGCAACTGCAATGGTAAAGCAAATATTTACGTGTTTCTTTGTAAACTGAAGAAGTATTTTCATTGGTAATATACAGTATTGAGGAATTTTACAATGTTTCTTTTCCTGTATCATCTTGGGTAATTTTTTTCCTTTGCATGTTTTCTATCCAAATAACATTGTATGCCTTATAATTACTATTCTTAAATGTTGGTTTACTGTTGTCAAAAAACCATAAAAATACCCTTTCTAATACTTTACAGTGGCACTTTACTTCTATTGTAGTTAGTTTTTCTGTTGGAAATTTATTTTCTTGTTAACTAAATTGATGAATATAAGACAAGTTTTATGATGGGCATTTCAAAGCTGCTTGACAATGCTTTTATTGGCATATTTGCAACAGTCATCTTTTAGTGAGCTGAAATCTAGCCAAGCATCTCTTTACTTTGTATTTTAGAAGCTTGCTTTTGGCCAGGATTTACCATTTTTAAGCATTACTGAGTCGTTCAGCAGAAAAGATATTTATGGTGTCCAGGGTTGTTATGAATAAGACAGTACAATACTGCCTGAATGATGCACCAATCAAGAGAAAGAATAGAACTAAATGTTCTAGTGACACTATTTATCAATATATCAAAGCCACAAAATTTTTAAAGTCTAGTAAAAATGTCTTTGGTGGAACCATGAAAACTGACCCTCACCAAAAATGGAATCCACTTTATTTCAAATTTGAATGTTTTACGTCATCTTAACACTATTTCTTGTAGTACACACTGGTGATGAGAATGCCGCTTTGGTAGATGGAGATGCCACAGTAATCATTGAACAACCAGAGCGTAATCTATTGATAGAATGTAGAGGTCCCCAGGGTACTGTGTCTTGGTATAAACAAGGGTAAGTTTGAGAACTTCTATCAGGATTCTTATGCATTTACATAATTCTAACCAAGTTTTGGCAGTTTCACCTCATGTTCTACTGGTGTAAAATAAATGTTTGCATAATGATTGAGTTTTAAGTTTTTTTATGCCCCCGCGACAACATGTCGGGGGGCATTAAGTTTTACTCATGTACATCCATAGGAATTTCCATCAAGCTTTTCTCAGAAAACATACATGGGAATGATTTGAAACTTGGTATGATGGTTCAGTATGACAAACGTTATGTCCTAAGCAACTGTCAAGTCTTTTGGACCTCTTCTTCCTGATTGGGACAAGGCTGTTATGAAAATTAACGTGAAAATTTCCGTCAAGCTTTTTGCAGAAACTGTACATGAGAATGATTTGAAACTTGGTAGGATTGTTACATATGGCAAACTGTATGTCCTTAGCGACTTTCAGGTCTGTCTGACATCTACTTCCTGTTTGGAACTAGGCAGATACAAAAATCTATGAAAATCAACTTGAAAGTTTCTGTCAAGCTTTTCTCAGAAACCGTACAAGGCAATGGTTTGAAACTTGGTCGGATGGTTCAGTATGGTAAACTGTAGGTCCTTAGCGACTTTTAGGTCTGTCCAGCATCTACTTCCTGTTTGGAACTAGGCCGATATGAAAATCTATGAAAATCGACTTGAAAATTTCTGTCAAGCTTTTCTCAGAAACTGTACAAGGGAATGATTTGAAACTTGGTAGGATGGTACAGTATGGTAAACTGTAGGTCCTTAGCGACTTTTAGGTCTGTCTGACATCTACTTCCTATTTGGGACTATGCCGATATGAAAATCAATGAAAATCAAGTTGAAAATTTCCGTCAAGCTTTTCTCAGAAACCTTAATGGGTATGATTTGAAACTTGGTAGGATGGTTCAGTATAACAAACTGTATGTCCTCAGCAGTTTAATAGAGAAAGAAGCAGGCCTGAAACCAAGTTTTTTTTAAATTTAATTCAAAGATGAGTTGCTAAAGTTTGTAATTAAGATCTTTTTATTTCCAGGTCAAACCTTGAACATTCAAAATAATATATCAGCAAAATTAGTCCAGTACAATATGACAATTTTGTGTAAAACAAGTTTAATAAACAGTTTCTGGTTTCTTTTCTAGCAACTTGATAGTCTCTGACCAGAGATATACTGTCTATGAGAATGGATCTATTTATATCAACCAATTAAACAACGATGATTCTGGAATTTATGCCTGTCAGGTAGATGATGGAGTTAATAAACCAGTCATCAAAAGATTCAAGCTTCAGATTGAAGGTATTATGTTGGAAAGTGTTATTCAAAAACTAGATTTTCTGGTTACATCTTAGAGCATAATTATGATTTATATAGTGTACAATTACTATTGCACACTAAAATATAGGATTCAAATCAAACATGTAAAATCAATTTGATTTACACAAATAAAAGAGGAAATATGATCAAGCCTTGATAAACATATTCTACTTGTGACAAAAACTTTGTATTTTATTTATATATAATGATATGAAATTATTTTTATGCAAGTTTCTAGAACGCTATTAGTGCTTTTATCATTTAAAAGCTCCAACTTGAAATCATTGTCTTTATTTCTTAAATTCCAGTACCAATAACCATATTCCCCACACCAAGCACCATTATCATTAAGCCTGGAGACAATGCATTCCTCCATTGCCAAGCCAACGGTAGTCCACAGCCCACCATAACCTGGACCAAGGATGGCCAGCCCATCAGTAATGGAGGGCGATACTATGTTTACCCTAATGGTACCCTGATTATCACTGGAGCACAACAGGACGATATCAGTGATTATACATGTACAGCACGTAATGATAGAGCTCAGCCGGCACAACGACTTGTAAGGCTGTCACTTCAAGGTAAAAATCTTTATGATTGAATTGATGACTTGTAATGGTCAATTATTTAACATATCAAATTAGATCTTTTATTTTGAGAATCTGCATGTGGATAGATTTGAAATAAAAAAATTCAAAGATTTTTTTTTTCTTATGTGGTAGGGTGGTTCAGTTTGACAAGCTGTATGTCCTAATCCACTTTCAGACCTGTCAGACTTCTTTTTCTTGTTCCCCCTACATGGTGGCACATTCCTTCTTTATTTTCTTGTATGTCAAACCATTTCAATAAATTTCATTTATAATCTTATTGTTACCATATTTGTTTGAAACTCCATACAACTCACTAGTATGTTTGTGTATAAATTCAGGTCCTTGTATAGGGAAAACATTATACATGTAAAACATTCTGACCAATAACTTAAAAGATATGTGTTTTCATTTCCAGAGTCAGTATCAGCTAGAATCAAAGCTGTAGATGGCAGATTCCGTATTGGGGAGACCATGTATCTGACGTGTGCTGCTCGAGGATACCCCATCCCAACTGTCAGGTGGGAGAAGATGGGTGTGGAACTCATTACAACTGGCAGGATGACTGTCAGTGGTCCAAATCTTCGTATAACAAACGTGACTTTAGACGATACAGGAAGTTATACTTGTGTTGTAGATAATGCAGTGGCTAGTGATAAGGATTCTAAGTCTATTCAAGTTATACCTAAAGGTGAGTTAAGTTTTAGTTTGAAATTGAAGGGATATGAAGCTTATATGCATGACACAAAATTATATGGTTTCTATTAAGAGATGTACCTCCAATCAAGTTTAGGACAGCCTTAAAGCACAGGTTGAAGTGGAATGCTTGCTAATTGTCTATAATAGTACACTTATGTATTGAACAAATTATACACACATCTGGCAACAAAAGCCACAATGCAAAAGTTAAATTTGCACATTAATGAAGATGAATTTTTGTTAAATGTTGTGCAATATTATCTAGTTCTCGCGAGATGAGACTATTTTGGGTATCACACTGCACACGATGTGATATTCAATTTAAAGCAATTTGATTGGCTGTCTGCGCTAGACGCTGCAGTTAGATACACATTTTGTGGAAAACGTGCTTACTTTTGTTTGAACACCTGTTGATCTTGCTTGAATAAAAAGACAAACAAATTATATCAAAAATGCGCAAAAACGTTTTATATGTTATAAAGTCTACTTTTAATTAAAATTTATAATAAAAAGGTGGTATTTTTTTTTAAATGACTATTTTTTTCACATGTTAAACAAAATACATATAGGATTATTTTCCTATGGGTTATAATTAAATAAGTATTTTGTTGGCCTATACTTTAACGTTAGACAGTAAGAGAAAAAGGTTTCACAACGACAAGTGATGAGATACTGATTTTTATCACACTCGTTAGATATTTGTCAAAGGAAACTCGCAAATACTCATTTCCTAATTTGACAAATATCTAACTGGATGTGTTAAAAATCTGTATCTCATCACTTATAGTTGTGAAACCTGTATTTATCAACCATTTTGTTGGCACAAAAATATTATCAACCATTTTGTTGGCAAAAAATATAATATCGTTTCTATTTTCTTTTTCAGATGTAGATATTCCAGAGTGTATTGATTCAGCATCAGTAACTATGTGTCGCCTCATTGTGAGAGCAGGACTTTGTGGTTATACCGATTATTCTAAACAGTGTTGTTATAGCTGTGACCAATCAAAGCTTAGAGGATAAATCTAACGTGTTTTGTAAATATTGTAAATAGGAAAAGGAAGCTATCAGAGTTTGTTCTGCTATTAAAGTTTACAAATGAATTTACCATATACAAAAAGTGTACTTCTATAACAATTAAGATTTAGGTGACTCAAAATCTTGACCTTGAATGCTGATAATCTTCCTATTGAACTGTTCATTAAATATAATGTGAATTAGTCAGTTTTGATAGCTTGCCTTTCCTGTTTGAATATAAGCCTTAAAAAGTTATGTTTAATATCAGCATGATGAAAGATTCAATCAAATGTAATAGTTACTTCCCTTGGTTTGCCATGTAGACAACTTGTTATCTCCCCTTGGTAGCATTGACTGTGTCCTTACTAGATATCTCCCAAAGAGTCCTGATATACCTCATTTATAGAAGATCTTTTTATTATTTCATAATATAGCGAAGTAACATCTAATTATTCAATTTGGCAGTTCATTAATTGATTTGAAGATAAGATTAGCTTATGTAAAGTATGAGCATTAAAATTGAGAAGCTACCAACAAAATGCTCCATAGAGTATCTAAAAGCTAACAAAAAGTGACCCTTGAGAGGAAAATTGAACTCCCACATTTCATCAAGTCTGTATGTGTTTAGTATACTGTACCCATGTTATTCCATGCTCATGTATTTTGTACATTATGAACATATAAAGTATTTTTGTGTATGAAGCTTTAATAGATGTTTGTATTTTTATACGGTAAAGGTATTCTATTCTATATTATGCATACCCTTACAATGTTGAAATCCAGCTATAAATACTCTCTTATATCCAAAATAATGCTTCAGGGGTTGTCAGTTTAGAAATATACTGGGTTGTTAATTTTTTTCATCTGTAATTCACATATATAGATTGTTTCTTTTTATATAAAAGACATATTGTTATCCTCCCTTTTTAGATTTTCTTTCAAGATATACTTAAGTCTTAATTTGTCTAGGTTGAACAAATATTGTAACTTGAAAATGTATGATAATATAAAGGTTGGAATTTGTGTTCAGACAGTCGATGCCAGTAAATTTAACTGTTCATTATTGTATTTACACATGTGTAGTTGTATCTTTTTAACCATTTTAAATTTGGAATATTTAATTTGTAAGTTATAGAAATTTTTGGCTTTAAGATGACAAGAAAAGGTTGTTTTAATTATTATTTCTTAAACAGCATAAGGTTGAACCAGATTTGCATTTTCAATGACTACAAAACCCTTTAGGAAATTTGTCTTCTAACGTCTTCGTCTTTTGATACATGTTTATGTTGAATCTTTATTTTTTGTCAAATTTTGTTTACTTTTAATTTTTTATAAGATGTATGTAGTGCTAGACATTGAATATTTAGTTTTAATTTTGATAGATTGTATTTTTGAAAGTAAATGTTTCAATTAGTTTTATTTTTGAATTGGTGGTATTGCATAATGGCCAGTTTGTAACACTGATGTTAAATTTTAGTTTAACAATAGCCACAATATAGTTCACCTTTTTGTATGACCATCTTAAAATCATGAAATTGTAACAAAATCTAAGAATGAAAGCATTTAAACTGTAACCTTAATCATGGTTTTAAATATAAACATTATGTTACTTTTAGCATGCCATGAGAATAGTAGAAAGTATCTTCAGAGATTCCATAAATCTAAGTCATATACAATATACAAATAAAAAAATAAATACAATTTCTTGTCATTTATTTTACTCCTGTTTTGGATAAGAGGGAGGGTATACTGTTTTCTTCTGAGTCTGTATTTTGCAGTTCTGTCGCCCTTTTTATTTGCTCATAACTAAATTACTATATGGCCTATGTTGTTGATATTTTGATGTAAGCTTTCAAAATATGGCCATGATTTTTAACATCTACTTCCTACCCAAAACTTGGTATCTTAGTCACCAAATTTCTACACCTGCTGAGTGGAGCAAGACATAAGTGTCACTTTACCGACTGTGACTTTCAATTCTGAAGTTTAATGGACACTTTTATATCTCAAGAACCTTTAAGTCCTAGGTTGATGAAACTTGGTATACATATACCCAAATAGTAGCTTAACACATTTGTGTTTTTTCACCTTGACTTTGATTTTCCAGTTGAGCGACTCACAATTTTCAATCCATACATAGTTATTTGTAAAGTTTTATGGACACCTACATATCTCAAAAAATATAAGTTCTAGGTTAATGAAACTTCATATGCATATGCCCCAGTAGCACCCTAGCAATCTCATCTATTGACCTTGATTTATCTGATTGAGTGAAGGGTTACACATTTTTGAAATTAATCAGGCTTGTAATTACATGTATTTCTGTGATGCTTCATGATACTGGTATATTTATAATAAAATAAATACCTAGAAATCAGGAAAACACTTGAAAATTGGCAGCCCTGTTAGTGACTTAAACAATTTGTCAATACATATGATTGTAAAGTTTTATGAGCACCTCCGTATCCCAAGAGCTAAACGCCCTATGTTATCGAAATACCTAGTAGGTATATGGCCAGTGTATTAGCTAAGCACAGTTGTATCCTCATCTTTTGACCTTGACCCTGTTTTTCCGGTTTAGTGACTGACAATTTTCAATACATACATGAGTATAATGGTATAGTAAGTTTTATGAGCACCTCAATATCTCAGAAATTCTAAGTCCTAGATTTATGAAACTTATTTGGTTATGCATCAGTGCTAAACAGTAACAGTTGCATCCTTTTTGACTTTGAATTGGGAGACTTTGATAGTTTTCATATAAGTTTGATTTTTCTTTTAATAGTCTATAAATTCATGAATATTTTGGAGATATAACAAGGAATTTAGAATCTGATAATCGTGAAACATGGCTTAAAAATTTTATAACATTTTTGTCTCACCTGCTATTAACAGTCAACTTTCAGTTGCCATGGTGGTGTAAACTTTGTTGTAAACTCATTACTTGATGAGTACAGGTATATTACCTAGGTATGTTTGGTTACACAGACACTTTCGGTTATGATTTATGCAACTTTTACCATGTCGTGTGACTTAGACCCTGTTTTCATGTTTTTAATAAATGACTGTCATAGGTCTTTTATGGCATTTAACTGTTCAAAAGACTCTTTGTAGAAAATGAATTACAAAGTATTATACCATGATAATTAGTATTATAGTTACAGACTCAAGGGTCATGGTCTAAGCATTTGTCACCTTGCCATGTAACCTTTTTTTATTGTTTTACAACTCTAAATCTTTATTGAGGTGCAATTTTTTATGCCCCCGAGATGACATGTCGGGGGGCATTAAGTTTTACTAATGTCTGTCGAATGTCGGGGGGCATTAAGTTTTACTAATGTCCGTCCGTAGGTCCGTACAAATTTCCAGGAACCATACATGAGAATGATTTGAAACTTGGTAGGATGGTTGAGTATGACAAACTATACGTCCTAAGTGATTTTGAGACCTGTCGGATATCTACTTCCTGTTTGGGACTTAGGCAATGTGAAAATATGTGAACATGACTATGAAAATTTCCGTCAAGCTTTTCTCAGGAAATGTACATGAGAATGATCTGAAACTTGGAAGGATGGTTCAGTATGACAAACTATACGTCCTAAGCAACTTTGAGACCTGTCAGACATCTACTTCCTGTTTGGGACTTAGGCCAATGTTAAAATATATGAACAGGACTATGAAAATTTCTGTCAAGTTTTTCTCAGAAACCATACATGAGAATGATTTGAAACTTGGTAGGATTGTTGGATATGACAAACTATACATCCTAAGCGATTTTGAGACCTGTCGAACGTCTACTTCCTGTTTGGGACTTAGGCCTATTTTAAAATATGTGAACATGACTATGAAAATTATCGTCAAGCTTTTCTCAGGAACCTTACATGAGAATGAATTGCATCTTAGTAGGATGGTTTAGTATGACAAACTGTATGTCCTTAGCGATTTTGAGACCTGTCGAACATCTACTTTCTGTTTGGGACTTAAGCCAATCTTAAAGTATGTGATGTGAAAATTTCTGTCAAGCTTTTCTCAGGAACTGTATACCAGAATGATTTGAAACTTGGTAGGATGGATCAGTATGACAAACTGTATGTCCTAAGCTATTTTCAGACCTGTCAGACATCTACTTCCTGTTTGGAAATTAGGCCGATATGAACATTAAATGAAAATTTCCGCCAAGCTTTTCTCAGGAACTGTATACCAGAATGTTTTTAAACTTGATAGGATGGATCAGTATAACAAACTGTATGTCCTAAGCGATTTTCAGACCTGTAAGTAATTTACTTCCTGTGAAGGGCCAGGGGGGCATCCGTGTCCCATGAAAACATTCTTTCTTTATTTTGTAAAACTTTGGTGGAAATGAATAACTAGAAAAGTATAATGCATTGTACTTAGACATCTGATATTGAGTACATGTAAACACACACTCTGGGTGATGGTCTGTGCAACTGGCCCAATGCCATGTAAGTCATCTACATGTAATAGATAATATCAAACTATCTGGCAGTTTTACAGATGTGTTAATGAGGTAAAACAAGTAATACTGTGAGCAAAAAGGGTACCCCTGCTTTATATTGGACTCTTTACTGCCAAAAAAAAACTCAAGTCCAATTATCTCCCCTGTAAGTTATTTGTGAGCCATGAAAATTCTCCATGCACATCTACATGGGATGTACTTAACTTCCTTCATGTAAAGTTTCAAAAAAATCCCTCAAGCAGTTTAGGAGGAGTTGCACTTACTAGGTCTACCATAGAATACTAAAAAGTCTAAGTACAATTATCTCCCATGGAGGATATCCAAGAGCGATGAAAACTTTCATGCACATCTACATATGATGTACTTCCTTCATGTAAAAGTTTTATCAAAATCCGCCTGGCAGTTCAGGATGAGTTGCACTTACGAGGTCTTCCATTTAAAAAGTCTAAGTCCAATAGTCATCCCTGAATCCTGAATGATACCCAAGAGCAATTAAAAATCTTCATGTACATCTACATATAATGTACATGTACTTCATTCATGTAAAGTTTCATCAAAATCCATTAAGCACTAAATATAAGGAGGTATGTGGACAGATGGACAGACAGGTACATGTATATACATTCCTATATACCACCATACTTTGCTAGATAATGCTAGTAAGAGGCCTAGGGATACTTAGAGCATATCCCACCTGCACACACCAGCACAGGAATTATTTAAAGGTTTACCATATTGAAATATATTTTTTCATTCAGATATACCCCTATTGGTCAGTGAAGCATGTCTGCTGTCATTATACACAACTGTCAACTGTCTGAAATAGAGAAGGACTTTTTCCTGACCTATGACAAGGTCATGAAATCATAACAAATACATTTTGGTTTTTAGCAAAGTATATTGTTGAACTTGAAAACATATCTATAAAAACAAATGAATAATTTGTGGAAATAATGTTCACGACCCAGATTTGATGAAAACAGAATAAAAAGAGATAGTAGATTTACCTAGAATGTTATTCAAATCAAGAAAATACTGAATATAACACCATCCTGGTGAGGGTTATTTGTCTATAAAATCACTTTTCTCTCAATTAAGTTGATATTGAAAGCAAATGTTGTTGCAATAAAAAAGTTAAGAGTAAATTAAAGAGATGCACATCTACATTGTCTCACACAAATTGTGTATTCAAGTATAATGAAAATTCATAGAGTGGTTTAGTGGGAACTGCAGAACTGATGTAAACAAGGTATTAAATAAAACTGGAATTCAATATGAAAATAAGAAAATCTATGGACTTTGGCCGTTGTTTATAATCAGATGTTAGCACTGTATTTTCATAAATTTTAAATAAGTACATATTTTCTATAGTCTCTTTTGAATAATTCAGCTTCTGACTTTTAAAATATTTTTCAAGATATTGTTAGTCAAAATTCTCTTCCCTTATATATACTGCTTAGTAAACTAGCTCAAATGTGTGTAGGCTTAGTTCCACTTACCCCATGCATGCATGAACTAAGCTGCACTAACCCCATGCATGCATGGACTAAGCTCCACTTACCCCATGCATGCATGGACTAAGCTCCACTTACCCCATGCATGCATGAACTAAGCTGCACTAACCCCATGCATGCATGGACTAAGCTCCACTTACCCCATGCATGCATGGGGTTAGTTAAGCTAGTTGAGTTAATTCATCTAGTTGAAAATACAGTGCTAACATCTTATTATAAACATTGGCAATTTTTTTTTAGGTTTTCTTATTTTAATATTGAATTCCAGTTTTATTTAATACCTTGTTTGTAATGGTCAATAGACAGACACCCATATCCGTCTTTACACACCTACTTTCGAGGGGGGTACATGTATACAAACATGGAAAATCAAAATAATACAGACAGGTCAAAATTCACACATATAATTAAATTAAATGATTTTCATTAAGGAAACAATGAGGCATGCACCTGCATGACCAAGCAACAAAAAATGTCATTAAATAACATGTTATAAATAACTTATATAATAACAACAAAACAGTAGGCTATTTATCTTTCTTGTCTGATGAATTGTCATTAAGTCTCTTCTCCCTTTCTTTTAGTTCCTTGAATTCATCTTCCTGTACATATTTTCTAAACCTCTCAGACAAACTTGAACTAGTTTTAACATTAACCTTATTTTTCTCTATCAAAACTTGTCTTTCTCTTTCAAAATCCTCTAATGTATCTCTGATTGGTTCTTCGGTATTTAACATCTCATACAGCTTACTTCCCCTTCGTATTTCAGTCGTAGCATCGACATGTTGAGGCATAAGAGCAGCTGCAACACATCGTCTTTCCAAGTTTAAAAAGTTAAATGTTGCTGCTGCTACTTCCTATAAATAAATAAACATGTTGTAATGTTTCATTATATTTCAATGATTGACAGAAGAATTGATAATTGATTGTGAATTAAATAAAAATCAATTAAATATTTCTAAATATAAATATACATGTATAAAAATGAATTTCTTAATTTACAAAATTATTTATTCAAGATGTTCAGGTCTCCATTAGGCATTAGGCCAAGCAAATATGTGCTGTCTATTGCAACCCTTTCCCTGTTTATTTCTGTTGATCCAAATGTTTTATTGCCATATCTGCTTGATATCTTAACCATTTTGAATTATGATAGCAAGACGCCTGAATCACTCACTTGACTTCAATGATCGATGGAATGAAAAGGGTTATTTGCCATTAGGGAGAATTACCTATAGGGACTTTTTTGCTCACCTGACCCGAAGGGTCATGTGAGCTATTGCCATCACTTGGCGTCCGTCGTCCGTTAACTTTTTCAATCATTAACTCTGACACCATAAGTCCAATTGCAACAAAACTTGGAAACTTGGTACAGTTGTTTATTGGCATGGGTGCGTCAAAACTATCGTTTGGATTTTTGATTCATAAAAAAACATGGCCGCTGTAGCTAAAAATAGAACATAAGGGTAAATTGCAGTTTTTTGCAAATAACTCAAAAACGGTGACAGATATCAAAATTCTGGCACAAGGTAAAAGTGATCAGCACCTCAAGATCTACCTGCTCTGAAATTTTCAAGAAGATCCAACAACTGATGTAGGAGTTATTGCCCCTTTTCTGGATTTTTTCAACATTTTTCACCTATTTAGCCCTATATTTTGAAAACTATACAAGATATTTCAAAAATTTAAATTGCATATGATTGAGCACATCAAGATCTACAGATCTACATTTCATGTAATAAGGTCAAAGCTGTACGATCATGTCTTTTAGGACATGTAGGAGTTATGGCGCTTAAAGTGTCAAAATTTACCATTTTTCATTATTTTTCCCCTGAATTTCAAAGATTAACTTGTCTGACACCATAAGACAAACTGCATCTAAACTTGGCACACATATTCAATAGCATATCTGCTATAATTCTATCGTTCAGATTTTTGATTCGTCAAAAAATATGGCTGCCATGGCTAAAAATAGAACATAGGGGTTAATTGCAGTTTTTTTTGCTAATAACTCAAAACTGGTTACAAATATCAAAATTGTGCCATTATTTAAAGGGATCAGCACCTCAAGATCTACCTGCTCTGAAATTTTCAAGAAGATCCAACAATTGATGTAGGAGTTATTGCCCTTTTTCTGTATTTTTTCATTTTTTTTCTCTTTTAAGCCCTATATCTTAAAAACTATACAAGATATTTCAAAAATTTAAATTGCATATGATTAAGCACATCAAGATCTGCATTTCATGTAATAAGGTCAAAGCTGTAGGATCATGTCTTTTAGGAGTTATTGCCCTAAAAGTGACAAAATTTACCATTTTTCAGTACTTTTCCCCTGAATTACAAAGATTAACTTGTCTGATACCATAAGACCAACTGCATCTAAACTTGGCACACATATTCAATAGCATATCTGCTACAATTTTGTTGTTTGGATTTTCGATTGGTAAAAAAAATATGGCTGCCATGGCTAAAAATAGAACATAGGGGTAAATTGCAGTTGTTTTGCTAATTACTCAAAAATGGTTTCAGATATCAAAATTGTGTAAGAATCAAAAGTGATCAGCATATGAAGATTAACCTGTCCTGAAATTTTGAAAAAGATCCTACTGCTGATGTGGAAGTTATTGCCCTTTTTCATAATGTTTGCCAAATTTTGCACTTATTAAGCCCTTTGTCTCGAAAACTTTATAAGATAATTCAGAGAAATTTAAATCCCATATGGTTAAGCACAATAATATCTACAGAACATGTGTATCTGTGTAGTTCAGGTGAGCGATTCAGGCTCCTATGAGCCTCTTGTTTAGAATTCTTTTCGCTGAAAAATGCTTTTCTTTATCTAAGTTTTAAATTTATTAGGTAAAGACCAAAAAATTTGACAACTAAGGAACCTTAGTGACCAATCAAAAAGTCAGAATAGTCTTTCCAAGTTGGATCATTAACTAGGAAGGAGATAATTGACAGACCTAACAACATATCACAACATATGGGACCCCTACCTGAAGCTGCATACCACATATCAAAAGCCTATGATTAGCAGTTGCTGAGAAATCTGCTACAGAAATTTTGATGACGTGCGGACAGACCAGTCAGAAACATTATACCCTTTGCAACTTTGTTGCATGGAATATAATTAATGGCAATAACTCTTATAAGGATTCATTAAACAACTTTTCTTTATCTGCAACAGTTTTTAATCTATAAGCCAATAACATGAAAAAGTGTTATTTTAATCTTTAAAGGACCATATTCCCAATAAGTGGTAATGCTGAAGTACTTACAGTATTTAATATTTCAGGGTTGATACCATGTGATTTGAGGTATATAAAGATTTTGTTGTTGACTTTGTTACACCTTTCACCAGTTCCAACCACCACAATGTCTACAAAAAAACCTTATAACTTGAAATATTTTATTATTATCAAACTAGTGGATCTTTCTGTGATCCCACTCTTTTAATTTCATGCTATTGGTTTGAAGTGTATTAAAAAGTTTAATTTTGTGAAGCATCTTATCTTAAATTGGTACAAAGCAAGAAAATCAATCTTCACTTGGTTTTATTTTCATTACCTGTAATATATGAATGACACTTATTCCCATAAACAAACTCCATTCTACATTTGGGAATTTGGGCTTATCAGTATTCATTATTCTGTGAAAATATTTCAATTCACAAGTACACGTATCAATTTTTGTGGATTATATATACCAGTAAATTTTATATTTGTGGATTCAAGAATTCATGGTTTTAAGTTTATCATTAAATTCAAATCCAAATTTGTTATTCTTACTTGCTGGGGATAAATTTCATGGTTTGCCAGGCCATAAAAACCATGAAAATCGACATACCCCCAAAAGAATCCACCGTACCCACATACAGTGGACTAAGGACAAGGGATTCCAGATCAGTTTTGTCAAAAATCTACATGAAAATTAAAAACTTTTTGGATGAAAAAGGGGGCTCCATCACTGGGAACACACCCTGCATCTCATGGTCTGCCACTGATACACATAGATATGAATGAAAACAACATCTAAAATTTGAGCTTAAGATAAATAACAGATGTAGAATATGTGATGATGGTGTTCAGGATATAACATCTATTTAGACGATGGTAATTCAAAAATCTGTGGTAAAAACACCAGCTTTTGTGGTTCAATGACTACGGTTGTCCTCTTTTCATTCTTTGTTACGTGTTGTTGACTTTAAAAACTCTATGACTTCTTCCTATTAATAACTTTATTGATTAGAGCTAAGACAACATGTTATAACTATAAAATCAGGGTTCCACTCATTTTGGACTTTTCAAGATTGATTTTATTATTTTCAAGGTCCTTTATTTAAAAAGAAAATCTTAAAAAAATAATTCCTTAAAAAACATTGATTTGACCTACATGTACAGTACACTCAGAGAGGATTGATTCTCATACTCTGATTTCAGTGTCCAGTGATTCACTGAGTTTCACAGAGTAAACTCTTTAAATTCTCCAAGGAATTTCTCCCATCTGGGAGAAATTTATTACCTTTTTCGGAGTATTTTGGAGTTGTTTATTACCTTGTGTATTATAAACATTTTCACCTGACAAGAAAGACAGGAAATAGGTGCTACTTCAAAAGGTTTTCAAGGCAATAAAAAACTCCAAGCACGGAGTAATTTATGACCCTTTGGAGGGAGTACTCCTAAAACCCTCCTAGATTTTTATGGCTTTTCTTGGAGTTTCCTGGAGTATTTAAAAAATTTCCCTCCGAAATCAGAGTATGAGAATCAATCCTCTCTGAGTGTACTGTACATGAACTGTCAATAAACAAGAATAAAATTCTAAGCTTTTCAATGATTTTTTTATAGGTTAAAGTCCTTTTGCAGGTCTCTGATATTCAAATTGAAATTCAACGACTTTTCCCGTTTTTTTTAAAGGATGAAGGGAACCCTGTAATATACATGTACTGTAAGTCCTACCTAATTTAGGCACCAACATAGGAAAAAGACACAATGATTCTTCAGTTATTGATTCAGCATTTTTAACCTAAAACATAAGAAAATGATTCATGATGATGGAGCTATAGATAATGAATATTTTAAATGCATTTTTTTTTCAAAACAGTATTATTCTCTTAAAAAAAGACTAACTCAAGTTGATTTACCATTACAATAAGAATATCTGACCATTATATGATGTGATGACAGAAAAATATTTCTTGAATCTTCTACTAACATATGTCATGTTTGTTGCAGCAAAATTATGAACCTTTCAAAACTTCAAATATAACTATTGTGTACATGTGTCAAGGTGTATAAAGTAATTGTCAAAGTATATGGCAGATACGCAGATCAGGAGGAGAAATTCCCTATGAGCATTCAAATTATTTTATAAGGTCAGTTTTTCAAATAATACAGACCACATCCTGTAAACATCTCCTTGGTCCTGAACATTTTTTCTACTTTTGTCACATACATTATAATCCAAATAAACAGGTAAACAATTTGAAAACTATGGTTTCTCAAATTGTGTCCCTTATTTCTTTGACTGTAAAGATTTATGGAGACTCTGTCATGTGCAATGTTTTCACATGACAATTGATCATGACTTACATTCCAGTGTAAAATATTCCTAGGGAAGATGGCAATAGGCCCAAACACTTGAGTACCACTACTCAAGGAAAATCCCATCTTACTATAACCATGGATATAGATATGGTTCGATTCATCTTCACGGGTGAGTAGCTGTAGCTCCGTCTTCATGTGATGACCTTCTGTATTCAATCTTCTTATTGCATTGCTGAAAACATAACAAAATCATCCACATACACTTAGGCCAAATAAAAAAATATGTGTTTTATCCAGTTTCCTATGCACCATCATGTTTTAATTGGCATTTGAAACAATGAATTGGAAATTAGCAACACGACGAGTATGCTATAGCTTGCAGAAACCGCTTACTCTTCTGGGGCACCTAGGTCACTCTTTTTCTTCTTCTTGTTCTTCCATACACGCCGGAGGTAACTCAGCGTTGAGAGTTATGCTCAGATTTTACGACTTAGGTTCGCGTTGTTGATTTCTGTTCGGATGATTTTGTGTTTTGTGTTCAGTAAATTAAACGGAATAATAAGACCAATCGATGTCTGGCCCTGCATTGCATGGCAAAACCTTGAACCTAGGCTAAACTAATCTATCAAACCGATCATGGATCAGTAATCGATCAGTTATCAAATTCTAATTGATTGATAAGACAACAGCAACTAATCGAACATTAATAGATCAAACTCCCTCCAGAGTTTGATTGATTCGTGATTGATAATTTGATTAGTAGATTGTGATCGATTAAAATCAAATATAAGGTATGGGCCAAATACAAGAAAAATTGCCATTTTTCACCTTCAAAATGCCATAACCCCTATCTGACAACATCGACCTAATGGAGACTTTTGTAGAGCTCAATTAGCTGAAGTTTTTAGCAAGCAACAGCTTTTCTCTAACTGCAATAGTTTTCATTCTACATGTATAGGCCAAAAGAACAAAAAAAATCCATTTTTCATCTTGAAAGGGCCATAACCCCTATACTAATACTAATATTTATTTGTTTAACAAATTTACAATAAATGGTTATAACACAATTGGTAAATAAGTGAGTACAGAATCGCACCAAGACGCAGCCCCGAAAACAATATTTGACGACAGAGATAAAATAAAAGAAAATTAAGAACTATATACCTGGAGCGGTAGTGACTTAGAGAAAAGTACATATTCATTTATACTTATTAAATGTTTTGGTTAATTTAACTCTTGACATTTTTTTATATACTCAATTACTGCTTTTATTATTATTAAAGAGTTGCTGTTCAATATGAAAGACATTTTGTTTTCAGTTATAAAATTGAAATCTTTATGAACATTTTTGACCTTTTGAGTAAGCTCTTGTCTAAATATATTGTAGGCAGGACAGTGGATGAAAAAGTGCATTTCATCTTCGATTTGTGACAAATTACATTTTAAACAGATTCTTTCACTTCTAGGAATATTGTTATATCGTCCTCTTTCTATTGCTAGACAGTGGGCACAATCTATATTTACAAATAAGAGGTGATTTGACAAATTCAAAATTGTAAAAAACACCAGGTATCTTTCCTTGAAATGCACATGGTCAATATCTTCGGTGCTGGATTTGGCTTCCCTGTTTGAAATTTTTGGTATTGAGTACTTATCGTTCAATACTTTTGGTTTTTGATCTTTCAATGCTTTAAAGTATTTTGTATACATGTACATGTACCTGCATCAGGGCTGTCAAGTTTTTATGAGCTGCATGCGTGAGATTCGACAAAAAATTAAAAGATAAAAGGAAAAAAATAAAAGATCAAAGAAATTTGCCGCCAAATTGCCGACTAGATGGGTGAGTCTCACGCGAGTTGCGTGACACTTGATGGGTCTGCTGCATTATTTTGAGATTTATATAACATGTATAACTTTCATCAAAAAATTCATGAAATTATGTGAGGAGCAATTGTAACATAAAATAGTGTCCGCTGTGAAATATTGTCTTGAGTGGCATTCACTCCTATGATGAAGTCCAAGGACGGAATAAAACGCTTAAGAGATATGAAATTTTGTCCTCTAGATTTTTCAGTGTTAAGTATGGCAGGGTGGACAAAATTTCAAAGGACACTATTTTGCTTTACACAATAAACTTGTCGGTTTGTTTCCCAGTACTGTTGTCGCAAAGTTTAGCTTCTCCAAATTTACTCTTAACTGTACTTACATTAAGTTAATCCGACAACACCGATTTAAACGGTGGAAAATTGGTTTAAATAACATGATACGATATTGTTCATGTGAAAAAAAGACTTATAATAAATATATAGAAACGTGACAACAACCACTATAAGCACCACCGTCTTATTGGTTCTTTAAATCATGTGACATGCGGGATGTACCAAATACATGAAAAGTATCCCGAAAAAGATGAAAAAGGAATAGTAATAAACACGTTGAAAATGATTCAAATTCATATGTAATGAATTCAAAATAATATAATTTTGCTAAAAGAATATTCTGAATAAAAATCTAAATGTAGAAACCTCAAAAACATTTTACGTTAGATAGGAAGAACCATGAAAAACGTACCAAGCACCACTAGGCCCGTTGGTCACTGAGATTGTGAAAATCTATGATCATCTATCAAAATTGTGTTAGGTTAAGCCTTCAATATTATATTGTGGTCCCGGGTCCAATGGACCATTGTTTATAAAAGAAAAAAAACTTGAGAGCCCCCCTTCATCTTCCGCTTAAAACTATAGCAAGGTTTAGAAATCTTGCAGGCACCATGGCCACTGCCAGCTTGACAAAAAAAAAAAGGATATAGCACCATGGGACCTAGTTCAAATCTAATGAAACCGTGTTAACGGGTCCATTTCATTTATGTCTATAATATTAAGTAGGTCCGGGGTCCATTATAATACTTTCAGAGAAAATTTCAAACCTCTATGTATAACATGGCTTTACATAGCATTCTTGCACCATGAAAACGAACCTTGCACCACGGGGCCTATGGACCCCAGGGGATAGTTCAATTCTATAAAACTTGTGTATGTGGATCCATATGGGTTTAGAATTTTAGATAGGTCCGGGGTCCACTGAATCACTTTCAAAGAAATTTCAAACCCCTACGTATTAAATGGCTTTACGTAGAAATTTTGCACCATGAAAACCAACCTTGCACCACGCGGCCTATGGGCCCCATAGATAGTTTAATTCTATAAAAAAAAATGTGTATGCGGGTCTAAATCCCTTTCAAAGAAAATTTCAAACCTCTATGTAAAACATGGGCCATTGGCTTTTAAGAATTATTGCACCATGAAAACGAACATTGCACCACGGAACTTTTGACCATCATGTATAGTTCAATTCTATAGAAATTGTGTGCGGGTCCATATGAGTATGGTTTAAAATTCTAAATAGGCCCGGGTCCATTGTATTACTTTTAAAGAAAATTTTGAATCATCGTGCATAACATGACTGTACTACGTGGAATTCTTGCACCATGGGTACGGACCTTGCACCACGGGGCACATGGGTCCCAGGGATGCTTCAAGTCTATCAAAATTGTGTATGTAGGTCCATAGGAGTTAGGCCTAGCATTCCAAATAGACCCGGGGTCCAATGAATCACTGTCAAAAAAAAAATTTCGAACCCTTATGCATTACTTTTATATAGAAATCTTGCACCATGGAAACGGACACTTTGCACCACGGGGCCTATAGGTCCCAGGAATAGTTCAAGTCTATTAAAATTGTGTATATAGGTCCATATGAGTTAGGCCTAGCATTCCAAATAGGTCCGGGGTCCAATGAATCACTGTCAAAAAAAATTCGAACCCTCCTGCATTTCATGTATAACTTTACTTTATATAGAAATCTTGCACCATGGAAACGGACTTTGCACCACCGGGCCTATAGGTCCCGGGGATGATTCAAGTCTATCAAAATTGTGTATATAGGTCCATATGAGTTAGACCTAGCAGTCGAAATAGGCCCAGGGTCCAATGGATTACTGTCAGAGAAAATTTTGAACCCTCGTATATAACATGACCTTATATAAAAGCTTGCACCATGGCAAGGGAGACTTTGCACCACGGGGCCTATGGGTCCCAGGGATGATTCAAATCTAACGAAATTGTGTATGTGGGTCCATATGAGTTAGGCCTAACATTCTAAATAGGTCCTGGATCCAATGGATCACTGTCAAAAAAAAATTCGAACCCTCATGCATTTCATATATAACATGACTTTATATAGAAATGTTGCACCATGGCAAGGGAGACTTTGCACCACGGGGCCTATGGGTCCCAGGGATGATTCAAGTCTAACGAAATTGTGTATGTGGGTCCATATGAGTAAGGCCTAACATTCTAAATAGGTCCGGGATCCAATGGATCACTGTCAAAGAAAAAATTGAACCCTCATGCATTTCATATATAACATGACTTTATATAAAAATGTTGCACCATGGAAACGGACTTTGCACCACGGGGCCTATGGGTCCCAGTGATAGTTCAAGTCTTTCAAAATTGTGTATGTGGGTCCATATGAGTTAGGCCTACCATTCTAAATAGGTCCTGGATCCAATGGATCACTGTCAAAAAAAAATTCGAACCCTCATGCATTTCATATATAACATGACTTTATATAGAAATGTTGCACCATGGAAACGGACTTTGCACCACGGGGCCTATGGGTCCCAGGGATGGTTCAAGTCTATCGAAATTGTGTATGTGGGTCCATATGAGTTAGGCCTTACATTCTAAATAGGTCCTGGATCCAATGGATCACTGTCAAAAAAATTTTTCGAACCCTCATGCATTTCATATATAACATGACTTTATATAGAAATGTTGCACCATGGAAACGGACTTTGCACCACGGGGCCTATGGGTCCCAGGGATGGTTCAAGTCTATCGAAATTGTGTATATAGGTCCATATGAGTTAGACCTAGCAGTCGAAATAGGTCCAGGGTCCAATGGATTACAGTCAGAGAAAATTTTGAACCCTCGTATATAACATGACCTTATATAAAAATCTTGCACCATGGCAAGGGAGACTTTGCACCACGGGGCCTATGGGTCCCAGGGATGATTCAAATCTAACGAAATTGTGTATGTGGGTCCATATGAGTTAGGCCTAACATTCTAAATAGGTCTGGGATCCAATGGATCACTGTCAAAAAAAAATCGAACCCTCATGCATTTCATATATAACATGACTTTATATAGAAATGTTGCACAATGGAAACGGACTTTGCACCACGGGGCCTATGGGTCCCAGGGATGGTTCAAGTCTATCGAAATTGTGTATGTGGGTCCATATGAGTTAGGCCTAACATTCTAAATTGGTCCGGGATCCAATGGATCACTATCCAAAAAAAAATTCGAACCTTCATGCATTTCATATATTACATGACTTTATATAGAAATCTTGCACCATGGAAACGGACTTTGCACTACCGGGCCTATGGGTCCCAGGGATGGTTCAAGTCTATCGAAATTGTGTATATAGGTCCATATGAGTTAGGCCTAACATTCTATATAGGTCAGGGATCCAATGGATCACTGTAAAAAAAAAATCGAACCCTCATGCATTTCATATATAACATGACTTTATATAAAAATGTTGCACCATGGAAACAGACTTTGCACCACGGGGCCTATGGGTCCCAGTGATGGTTCAAGTCTATCGAAATTGTGTATGTGGGTCCATATGAGTTAGGCCTAACATTCTAAATAGGTCCTTGATCAAATGGATCACTGTCCAAAAAAAAAATTCGAACCATCATGCATTTCATATATAACATGACTTTATATAGAAATGTTGCACCATGGAAACGGATTTTGCACCACGGGGCCTATGGGTCCCAGGTATTGTTCAAGTCTATCGAAATTGTGTATGTGGGTCCATATGAGTTAGGCCTAACATTCTAAATTGGTCCGGGATCCAATGGATCACTATCCAAAAAAAAATTCGAACCTTCATGCATTTCATATATTACATGACTTTATATAGAAATCTTGCACCATGGAAACGGACTTTGCACTACCGGGCCTATGGGTCCCGGGGATGGTTCAAGTCTATTAAAATTGTGTATATAGGTCCATATGAGTTAGGCCTAGCAGTCGAAATAGGTCCAGGGTCCGATGAATCACTTTCAAAAAATTTTGAACCCTCATTTGATTGTGGGCTGTGTCTCGTACACTTATTCCACATCTCATTATTTTCTATTGTATAACATTACTTTTATATAGAAACTTGCATCATTGAAACGGACCTTGCACCACGAAATTGTTTAAGTTGGTCCGTTTGATTCAGGGCTAAATTACTAAATACTAGTAGGTCAATGTTCACTTAATTACTCCCAATAACATTTTTGAACCCCTATTTGTTTGTGTTTTTTTTATAGCAATACTCAGGCTCAGGGATGGTTAAAGTCTATCAAAAATGTATATTATGTGGGTTCATATGAAATGGACCTACAGCTATAAATTGGTTCAGATTTCATGCAACCACAATTTGGAATCCTCCAAATATGGAGTGTATTTTATACGAGTCATAATAATCATTAGGAATTTTTTTTTACACAAAACGATTTTTTCAGCCTAAAGATAGGTCTATATAAGAGTCGGCATGAATTTTCAAAATATAACGAAAAAGTATTGTAAATTTTGGTTACAGAAAACTGCATACACACTAAAGCATATTTAAAATAGATGCTAAACTAATAACTGTTGGAAACAGTACTATATTGTATCTACAAACATTTTTGTGAACTTAAGTAAAAACAGGAGGAAATGGACCTTTTGCTTATGATACGATCTAGATAAACGACCTGAACAAAACTACTTCTATGTTTTAGAACTCTGACGCACGAGGGTTCGATTCCCTCCCTAGGCTTTATTAATTCCATGCTGGTGCAAAGTTGGGCAGAATGCCTAGTGGCCCCACGTCAGAGATTCTTTACTTGTTAGTTCTTCATTTTAATATCATATGTGACCTACCAACGAAGTCAGTCTGTTCGTACGTCATACACCAAGTGCGTTTTAATGAACTGATTTTCCTTATATTCATGAAATGTTGTACATATACATATATCTATAACCAATGTGCACAACACATTGAAGTTGTGGAATTCTAACATGTATTTGTCACTGAAGACTCAGTTGCTTGTTGTTGTTCTTTTAAAAGCCATTCCTTTTGTACATCTACTCCAATGATAAAACTCATAAACAAAAATTAGAGAATGTGGTACTTTATACACGCACTCAGTAACTAGCAAATTAAGGCTTTTTTGCTTTCCTTTATAAATGTTTTCTTTAATAAAATGTTATGATAAAAATCTCACGTCAAAAACTTTCCGCCTTTCTTAAAGCCTTTTTTTTTCAGAAAAAAAAATGTAACGTGTCAATATTTTAAAGGATGGGTAGCGATAAGGCCCTAATTTGGACCATCTAAAGGTGATAGAAAAAAATTGTCAATTTTAATTTTCCGCCTTTAGATGCGCCAAAATATTTGTTGCAGAGCCTGCTACTTTACTCTTTTTGTAGCTAAATAGTTTGTTCTTTCATAAATAGATAATCTTTTGTAGTTGCGCAAAAGAACAAGATGCAAAAGTGTAATATTAGAATAGATTTATTTTTCATGTCAATTTTATTTTGATTAAGAAAAAATGCTTTAAGATAAACCTTTATAAATTGTGTGATTACTATAATCTATTTTTACACATAAAGTCCAAAGAATAACACAACAGTCGGGCGAGAAGGTTTAACACTGGAAGAATCTTTTGTTTTTTTTGTTTTTACATGATAGTTTTGAATTTGAATTATGCGTTAATCTTGAAAATGTAAAAAAAAAACGAAACGAATCTTAGATATTATCAGCTATTGACTAAGAGGTTAAAAGTTAAGTCTTAAAGACTTTGCAATTTTCCAGTATGTCTTGCATGCGGAATCAGCTTTCACAAAAACGTGTTGTAGTAATGCACGTTATTGAAAAATGATATGGAGTTTGTTCCTCGTGTGCAAGACTATACTTCTGGAAAGGATATACAACACTCTTTTACTTCACTTTCCGTTATAGGCTTAATGTTAAAACATTTTGTTTGGTTTTTAAGCATCATTTTCTATTAAGTAGAATGAAGTATATACTACAGTCGACTCGTCAATTGTATAAAAATACAAGCATTCAAATTTAACACGAGACATTTGGTGACACTTTTCACCTACTATTTTTTTAATCTTTTATGGAAGGCTGAGAGGCTTATCGCAACTCATCCTATTTTGTGAATTGTAAAATTACTATATTAAAAGATGATGTTTCATCGGCATTTATTTTACATCTCAATACTTTTAGCATTTAGGTTGCAGTTTTCTTTAGGACCAACAGCAAAAAACCTCACACAAAAATGCCGCATCCCTATAATTTTCTCCTTGTCAAAGCGACCGTCTGTCTATCGGTCCACCCACAATGCTAAAAACGCCAAAACTTTCGTTTGTTATTTGTCAAAAATAATGTTACATTTCTCTAGCATGCGTCTATATAATATGTTTAGTAAACAAAATCTCTACATCATCAATATTTTGAGGAGCTAATACTCATTTTCTGCATGCACTTTTTATCGCATGCTTAAATATGGATACATAATTATTGTTCAGTCTGTCGAAAGTTGCTTCTCGTTTACTTCCTATTGTTCAAATAAGTATCATGTGAAAGTTCTCAAAATGTTTAACAAAAGCCCAAAAGAAGACCTGCGGACAAGGTTTCCGCTTGGAAAACATTGTCGCCCCTAGAGGACCCACGGACAATATCTCCGCGAGGAAAGCAAGTTAGCCCCGAGAAGACCCGCTGTCGGAACTTTCGCAGAGAAGAGAAGACAGGCGGACAGCTTCCACAAAGAAAGTCGACCCGCAGACAATGTCTCCGCGGGAAAAGCATCCTCGCCCTTGAAGACCCGCGACCGGGCTTTCGCGGAGGAAGATTACAGGCGGACAATTTCTTCATGGGTAAAGCTTTTTCGCCCAGATAAAACCTGCGGCCGAGGTTTCCGCTGAGAAAACATGTTTCCCGAGAGCTTTCGCGGATAAAACATCCTCGGCCCTAGAAGACCCGCGGCCGGAATTTCTTATCTCCCCACGATTAATTACCATAACGGTTGTTGTTGCAATAAGGATAAGAAAATGTATAATAAAAATTCAATTTAGTAATTTATTTGACCTTAATAATCCGGAAATGACTCGTATTGATATCTAGCAACCATGGAATATGTTTTGTTTTTTATGGTGGCATATTTCTGCCAACACATAATCATATACATAACTAGTTAATTAAGTAGATATCTAGTTATCTAACTAGATAAATATCTAGTTATTTAACTAGATAAATTATCTAGATATTTAACTAGATAATTAAGTGGTTATCTAGTTATTTAACTAGATATTTAACTAGTTAATTAAGTAGTTATCTAGTTATTTAACTAGATATTTAACTAGTTAATTTTAATATCATAACGTGAAAAAATGCATGTTAGCGCTTGTAACTGCCATTATTATATTATTATTCACCTCTTTTTTAAGAGGTTATCTAGATATTTAACTAGATAACTACTTATTATCTAGATATTTAACTAGATATTTATCTAGATAATAAGTAGTTATCTAGATATTTATCTAGATAAATATCTAGATAACTACTTATTATCTAGATAATTATCTAGATATTTATCTAGATAAATTATCTAGATATTTATCTAGATAATTTATCTAGATAATAAGTAGTTATCTAGATATTTATCTAGATAAATATCTAGATAATTTATCTAGATAAATATCTAGATAATTATCTAGATAAATATCTAGATAATTATCTAGATAAATATCTAGATAATTATCTAAATAATAAGTAGTTATCTAGATATTTATCTAGATAAATATCTAGATAATTTATCTAGATAAATATCTAGATAATTATCTAGATAATAAGTAGTTATCTAGATATTTATCTAGATAAATATCTAGTTAAATATCTAGATAATAAGTAGTTATCTAGTTAAATATCTAGATAACCTCTTAAAATAGAGGTGAATAATAATATAATAATGACAGTTACAAGCGCTAACATGCATTTTTTCACGTTATGATATTAAAATTAACTAGTTAAATATCTAGTTAAATAACTAGATAACTACTTAATTAACTAGTTAAATATCTAGTTAAATAACTAGATAACCACTTAATTATCTAGTTAAATATCTAGATAATTTATCTAGTTAAATAACTAGATATTTATCTAGTTAGATAACTAGATATCTACTTAATTAACTAGTTATGTATATGATTATGTGTTGGCAGAAATATGCCACCATAGTTTTTCACTAAGAAGTAAACTAAAATATAAATTAAAACTGTTATTCATTTTTACAATATAAAAAGTTAATGTTACATGTATTTTTCCCCTAATATTAATGGAAATACTCAATTGTTTTTGGTGATAATACTGTATCTTAGTTACAATAAATTCCTTAATATATGATTACACCAGGAACTTGTGAGTCACTATTCAATCAGTAAACCCCAATTTAAACCAATACTGACTTTTGTAGAGCTTAATAAGCTGAATGTTTTAGCAAGTAACATCTTTTCTCATCTGACATCTTCGACTAAATGGAGACTTTTGTAAAGTACAGTGAGCTGAAGGTTTAAGAAAGCAACAGCTTTTCCCTAGTCCACAATAGTTTTCATTCTATAGGACAAAAACATGGAAAATAAAGAAGGAATGCGTCCATGGGACACAAATGCCCCCGCAATGAACCAAACAGAAAGTGGAAGTCTCACAGGTCTGAAAGTTGCTTAGGACATACAGATTGTCATACTGAACTATCGTACACAGTTTCAAATCATTCCCATGTATGGCTTCTCAGAAAAGCTTGACGGAAACTTTCAAGTCGATTTTCATAGATTTTCATATCGGCCCACCCACCCAAAACAGGAAGTAGAGGTCCGACAGGTCTGAAAGTGCCTTAGGTCGTACAGTTTGTCATACTAAACCATCCTACTAAGTTTCAAATCATTCCCATGTACGGTTTATGACAAAAGCAAGACGGAAATTTGTTCGGATGGACGGACGGACGTACGGACATGAGTAAAACTTAATGCTCCCCCGACATGTCGTCGCGGGGGCATAAAAATGCTATTTTTGACATTTAAAGAGAGAAAACCACTATAAGGGGTCATCTGACATGTTCGACCCAATGGAGACTTTTGTCTAGGTGAGCAAACAAGAGGCTCCCAGGAGCCTGAATCGCTCACCTGGTCTTGATGTCAACCCTATAAAAACTTTTCTAGAGCTAAATGAGCTAAACATTTAAGCAAGTAACAGCTTTTCTTCATCTACTATAGTTTCATTCTGTAGCCATAGGCCCAAATCATGAAAAAATGTTATTCTAGGGGCCAAATCCCCTATAAGGAATCATCTGACAATTTCGACCTTATGCAAACTTTTGTAGCGCTAAATGAACTGAACATTTAAGCAAGCAACAGCTTTTTTCTATCTGCTATTGTTTCATTTTAAAGGCCAAAAACATGAAAAAAAAACATTATTTCAAGGGCCGTAACCCCTAAAAGGGATCATCTGAGAACTATCACCCTATGAAGACTTTTGTAGAGCTAAATGAACTGAACATTTAAGCAAGCAACAGCTTTTCTCTAACTGCTATAGTTTTCATTCTATAGGCCAAAAACATGAAAAAACGTCATTTTAGGGGCCGTTACCCCTAAAAGAGGTAGTCTGACAACTTTGATCTTATGGAAACTTTTGTAGAGCTAAATGAACTGAACATTTAAGCAAGCAACAGCTCCTCTCTATCTGCTATAGTTTTCATTCCATATGCCAAAAATATGAAAAAAGTTATTTTAGGGGCTGTAACCCCTTTAAGGGTCATCTGACAACTTCAACCCTATGGAGACTTTTGTAGGGCTAAATGAGCTGAACATTTAAGCAAGCAAAAGCTTTTCTCTATCTGTCATAGTTTTCATTCTATGAGCCAAAAACATGAAAAAATGCTATTTTTCACCTTTAAGGGGCCGTAACTCATGTAAGGGGTCATCTGACAACTTCGACTTTATAAATACATTTGTAGAGCTTTTGATGCTGAAGCAGTAGCGTGGCATCAGATTTCTTCTATCTCTTATACTTTTTGATTTACAAGCCAAAAACAGTAGTCTGACCCCCCGGTCTATTTTTCGTAACGGCAGTCATGTTGTTTAGACGGCGGTCACTATTTGTGCAATCTTGGTAGAGGACATCCCATAGATGAAGTGTGCAAAGTTTCAAAGCAATCCCTTCAGTCGTTTCGGAGGAGAAGATTTTCAAAGAAAAGTTAACGACGACGACGGACGACGACGGACGCCAAGTGATGGCAATAGGTCAAGGTGAGCTAAAAAAGGTCATCCGAAAACTTCCACCAAATGGAGATTTTTTTATAGAATTTCTCAAACTGGACATCTATTCAAGCAAAACTTTTATCTGTCTGTAATGGATTTCATTCTGTGAGCCAAAATACTTCTTTGGCCATAGCCCCTTAAAGGGGTCATTTGACAACTTCGAACCAATGGACAATTTTGCAGAGCTAATTGTGCTGAACATTTAAGCAAGCAACAGCTTCCCTCTATCTGCAAAAGTTCCCATTATAATTATATAGGCAAAACATGAAAAACGTGATTTTAAACTAAAAGGGCCATTACGTCTTAAAGAAATTATCTGACAACTTCGACTCAAAAGAACCATAGAGTCATCAGATTTGTTCTAAAACTTTAAAGGTGATTTTACCCCAATTTGATATTTTAGCGATGGCGACCATGTTTTTTGTTGAATCAAACATCAAAAACAATTATAGTTTTGTAAACGCCACCACAAATAACAATCATACTAAGCTGGTTGCACTTCGTCGATCGGTTTTAAAGAAACAAGATTTTGAAAGTTGAAAAGACGACAGACGACGGATGCCAAGTGATAGCAATATATATATCACATAACTTTTGTCCAAGTGAGCTAAAATAAGGATATATGTCCAAATTGAATGAAGACATGATGCCCTCCCATGCAACCAGCCTTTGAACCGTAAATACGATTACATGCAGTGGGCAAAATATGTAATAAAGACATTTTATGCTCATATGCAACATAACCTAATTAATGCATAAGTAAATAACTGTTAATTGTAATTGCCTGCGAAGGTTCTTGAATGGTTTATTGGTTTAAAGAAACTATAACAAATATCATTCATAAAGTTGATATTACAGCTGCAGTTTTTGGTTATTCCAGTTTTTTCTAAAAAGATGTCGCGATAATATCATATTTCCTTTATGGAAAAATAGCTTCAACCTGTTGGTATAAAACCTGATATGGGACGGACGGACCAACGGACAGACCAGAACACCATGCATATGCCCATCTACTTTCGCAGACAGAAAAAGCTTTTGATGATAAAGGTCCTTCAGAAAGAATTCAATTTATAATGTGGGAAACCAGTATATAGAAAGATAGCAAAAATGGCATGAAGAGACAAAACTAATTCAAATTGTCTGACAAATCTGATGCGCGTTTTGCTTTGAAAAAAAACCAATCTAACTCTGGATGAAAATTTCAAGAATTTCAAGAGCAAAATGATAAACACAATTTGTTAGCATTTTATCCGTTTGATTACAAGAGGGTACCAATAACTTATCCACAACTCCTACTAAATTACTCAATAGATTTTAACCACTCAATGAAATTTCATGAAATTTCATAGAATGTTTGTGACATAATGTAGATGTGCAACATCCATTATAAAATATAGTCAATTCGTGGGGTGCGGTGTGTGTATATTTTTAAGCTGCAGTTCGCAGTTTTCTTGTTTTACACTAAAAGACCAGAAGAGTTTCATATGAAATAGCAGGGATTTAAAAGAAATCAATTCTAATGCAACTACCGAATACAAACAGCTCTTTTAAACCGGTTGGGTTGTTCCGTTTTGTTTAAAACACTAAACGTGGATTTCTTGATAAGAAGGGCGCATAATATATCAAAAAGTACTTTGTAAATAAAAGAACTGCTTTTCCTTGTACATTAGCATGTAACGTATAAGACTAAGATCTTACAGGTCAATCCCGACTAATTACGATATACTTCTATAGCTTAGCATGTATTATTTAAAAAGAATTTAATCAACTCTTGGGCCAAGTGCATAATAATGCTTGGTTCGTTTTTGTGACCATTCCTGAGGACAATAGGCACCAAAGGAGTGGTGTTAGGTCCGTTTTTTGTGTATGCAGGATTTTCATATAAATCATAAATAAACGGAGTTTTAATTCATTAACAATGACCCAAAGGACACAGGACCAAGTAAAGCCCCGTGGTTGTAGGTCATTTTCATGGTGCAACATTTCTATATTAACCAATGTTATAGACGAGGGTTCGAATATTTTTTTTGACAGTGATCCATGGGATCCCGGACCTATTTAGAATGTTAGGCCTAACTCATATGGACCCACATACACAATTTCGATAGACTTGAACCATCCCTGGGACCCATAGGTCCCATGGTGCAAAGTCCGTTTCTATGGTGCAACATTTCTATAAAAGGTCACGTTATATATGAAAATGCATGAGGGTTCGATTTTTTTTTGGACAGTGATCCATTGGATCCCGGACCTATTTAGAATGTTAGGCCTAACTCATATGGACCCACATACACAATTTCGATAGACTTGAACCATCCCTGGGACCCATAGGCCCCGTGGTGCAAAGTCCGTTTTCATGGTGCAACATTTCTATATAAAGTCATGTTATATATGAAATGCATGAGGGTTCGAATTTTTTTTTTGACAGTGATCCATTGGATCCCGGACCTATTTAGAATGTTAGGCCTAACTCATATGGACCCACATACACAATTTCGATAGACTTGAACCATCCCTGGGACCCATAGGTCCCATGGTGCAAAGTCCGTTTCTATGGTGCAACATTTCTATAAAAGGTCACGTTATATATGAAAATGCATGAGGGTTCGATTTTTTTTTGGACAGTGATCCATTGGATCCCGGACCTATTTAGAATGTTAGGCCTAACTCATATGGACCCACATACACAATTTCGATAGACTTGAACCATCCCTGGGACCCATAGGTCCCATGGTGCAAAGTCCGTTTCTATGGTGCAACATTTCTATAAAAGGTCACGTTATATATGAAAATGCATGAGGGTTCGATTTTTTTTTTTGGACAGTGATCCATTGGATCCCGGACCTATTTAGAATGTTAGGCCTAACTCATATGGACCCACATACACAATTTCGATAGACTTGAACCATCCCTGGGACCCATAGGCACCGTGGTGCAAAGTCCGTTTCCATGGTGCAACATTTCTATATAAAGTCATGTTATATATGAAATGCATGAAGGTTCGATATTTTTTAACAGTGATCCATTGGATCCCGGACCTATTTAGAATGTTAGGCCTAACTCATATGGACCCACATACACAATTTCGATAGACTTGAACCATCCCTGGGACCCATAGGCCCCGTGGTGCAAAGTCCGTTTTCATGGTGCAACATTTCTATATAAAGTCATGTTATATATGAAATGCATGAAGGTTCGATATTTTTTAACAGTGATCCATTGGATCCCGGACCTATTTAGAATGTTAGGCCTAACTCATATGGACCCACATACACAATTTCGATAGACTTGAACCATCCCTGGGACCCATAGGCCCCGTGGTGCAAAGTCCGTTTTCATGGTGCAACATTTCTATATAAAGTCATGTTATATATGAAATGCATGAGGGTTCGAATTTTTTTTTGACAGTGATCCATTGGATCCCGGACCTATTCAGAATGTTAGGCCTAACTCATATGGACCCACATACACAATTTCGATAGACTTGAACCATCCCTGGGACCCATAGGCCCCGTGGTGCAAAGTCCGTTTTTATGGTGCAACATTTCTATATAAAGTCATGTTATATATGAAATGCATGAGGGTTCGAATTTTTTTTTTGACAGTGATCCATTGGATCCCGGACCTATTTAGAATGTTAGGCCTAACTCATATGGACCCACATACACAATTTTGATAGACTTGAACCATCCCTGGGACCCATAGGCCCCGTGGTGCAAAGTCCGTTTTCATGGTGCAACATTTCTATATAAAGTCATGTTATATATGAAATGCATGAGGGTTCGAATTTTTTTTTTGACAGTGATCCATTGGATCCCGGACCTATTTAGAATGTTAGGCCTAATTCATATGGACCCACATACACAATTTCGATAGACTTGAACCATCCCTGGGACCCATAGGCCCCGTGGTGCAAAGTCCGTTTTCATGGTGCAACATTTCTATATAAAGTCATGTTATATATGAAATGCATGAGGGTTCGAATTTTTTTTTTGACAGTGATCCATTGGATCCCGGACCTATTTAGAATGTTAGGCCTAACTCATATGGACCCACATACACAATTTCGATAGACTTGAACCATCCCTGGGACCCATAGGTCCCATGGTGCAAAGTCCGTTTCTATGGTGCAACATTTCTATAAAAGGTCACGTTATATATGAAAATGCATGAGGGTTCGATTTTTTTTTGGACAGTGATCCATTGGATCCCGGACCTATTTAGAATGTTAGGCCTAACTCATATGGACCCACATACACAATTTCGATAGACTTGAACCATCCCTGGGACCCATAGGCACCGTGGTGCAAAGTCCGTTTCCATGGTGCAACATTTCTATATAAAGTCATGTTATATATGAAATGCATGAAGGTTCGATATTTTTTAACAGTGATCCATTGGATCCCGGACCTATTTAGAATGTTAGGCCTAACTCATATGGACCCACATACACAATTTCGATAGACTTGAACCATCCCTGGGACCCATAGGCCCCGTGGTGCAAAGTCCGTTTTCATGGTGCAACATTTCTATATAAAGTCATGTTATATATGAAATGCATGAGGGTTCGAATTTTTTTTTGACAGTGATCCATTGGATCCCGGACCTATTCAGAATGTTAGGCCTAACTCATATGGACCCACATACACAATTTCGATAGACTTGAACCATCCCTGGGACCCATAGGTCCCATGGTGCAAAGTCCGTTTCTATGGTGCAACATTTCTATAAAAGGTCACGTTATATATGAAAATGCATGAGGGTTCGATTTTTTTTTTGGACAGTGATCCATTGGATCCCGGACCTATTTAGAATGTTAGGCCTAACTCATATGGACCCACATACACAATTTCGATAGACTTGAACCATCCCTGGGACCCATAGGCACCGTGGTGCAAAGTCCGTTTTCATGGTGCAACATTTCTATGTAAAGTCATGTTATATATGAAATGCATGAGGGTTCGAATTTTTTTTTTGAAAGTGATCCATTGGATCCCGGACCTATTTAGAATGTTAGGCCTAATTCATATGGACCCACATACACAATTTCGATAGACTTGAACCATCCCTGGGACCCATAGGCCCCGTGGTGCAAAGTCCGTTTTCATGGAGCAACATTTCTATATAAAGTCATGTTATATATGAAATGCATGAGGGTTCGAATTTTTTTTTGACAGTGATCCATTGGATCCCGGACCTATTTAGAATGTTAGGCCTAACTCATATGGACCCACATACACAATTTCGATAGACTTGAACCATCCCTGGGACCCATGGTCCCATGGTGCAAAGTCCGTTTTCATGGTGCAACATTTCTATGTAAAGTCATGTTATATATGAAATGCATGAGGGTTCGATTTTTTTTTTGGACAGTGATCCATTGGATCCCGGACCTATTTAGAATGTTAGGCCTAACTCATATGGACCCACATACACACATTACTAAGAATTAGTTCGGTTTAAGGGAGATAATCCAATCTGAAAACTTTTTTCTTTCTTCTAAAGAACGATAACTCGTCCTCGAACAGTAGGAGTCCGCGATAAAGTTTATTCCTTGAGATAAGATGTTGGTTTGCTATCTAACCGCCCGCTATGGTGTTGAAATTGTGTGACTGGATTATTAAAACCATATGTTCAAAATTGTTCCTATATAGTAATAAATTTATCATTCTGTGTCTTTCAAAAGAAACGTTCAATCATGTATTGATTTTTTCCCCAAGTTGATCGGGATCGATGTTAAAGTATGTGATATTTTTGTTCGAAGCGTTAAGAAATCGAGCTTTTGGGTTTATCAAAAAATAGTCTTAAAAAGAAACAAAGGAATATAATATAAAAACATGTAAAATAATTTGTTTTTTTTTACTTTATTTTCTCACAAAGGTAGGCTTAAAACATTGTGCGTACAGTATTTCACAAAAAATATCAATTTAGTTACATTTAGGACCATTTACTATAGGCATTTGACTGTAATTAGACCTATAAATATTTTAATTTGACATAATACCTAATGTTGATCAATGTGCATCATTTTAGAAGACATTAGTTTATTCATCATTTTTGTTTTGCACTGTATCGTTAACTTTTTTGTTCCGGAGTTTGATAGATTGACAACTGTTCATAGTTCTTACAAAAATAATTCTTTAATTTCTATAAAATATACACATAAACGTATTTTTACTAAAAACTTGATATTATTTACTAAAGCTAGTGTCAATCTATTTGGTCTATGAGTACTTATTCAGTGTTATTTTTTATTCCTCAATTCTTCATGTAAACTTTAAAACCATCTTTAATGAAAAAGTAGTTAAAATTTGTTCACTTGCCAAGTCAGAATATTTTTAAAATTGCGTAAATTTAATTATATATCAAAAAGCTTCTTTGACATTAATCTTTGTTCCTACATTTCCTACATGGTCATACATATTTCTGTTCGAGCATGGAGATATGATATCATTTGAGCTATTGTTTGTAAATTATAAAGACACAAATATTCATGCTTGTATAGGTACTCCTGAAATATTGTTTGTTAGCTTGGACTTGCTGTCCAGACAAATTGGTGTATAGCTAAATCTCATATTCTGTATACGGTTAAACAAGCTGTATCTGCTTTTAGTTTTTGAATTCGGTTCACAAATAAAAAGAGGCATCTAAACTATCGACGAGTTAAGCAAAGATATGTCAAGAAAATAAGATAATTCTAAACCAAAGGAATCAAATTTGAATCCTTTTACATTGTTTTATAGTTGACAAGCAATGAGCTTTATTTTGCTACATGTTGAATTATTAAATTTTCTAAAAAAAAATTGGAAAGCAAATGCTATGAAACGGATTTAAAGTATAAAACCGAACAAAACAGATACAAACAACAACAAACGGGCTTGATCGAGGTTCTGTCCTATATATAAACGTTACAATTTTATCAGATACCATTTTAAGGAATCACTTTTCTTTTATGTCATTTTAATCGAAAAAGAGTTACTTTAAAAATCCGAAGTTCCATACCGTTGACAAACAATTGAAAATTTCTACGCTTGTGCTTCTAATCTCCATCCTTATTTGAGTATCAAATTATCTAAATTATAGCATAACAAATATGAAATTAGCTAAGGAAATTTCTCAATGATTTTACTCCGGAAGTCTTTTTTTTAGTACAATGATGTAGCATATAGTAAACCGAGGAAGAAAGGCGTGAATTTGCCAAAAAAACTGTACGAAATTACGCAATTTTCCACGAAAAGGGGTTTCCAACCCTATGATCGCTCGATCTCTGGATCTGCCACTAAGTTAATAGTCGAATAGCTTTCAATGGGGTTGTCATTAAAAAAGACTTATAATTCAGTTCTGTATCAGTAAAAAAAATCTTAATTGCAATAATCTTAATAATAAAAAAAATCTTAATTACAATTTATTTATTTTTTTTAAGTAAAGAATTTAAAACTTCATTTATCTGTTCCAATAAATTCACAACCATTTCTACACCATCCATATTTTATCATGAAGTCATTTGCTTTAATAATTAACACTTATCTAGCAATTAAACAATGTCACCAGGACGCAGATCCTTGTTATCAATGGATCACAGCATGTCTCAATCAGTAGTCAAAATTTTCAAAAAATACTTAAAATTGACAATTTTTAATTTGAATTGGAAGTGGTTTAACCATGCCATAGAAAAATATAACAAATACCATTAAAAAGTTTGAAGTTGACTCTACATAACGGTAACAGGGCCTTTCCAGAAAATAAATGCTAAATATTTTTAATCTCGATTCAAAGATACCAACAATAGCAGATTCTTAGAATTTTTCAATACATTGCGTTGCAAGTTTCTAAGAAATTATAGGGTGTAAAAAACTTAAATTGGAAGTAAATTAATAATCAAATTTCCCTTTATAACCAACATCATTTGAAAGCTTAATAATAAGCCCATCCGTTGATAACAGGGCCTTGACGAAATTCCTAGTAGAACATACTTTAATAGTCAGTTGAAACAAAAACCATACACAAATCCTTTATACGATTTTTCGTTACTTGATCGGCAAAATTGACGCATGCGCATTGTCGACCGAACGAATTCTTAGTAATGGTTTATTCAATAGGAAGAGCTTATTACACATGCAGTTATATATTCTAATTCAAACAATAAATATACTTGTAAAACAATCAAATAACTCAGGGAGGTTTTTAACATTAAATTTTAAACTATATTTGAATATAAACTTTACACAAGTTCTGGCAATAATTAGCATCCACTTGCTTTTGATAAGGTGTTGAGATAGCATGATAGGTGTACAAAGAAACTGGAAGGAGTTCGAACTGATTAGGGGATAATACTAATAACAATTACTTGCATTTGAAAAAAAAGATGATCAAATTTAAATTAAAAAGTCTGTTTTGAATAATTTAATTTAACAAAAAGATTGGACAAAATGCAGTGTCTTGTAGTATTTTAATAGTTTTAAAGTGTTCAATTACCCTGTAAAATATTTTTTTTCTGTTTTAAATTTGAATACTAGTCATAAAGATAATCATAACCAAGAATGGGTTTGATTTTATATGTGCAGGATATTCACTTTTTTGTAAAACAACGAGAAATTTGTACATGTATTTGAATGTTTGATAAATAGATGGACAAATAAGCTAAAATCTTCGTAGATAATTTTACTCGTTCCCGGAATAAACTAAGACTCAAAGATTTGGCGATGAAGGTTTTTTTTTCCATCATTTATGATTAGGCATAGTTATATCTTTGTATTGTTTTTTTTTAAAATAAAATGAATAAATGCCAGAAAATTACATATTAAGAGATGGGTAGTTCACCGTGTAATAAGCTTTTTTCGTTGATTTCGTAACTTTGTAATAAAAAGATATTTATCTAATGTGATTTTAATAACTGAAGTGCTCAATTATTATAAAAAATATTTACCCGATTGGAAACACGCTTTCTGGAGATAAGTCTCTCTACTTTATACTCTTCTGGTAAAACTGCTCTACGTTCCACTTTCTCCTTCTTAAGGCACAACTGCTCACCATAGCAAAGCTCCCTCCAGTTGATATCACGCTTTCTACGCAATTGCATTGAGAACGCCATCCTCGAAGAATATGTTGTACTTTAAGGAACATGTACGTCCAACTGCGAGGCCATATGTTTTTTTTTAAATGACTGTCACATTTATTGCAGTTTTCCTGTTCTGTTTCATAATTTCAGTGTCTAGATTAATATTACCTATCGTATTTATCAATAGAGACCATAAACGTTCATGACGGGGCGTTTTGACATTATACAATATAATGTTTAATCTAATTTATGATATTTTTACAGATCCACGCTTATACTGTGACAAATACCTAAATTTAACAAGATTTGAAAGACTTAAACTGTCCATTTACAATTTATATAATTTAAAAAACCATTTAAATAAACAGTCCATGTATTTAAGCAGTAATTGTCATTAAATATCTAAATAAAAATAATTAATTGATAAGAAAATAAACAAACAAACTTAAAAACCAAGGAATTCGAAGGGCCAGTCGGCAAAGAATCTAAGTTTTTTTTAAATATTCAACAGATTTTCATGAAATTTTGATATGCGATTTTTCAAATAGAGTCTTAATAACATGTGTAAAACTTCAAATCTTTATTCCTTAGTAGTTGTTTTATTTTGTTACAGTACTGTTTACAAAAAAAAAAGATGACGGACACATTGAAAACTATAAGCCTATATGAATAAATAAACCAAAATTTCGACTTTATTATAACTGAAATGTAATATATTATATAAATCTCTTGTAGTATGGATCTTTAAGTTCTCAAGTAATTGTTTAACATTTTAGCACATTCATGATACTCCATGGTGGTCTTATCTGATCAGTCAGTGTCGGCAAATTTTGATATGATGCAATCAATTTGGTAAAAAAGTCTGTAAAATATGTTGTTTTTAAATGAATTTGGAAGTGACTTATCAAACTGCTAAAATTACCAAAGTTTCATCAAAAGAAAATTCAAAGTTTTAACTTTTCTAATATAACAGGGCCTTGACGATCTAACAATAAGAAGTATTTTTAATCTTCAAAATAAACTGATACTTGATACCAAATTCTACGACTTTTCAATAGAATATATAGGAGAAAAATTGCATTTTCCCTATTGATTTCAAATGCAATTGGAAGTAAATTAACGTTTTCAAAACAATTTTTAAGTTGTACCAACGTAAAGAAGAATAGTTAAGCTTTTCAAAGATAACAGGGCCTAGAAAAAAATCTGAGGATATCATAGTTTAAATGACTGATGAAAAAAAAGTTATACAGAAATCCTTTAGACGATTTCATCGATAAAGCTGAGATAAACTGGCGCATGCGCATTAATGACCGAACTGATTCTTAGTAATGATTTCGATAGACTTGAACCATCCCTGGGACCCATAGGCCCCGTGGTGCTAGACCCTTTTTTCGTTGGCTATATAAACCGTTTTACTGATGGTGCTCGATGGTGCTTATAATGGTTGTTGTACGTAAACTGGTTCCTATTTATAACTCGAAAAAAAAATAAAGGGGATGAATAAATGGGGGAATGTAGCGAACTTTACATATTTAGCAAGTGCCTAAAACGTGTAGCATATTTCCGAACTGGACGCGAGAGTCAAAAGCCCGAAACCTGTAAACAAAAACAAGAACAGCACGAACACAAAACACAAAATCATCCGAACAGAAATCAACAACGCGAACCTAAGTCGTAAAATCTGAGCATAACGCTCAACGCTGAGTTACCTCCGGCGTGTATGGAAGAACAAGAAGAAGAAAAAGAGTGACCTAGGTGCCCCAGAAGAGTAAGCGGTTTCTGCAAGCTATAGCATACTCGTCGTGTTGCTAATTTCCAATTCATTGTTTCAAATCCGGTGAAGGAAGACAAAACAAAACTATGACAAACCAAAATCAGATAGCATACATGTGATTCTCCCGCCGGGAGACAAAATCTCCCGACTTTTTTGTCCATCTCCCGTTCTCCCGACTTTTTGTGTAATCTCCCGCTTTTCAAGACATGACAAAATTTTAGTTTTATAGACATTTTAATTGTTCAGTCATAAGACATTTCCGGTGTTTTAGGGGTTTGTCAATTAGGTAGACGTTGATTTAACAGGTAAGGGTGTTAAAGGTTTATTGCCATAATTGACCTGATGATTGTATCAACAGTTTGAGATAAACCAGTGAAGCCATGTATATTTGGCACACGCTAGTGCCCTAAAATGACATTGAAATGCAATTTTAATGAGCGTTGAAAATCTCCCGCTTTTTTGTCCAATCTCCAGCCAAAAAAAATCAAAATCTCCAGCTTTGTCATCACGGATCCGTCACATGTATGAGATAGAAATTCCATATTTGTCTACCGGAAAATTTCTTGAGAGAACTGACACTCGCGGCAACCGAGGAGCAATATACTAGTAACCATGTGCCGTTAGCAATTTCTGTGACCGTTTAGACATTTAAAATAGTTGAAATCCTTTAAATAATGACACGGAAACCTTGCAATATGCTACAAAGTAAAAACTAGTAACATTGGACAAAGAATGCAAAGCAGACATCTCAGATGGAGGTTTGGTGCCATAAAACCTGGTTTAACCCACCATTTCGTTTGAAATGCCTGTACCAAGTCAGGACCATTGTGATCCACCCATTCTCCGGTGTGACTGATTCGTTTTTGTCATTTTCTCTGGACTATGAGATTGATCATTCAAGTTCGGTAGTTTTGTTATTACCTTTGTTGTTAAATTGTATTAATGTTGTATTGTTTGCATTTTTGTATGCTCATGTTGCACACTGTGCCTGAGTTTATTAATAAAATCTTGAATCTTGAATCTTGAACCTTTCTTTCACACCGCTGAACATACATAGTGACAATCATTACAGAACCACAAAACAACACAATTTTTTAGGCGTGGAACGGACCAGGGTAGTGAGGAGGTCAGTGGTGTGAAGGAGGTGGAAAAGAAAATATGAAAATTTTCAATATCAGAACATTTGATCCAAATGAAAAAAAAAACAAAAAAACTTATTACTCGAAATTCTAAAATATACACCTACTCTTTAACCTAACCATAGACCTGTATATTAAATATAATGACAATTTAATATACAGGTCTATGACCTAACATATTGGAGAACGACATGTCGGTACAGAAGAATTTTGTAAAAAAACAAAATTATAAAGTTCCAGGGAAAAAAATTCTAAGCTTGACGTCACGCATGTTTCGTGAAGATAAAATATTACACTTCAAACACTATTTGGATACAAAGAGCCGATGATGATATCAAGCAATAAACCAAAATTATGACGAAGTGAATAGAGAAATTAATATCAATTTGAATATGCAAACGAATGCAATGGCCAATCAACAATGCAGAACAAATTTAAAACTTACTAGCATTCCGAAAATGGGAGCCAAAGTCATTTAGAACATTAACCATATTACTTCGTTTTCAACACTTCCAAGTGACATAAATTTGTGAAAGAAAATATACCAAGAGCAAAAAAAAGGATGCGCTTTGATTCGAGGACGAAGCTCAAACAAACGACATAACGACAGGCCGTTCCATACTCAGAAAACTAAAATCACAAGCAAGAAAACTATGAGTAAAATTGGGGTGTCTCGCGTTGAAATATTTAAAAAGCTATAACACTAGTGCTCTTACTGTATATCTAGTTATCCCCAAAAACAACTAAATATATTAAAAAAACTTAACCATGTTTACCGACAAAAAACTTATTAAAAGTAGCTCTAGATCTGTATATTACGTTCGTGTACATGTTCCGGTCTTATAAAAAACTGTGTACATATCTTGATATTGTTTATCTGTTATGCTATATGATATCAAAGCATATATCTTGCAACCTCTTTGAAGTTTCCACGATTATGTAAAAAGATATATTTTGATAATCATTTATGAAGCATTTACTTTTATACCATAAATCACCCAAAACGTCTGAATTACAAAAGTTAACCAGCATTTTCAATTAAAAAAATGGCCAAGATATAAAACAAGTGTATTTTTTTTATTCGCTCAAAGACAATCCTACAAAAAAAACGACCCCCAAAATACAATGCAAAAACGTCTTTTTATGTATAAAAAAGGATTTCTTTCAGTGTTATATGTACAAGTTTAAGGTTGCCACATATTAATGTCTTAGAGTGTAATCCATATTGACATTTTCCTATAATCGAAAATTGAATCGAAAATCGAAAGATTCTAGCTTCTGCAAATTTAAAGTGATTTTAAATACTCTTAATTTTGTAACATTGAAGGGGTAAAAAGCCAAAACTTATCAGTGGCGACAAAAACAACATATTATGACACAGTTCTATGTATAAAATTTGGTTTATTTCCGATATACCTAATCTCTCATTGCGGGGAAAAGAGCGCAAATTTACCACATCGAATTTCGACATCACATGAAAAGTGGAAGTGTCAAGAGTTCATTTACGTTAATGTTTGTTCAAGACACGTACAAAGCATATGATATTGCTGTGTTTATATGAATAATTAACATAACGAAGGCATTTCTTAAATCCAAACTTTAGATATCAATTGAAGATTCGATAGGATTCCAGTGTTCCCTAAATAAACTAATTATGACAGACCAAAGCTATTGTCATATCCATTGATTGGATTCATGATAACGAAATCTGTAGTCCGAATGGCCAAAAAGTACATTTCATATAAATTTCACATGTACTAAATACTCGAGTATTAAGAGGATATTGTTGATAATTAACACCTTTCCATTTCTTGTATTTTAAAAGCTAAATTGCTGATGGGTACCAATTTATTATTTCCTGCTTTATTAATTTTGGTGACACCTTTCGTGTGCATAGGCGAATATACATGCGGTGGGGGGTATAAGCATTGTGATCTTCAGCCATGGGCTTTGTGGTCGCCCTGCACATCCACATGTGGAGTAGGAGTCCATTCAAGAACAAGACCAGTTTGTTGTGATCCATCGAAGGTTAGCCCGTTAGATTTGCTTCATTGTCTGACAGCCTGTGGTATAAATCCTAGGCAATACCAGACATATTCAATGCAGAATAACGTAGCATGCGGAGTCTGTATTAACGGGAGTTTTAACAGTGCGACTAAATCGTGTGATTGTACTTCTGGTTATGGTGGAACTTGTTGCGATAGAGGTATGAACTTCATTACACTTGAAGCTTGAAGGTGAAAAAGGCCTTTGTATTTGTTTTCATTGATTCGTAAGTTAGAATAACTTTATATAGCCAAATTTATGTACCCCGATTGAAAAGTGTGGAGAGATTTCGTAATGCAGGTGATAAAACATCTGCTTACTCGTCAGTTAATCAAAATTCATGGCACCTATCTTACATTTGGAACTTAATATATAATTACATAAACCATTCAATAAATTTCCGTGAAAATTTCGCAATACAATCTCTGTAACATAAAGAGCAAAAGTGCTAGTACTAACCATTATTTTGTGGGGTTTTTTTTTGTATTTTTGTGGGGTTTTTTTTGTTACACACAGGGAAAATACAACGAAATCTACACCGACAATTGTTAAAAAAATCCTTAAAACCACGGACAGCAATGAAATATTTTTTAATTTTTATTTTCTAATGATTTGAAAGTGAAAAAAAAGAAAAAGACTGCACCTGCGTTTTTCCAGCAAACACTCGTAATTTGTATTAAAAACTTTAGACACTATTTACATATCCGTTTTTAGCTCACCTGGACCAAAGGTCCATGTGAGCTATTGCCATCACTTGGCGTCCGTCGTCGTCTGTTAACAATTTTTCAAAAATCTTCTCCTCTGAAACTACTGAACAGAATTCAACACAACTTGGTATGATTGATCCTTAGGGTGGCCTGCATTAAAATTGTGTTTCGATTTTTGATTCATCAAGAGACATGGCCGCCGTTACTAAAAATTTGAGTAATTCATTGATTTCTAATAAAATTTATCTTCTAAATAAAGTCTTATCCAACATTTACAGCTTTGTTATATTAGCCAGAATTATATGTATGTTTTTATATTTTATAAATACTAATTATGTATTTCAACACCCCCCCCCCTTTTTCCCCTCAAAAGAAAAAAAATAACATGAGTAGGAAAAGAAAGAACTCTGCAGTGTTTTACTACCCATAATCAAAGAGAGTTCTATTTTATTTATAATTAATCATAAAATACACAGTAAATAAAGATGCAGAATAAATATATAACTTATTAAATAAAATCAGTTTTTTGCTTTGGACTAGAGTTATCTTTCTTTTTCCCGCCAAAAACGTCACATGATCACAGCTCAAATGTAAACAAACACACTCTGGTCTCCATGACCTTTGTAGAAGTTCCTTCTGCATATGTATGGCATATATTCAAATTAGTGTATGTTTTGTGCTATTTTATGGATTTAACTTCTTCCTAGAAAGGTAAATATCTCCATGCATTCATTTTCTTTTCAATAAGACTTGGCTTTGAAAAATAAACCACGTGATTGAGTCGGTCATTTTTATTTTTATTTACATTTCTCACGTTTTGATTGGCTAAATAGAAATTTGCATAATTTCAATTATTCTTAACACCTCCTGTTTTACCTTGTCGGCGGATTTCTTTTATGTTTGCTGGTCTCATATCGATCTATAGATTTAATTGGCATGAGTTGTAAAAGTGTCAATTGATGTCTCCAATCATATCCGGTGTTCATGATCAGCTTGGCTTCGTAAATTAATTAGCCTTGATTCATTCGCAATAATTGACTGTTTTTGGCTTGTTATTAAAAAGTATAAGAGATAGATGAAATCTGATGCCACCCTACTGCTTCAGGATCAAAAGTTCTACAAAAGTCTTCATTAGGTCGAAATTGTCAGATGACCCCTTATAGGGGTAACAGCCCCTTAAAGGTGAAAAATAGCATTTTTTCATGTTTTTGGCTTATAGAATGAAAATTATTGCAGATAGAGAAAAGCTGTTGCTTGCTTAAATGTTCAGCTCATTTAGCTTTACAAAAGTCTTCATAGGGACCAGGTTGTCAGATAAAACCTTATAGGGGTTACAGCCCCTGAAAGGCAACAATAGTGTTTTTGGCCTTTAGAATGAAAACTATTACAGAGAGAGAGGAGCTGTTGCGTGCTTAAATGTTCAGCTCATTTAGCTCTACCAAAGTCTCCATAGAATGGAAGTTGTCAGAAGATCCCTTATAGGGGTTACAGCCCCTCAACAGTAAAAAATAGTGTTTTTGGCCTATAAAATGAAAACTATTGCAGATAAAGAAAAGCTGTTGCTTGCTTAAATGTTCAGCTCATTTAGCTCTACAAAAGTCTCCATAGGGTCCAAGTTGTCAGATGACCCCTTATAGGGGTTACAGCCCCTTAAAGGAAAATTAAAGTGTTTTTGGTCTATAGAATGAAAATTATTGCAGATAGAAAAAAGCTGTTGCTTGCTTAAATGTTCAGCTCATTTAGCTCTACCAAAGTCTCCATAGGGTGGAAGTTGTCAGAAGATCCCTTATAGGAGTTACAGCCCCTTAACAGCGAAAAAAAGTGTTTTTGGCCTATAAAATGAAAACTATTGCAGATAGAAAAAAGCTGTTGCTTGCTTAAATGTTCAGCTCATTTAGCTCTACAAAAGTCTCCATAGGGTCTAAGTTGTCAGATGATCCCTCTTAGGGGTTACAGCCCCTTAAAGGCAAAAAAAAAAGTGTTTTTGGCCTATAGAATGAAAATTTTTGCCGATAGAGAAAAGCTGTTGCTTGCTTAAATGTTCAGCTCATTTAGCTCTACAAAAGTCTCCATAGGGTTCAAGTTGTCAGATAACCCCTTAAAGAGGTTACAGCCCCTTAAAGGCAAAACGAAAGTGTTTTTTGGCCTACAAAATGAAAACTATTGCAGATAGAAAAAAAGCTGTTGCTTGCTTAAATGTTCAGCTTATTCAGCTCTACAAAGTTCTTCATAGGGTTGACATCAAGACCAGGTGAGCGATTCAGGCTCCTGGGAGCCTCTTGTTGTTATTTTAAACATTTTACCAAAAACTTAAGTTGTTACAACCACAACAGCGACAACATCCATCACTACTACGACAACACCCACCACAACAACGACAACGCCCACCACAACGACGACAACGCCCACCACAACGACGACAACACCCACAACGACGACAACGCCCACCACAACGACGACAACACCAACAACAACGACAACTCCCACCACAACGACGACGACACCCACAACAACGAAAACGCCCACCACAACAACGACAACACCTACCACAATAACGACAACGCCCACTACAACAACGACAACGCCCACCACAACAACAACGACACCAACCACGACCACTACAACGCCCACCACAATATCGACAACGCCCACCACAACATCGACAACACCCACCACAACAACAACGAGACCCACCACAACAACGACAACGCCCACCACAACATCGACAACACCCACCACAACAACGACAAAACCCACCACAACAAGGACCACGACTACTACAACAACAACTACGACAACGCCTACCACCTCACCAAGCACACACACACCAAAGACAACGTTTAAAACAACCACGCCCAGCACAACAAAGATTCCAACGAAAAAGGCAATCGAAGGTACCAAGCATGCAATGTACTTCTTTTATGAATGTACAAATTTTTCAAAACATTTATACATTGAATGCAATATTTTTGAGTTTTATTGCATGGTGTGTAAAAGCGTGGACCTAAGCACATTTTTAATGAAGCGCGGTTTCGCTTCATGTTGAAAATGTGCGCATTCAATGTATATAATTACATTCCGATAGAATATATGAAATGTTTGCACAGAAAATTACTCGAAATGCATGGTTTATCTTTTTTTAAATTACTCCGCGCAAGTCGTTGTTAAGGTAGCACGTGCTAGTGAGTTAAACTGCATTATTAACCAATCGAAATTGTCGTTATAAATTAGAATGTAATTATATATCCATGAAATACTAGTACATCAAACCAAAATCTACAAGATTTCTTTTAATAAAAATCATATCACTCTCACAACAGATCACTAAGATCGGAGTTCAAATTATGAACAAAAACACACTAAAAACTGTTGAATTACGATAACGCATCCTAGTAATAGTTATGGCAAACACGATAAAACGTTAACGAAACTAGAAATATTGTACGGGAGCTGAAATCAAGCTTAGACTTACCATGCCTCCAACAGGGTAAACGATTTAGAAATTACAATTATTTAATTACTTTGACCATGGTGTACATGTATCACGAATGTGTTTTAACCGGAGACAATTTGGGTGGATCAAAATCAGTGACCACAAAGGGTTTAATCCTCAAATAAGTGTTTTCGGAAGCCTTCAAATTAAAGCAGAATCATCATGAAATTCAAGAACTCTTCATGATTTTGGATGCTACAAATGCACCCCTAAATTAAAGTTGTATTTGATATTGTTTTTAATGTTATCATGTTTAAAACTATTTTCAGCTAAACTCCAAAGTGTCCATTGTCTCCCAGATCCATGCAAATATGGAAGTTGTCACGAGAACACTGATGGTTTTAGTTGTAAATGTTACAGTATCTATACAGGAAACAGATGCACGAAAGGTCTATAATACAAAATATTGATTTGGGAACTCATTATAGCAATAAATGTTGTCTTTAGATGCAAATAAAATGTTGAACTGATTTTTCTTAGACTGTATGCTTCTGATATTCGTTTGTTATTTTATGTTACATCTATTACATGGCAAAAAATAAAGATCAGTAATTTTCAAATCAGGACTAATAATATCTGAAATATATCTATATAACCACTTATTTTTCAGTTGCCCCCTGGTTTATCTGTTTAATGACAACGATTGCTATAGGTGTTGTAGCCTGTTGTTGCTGCTCATTATTTTATATGCTGTGAGTATTGTAACTTATTTTTAAAACAAATAACATTTAGTCTTTTAAATGGTGCCGCAGAAATCAAAACAGAATTCATTTTATGCAAAGCATACGAGGGACTTAAATTATGGGGAAACATTTTTAGGAAAGTAGGAAAAATAATTTTGCATCCAAATGAGACTTTGATATAGAAAATATATGACGCATCATCCTTTGTAATGTTAAAAATATACAATTCTTAAATCATACTGTGTACAGAAACTTAATTCTTATGCAAATATTTTCAGTTTTTGTTCGCAAATCGAAATAGTTTAGAACAAATAATAGTAAAATATTGGTTGCCACTGAAATTAAATCAATTTTGCTGGACATTAGATAATGTTATAAATGCATTTTGAACCTCTAGATCCTTAACAATTCTAATTTCACTCTTTACATAACTATAATTTCACTCTTTACATAGTTATAATTTCACTCTTTTCACATTAATTTATATCAAATATACCTGGATTACACTGGAACAGTCATTATCAGTTACTGAACAGTCATTATCAGTTACTTTCATGATTACAAAAAAATCGCACCATCATCATTGGGTGATTAAAATCTAACGGTAACCGTTCATATGTCAGTTGTTAAGATAAATTTTATATACATGAAAAGCTTTTTACAGATTAAAGATACCAGCTTTGTTTTTAAGAATCAAACAATCAAAGAATTACAATTGTTGTCTTTGCGTTTCTCACAAAGTTATCTTCAGAGACTAATCAATACTCATGTATAAATAAAACTAATGCTTTTAGGTCGAAGCGAGAGGAGGAGGACTCACATTCACTGATCAGCTCTAAGGTAGCCCCGGCTATTGTTAAATCAGTACCTCCCAAGCATGTACACTTCAAGAGTAACCATGTGTCATTTCTGAACTTAAAATCGTAAAATATGATTTTACGAATGCATTGTTTGACTTTCAATGATCCATGTAAATGATAAAATTGTATTTCCTTGTGTCAATTCATAATACCCAATTAAGGTAGAGAAGACTTTGTTTTTAAACTTTTCTTATAAAAGTATGCTTGATGCATTTGTAATCATAAATATTAATGTGTTTTACACTGTAATCTCTTTAAGGCCATGAAGCTGCACTGTATAGCTGAAATTATGAATATTTTTTTGATATAGACAAACCAATACGCTCTTATCAGTAAAATGAATTAAAAGTATGTTTATGAATACCTACATTGATCATTGTATTATTAAATTGAAATTGAACTCCTTTCAGCTAGTCTTCGCACCTTTAGAATTTGTTTCGTTGCCTTTTTGTATTGTTACATGTACTTCTGTTTCAGTCTTGTGTTGTCTTTTCTTTGTTCGGGTTTTGGGATATTTTACTGTTTTATAAACTAAGATTCGAACACATATTTATATTAATTCTTTGATTCATTTTCCAAACCCTGTAAAAAGATTTTGAATATTGAAAGAGTTAAAATCTGTACATAAAATAAGAAAATAAAAGAAGTGTTGAATGAGATTTATTCTATATATCTATTTTATATAAGGATGTCAAATTTCTTATTTAAATGAAAAATATGAATGAAAAATTAATCAAGAATAAAATTAATGGATTACTGTGTGACAGTTCATGACCACTACTACAAGTGGACAAAATATGTAACCAAGGTTGATTTTGATAAAACATTTGAAATTCTTAGTAAACAGATAAAGGTTACAAAGTTCTAAGGGCAAAGTAATCTTTATGGAAGGTTCTCTTTTATACTATTCGTGCGCAGGACATCATTCAACTACTTTTGAGATAAAAATAACGTGTTTAATTTACACAGCATTGTATGCATAAAGCCCTTACCCTCGTCCCGACATGCGACTGCTGATGTATACAAAGAGTCAGTCACTATACGAAGCATAAACAGCGTCCACTAAACCATATACCATTAAGAAATAGAATACACTGGCTGAAAAATATAGCTTCTACAACGCGATCGAGGTGATTATGGAATTTCTAACATCAAGAGAAATTAATTTGATTATTTTAATGGCGAGGCTTGCCTTTACAGGTAAATAATTGCAAAAAGAATGCCCATCAATTGCACGTGCAAATACGCTGAGAACAAAATTTTCTCTAGAGGTGAGAAATATTTTTTCACAACTGGTTGAGAGGTTGATAAATCGGACGAAAATTAGAGAAAAAAGATTTTATAATCTTAAAATCAATTAGGCTCATATCTATCGTATTCGAAGGGGGGTTTCGCGCGCCATAAAACCCGGTTTAACCCAACATTTCTTTTAAAATGCCTGTACCAAGTCAGGACCATTGTTGTCTTCAGTTACTCCGTTGTGTTTTCCTTGTTTTCTTTTCTCATTGACATTTGAGATTGGTCCTCCAAGTTCGACAATTTTGTTATTACGGTACCTTTATGTATTTAAGGATGTTCGCTACTATTTTTGAAAACAAAAAGTTTTCAATTTTGATGCCTTAAATGAAAAGATAAATATAAAATGGATTTAGTAGGGTACAACTGCTAACTGGAACGTGTGTTATGTTTGACAGTCCTGTAAATCAAACAAGGTGTGAGCTGGATTCGAATAAATACCTCTACGACACCCGTCGCCTAGCTGTCTCCAGTCCGTCGAGGATTCCACATGACCACGGACACCGTTTATAAATTCGGTTTCATTCCTCGGCGGATAAATAGTTAGGTGTAAAATTAAAAACGAAAGAATATGGAATATGTGCCAGAAAGACACGATCCACATATTGAAATGATTTTGATAAATGTACAACAGCAAAATTTCACTGCGTGTGAAGCGCTTTTCTGCATTAACCTTCATCAGACACGCTAGGAGTAGAAAACTTGGAAAACTGGTAGAAAATGAGCATAGGTTCGCGACATTGTTTTAAAGATAATTGACGTTAAAGTTTTGGCGGGAAAAGGTTATCTCTGACCTTTCATAGGTTTAGCATTGACTATTTAGCTGTTAAAACCCATGAAAAACATATAAAAACTGGCTTTTATAAACAAAATGAATACAAATGTCCATATTTGAGTAAATTCGTTTTGAACTAAAATAGTATCAAGAACTTATTGATAAGCGATGTAAAGATGATTTTATATGCGTAGAGTTTTAGACTATCATTGGTTGTTATATCAATAACAAAATTTCGAGAAAGTGCATACATTGTCTTGAAACACTGTCACTCTACTGAAATATTCATGATTTCATGATTTCTTTGAGTCATGGCGCCTGACAATTAAAGAGCATCTGTTTGGGGTTTTTTTTTGTATCATTTTGTAATTCTGTTTTTATTTCTGCATTCAGGTTTGGGTTTTTATTTGAAGATTAGATATTGCTTAGATTCGTTTTCTTTTTACATTGTAGAAATATTTTGTTTATTTGATTAGTTTTAGTCTGTAAATGTAATGATAAGCAACTATAGAAGTAGTTACCAAGAGCTTAACATAAGAAGAATAAAGGTATAAATGTAACAAAACTCCATTTCATATGTCAAAAGGAAATGATAAAACAAGAGAAAGAAACACTGAGAAGAAATTGAAGATCGCCATGGTCCGGACTTGGTACAGTCACTTAAAAAATCGGGGCTAAACAATGGTGTTTTTACATTGAAAACAACACGGCTGTAAGACAATTGAGGACCATTAAGATGACCATCTATGTTATTCTTTGCACAACAGACAGCAAAAATCTGATTTAAACAATCCCAAATCATTTCTCCTAACACTTTGGTTATTTTCTATACCCATGGTCCATACCAAAAGAAAAAGCTTTTTAAGACATCATATAGACGATGTCTTTTTTAATTAACTTAATCAAAGAAATAGTCAATTTATATAAAGCAAATAATTTCAGAAGTAAATCAAAGAAGCAATGATAATTTTGACAAAGAATTTAAAATGTTTAATTTAAAGAATATAAAATTTTGAAAAGTAAATAATAAACAACAAGAATACAAAAAAATCGATTAATATATGACACTTTGTTTAAATCAATAGAAATTGACAAAATATTTAACCAAGGTTGATTTCAATAAAACGATAAACATCATAAACTTAGCTTAAGATACAAGTACAGAGATAAAGGTTAAAAGGGTGAAAAATAACTATTATGAAAGGTTCACCATGACTTAAATGCCTCTGTACAGACATCTCACCCTACCGAATACGGACAATTATCAATATTATCCGGATTAAAAAAATATATTTTCAACTTCTTCATTTAAATGAGAGAATTAGGCTCAATAGAACATGTTTAATAAAAGTAGAATTTTAAGTATATAATATGGTTGATAAAAACAATTTTTGTGTTACACACTTGCCCCTAATATGTAAAAGTACAATTATGCAAAACTAAATATTTATTTAGAAAAAAAAACAATAACCATGGCAGCAATAATAACACGAATCTAGATAGAATAAAATGAACTGATTTGAATTAAAACTCCAAAGTATATTTTCTACATTTTGTTATGACTTGTTGAAGACAGGCATGAATTTTGTTACATCCCTAAGAGTAGAAGTTGCAGATTCAATTGTAAATAAAATCACAGAGAAATGTTTCTTTACTACACCCCAACGAAGTTCTTGATTTGGGTCACTTTCGATTTCAAACAAGGAGTCTACCAGTCCTGGAAAACTGCTCCCAGCATATGTGTTAACAAGGCTTTCAGCAAACAAAATATGTCTAAAAAATTAAAAATGTGGACCATAATCAAATGTTTCACAATAGAAACCGCATGCATATGAATCAACTGGTGACATATAATGATAAGATGTTTTCAAATGCATGAACGACTAAGTAAAGTACACACACCTATAATTCTAATACATTGGTATTTTTACATATGAAAATGTGAAGTTTGGTAGCATCAGTATTTTGTCTAGCGTCAAATTTTAGGTTTATCCCGGGGGTTTATTTAAGGTGGGACAGTACCAAATGACATATATCCAGATTATACTGAAAATTGGCAGATATATTACTAGAGGCTCCCAGGAGCCTGAATCGCTCACCTGATCTCTTATGCTAAAGCATCTTGCCTAGTGTGCAACATGTCATGTACTTGGTAAGTAACATTAAAGAAACTAGTAAAGATAGAAAACACTTTTAAGATCAAGAATACAAAGTTTACAAAGCTTTCCATTTGAAAAAAAACAAGTTACAATTGATTGAAAACACTTAAAGGGGGATAACTCTTAAAAGGATGATCTGACAATTTTGACCCTGTTATCATTTTTGAAGATCTCAATGAGCTGAATAATTTTGCAGTGCTAACTATTCCTCTAGCTCTTATGGACTCTTATGGCTTTTAAGATAAAGTCCAAATACTATGAAAACGGTAAATTTTGACGATGAAGGGGAAATAATTCCTATAAGGAATCATCCCACAACTTTGACTCAATGGAGAGTTATGTGGAGCTTTTGATGCTGAAGAAGGAAGGTTGCTTCAATTTTAGGACATATTCTTTCAATTGAGTCAGCTTTTTCTATATGTGTCAAAACCATTTTTCCTAGTTTGTTACAACTTCTAAATCTTCTAAATTCTATTTTTGTTTATTTATTTTTTTTTTAAACCCGAGTACCAAGTACTATATGTTAAAATTCTCGAGTACGGTACTCCAGCCTTTGAGTACCGAGTACTGCCTCAAAATAGCCCAAAGTACCGAGTACTAAAAGGTGGGTTATACCCACTCTTATGGCTTTTAAGATAAAGTCCAAATACTATGAAAACGGTCAATTTTTGACGATTAAGGGGAAATAATTCCTATAAGGAGTCATCCCACAACTTTGACTCAATGGAGAGTTTTGTAGAGCTTTTGATGCTGAAAAAGGAAGGTTGCTTCGGATTTTCTCTATCTCTTATACTTTTTGAGCTGAGCTATAAGCTATAATCTCACCCCTCTGTTCTATTTTTAGTAACGGCAGCCATGTTGGTCGACATTCACAAATTTCACAAACTTGGTATAGGACATCAAGTGTACAAAGTTTCAAAGCAATCTCATCAGTGGTTTCAGAGAAGAATTTTGAAAAGCAGTTTAAATTGATAGAAAAATCAGTTAAAGGGGAATAACTCTTAAACGGTTGATCTGGCAATTTTGAACATGCAATCATTTTTGTAGATCTCAATAAGCTTACCAATTTTGCAATGGTAACTTTTCTTCTAGCACTTACAGTTTTCAAGATAAAGTCCAAAAACTGTGAAAATGGCCAATTTTGACGATTAAGGGGAAATCACTCCTATAAGGAGTCATCCCACAACTTTGACTCAATGAAGAGTTTTGTAGAGCTTTTGATGCTGAAGAAGGAAGGTTGCTTCAGACTTTCTCTACCTCTTATACTTTTTGAGCTATAAGCTTAAAACTATGGTCTGACCCCCTGTTCTATTTTTAGTAACGGCAGCCATGTTGTTTGGTTGACGTAAACAAATTTCACAAACTTGGTAGAGGACATCCTAAAGATCAAGTGTGCATTATTTCAAAGCAATCCCATCAGTGGTTTCAGAGAAGATTTTTAAAAATCAGTTAAAATTGATAGAAAAATCAGTTAAAGGGGAATAACTCTTAAACGATTGATCTGATAATTTTGACCCTAAAATAATTTTTGTAGATCTCAATAAGCTTACCAATTTGGCAATGGTAACTTTTCTTCTAGCTAATAATAGTTCTTAGTGACCTACACCCAAAATTGAAATAAAAAATGGGGGTCTTTCACAACATATTTTTCAGTGTCCAGGTAATTTTTTATCGGAAACGTCGCTTTCAACGTAACGACGTTACGTCCAAACTTATACTCATCGTGGCGTAATTTTCTTATACCTATCAGAAAAAAAATGATTTGAGGGACGACTGGTATAGAAACTACACACTTTAAAAACTTACCTGGCGAACTTTCTGTCAGGTAAACCTTGTGGATCTAGAAAAGCTCGTTCAAATAACATCAACTGATCATTGTAGTGCCTCATTTCTAATGGACTGAAATATATAAGCAATGTCAAATAGTAAAATATGGTTTAAGAGAAGTGTTATTATACCGATATTGTAAAAATGTGATAAACTTCTTGAATATCTCAAATGCACAAAAAAAGACAAATGATCTTCAATGCCAAATCATTAAGTAATGCAACTAATCATAATTTTTTTATTTAGCATATATAATTTAAAGCTGTTGAAAAATTATACATTCTTATTCCAAATTACTCACTTATTTCTGTTGGCATCCTTTAATCGACTACTAAATGATGAGGCTTCTGTCTTAAGGTTATTCACAACAAGTTTTAAGTCATCTGAAAATATCACCAAGGGTTATTTTTAAACAATGTTATAGCCTTGAAATAGAAAGAAATTAAAACAAATAAAATTTAGAATAATCAGGAAAAAACGGCGCGTTTAATTCTTATAGTCATGATTTCTTACATAATCTAGCTAATACCAGTCCACAAGACTTTCAGAAAAAAACTTCTTACTGCATTTGTACTCGGTTCAAAATTAAACAATTATGTAACTACTTTCCATCATGTGTACCCTATTGTATTAAGTTTCATTGTCTGAAGTATACGAAAGATGGGAATTTATTTCCATGACTTTATGCTTACCAAAGTTTATGCTTTGATTCCTCAAAAGTTGCCCATAATCTTGCTCTAGTTGTGTAACAAGGCCAATTAACTCGTTAGCAAAGTTAACAACATCAAGGGGAATAACTACGGTGTCAGCAAGATGACGAACCATCTCTGCCCAAACTTGTCCGGTGGCTTGATGATTCTGCAGATGTAAATGTACAAAATCTTAAGTCAAATGATGCCTTTAACTATTACGCCGACATGGAATAACTCATACAAACAAGTAACATGTAGGTCACTGCTCACTCAGTATAACAACGCTACCCAATCCCCAAATTGACTAAGTCACTTAGAAATATGATGTAGATATCAGATAGACCTTATTTTATTACTCCCGGTAATGAACCTCATCCTGGAGTCATATGCCAGATTACATGTACCTGTAATGAGCAGTTCCCGAGATATGTTGAGAATTATTTTGTAGTAGGTAATCAGGAAGTTAAAGAGGTAAACAGACCTCATTTCGGTACTGCAATAGTGAACCAATAGAGCACCTCATACTGAAATCATATACAAAAAAAAAAGTCGTTGTGATGAGTAGTTGCAGAGAAAACTGTTACGAAAATTTTCAACAATTGACCAGTAGTGTTGGAAATTGATAGCCAACATAACTTATTACAATAATCGGGGTAAGGGTACTTATACTGAAGCTATACCAAATTTTATGTCAATTTCATTAGTAGTTGCTGAGAAATCTGTAACGACAGTTTTGTTGCAGAAGGACGGACGGACAGAAGTTAACCAGTAGCACCCCTCTTATTCGAAGCGGGATTATAATGAGGGAAACCGTTGGGATTTAATTGCATTTTACAGCATGGACAACCAAAGAAAATAAAAGATTAAAGCGTTCGATTTTTATTTGCAAACTAACTGAAATTGTTCGTAATATTTATAACTGAAATATAAACGTACCTTAAAGCCTCTGTCCATGAGTTCATCGACTGCTTTGAAGGTCTCATATTTGGAATGATATAATGGGTATGAGGATAATTGATAAGCATTCTACAAAAAGGCAGAAATATCAGTGCAATACAAAGAAAATAAGACTAATGAATCAATTAAAGGTTCTGGAAACTTAGTTTTGTGTAGAAGTTACAATTTCCAGCATATTTATGTATTCTTATATCCTAGCTATTTCCTAGTGTAGCCTGAATAGACAGAATTAGCCAACTGGTTGGAAAATTCAAGGGTCGACAAGCTGACACGAAAAGAAAAAAAAAACCAAAATGTCTGTTTTTTAATTCTTTCTTTTTTCCACTGGAAATAAAAAGTTCAACCCGTATCGTTGGTCATCTTTAAACTCTAGCCCCGAGACAAAATACACTATAACCCATACTCCTGACCCTTGCCCCTAACTATAGCCGTAACCTCTAACTCTTATTCTAACCACTTTCTTGTCCCTAAATCTAACAAAATCCCTTAATCTTACTATTACTCCGACCGTTCATCTTAAACATAGCCCCAAAACCTTCCCCTCATCCTTAACCCTTAGTCTTACTCTTATTCCTACCCCTGATTTAGCCATAAACGTAACTCTTAAATCTACCGCCCATCACCGACCCTAGCCCTAGTTTGTATTCTAACATTCCCTTATCCCCAATTATTATAAAATTAACCCCTGCCTTAGTCTTATCCTTAAACCAATCATTACCATCCCCATCTTCAACACTAAAAATTTGGACAAATTCTCTAATTTTCAAGACAGCATGCAATGATACACTATCAGAGGTGTTTATATACCCTCTTACACTGCCAGTATTTTCAGTAATTCTGACCAGTAATCAGTTATTTTAAGCTTTTTTTCCAGGTGACATAAAATATTAAGTCAACAATCATCATTTTTGTGTTGCCAAAATTGCTATCAAGTCTTATTTAGATTTTCTATTGCATAAAACTAGTTTCAACATTTAAGTCAAAATTCTATCATGAATACCGAAAATAACAAGTATTAAAATATTGTTACAACTACACAAAGGGTAAATCAATAAATGCGTATTTTGGAACTCAAATCAGGAAAAATCACAGAAAGCAGTAATGGTAAACACATCTGCACTATACAGATTTTAAGACAGTCATTGTTTTATTGATTAACTCAATATTATCTAATTTTTCAGGTAAACTAGCTATACCTATTTATATAATTGCACTGTCCCTTGTGGTTTAGTGGCTCATTGTGATTTGTCTTGCAGTTTATGATGGAATACACATCAACATTTGATTGATACAAATGATCATAATGTTTTACTTACTGAATCAAAAGTATATGTGACATCACAACATGGCAGGCCTACCATCTGCACCATTGGAGCATAGTCACTACCTGATCCTAAGCTGCCAATGCTGGATAAGAAGTTAAATGTAATTTGGAAGGCCTGTATGCAGCTTTTATATAAAAGTTCTTTTAATCAGCACAAACTGTGACATAATAATGTTTTACTTACTGAATCAAAAGTATATCGGACATCACAACTTGGCAGGCCTACCATCTGCACCATTGGAGCATAGTCACTGCCAGATCCTAAGCCGCCAATGCTGGATTAGAAGTTATTCTAATTTGGTATGTATGTTTAAAGCTTTCATTCTTAAAGTTTCTTGTTTCCTGAAAATCTTCATTTGTATAATTCAAAACGGAGTTACAAACCGTTTCTGGTTATCATTTATCTTAGTAAATATTAAACTTTTTTTTTTAGATTTGAAGTTCAAGATAAGAGTTCAGGTGGGATTATAAATGCTACGAATTGCACAAACGCCTTATAAAGGTATCATTTTGCCAATGTTTTTATTGAGGAAAACTTCACGAAGCTGTTGACCAATGTGATAGCTACCCCATCGTCATCTTGCAACATTCCGTCCGATCCAGCTGAGGTATTGCAACTGATCTGTTCAATCTGGTCTTTTCATTTCAGTTGGATATTTCCAACTACCAATATTCAAATAAACTATTAAAATGTCTTTGCATCTGCCTAATTTATTATAGTTTTATAACATATATTCTAAAGCCTATTTAAGTTGTGAATAAAATTACATGGTTTCTTACTTTGGAAGTGAATTTGGATCATTTTTGTCTTTAGGAAATGCCATTTTCCATTTATCATAAACTGTGCCATAACCATCAGTTTTGTTGGGATTAGAAACCTACAAAACAAACATGTGATCAGCTAAATAATGCATTTATTTCAAAGTTTAAAAAAAAAAACTCGGATAACATAGTGTTATGTCATTGAAAAACATCAACCAGAAGCCTTGAATTTATTTATTTCTGAGAAATCGCAACTTAGATTAAAAAACAACAACGTATTAAGTTCGTATTTTTGTTGTTGTTGAATTGGTCGTTGAAGAAGGAATAAAAAACAAAAAGTGACACCCAAACTACATTAAATACTAACAAGACAGTAGCAAAATTATAATACTTAAATGATACATCCATTCAGTTTTTAGCAAGTGCATTTAGCTTGCACATCTATATGTACACACCTGAGAAAAAAGAGTACGCCGACGGAAAACATTTTAAATAGAGTGAGCAAGAGTGGTTAACACCAGTTCTCTATAACCATCAAATAACTTTGCCACGGTATGTGTCAGATTTTGGTCAATTTTCATTTCATAGGTTGCTATTGACCAAAAAATCACAAAAATAATACTTGTACATTATTTTTTTTTACATCCGCTGCCATGGAAACCAAAGCGGCCATTTTGGACCATTTCGGAAACGGCAATATAGGGGGCTCCCGCAGTGTACCACCCTCAACTCGCAAGGTCGCTTTTAAAAGGGGCCTAAGGTCGCAAGGTCGCTTTTAAAAAGGCATATTTTGGTGGAGGTCGCAGGTCGTTTTTTGGCATTGGTCGATTTTATGAAGTGTAGGTCGGTAGTCGCCCTTAAAAAGCCCTCAGGTCGCAGGTCGTTTTTAACCCTGCGGGAGCCACATATAGGCCACTTCGAAAACTTTATTTTTGAAAACAAATGGCTGAAACTACATTACATAACAATCGCATTTGGGTGCGTCTTATCGATCATTTTCCAAAGAGTTTTAAACTTCACATGAATACCAAGTTAGAGCAAGGCTACCAGAAATGTAAAGAAAATGGAATATATTGGCTGTAATAAAATGACAATATGTACAATTTTTTACTTATTCAACTGGAATTTTTATCAAAGCGGAAGGAATTCATACATTTTATGGGTGTTCTAACATATATGGACCCATACTTACTCGTTAAGGCTCTGTAAACACATCAATCTGAGACATATGCGTGCCACACCTCAATTAAAATGTTTTGGTTCTTTCATAAAACTGCTAGATCAAAACCTTTCGATTCACTGAAGCACCAAAAGGTATTACTATGTATAATACCAGAAAAAGACAATAAACATATACTAAATATATTGCTTTTGTTGTTAATTACCTTTACACAATCGATGAAACAGGCGAACATGGGGCATTCGACTGTTTAATGTCCGAAAAGGCAAATACAATTATTATTTGACACAGAAGACAACGAAAATAGAATGAAGCACGTATTAATGGGCCCGGCTTACCTTTCTAGTTGCCGAATAAATGACATCGTGTAAGGACGGAGTAGAGAGGGCTCTCAGAGAATAGTTTCCTAAAAATAACGATATTTAAAAAAACAGTTATCAACATTTAATGATACATAATTCCAAAAAGTTGTTAAACGTTGCTAAGAATTATTTAAAAGAGAACTACAAAGTTTAATTAATTGACATGAAAAAAGATTTTGTTGAACGAAACCGAGGGTCATATACCACCAAATTAACCATATAATTAAATTGCTTATTGTATTTTCGATGTTATAAAAAAAAATGTGAAAATATGAAATTGTTTTTCAGCATACAAACTGACAGGCTCGATAAAAAATTCAACACAAAGTCTACGTAAATATAAAAATTGTTGAAACTATTTGATATTTGATATCACATAACTGCAAGATTCTTAAGTAATTATTCTTTAATAATTTGTTTGATCTTCAATTTCACCTTTTCCACATACCTTGTACTGCAATGTCAACATTGAAATAAGCCAGTGAGCGTTCTCCTAGATTTTTTATGTATTGCTTCGAAAAAAAAAATGTTTAATTATTATCAAGCAAAATAAAATGTTTCAATGAAATTTCTTAGATTATGAGTGAATGCCATCTTTTTTTCTTATGGGTTAATCATTGGCCATCTTAATCTCACAAAGGTATAAGATCATTGGTACTTTTCCTCCCATTGATAAATCCCACAACATGACACTTTGTACTTATGTGTGTTTATTCAATATTTTACAGGATTTGTGTTTCCGAGGTATAAAACGGTTTATTTGGTTGTGCTGTATATCGATGTTTCAAGGAGTTACCTCTCATCAGCATCATTGGAGTCAAAACATTGTAAGATCAGAAACATAGGTAATGAAAGTAAAGTACTCAAATCCAAAATGTTAGAACAGGATAGCCAAATCTAGCACCGACTCCTTTCATGGTAATAGATTTGTATCCTATCAAATTGATAACTCTTTTATTAAAAAAGATACAACTGTTTTATCTTTTTATCTCACCTCAACCCATTCTACAGACCCAAGTAATCCATATTCCTCTGCTCCCCAGCTACAGAACACAATGGATCGTCTAGGACGCCATTTATCTAAAATAAAAATTATCTAATTGTTTCTGGACTTTTGAGCTGTTACATAATTTAAATCATTAAGGGCAAGTAGATCTCTGACAAAAGAGAGCTTTTCAAGCTGCTGATACCAGTTTGGTTTATACAATGCTTAGAATAAATTTTTATCTGAAATGTGTATGCCAACAAAACAGCAATCTTAAAATTTAGTGACAATTTTAAATCTTATTCATATTTCTTACAAAGTCAATTTTAGCGACACAAATCATACCCAGCTATATTTTAACCATAAAACTTTTTCTGGGTTCTTTCACTGACGCTCTATATATCTCGTTTATACAGCTGTACCAATGTAGCACCACGCCATCTTTATGACTCCCCAGCAAACCTACTTGACTGTCTATAAATTATCCTTTCTGATTACTTGTTTTCACTAATTGACTCACCACTCTAGACACTTCCTGCATCATGGCCGCACCACTGAAGGGACAGGTGGGGGTCACTTCATTATCTTAATTGCTTCCTTGTAGTTACCGCGGTATGTAAGTGACCAATATCTTTGACATCCCCTCCATTATTGCAGTACAAGTTGAAGGTGGGGTGTCATAACTTTATTTTTACTTATAAGACTTTATTAAATAGCCCATATTCATAAGCTGTAGTACTGAAGGGAAGGCAGTAGTCATACCATTTTCTTGACTATTAACTTGTCTTTACTAAGATACCTCCTTCAATGTGACAGTACAACATGACGGTGGAAATAAAAGGGCGTTAAATCAATATCTGTGTTACTTATGTTTTTTCCCTAGATTATTATAGTACTGTAATACTGAAGGGGGAGTGGTGGGGTATCATCACATTATCGTGATGTGACTTACATGTCTGTACTAAATGGCTTGTCACTCTAGAAACCTTTTCTATAACGTCAGTCCAGACATTGGATGTAATGGGGTTCGTGACTTACTTGTCGTTACTAAGTAACCCATCACTCTCGAAACCTTTCATAAAGACAGTTCCAATAAATGCGAGAAGTGGTGTTTGTAACTTTATTGTCTTAAGTAAGTGGCCCATCACTCTGGAAACCTCCGTCATAACGACAGTTCTACCAAATCGGAGTTGTAAAATTCGTAACTAACTTGTCTTTACTAAGTGTCCCATCACTCTAGACACCCCCTTCATATGGGCAGTTCTAGAAGATGGGGCTAGTTGGGTTTGTAACTTACATGTCTTTATTAAGTGGCCTATCACTCTAGAAACCTCCTGCATAATGGCAGTTCCACTAGATTGGAGTAGTTTGGGGTCCGTAACTTAAATACTAAGCGACCCATCACTCTAGAAACCCCTTTCATAACGACAGTTGAAGTTTCCACTAGATATGAGTAGTAGGGTTCGTAACTTACTTGTCTTTACTAAGTGCCCTAACACTGTTCAAGCCTCCTTCATAATGGCAGTTTTACGGGAGGGGAGAAGTGGGGTTTATAAATTTCAGTCTTTACCTAGTTACCCACCACTCTAGAAACCCCCTTCATAACGGCAGTTCTAGTAGATGGGAGAAGTGGGGTCGTAACTTTCTTGTCTTTACTAAGTGGCCCACCACTCTAGAAACCTTTTTCATAATGGCAGTTTCATCAGTTGTGAGTAGTGGGGTTTGTAACTTTAATGTCTTTATTTAGTGGCTCTTCACTCTAGAAACCCCTTTCATAATGGCATTCCACCAGATATGAGTACATTGTAGTAGGGTTTTTAACCTAAATGTCTTTACTAAGCTGCCTATCATTCTACAAGCCTCCTTTATAATGGAAGTTCAACTAGACCGAAGAAGTAGATGTCGTAAATAAAGGTAATAACAAAACTACCGAACTTGAATGATCAATCTCATAGTCCAGAGAAAATGATCCTTAGTGATCCATCACCACTTTCATAATGGTAGTTTCACCAAATGTGATTAGTGGGGTTTGTAACTTAAATGTCTTTACTAAGTGCCCCATCAATCTAGAAACCGCTTTCATAATGACAGTTACACTACATGGGAGTTTTTTACTAAATGACCCATAACTCTAGAAAGCAGTTCTACTAGATAGGAGAAGTGGATTTGTAACTTACTCGTCTTTACTCAATGCCCCATCACTCAAGAAACCTTCTTCATATCGACAGTTCCACTACATGGGAGAAGTGGATTTGTAACTTACTTGTCTTTACTAAATGCCCCATCTCTCTAGAAACCTTCTTCATAACGGCAGTTCCAATAGATGGGAGAAGTGGGGTTCGTAAATTACTTGTCTTTACTACATGTACTAGGTACACCATCACTCTAGACGCCTTCTTCAAAACGGCAGTTCACTAGATGGGAGAAGTGGGGTTTGTAACTGACTTGTCTTTATTAAGTAGCCCATCACTCTAGAAACCGCTTCATAACGACAGTTCTACTAGATGCCGTAGATGGGGCTAGTGAGGTTCGAAACTTACTCGGGTTTACTAGGTGGCACGTCACTCTAGACACCTTCTTCAAATCGGCAGTTCTACTGGATGCCGTAGATGGGGCTAGTGGGGTCTGAAACTTACTTGTCTTTACTAGGTGGCCCATCACTCTTGAAACCTCCTTCATAACAGCAGTTCCACTTGATTGGAGAAGTGGGGCTCTTAACTTACTTGTCTTAACTAGGTGGCCCATCACTCTAGAGACCTCCTTCATAACAGCAGTTCCACTTGATTGGAGAAGTGGGGCTCTTAACTTACTTGTCTTTACTAGGTGGCCCATCACTCTAGAAACCTCCTTCATAACAGCAGTTCCACTTGAGGGGTCTATAGCTCCAAAAACCCAGGCATCTCTGTGGTTTCCCAACAATACATATCTGTCTATTAAACATTTGGTTTAATTATATTAACTTAAAATTTTTATTTTCTTGTTATTTGTATCAAATAATAATTCGTCTTGTTCAATTTTGCCAAAATCTAAAATTCTGTGGAACTGGTTTATGAAGAACTGATATTTAGATAGATGAACGAACAAAGTTCAAAGATAGAAAACTATGTAATTGATATGTATTCTTTATTAAAGATATCCGTGTTCATGTGTTCATTGTTAGCTTATACAACACCCCAAAAGAAAAATGTCAAAAAGATACTTGAACATTACACACAAATAATGAAAGAAGACAGTACCTGGTTCCACCGCTCCCCGTATGATCCCTATGACATTGTATGTCTTTCTTCTGTGATTTGCTGTGGATATTCGCATTTTGACTCTCCTATAAAAATATAAAGGTTTCTTTATGAATTGTTTCAATTGGTGGGAGATTCTGCTAGATTTTAATAAATCCATTAATGGTAATAGTGCATTCGATACAAACAAGAACAGTAAAATATATATATTTAACTTACTATCGAAAATATCTAAGGACTGTCATAATGTTTTAAAGCATAAAAACTTGCATCCATTATGCTTGTAAGTAGTAAATTACCAATACTAACAGTCCATTTGCAATACATATAACCATCATTCTAATGTAACGCTGAAGTAACGTCTTATTCGTATTTGATCGGACGTCACGACGTCAAAATGTTCATGGCCACACGATCTCGAGTGTGTTGACTGATTGAGCATTCCTCCATTTTCGAGTAAAATCTGTTTTCTTACAATTACATAAAAAAAAGATCCAGTGTTTCATTTTAAAATTTCACACTTGATGGTGGCTCGTAAATTGTTTCCGCTGACTCTTTGCCACCGGGAGATAAATATGTTAACTTTTAAAATCTTGTGTCAGCATTTACATATTTGAGTAGATTTAGTTTACTGAAAAGGGCATATACTATGGGCAGCCATTCGGACAAAAATTAACAAAAAAAATAGAAACAGACAATAAACTTGAAACAGACACAAAAACACAAAAAACAGACATGAAATTTTATAAACAGACAAAAAAAAAAAAAAACAGACATGAAATTTTATTAACAGACAAAAAAATACAAAAACAGACGTAAATTTTATAAACAGACAGACGATTATGTAAAACAGACACAAAAATACAAAAACAGACATGAAAGTATACAAACAGACATGAAAGTTTACAAACAGACAGTTGTAAAAAGCCAAGCAGACGTTTTTAAAAACAGACCTAACAGAGGGCGTGACGATCGGGTGTCGGTAATTAGTGTAACATAAACCCGAAACAGGACCGAAGGTTTTTAAAACGTAACTTTTTTTCTATTTAAACAAAATACTTCGAGAAAAATAGATCAATGGTTCTAAGTTAAAAAAATGTCACATACGGTGGTTAAGAATTAAAAAAAAAATTTGAATATAATATAATTTGTGTAACACACATCTTAATGCGATTAGAGTTTTATATTAACATGTTGCCAAAAACGGTACATTTCTCCTCAAATCCACTTTTTCCTGAATTGATCTGAATTCGTATACTGTTGTGGTAGGTTGAAAAAAAGGAATCATAACTAGATGATTTCACCAAAGGACTCATTGTTTCTATATATTCAAATTGGTTTTATTTACAAAGAAAAAGGAAACGTTGTAATTAGGGAACGGTAATTATTTATCAGCTGGGAGGTAGGGGGTGGGGGGCAATTTAGGGAGGGTCATGGGCAGAATGTTTGGAATCCTGGGAGGTCACCGTTAAAAAAAAATCAAATTATAGGGGGTGGGGGGGTCACCTATGGTAAAATTGTTCCGCAAACATTATTTACGGGAGTCCTTCGATTTTCACCGGAGCTCATAATTTTTTACTTTTAGGCAATTTGTGTGTTGACATGTGACTTGTATTACCAAACTTCATCACCAGACATATTTTTCACTAAAATCCTATAGTCCGTTGGCTCCATCTTAATTAAATGCTATTGTCCAAAGACCATTATATATGATTGAACCTGAATGTGCTAAAATTTATAAAAATCAGTGTCATTCCAGTGTTGAATAATTCTTTCATTTGCATACCATTGAGAACATACATTGTTACAGTACTTTGTATAGTGCTTTAAGAGTATGCATGCATGTAGCAGAAATCCTTCTTCAGATTTTTTATCAATCTTTGCTGCAAAATATTTTTCTTTAAAAAAATATTAAAATTATAGACCCCATCTTCAAGGTTGGACCATATATCAACGAAAACATGCATATCTTTTTCACTATCTATTATCAAGGAATTATATTCCTTGCTGTTATGCATATAACAATTAAATATAACGCTAAGAACGGAGGGTCATACATAAAAAATTCAACTCATATGGGGGGGGGGGGGGGGGTCGAGGACCTAAATCTCCTCCGATTGGGGGGTCATGGATCACAGGTCAGATTTTGGTTAATTTGCTCCAACCCCCTCAGCTAATAAATAATTCACCGTTCCCTTAATTTATCAATGAGTCTTAGTCATAATTGGAAAGTAGTTAAGAGTTAAATGCAGAAACAAACGTGCAACGTCTGTCTAGCGAAAGACCTGTGCTCTTTAGCGTTCTCCTTACTTCTTAGAAACCTATTTTGCGTGCTTAAAACGTGTAAACAACGCCCAGAATGTCATTGTAACTAACGTGGGGCGCATCGACCCCCAAATTCTATAAGTATCAATGAAATACATAGAAGGAAATCAATCTTAAAACCTTAACAATTCAAACCTGAAAGATAAAAAAATATAATCTACATAACACAATATACTGAGAAATAGAAAACAACGTGAAATCTTATATAAAACAAGGGTATATAAACTCAGATGGTCTGGTAGGGAAAGTAGTTCTTGCGAATAATAGCATCGGTGGGCACTTTAGGGTAAAACTCTAATACTACGACAAACCAACGTCTATACTCATTAAAGCACGCGATACGTCTCTATTAAGGACATCCATTGTGATATCGGTAGTCAATAAGGTAAAACAAGTGCAGTAAACAGATGCAAGGCACATTTGTTGGAATCAACTAATGACATCGATGATATTATCTGAACTCAGAGACGCAAACTCTTACCGAGGGTTTCTGGGTAAAAAAGGACACGTTATATGTATATATTGGTGAAAAGGTGTTACGAGAGCCAAGGCCGAAACAACCATTGAGGCAAGTGAGGGCATCGAAAATCCAATACATGTATTAACCTAATAACCACCATATGGGACCCCTACTTCAGCTAATATGTCAAATATCGATAGCCAACAAAAAGTAGTAGCTGAGAAACCTGTCCAGAATTTTTTTCGATCCTTAAAGAACTCTTAGTTGATTTGTTAAACAGGAAGCCAAATATCGGAAGCCTACGAGTCTTTTACGAAAAATAGTGTAACGGACGCACTTATTGGGGGGGGGACTGGTTCGCGGGAGTATAATTATATAACTGGGTATCTTTTTCGGACATCTTGCAAATTTTAAGAGTGAATTTCAATTAAAATTACTTAAAATATCACAAAACAAGCAAAACTTCTTTTAAATTATCTTGTTTTGTTAATGAAATAAAAATAACACATATTTTTAAAAGAAACTTAAGATTTTCTAAAAATTTCTATTTTCAGGGGGAAGGGGGATTATTTGCGGGAAAATTTGTGAAGTATTTTGTATAGCAATGTGCAGGAGAAAATAGTTTTTCTTTAAATATATAAAAGGAAAGTCCATGACCCTAAGTTTTATAATGTTTTTCGGAAGATAGTATATATGACTTGTCACTTGTGAAAAATAACTAAAATCTGATTGATTTCCAGCTCCAGCTCACAATGATGTTGAATAACTCTTTTCCTATTGAAAAACAAAACTTGAGGTCACCAACTTTGCAAGGTCACCTTTAGAAAGGTAGGTGACCCCAATTGTTTTGCATTTTTTAATGTTCGTTTATGAAAGTTAATTCTGCAAAATAAAAAAAAAATATGGATTTTGCTTATACCCCCGAACCACGTTGTCATGCGCTAAAGATAAGTAATGAATAAATTTGTCGTGAGTAGTAAGTAGTCAGTCAGACGTTTTGGATTCGATCACTATTAATTTTGAAAAAAAACTTTCTACAGCGACTCGGCCAATTCGAACTTCAGAACACGTTGGATTGAACATTATAGTGCGACAGAGCCATAACGTTATAAAACATACGAAACATGATAGTTTTTATATACTTCTTACGATTTCAGCTAACGAATTTTAATAAACTAAATTTATTTGACCATATGAAAGAGTTTAGTTAGAAAAGTTTACTGCATGTTTCAGTGGAATAACATGAACGATTGCTAAAAAGACAACGGTTTTCCTTTGTAACTACATGTATAGACCTACCCCCCCCCCCTTGCACTACCCCAAAAAAGGAATTATAAGATAATTGCACTATTCGGCTACATGTACATGTGTTGTGCATTTATTGTTTTTCTGTTTTCTTTTTTTTTTTGTCTTTAGGTTGCCTTTTATAAAAATATAAATCCGTTAAGTGCAGTGGTATTTTGGATACAGAACAATCATAATTGTGATACTCGCATGATGAAGATAAATTATGTTGACGTTCATCAAAATATGCATGTTAGTTTGGGTTTACTTTCAAGTATCATGAATCTACGGGGAAAATATTTTTTAGAAAGTGACAGAAGGAATGGAATTGAAAAACTTTTACCACCTTCATGTAACACAGTGCGTATATACCTAAGAAGCAAAGGGGCTCAATGGGACATTCGAGTGTCAAAAGTCCGAAAAGGCAACGACAAAACCGGTAAAAGTGAACAAGAACAGCACGAGGAAACACAAAACACAAAATCAACCGAATAGATATCAACAACGCGAACTCAAGTTGTAACAAGAGTGAACTCGGGTGCTCCGGAAAAGTAAGCGGTTCCTACCTGCTATAGCTGAATACATCATAATACAGTTAAAAATTACAAAATTTACACCTAAGTTCTACACATTACTAGTAATTTTACTACGACTGACGCACGTTTCGTCTATTCAAGTCTCATCAGAGGCGTTCTACCCAAAAGATTATAAACACTATAACAAGTCATAACATATTTTATTTTTCCAAATTATATGAAAATGAATTAAGAGCATAAAACAATACAGCAAAAATTCTGGGGAAAATCAGCATGCGCGTGTAAGATGACTCAATAAACACAAGTCAATTTTCTCAGTTGAAAAGTTGAAAGAGAATAATGATAAACTTTGTTTTTTTCCACTAAGATCCTGAATATCGATCAGACCGACACCAGCCTGGTATCACAAAATATCAACTTGGGATCGATTAGTTTTAAATGAATGTAAAAATAATATATTTCCACTAAATCACAACAGTTTTTCTTTCGAAAATAACATATAGGCATTAAAATATCTTTTTTAATTGTTTTTTTTTTTAACGGCGAACAATTCAATTTGATTTCTTTCGGTTTTGAAACCTCAGTTCGGGTTCGGGTTTCACAAATTACACCCGATCGTCACGCCCACTTTTAGGTCTGTTTTTTAAAAACGTCTGTTTGGCTTTTTACGGTTGTCTGTTTGTAAACTTTTATGTCTGTTTTTGTATTTTTGTGTCTGTTTTACACAATCGGCTGTCTGTTTATAAAATTTATGTCTGTTTTTTATATTTTTTTGTCTGTTTATAAAATTTCATGTCTGTTTTTTGGTATTTTTTGTCTGTTTATTTTAAATTGGTGTCTGTTTTTGTGCTTTTGTGTCTGTTTAAAGTTTATCGTCTGTTTTTAAACTTTTTGTTAATTTTTGCCCGAATGGCTGCCCATACATATACTGATTTCTTCACTCTAATGTAACAGAAAGAGAACACCGTTTATAAAATTGAATTTCTAATGTGCGTACACGTGCCGTCAGTATAAATTTTTACGATTGACACCATGAAGATTTTGACGTCATCTATTCAAATGAGACATGAAATCCAGCGTTGCATTTGAATGTCATTTTATTTAGAAATTCAATAGTTTTCTCCTTAGTAGACGAGAACGAGATTTGGAATAATTGTACGTGACACAACCTACATAAACAAACGGCAATTTAAAAAAAACACATAATTTAATACAGCCAGCAGTCTTCAACGTACCCAGGGGTCGCTGCTTGTCGTCCTACATTGGCATAAGACTAAACATAAATAATCATAATTCTGTCATTTCTTCCTTTGGCATTTCTGTTGACAAAAAGAACGATGACGTTCCATCCTTGTATTGGATTCCAAAGTTACATAAAACTCCATACAAGCAACGATTTATTGCTGGGTTATCCAAATGTACAACTAAGCCTCTTTCAGTTTTGTTCACATCAATATTGACGGCAATAAAATCAAGCCTTCAAAAGTATTTCGATTGTTGTTACTCTAGAAATGGCGTCAATCAAATGTGGATTCTCAAAAATTCTAAAGAACTGATGGAAAATATCAATTCTAAGTCATTTTCATCATGTAATAGCATTAAAACGTTTGATTTCTCTACATTATATACTTCAATTCCACATTCACAATTAAAATCTCGTTTGGCACAGCTGATTAAACGTAGCTTTATCAAAAAGAACGGAAAACGCAGGTACAAGTATTTGGTTAGTCGGTTATAAAAAGACTTACTTTGTCATCCAAGAATCTAGCAAGAAAAACAAATTTACAGAAGATCAAATAATAGAAATGCTCAATTTTCTAATCGACAACATATTTGTACAGTTTGGTGGACATGTTTTTCAGCAAACAATAGGTATCCCAATGGGCACAAATTGTGCACCATTGCTTGCCGATTTGTTTCTTCGTTCATATGAAGCAGACTTCTTACAATCACTTCTAGACAAAAAGGATCGCAAACTTGCTTTATCCTTCAATCTCACATTTCGTTACATTGATGATGTCCTTTCACTAAACAATCCTCGATTTGGTGACTATTTACATCTCATATATCCGAAGGAACTTGAGATAAAGGACACTACAGATTCTAGGAGGTCCGCTTCATATTTGGATCTATTTCTCGAAATTGACACACTAGGAAGGCTTTGTACAAAGCTCTATGACAAACGTGATGACTTCAAATTTCCAATAGTTAACTTTCCCTTTCTGTGTAGCAACATTCCGTCCGCTCTATCATATGGAGTTTACGTATCACAATTGATTCGTGATTCCAGAGCATGTGGGGAGTACAACGACTTCCTTGATAGAGCTGCACGGCTGACAAGCAAATTGTTAACACAGGGGTACGTTGCTCCCAGGTTGTTGTCATCACTCAAGAAATTTTACGGACGACATCATGTGTTTGTATACAAATACGGGATTTCTATCTCTCAGATGAGCACAGATGTTGGTTTGACATAGAGTTTTGTAATGTCATCCTTTCCGGATTTGACCAACACTTAATCGATCTTTGGCAACGTGACGGGTGTGCTATAGCAAGCAGGAACTGCTTACTCTTCCGGAGCACCTGAGTTCACTCTCGTTTCGACTTGAGTTCGCGTTGCTGAATGCGGTTGTGTGTGTTTTATGTTGTTATGTGGTTTGTTTTGTTGTGATGATTTTTTGTCTGCCGGTTTTGTCCTTGTCTTTACGGTTTTATGATACTGATTACCCCTTTGGTACACCTTTGCATTAGATTCAATACAAATCTCCAAATTATCACAAAAAGACCTATTTCAGACATAGAACAATTAACATTAAAAGCACAAGGACCAACAGATTCCTGGCTTAGGACAGGTACATATTAAATATAACGGGGTTTGACAAGTTTTTTTTTTGGGGGGGGGGCCAGCCTTCCCCTTATTGATAATCCTAAACAAAACACACGATAACACACAGTCACTTCAAATTGATAAATTGTCCTTGTCTTTACGGTTTTATGATACTGATTACCCCTTTGGTACACCTTTGCATTAGATTCAATACAAATCTCCAAATTATCACAAAAAGACCTATTTCAGACATAGAACAATTAACATTAAAAGCACAAGGACCAACAGATTCCTGGCTTAGGACAGGTACATATTAAATATAACGGGGTTTAATAATTTTTTGGGACCCAGCCTTCCCCTTATTAATAATCCTAAACAAAACACACGATAACACACAGTCACTTCAAATTGCTAAAAGTTAAATTCAACAAGAGAGAACCTGATACAAAAAGACAAGAAAAAAAACGACACATGGAGGAACTCTCTCTTCAGATCACTCACTGTTACTGAAAGCTTGCTAAGAAGCAACTATCGACTGATGTATTACTTAGTATTTCTTCAAATGTGCAATTCGTATGTTACATTATTTCAACCTATTTTGTGTAGAGATGTTTTGTTTTAGAATAAATATGGAAAACCTAAAATATGATTGTAAATGAGAATCGCCATACCATGTTGTGTTAGATAGTGGTCCACCATATTTGTATGTTACATTAGGAATAGCTCCTTTCCAATCATCTGGCACATTGGGACCAGTCATCTCTCTGAAAATGTAAGTAGTTTATTAAGACCTACGGCCATTTCTTATACATTTTAGTTTAAAAAACACTTACATTTGTAGCAAATGGGTTTACGCAGCCTTAGGTTATTCAAGAAGAGAAGACGAAAGAATGCAGTAACATTCCAGAGAAATCAATACCGCAACGGCGCTGACTTTGTTCTGGCATTAAAAAAAGTTTTCGAAGCAAAAGAATTTAGGTAAGTGATTATAAACTAGAAATATAATTTTGTTTTAAAAACTTACTGAATAATTTTAGAAGCTATACCATAACCAATAGGATGGGTTACTATATCAGGCAACTCTGCTTCGCTTTCCTTTAGTCTGTATGCGCTTTCTGTAGATGGATTGAAATATAACTGTACAGATGTATGCTTAAATGCAGTTTTATGAGAAGAATATGTGGTGCACAAGTATTTTACATTTTTTATTGACATCGAAATAGGTTAATACAAGGTGTAAACAACCCGAAAAAGGCTTTTTTTTTCAAGATACATTAAACATTTGAGAAGTCATAATGTAAAGAATCTTGCTTATCTAGTCAAATGATACAGACACTGCTAGGTAGATATTAGCGATAATAAGCAAAACTACAAATTAAATCTATTTTATAGCCACAAGAATGGTCATCCTTTGAATAGTTGAAGCAATTTGGAACAAAAGCTTTCATTAGTAACAAGTTTGAGAAATTAATGTCCATACCTATTGCTGGATATCCAGGGGTCAAAGGGTCACCGCTTCCGAGAAATAGTGTTCCTCTCTGCGTTCCGGAGGCTGGCAACCACCAATCGTGTGGATAGGCCCTTTCCGTTTGTCCCATGGAATAATCGGCAGGGTCTGAATATATGATGAGACCAATAGCACCGTTCATTGATGCTAAATGGGCCTGAGAAATTTGTTAAAGTCAAGATATTATGGTATGTGAAACATTCTTGTTTAAACTACTAATTTGAGATATTCCAAAAACTTAGGAGTGTAAAAAAGGTAAACTATTATGAAAGAACAGAAAAGACTACAAGTGTGCACAATGTGTGCGTAAAAAACGACTTACATTTTTTTCGTTACGGTGTAAAATAGAAGTCTCAGTTGAGTTGAAACAATTAATAAAATTGAAAAGTAGAACAAACAAAAGGATCAGACGAAAAAAGACAACAAATAACCATGACTTAATAATCAAAACTTCAGTTCAAATGTCAAGTTAATAGTCGAAGTGACGAATTACCTTGTCTCCTCTAAATATCTTGCCATATCTAGCTATTGCAATTTTCCCAGACACATTCATTCCTTCAGTCTTCAGGTGTCTGTAATCCTCAACCCGTCCGTAGTTTACATAAATTAGCTCTGCCTATTGATAAAAAGTGTATAGGGTATTCAAATAAGAAAAAAAATCAAATTAAACACAACCTATATATCAGCATCCACAGCGTCTACACTCCCATCCATTTGCATACGTACAAATAGAATATTGTTTAAACATTTCAGTCAAATACTTGCACAAAGAATAGAAATCAAAGAACGATGCAGTAAAGAACACTTATGTAAAAAGCAGTTACAATATATCGGAACCATATGAAAGTAGCAGCCATAATGAAGCAGACTGTGAAATAATGATCAGTCAAATAATAATACTAGTCTGATTCTTTAATCTTGGTAATTAATATGTATTGATTAGCAATTAAACTTATAGCCAAATAACAGAATGTTGTAGCCAAATATCAGCAAAAAATATAAGTAATAAAATACATTGAGTATCTTAGTATGTTCAAGAATACAACATAAAACAAAACAATTTATTTTCAATATCACGACAAACTGGGGGACTTTAGATTCATATATTTGTATATTGTTGAGTAAAACACAGAAGCTAGTGTGTCTTGATAAAGCTGAGGCAGAATAAAACAAATGATAGTCAATTTGATGTATAAAAATAAGCTCTTATTCGGCGTTATAATTTATATTTAACTTATATATATGGCTAGAATATTGAACATACTGATTCCACAGTGCCTGGTTTGGAGTAAGCATTAAACGGTGGGACGACATTACTCTTATTCTCTGACTCGTCAAGGATGTCTTCATACAAGGGGGATTTGTATATAATTTTGCCACTGCCGTCTAGAATCTGGATTTGGTTCATGTTATCTTCGTCCGTGGTATTAGGATAGGACAAAAGGACGTCATATTCGCCGATAAAAGCCTCGTCCAAGCCATTGTCCCGCCAAAAATCACGGAGTTTGCTCGCCTGTTCCCAGTCAGCTAGAGTTCCCGCCAAATGTGGATTTTCTGAGAGTTCCCTTAAAAGAAATTACATGTGTAGTTTTTGTATGTAATATTCGGGGCATTCTCCGAAGTGAGAGAGTGAGTGAGCTGGTGTTTTACGCCCGTGCAATTTATTTACAGGCGATGAACATGAAACGGATGATAAAATGAACATGAAATGATGATGACAAATGAAATATGGGGATGGGATGGGAAACAAAGGAATGGTAAATTTTGAAGAACCACAGGAAAAGGAGAGAGGTGAGTAGGTGCAGAAAATTTAGCCTATGATGTGCACTACTTGGCGGTCCACAAAGGCCTTTTTACGTGCATGAAGCGTGGCACCCTCCACACACGTTGGCCCACTATGGTCGGCGGTCAGGGTTTCCGTATTATAGACCTGACAACCCCTGCGGACGAGGGCCACCCTATTCAGCCACCTAGGGTACACACTTGGTCGCTCTGTGGGCTGGGCACTGACCCGACGTCAGAATACCAAGACCCTTTGTCGCCTCTTACGACAATCTAGGCTCTACTGCGGGCCTATTCGCCACCCGGACCCCGCACGGGACTTCTCCGAAAAGGCTTAGAAGTTAACGATGGATTTTAAGCGCCACTATACTATTTAATTGTGCAGGAAAAAAGTTTTCGATGTAGAAACTTAAAAACAATTTTAATAGTTTGCTCAGCAGGTAATATTTCAACTTCGGCGAAGGTAAAACAACTTTATTTTCTAGCTACAATGAAGTAATTTAAGTGAAATTTATTGGAATATGTCAATAAAGAGAACCAAATGTCATAAAAACATAAAACTGTAAGAGCACTTGAAGCTTCCTTGTTGTTCCCTTGTGTGAGAACTTACTAGTATTTAATAGGCATTCTCTGTAACCATTTACACTTTTTTGGCACGCATGGTCACGGATTTTGATGAAACTTTGCACATTTGCTTGGAACAAGGACTTATGAAGAAAAATGAGTCAAAAAGTTGTTTACATGATTTGGTTGCTATGGTAACGGGTCACCCTATTTTTCCCTTTAAAATCAGACTTTTCAGGAGTAAAAATGCTCATTATTCAATTAGACATGGTGCCATTAATATATATTGGTAACACAAAGTTAGGTTTGTTTGATAAAATTGATCATAATATGTATTTGAAAAAATGAAAATAGATTTTGAAAACTAAATTCTGATTGGTCAATAGTTACATTAAAAAGGGAGGGAACTCCCATTTTTGAAATGGGGATTTTTAACCATTTTTAGGGCCTTGTAGAACCTCAATGCAGTCATGTTGGCTATATCCAAGAACATTATAACTAACTTCAATATCATGTTAGTTCATTCATGAAAAAAAGTTATTGGGATTATTGTTGCTAAGGCCGTTGCTATGGTAATGAAAATTCCTCGTTTTCGTCAATTCTATCACCTTTTTCTGCCATTTTTGTCATTTTTACCACATCAAATTGTTTTGTTTGACAATAAGAAGCATTGAAAAATATTTAAGTAATATGCAATCATAAAGTTTTGGACATCTAATGCAGTTTCATGGATAAATGTGGTTGCTATGGTAACAAAAATTCCTCGTTTTCGTCAATTTATCCCATTTTTGGGTCATTTTTGTCATATTTACTTCATCAAAATGTTTGATACACAATAAAAAATTATTTAAATGCACTTAAATAAGATTCAATCATAAAGTTTTGAACATGTAATGCAATTTATATGATAGATGTGGTTGCTATGGTAACAAAAATTCACAGTTTTCGTCAATTTCATCACATTTTTTTGGTCATTTTTGTCATATTCAGCTCATCCAAATCATTTGTCTGAGGTCATGTTAGCTATATCCAAGAACATTACAACTAACTGCCATACATGTATCATGTTAGTTCATTCATGAAAAAAGTTATGGGGATTTTTGTTGCTAAGGCCGTTGCTATGGTAACGAAAATTCCCCGCTTTTGTCAATTCTATCACATTTTTCTGCCATTTTTGTCATGTTTAGCTCATCAAAATGTTTTGTTTGACAATAAAAAGCATTGAAATATATTAAAGTAAGATGCAATCATAAAGTTTTGAACATTTAATGCAATTTATTTGATAAATGTGGTTGCTATGGTAACAAAAATTTGCATTTTTCGTCAATTTCATCACATTTTTTTGTCATTTTTGTCATATAAAGCTCATCAAAATCATTTGTCTGGGGTCATGTTGGCTATATCCATAACCTTATAACAAACTTCCAGATAATTGAAGTTCTTTCATGAAAAAAAGGTTATTGGGATTAATATTGCTTAGGCTGTTGCTATGGTAACGAATATTCATCGTATTGTTCAATTTTATCACATTTTTTTTTAAACTGACACTTGAGCTAAGGCCAAAAAATATACATGTCTTTTTCTAATTACCTCATAAATATTTTACGGTGGATTATGTGGGTAGGTAAGCATTAATTTTCTTTTTTATTCTTGTATCATTATTGATTAAGTTATAAGATCAGGACCGGAATAAATATTTTAGTTAGCACAGTGCTTCAAATAATGGAGGAAGAAATTTCAACTACATTGGTAGGAGCAGATAAAAAAAAGTGTCTTTCCATGCTCTAAATTATGAAGTTCTGCAAAGTCAGAAAACAGTAACTGTTGAAAACCATATTCTAATGGGTGCCTGCTCCTTTGGTTCATAAGGAAACTGCATTACTGAAAGAGCCAAATCTATTTATGAATCATAAGATTATGAAAATGTACCCAACAGAAAAGCAGTATCATCTGCTACCTGTCCCACAAATCCAGCTGTCAAATTGTATAAATAGTATTCTTTAGCTATAAGATGGGCATTGAAAGAGTCAAAACAAAGGGTTTTGTTCGCTGAAAAGCACAAAAATTTTATGATTGTCGAATTCGATATAGGAAAAACCACAGGAAATAAAGTTGACCTGTACTGTGCAGCTGAGGAGATGATGATGTGCGGCAATTTCAAGAAGTCTCTAAAAGGATAACAAATTACATCATATTTGTTTTTCAAACTTGCACAACAAGACAGGAAAATGTCAAATGAAGACTACAGTGCTGCTTTCTGTGAAGTCAAAAAGAAAATTAAAACAAGATAAATTGTACATTATATTACACATACATTGTCAGTAATGTCACAAAATCAATTGTCATTAATGTCACAAGATAAAGTGTCAGAAATTGTCAAAAGGCAAAAAATGTATGTCTGTTTCGGGTTGCCCGACTGACCCTATTTTTACATTCGGACCTACAACATTTTGGCTCGTAATAAGAATTTTCCTCTTTATCTGTTGTTCAAAATTTATCCGTCGTATGTTATGAAGTTTGTCATAAATTCTGTACCTTTTGAAAAGATTGTTCAACTTAGCAGATGTTCATAATTTAGAGCAAGGAAAGGCATTTTTTTTTGTTCTGCTCATATTTGAAGTTTTCTCCTTCATTACTTGAATTACTTCTTTAACTAAAATAATTATTCCAGTCCCGATCTTATAACTTAAATCAATAATAATCAAAGAAAAAAAATGAAAATGTTGACCTATCCAAATAATCCACCCTATAATATTATGGAGAAACCCGAAATAGACATATGTTTTCGAGGGTCATAAGCTCAAGTGTCGGTTTCTCAAGATATAGTTTGATATACAGTACACCAAGAGACAAACTGTGACTGAACACCGGGATAGTGGTGCACCACTCTAAGAGTTGTAGCCTGTAACTTTTTTATTCAACAAGATTGTCTTTAAATTCTTCTTTGAAATTGTTCTGTATAACCATAATTATAAATGTAAAAGGAATGTTTTGGAAAATCTTCAACCAGATATTTGTTATGTCTCTAAAAGTGGTGTACCACTATCACGGTGCTCAGTCACGGTTTGTCTCTTGGTGTACTGTAGGTTTAGAAAGAACCATTAGATTAGTATCTGTATGTATTGATTGTTGAGATGAATTCATTTATGACTGAAATACATCTTTTAGAATGATTCTGGTTGTTTAAAATTGATGCCAATATCTGCAGAAAAAAATTCTAAAATGTTGACCAAAGGCAAAAAAGCCCTATTTCATTAAAAGGAAACTGTTCGATAGACCTAAAAGCAGATCCACTAATAGTTCAAAATTTTACAGAAAGTTCATGAGGAAAAGAGGCATTTTCAAGCCTTATCATTATCATAGCAACCAACACATTGCTAAAAACGAATAACTCCTTAGCTAGTTATATCGCAATTTGATATATATATCTGATTTGTAATGCTGAATTTATCAAAGCATACATGAATAAGCAAAATATCCATTAAAATAATACCAAAAAAACGTTAAAAAATAATAAAAAATTCTACTTTTGGTTACCAAAAACCACATTTATCAATTAAATTGCAACACATGTCCATAACTTTATAATTGCATATTACTAAAATGCATTTTAATGCTTTTTTTGTTCTCAGACAAATGATTTTGAAGAGCTTAATATGACAAAAATGACCAACAAATGTGATAAAATTGATAACAATGGGGAGTTTTCACTACCATAGCAACCACATTTATCAATTAAAATTTATCATATGGCCAAAACTTTATGATTGCGTATTACTGAAATGCATTTAAATGTTTTTATTGTCCAACAAAATATTTTGATGAACTTAATATGACAAAAATGACAGAAAAATGGGATAAATTGACGAAAACGAGAAATTTTTCGTTACCATAGCAACCACATTTATCCATACAATTGCATCATATGTACATAACTTTATAATGGTATATTATTTAAATACATTTAAATGCTTTTTATTGTCAAACAAAACATTTTGATGAGCTAAGCATGACAAAAACTGACATTAATATGTGATAAAATTGACGAAAACAAGGAACTTGTGTTACCATAGCAACGGTCTTAGCAATAACAATCACCATACTATTTTTTCATGAATGAGCTATCATTATCTGGAAATAAGTTATAATGTTCTTGGAAATAGCCAACATGAACTTAAACAAATGGTTTTGATGAGCTAAATATGACAAAAATGACAAAAAACGTAATGAAATTGACGAAAACGGTGAATTTCGTTACCATAGCAACCACATGTATCAACTAAATTACATTAAATGTCCAAAACTTTATGATTGCATATTACTGAAATGCATTTAAATGATTTTTATTGTCAAACAAAACATTTTGATGAACTTAATGATAAAAATGACAGAAAAATGGGATAAATTGACAAAAAACGAGGAATGTTCGTTACCATAGCAACCACATTTATCCATGAAACTGCATCAGATGTCCAAAACTTTATGATTGCATATTAATTAAATATATTTCAATGCTTTTTATTGTCAAACAAAACATTTTGATGTGCTAAACATGACAAAAATGACAGAAAAATGTGATAGAATTGACGAAAACGAGTAATTTTCGTTACCATAGCAACGGCCTTAGCAACAATAATCCCAATAACTTTTTTTCATGAATGAACTAACATGATATTGAAGTTAGTTATTATGTTCTTGGATATAGCCAACATGACTGCATTGAGGTTCTGAAAGGCCCTAAAAATGGTTAAAAGTCTCCATTTCAAAAATGGGAGTTCCCTCCCTTTTTTAATGTAACTATTGACCAATCAGAATTTAGTTTTCAAAAGTTATTTACATTTTCTTAAATGCATATTATGATCAATTTTATCAAACAAACCTAAATTTGTGTTACCAATGTGTATTAATGGCACCATGTCTAATTGAATAATGTGCATTTCTACTCCTGAAAAGTCTGATTTTGGAGGGAAAAATAGGGTGACCCGTTACCATAGCAACCAAATCATATAAACAATTTTTTTACCCATTTTTCTTCATAAGTCCTTGTACCAAGCAAATGTGCAAAGTTTCATCAAAATCCATGACCATGCGTGCCACACCCCCTATACAAAAGTGTAAATGGTTACAGAGAATGCCTCTTAATTGTAATATGACTGTAGGTACAGGATTTGTTCGGTTGTTGCATGTTATTTATTCAATTGCATTGTGCATTGAATTTCATCAAATCAAGTTTTAAAAGCCAAAGAAACTAAAAATGCTAAAATCAAAAGAAGATGTTAAAGTGGTGCATTGTAAGCAAGCTTATAGTTGCTTTTCAATGTTAATATAGAATCTTATTCCTCATTTAATCACAATTAGACTCATGCGGGTTCCAGGAAGCGAATAGACACACAGTAGTGCTAAGTTTTTCGGTAAAAGTCTACTTAAAAGAGTGTCCAGAAACCTGACATCGGGAAGGCCGCATTACCAACAAAGCGACTGGCATGTGTAATAATGAATGGTTATAATGCAGAAAATCTGACTGCAAACCATAGTGGTTCGCCGTGGTGGGAAAAATGTCTCCTTCTTCGCACGTTGAAGATCCCTCTTGTAGGTTTTGATAGGAGTTAGACCCGCGGGATCCCTATGCAGGAGGCTCGTTTGGCCTTGTGTCCCCCCTTTTCTCCACTTCATCATCATTTCATAGACGATATTGAGATGTTCATTGTGTCACACCTTTCATGTTCATCTCCTTGATACTGTTAAGCTGGGAGTAAAAATGGTAGCTTCACAACACTAAACGTCAGGATCTAGCGCTAATGACGAGTGATTTTTTAATAAAAAAACAAATTTATATGAATCATAAAGCCACGCAATACTTGTCATCATTAATATTGATTAAGGTAAACTGTTAAATAAATAAAACAAAATAAAAAGAAACAAACAATAAAACATTAATGAAAATATTTTACAAAACCTTAAAGTTTACATAATGAGTGAGAGTAATGGTGCTTTACGCCCTTGCAACAGCATGTATATATAGGAGTAGATGTAAACAAAAGAATAAATAAATTGTGAAGACCGCTGAAAAAGTGGAGATGTGGGTAGCCACTTAGCCTATGTGTTGCAATCATGGTGGTCAACAAAGGCGTCTAATATGTGCATGAATTGTGTCACTTTCCACACGATCTTTGTAACATGGCTTGATAACCCATGCGCATGAGGGCTACCATATTCGGTTACCTAGTATGTCCCCACCGTGATTGCTCTGAGCACTGATTCATCGTCAGTGTCTAAATACCCCCTCCCCCCCAGTCATTTTAGGACAATCTGGATGCTGCTGCTGCTGCGGGCTAAAGCCTTTACAAGACGTTAAAAATGATGAATTCATTTTTTTTTTTTTTCATTTTAACGTTCTTTTGAATGAATTTACACCTCGGCGCGGATTTAAATTTTGAATTCTTCTCTTTAGCATATGGAATACGCTAGAGTAATAATTGCGTGTAGGCCAATATACATTGTAAATGTTCCAGACCGTACAGGTATTCAGACCGTACGCGTACGGTCCAGACCGTACGAGTATACCTATACGGTCCGACCGTACGCGTACGGTCCGACCGTGGAAGTATACCCATAAGGTCTAAAACGAGCTGGACCATACAAGTATTCAGACCATATAGGTATTTCTCTAAATTTGCATTTATTCATATGATATTAGGAAATAATATTTTATTTTCAACCTCAAAAGTGTTATTTCCATCTCCCAGATCAGGGGCGGATCCAGAAATTTTCGAAAGGCTGGGGGGTTCCACATACTGGATTCTGTAGGCCAAAGGTGGGGGTCCAGACCAATTTTGCTGAAAATCTAACCAAAAATTCGGAGGAAAACGGCGGTTCCGACCCCCGGACCCCACCCCCCCCCCTTGGATCTGCCACTGCAGATTCTAACGGAATAAAAGGGGATACTCAAAAAATAAAAAACGAACACTTAAAATAGTAAGACAAAGATAATAAAACAAAAGTCAGAATTTGTAAATAGCTTAAATATAGAAAGGCAGTAGGTGAGAGAATTTGGAAACATGATGTTTGATATTCATTTGGTAGAATTTGTTAGTTTTTGTTCTCTGCTTTGTTGTTGGATTTCACCAGTATATAGGGTCCATCAAAATGTCAGACTTCGTGATGAAGATTAAAAAATCTTTATGAAATAATATTCAGTAAAGTTTGAGGATGACGACAATGACAACTTATATCTGTAGAAAGTAAAATCGGCTGCACATAATATAAAAGAGCTATATGGAACTTTTTTTTTATCAAAAGTAGGTAAATATGTGGGGAAACTGACGGACGAATTGCTTGAACATAAATGATAAAATTAATGCATTTTTATAGGATCAATATATTTTATTGAATATTGATCTAGAAAATGCAAGCCAGACCGTACGCGTACGGTCCGACCGTACAGGTATTTTGAAAATATACTCGTATGGTCCGGACCGTACGCGTACGGTCTGGAACATAAATATTTAGATAAGTTTTTAACTTTTGAAATTTTGTGATTATTTGTAATAGAGTGCATGAAAATAATGTGCAAATAAAACAATATTCAAAATTTTTAAACGGTAATTTCAAATCTTAATTAAATGGAAAACAGCCAGCAGTCTATAATGCATGTCATTGGCCTATTACTTCTCGTCGATTGTCCCAAAATTATGATATACTAGTAATCAATGCAAAAGTTTAAAACAATGACCCATACCCATTCTAACATATAAAGAACATTTTTTGAATTTTAAAAACATCGAATAGACCGTAAACAAACAGTGATTTAAAATCGTCTTGAATGGCAAGTACAGGCTGAATTTTTGATAAATTTTAATATGATAAATATTTATAAAACACTCGATATAATTTTAATGCATAATTTGCACAGATCATCATCAAGTTGACTTTAAATCTTAATATAGGTCCATCATTTAAAAAAAAATCTTGTATCTCAAAAGTCAAATAAACTTATACTTGTACTCAATCCTCAGATATAAGACACGATGATCACAACACAAGTATTTAAGCCAGTAAAGAGGTCCGAATAAATGATAAAAGTAGGCATGTCCACGCATAAAGTAAAATAAATTGTCTTATGGCTTGTATGGCTAATACAAACTTCTCTTATTTCTATTCTACAGAAGGCTTAAAATTTGCATTTTTATTGCAAACCGTTTTTTTTATTAAATTGTCATTTGTTTAAACTACAGCGCCGCGATATAACTTTCCTTTTTTTCTCCATTAAATTAAGATCAACCATACCTAAGATACTCTCTAATGTTCTGTGCTTTGATGCCATTGATGATCTCTTGGCTCATTTCTGGGTCTCCATCTTGGATGATGGATTTTGGGACTCCTGGAAGAAAAGTTCCTTCTTTCTGCTCCGGTTCATCTTCCTCTGGACAAGTTGCAAATCTTCCGATCAGAATTCCAATGGTAAAACCAGCTATTAAGAACAAAATTCCATACAAATATAATTTCCTAGATGCATTTCTTTGTTTAGGTTCACTAAAAACCATAGATTCCCTAGATTCGGTCGGCAAAGAATACCCCATAGTTCATCTAGACTTATCTATTTACTACGGGTAGCTACGATTACGGTATTAAAATAAATAGCCTTAAAATACTCTCTTATATGAATCCTGATAGAGTCTACCTGTTTAAATATATGTTGGGTGTACTACCTGATTAAAGACCTGCATATTGTTGTGGACAATAGTGATAATGGTATTCTTCATGGTATTCAATACTTCTTATTACGACAAAATTTCTGGACTTATGTTGTCCTGTTGGAATGGTCCCCAAAGAAACTTTAGATCTAACAACACCATTTTTCTTTCTAGAAATCAAAATTTTATACTGATATTAGGATTATATTCTGGAAGGACTGAAATCGGCTCATATATGCCACATAACCGTGTGTGAGAATTTTTTGTCTCAGACGTTACGCACTGCTAAGTAAATCGGTGTAAGTCCCACAAGCTCTGGAAAAACGAATCAATTGAGATACGTAAACCCCATAAACTTGAGCGGACGGAATGTTGCTACACAAGAAGGAAAAGTTTACGTTGAAAAGTTGAAGTCATCACGTTTGTCATAGTTGAAAGTCTTCCTTGAGTATGGAACGCCATAGCTGCATTATGATGATGTGTTTCATTATGTGACGATACTTCTTCATTATGGCCCTGTCACACTATAACGTTTTAGCCAACGTGTGCCGAACGTTCGAATAATGTTCTAAAACGTCGGAACACGTTGGCAGTCGCTGTAAAAAGTTTCAAAAATTATATCGGTGAACGACCACAAAGCGTCATACTAACTACCTGCATCGCACGACAAACTTATTCAAAACTTATCTATAGCGTTTGTCCGGCGTACTTGACGTTTGCCTAGCGCATGTGTGACGACTGCAGAACGCATTCATAGCGTTAGTCTAGCTTATAACTTTTTTCTTGGTGGGGAGACCTAGGATTTCTGTTCTTTTCTTTAGTATTATTTCACAGTAGCCCAAATAGATCTTTTATCTGGCTAAAATGTATTGCTGGATTATTTAATAATTATAGATACATCATGTAAATTTAGTTTCGTTATAAAAATGTTGGTTTTCAGCGTTCTGGTAATATGAATGTATAATTATTCTTAAGTCGTTTTTTTTTAATCGAAAGTGATGATTTTTGCACTCAGTCTAAAAGAATATAGTGTAGATTTTATATTTTGATATGAGTATATACATGTAAGAAATACCGGTCTGTAGAGTTTGCCTAGCATCCTTTTTATAGCACTTGACTAATCCTAAATGATAGCAGACAGCATATGACGGATGTCCTTAATAGAGAAAATTGAATATTAAAAATACACATTATTTCAAATGAGTATTGAAGTTAGACTGTCGTTACTCGTTGTATTTGAGTGTTTTTTCTACAAAAAAAATGTCCACCGAAAACACGACAGGTGTATTACAATTTGCAAGAATTACTTTCAATTTCAGACCATCTAAGTTATCCTTGTAATATTCAAGATTGTTTTGGCTTTGTTCATTGTTTTTTTGTAAAAAGATTTTTTTTCAGGTTTGAAATAGTATTTGAAGCTTTTGAAATTGACTTTCCCCCTTGTAATTCAATCTAACTTATAAAATTCTGGAGTTAATACGCTACTCGTTCGTTACAATGACGCTCTGTGCGCTCTGTACACGTTTTAAACACGTTGAATAGGTTTCTTTGTCGTTTGACTGACGCTAGACGTGCGCTGCATTATCGCTAGACACGTTCGTTTCCATTTAGCTCAGCGTTCGTCAACGTGCGCACAACGACCTCATAGCGTACAACAGCGTGTGAATATCGTCCTTCTAACTTATGTCTAGCGTTCGAATAATTTATTTCTAACACGTTGGCGAACGTCGGTAATTTTAAGCATGTTGAAAATTTTCACAAACGCCCTTATTTGGCCCACAATTTGGCAAAAATCTTAACTTAAATATTTCATGTTATAACTCTTTGTAAGTTTAGTCATGTGCTTGATTTCTCTAATTCTAAACTTCTTTTTGACATATTATAAAAGACTAATTCAACCATAGGGGTCAAACTTGGGGAATTTAACAAAAAATCCAAAATATCACCATATTTTGCTACGTTTTGGTTCTAAATTGGTTAAGAAAAATATGAGTGCAATCAAGGGCACCCTTCATATTTTCAGAAAACCTTTAATATGGTCATAATTATAATCTACTTAATTATGAAGGGTGTCCTTGAGTGCGCTCTATATTTTCTAAGCACAAATGTGCATTGAAAAATGGCAAAATCTAAAGATTTTCAACATTTTTTGCAAAATGTCGAAGATTGTGACGTCACTGCGACGTTGTTATGTCACAAATCAAACTTTCAAATGCATATGTCTTACATATATCCATAGTACTATATCTACAACAAATATGACATGATTATCTAATACTTGAAATTTTAGGGCCAAATATGTTCGTGAACCTACTCCTTTGCGACGCACTCGACGTTCACCAACGCACGCTGACGTTCGCTTTACGTGTTTGTAGCGTGTTCATAACGAGTACAAAACTTACGCAACGCACACCAGCGTGTTGAAAATATATTCTAAAACGTCGGCACACGTTGGCTAAAACGTTATAGTGTGACAGGGCCATTATGTGATGAAAAATGACAAAGTACCATCACATAATGACAAAGTACCATCATATGATGACAAAGTATCATCACATAATGAAACTCATCATTATAAGGCAGCTATGGCGTTCTATACTTGAGAGTCAATTTCGAGATGTAGATCTAAATATGAAGCAGACCTCCTATAGAATATATAGTGTCCTTTACCTCAAGTTTTCTTATGATATATAAGATGGAGATAATCATCAAATCGAGAATTGTTCAGTGAATGTACATCATCAATATAACGGAAAGTGAGAATAAAAGAGAGAGTTAGTCTAGATCTTTTTTTGTCTAGAAGTGATTGTAAGAAGTCTGCTGCATATGAATGAAGAAACAGATCAGCAAGCAAAGGTGCACAAAAAAATGCCCGTTGGAATCCCTATTGTTTGCTGAAAAATACGTTCACCAAACTGAACAAATATGTTGTCAATGAGAAAGTTGAGCACGTTGATTGTTTTGTCTTCTGAAAATTTATGAGTTATGAAATAAAAAGTGTGGCGGAAAACCTCCAAAAGTTTTTGGTAAATAATGAAGTAGATATTCCATGGGTCAAAAATCTATTAAACAATACATCATGTCCAAATCAAGCTTGTTGCCAAATATCAGCAACATAGGAGTAATAGTTGCTGGGTTATAAATGAATAAGAAAAAATGGTGGAATGAAAGTGTGACGGAAAAAAATTACAGGAAGTAGATTGAAGTTCGATGGATCCAAAAACCCATTCCGCAATTATTATAGATGATGTCCATAATAAGCTTGTTACTAAATATCAGCAACGTAAGGAGTAATAGTTGCTAAGCCAATAAAAAGTGTCTGTGGTGGAACTACGGAACTACAGAATTACGGACGGACGCAGGTACAACAATATAATCCCCCTCTTCTTCGAAGCGGGATATAAAAATGCTATAATATCTATTGTTTGTAGAGAGTACAAGCTTTTCGTCGGTCGAACATTTTGATAATGAGGAGCCAGGGTAAATTATAACTTTAGGTACAGATGTGAGCGACTAATGAAGAAGAATATGACGAAAAGATATAATGCCCCATCTCACAGTATAATATTTAGGACCGATGAGTAAACGGACGAACGGCCCCTTCTTTCGTAGATATGTGCGCAAGATTACAGGAAGGAAAGGAAGGATTGAAATCTTCAATATTATAGAATCCTTAAAGTTGTTGAAAAGTTCCCGTATGGCTTGATTGGTCTCAAAATGTATAACCAACTACTAGTATATGTTAATCAAAGTGCCGTTGGTACCAAGTACTTGGAAGTTACATAAGAAATGAACCACTCTGATTCAAGTAGACAAAGGAAAATAGTAATCAATTGAGCATGGACCAACCAGAATCAAATTTATAATTAGAATAGCTTTGAATTAAAAAAATAATAACAAAATGTATATCTGAAAAAAGTATGATCCGTGAATGTAAAACTGAACAAATTACGTTAATCTTATCTACATTTTATTCACAACAAAACATTAATTTTACCGATAATGAATTCCATTTATTCGGCCTATATATTGTTTTATGCCCCAGTCACACATTCACGAATCAACACCGCGGTTCTGTTACGGAAAAAAATGCCGGAAAACCCAGTTTCCGTAGCCTGAATACAGGTCAGTAGGGATGTGCAACGGAATATTTACGGGTTAGTATGGACTAAACAGAATAACGGTTAATTTTGTGCCATGTCGGCTCGGATAAGCATGGAAGTGTACAGTTTAACACGGTTTTAAGACGGTTTGGTAGGAAATAACACGTTTTATCGACGGTGCTACGATTAAACAACGATTGGCTACGATGTGAATAATGATCAGAACGGAAAAGAAAATTCTCATTCGGAAAACCACGGCACTCAGCGGGGCTTTACGAACTTTCGCGATTTTACTATCCGTAGATCATCATACAAATAAAATTTGTTTAACTTTTCATATCTAGTTGATTTAAATATTGAAATATTTACCCATTCGAACTTTAAACAAGTATCGTCGCTTTTAACATAACAGTAAACTACATTGAAGCTTCATTGCTTTGTAAGAAATGGGATTTATTTTTGCAAACCAGAGCTCCAATGAATATGGGGAAATTATCATTTAGATGTTTAATATATTCGCTTTGTCGTTGTTCATTTGCATATCATTTGTATTAAACATTTAAAAAAATATTTGATATTATTCAATTCAATTTATTCAAAGATGACTTTCTGCAACTACGTGTAGTTCGTCGCTCTGAAGGACTTGTTTTCTATTTTTCAAAATTATATATTTTATATATAAAATCATTGCTAAAGCATTTTGTTCGAACTCCTTTCCATCTCTAGTCCTTTCAATATATGCACTACGTGTCTGTAAGTGTTTGTGTCATTAAATCATTTATGTAGTTTCATCAAAACGCAAGGTCAGCTGCTTCAAGCATTTAGGGTTGAGAGTCAGTGTGCAACTTCTTTTATCCAACTCCAACTGGGTCGGCTATTCGTAAGATAGACTTTCAATTTTGAACGTATGGCGGAATACAAAATTGTCATTTTAGATTTCTGGATCAGACACGTACATTCCTTAAACAAAAAGAATAAACTTGAAAAAATCCATAATCAATGTCTCTTTAGATCTTAAGAAAACAAAGTAAAGTATTCGAAAAGTCTAAAAAAAAAAAAAACGTTTCAAGAAGAAAATGGGTACTCAAACGGTAGCTTAACGCTACGGATTCATAAGTAGTCAAAACGGATTACTAGTAATAAGGTTTTAGAACGAACTGATACGGTTTAGCAAGGATGTTTTACGGTCCTCTACGGTGGTTTAATCCGTAGCTTACTTTTAAACATGTTCAAAATTTGTCGCGGAAATAAATGTTTGGAACGTTTGAGAACGGTAAGACAAAGTTACAGCACGGATTAGGTACGGCTTGATACAGATTACAACGATAAGCTGGCAACAAAATCGGGTCATACTAGGCTGGTACCCCGCTGTTATCTGAACAGTTGGGAGCCGGTTGCCAGCCTAGGGTAATACCCGCCATAACAGCAGGGTACCAGCCTAATTACAACGTAGCTCCGTGAATGTGTGACTGGGGCATAAATATTTTTTTGGATTGGGTGGCAAGCTGCTAATGGATAGATATTGATTGTTCGAGGGATTACAGACTTAAAACCATGTCATGATATTTTTTTGTGTGTTACTAGTATCGGATTCTAGAAATAACACTTTTAGAAATTTCATAAGTGAATGTTAGTAAGGGATTGGTGTTGTTGGTATCAGAAATCACGAACAAAAACTCCCATATAGAGTGGGATTTTTAGAATTAATCAACATTTTAGTCAAAACAGGTTCAAGAAACTTCTGTATGAACAGATAATAAAGTTCGAACTATAAAACAAATGATAAGAAAAGAAAGTTATGAAATAAGGCTTGTCATCTTTTTCGGTCAAAATGTGGTTGTGATAAGTTGTTTTAAGACGAAGAAAAAAATCACCAAAAGAATGATACACCTTTACCATCTCATTGAACACTTATGGTCTGATGTAGAATATTTATGGTCTGTAAAAACCAGGAACGTATGAATATAAATATTCGCTCCTAGGTAGATGTTAAATCAAACAATACAGGGTGGCCGTCATTTAAATTATTCTCAGATTTATTAATGAAAAACTTTTATAGGCATTTATAAATACGAACGTCGTGAGAAAGTAATAAACCCATATTCTACTTTAACATCTTTTATGATACGGCTTTTGTCAATATGTGACAAAGATAAAATTAAACAATTTCACCTTTATAATAAAAAGTAAACATACGAAAAACCATATATATAAAGAGGTAAGTTTTTTTGTAACACAGTAGAAGTTTGTCTACTTTCTAAATATAGGCTCTTAATTCTTAAATAAGTAGCGGATTAAATGATTTCTCCATTCCAAGATATTTTTTTTTCCTCTCAACAGGCGAGCTTTGACAAACTTAGTAAAATAAAATAAAAGATAACTGTTGAGGGGATGGGAAATCATTAAAATTTACGACATTTTCTGAAGGAGAGCCTGTTGCTCCCATGATATATAGAAAAAAGAGTCTATTAAAAAAGGCGGTAACACTCACTTAGAATGGAAGAATATGATTTAACGCTAGATGTTATCTATGAAAACCAAGAGGTGGGAGCTTGGTAGTAGAGAGAACAGGCGCGGATTCAGAGGGGCGCGCCCAGCGCGCGCCGCCTATCAAATATGATGATATTTTTAAATTTTGTGGTCATATAATCTTGATTTTCTGGAAAAATGCCCCTAATTTTTTCTACTATTTTTTCAGTGCGCCCCCTCTAAAATAAAATCCTGGATCCGCGTCTGGAGAACACCGGAATAAGGAACAAATATGGCGAGAAAAATAAAAAATAAGAATGTTAGCGGGAGTTAAATAAAGAAGCTGATGTTAGGATGATAGGATGAAAATAGCAAGCCCCACTGCCTACGAAATGTGTTTCGTAAGAATGATCCGCTTTTGGATTTAGGGGAAAACCTTGCTTTAATATCTAAATCGTAAACTTCATAGTACATGTACATCTCCAGATTTAAAAGGACACAGGCCCGAGAGTCTTAAATTGCTTCTCTCTACCAATTTAATGCTAGAGTCAATGTGACCAAAAAATACTGTTACCGTCTATGTTCAATATATAATAAAACACAAAGTGGTTTTTTTTGGGGGGAGAAGCAAGTCCGTTTGGTTGAGTGAAAAAGTAATAGAAAGTCTCGATTTGATTGATTGTCTTAATATTTTGGTTAATGCTATGATGACTTAAACAAAATGCATGTTAAAGTAAAATAGCATTCGAATAATCGATAAAAATCCCTAACCCATAGCCTTAGCTAAAATTGTTTCTAATTACTTCATATATTTCTATATTCAAATTTCAAAATGCTTTGTCCTGAACAGAATAGGCAGACTTTAAAGTGTATGGAGTCAAATAGAATTTAAAAGCAGATCTAGTCTGAGTTCAAGTTAAAAACCGGAGTTAAATGCAGCAAAAGATTGACGCATCAAATGCACGGAGGTGTTTCTTTTATGTTACTTTCCAATCAATATAGAAGATTTATTAACACTCCTGTTACGTAGTTATGGTAAATTATTCAATTTTATTGATCTTTGATCACAGAATAAGAGAAGTTCAAAATTACACCTTTAGTGACTATATAGTTTAAGGATTGATTTACGATTCAAAGAAGGTAGGATTTTCATTTGATTTCAATTTGTGCATGTGGCTTTTTAATTAAAAAATATTATTTGATTCAAAACAATACCATGGGACCATTTGCTTCCATCAACATGTTCTAGAAAGCGAATATTTGTAATTTAATAAATCAAACTTGTACATTTTATAAAATCCGAACGAAATTTAAATTGAATACAAGAATACAATGTCCCACTGAACGTACTACTATCAAACATAACATTAAATTTATCAGTAACATTATATCACCAAAATGCATCGAAATCACATGGCTACCTATTTAAAATATCTCAACAGCTTTTCACTGATAAAAGGTAAGCCCTCCATACAATACAATCCTCACTTTACTTCCCCCTGATTATGTGTCAATGCTTAGTAACAAACCTCTCATAAAATTATATTTCTATACCACCTTTTGACGATGACCTCACAATGAAAGGAAAGCAGGTAGGGTACAAATGTATTCTTGTGAACAGAAGTCAATGCTTTAAAAGTTAGTTTTCTTCTTTTTTTCTTCTGTGCAATATTCATTCATTTTACTACAGAGTTACCTCAAATTCTCCAGTGTTAGTAACACATTTTTATGGGTTAAAAGTTCTAGTATCCTTTTTGTGAAAAAATATACTTTTAAATTCATATTCAAGGGGAGCTGGGTTGTAAAGTTACAAAACAAATGGACATCAATGAAAAAAATACCACTAATATCTGTATGTATAATCCATTTATAAAACACAACAATATCCTAACTATAAGATGTATTATAATTCTTTAATTGCCTTCAGTAGAAATTGTTTTTTTTTTTAAATTCTGGTTGAGTAGACATTCATATTTTTTTTCCTGAAATGTGTTATTTGTAATTTCACGATAGCAGACTAAAAGGGTGCTACCTCATACATAGTCTATGTTAAATAGCATTTTTTTGCTAATAACTCAAAAACGGTGGCAGATTTTAAAATTCTGATGGAAAACAAAAGTGATCAGAACCTTGATATCCACATCCCTGAAATTTTGAAGAAAATCCAACAAGCCATGAAGACGTTACGGTTGAGATCTGTTCTAACATCTCAACTGTCAGGCTGCTGCTTCTATGCCCCGACAGTTCTGGTCCCTGACAGTTCTGGGGTAGAACGTCATAAACTATCTAAGCCCATAACACTCTTTTTTTTAACTGTTCTAGCCCATGACTGTTCTAGTGGTCTAGTCCCTGACAATTATTAATTTCGCCATTGGCAGGCATTTAAAATTTATTAAGTGTTTTTATCCAATATTTTTCATAGTTGAAGTCATTTGTTTAAATTATCATCTTTCCTTAAGAATATTTTCTATATAGCTATGCTACTATCATGAATTGGGGCAGATCTACAACTGTCCGGGATAGAACTGTCATGCTTAGAACAGATCAGGGTGTAGAACTATCATGCTTAGAATAGATCTAAATCTGCTAGGGCGTAGAACAGTTTAAAATCTTTCATCGGGTAGAACTGTTCTAACGTTCTAGAAATATCAGAAAAACAGAATTAGAATAGATTCCTGACAGTTCTAAAGAGATGTAAGAACTGTTACCAACTGTTTTTACTTATTTCTTCATTTTTAGGAATCTTTCACTTATTAAGCCAAATATCTTAAAAACTTTTTAAGATATTTGAGAAATTTCAATTGCATATTGTTAAGCACATCGTGATCTTAAAAATATGTTACAGGGTCAGTTGTAGTACCTTTTTCTTTAAGGAGTTATTCCCTTAGAATGTCAAAAGAAGAAAATTAAAAACTGTCAGTTGCTAAAATATGTCTCTACACTTTACAGCATTGGGTTAAACCATGTTGCCACATGACCCCTTATTAAACTTATGAGTTGAGGCACACAAGTCAGGTGAGCAATTCAGGCTCTTGGGAGCCTCTTTTTCTTTTATTGCTTTGATTTTTGTCTTGATTTTACTCGTCCTAATTCGGAATTAAATATCACTGATTGGTCACAAAACAACCAAACAATCATTCAATCCCTTCCTCTTTCCTTAAGTTTATAGTTTAAAGGATATACATATTATGTTTCCTCTATTCAGGACAACGGATATAGAAAATTTAAAATATTATGTAATCAATAATGCAATAATTTGGGAATGCATATTCAGAAAACCACACCATGCACTAAAATTACCTTGCAAAAGTACAAGCTTTTCACATTTTGTGATTTTTTTAAAATGACTAATACTAAAAAAGAGTACATTTAATTGATTTGTTATTTTCTTTGGTTTTATAAAATTGAATTGAAGGTGGAAAGTTTAACCAAACCAAACCCATAAAATACAATGTACAGTATATGTACACCATTATGATACATCAAAGTGACAATCATACGATTGTAATACAAGATAATAGATAATAATTATTTAATATTAATAATAATGACAAGACATTATGATTAAGATGGATACCACCTATTACGGTATGAAATCATAATCTATCATTCTTTCTATGGTGGTATACCGATATTGAAGGGTTTTTTTTAAGTTAAGGTACGGATTATTGCCTATACCTTTGCACTGGTTTGTCAAGATACTGATATTCTGATCTTTGTTTTAGATGTGTGTTTAATAATTCAAAAGGAGAAAAAATATATAGACCCTCCACTTTTAAAATATGTTTGTTCATAAAAGTATATACCATGAATATACTTCATTTTGTCTTTTTCTTCATTCTATGTGCAATAGTTGGAATAACTTTAATTCTTCTTATATTCCAGAGAATGTTAACATTATGATCGACATAACGTGAGATGAGATATTGTTTGTGGATTTTATTAGGGTGCATTCAATTGTCACTAGAAATGACAATCCAAGATGATCAAGTAAGTTACATATAATGCGTAGAAGTTTATCTTTTATTTTGTTTATTTTATTTGTCCCTATTGTAACAACTAGACAGATAATACATCATTGGTTTTTCAGATAATTGACCTTACTTATTACTAGTATTCATTTGACCCTGAAGCCATTTCATATTTTGAGACAATCTGCACAGACTGATAAAGTAAAACAAAGAGTCTTTCAGCAAAACAAAACAGCAAATCTAAGTATAGAACAGATATTTCCAAGATAAAAGTTGAAAAAGGGTCCAATTTTATCAAAATCATACACGTTAAACACCAATTTACATCTAATCTATTTTGATCTATGTTTTTATGTATTTCAGACAATTCAAAAGACTGAGAATGACTTAAACGTTCGTCTCTTAGATTTAGCTCCATGTCCCCCACCCTGGGATGTGTCGTGGTTATTTTCTAGCTCTCTATGTCTTGACTGTTCCCAGAGGATACACATACTAAACAGGTGCCAATCTGAACGGAATATAACACTGGATTGTAACGCTTTAATAGAATGTCAGGATTGTTTAACCTGTGGTTTATGTACAGAAAATTCATATGGCACAACGGATGTTTATGAAACTTTGACGGATACGTTTGATATTGGGAATGGCAACGACAATTTTGTCGTCGAGGTTGCAGTATTAGTTTGTGTTTGTGTACCCGCTACTGGGGGTATCATGTAAGTTTTAAGTCGTCCTCTCGCAGCCATTGCTTGTATAGATTCATATCAAGTTTTACATTCGTTATAATCAGACCAGATCAAGTGTATAACTTTGCATTTGATATTGGTTCTTTTATTTCCATTATGCAAATTTAAAATTGAGAATAACGATAGCATATATTTGCGTCAAGATTTATGCGTATTCGTTCGTTGTTAATTGGGTTTTATGTAGAAGGGTGTCAAATATGCATACAATAGTATCTTATCCTAATGGAATTTTTCTCGTATTACTCCATTTAAATAATTCTACAATCTGTCTTCTATTTCAGTTTTGTAGTTGTTATATTGTATAAGAGAAGACGGGCGATGGTAATTATAATCTATCATATGTGTTCAATTTTATATGATTTCATAGATATTAAAATAAAAAACATGTTGAAAAAAAAGTTATAGATGAATATTCTACCTTTCATTTACAAAATGATAAATATCTTGTTGGTTGATTTTTTATTTTTATTTGTATTTTATTTTATTTGTTCATTAACTGCTTTACTTCAAACCAGCACGAATATAGCTAATCATTCAGATAAATGAACAGGGTGAAAAAAATGAACATGAAATGGACACAAGGCCAATCAGGGATAAGAGATTTGACTGTCATTAAATAAAGAAGGGATTATTAAGATCGGGCAATTAATGGTCCTTCTTTTACCGAAATCAGCAGCAGTACAAGGACCATGACATTATTCTCACACGGTACCCCACTATTGTTTGTGGTCAAGGGTTCCTTATTATGTAGCCTGACGATCCCAGCAGCATTCAAAATGCAAAATGATAGGGTTGTCCACTCCACTCTGTTGAGGCAAAGGGGCCTAACACAGCATAGACTTTTACCAACAAGGTTAAGCGCTATTGCAGCCCCATTCGCAACCCAGGACCCGCATGGGGGACTTCATTTGTTTAGTGGTCAATCGGGTTCAGTTATAATTGTTACAAGAGCAATGTTATATTTTAAATCCAAGCTCGTCAGAATCTTCAGTGGTTGTACGGAAGTCTGTTTGTTAAATTCAGTAGAAAAGGGCTTTTTTATATTAAATAAGGCACAACGAGGCATTCCCCCATTAAATGGTGATTAACAGACCGGAAGGGATGTTAAATACTTTTTAAGTGTCACTCTGTGGACGAAATACCAACTAACTTTACTTTCCCGCTATTTTAAACCTGATATTAATGACAGTTTTCGTTAGAAAAAAATATACACAAATAATGAAAATAACCATAAGTCGATGTCACACACACACAAAAAAAAACTTTTAAGCTATTGTTTTTGGTAATATACTTCGAGTCTTACATGGTAGAAAATAAAACAATATGCTTTAATTTCTTTTGTGCAGAATTCGAGACTCGAAAGGGCCTGTGAATCTGATGGAAATGTAGAAAATCAAAAGAAATTACTACCAGACGACAATAAGCTGCACGCCCAAACTGGCGCTCTACTGGAAAAGCCAGATTGACAACTATATAAATCAGCCGGATGAAGCAGGACCGTAATATCGCACCTGGAATTAAAAAGGCAACCGAAAGGAAAAATAAACGAATATCATATCATAGAAATAGAAAAATACAGCGAAATGTAGCTTTCAATAAACTGGATTACTAGTAAGCGTGTAAGAAAATGTGAGGCTTTCGTTGGGATACTAGAAAAAGTACAACTGCCGTACTCTAGTTCTGGTAGGATGAAGGAACTGACTGTGTTAAAAGCTACATCAACTTCCGGGAAAGAAACATTGAAATATTTTATCCCTTTTTACGGAAAGCTTTTTATGTTGTTGATATGATTTGAATTGATTTACCTTGGAACAATGACAGGCTTTGAAACAAGTAAATAAAAATGTGAAAAAAATTCTCCAGACTTTTCTAATAAAAGTTTTTTTTGAAGTGAAGTAAGTTTTTTTCAACCTCTATCTACTCAGGCAGCAACCATTTGAAATTGGGGGGGGGGGGATATGGATATTTTGTTTTCAATTTTTCGGAAAAATAATAAATTGTCCTTGACCCAGAAAGAAAAAAAATAAATTGTTTTGGTGAGCCTGGGCTACACAGCGTAAACAGAATTGCGAATAAAAAAATTGTTTTCGGTGTCGTTAAAAATAATTCTCGTCTTCGAAAAATTTTGAAAAAAATAAATTGTCGAGGGGCTAAAATCCATACCCCCCCGAATTTAAAATGGTTGCTGCCTAAGTACTCCATTCACTGACGAATACAATGATCTTTGTCGAAGACTGGTGTCTTTATTTCGTTATACATTGAAGAATTCCTGGCTGGTGTAGGGGTGTTTTGTCATACACACTTTCACATTTCATTTATGTCTATAAATATCGTTCCTGATAAAAAATAATAAAATCCGATTAAAAATTTGCCATGTAAATTTCATCCCTCTTCGTTATACTTATCATCTTATGTAACTTCCTGGCTTTGTATCAAAACTTTGTACTTTGTATCCTTTAGTTTATACACTAATCATATAGTTTATCAACATTTTTTAACCATTTGGTTTCACTTTCATTCAGTTTACTCTGTTGTAGAGCCGTGACACTACATTCCTTTTATGGTGATTAGGGCGTTCAAGTTTTCTAATTGGAAATATTTCTAAATGAGGAAACGTTCAATGTTTCACATATACTAACTAAAGTGGACATGTAAATTTTAAGTGTTCGGGGAAATATTATGCATACCATGAATAAATGGGTGATCAAGTGAACGTTTTGTTTCTAGTCTTCTTAAGATTCATTGCATGTTCAGAGGAAAATTGTGATCAATACTGCTTGAAGGTAAGAAATTTGCAGTCATAGTTTTCAAATTTATCAGCCACTACCTACACATTGACTTGACATACATTTCGTCTTGTACTTTTTTATATCAGCATCTTTTTTTAGTATTAACAACATCTCAATAGACCGAGTTTTTAAACTTCATTGTATGAAATTAATTCATGTTTTATCTAAAATGTTCATACTTTCACCTGTTGTAGCAAATTATCTAAAATATATACACAAATATTTAAGATAAAGGATATCTGAAAGATACGCGTCATAATCTATTTCTACTTTGCTGCTATTTCTTTTGTCAGACTTTACTCCCAGTAGAACCATTTCAAATCAACAGAAACGAAACTACGGTAATTCAGTTAGAAAATTACACAAGTTCTCTGCTATGCCCTCCTGAAGAGTACAAACACGTCATTTTCGAATGTTCTTCATGGGAAAGATGTCACTGCAATACGTCTTTGGCCGCCTTTAAGCATTGTTTCGGTCACGATGATACAACATACTGTGATTATCTAGATGGTCAGTCTGAAAATAACATATTCATTCAAAAATGTGGAATTTCTTTGAGAGAGAAATGTACAGGCAAAACATTTCCGACTCCACCATCAACAACTACGACCTCCGTGAGGTCAACGTCAATTACTCGACTTTCATCAACACAATCATCGCCGCCATTCAAAAATACACAGACATCGCCATACACAACTGTAAATACGACTAGAACTACTTCATCGCCTGTAAATATTACAACGCCTTCATTAGACATTGTTCGAAATACCAGAGCAAATGAAAACAGCGCAGAGACGAGCGGCATTGCCGTGCTAGTAATTGGACTTTTGTTTGTTTTTGCTGCAACAATAGGGTAAGCATATTCATTTATATCTAAGTATATAAGCACTTTTTTGCGCATAAAATTTAATGATCACGTTACAAAAATAACTAATCTTCGTGGAGCCTGCAACTCTCACAAGACCCTCTTCTAAGAGATAAAGTGACTTTATTGAGTCAACTGACAACTTTGAGCAGAATGAGACCTTCATAAATCTTAACAAGCTGAAGGTTGTGGCAAGCACAAGATTTCTCTTTCTACAATAGGTTTCAATCCATAGGACAGAAACATGAAAAACGCTATTTTAATCCTGTAAAGGTCATCCGGCAACTTCGACCTAACGGAGAATTTTATTGGGCTTAGTGTGCTCAAGGTTTAAGCAAGCATTTGAAACCGGTTTTTTTAATTTAATCTTAAAGATAAGGGTTCATCTGACTACTACATGTTTGTACTACCTATAAAATGGATACTTTTGTAAAGTTCTATGAGCTGAAGAGCATTAGATTAGATAGTGATCATGAATTAATTCAAAATAAGGATCGATTGTCTCTAACATGTCACATAGTCGTTCAAAGTTTCAGTCAATATGGCTTTGTGGTTTTAGTTACGCTTTGAAGATATCTGTCGTTGTTTACAAACGGACGACAGACGAATAGTAATGGCATAAGCTCAATTGGCTAATAAAAAGAAACTGACACTCTTTATTTAGAAAGATGTTGCACATCCTTAAAAACAGAAAAATGGTCCGTTTTACAATTAAAGAAGACAAACACTTAATATGAAAAATTCTACATTTTTTGTAATGAATAATATTTGAACAAATAGTTCTGTCTGTGAAATAATTCGTGTTTATTATGGCACCGTTTCCTTCTTCAAATGTGATAAACTTAGCTTTCAATTAGTCCGACCATGGCCAAATATTGTATTAATTAGTGCTTTATTATGTCTTTTACTCTTTGGACGAAGGAAGCGGAGGTATCAATGGGTTATCCGAATGTCAAAAGTCCGAAAGGGCAGAGACAAAACCAGTATACACCAACAAGAACGGGACAAAAACAGACAACATGTAAAACATGGAAACACAAAATAACTGAATTTCAATCAACAACGCGAACTCAAGTCGAAACAAGAGTGAACTCAGGTGCCAGTGGACCATAACGAATAAATTATCATATTCGGAAATTTTGTTGGTATCATGACCTTGATTATTTTTTTGTTACCTTTATTCTAGAATTTATATGTATAAACAGAGACGACGCAGAGTGCTGCAAATAAATAGTGAAAGTGTGGAAAATAAGGTAAAAGTTACATGTCGCATGACAAGCCTGTAGTACCAGACATATATTACTACAACTAAAGAAGTACAAGAGGCTCCCAGGAGCCTGAATCGCTCACCTAGTCTTGATGTTAACCCTATGAAGAACTTTTTAGAGCTGAATAAGCTGAACATTTAAGCAAGCAACAGCTTTTCTCATTCAGCAATAGTTTTCATTCTGTAGGACAAAAACGTGCAAAATGTTATTTAAGGGCCGTCTGAACACTTTGACTCTAAAGAGACTTTTTTAAGAGCTTAATGAACTGAACACATTTAAGCAAGCAACCACTTTTCTTTATCTGCTATAGTTTTCATTATATCAGCCAAAAACATGAAACATGTTTATTTAGGGGTCATCTGACAACTTAAACCCTATGAATGCTTTTGTAGAGCTAAATGAGCTGAACATTTATGCAAGCAACAGCTTTTCTCTATCTGCTGTTGGCCAAAAACACTATTTTTCATCTTTAAGGGGCTATTACCCCTATAAGGTTTCAACTGACAACTTCGACCCTTTGAAGACTTTTGTAGAGGCAAATGAGCTAACCATTTAAGCAAGCAACAGCTTTTCTCTATCTGCAATAGTATTCATTCTATAGACTACAACACTATTTTTCGCCTTTAAGGGGCTGTAACCCCTATAAGGGGTCATCTGACAACTTCGACCCTATGAAGACTTTTGTAGAGCTAAATGATCTGAACATTTAAGCAAGCAACAGCTTTTCTCTATCTGCAATAGTTTTCGTTCTTTAGGCCAAAAACACTATTTTTCGCCTTTAAGGGACTGTTACCCCTATAAGGGGTCATCTGACAACTTCGACCCTATGAAGACTTTCGTAGAGCTAAATGATCTGAACATCTAAGCAAGCAACAGCTTTTCTCTATCTGCAATAGTTTTCATTATTTAGGCCAAAAACACTATTTTTCGCCTTTAAGGGACTTTTACCCCTATAAGGGGTCATCTGACAACTTCGACCCAATGGAGACTTTTGTAGAACTAAATGAGCTGAACATTTAAGCAAGCAACAGATTTTCTCTATCTGCAATAGTTTTCATTCTATAGGCCAAAATCACTATTTTTGGTCTTCAAGGGGCCGTGACCCCTATAAGGGGTCATCTGACAACTTCGACCCTATGAAGACTTTTGTAGAGCTAAATGATCTGAACATCTAAGCAAGCAACAGCTTTTCTCTATCTGCAATAGTTTTCATTCTTTAGGCCAAAAACACTATTTTTCGCCTTAAAGGGACTTTTACCCCTATAAGGGGTCATCTGACAACTTCGACCCAATGGAGACTTTTGTAGAGCTAAATGAGCTGAACATTTAAGCAAGCAACAGCTTTTCTCTATCTGCAATAGTTTTCATTCTATAGGCCAAAAACACTATTTTTCGCCTTTAAGGGGCCGTAACTCCTATAAGGGGTCATCTGACAACTTCGACCCTATGGAGACTTTTGTAGAGCTAAATGAGCTAAACATTTAAGCAAGCAACAGCTTTTCTCTATCTGCATTAGTTTTCATTCTATAAGCCAAAAACATGAAAAAAAACCGATATTTTTCACCTTTAAGGGGCTGTAACCCCTATAAGGGATCATCTGACAACTTTGACCGAATGGAGACTTTTGGCTGTTTTCCATTGTGGATATTTAAAATATACATTTATAATGTAGGTTGTGTCGCGTACACTTATTCCACATCTCATTTTCTTCTATATTTTGTAGAACTTTTGAAGCTGAAGCAGTAGAGCGGCATCAGATTTCATCTATCTCTTATACTTTTCGATTTACAAGCCAAAAACAGTAGTCTGACCCCCCTGGTCTATTTTTAGTTTCAGAGGAGAATATTTTTGTAAATTGTTAACAGACGACGACAGACGACAGACGGACGCCAAGTGATGGCAATAGCTGAAGGTCCAGGTGAGCTAAAAAAGGGGGACTTTAAAAGCCAAACGTCTGAAAAGGACCAAGACAAAACCAAATTACATAAAGGCAAACACGAAAAACGTATCTGTCGCATTGCCAATGAATAATGCAGCGTAGGTCAAAACGGTAAAATGACAATAATACAAACCCCATCATTACTTTCAATAATGAAGCAAGATTTTTAAGAGAAATCCAAAGGAGTAAAATGTTTCCCCCATGTGCAATTTAGGTTTCACTGATGTGAAAAATTAAGGTTATTTTTAAGCAAACGTGTCCAGATAAAGATACGTGACAAAAACCGTCAAAGTTGTTGCAATTTGGGTACCGTCACGTTACACATATGAGAGCTAGAAAATGATCAGATTTTGTATTTTATAAATTAAAGAGTCCGAAATGAATACAAGTCATATCACGGCAATAAGATAAATCCCACAATCCCTGGTTAACTCCATCAAACGGATCCAGAGTTGTTTAACCAAAAAAGTTGAAAGTATTAAGTTTGTCAATGGTTCCATTAAGGGTCAATTTTGAAATAACTAAAGGTGTCCTTAATCTCAAGTTCCCGAGGATACTAGTGCATGAGATGCAAAAAAAGATAACATCAATATCGGAAGATGAGGTTTAAAGGGTTTCCGATGGATTCAGGTTTCACTCCTACACATGCAATATTTACGTACATCCGTAACAAACGTAAAACCTGATATAAACATTAAAATACGACTATACCATATACTGAATAAGACTACCTTTCGTGGTTTTACGGGTTTAGAATAGAGATATAGTTTGGAGTTTTTCCCCTTTTTATCTGAAACAGGCAAAACCGCAATCTCCGAAACAGAGTATAGTCAATTCTACGTCAGACTACCTTATGACATAAGGAGTGCTGTTAGACTCTGTTTCCGAGATTGTCATAATCGTTGTCATGCATGTAACTTCGATTAACGGCTCTATTGGGTAAAGTTTGTACGTAAATCTTTTTTTTTCAGTCACAATCCGTACCCCTCTCCACATTTACAGACAGAGTGAATGGTGATTCAAAAGAGAAAGAAAATGACAATATATCTTCAGCTTTTATATCTCCTAAAAGGAGTATAGAAACCCAGAAATCATCCGATTCGGGGATAGATTGCAATATCGGTCAATATTTAAATCAACCATAGATGTTAAAAAGATCATTACTTGTTAAATAATAAATTATTTATTTTGTTATTTCGGTTTATTGTTTTTATATCCCCTCTTAAAAAGAACGGGTATGTAGTAATAGGTTACATTTCAGACATCCATCTCTTATAATCCTGAACCACTCGAAAGATTTTCATCAAACTTTAACACAATCAATGTGACACCTACAACCCCGTTCTAAAATTCGCTCCATTTGATTTTTAATGAGCAAGGATCTAGGTTGTAGTTGTTATGCAGCTGCTTCCAGTTGAAATATTTTTGACCAGTACACACAAATGTCTATACCTATGTTCATTACCTAATCGAACCGTCACAATTCTCGAAAACCAGAAGGCCAAAGACACAATGCTAAGAATATAAAAAAGAACGAACGCTTCGTAGAAAAGAAATAAGAGTCCAGTGGTTTAAATAAGATAGAAGGTAATGGGATGTGGAATAAGTGTACGCGACACAACGTACGAGCTAGAGTCGGGTTCTCAATGGTAATTTGGGACAAACTAAACCTATTTTTTGATTGACTTACTTAACTTAGTACACGTGTGTATATTTCCATCGTACCACATGAAATACACGTAAATAAACAAGCTACAAGTCGGTACGTTGAGATCTTTAACCAGGAAGATATGTACATAAATATTTAAAAAAAACGATAAATATTGATGCAAGGGGAACATCGCATCTTTCACAAAGTGTGATTTTAACACTTCAAGAATGACAACCCTAGTGCCTCTTTGCTTCTTTCTCTGAACTCATAAAAATGGTAAAATAAAACAAAGGAAAACAACACCAACGAGACAACACACCTCGCTTGTTTTGTAAAGCATTTGGCGAGTATTAAGCGATATTATGATGAACTGAATCTGTAGAGAATGAAAGCAAGAGCAGCTTCCCCTTTTCAAAAGTGGTCCCTTCTTATCCTTATCTTCAAAATGTACAGAGTAAATAAGTAAAGAATTGCCCATTACGGAAATTTTCAAAGATAAAAAGGTGACCAGTGGCCCCTTGGACGAAACATATACTTCCCAAAGCCTATGCAAGTCTAAAGAGGCACTAGGAGTTCAGAATATTTAAATATTAGCTAATAATGACACGACAGCTGATGTCAAAGCCAGAGTAAGACTGGAACTTTAGACCAATATAAAGCATTTCAACACACCATGTCCTGCTATTGTAATCATATCTGGTAAGGACATCTATAGTTAGAGATCATAAAAATAACACTGCATTACATCGAGCGATATTGCGCTATATCAAGGGGTCCTATACGTTTATCGCATTTTCTGCACGTTACGAGTTTTTTATCGAGAAAGTGGCACGTTACTGAGTTTATTCGGGTGCGTTAATCAAAATTTATCGGAGAATTTTCACAAAGGTCAGTAAATTTTTGTTTATATTATGTTTTATTGAAAATAACGAAATTTAAAAATTACATCTGTCAAAATGGTATACCTTTCTTCTTGTACATATATGATCAAAACACTGAATTCAGGTCTCCTTTCGCAATAAAACGGAAAGGCGTGTGACTCAACCTAAAATTTTCAATGTCATTTTCCAGAACGGCGTAAGGTTTTTTTCCTTAAAAATCTTTATTATCGATAGAAAAACTCAAAAAATGAACATTATCAACGATAATATGCTTATGAAACATTGTTGAACTTTTGACTGAGTTTTCTTTTGTAAAAATGCTTCAAAAGTCTATTTTTCGTGATTGTTAGGAACATTTGGTCAGTTAATGAGTAAGCGACGACAAAACTCAACCGTTAAAACTGCACGTTAATGAGTTAATATAAGGATTATAATTAAAGCGATAGCTTCTTTTAATTCTTCGATGGAAACTCACTTTTGTTTATGATCAAGCACCCCTCACTTCAACGATGATCTTGATTATATATCCCAAAACGCATATGGTTTAATTAATTAATTAACTGAAAACCATTAGAACCTTTTGTTGACAATCCGCGAGTAAGACGTGGCACTCTGTCACTGAAATTGTGATATGCTCCACGCGTGCTAGAATAACGAATCCGTTGCGGTGCGTAAGCTTCATAAGCTAAAGCGAGCAAAATATTGCTACACCCAGTTAACAATTGACAAAGAGGAACTAAGTCAACACGTTTGTCGGGCACCTTGCACAAAGTGTAGCTCGGAGTTCAATTAAGAAATGTAAGTAAATGTATATATCAAAATATGAAGCGATGTTGTTTTATATGTATTGTGAACACTAGTAGCTGCACAACGATCTAAAGCGATCACACTAATCATGTCTAAACGAAAAAGTGGAGAATTTTAGTCAACATTAAGACAACGTTCCTCGAAATCAATTTAGATGTGTGCAGATTATAATGTCTAAACAAGTCTTGACTGACCGTAAGAATAGGCATCTTTAAAGGATGAATACTAGCCATAGTATATTGAAAAGTCATGACAAGTTTTTTTCAGATGAATTTGGTTTTCGATGATCTAAAAAGTTCTTTAATGTACCAGGGAAACGAAAATGAGGGATATATCGGATGTAAAAATGACCAATTAGCAAGTCGAGGATTAATTATTGTTTAGTTGAAAAACATCATTAAAGTAACAAAAGGTGAGATTGAAATCGACACTCCTTTGTTTTTTGTCGAAGCATAGACCTGTCATATACATATCTATGGTCGAAGTGATTGTAAAAAGTCCGCTATATATGATTTTTTTAAAATGCAATGTGTGCCCACTGGATGCCGATTGTTTAAACACCAAATCAACTGGTAAAAAACATATTTCCTATAGGAAATGTATTTGCCCTTCTGTATTATTTTTAATTTTACTGGTCCGACGATCGTAATTTCACTGACCTCGACGAAAAATATCTTTTCAAAGTCGACATTAAGAATTGCGAACCTGTGCTTGTCCTTGTTTAACCAACTTAGCAAAACGAGATTATATTATACATGCGGAATTTAAGTTTACATTGTGGGGATGAAAACATGACTAGTATTATTTTACTTGTTCTAATAAGTATTTCTCACTTAAAAGCAAGAAAATTACATTAAATAAAATCATCAACAATATTTGAATGGCTTAACTGATTTTTAAAAAACGTGATGTAAACCTTGATGTAAGACGCAAATAGAAAAAAATATATTGTATTCGATCATTATAAAATGTTCGGCTACTCATTAACGAGTTTAAAAAACCGAATGAACTCATTAACGGACAATATTGGCAGAACATTTAACAAAAATCACATTTATAACATAAAAATGTGCATGTTACCTATATATTTAACTCCAAGTGGTGCGTTAATCTTTTGCAATCATAAAACACTAAAAAAATTATTATTATCTATAAAATATGTTCTGAAATTTAATATTTTCACAAGTTGATACTTTATAAAACATGATAGTAGCAACTCGCCTTTCGGTTTTATGAAAAAATGACTCAATGAAAACCTTTTTCTTTTACACCAGTGGGTTAAAGAATAGCTACGATTTGGACAGATGCATTTAAGTTTTCCCAAAGACTCCATATATTTTGTCAAAACTGTGTTTTGTGCAAAATTTTGAGGTTTTTACTCTTAACGCATCGACTCACTGAACGTTTAACGTGCGCTTTTTAGACCGAACCTTGGTTAATTATTATTAACGTGCAGAAATCGCGATAAACGTATAGGACCCCTTGTATATGTTACGAAGTTTGACAAAAACAGTTAGACTTGCGTTTGCCAAAAGTTTAAAAAGTACGTATTAAAATTTCATCACTGCAGAAAAATGATTTAAAAAGACTAACAGTAAAGCAATTCTAGTTATTTGAATAATTTGATTTATGGAGTCATCGATCAAGAAATCCCATCGATGTTAAATAACTAATTGGCATGTAAAATAGTGACATTAATGCTTTTTTATTTTGAAGTACTTTTTCTATGAATGATTGATTTTCTAATGTACTTGACAGCATGATGGTTTTGTTCTTTTCCGTGTACAGGAGTTAAAAACAATGAATTTTAAAAGATCGGGAATTGGAAACGACAAGTCATAATGCGCAAATTAAAATTACACCTGAAGGTACTTATAGAATCAAATGGCTTAGTAAACAATTATTTTTGCATATGGTATAATCTATTTTGTAAGATGCATCAACGACACACCGCCACCAATGCAAAGACAACGTTTTTCCCCCATCTCGACTCCCAGGGGTTATTTTAACCACAAAGCCATCAGAGTTTATGTACAGCATGTTTAATCTAAGTTGATGTATGTATAAGCATAAATTGGAAAATTGAATGTACGGTCCAAATTCAATTTTGTATCAGTTCTTCGTGCTTTGGGAAAATTTCCATTCCATTTTCAATTATTTCAATAAAAAGGAAATAAAATTGTGGTCTTATCGGAAAAAGGACTAGAATTCTAGTAATTGGAATACTTTGGATTGCTATCATTACCCCAAACAAAGCAAATCTTATTATCTAAATGAACATGAAATAAAACTCTGACATTAACACAAGTTTTCCAATACAATTTGCATTCTCATGATGACTTTCGAAAGAGTCACGCGTACCACCAAATTTGTGAATATTCTATCACCTAAACTGAAATTCTAATCATAATTGAAATCGATGGGGTAAATCGAATCCTGGCATTATATTGTGGATTATAAATGACCGTTTGATAAATGAACACGAACAGTGATAAGGTTAAGACTGTCCAAGTCACAACATATAAATGACCAAATGATAGAAGGTCCAATAATGAAATCTTCATAGTCCCGGGTGATCAAGGAAATAAAGATGGACAGAGAAGAAATATAAACATGCTTCAAGTCAAAGGATAAAGAAAGAAGTTAAAAGAGGAACAAAGAAGAAATCCAAACAGGGCAGGGATAGCCACAAGAGATTAAAACAAGGTTACCTGGACCTTTGTAAAATTGGCCGAATCTAACAGAGGAAATGAAATTGACATTGTGCGAGTCACAAGGATAGGGTGCATCTACTATTAGTTTAAAATGTCCCAGGAGACGATATAAGATACCACGGATCCTATGTTGAGCATGCATTCTGGAGTGACAATTAGGAACATTAAGACAAGGTATGTCATATATGTACACAATGACTGATAAAGAATTCCTCGGACTTGTTAACAATACCAAGCATAATGCATTTGTGTTTCACAGTTCTTTTAAAGTACAAATAAAGCCCCATATGTTTTGTATCGATCTGTTTGTCACTGCTTATTGTTCACTGTGTTATACGCTAATCAATTGTTCATTATTGAATGGAATATTACTTCTTCCTCGAGGTAAGCTGTGTCTTGGCTTTTTAACCTTGTTGTATATAACTTGATGTATCATTGATAATTGCATTTTTCGAGGATATGTCATACAAAATCTTTGTAAGGATAGGAGTACTTTTAAAGGATAAAAGAGAAAACGTGCCTTTAACTACATACTAACAAATAATTGAGAAAAGTGACATTTTTATTTTTTTAAATGTTTTTAAACTGCAACATTTTTAACAATTTGTATGTAGACTTTATATGGGAATTAAAAAGTCCAGGAGAAATTATTCATATAAAACGTTTCCATTAGAGCATGGAATATTTATTTGTATATATGACTCCATACACGGTGACATACACTTAAAGTCATTGTGTTCTGTCAATAGAACATATTAAAGTATGCAAATATCAGGTATTGTTATCAACCCTCGTTAAAATTTAGGAAGTAAAATTCAAATTATTTATGTGTTAAACATTTAAATTTATGTGTTGGGTCAAGTTCGTAAGAGCAGTTTTATGTCATACTATATCTTTTCAGTGAAATAGTCTTTCGAGCAAAAATAGCTGCGTACAACTTATATATAAACTTATCTTTTTTCTTGTTCTTGCAAATTGTCGATATCCTCGTTCCCTGTTCAATTCTTTTGGTTTTGAGTACTTTTCATTCAATACTTTTGGTTTTTGACCTTCCAATGTTTTGATTCAAATGCTGCTGATGAGAGGTTACTTCTTGAAATATCGATAAACAGCATAACCAAATTAACAGTTTTTATACCGTTTTTGTATTGTATCTTAAGATGCTGACATACAAAACGGTCGTGAGACACGTAGTTTGTCTGGCTCTTTAAGAGTAATGTTTTAGTTTTCCCTTTTCTGTTTATGGTTTGTTCAATATTCCACACATCAAAACAAGATTTTGTACTTAATCTAATTAGGAAAGATAACAAATAAGCATCACTTGTCCCGGCAAAAATGTATCAATAAAGAAAAAATATTATTCTTATAAACAGCTCAGAAGTGCATAACCTTGACGTTTAACAACTCCTAACAGAATCTGCCAAAGCTTCTTGAGAGAAAAAAAAACTTGCGAGTTTTCGCCACTGGTATTTGGAACAATAACTGTACTCACTAAAGATCATATCATTCACACAAGATCATATCAAAAGTAATACTTAGTACTAAACTCACCATTAGAAGCAAATCCTTTTTATATAATTTATATTTTATCAATAACCTACATATGGTATTGTTTATTACAATTATTTTTAATTTCAAGACTTTCCAATACCATTAGTTGATTTAATGGATGCCAAAATATAAATTATTGGTTATTCTGAAACGATAGGAATCAAGAGAGAGTTCGTTAACCAAGAAAATAGATACAAACGAACTTCCTAGAAATAGATAAACCATTGTCTTATCTTCGTTAGCTGACATAAAACAATTTCTCTAAGGAAACAGAAGCATATTGTTCTATCTGTAGAAAAAAAAAACTACAATATTTTTTGGCTATAATGATGTTTTAATCCATTCTATCAATTTAGCATCGTACCTGCACCATGCCTCGCCAATAGATCCATAGAGCTGTTGCAACCTTGCAAATATCTTACTGATTCCATTTGATCGACAACTTGTAAACATATGTTTGCTATTTTTACCCGGTGATTAACGCACTTGGCGACATCCTCAGCATCACCAGCAGCTAAATATAGATATTAGTACTACCATGTCGTAACCGATGCCAAGGTAAGAATCAAATTTTTGGTTTAATTTTATATGCTGTATTTTTGTTCACAGTTGTACACATTTGTTACTGATTTTTAAAATCTTTCTGATAGTAATGATAACGGAATAGATTTCTTAAATAACGCAGGTTGACACAGAACTAAATGTTTATTATTTATTATTAAATGTTTATTATTCATAGACATAACATGAATATGTTTTAAGATACAAAAATACATGTTTATACGTTTAAAACAATATAAAAATCTATTGAAGCATAAATTGAAATCGTTTGTCGACAATTGATACATATGATAAGTATCTTCAAAGTAGCCTTAATGGGTAATCACCTAACTATGAGAAACAGGAAAAGTTCTATAAAATAGTAAAAAATAATTAGATTAGAAATAAAACAAGCATCTATTTCATTAATTTTAATGTATAAACTAACGGTTTCCGTCTAAACATGACGAATCAAGGGTTTCTTAAAAACATTATAATTACATTAAGATAAATACAGACGATGAAATAAACACGAAAATAACCTTATTACTGTGATTTTCCAGTTAACAGAGATGACAGGGATATGTCGGTGTTTGTGAAACTGTTTTGCATCCTGTTGATTGTAATAACAGCACCAATAGCAAAACCAATGGAGAATCATAATACAACACAAGTTTGTAGTAAGGTAAGGATAACTTTAACAATATGAAAAAGCAAGAAGTAACAATGGGTAGTTAAACAAAACCAAAGACAACATTAGTTAACAAATAATACATTGAAGAAAGCAACTAAACGAAAAGAAACCTTAAACACACATAACACAACTAAACTGTAACCAGTGACGAGAGCCCACATCGGAGATAGTCAGAATTGCCTAGTGCATGGTGGGCTTTTAGATATTTCTTTCAACATGTCAGTATATACAACAACTGATTAGGTGGGTAAAATTATCTTGCCAAGCTTAAAAGAAATAAGTTTGAATGACCATTAGTTCGTTTCAAAGACTATATAGATTGGCATTTGCTGTAACACACCATTACCCCTAAACCCAATGAATGTAAAAGCCATGGTAACCGTGTGGGGTCTGGTGGCTAATTGTCCCACAGCAGCGCTAAGCTTGTCGGTAAAATCCTCTAAAACGAATAGATCGACAGTCACTGGGATGTGTGTCCTATATGGTTGTTTGGAGTAAACGTCATCTTGCATGCTGGGGTGGTCCCTCGGGGTAGTCAGTCTACAATACAGAACATTTTACCGAAAACCATTGTAGTGCATCGTGAGGTAAAAATTGTTCCTTACACGTATTAGAACACTGCTGCAGGCCTCGATAAGAGTAGGACCTGTAGGCTCCCCTGCAATAGAGCGAAATGTCCGATTTACCCATGCATTCCTCGCTGTTAAAACTCGTTTCCACGATTGATCACTTCCACTTCGTGATCATGTTCATTTAATCACCCCATCTATGTTTGTCTCCCTGATACAGCCGAATTCGAGCTGCCTGGGAGTAAAGCAATAACTTACCTACCAACTAATGTAAAAGCCCAAGCACGCGCAAGTAGAGGTATTAAGTTAAAGGTCAAGGTCAAACGAATTTCATCATTCAAATAAGTCGAATTCACTTTTCGGCATCACCGCGTAACATCTAAGACCTTTATAGGTCAAAATAGAATTGTTACCATCTTTGTATCGAATAGCAATAAGCGAGTTTTAAATAATGTTGGCATATGCTTTATAGTTACCTCACGTCCGCATCATTTAAAATTAAAACTATAGCTCTAAACTATCTAGAGGGAATCACTTGAACACAAAAAGGGAAGTCAAATCCTATACGTTAAATCGATCATTTGCAACTTCTGTTGAAACATTTCCTTGATCAAATTTTTGCCAGACAAGTCTGACGAATGGGGGCTGCTGATTACGATAAGAGTCAATCATTGTGGTTATGGACTCGAACTCGTTCTGCTGATAGCAGTTATATACGAAAGACCAGTAATGCCATTAGTTCTTGTGCATTTCTCGATTGGAACTACAAAATACCATAGTTTCAAATTGACATTACTCAGTTTCAAGTTGACATTTCTCACATGCAACTAAGAAGTGAAAAATGTTAACTTTGAACTGAGAAATATCAACTAGGAACTGGTTTGTCTTGACCCCAGACATGCAGTTGTTCATGCCTTACTTCAACCCTTGTGCCATCTTGTTATTTGGGTCTCAAACCTTTTACGACGCATTTGTACAAAAAGTATTTGAAATAAGAATCAATTTCACAAAATGTTCAAATGAATTCTTTTTTTTTAAATACGGGTATTGTATATGGATGCCAATTTCAAAATAGCTTTCAATTCATCCAATGGGTATTTCAATTATCAAATGATATAATTAGGCTAGTTGTTATTTTTTGTACAAAAATATTATCGTGATCGAATTATCCTATAATTAGTTTCTACTTTAAGAAATCAAAGTTTGCCTTTGTACATTTATTAAGGTCATTTCAATGTGTGGATCGTGTCTTTTTGGCACATATTCCATATTCTTTCGTTTTTAATATAAGTACTCCTAAGTGCTTTCTAAAAGTATCTTTTGTTTTATTGATATTAATGGGTTGTAAAAGATTATTGGAGAATAAAGCTGCTGTGTGGTAGTTGCTATTTTAAAGTTTCAAACACTAGTTTGATTTGGCAGGCACCGCAGGTTTGAGAAGTGATTTGCACAAGAAAAAAGATAAACAAAAAGTGACTTTATAAATGTATGATAAAATAAATACTGTTAGTAACAGGTGTAATTTAGAATTAATGATTGTCTGATAGTGGTAAAGACTAAGAGCACAATCCAGGAAAGAGATATTGAGGCTGAAAATCAAAGTGTTTGAATTTCAATAAAAATGCAGTATACACAAAAAATAGTCATGCAAGCAAATCATAAAAAAAAACTCGATAAAAGATCCACAGTGATTTGTAGTAACAATCCAGTGTAGCTGTCTAAAAGCAAACAAATTCCAAATAAAAACGTACATCGTTTTTTCAAGGCTGGTATGGTGTACGTCTTAAACAATAAACGATCCGCGAACATGTCGTGAAACGTATAATTTGAAAGCTCAAGTCACCACTTTTGACTAGGAGCCTTTTGAAAGGCCTTCCTTGAGAGTAAAATCCAAATATGAAGCAGACTTTCTAGCTTCTGTTGTGACCTCAATCTTAGGATACTTAAGATGGAGTAAGTTTAAAAAAATTAGCAAAAAGCAATCTTTATAAACAATATCCGAATGAACTTTTAGGCGAAATTGGTTGTTAGAAGTCCCGATTTATTGCCTGCTTATGTCAATAGACGCACGGCCACATCGACTATCAAATGGAGGCATCAGAATTCATAATTTTCATTCTTCTAGATACATACATTGAAGCACATGCGTAGTTAAAGCTACGCAAGCAAATTTATAATGTAAATATATTATGCAGGAATATTTCCATAATTTCTTATATGACTTGATGACAAAAAATTAAATACGGATTCAATTGTCACCAAATGTTGAATCATCCCTGCTGCTTGTCAAATGTTAATTTGTCGAAAACTCTCTTCAGATCAAATTCATAAGTTTTCTTATTATACCCGGGCCCTTTTGAAAAGCGGGGGGGGGTATATCGTGAAAGGGGTGTCCGTCCTTCCGTTACACCTCGGGGTACCCATCTCTAATCCGCAATTCCTTCAAACCTCTTGGTCGATTTCATGAAACTTTCACACAATTTTTGTGACATAATATAGTTCTGCATCTCCTATTTTAAAATGTGATCAAAATGGTTTTTGAGGTTTCCTATAGCAAAACATGGACTAAGCGGTTCCACTACAACGGGTTACCCATCCTTTATCCGCAACACCTCCTATACCCCTATATGAATTTACATGATACTTTATCACAATCTTTGTGACGTTATGAAGATGTTTACCTTCTTCAGAATTTCATCAGAATGATTTTTGGTGTCTCTTATCGCAAAACATAGATTAAGCAATTTGGCGACAAGGGGTACCCATCTCTTATCTGCAACTCTTAAACCCAAATTAGATGGATTTTCATGATACTTTCAAACAATCTTTATAACGTAGATGTACACCTCCTATTTTAATATTTTATTTTTCAAAAATCTTTTGGGGACGAGGGTATTTATTTGTGAGCTGCTGCTCACAGTTTTTTCTAGTTATACCACCTCGCGTAAATTACATTTAGAAGGACCCAATATTCCGTGATCTAATAAAACGCAAAATTAAAATTTGGGTACTGAAAACGCGACATTAAAACCACGCGAAATTATCCCCTTTTTACAGTATAATGTTCCCACAATAACTTTAGTTCTGGTTATCTGATTGCTATGAAATTTGACAATGATGTTCCTTACCATAAAATGATGGATGGCATTGATTCTGGGGGTCCCCCTTTTATCTTTTAGAAATAAGGAGCCAAAAATGCTACTTTTTAGCTCACCTGGACCAAGCTATTACCATCACCTGGTTTCCGTCGTCGTCGTCGTCGTCGTCCGTCGTTGACTTTTTTTGGAAAATATTCTCCTCTGAAACTACTGAAGGGATTACTTTGAAACTTTGCACACTTTTTCTATAGGATGTCCTCTACCACGATTGCACGAATGGTGACTACCGACAACAAAACATGGCCGCCGTTGCTAAAAATAGAACAGAGGGATTAGACTACTGTTTTTGGCTTCTAAATTAAAAAGTATAAGAGATAGATTAAATCTGATGCCACCCTACTGGTTCAGCATCAAAAGCTCTACGAAAGTCTCCATTTGGTCAAAGTTGTCAGATGACCCCTTGTAAAGGGTTACATCCCCTTAAAGGTGTTGTTGCCAAATAGTATGAAAACTATTGCAGATAGAGAAAAGCTGTTGCTTGCTTAAATGTTCAGCTCATTTAGCTCAACAAAAGTCTCCATAGGGTCGAAGTTGTCAGATGGTCCCTTTTATGGTTTACTGCCCCCTAAATAACGTTTTTTCATGTTTTCGGCCTATGGAATGAAATCTATAGCAGATAGAGAGAAGCCGTTGCTTGCTTGAATGCTTGCTTGAATGTTCGGCTCATTAAGCTCTACAAAAGTCTTCATAGGATCAAGTTGTCAGATGACCCCTTATAGGGGCTATGGCCCCTAAAATGATGTTTTTTTTCATGTTGTTGGCCTACAGAATGAAAACTATAGCAGATAGAGAAAAGCTGTTGCTTTCTTAAATGTCCAGTCCATTTAGCTCTGAAAAAGTCTCCATAGGGTTGAAGTTGTCACATGACCCCTTATAGGGGTTATGGTCCTTAAATAACAGTTTTTCATGTTTTGGGCCTACAGAATGAAAACTATAGTAGATAGAGAAAAGATGTTGTTTGCTTAAATGTTCAGCTCATTTAGCTCTACAAAAGTCTTTATAGGGTCAACATCAAGACCAGGTGAGCAATTCAGGCTCCTGTGAGCCTCTTGTTTTATTTGTTCCCACGATAACTTTTCTTCTGGTTAATCAAATGCTCTGTAATTTTATAATAATGTTCCATACCATTTAAGGATGAATGGGATTGATTTTGGAGGTCCCTCCTTTATTCGTTTAGAAAGTAGGGGCCCAAAGGGGACCAAAAAAATCAAATCTATTATTCGTTCCCACAATAACTTTAGATCTGGTTGGCAAATTGCTATGAAATGACAATAATATGCCTTACCATTAAACCAAATATGGGATTGATTGGGGGGGGGGGGGTCTTTTTCATTTAGAAATAAGGGATCTAAAAAGGGGCAAAGATGCAACTTTTTTATTTCTGGTCTGATTTTTATTTTTATTTTTTTTTTCAATTATATTCTTGTCAAGTTGTGGATTAAAAATATAGGATAAACCCCCCTTTTCTGTTTTTTTAATTAGGGACCAAAAGGGAAATCGAAACTTTTTATTTATTGTCGGATTTCAAAAATTTGTCTTGCTTATTAATTCTTGTCAAATAGCTAATTTCCAAATTAAAGGATGAATCTTGTGACACTCCTCTCCCCCTAATTGCTGTTATGAGCCAAAAGGGGCACAAATGAAAGTAAGTAGAAACCCTTAATAAGGGGCCATAAGGGGTAATATTTTTGTAAAAACTGTAATTTATTTTTGTCTGCTTTTGAAAAAAATGAAATCCTTGTGATATGTGGGTGGAAAATCCACCAAAGGCTGCATGCGCCAAAAAACATTGTCAGTCCTCCATTAGCCAGAGCAATCGACTATCCATATTAGGCCTCAAATGTACAGGGCTCGACATGTTGCGGTCGTATCATTCTGCGCTCGAAGAAGATTTTTATTTTAATCTTCATTCAGGTTCAAGTTATGTGATTTTCAGTTCGATTTCTTACTTGTGACTAATCTAATCTCTTTTCATCAAAGTTAATCATAGCTTTAGAAAGATACACAACATATTTACCATCCAGTATATCCTCGTCTGGACTGAAAATTTCACGGACCAAATATATGCGGAAATGGTCTCGAGAAACGATACTAGTCATTCGGAAGGGACGAAAAAGGTTGTCCCGTGTATGGAGAGAGCAATATCCTTTACACGTTAGAGACCTATTTGTAGAGATCGATATGAAAAGGCTCAATGGGGCTGCTACAAAGGCCATATTTACTCTCAAACGAACTGGAGAGGGATTTACTGAAGCATCAAACTTGTTTTCTAATCCAGGATAAATAAATAAGTATAAATTCAATCTAAATACCTAGGTTTCCTGTGAATCGTCATTTAACCTAGCAGAAGTACTATTATAGAATTGTTTTGATGTAATTGTTTCTCTTCGTAATTGCGGTTTGTATCATAATCAATTGCCATGTAAAACCACTCTTTCTCCTTAAATTTCAATTGCTCCAATTGGAAACAGTGCCAGTATCTCATTTCTGGGTGCCCTGTCAGAGCCAAGAGGACACTTTATGATCAACTATCATATATTTGTCTCTACGTTGCTGGTGTATTTTTCTGACGTTTTTCAACATTCTTCATCTGTAAATAAATGTCTATCACTTTAAAACCCTTAAAATAACACCATGTGTCCAACAGTGGTAATGTCATTGTCATTTTTTAGATCACCTGGCCAAAGGCCATGTGAGCTTATGCCATCACTATGCGTTCGTCGTCGTCTGTCGTCCGTCGTCCGTTAACAATTTCAAAAATCTTCTTCTCTGAAACCACCGAACCAATTTAGCTGAAACTTTGCAGGAATGATATATGACATGTTGGCAACAAACGATCCTTCTTTTTTTAAAAATGATTCGATAAAAAACATGGCCGCTGTTACTAAAAATAGAACATAGGATAAAATCACTTAAAATGGCTTATAACTCCATAACAGATAGAAAAAATCCGATGAATCTTAGGCTCTTCAGAATCAAAAGCTCTACTAAAGTCTCCATTTGGTCGAAGTTGTCAGATGACCTTTGATAGGGGTTATGGCCCTTTTAAGGTCAAAAATAGCGTTTTTTCATGTTTTGGCCTATAGAATGAAAACAATTACAGATAGAGAAAAGTTGTTGCTTGCTTAAATGTTTAGCTTATTAAGCTCTACAAAAGTCTTTATTGGGTCGAAGTTGTCAGATGACCCCTTATAGGGGTTACAGCCCCTTAGAGGCAAAAAAGTCCCATGCGGGGCCCGGGTGGCAAATAGGCCCGCAGCAGAGCCTAGCTTGTCGTAAGAGGCGACTAAGGGTCTTTCGGGTCAGTGCTCAGCCCACAGAGCGACCAAGTGTGTACTCTAGGTGGCTGAATAGAGTGGCCCTCGTCCGCGAGGGTTGTCAGGTCTATAATACGGAAACCCTGACCGCCGACCATAGTGGGCCAACGTGTTTGGAGAGTGCAACGTTTCATGCACGTAAAAGACCCCTTTGTGGATCGCCAAGTAGTGCACCACATAGAATGTAGGCTAAATTTTCCGCCCCTACCCACCTCTCCCCTTTTTCCTGTGGTTGTTTAAAATTTACCGGTCCTTTGTGTCCCACCCCATTCCCATATTTCATTTATCATCATCATTTCATGTTCATTTTATCATCCTTTTCATTTACATCGCCTGTAAATAACCTATATAGCGTTGCACGGGCGTAAAACACCAACTCACTCACTCACTCACTAAAGGCAAAAAACAGTGTTTTTGGCCAATAGAATAAAAACTATTGTAGACAGAGAAAAGCTGTTGCTTGCTTAAATGTTCAACTCATTTAGCTCTACTAAAGTTTTCATAAGGTCGAAGTTGTCAGATGGCCCCTTATAGGGGTTACAGTCCCTTACAGGTGAAAAATAGTGTTTTTGGCCTACAGAATGAAAACTATTGCAGATAGAGAAAAGCTGTTGCTTGCTTAAATGTTCAGATCATTTAGCTCTACAAAAGTCTCCATAGGGTCGAAGTTGTCAGATGACCCCTTATAGGGGTTGCAGCCCCTTAAAGGCAAAAAATAGTGTTTTTGGCCCATAGAAGGAAAACTATTGCAGATAGAGAAAAGCTGTTGCTTGCTTAAATGTTCAACTCATTTAGCTATACAAAAGTCTCCATACGCTTGAAGTTGTCAGATGACCCCTTATAGGGGTTACAGCCCTTTAAATGGTGAATAATAGTTTACTGTTTTGCTTATTTAGAATGAAAACTATTGCAGATAGAGAAAAGCTTTTTCTTGCTTAAACATTCAGCTCTTTCAGCTATACAAAAGTCTTCATAGGGTTGACATCAAGACCAGGTGAGCGATTCAGGCTCCTGTGAGCTTCTTGTTTTTAATACTTGCAACTCATTGGTCTAAATACACTCACGGACCTGCATTTTATCATCTTTGATTTTATTCTTATCAAAGAGGGGTAATTCACGTTTAGAATTGGAATAATGTGATTTTTTTTCATTTCTAAATAATTTTCGTTGGTTGCTCTCGATTTCTGTAACATGTACAATGAGAAAGGGGTTTTGTTATGTTCACTAGAAGGAAAATCTTTGTAACAGTCACTATCATCACCTATGTATTGATTAAGCTATTTAAAAATTCAAGTATTCAAGTTTAGTGTGATATTAATTATGAATATGTTTACAGACAACATTTATTAGTATAAAGAATGTGAGTAGACTGCCAAAAGATGTTCTTGATTTGAAAATTATCTACTTGATGATATCCTGTGATGGCATTCATATGAATTGATAAAACGTCTGAAACTGTGATTTCTTTCAACAGCTATTTGTACATGAACCATGATATATATTTTGTTATATGTTTTGTTATATGGTTTTGTTCACAGATTTTAATTCTTATTCTTACTCATGCACAAATTAAGTTAAATTCTGCAAAATACTGAATAAATAGATAAAGCAAAATGAGGCGCTGGTTCAATCTTTGTCAGGGATGAACAATTCATAGACCAATTTTTCGATTCTTTTTTTGACACCATTTGCAAGGATCGTCTCGATTAGAGAAACGATGCTACACAGGCAAATTTAACACACATACTTTTCAAGAGAATTGAGCTTCACACGAAAATCATGTTAATCTAATGTGCATTTCACACGAAAAGCACATATGTCTCACATGAATCTAACATGAAAAACATTTTATGTGAAGTAATTTTTCGTGAAACTCGCGTAGTTTTCTTGTGAAACAAATAAAGTTAGTGTGAATTTCGTGTGAGAGCTCAATTCACATGAATCTCATGTGGACTTTTTCACGTAAAACCTCGATTCGGATGAATTTAATTTCGTGTGATTCTTTATATGAACCATGTTCATTGGAATTACAAAAAAATGAATGTCTGGTGTTTCGAGATAGAGCAAAACCCCATGCACGTTAAAACACTCCTTTCAGAGTTCTATAAGCGAATGCTCATTTGGGATCGCTCCAAAGTCCACCTTCGGAAGTTTCAAACTAGAAAGCTTAAAGCTTGTTACCAAACCCAATATAAAAAAGTTTGAATTCGCTGTAAGCCGCTCTGTGTTCAACGCTTTATATGTCAGTTTTATAGCCAAAGCACTGCCCCCTCCTTGTACACCACGATTCTTTAATGGTGATTAAACAAACCTATAACGACTTTGGTGTTGTTTGACTTACTATTGCTATGTATATTGGCTAAATTCCTTTCATCTTTTATTATAGCAATAAAATGAAAACAAGAATTTTATAATAAAAAAGATTATTCTTGCGAATAAAGTACCGTAGACTATTATCACGATATGGGAGATTTTTATTAATACTACAATATTGCAAATATGCATTTGACAGACTGGATGACTTTAATTAACAGAATCGCAGCTTTTTATGATAAAGTTAAGTCATCAATGCAAAAAAGCATCAAACACGCAAACATTACACGAATAATCAATACACGATTCATTGAACATTCAGTTGATGTTGCTTGACAACACATTGCAATATGTTAAAACATGGAGCATGGAAAAAAGCCTGAATGAAAAAAATGTTGATATTTATATATATGTAGAAAACATCATAATAATATTGAAGGTTGTTAATATCAGATCAATACATAAATGGATTAAACTAGGATGTTATACATCTGTTACTTTTATTAATTCTCTTGCATTGAAAACACGTTTACTTGCTAGTCAGCCGAGGTGGAGAATTCCACAGAGAGCATAGCTTTCGTAACGTGGTAAGTCAGTTATATAGTAATTTCAATTTAATATGTTTATACAAAAGCGATAATAATGATAATTTTTAATATTAAGAGACAAAATGAAGAAACAAGTAAAAAGCAATGTAGAAAATCAATAGCCTGGGGACATTTGTACGGTTACACCGTGACGTTTGCTGTCGGTTGTTTCTTCTTTATGAAACTCGACAGTCAGAGAAAGCTTTTTGTTTTTATGCAAATATCCATTTGTAACAATAGCATTTTCTTTTGTCTTTTGTTGTAATATTCCGTATCAAAGAAAAAGCTGTATGTTGCATAGAAGTCAATGGCTTTCACCGAAAGTTGCAATACCTTGCATGGTGATAGTTTTTTTTCATCGTTAATTACTGTACAAATTATATGTCACTGCAAATGGCTTTGTATAATTATTCTATGTTTATTTGTATGGAGTTTTAAAAGCTGGGAAGGCTTTATTGGTTCTTGAAAACAATCTTGGCATGGAACTATCGTATATAGTTTGAGGTGTTTGAAATGGTCATTCTAATATATTGTATGATATTTGTAGTTCGAGGCTTTTACAAGCTTTATCAGTCATACATTGTCCTGTTTTGTCTTAAGGTTCATGGTTACACTTCGAATAAAATGGTTGATATTTGACCTATTTTTCTAGTCTATGTACAACTTAAACGACATAAAGAAACACAAAATAAAGTGTAGCAGCGTCTAGATACAAAAATCGCCGATCATTTTCCCTTCCAGTTAACAAGATTATTTTTGTTGTTTTCTCTATTCATTTTCTTTCCGTTCAAATTGTACCATAAATAAAGCACGAACTACCCCTAAATAACCTTCCATAAAACCGATTGTGAGTAGATTTAATAACACCAATAATGAAATTAACTTGCACGTGGAGGCCAAATGACAGGGCATTGATGATATTTGGCTATATTTGGGTGATCTGAAAAACGCAAAGAAAATGCCCCGGCAAAACGGATCAAGTGTACAGGTACAAAATACTAAAAGTTTATACAAAAAATATTTATCTAGACGCTGCCACGCCTTATTAAGCAATTAAATGTGTTGTTTTAGCTCCACATAGACTGAAAAAATACGTAAAATATCGGTCATTTTTTCCGAAGTGTAAAGATGAACCTTAAAGGCTGTTCTATAGAGCGCTTATTCATTCAAATTTTGTCTGTAGATCTAGAGATGCCTTTTTATCATTTCTATATCTCAAATTAAACAAAACCTTAAAATATCATATCTCTACATTACAATCTTAATACCTGTCGAGCTGTCATTTCTTCCAATTCAATTACCTCTCCCGGAACTTTATCATTAATTAAATGGTTTCTACATGTATCTTCCATTAACGATCAAAAGTTTGTTGAATGAACAGGATGATAGACATAGCACACTTCTACGACAAAAAAAATCTACAATCAATAGAACATAATACTTAAAACATGCATTTGTTGACAGTTGGGGAAGCAATAATTGGATAAAAATTCACAGAATATATTTAACGAGCATGGCGATCTGGAACTGTAATTTTAGTGTGATTTCAAATTATACGCACCTGTCATTAATGCTAAATTTTTAGCTTGTACTGTGTGTAATTTTAAGTTACTCTAGGGCGTTTGATTAATGCCTCGTATACATCATGATATTTCAGAAACTTTCCTAACATGCATTACTATTATCAATATTGAAAAATAATCGTGATGAAAAATATTAGTTTAACATATGTAATAACATTTATGAAAAAAAACTTTGAATTTTGCTGGTCTAAAAGGTCATTCGAAATACGTCAATTGTTTAAACCTAGAATTAAATAGCGAAGCAATCTTTACAAATGGTATTCATATAAATATGACCAAACTAATGAAGGATTCCAAAATTCAAATCAGAACACCATGATATAGATTACTGAGCAAGATTCACTTTGATATTAAACCACAATAAGTGCTTAACGTTTGCTGAGCCAAGAGAGTTCTTTTAAAAAAAAATATTGAGCAGCTAATTTACTTGCCTTAAACCAGCAAAGTATCAATGAGGCATCGAAGTTGTTAGTTTTATTGTAGAAAAATGGTGTTTTTTATACCATAAAAAGTCACTATGCGTTCAAAAAAGGTTGTTCTAAAGAGAAATACTTTTATCCTTTAAATATACAGTTTGAGTTCACCAGATACAAATGGCACAAAAGTGAATATCTCGTAGATATGATTAGAAAGGGAATCTGTGAATCAGAACAATGAAGCATTGAGAAATTCCGTTCTTTTATGAACCTTGTTTGATAACAAAACAAAACAAGACACTCATTACAAGATAATGTATCGTAATTTCACATATTTTATAGTTTTTTCTTTATTTTATTTCAGACATGTGAACAGATTCCATATCAGATTCGCCCTTCGAGTTGGTATGGCGTGGAACCATCATTTGATGTAGAAAGTGAACTATTTTTAGAAATTCCGTTGGCACTGTTTCCATGTCCTCCGTCGGATTTAATCGTCACATTTTGTAGCGATCTCAAAACCCAGACTCGTGTTCGCCTTTCTTGCCAAGATATAACAAAACTTCTCCAAAAATGTTTAGAGCAAACATCTATGGACCTTTTCTTCCAAATATTTTCGGATTGTAAACATCATTTGGACTGTCCGGAATTCAAACGGTTGTGTTCGTCTAGAAAATACTACAAAGATCGTAAAACAGATACTTATGATGTTATACCGAGCAAACGGACGAAAATGAACAACACAACGGAAGCTACTATGACAAGTTCTGAGCCCTCAGATTCTGATGGACACTATTTTTTTGGTCCTACCAATTGGCATATACTTTGGGTTCTACTGATTTTACTGTACATATTGATATTTGTGCCTTGTTTTCTTAACTTCGTTATCAAAAGGTAAGTTTGTGTTGTTACTGTTCTTCACTAGTTGGATGTTTTCATATCTGAATATAAGTCTGTTAGAATAATTATTGTACGATTACATATTGGCAAAATATTCCTCTCTGATGATATGCGAAAAAAAGCATTTTGAAAGCGACATTCAAAACCACGTCAGCTTGAGTAGCAATCAAAGTGTACTATTAGGAAAGCACTGATATCTGAAATATTTTAAATTTAAGATTCAATAACTTCATCAGCAGGACCATATATGTATAAAAAATCAAAATTATGCGCTTTATTCAATGTTTTACTTGTGTGTGTCAGGAATGTCGGCAATGCTTTACCAAGTGAAGCTCCAAAAACACTAAACCGATCAAATTTTAAAGGAGGCGCACATCTTCATTAAGATTATGTGAAAGTTTCATGAAAATCCATTGAGGGATTAAGGAGGAGTAGTGGATAAGAAATAAGTACCTAGATGTATAATAGAAGGACGGACGGACACACGGACGGACTGATTGCCAGATAACCCTTATCATTATATATGCCCCAAACGTAGCAAATGTAGCAAAGATTCAAGGTTACCAAACTCTAAGTAAAACCGTCAGATTGACATCTTCTTCCTAAAGTATTGACAAACGTCCAATAATCAGTGAATGTAACACTTCATATTTCTTTTTGATTGATTTGTGAGAACATAAGTAAAAGCTCATTAAGGTCAAATAGACAAGCCATTATTATGCCATTGTTCTGTGTTCATCTATCACCTGTTCCGTCTGTACTTATCATCCACAGTTCAATCGATGCCGACAACTCCAGTCTTCAGGAAAATCCCCGGCCGCCATTGAGTGATGGATTGCTCAGTGATACGTGTCTTCATCTATAATTCAAATATAAAAATTACAGTTTACTCTGAAAACTCGTCAAATTTCTCCCCCTTTGTGAGAATTCATTGTGAAAATCAATCTAATATTAATCAGAGTTCTACTGAATGGTAATTTCAGTAATAAAAAATAGGAATAATTATGTGATCAAACAACACAAGAATAATAATGTTAGTGGGTTCTGATTCATGACAAAAGCATTTCAGATGTGAATGTTGAGGCTTATTGTTTGAGTAAAAGAATAAACAAAGAAAATGTTGAAATATTCTCAAAGTTATAAATTTATTATATAATATATATTATGCTGCTGTTTTGTAATTACTCAAATCTCATATAAAATTTTAAAGAAAAACGCAAAGAAAATTGCATAGAGTACAAGCTATAAACAAAAGATCAATGGAGAATATAATCTTTTTACAGTTCTTAAAATTTCAAAGAAAATTTTCTAATAATGTTTCATCTTTACATTTTCATGTTTTAGGTCCATCATCGACAAATTAAGAGGCAGATGTCAGGTAATGGTATATAAAGGGCTCTTTAATTTCAATGTTAATGAAAAATTACAACAAATTTCTAGGCAATATATTTTGCTACGCCTGGTGTACGTTTCGTCCCTTCAAGAAAAAGCGCTCTAGAATAAGATTGAAAATGCCAAACACTATATGAATACGAAGAGCATTAAACAACAAAACACAAATGCCGAACTGGTAACCAAATCATGACTAAGATCAATCTATGTCTGGTGTAGAAAGGACCATAGGTTTTTATACGACCGCAAATTTTTTTATAATGTTTTGGCGATTTCGTCGTCGTCGTCTGAAAAAAATTTGGTTTCCGTGCGATAACTTGAGTTAATATTTACTGATTTTTATGAAATTTGAATATGATGTTTGTAACCACTAAAGGAAGGTTGGTATTGTATTTGGGGTTTGTGGCCCCCACCATTTAAGAAAAAAAGTCCAAAAAGGGCTAAAACGGGTGTACTGACAAAACTGCTGTAGAATGTTTATTATTCGTTCCATTTTGAAAATTCTTTTGTATTGAATCCCCCATTAAATTCTATCAACTAAATGTGTCATTGATTTTGATATATATTGCACCGTTGCATTGCTACAGGGGACCAAAGAGGGGCCACACCCCAAAAATCTTTTTTTTTTATTTGTGGTCCGATTTTCAAAATTTGTTTTTTCATTGGAATCCTTGTGAAAATTCCAGCCTGCAATTTTCAATAAGATTTGCAATATTTCTTACCGTTTTCGAGATATTAGGGGTCAAAAGGGCAAACAACGCCATTCTTATAATTTTGTTGAGGCAAATAGTTTTACACAAGAAATTTAGTTGTTACAGTAGCGGAACAGCCAATTGTTATGTTATGAAGTTTTAATATGATGATTATATCCACTATAGGAAGCATCTTATTGCATTTGGGGTTTGTGGCCCTCGCCATTACAGAAAAAAGGAGCAAAAAGTGCTAAAACGGGTGAATTGACAAAACTGAATTGAAAATTCTTTTTCTGTTGAACAGCTCATTAAGTTCTGTCAACTAAATATGTCAATAGTTTAATTTGATATATATTGCACCGTTACATTTGTACAGGGGCCAAAGACGGGCCACGCCCCCAAAATCAACTTTTTTATTTGCGGTCCGATTTTCAAAATCTTTTTTTTATTGGAATCCTTGTGAAAATCCCTGCCTGCTTGTTATATCAGATTTGCAATATCTCTGATCATTAGGGTTCAAAGGGGGCAAAAAACATATGTTTAAGAGTTTGTCTAGGCAAATAGTTTTACACAAAAAAATAAAAATTATAGTGGGCCAGCCAATTGTTGTGAAGTTTTAATATAATCATATCCATTTAAGGAAGCTTCTTATTGCATTTAGGTTTGTTGTCCTTACTATTTTAGAAAAAAATAAGAAATTTGGGGTCCAAGGGTCAACACGTCAATTAATATATAAATAAGATTTTTTCTATAAAATGTCGATGTAAATTTATATGTCATGTATGTGTCAAATATGCATTTTAAAGTCCACCACAGGATACATGTGTCAAAAAGCTTTGTAAGTCCACCAAGGGCTGCATATGACCAAAGAAATAGACTCTCCATATTGGGCCTCCAACGTACAGGGTTCAATTTGTTGCGGTCGTATCATGCTGCGTTCGGCATAGCTTTTTAGTGACAACATATAACTTACAGCAAAAACATACAAAATTTGTCAAACATCAAACGATCGTTAAGATTCGGCTAGTAAGACTTCAACCTAAAGAAGTCAGATGCTAGGACGTTTAGTTCATACAAAAAATGATGAATTGGGTTTAAACTCATGCAGTTATGAAATATGAAAAAATAAAAGCTTTTGTCTCCAGAAAAAAGAAGTAATTGAAAGGAAACAGCTGGTCAGATATAACAATATATATAGAGTTACTGTTTGAGATGCAACGTATCTGTTATCAAATTATTTCTATAAATGGATAATTTCTTGTATTATCCAGTAAACAATAAGCTCATCGTCTATGAATTATTGAATAATTAAAAATTGTAACTATAGAAACGAGAGATGAATAGATTTTTACGTCGTCGAAAATCGGAAATATTTTGTTACTACAGAAAGCAAGTTGTTACAGTGGTTGTTTTATACTCTGACACAATTTTATGGCATCTTATAGCATCGTATAATGAATTATTTTATCGTACCGATTTACGATTGAGGATCTAGAATCTTTGGTCAAGCGAGCTGCGAACAGAGGTCACAATGAAGGCTGTGTGTTGCTGATGTTGCGTACACTTATTCCACATCTCTTTACTTTCTATAAAAAAAATCTGCCTTACCGTTGTTTTTGTGTTGTTGCTGTGACATTTAGATTTGGAAACATCATATATATCAAGGCAACGCCAATAGAGCCAAGAAAAGATAAATCTTTGATTTTTTTGAAAATATTTGTAACGTTTAGAAAAAAAAAACATATAAAGACATTTTTAATAAATGCAGCTTTAAATATGCCCATTATCTTCTTTTTTACAGCGCAACAAGCAAAAGCCTCGTAAAACCAACTTAGAAGATGACGAACCTCCGTTAATCAATGCCATTGATAAGGACGTAAGCACGCCACTAGGAACAGAAAACTCTACATTTATATACTCCCGGCCGGATTCTATGACGGGGTCTTCCATTGGAGAGGAATTTGACTTTCCCTTTGCAGACCAAAGTGCAGCAGTTTCTATGGTGTCTTTATTAATAGATGAACAGGACAACAGATAGTATATAGGAAAATGTGTAATTGTGGTGCAAATGGCATATTTTTATACATAGTTTGAATATTATTTATTTTTGATGAACGTCCATACAAACCATTATTTATTTTAAACTGTAGCATTGATAGTAAGGTTGTATTCTATGCAAATTCATAAGATAAAACTTAGGTTGATACATATACCAGACTTCACATATTACGTTTCAGTTGTATTGTATTTTGGTTTTTTATTATGTCAGTAGATGATAGTAGCAAACATGACAATTAAAATACTCCAGTAGTTAATCATGAGAATATCTAATACCTATTTTTTTTTATTATATCATTCTCTTGTTTAAACCATCATTTTGATATTTTCTATTCTTCTTGCTAACCAAAGTAGTAGTATATAGTTTCACTCACATAAATGTTTTCTAATGATTGCTAAATTGGTCTTGTCCAAATAAGCAATTTTAAGAGGGGGTTGAATCAAATGATTTTAAACTAATATATTATATAATCATGTGCAATTTAAGCTTAAACAAATTTATTTCAGTACTGCTTCAAGATTTTTTATCATTAAACGTATCTCAGGTCAAACAGACTACAATCAGATGGATCATTTAGTCACTTTTAGAACAATCTAGCAGAAAACAAATTGTTTCTTATTCATGCTCATTATATTTTTGTTTCCCAATGTCTATTTTAAATTTTGTCTTCATACATGTCATATAGTTGTATTTTTATCTATTCAAACTGTATTTTATAAAACACATTTATTTTATTTATTTGTAATAATAGGTTATTTTTCTTGATATTGTTATTATAATCTAATTGTTTTTAATATTGTGCAATACTGTTTAAGTTTATCTAATAACCATTGACTACAATCGTGCAGTACTATTTCGTATTTACATAATTATTTTAGGGCGTCTATATTACTAGCCGACCCCTTTTTCAAAATAAGTTTGCCAAAATACAATTAAGGTCTTTCGGGTCTTTTTTTTGTCTCTTCAGATTTGATGGACCAAATATAAATGAATTCTAAAAATAACGATTTTTCTTCTTTTTTAAACATATTCAGAGTATCATGCTTTACAGATTTTCGATATATCTTAATGAAAAAAAACCTCTTTATCCGCTTATTAACGATTTCCACGACAAAATACTGATAGTCACAAAAACATATTGTTTTGGAATGTATATCCAAATTTATTTCACTCGACTGGTATATATAAACGTCTATACAATGTGACAACTCATTTTACTTTAAATACACATGCATTTGATCTCATCAGTTTTGACCCTTCAAATTTGCACCTGCAAATTTTTGGTCCTTTCCGTTTAATCAAGGGTGTGTGACATAGTACATTATGTATGGTGGAAGAAGCTCGGCATAGTTGGGTAGGAGGATCGTCGTCATTTCGACAGTTACACAAAGCAATTATTTTATTTATACGTCAATACAATGAGACAACACTTTTAACTATACCTGTCCATTGGTTCTCTTCAAATTTTCACGTGAAGCAGGGTTAATTCTTCCCGTATTCTTAACCCTGTCTTCTCTTTTCCCGGTTGTGTGTTCTCAGTTTGTAGTTGATTTGGAGTGCACTTGGAAACAGCGACGAATAATGACCGAATACATGTAATTGCTTGTTTCCCCACAAAAAATAAATTGTTAGTTTTCTTTTAAACAATGCTCAAACTGTTATTTTTAGCACAATTCTTGCAATTATATTAGTTGTTGTTACTTGTATTAAGAATTTGTATAATTGCAACATTATATCATCTCATGGTAGATACATGTGCCATGCATGTATACATGAACACTGCAGAATAAAATTATCCAATATAATATAATTTTGTGAATAAAATTCGTCAAATTGAATAAGTATTGTGAATAAGTAACAAGAGGCTCCTAGGAGCCTGAATCGCTCACCTGGTCCTTAAGCCATAAGGGTCTTCAATACGGTCATCTGACAACTTCAACCCAATGGAGACTTTTGTAGAGCCTAATGTGCTGAAGGTTTAAGCAAGCAACAACTTGCTTTCGTTGCTTGCTTTCTGTTAGCATTTAGTTTTCATTCTTTCTGGCAAAAACATGAAAAAACCGCTATTTTTGAACTTAAAGGGCATAACCCCTATAAGAAGTCATCTGACAGCTTAGATCAAATGCAGACTTTCGTAGAGCTTAATGAGCTTCATGTTAAAGCAAGCAATAGCTTTTTTCTATCTGCAATAGTTTTCAGTCTATAGGGCAAAAAACAAGAAAATTGTTATTTTGACCTTTAAAGGGCCATAATTCCTGTTATTCGACCAAATGGAGACTTTTGTTGAGTTTATTGAGCTGAAGGGTTTTTTTTTATATCTGCGATAGTCCTATAGCACAACGACACTAAAAAGGATTTTTTTTTAACTTTAAAGAGCCATAACCCCTATAAGGATCATCGGCGATCTTCGACCTAGAGTTTTGTATAAATCAATGTGCTGTAAGTTTAAGCAAGCAACAACTTTTATCTATGCAATAGTTTTTATTCTATAGGGCTTAAACATGAAAAGGCGCCATTTTTTTTACCTTAAAATGGCCAGGGATCAACTAGCTTTAACCCTACGAAGAATTTTGTAGAGCTTATTGAGCTGAAGGTTTGAGAAAGCAACAGCTTTTTACTGTCTGCAATAATTTTCGGGCAAATACATGAAAAAAAAACACTATTTTGACCTTTGAAGGGCAAAACCCCTGTAAGGGGTCATTTGACAACTTTGATCCAATGACGACTTTTGTAAAGCTTAATTACCTAAAAGTTAAGAAAGTTAAAGCAAGCAACAGCTTTTCTCTATCTGCATTAATTTTCATTCTATTGGGCAAAAACATAAAAAAATTATATTTTGTACCTTCAAAGGACCATAACCCCTATAAGGGTTCATCTTACAGCTTCGACCCAATGGAAACTTTTGTAGAGCTTAATGAGCTGAAGGTTTAAGCAAACAACAGCTTTCCTCTATCTGAAACAGTTCTCATTCTATAAGGCAAAAATATGAAAAAACTATAATTTTCACCTTCAAAGTGTCTGTCATAACCCATATATGGGGTCATTTGACAACTTCGATCCAAAGGAAACTTTAAATGTTGGAGAAGGAAGGTTGCATCAGATTTTCTCTATCTCTTATACTTTTTGATTAAAAAAGCCAAAAACAGTAGTCTGACCCACCCTGGTCTTTTTTCAGCAATGACGGCCATGTTTTTTTATGAATCTAAAATCGAAACACGAGTATTATGCAGGACACCCATAGAATCAACCAGTCCAAGTTTTATTAAATTTTATTTAGTAATTCCAGAGGAGAAGATATTCTGAAAAATTTTAAAAGACGACAGACTACAGACGACGACGACGACGGACGCCAAGTGATGGCAATAGCTCACCTGGGCCGAGCTAAAAATCCAATTTCTTAAAAATGCTACACAAACATACAGCCATTTTAAATTACTGATAATCAAAAGATTTTTCATCAGTTATACAGGGTATGTATCTTTAGAATAGTAAGTAAGTTTTTGCTTTACCTCTACGAAGCCAATTTCAGCTATATCTGAGAAATGAACACGAAAAGGGTGATAAACATGAAATGATAATAAAATTGGGACACAGCGCCAATCGGGGAAACGAGATTAGGCTGTCACTGGGAGAAGTAGAGGCATTTGAAAGAAATGGAAGGTAGAAAACCGAAAGGACCAGAGGAAGATGATCTTGTATCTTAATCCAATTTACTAAAAATGTATAGACCATATGAAGTGCAATGAAATCGAGTTCGCTTGGGTCATCAATTCGTGTACCACCTATATGTGTAGAAAAAGGGGCACTGTTGCAAATAATCATTGTCAGATATTTTTTTTTTATTCCATTGGTATAATATCTTTAAAAAAAACAGTCAAAACATTAAATTTCTACCCCAGAGAAGGTCAGAACATAGACCAGTATTCAAAACATCTTCCAATGAATCAAATACTTGTCCCTTTAACAAAGCATGGATATAACATTTTACGCTTAACTTTTTAAGAGGAAAACAGCAGCATAGTTATATTTGTAGCGTACAAAAACAGCCGATTCATCTATTTGTTGCAGTATAAATAACTAGAATAAATAGAGAAAGATATTCGTTGAATTTAAAAAAATAACGAACTGGTTACAATAAAGTTTTTGCAATATGAAATAAAGCATTGTACACTAAAACGACTTTGATTGTCTCCTTATTTTACATTGAGTGAGTGAGTGAGTTGGTGTTTTACGCCCGTGCGACGCTATAGGTTATTTACAGGCGATGAACATGAAAAGGGTGATAAAATGAAATAAATGATGAGGATAAATGAAACATGGGGGTGGGGTGGGAAACAAAGGACCGGTTAATTTTGAAGAAACACAGAAACAGGGGAGAGGTGGGTAGGGGCAAAAAAATTTAGCCTATGTGGTGCACTACTTGGCGGTCCACAAAGGGGACTTTTACGTGCATGAAGCGTGGCACTCTCCACACACGTTGGCCCACTATGGTCGGCGGTGAGGGTTTCCGTATTATAGACCTGACAACCCCCGCGGATGAGGGCCACCCTATTCAGCCTCCTACTAGGTTACACACTTGGTCGCTGTGTGGGCTGAGCACTGACCCGGCCGACGTCAGAATCCCAAGACCCTTAGTAACCTCTTACGACAAGCTAGGATCTGCTGCGGGTCTATTTGCCACCCGGGCCCCGCACGGGACCTTATTTTACATAAAATTAAGCATTTTAAATTAGTTTTTACGTATCAAAAATGAACCAATACAAAAGTACATGCAGTATTAAAGGTTTCTTTCAATAAAATTACTAGGAGTGATGTAACCTAAGCATGTTTTTTTCAATTGATGCTGTGTTGTTGTTCTTTTGTTATAACATCCACATGATCTTCTATCTCAGACCTTATACAGTTTTGTACCTTTCTATCATTCAGTTAAAATAATTGTTTTATTCGAGATACTAAATTTTAATGGAACATATGTCGATATATTGCCTGATGCTAGTTAGTTATTGCCATAATGTTTTTAAGCATGAAAGTCAGCAACTAATGTCTTTCATTGGTGTAGATCCTAAGCTATTCTATAAAAAATATGTTTCCCATACCCCGGTATGAGTCTTTCATAGCTCATTCAGTTGTCCGTCTCCACGTTTTTTTTTCTGTCTTCTTTTCTTACGCTTTCCATCGTACTTTCAATGAAGTGTAACTTTAATGTAAGATGTACTGTCTTTCTTGGTGACACGCACTATCCATGTACTTCCAGTGTCCTCTTGGCAGGACAGAGGCCATATCCTAATGGTTACTGATAGCGTACCGGTACTATCATTGCTGAAGGTTGATTGCCAGAAAATCCTCAATACTCGTCTAAGGCATTTTGTGCCCAAGACTGACAGCCTGTCTATATCCAGTTCTGTCATATTCTAGCGCCCAGATCCATATCAGAGCGTTTTAAATAAGTCCGACACAGTTGTTTTGCTCTACTGACTGGATTTTTAAGTGCTGGAAATTTATACAGATTATGCATGACTTTTTGATTTGGTTCTTGGTGTCATCAGCGTCATGTCCAATGTTTCTGACTTTATATACGTCCATGGTATGTGATGTGATTGGAAGGTATTTCAAGACCTGTATTCGCTGATTGTGGGTGTTTTCCACATGTATGCATTCGAACCTAGATTTAAAGTATATTAACGGCAAATGTCACAACAAAACTACCAAACTGGGATGATCTTAAGGCAAAAAAAACCATCTGGAAAATTCGAGCTCGCAATGGTCCAGACTTGGTACAGGCATTTAGAAATAAAAATGGTAGGTAAACCCAGGTTTTATGGCACCAAACTTCTTTCTTTAATTGCGAACTTCGAGTTCAAAACAATTGGGAAAGAGGTAATAATCTAAGTACAGCAGACAGCCAAAACTTACTTTAATCAACGAAGAATCAATTCATCTTCCGTGGTTAACCGCTTACTCTTCCGGGGCACCTGAGTTCACTCTTGTTACATATACGACTTTAGTTCGTGTTGTTGAATTCTGTTAGGTTGATTTTGTGTTTTTGTGTTTCCTCGTGCTGTTCTTATTCATCTTTACCGGTTTTGTCGTTGCCCTTTCGGACTTTTGACACTAAAATGCCCCATTGGTGCCTCTTTGCTTCTTTATTTTTTAGCAATGGCTGATATCGAAACAAAAAGGTTTAGGACATTATTTCTACAAGATTATGGCTGATATCAGAAGATCTTATGTATACTATTCAATTACTGGTCGAACAGTCATGATTTGTAACCTTTTGTTGAGATTTACTTTTATATAAAGCAAACTTTATTATTTCCTTAAAAAATCTTCTTGAAAAAGAAGGATTATGAAAAGGGTAGTAAACCTTGACTAACGGTTATTACAGTTGATGGTTTCTATTAATGATATCAGAATATAGCTTATAGTATAAGTTATTAAATAATCCCAATGTCAAGTGGGGTGGATTTCATAAGTCTGAACCCATATAACGGATGATACTTTGGGTAATTCATGTCCATTAGACGGATTAAATATGTAAATCCTTTTCAGAAAATTAAACCTAGGTTGACAAAAATATGATAACTCTCCGAAGTTTAACTTTTTACCCTAATACTTGTACCGACTTCAACGCTGGCTTTTTTATTTGGGTAAGACATTAGATTTCTTGAAGAAATTTTAAATTCTAAAGTCAATATAAATGTAGTAATGTATTGACAAAATGTTACTTTATTGGTAAGATCGATCAATATGTAAATATACATGTCTGAAGAATAAGTTGTTCAGTTCAAATTAATCGTTGTAAAGTCTACGTTTTTTTGTTTCAATCTATACAAGTATGCATAGAAATAAAGTGAAATATTCTTTTAAAATTGAAACATGTTCAAATACTTTAATGGTTGTCAATAGGCAGTTTTAATCTTTGTATTTTACTTTTGTCATGTTTTTGTAATGCCTTATTATAATTGCCACAAATATATAAATGAATCAGCTTGAGTTCAGCTCAGTGACTTCGAATGTATTTCTTGAACATGAACCTGGTGAAGATCCAGAAATTTTTGAAATTGGAATTCTGCCTACTGTCTTCAGGAGACGAAGTGGGAAACTATGTCTATTTTTCCTATAATCTGCAAGAAAATTACAAATATCTTAAGTTAGGGGATAAAATTCCCGGACCCCCTCTAGATCCGCTACTGTACACTTAGGTAAAAAAAGGTAAAACAATCTGACATTAATTTACCCTCATGAACTGGAACTTCGGGAGTACTTAGGTTCACTCTGAATTTGCTGGTTGCTGTAATTTGTGTTCATTTGTTGGTTGTGTACTTTTGTAGGCTTTTCGTTTAAAATGTCAGAATAATTGGAACTTCATTCTTTCAAACCTAGTCTTTCCTGTTCAAATACTTTGTACTTAAAAATTTTGCTTCTATGTGATGATGATGATGATGATGCTGAGATTGAGGGTGTATGGCCCGACTATCCTTCTGGATATAATTGCGGGCGTTTACTATCTTCCTAAATGGGTACATATCGTGCTGATTTCCTATTTAAATAGGCCTGTTATCAGAGGTCTGAGGAGTTGATATTCTAGATCCTAAGTCTTGTGTTGCTGGATGGTCTTCATAATCGATTTCATCTAAGTCAAACTGCTGATCTGGCCTGAACGCAGCAGTGTAGAAGACATCACCGTTTCTGTAAGACTCTTGAAAGCATGCCTTCGTGGGTCGCAGGTGCTTTTGTCTTTCTTGAAACTTTTCCAGTCTCTTCGCTGATCTTGTCTATCCTCATCCGGTTGTTAATACTTTGTCGGAGTGAGTGATCTCCCTTCAGTAAATCTCGGTATCTGAGTCCAGTTATCTTCACTTTCGGTGTGTTTGGTGTTAATGCTGCTGTACACAATATGCTTCGTCTCTGTTTGTGTTGGAATGTTAGCCTTCTTCGTTTGTGTCTGCGTGGTCACCTCAGTTGTAACGGCCTTCCTCAAACTCCTCACAGTTCCAGTTCCCGTCCGTAACGGTCCGTACACTTATCACTGCACCAAGCTTTCCGGGCTTTTTTCATTGACCTCTTTTTGACCCCTAATCTCTAAATTAAAAACCATGAAAAGTATTCACATATACCTAAATGCATTACGCAACCACATTGTTTATAGTATAGTCTAAATACTTCTACTCATCTTCACTTTAAAATAGTGCGTGCTTCACATTTAATTGAATTAATATTTTTAAGAAAAAAAAATATAACAGAAAATTTGATGTTTTCATGGCTAACTATAACAAAATTTTGAAAAATTATTCAAATAAAAAATTTCATCAAGAATCTTGATGGAATTCATACAAGCCTGTATAGCAGTGGGATAGTCCTGACCTATTTTTGTCGGGAAGGATAAGCCTACTGCGAAGGAGTTCGGGCCTTCCTGGCTTCACGTCAGCAGTCGAGCCTCTTGTTATCTCTTCTCATGGCGGCAGGTGATTTTTTCAGGGCTTTGTTGCGGTAACCTTTCCCACTGCGCGGCCTGTCAACCGGCATCTAAGTCATCTCGACTTCCACTTTTCCATTTGATACGGAGAAGTCCCATTTCCATTCTGTCTTTCACGGCAGTGATGATGAGGGTTTGGATATCTGACCTGGGCGCCTCAAAACTTAAAAAAATACTAAAGTCTGAGAATATTCTTATTTTCCATGGGGACTCCACTCACAAATTTCTTATTTGATGACATCACAATGAGTTGAGAATATTCTCAGAGAATTAAGTAATTTTTCATGTTTTGTGGCGCCCAGGCCAGGTGGTAGTTCCATACTGATGTATCCTTGTCGAAGATCGAACCTGGAAACTGTGATGTCACCAATAAATATGTGTGTGAAAGTTAATTAAAAGTTAAAAACCCGCTTTACTAATGAATAACTTGCATTTGAAGATTGAAATCTTTTGAAAATTTTAAAATTCGATAACACTTATTCTGTCCTCGAGTTTGTTATCTTTAAATTAATCAGTAACCTTTCTTTTAAACAAAGATTGACTATTCTACAATTTATGGATTGATAGATCGACTAGAGAAGCCCTTAGTTCAATAGAAGAATTAGGTAAAGTCCTGTCTTATTATTACATGTATCAATTTTATCTCGAGGGTGTCTAAGGACGTGTTTAGAAAGAATATTTTGTGAAGGTATGTAATTAAAGTTTTTGTTTATTTTCATGATTTCTTTTTTGTTGTTGCTTAAACAAGAATTAAATTCAGGATTAATATCAATACATGTATTTTCAATATCTCCCCTCGCCCGTTAAGTGGGAAAAAAACTTCCTTTAGTCGGATCGTTTAACAGGAAGTAGATGAGTGCCAGATCTGAAAACGCATTTTACCATATGGGACCCCTACCTGAAGCTGCAAACCAAATATCGAAAGCCTATGACTAATAGTTGCTGATAAAACTATTGCGAAAAAAGTGTGATATTTCTATGTCCCCGCTCCGCGTTGCAACGGGGGGGGGGGATAAAAATTACTCGTACTTTGTATTTCTTGGTGGATCATATGACAGAGCACACAGAGCGTATATATGCAAACCATTTTCAAGAGAAATTTCATTATTATCTTTTTATTTAATGCACTCTTGGACACTTTATATAAAACATGACATCAATTAACTACATCCATTGAACCTTGTGCTATGACCTGTCTTGCGTCACCACGTTGCAGATCACTTGAAAAACAAGAGATCATTTTTGTTATGAAGTGAATTGCGAAATGTTAAAACGTGTAACAGCATTAAATTACGAACAAAAAGCTAAAATTATCTCAAAGGGAAAGCAATAATAAGCCAGGGAACAAATGACAAGTTAAAAACTTGAATGAGGCACCTTAAAGATAAAGGATTTTTTAAGCTTTTGATATTAAAGATGAGTTGGTACTGTAGTCAGTTTACACACACTATAAGTGGTATAATTTTATTTGAGTAAAAGAAAGAAATTTATCCTGAGCACTTTTTCAGTCAATATTGAAAAGGAATAACTTTCTATGCTTCTTTGGGTCTACTTTCGTTCGTTATGTCAATAGTTATGCCAGGGAATCCAAATTTAAACATAAAGTAATAGTAATGCTTCATGAAATATTTCACTGTTGGGTTGTGTGCGTTTTAAATAACGAAAGACTGAAAAATGGATATCTAAAAAAGAAAGTTATGAATAAGGAGGACCCCCCTCCCCCAAAAACAATAAAGTCTGAAGGAAAATGTTCAGAAAACCAAAACCAGTCACTCAAAGTGACCAAAAGTGACCTTTCTATTTAGTGCTTCTTATTCATGTAGAAAATATAGAACTCTTAAAGTTTTGGTAACGCAAGGACCATTATTGTCGTTTAAATATTCATAATTTACTTTTAAGAACACTTTTCTGACGTGGTACAAGTAATTGCAGTCATTTTATTGTTTAATTAAGTTTAAATTTGGTTATTTACTTTCTGACAAAGAGATTTTATTGCTGCTTTGAATACACAATTCAACTCCAAGCCTTTGTTTAAATCCAACGATAGTTCTTAAAAGTGTACCCAAATATTAATGTTTATGTTTTTACAATACATTACCAAATTTCTCTTTGATCCTGAAGGTCGGATGTAAACCCTATACATAACTTTACAAGAATGAAAACAAAATACTAAAGAATGAAACGAAAAAAGTCATAGTAAATAAAACATGCACCGTTAGTGCATGCGATGGTATCTTTATTGCTATGTTTTGTCTTTCTTTACTGAATTTGACGAATCAGGCGAATCACTGACTGTCCTGTCCAACGCTTATGTTGCAACAAGCAGCTGAGTACCCTTCAGGAGCACAAACTTTCACTTCTATTCTGACGGAGTTCGCGAGTTACCGCTTATACGTGTTGTAGGTCTTCGTTGTGTTGTCTTCGGTGCTCATATTACTGGTTTCTATTCTGTTTGCATAAATCATGTTATGACACTTATTGCTGAAAATAGACCATGGGATCAGACTACTGTTTTTGGCCTGTAAATATAGAGAGAATAAGAGAGCGAGAGAGAGAAAATATGATGCAACCTCCCTTCTTCATCACCAAAAGCTCTACAAAAGTCTTCTTTGAGTCGAACTTGTCATATGACTCCTTAAAGGAGTTTTTGCCCTTTAAAGGTCATAAATGGTGTTTTGCATGTTTTTGGCCTATAGAATAAAAACTATTTCAGATACTAGTAGATGAATGCTGATGTTTGCTTAAACTTTCAACTCATTGAGCTTTACAAGTGTCCATTGGGTCAAAGATATCAGATTATCCCTGATGTTTTTCATGTGTTTGTCCTATAGGATGAAAACTATGCAGATTAAGAGAAAAACTGCTGCTTTGTTAAACCTTCAGCTTATTAAACTCTACAAAAGTATCCACTGGGTCAACTTTTTAGATGTCAGATAACCCATTATAGGGGTTGTGGTCCTTAAAAGGTAAAAATAGTGGGTTTTTTCATGTTTTAGTCCTACAGAATGAAAAGTGTTGCAGATAGAGAAAGTTGTTGCTTGCATAGACCTTCATATCTTTTAAAACCTCTACAAAATTCTCCATTGGGTCAAAATTGTAAGAAAAATAGCTTAGGGAACAAAAGAGCGATTAAGCCTCCTGTGAGTCTCTTGTTTTTATCCAAGCCATGTAACTACTTTATTCGTGTGATGAAGGTTTTGGTTTCTTTATTGATGAGACTTTAAGACGCTGTATAAAATACCGAGTTTCTCAACGTATATTCCCAATAGATTGATTGGGTGCATGCCATTTAGATACATGTAGATTTACATGTTAAGGTTGTTAGTGCATGCGAATTCATAATTTTAGATTCGTATTGTTGATAGTCACATTACTCTTCTCTATGTCTCACAAAATATCCATTTGTATTAAAAGATTTCTTACTATGTGAAAACTATATATATATATTTTATGACTTGATAACGACTGTTAATTTTTTACAACTATGAAATTAATTTCTAATAAAAGGTTTGCATAATATATACATAAATTTGAATGATTTTTGTAGATTATGTTGTTGTCGTTAACATTTAATTATAAACCTCAAATAGATTAATCTTTTGACAGTTTTAAACTAGCTAGGCCATGCTCAAATTCAACTATTGACACAAAGGACTAAAATGCCTTGAGTATTAGGCTTTACAACCATGAGAGATGGGGGGTTATTTAAATTCTACCGTCTACCGTGGCATTTCATGCAATTGCAGAAAGGTATAAGTCTCATTCGGTAAAAACAGTTTTAATTCAAGTTAAAAGAAATTTAAAATTCTTTTCATAGACAGATAAATGATATCAAACCATTTCGATACGTGTATCTTTGGATGACAGTCGATCTTTTTGTAAAAGAATTATATATTTTTTTTAATCTTTTTTGGTTTTATGCTAAATGCCAGTTATAGAAACAGGTAAGACCAACTGTATGCAGTAAGTTAAATATTTTGGTAAAATTTCTGTTTAACTCAACTAATATTTATTTTATAAAAAAAGCAATACTGGTCGTTTCCAATATCTGGAAAAGAAAAAAAAACTAATATAATGATTTTATGTGTTTGAGGAATATAACTTTTCAATTATGTATGAGCATGGAATTGGATAACTCAACATTTCTCGTAGGTTTTTTAATGAAAAGGAACGTAGTTATGATCGTCAGAATGGTAAGAAAATTGATATAGACAAATGAGTCAAAAATTGGTGTGATGTATGTCGAACTTATTTGCATTGGAGAAAACAACCAGGGTGGTTTTTTTAAGTTTTGAGTTAAGGAAATTAAAACAAAAACACGGTTTTCTAAGACAGAATTTATAGTGGGCATAGACAAAGACTGTTTGCTGTTCTCTTAGTATAGTTCATTTTTAACTTTTTTTTTGGGGGGGGGGGGGGTACTAAAGAATTAACTGTGCTATATTCTTATTTCCAACAAACAATAATGGTAATGAGATGTTGAATACGTATACACGACACAACCAACATAAACAAACGGCAATTTAAAAGAATCACAATGGAAAACAACCAGCAGTTTCAACGTGACCAGTAGTCGCTGCTCGCCGTCTTGCATTGACCGAAGACTAGAATACAATACACAAGATTCAATACCAACCCCAGAATTATCAACAAAACAACCATTTCTGGCATCGACAATAAACACAAAGATGACAGGGACAAACGAAAGCTGTGACAAATATTCCTTGCTTAGGACAGACAATTGCATGTATAAAATGTGGCGGGGTTAGACTAGTTTTTTGGGGGCTCAGTCTTCAGGAAGCATTTAAGATAACGTAAACGAAACAATTGTTGACAACCCATATCTGATTTTACTTTTGAGTAAACGACAAAAATATTAATAAATTTACTTTACTCTGTGCAGATAAAACATCAAGAACAATGTAGATACAGTAATATCAACCGAAAATGAAAAGATGATGGAACCGGAAGTGGCACAATCACCGACTCCTGCTGAAAGTCATGGTGGAGAATCCGGTACAGAAATTGATATAGACTTACAAGCAGACGACAATGAGTATGATACAGATCTGGAGGATGACAGTTAGTTTTTAGACATTTTGCCTTTGAAATTGTTTACCATTTTTGATCTAGACTTCATAACACTTTCCTTTAACAGTCTTTTTTTATGCCCCGCCAACTTTGTTGGGGGGCATATAGTTTTTCGGTCCGTTCGTCCGTCCGTCCTTCCGTCCGTCCTTCCGTCCGTCACACTTTAGTTTTCTGCACTTTTTTTCGACATCCTTGCATATATTCAAAAGATTTTTGGTATGTGAGTCTACCATGATGAGTTACAGGTCAAGTTCGAGTTTTGTTCCGGTCCACTGGTTTTGACCTAAATTACGGCCCTTGAACTTAGCAAATTTTGTAAAAATAAGTTTTCCGCACTTTTTTTCCACATCCTTGCATATATTCAAAAGATTTTTGGTATGTGAGTCTACCATGATGAGTTACAGGTCAAGTTCGAGTTTCGTTCCGGTCCACTGATTTTGACCTAAATTACGGCCCTTGAACTTAGCAAATTTTGTAAAAAAAAAGTTTTCCGCACTTTTTTCCACATCCTTGCATATATTCAAAAGATTTTTGGTAGGTGAGTCTACCATGATGAGTTACAGGTCAAGTTCGAGTTTCGTTCCGGTCCACTGATTTTGACCCAAATTAGGGCCCTTGGACTTAGCAAATTTGGTAAAAATAACAGTTTTATTTTATTTGCCATCTTGACACATTTCCTTGTTTCTCTCTTGATTTAAGCTATTGATAGAAACTTCAAAATAATGCTAGAGGAATGTGTATGAGCCAAACAATCATGAGCATGACCATTGAACGTGATAACTCAATATATTTTTTAATGAAGAAAAGGAATAAGTTTTTGGTAGTTTTTTTTTACTTATATTATCACCTCGCTATCCCTATTGCGCCTCACAACCATGTTGTGTTAAATTACTTCCTGAGATTCCAAGATCGCAATGAATAATGAAAGGGCGAGGTTTAGTGCCGAGAGGTGTAGTGCCATAAAACCTGATTTAACTCACAATTTCTTGTAAAATGCGTGTACCAAATGAGAAAGAAGCAAAAGTGTATCAATGGGTAATCGAAAGTCGTAAAGGTAATTACCCAAAAAACATAGCACAACAAAACCGCAATCAACAATAATTCACGTTAACCATTGCAATTAATTGTTTCCTGCATGTGTGCCTTTGCCTGGTTTCGAGAATTTGAATATTCCTTGTGTGTACTTCCATTTTGGCATATAAACCACACCCTATCTTTATCCCTACTCAAAGAACAAGTTTACAAATAAACATTTTTTGCTAATCATTGGAAATTTGTATAATAATGATTGTTTAACAAACTATACGGCCATATAATATTAAAAACGAAAGAATATGATATATGTGCCAGAAAGAAATGATTTTGATAAATATACAAAAGCAAAATTTCACTGCATGTGAAGCGCTTTTCTGGATTAACCTTCATCAGACACACTAGGAGTAGGAAACTTGGAAAACCGGTAGAATATTAGATTTGATAAAACAAAAACAGAAGTCAAATATTACAACAATGACCAAACAGATAAATTTATCAATCTTTAAAGAAACATCCAAACATTGTCAAATTTTGGAAATATGTAAATTGTGTCTTTCCAACACACATTCGAGTACTCGAAAATATATAAGAGCATACAGCTGAAGTACGGGAAATATACGGCCATATAATATGTAAGGTTCGGCTAGTCATCGAGCAGTAGATCTTTTGAAATATTTTAAGCCAAAATACATAGCATTGTCATGATTGTTCTAAACTAACTAAATACTGAACTGGTATCAATACAACATATAACTATTCGCCTCTGATATTTAATACCTTCTTTATACCATAATTGCTCGACAATGAATACAACTTTTAAAATTTAGATAATAAAAGTTTTGATGACATAAAGTATTTAAAACTCATTTAACCTAGTTGTTCAATAAATATTTTTGAATCACTTGTTCATTTCCCTTGTTACATGCACTGGGAAGAATAAAGAATGCATTCAATCTGAAAATAACTTCTCAAAACAAACCATGACATTGGTTGCTGTCTGGCTTTATACTTTAGAAACTTTAAGTGACTTTCTTTTATTCTGTGTGGTTACCGTACTTAAAAGACTAGAAATGACCAACACACCACGAAGTTCCAGTCAAATAATATAAAATGCAAAAGCAAACTGGATCACGAAGATCACAGTATTTAAAACAAAAGTATCGAAAAGGCTCTTTTATCCAATTGAGATTAACCTGTGTTCTGAGAATAGAAAATTCTAAGCATAAGCACACCGCAAAAAAATACAAAAAAACGAACAAAACAACTACAAATGAAACAAAAAAAGGTGTTTTATTGATAAATTCATATTGCGCCCGACACAAAATAAAACATAACAATAAAATTTTTGTTATTGAATTAATGTTCCTTAATAGTAACAGATTAAAGCCGATTCCAACTGGATTCTGCTTCAAATTTAAAATGATTGTTAAAAATATACACTTACTGCATTGGAAGATATTTATAGGTTTGACGCCATAAAACCTACACTAGTTTACCTGCAATTTCTTCTGAAATGTCTGTACAAAGTCTGGACCATTGCGATCTTCTGAATTTATTCGGTATGGCTGCCTTGTTTGGTCTTTTCTCTCCGAGATATTTAAGATTGATCCTCCAAGTTCGATAGTTTTGTTAGTACCTTTATTCAGTACCTGAATATAAATTAAGATGAATACAAAATTCTAAAACAAAATATTTCGAAATCATCTAAACAACAATGTGTTGTGTTTTGTTACTATCTGACCCTGCCAACATGTAAAATCGCAATGGAAGATTTGACCGAAACAAAACCTGATTTTATTCAAAAAAATATTTCTTTCAATATTACATACATGTACATTATCAGAATATCCAAAGAGAAGTGTCATTCCTGATGATGAAAAGTCAGCCATCGTTTACGATCGGGCTTGTAAGAAGTATGGAATTCCAGTGTCATCAAGTTACCTTCGAGGGCTGAAGCAAGGAAAAATCAACGTCAGCAATCAAGGCATTGGACCACTCGGTGCTAAAACAATAGCTTTAAGTTTAGTGGTAAGTGGAGTTGCTGTGTTAGAGGCCATAATACTGACAAATACAATAATTAAAAGTGTATATATATACTTTTCATTTACATGTGTCCCGTGCGGGGCCCGGGAGGCGAATAGGCCCGCAGCAGCGCTAAGCTTGTCGGTAAAAGTCCACTAAAGAGCGCTCAGAAACCTGACATCGGGGTCAGGCCGCTTTGCCCACAAAGCGACTGGGATGTGTGCCCCAGGTGGTTGAATGGGGCAGCCCTGACATCGAGAGATGCGGGGTCGTCAGGCGATAATGCGGAAAACCTGACCGCAAACCATAGTGGTGCACCGTGTTGGGAAAAATGTCACGTTCCTCGCACGTTAAAGAAACCTGCTGGAGGTCTCGGTAAGATTAGGACCCGTAGGATCCCCATGCAGGAGGCAAAATTTCCCGTCCCTACCCATCACTTCTTTTTCCAGGGGCAGTAAAAAATATCCTACCCGATTGGCCTTGTGTCCCCATTTCTTCCACTTCATCATCATTTTATGTTCATTGTATCACCTTTTTCATGTTCATCTCCCGGATACAGCCGAAATCGTGCTGCTTGGGAGTAAAGCAATAACTAACTAACTAACTAACTAACTAAATTCATTTACATGCAATTTTTATGGTAACAAAAACAAATCTAATCTTTTACATGTGTATCGTTTTAGTTTGATAGCAAAGTGACTCATCTTGAGATGTCGGGTAATTTTATAGGGACAACTGGTATTAAACTGGTGACAGATATGTTAAAAGAAAACGATACTATAACCAACGTGGTAAGTTGTCTTAATCTTATAGGTGTCGAAACTTCAAAGTAATGTTAAAGAGAACATGTACGTAGAGATCTACCAATGGGGCATTCGAATGTCAGAAGACAGAAAGGGCAGAGACGAAATCAGGTTACATATATACACGAGAACTGCACGAAAAAGAGATAAAAAAGCTAAAGACACCAAAAAACAACCGAACAGCAAACAGCAGCGCGAACTCAAGACGTAGGGAGAGTGAACTCAGGTGCAGTGCTCTGGATAAGTTACATATGCATTTCAATTGTTTTCGTATATGCGTTTAAATACCACTTCTACAAATTTCCAAAATGGGTTCACAGGAGTTTTGCATTTTGTTTTTTATTTGCAGGATTTATCTAACAATGATATAGGCAGTTATGGGGCAGAGTTATTAGGCCACTTGTTTGATGAGAATTATATTATTGTCAACTTGAACATATCAGGTACATAGATCATCATTTAATATGGAATAAATTTCATAGTACATCATCCAAGGTCATAGGAACATTAAATGCTCTCGATGAAGAAACAGCTGGGACTAACAATCGAAGCTTCTTATTCTTATCTATGTAGAACTGGAGTCGGACCCCTAGCCTTTTATCCTCTGGAAATGAAGGTCTTAATTGCCGCTTGATTGTGGGCTGTGTCGCGTACACTTATTCCACATCTCACTATTTTCTATTATTATCATTTTACCCCTTTTCATGCTCCTGAAAAAAAACCCTTTTTTCTGAAAAGACACTTCAATTATGACATTAATGACAATTTTCACAGTTTTATGTAAGTAAAATCCAGTTTGTTTGAAATATATTTATAATTACAATGAACATTTTGCATTATTTGCGTTTTCCCCTAATGTAAAACTTTCAATTTTTATTGATAATTTAGGTAATGGATTTCGAGAATGTGACGCCTACCACTTCGGAGAGATGTTATATTCATACGTATGTACATTTTCATTTCAGTGTATTTTTATAATCTGAATTAGCCGGCCCTCAATGTAAATCATAAAAAATACATAAGAATAGCTATTTTTGTTAACTCCCACTACTAGATCTGGTTTGATATCAGCGCTTTTGGGTTAAAAGAAAAAAAACAAATAAGACTTGTCGTGATGCCGTAATGATGATATGAGATGTATGGAACGCCGTAGCTGTCTTTACGTACGGATTTTGTCTATATTCGGTGGTTTCGACATTATATTTGGTAGAAAGAAGTTTATATTGAGTGCGTATGTTTTTATATTGGGTGCTAATGTCTTTATATTGAGAGCATATGTCTTTATATTAAGTGCTTATGTCTTTATATTAAGTGCTTTTGCCTTTATATTGAGTGCTTTTGTCTTTATATTGAGTGCTTTTGTCTTTACATTCATTGCTTATGTCTTCCTATTGAGTGTTTTAGTCTTTATATTAAGTGGATATGTCATTATGTTGAGCTCTTTTATTATATTCGGTGGTATTGACATTATATGCGATAGAAACAAGTTTATATTCAGTGTTTATGTATTTATATTGAGTGCTGTCTCTTTATGTTAAGTGTTTATGTTTTTATATTGGGTGCTAATGTCTTTATATTGAGTGGATATGTCTTTATATTGGGTGCTAATGTCTTTATATTGAGTGGATATGTCTTTATATTAAGTGCTTTTGTCTTTATATTGAGTGCCTTAATCTTTATATTGAGTGGATATGTCATTATGTTGAGCTCTTTTATTATATTCGGTGATATTGACATTATATGCGATAGAAACAAGTTTATATTCAGTGTTTATGTCTTTATATTGAGTGATTATCTCTTTATATTAAGTGTTTATGTCTTTATATTAAGTGCTAATGTCTTTATATTGAGTGCTTATGACTTTATATTGAGTGCATATCTCTTTATATTAAGTGCCTTTATCTTTATATTGGGTGCTTTTGTCAATATGTTGAGTGGTTTTGACTGTATAGTCGGTTCTCTTAACTGTATGTTGGGTGGGTTTTCCATTATATTCGGTGGTTTTATTGTTATGTTATGTTACATCTATATTATATTGCGTGTTTCTGTCTTTACGTTGAGTTCTTTTGTTGTGTGCGGATTATATATATATATATTTTTTTTTTGTAATTGATTTATATTGGCTTGAAATTATAGTGACATCGACTGATCGGACGGAAAAATATTGGCGGTCTTTTTTACCTGCGTCACCGAAGGCCAATGCAGGTCTTAGAGTCTAGTCACTCCGTCCGTTCATCTGTCCGTCTGTCCGTAAGTCGCGTTCTAGGGGTGCCTGTCTTGTGTAATCTGAATCTCAAAAACCAAACACTAGATCTTTCTGAAATTTTACACATTGATTACATATATATTGAAGATGTGCACCGCTCCTTTTGGTGTGATTTTATAATTTTGTTTAGAATTTGGGGGCCCTAAAGGGGTAAAAAAGCGACTTTTTAATTGTTTTCACAATAACTTTTATTCTGGTTTACCAAATACTATGAAACTTTACAGAAATGTTACTTACAATAAAGTAAAGGATAGGGATGATTTTGGGTGCCCCTTCTTTTTTTTTAAATTAAGGGCCAAAAGGGGGCTAAAAAACTGTTATTAGTTTTCCACATTATTTTAAGTTCTGGTTAACTGATTGCTATGACATTTTTCAATAATGCTCGTTACCATTAAGTGATTGATTGTCTTTATTTTTTATGTCTCCCTTTTTTCCCGAAAATTAGGGACCAAAAAGAGGCAAAATACAACTTTTTTTATTTGAGGTCGGATTAAAAGTTAATTTTTGTCATATATTGGATTTAAAATGGAGGATAAATTTCTTGTTGGCCCCACCTGTTTTTTTTAGCAATTAGTGGTTGAAAGGAGGAATTAAACTTTTTTTTTGTCTGATTTTGTGTGTGTGTTTTTTTTGTATTCTTGTTAGATATAAGGACCTTGAATATTTTATATCTTGATATTCATTGTCAGTATATAAATTGGGTTGCATGTGACAAATATGCTTTGTCAGTCCACCATAGGATGCAAGTATCAATAAAAAGCTACGCCGAGCGCAGCATGATACGACCGCAACAAGTTTAACCCTGTACGTTAGAGGCCCAATATGGATAGTCCATTGCTTTAGTCACATGAAGCACATGGTGGACTTACAAAGCTTTTTGACACATGCATCCTGTGGTGGACTTAAAAATGCATTTTTGACACATATATATTACTCTATTTTATTCACAAGGTTGGGTGGAGCTTAATTTTCTCGGTCTTTTAGGTAGGATTTAAATGAATAACCCCGAAATAACTGACCCATGACCAGCCCGGTCAATAAAAATAGAGTAATATTTACATCAACATCTAATACAACAAGAGGCTCCCAGGAGCCTGAATCGCTCACCTGACATATTTGCCTGAAGTAAAGGTTATAAGGCAAAATCTATTTAACGTTGAAAGGGTCATAAGATTAATAAGGGGCCCATCTGACAATATGGTGGATCTAAAGGTGCTGATCACTTTTGTTCTCAATAAAAATCTAAAAATCTGTCACCCTTTTTGAGTTATTTGCAAAAAATGCAGTTTAACCTAATGTTCTATTTTTAGCCACAGCGCGGCCATGTTTTACAACCAATCAAAAATCCCCACAACAGTTCTATACACCTAATAATTATAAACAATAATACCAAGTTTGGTTTCATTTGGACTTAAAGTATTTTCAATAGCAGGAAATGCTGTTAAAATGCTAAATTTTGACGTTCTAAGGGCAATAACTCCTAAAAGGAAAGGTCCTACAATGTTGACCCTGTTACATATTTTGTAGATCTTGATGTGCTTAACAATATGCAATTTAAATTTCTCAAATATCTAGTATAGTTTTCAAGATATTGAGCTAAACAGGTGCAAAATTTGCAAAAAATCCACAAAAAGGGCAATAACTCCTACATGGGTCGTTGGATTTTCTTCAAAATTTCAGGGTAGGTAGATCTTGAGGTGCTGATCACTTTTACCCTTTGCCAGAATTTTGATATCTGTAGCCGTTTTTGAGTTATTTGCAAAAAACTGCATTTTACCCCTATGTTCTATTTTTAGCCATGGCGGCCATGTTTTACGACGAATCAAAAATCCCCACACCAGTTCTAAGCACCGAATGCTAATGAACAACCATACCAAGTTTGGTTGCAATTGGACTTATGGTGTCAGAGGAGTTAACGTTTTAAAAAGTTTACGGACGACGGACGGACGACGGACGGACGACGGACGCCAAGTGATGACAATAGCTCACATGACCCTTCGGGTCAGGTGAGCTAAAAAGCCTTATTTATATACATGTATTAATTTACAATTTCGGCCCTTTGACCCCTAATTCCTCAAAAACGGTTAAAGATATTGCACATCACGTTTATAAATAAGGCAGGGATTTTCACAAGAAATCTAATGAAAAAAAGATTTTGAAAATCGGACCAAAAACAAATATAATCATCATATTTAAACTTCATAACAATTGGCTGGCCCACTACAACTTAATATTGGTAAAAAACTATTTTCCTGGACAAACTTTTATAAATGGTGTTTTTGGCCCGTTTGACCCCTAATTTCTCGAAAACGGTATGAAATATTTCAAATCTGATTGCAAAACGCAGGCAGGAATTTTTACAAGAATTACAATGAAAAAAAGATTTTGAAAATCGGACCACAAATAAAAAAGTCAATTTTTTGGGTGTGGTCAATTTTTGACCCCTTATAACAATGTAACGGTACAAGATACATCAAAGGTGTTGTTACATTTTGTTGACAGAATCTATTGAGAAATACAATAAAAAAAAATAATCAAAATCGGATGAAAATTAAACATTCTACAGACGTTTTGTCAATACACCCGTTTTAGCCCCTTTTGGCCTTTTTTTCTAAAACGGTAGGACCAGAAACCCCAAATGAAATACCAACCTTCCTGTATGGCCCTGTCACACTATAACGTTTTAGCCAACGTGTGCCGAACGTTCGAATAATTTTCTAAAACGTTGGAACACGTTGGCAGTCGCTGTAAAAAGTTTCAAAAAATATCTCGGTGAACGACCACAAAGCGTCAGACTAACTACCTGCAACGCACGACAAACTTACTCAAAACTTATCCATAGCGTTTGTCCGGCGTACTTGACGTTTGCCTAGCGCATGTGTGACGACTGCAGAACGCATTCATAGCGTTAGTCTAATTTCTTCAGGGACTCGTAAAGAACAAGAAGATGAAAGAGGCAAGGTCATTTAATCTTACATTCAGATATATTGACGATGTCCTTTCTATCAATAACACTTCATTTGGTAGTTGGATTCCTTCAATATATCCTCCGGAATTGGAGATTAAAGAGACCACCGAATCTAATTGCTTCACGTCTTTCTTGGATTTGCACCTCGAATTTGACCCAGGTGGTCATCTCAGTACAAAAATTTACGATAAACGAGACGATTTTAATTTTCAAATTATTAATTTTCCTAATCTACAGAGCAATATACCTACTTCTCCTGCATACGGTGTTTATATTTCTCAACTTATTCGATATGCCAGAGCTTGCACACATTTCACAGATTTTTTGATCAGACACCGGTTTCTTCGTGACCGACTTTTGAAGCAGGGCTATAAGAAAATACGTCTCATACGATCACTAAAAAAATTCTTTCTTCGTTATCAGCCAGTAGTAGAAAAGTTCAAAATTGAGTTAAAAGATATGATAGTTAATTGTTTTAATTAGTGTTTGACTGGTGTGCTGTACTGAGATGATCACCTCAATATCCCTATTGTGTCTCACAACTATGTTGTGTTCTATGGTCATTACCGGATCCTAAGATCGCAATGGAAGAGGGAGGTTTGGCGCCATAAAACCTGGTTTAACCCACCATTTCGTTTGAAATGCCTGTACCAAGTCAGGACCATTGCGATCCACCAGTTCTCCGGTATGACTGATTCGTTTTTGTCATTTTCTCTGGACTATGAGATTGATCATTCAAGTTCGGTAGTTTTGTTATTACCTTTATTTATAATTTTTTCTCTCGGTGGGGAGACCTAGGATTTCTGTTCTTTTCTTTAGTATTATTTCACAATAGCCCAGATAGATCTATTATCTGGCTTAAATGTATTGCTGGATTAATTAATAATTATAGATACATCATGTGAATTTTGTTTCGTTATAAAAAAAACATTGGTTTTCAGCGTTCTGGTAATATGAATGTATAAATATTCTAAAGCCGTTTTTAACCAATAGTGGTGATTTTTGCGCTCAGTCAAAAAGATGATAAAATATAGTGTAGATTTTATATTTTGATATGTCAAAAATAAACAGAGAGGAATGCATGCGCTTGTTAACAAACTCTCAAAATCTCAAATGAGTATAGACATGTAAGAAATACCGGTCTGTAGATTTTGCCTAGCATCCTTTTTAAAGCACTTGACTAATGATGTCCTTAATAGAGAAAACCGCGTGTGCTTATTGAATATTAAAAATACACATTATTTCAAATGTGTATTGAAGTTAGACTGTCGTTACTCGTTATATTTGAGTATTTTTCTACCAAAGACATGTCCACCGAAACACGACAGGTGTATAACAATTTGCAAGAAGTACTTCCAATTCCAGACCATCTAAGTTATCTTTGTTATATTCAAGATTTTTTATGGCTTTGTTCATTGTTTTTTGTAAAAAGATTTTTTTTAAGGTTTGAAAATTACAAATACCAAAAAATGAATTAGTATTTGAAGCTTTTGAAATTGACTTTCCCCCTTGTAATTCAATCTAACTTATAACATTCTTGGGTTGATACGCTACTCGTTCGTTACAATGACGCTCTGTGCGCTCTGTACACGTTTTAAACACGTTGAATAGGTTTCTTGGTCGTTAGACTGACGCTAGACGTGCGCTGCATTATCGCTAGACACATTCGTTTCCATTTAGCTTAGCGTTCGTCAAACGCATTTCAACGTGCGCATAACGACCACATAGCGTACATCAGCGTGTGTATAACGTCCTTCTAACCTATGCCTAGCGTTCGAATAATTTATTTCTAGCACGTAGGCGAACGTCGGAAATTTTAAGCATGTTGAAAAATTTGCGAAGCACTCGGCGTTCACCAGCGCACGCTGACGTTCGCTAACGTGTTTGTAGCGTGTTCATAACGTGTACAAAACTTACGCAACGCACACCAGCGTGTTGAAAATATATTCTAAAACGTTGGCACACGTTGGCTAAAACGTTATAGTGTGACAGGGCCATAAGTGGTAATAAATCACTCAATATAAAGACTAAAGCACCCAATATAAAGACAAAGGCACTCAATATAAAGACATAAGCACTTAATATAAAGATATATCCACTCAATATAAAGACATATCCACTCAATATAAAGACATATTCACTCAATATAAAGACATTAGCACCCAATATTAAAACATAAACACTTAATATAAAGAGATAATCACTCAATATAAAGACATAAACACTGAATATAAACTTGTTTCTATTGCATATAATGTCAATACCACCGAATATAATAAAAGAGCTTAACATAATGACATATTCACTCAGTATAAAGACATATCCACTTAATATGAAGACTAAAGCACTCAATTTAAAGACGTAAGCACTTAATATAAAGACATAAGTACTCAATATAAAGACATATCCACTCAATATAAATACATATCCACTCAATATAAAGACATTAGCACTCAATATAAAGACATATCCACTCAATATAAAGACATAAGCACTCAATATAAAGACATATCCACTCAATATAAAGACATATCCACTCAAAGACATTAGCACCCAATATAAAAACATACGCACTCAATATAAACTTCTTACTACCGAATATAATGTCGAAACCACCGAACATAGACAAAATCCGTATGTAAAAACAGCTACGGCGTTCCATAGAGATGCAAGTATTTGCTCTACGTTGAGATCTCCTCTTCAGCGCAAAGAACTAGCATTCTTACTTTGCTTTAAAAATGCTTCCAATATTTTATGTATTGCATATTTACTCCACATACCTTCTTTGAATAAAAGATACAAACAATTTTAAATAAATTGATGGTTTTTTTTCCAGAAATCCGGTCTGAAAACTCTAGATTTGAGTCACAACCAGCTCGGAGATGAAGGCGGTGTTCTACTAGGGAAAGCACTCGGTAAGTTGTATCTGATATGAACAAACTGATACAATAATCAGTTGGTTTTGAAAGTATAGAGACCAAACAAATGAAAAACTGTTATAGTAGAAGTCAAACAACAAGCTTTTTATAAAGGAAAATTTTGAAGAGAATTAATCATTACCTTCTTGCTCAAACGCTTAATAAATCAGGCTTATTATTCTCATTGTTGCACTTTCAAAACCCGTACTTTTCCATCATGTTTGTATAAGAGCAGTTTTCCAAAGGTTGGAGCTTCTTGTAAGTTAAGCTATAGCATACAGTCTAAACTATGTAAATATAATATGCCACTACTTATGGGTCAAATCTTTAGATTGACCAAAAAAAAAAAACATTAGTTGTGTTTTTTTGTTGTTGTTGCAATAAAGGAGAATGTTCTGAATTAATAAACAAAAATATATGTTGGTCAGAGCATGCGGCCACTTTTGATTTTGGCACAATAGTGGTGAAAAGGGGTAAAAAATAGACAAAAATGAAGATTTTCCTAATTTTTCTCATATTTAGGGTGTCATCAAAGGAAACAGAACAATTCTATCACTAGAAAACTATTATATTTGTAAAATATAGGTATTCTGTGATTTATTTCAAAAGCTTTCTTTTAGATTTCATGCACATGAAAAAATCAGCTCAATTACAGGGCCAATTATAGGCCTTTGTGAACATGAACATTGTCGGTGAAGGTTTATTTCTATTGTAGCAAGCAATGAAACGCTTCAGGAGTTAAATTTGAGCTGGACAAACTTAAAAGAAAAGGGCGTAGAAAAGTTGTTTTCTGGTCTCAAGGTTAGTCATCTTGTTTTGTTGATGTAGATAGAAATGAAGTTCTTGAACTCGATCAAAAAATAGCATAACAAATACAAAACAAAAACCCAAAATAAAAAAAGAATCAGAACTTATATAAATTTATCGAAGAAGTTTTTACTCTAAACGGTACATAAAGGAGTTGTTCCATTTGTTTTAGGAAAATAATTCTTTAAAGGATCTAGACATATCTTACAATGGGATCGGTGATAGTGGAGCAGTTTGTATAGCTAAGTGTCTACACAGCTTGGAAGGATTAATCCGACTTGATCTATCAGGAAATAGACTGGGAGAAGCAGGAACAAAACTCCTTATGGCCAGTCTTGGACACAATAAAATACTACTGGAGCTTAGGGTTAGTCTTTTAATTTGGTCCACAGACGTTCTAGTTTCTGTATTTGGCGAGAGTCCATATTCTTCAGGTCAAATATTAAGTTAAAGCCAAAGTGTTCAAAACTTTATAGTTTCTACATTGCAAAAAATATAATACCTTTTCATGTTTTTTTTTGCAATCTATACATTCAGTGTTTTGGTAGATTACTTTAAAACTTGCTTCCAGTTAATATAAAAGGATGTCTATCACGCTATCATTTTTGAAATGGAAAAGAGAAACTTTTCGTGTGTATTTTTGTTAGGTTGAAGTCACGAGAACTATACAAGACAAAAAAAACTGTGAGCGGCAGCTCACAAATAAATACCCCCTGCCGACCAAAAATCAGTCATATAAAATTTTAACTTAATAAAAGGTGCACCTCTACATTATGTCATAAAGATTGTGTAAAAGTTTCATGAAATCCATCAAGGGGTTAAGGGGGTTGCAGATAAGAGATGGGTACCCCCTTATAGTCAAACGGTTAAGTCCATGTTTTGCTATGGGAAACCCCCCAAAAAATCATTCTGATCAAATTTTAAAATATGAGGTGCACATCTACATTATGTCATAAAGATTGTATGAAGTGTCATGAAAATCCATCAAGGGGTTTAGGAGGAGTTGCGGATAAGAGATGGATACCTCCTTATCTTATAGTCAAACAGCTAAGTACATGTTTTGCTATGGGGAACCCCAAAAATCATTTTGATCAAATCTTGAAATAGGAGTTGCATATCTACATTTTGGCAGAAAGATTGTGTGAAAGTTTCATGAAAATCCACCGAGGGGTTTAGGAGGAGTTGCGGATAAGAGATGGATACCCTCAGGTTTTACGGAAGGACGGACGCACGCACAGACCAACGGACACACGAACGGACGGACAGACATCCCTATCACTATATACCCCCCACTTTTCAAGCGGGGGTATAAAAAAGATTGCTGAAAAGTAAGATTTGTATATGATGGAAGTATTTTGTTTTGGTGACAAAATGACTTTGACCGTATTACACTAGAAAGACGTTACCAACACTGCATCTTTCAGTGATTTTTTTTTCAAAATTGATTTAATACACCAAAGAAATATGAACATCCACAAGTAAAATGCATGTACATGCATACTATTTACTCTGTTCTTTTTAAGTTACAATTTATTTGTGATTTTTTAGTTGTCGAAGAACCCCATTACAACAGAGGGTGCCTGTAAAGCCATTGATTTGTTAGTTGATCATCCTGAATGTGGACTACAGCTATTGGAAATGAAGGTAAAGGTTCGGAAAACAACTCTAAACGGTTTGAATATTGCTGTTTTAATATTTATTTTTATTACCTAATTTCAATTATTTGTATGTAATTCTTTTACTGTGTTGCACCAACCTAGTATGTCTGCTTTCTTTGATAGAATTTGTTTTGTTTTTGAACTGAATACCATTGTTCGAAAGTTTTGTTATTGATTTTTGCAACTGCTTTTTTCAAAAGTCATGTTGTCTACCTCTGATATGTAATATATTTCAGGATATATCCGTTTCTAGTCAATTCACAGTGTCATTAGAGAAACTTTTAGAGATAAAACCAAGATTTAGATGTAAGCACGGTGGATTTAGAAATCAGAACGATATTTTCAAATTTGCCAAGAAACAGCGTGAGGAGAATTTATTAAATGATCCTTTTATGCAACTCATGGACTATGTTCATCAGAAGAAACTACGGTGGGTGGATTTGTTCTATCGGTTGGATACTGATAAAAACTTAGTACTCAGTGAGGACGAGTTCCGGTCAGGATTAAAGGTAATAAAGTTGTACAATGTTACTGTATAATTGTTAGTCAGTTAGTTAGTTTGTCACTGCCAAAGCAGCGCGATTTCGGCTACATCCGGGAGATGAACATGAAAGTTGTGATAAAATGAACATGAAATGATGATGAAGCGGAAAGGGGGACACAAGGCCAATCGGGGAGTTTCGACTGTCACTGGAAAAAGGAGTGCTGGGTGGGGGCGGGCAATTCAGCCTCCTGCACGGGTCCTACTCTTACTGAGACCTGGAGCGGGGTTGTTTAACGTGCGAGGAACGTGACATTTTTTTCCGGATACGGGGCACCACTAGGGTTTACTGTCTGGTTTTTGGAATTATAGCCTGACGACCTCGGCATCCATCACGGCTGTCCAAATCAACCACCTGGGGCGCACATCCCAGTCGCTTTGTAGACAAAGCGGCCTGACCCGATGTCATGTTTCTGAGCGCTTTTAGTGGACTTTTACCGACAAGCGTTGCGTTGCCGTGGGCCTATTCGTAAACGGGTATCCACACGGGCCTGAATAATTTGAATATTTAGTTTCGCAATAATATTATCATTAAAAATTCTTATACTTATTTTGCCGTAAGAAGGATTTGTGTATAAAGCCTTATGTAGCAATGATATCTTGTAAATTATCGGCATAAAAAAAATCAACAAAAATAATCTAAATGAACAAACTCTTGATGCTCTGAAACCAACAACATAAAAACCACCAGCAACGTGTAATCGTGTAAAAACGAGTGAACACGTTGCAAAATTGAATTATTTATGTAATGAAAATAAAGAGTATTGCTTGATTCATTGGGATGCAATTATCTACTTCGTGTAGAAGAACACCGTATGTTTCATGTCATTATGCTTTTTGATCCTCGTCTTTTCATTTAGAGCGCCGGTATACCGGTTACTGATACACAGATAGATCAACTGTTAGAAAGACTTGACACCAACCATGATGGTGAAATAGACTTCAAGTTAGTATTCGAGTGATTGTGTACTTTGATATCAAATAATCTTTAAGTGCTTTTGTTCTTAGAACAAGTACATGCTGATGTCCTAAAGCGTTAATAAAAAATATATTTGTAAGCAAATAAGGAATACACATATTGGTAAGTGTGAACTTACACCACAGGGACTTCCTCCCCTCTATCAATATTTTGTTAGAGTCAATGTGCGGTACGAAAAAATTACTCTAACAAAATATTGATAGAGGGGGGCAAGTCCATGTGCTTACACAAAATGTATCTATGTATTTTTATTTATTTGGAATCAATCTGTAAGCTTTTGTTAATCCCTGTCCAGTTTGTAATTTATATATACCACACAATGAACAGGAAAAAAAGGACTGAAAATACTGTAATGGGTTGATGCAAAAGAAAAAAATGTAATATTTACTAAAAAGATGTAAATATAAATCATACTGCACACACACACACTTGTTAAAACCCTGCATATGTCAACAGTAAAAATCGACAATGGATGACAAATGGTCGCTGAAAGCTGTTTTGCAATTGGCCCAAGATTAAACTAGAATGCATACGATTCAAAACCAGTCCTAAACTTACTTTACACTGCAGTCTCTTACTATATCTTCTTTTATTATAAATAGCGAACTTTTGGACGGCCAGAAACGTTATGTTCGAAGGTTGGAGAAAATATTTGGTTCGTCACCCATCGAGATAGATGGTTCCAGACGACGTAGCTCTGCCAAGTCTAGACCTTCATCCTCAGCAAAATCACGGCCATCATCAAGGGCGTCTACAAGACCGCCATCAAGGTACCTTCAGATTTTGTAATTACTTGTAATTCTTCATTGAACAGAAAAGTTGGAAGAAAAATGTGATAAAAATCATTGAAATGATCAATTTATGATTTATTTGCTTCTTAGAGATGGTACTGATAATTGGAAATAATCATTCATCTTGAAAAGAACTTTATCTAACAAAATACCAAATAGGGAAATTGGAAGTCTGCGGAGATTAAATAGCTGTGTGGTGTATGTCAAGTAGGCAGTTTTATTTCGGGCACTTCTTTAAAAAGAGGTTGACTATGAAACAAGTTTGGGGTAAACATGTCAAAAAGACTTTGCTTCTTTGTATATATTTATCTGTAGTTTATTTTTACTTGCAGGACAGAGCTTCACACAGCATAGCTGTTCGTGCATCTACAACAGACAACTTAAAAAGACTAATGTGTGCTACCTATTAATGTGCAATCTACTTGCAATTCTTTATTGGTTTGAACTGTGTAATAACAGACTAATTCATTCATTTAGTATGTGGACTAGGATACTAAGAAGTGCCTTGTTGAATCTTCAGGGCCAGGACGGGATTTTCTTCAGAATCTATAAAACACTAACATCTCATCACATTGTGCCAATTATTTTTTTATCTACTGCATTTTTCCATTTTTTATCTTTGAGAAACGACGATTTCATGGCATTGAACCAAACATACAAAATATGGTTTTGTTTGTTATTTTTGAACATGTACAGTAATATACTTATATATCATTTTGATGACTTTTCTTTGGCTCTGCCAGTTGTTCAGTATCTTAGGTCTTTAAACGGCAAACCGTACATTCTTGTTGAAGTGTTTTGCTCAGCAGAAACTTAATATTTAATGTGACTGGACTTGCGTTTTTTAGACTGTTTGGAACTGAATGTCCTAATATTTGTTGTTTACAAAAAAAATGACAGTACAAAAGTATTTGTTAATGTCGTCATTAGCTTGTAATTCTTGCAAAATACATGAATACGATAATTTATAAGCTGAAAAGGGCTATTTTGGTAGTATATCTATAATTTCATCACAAAAAAAAAAAACGGCACCGAAATTTTATCGAAATCAGCGACACTATAACTTTAAAGGTTTTACATAGTATTCTTCCTTATACAATTGTATTGCGGTTAGTTTTTTCTTATCAGATTTTGAAGATGTTTTATATAACTTAGAATACTAGTGTATTAAACTATCATTTTTCAAGTCAAAGATAGGAGGAAAGGTGGATGAATCACACAGCAAATATTGTATAATTGAATCATCAAATCAAACATACTTTTGAGTATTATTGACTCTTTTATCCGTGTCAGTGATCAGGGGGCATCCGGGAGTTGCTGCATACAAGTCATTTATTGATTTTTTTTTTGGTCGGATTTCACCGAGTGAAACATCGGGTAATAAAATAGTTAATGTCGGACGGTGGACCAGGCGGCAGACCGGGAAGAAGTTTTCTCAGCAACTACTAATCACAGCCATTTAGCATTGGGTATACAGCATCAAGAAGGGGTCTCATAACGTGGGATTCGATTTCAGGTTTAACGAAATCCGGCCATTTTTTTTACTATGACAGATTTTATACTTTTATGGGCCAAGAACCAACTTTCATCCAAGGGTCGATAATTTCTGGGTCGCCCACTGGTTACTTGATTACGTCTCGAGACAAATTCAAACAAAATGCCATGGTGAACAATTTTAGGATGCAGCATACGTGGCATGTATCCTCTAAAACACACATCAGAGACACTCTTACAAAATGTTCAATGGGCCTTGCCAAACTAGAATAAATACTGAAGCAAGAAAAAAACAGAATGTGAGTACCCCTGCCTAAAAATTTGATGAAAACTGGTAAATTAAAGTCCAAATTGTCAAATATGTTTGAAAAAACACACACATTCTAAATAATAACTTGAAAATTAGAGCCACAGTTAACGAATAAATGCCTCCGCTTACCCAGAAACTGATCAGATTAAATTTTGAAATTTGATTTACATAATATAGGAAAGATTCCCTAAATATTTTAAGAAAATTTATCTTGAAGCGTCAAGGAGGAGTAGCGGACACAAAAAATGTGACGTAGGGATGGAAGCACGGTCAGAACAAACTTCCACTTTATACCCGCCGCTTAATCGGAAAGGGGGGAGTCTCATACATGATCTTTAGGATGTCCTCTACCAAGTTTGTGAATTACATACATGTCGACCAACCAACATGGCCGCCGTTGCTAAAAAAAACCAGGGGGTCAGACCATTGTTTTTGGCTTATAACTCAAAAAGTATAGAGATAGAGAAAATCCGAAGCAACCATCCATGTTCAGCATCAAAAACTCTACGAAACTCTCCATTGAGTCGAAGTTGTGAAACGACTCCTTATAGAAGTTATTGCCCTTTAATCATCAAAATTGACCATTTTTGCAGTTTTTTGACTATATCTTGAAAACCGTTAGAGCTAGAGGAAAAGTTAGCATTGCAGAATTGTTAAGCTTATTGAGATCTACAAAAATGATTCTGGGTCTAAATTGTCAGATCAGCCGTTAAAGAGTTATTCCCCTTTAACTGTTTTTTTTCCATTAATTTACACTGATTTTCAAAAATCTTCTTCTCTAAAACCACTGAAGGCATTGCATTGATACTTGGTATACATGATCTTTAGGATGTCCTCTACCAAGTTTGTGAATTATATACATGTCGACCAACCAACATGGCCGCCGTTGCTAAAAAAAGAACAGGGGGGGTCAGACCATTGTTTTTGGTTTATAACTCAAAAAATTTAAGAGATAGAGAAAATCGGAAGCAACCTTTCATGTTCAGCATCAAAAGCTCTACAAATCTCTCCATTGAGTCAAAATTGTGAAACAACTCCTTATAGGAGTTATTGCCCTTTAATCATCAAAATTGACCTTTTTTGCAGTTTTTGGACAATATCTTGAAAACCATTAGAGCTAGAGGAAAAGTTAGCATTGCAGAATTGTTATGCTCATTCAGATCTACAACATTGATTTAAGAGTCAAAATTGTCAGATCGGCCATTGAAGAGTTGTTCCCCTTTAACTGTTTTTTTTTTCCGATTAATTTACACTGATTTTCAAAAATCTTCTTCTCTAAAACCACTGAAGGGATTGCTTTGAAACTTAGTACACTTCATCTTTAGGATGTCCTCTACCATGCTTGTGAATTATATAAATGTCGACCAACCAACATGGCCGCAATTGCTAAAAATAGAACAAGTGGTCAGACCATTGTTTTTGGCTTATAACTCGAAAAGTATAAGAAATAGAGAAAATCTGAAGCAAATTTGCTTGTTCAGCATCAAAAGGTCCTTACAGGAGTTATTGCCCTTTAACTGTTTTTTTCTATTAGTTTAAACTGATTTCCAAAAATCTTCTCTGAAACCACTGAAAGGGTTGTTTTGCAACTTTGTATGCTTGAAAGTTTGTGAAATTTATTCAAACTTTGGCATAAGAGATCAGGTGAGCGATTCAGGCTCCTTGGAGCCTCTAGTTTTAATAGGTCTTTGTATGTGTTGTTTATAGCAATGTGAAGATAGTGGTTTGGGGTATAATATGGCTACTACTCTTTAGGGCAACAAAAAACGAGACATGCAATCTTTGTCTAGTTTTCACAACAGATGCCGCATACTAATTAATCCTAGGAATTTTAGACCTATAACAAGATATCCAATATTAATACACTGAAACTGAATGAGTCTATCTGCATAACCCGACAAATTAAAAAAGACGATTCCGATAGATTTTTGGCATGTCTTAAGATGCCAATTGCTAATACCACGAAAATGACACTTTGACGGGCACCAATAGGGAAAAGACTATGCGAAAGACCAAAACCAACTTGGAGTAAAACAGTATAGAAAATACGCGTAAAGACGACATGGGTTCAGGAAGAGATAAAGAAAAAGAACTGCACTGAATTGAGATACTTTGTGTTGACCTTTCGCTCCGACCGGAGCAAGAGGATAGGTAGGAAGTTTCTTTTAAATAATTGATAAAAAAATAACTGATTTGCATGCTATAAACTATATTCTTTAACAAGTATAACGACATAATATCATACAAAATGCAATGTACAAATAACAATATATTAAAACAATTATAAATATCTCTGTAACCTTTGTTACAACTGAGTAAAACTAGTCTGTTGCATTGCTGCTTGTCCTTGGTTCACCCATGATGATGTCGGCACATAGTAAGGGTTGTGTAAGGCAGAAATGGGCAGAGCCTGGAAAGCACTTTGTTCTTCTGGATACGCTGAGTGAGGTAGAACATGGTGACGGAATGAGTCTGAATGTCTGATGGAGGATAGCAATAATGGCTGCTCAGCAATGAACGGGAACGGATAAAAGCGGTTCAGTCCGTATGGCACAGAAACGGGCGCATGACTTTCGCATGAGGGGTGTCGGTTGTTTGGAACGGATGTTGGTGAAGTATTAGAATTTATAAGAGCATCATCAGTTCGAGATTCGTGACCAGTTTTAAATGAAAGCAAGTCTGATAGCACGGGTAAGTCACATCCAGTTGAAACTGGACCAACTCCTGGTTGTCCTGGGAACGGAATTCCTGTCGGGTGGTTTTGGTGAAGAGGTGAACCATGCATACCGTAATGTTGGAGAAAAGATGAAACAGACTTGGGATATTTTCCGAGCAAGTCTTTTGGAGATTCAAAAGCTGAGGATCTTACTGAATGGTTGAGTCTGTTCGTAGAGCTACATGAATCGCCCTGAGAATTTGGTATAACTTGGTTTGGTGGTGATATCATATCGTAAGAACTATGGAGGAGAGCATTTGATATTTTCTTCTTCATTTCTTTCTGTCTTGTAGCTTTTGACTTTTTCTTCTTCTTTCCTTTCGGAGGTTCATGTTCAAATCTCTGTAGCTCGCTTATAACGCCTTTCATGACAGCTACTGGAACCATGCTGCTTTCGTCTTTAAATTCAGAACTTTCACCGTTTAAACTTTCAGAATCACTTGCAGCTTTACTTGTATCGCTTGTGTCTTCTTCTGATGTATTCTTTTGTTTATCCTCTGGCTTTTTGTCTTTTCCGACAACGTCTTTTCGTCGTCTGTTTTGGAACCATATCTGCAATATAAAATAATGTTTTGAATTCGGATATGTGTATACTGTCTAGTATAACTCAGTTTTGTTTTTCGAAAATAAAAAGTTTAAATATATTAAACTATAATATTGTTTTATTTAAAATATCTATAACTGTAAAAGTTGTTTATGCCAAAGTCTTAGTTCTAAGAACCATCTAAGAAATTTGTTCGTGATTGTACATTCATTTGTATTTTCCAACATTTGGTAAAGTTCTTTTTTTGTCTACCCCTGTAAGCTTGATGGTCTGATTTTTTTCATATTCTGTTCAAATATCAAACTATCTTTAAGTTTTCATTTCGTTTTTACGACAGCTTTTCATATATATCTTTTTTTTTTAAATGCAGCTAAGGAGCAAAAGATAGCAGGCCAAGTCGACCGTACCTTTACTTGCTCTCGGGTTATTCCTACTCTTTTAGCGATGAGTTGTTTCTGTGAACTGTTTGGGTATCTGACTTTGAGGTAGATTCCATTCAGTAACTCCAACTGGTACCGGGTGTAGCTAAGTCGCTCTCTAGGCGGTGGAGGAGTGAAGGGTCGGTACTCTGAAAGAAAAAAAAAGATGTCAAAAAAAAATTCCCACCATTCCTTAAAAAACTTTGGTATTGTTCCTTCACACTTTCACAGGACAGTAGAGTGAATTGAAAAGAAAAGAATTTAGATATTTATTTACAGTTTTTAATCCCCATTAGAATTATCTTCCATTGTGTACAGTAGTCGCCACTAAGAGCGAAGATAATGTAGCTTATGTCAACACATTTTCAGATTTATTGTATTAAAGAAAAAAATTATCGTGTGGTCATTTTGTTTCTGAGCAACGATTTCTTTTAAGATTGGACAGATCTGTAAACACCATTTAAGATTAAAGAATTGTCCATCTCGAGTACCACTAGAGGAAATAGTGAAAAACCATCAATGGAATTTCCGCTTCTTTGAATGAATATTTATCTTATAATAATAAAAGTTGCTGCGTTGTCTTAGGAGAGGGGATTGGATAGCTGAACCATGAGAGGTGTTTCTATATACATAAGAAGCAATAGTAGTTTTGTTTTATTTTAAAAATATTCTGTCGGATTAAATAAAGTTTGTCCTTATATAAAGCGACAAAACAAACAAACATAAAATGAACTTAAATTAGCTATAAAAAAAATAACCTGTGAAATAAAAAAATGAAAAAATAAATAAATAAAATAAAAAAATAAACAAAAATGATTATAATAAAAATATTGTAGGCTGGATTAACGTGTTGAAATGAACTATATTGAAAATATCTTTACCATCCGATTCGTCTTCTCCGTCGGACTTTGAGCCCGGGGATACGGCCTGTGGGGAGACTGATCTGTTCCCCCAGTCCATGAATGGGTTTTGTTTTTCAGGTCGTGTAGCTGTAGGGTAGAACAAGTGTCCCCCGACTTGTTCTGGCATCTCAACGTTTCCATGCTGAATAAACCCTAAAAATAATAATAATGTATGAAATTACTATATTTTTTCAGAATTTATCAAATTATCAAATAAATCCGTTATATAACAATTTTTTTTATAAAAAAAAGATATTCCAAGTCAAAATTTTGACATCTGATTTTTTTTTCTTCATTCCATTAATAATAGCATTTTTATCTAGCAAAAACTAAGCCGGGGCTATTTCAAATAAATAAATTATTAAACGAGTTTTAGCGAGTAGTCTTTAAGTAAGTGAATAATTTATTTTGACATAATTGAGGAAAGACCCAAATAAACCTATTAATGTAAATTCCTTATAAGAGGAGTATTGCTCCATTTCATGAGACAAATTTAAGAATAAATGTCTCCTAGCCTTTAGATCTTCCTCAATTTAAATTATCACTGTATGTTTCATTATCTACATAAAGAGACACACAAACTGGTGTTGTCTACAGCCATGGTACATTTATAAATATGTCTCTCAATTTATTCAGGAATAGAATGCAGGCAGAAAGTGTCACAAGATAATAAAATAATAAGAAACCTTTAGATCACGAATTCCAAGTTCAAAGAAATACATAATATTAGAATTACATTTTATGTAAAATATTTGTTGATTTAGAATTTTTTGCTTTAGTTGCTATTGATGCACTATAATAGATGCTTATTTTAATTTATTAAAAAATAATAATACAGATATAAAAATTTAGAAATAAAATAATATTCAATACGGAAAATCTTTATTTTTTATCCTTTGATAGAAATAATTGTTTGAAAATAAAAAAAAACTCATTCTATATGCTAGAGATAGTGTAGTTTTTTTTTTTATTTTTACAATAGAAATTTAAAATTGAATATTTTAAAATAAAAACACATCATTACAAACCTGAAGGGTGAACAAATCTCCTGAAATTTTCAACCTCCAACATTCTGGAAGCAGCTGAATCACACTAACATCGACAGACTATATCAAAATATCTTTGTTTATCGCACTGTAGTTTATGTTTTTATGAAATATAGGTTTCCAGTAGAGAAAATAAACAGCTAATTTTCCAACTGTTTTGAACTCTTTTGTCACACTCTGTGGAATTTCTATATTTTTGTAAAACCAGTAAATATCTCCAACGAATTTCACTTTTATTACTCTGCGGATAAACGTTGACACGTGAAATATCTAGGTGTTGAAACGAAAATTATTCCAAATTCACAATTTTTTATTGGTCCTAAATTTCAGATGGACGCTCGTTATAAGGATTGGTTTATCAAGATAATTTCTTGTAAGATTGTAAACTTTGCTGATAGTAGCTTTCTACTCATTGGACAGTCGAGATATGAATGACTATGTTCAGATTTAAAGTAAATTTATACATTTTAGAAAATTGGCATATCACCTTTAATTGCATATAAGTTTACTAATACTTTAACGGGTTGTTTTTACTTGTAATTATCAATACAGCCAATTGAATCTTTTGTCCCAATTAATCCCCAACACAATACATCAATAGCCCTTTAAGACCAGTTAACTCATTAACAGAATAAAGTTTTCATATCCCTATTGTGTTTTAATCCGACCATTGACAAGCCAATTTAGCCTTTGGGCTAAAATATGAATCTTGAGTTTATATTTCCGTTTATATTTATTTACCCATAATGATGTGAAAACATAATTTTTAACAAGTTAAATAAACGGAGAAAATTGATCCCATGGCTAAATTGAAATTTGGTCTTGTAATTGAATTAAGAACATGTGAAAATATGTGTTCATTAAGATTTAATAAAGTATTTTCTTATGCAAGTAATTAAAGAAAGTTAGAAAGTGTGTGGCATAAGAAATTGATAAAAAAATCTTTATAATTTTCATTTTTTGAGTTCATATGTACTTGAAAAATTCGCATAAATTTCTGTTAAAAATAAAATAAGTTTAATAATGAATCAATATGAAAAATATTTTTTGAAAGTTATGATAAATAAATTAAATAATTAAAATAATATATATACATCAAATATAGTAAACTAGGAATTGAATATATATATTTTTAGTTAAATTCTATTTATAAATGTTCCTTATTTCACCAATTTCATAAGAATATGTAAAATAGAATGTATAATAATGATAAGCAAAATTGAAATTAGTTTGTCTTTTTCGAACATGATAAATTGTGCAATATAATAAAAAAGCAATTAAACAGAATCAAATAAACGAGTGAAGTTTTTATTGTCCATGATTTATATTTTTCCCAATAAACAAAGTGAAAAGTTTACAATCCCCCAAATCGTACACAACAATAAAACCAAGCAATGAGATAGAAATTATCTGATTTAATCTTATAATATATATAACATGCTTCTTAAATCCTTTACAAATCTACATAATCCATCTTGTCACTTTGCTGATCCCCAAAATAAGATAAGGATCGAAATAGATTATCCACGTAATAAACTGAAAATAACTTTATTAGGAAAATAATAATATTAAATACAGGCTGTGCAGAAAATTGAGAAATTTATTGTTTAATATTCCATGAATTATTAACTATTTTCAGCGCATTTTTTTTTTCAGTTTTCATTGATTTTTCACTGAACACCCCATTTTTCAACTCAAAATGTGGAGTGCCCCCGAAAAAAATATTTTTGTATAGTTTACACAAAGAGCTCATATTTGAGAGGTAAATTTTCATATTTTGCATGTAAATCTATAGCCAGCCTATTCAGATTCTACAACAATTATTATAATTCATTAAAGTGTTATTATTTCAACTGAAAAAAAGAACAATACCCAACAGTCATATAAGGTTATTTATCTATACACAGAAAAAATACACTGGCATCAATTATAGAAAAAGTCGACAAGTCCCGATCTTAATTTGATGAGGGCACTCCAAAACTCATTGCAGAGCTGAACGTAGAACTGAGGCAATGCTGAAGCAAAAACGATGATCACAATCCCGGGACATCTAAAGCGATAGTGTGTCATGGGGTAGAAGATGGACTGATGACACAAAGCTAGTCTTAAAGTTAAAGACAAAAAGTGATTCTTTTGTAAAGTATTGGAATTCGGTTTTTTTTGGTATAAAATCCATAAAAAAAAAGAAATACAAGGTAAACTGACTCTTTGGACATACTTATATACTCATATATATTTCATCAAACTTTACGTATTTGTGATAGCATACATTCATCTATACAGTAACCACCGACTGATTCCGCTCCATTCTCTCTTTCTCGATGACATTCATCTTGATATCATTTATCAAATTTACAAAACGTTTCAGGAACAAACAAATAAGAATATCTGAAGCTTAAATGCTGATCACAGAAAATGCAGCAACTGTATCGTAAACAACCGGATTGAAATTCAAAGATTTTACCATCCTATCTTTTAAGTCACTTTCTATCTGCAGTTGTAATCCCAATGTTTGAAAATTTCAGTTACATCCATATCAGTTTCACGGACAAAGGGACAGCGATAGCAGCCAGACATGGACCCAAACATCTTTTATCTTAAAAACACAAAGTTGAGCGCCAAAGAAAATTGTGATTTGATCCTATGTTTTGAAACTTCAAAATTTTTTTATAGTCAATGCCACTTTGTATCAGCAACTTTAGAAAATGTAAAAAAATAGTGTAGTTGAAGTATTTGAATGGTCTTTAAAGAATGATGGTAACTTGTAGAATAGAGGAAAACAGGAAAAAATATTTTAAAAAATCTTTAAAAACAGAATTGAGTGACCCCATCCATATTCTAGTCGAGAGGTTGCGCGGTAACAGGATTAATTGTAGTATTAAGGTAAAGCCTATGAAATATTTATTGCGTGCAGTGAGTGAGTTATCATGGGTGTTTTACGTCTTTTCGACACACATGCGCCATACAGAAGGTGTTTAGTTTTAAACATTTGAAAACTACGACAGAGAAAAAATGCACTTGTTTTTTTAATAAAATATGTGTCAGAATGAATTAACTAGTTTTTATGCGTTTCAGGTGTTTAAACCAATGCAAGACTACCGGTATGTAGAATTTATATTGTCCTGGATTATCTGGCGTCATAAAACTTGTTTAGCCATCTTGAACCATTGCTTTTGAAATATTTGAACCAAGTCAGGATCGTTGTGAGTTTCATTTCATCCTGTTTTTGGTTATTTTTTTTTAACTCGATGCCTTGGTTACATTTGTAGCTTATCGTAAAAATAGAATCTGCAACCATATTTCATAATAAAACAAAGATTTTAGTCATTTAGTTATTTCTATACTCCCAATCAGCATGAATTCGGCTATAGAAGAAGAATATTTTATTGTCCATAAGAATGGGCCAACAAGGGGCATGTTACAGTACATAAAATGAATAAACAGTAACGACAAAGAAGAATTTTAAGAACAAATATCAAATGTAGATACATAAGCATATATCGATAGTAAGATTAATTAATGTGTGTGGGCTCAGGTACATCCAGGGCGAGAAGATTCATGCTTGTGATGAAAGGATGTTTAGTTTTAGTTGTGGAATCGGCTACAAGACAGGCTATTCCATCCATGTACGAAAAGCAGGCAGACCAGATTTTTGTGAGATTTGTCTGCAGGAGGTACCAAGGGTCGGTGCATTATGGCATACCCTGGTCTTTGCCTAGAGATGTTAATGATATGTATATGTTGTGTACAAGTTGTAATTTTGTACAAGTTATAACATGTACAAAATTTTTGTACATGTTATAACTTGTACGACCCAAAAATACAAGTTATAACCTGTACAATTTCTGCCTGTACAGGTTATAACTTGTACAAAATAAGGCTAAAAATTGTTTGTAACTTGTACAAAATTTCAATACAGTAAAATAAATAGAAAAATTAAAAAAACATTTATTTATTCATTTATGGGGGGGGGGGGGGGGGGGGGGGTCATTTATTCATGTTAACAGAACAGAAATGTTGATGTGACTATGTCAATGAATATTGTAGTCCGAGATTGCTTTGATGTCCTCGGCATTTTTCCAGCAAGCTGGTGCCTTGGAACACTGGTTTGCTCAAGTCAGAGCAATCTCGGACTAATGAATATTGTAGACAGATTGTCTTTCATAAAAAGTATAGAATAAAAGAAATTATTAAAACGTTTTTTGACATTAGTTGAATAATTAGGGTTAAGTTCGAACACTTTTAATCACTTTTAAAGTAGAATTATTGGAGAGTGAGGTTTGGTTGTTTGGGTTGAATGATCAAATCTAGATTGATGTAGATGGTCAAGACAAAATTTTGTTCTGAAATTTTTGGAAATGTCAAGACACTGACACAGGTAAAAATACAGACATCAAAAGTTCTGAAACTGAGATTTAACTTCCCAAACAAATGTGTTAAAGGCATTTGATACATAGGCACCAATAACTTCAAAAACTCAGGAAAAACCTTGTAAAAGAGCTATTTCTGTAAGTGGTTATAGCGTAGTACTTTTAGTACTTTCAAATCCGGACATTAAAGAGCAAGAAAAGGGCATTATTTAGACGACATGTTCAGGCTGCCACTTTGACACAAAAAAAACCCTCAAAAATGTCTGTTCTTAATATAGGTGCTAATGTCATATTTATTTGCCTATTCCAATTGTAAATAGGGGTCCAACTGACGGGTTTTGTTCTTGCGATTAATGAACTTGGTTCATACAAGATAGGAATAAAGGTTGGTGACATGGTCCGACTTCCACCAATCTTGGATTGTGATCTGTGGTGATCCCTGAAAGTGTTGTGCAATTAAATGTCAATAATTGTAGCAATAAGTAACAAGGTTGATAATATACAAATGTCCAAAATTGAAATTGTTGTGCAACTGAAAATTTCATTTATTGAGCATTAATAGCAAGAAGTAACTCAAATCATCTTTTAATATGTAAGTCCATGATTGTTCCTTAATTCATAGTTAATGAATATTATATTTTTCTAAATTGTTATTTTTATTTTGCTGTAATGGCTTTTTGTACAAGTTAAACACAATTTTAAGCCTTATTTTGTACAAGTTATAACATGTACAGGCATAAATTGTACAGGTTATAACTTGTATTTTTGGGTCGTACAAGTTACAACATGTACAAAAAATTTGTACATTTTATAACTTGTACAAAATTACAACTTGTACACAACATATATATGAAAGGCTACAAGACTGGATGGGCCATCCTCGTGCCCAAAGTAGGCGAATTAGCTCTTATGGTAATTTATCCATATCAGGGAGATGAAAGGTGTGATAAAATGAACACGAAATGAAGATGAAGTGGAGGAAATGGGGACACAATCGCGGATAAGAATTTTGACTGCCACTGTTTTTACATTCTGGCATACATTCATTTCTGTGGTTTTTGATGAAGTACTGAGCTATGCTATAAATGCATACACGAAACGACAACCAAACTTCTGCTTTATCTAAAGAAAGTTTGAAAACTGATTTAGTCAAACAAGCCATTATTATTGTTTTTCTCATAAAATAGAAAGGTCATTCTTGGTGGATTTTTTTGCTCTAGTTGGTTTGTTAGGTTATGTCTTTACTTCCCTTCCAAACAGCACGAACCTGGCATTATGTCAAGGAGATAAACACGAAAGACGTGATGCGATGAACATCAAATAATGGTGAGGTAGTATGGGGACATAAGGCCAAATGGGGAGTTTCGACTGCCACTGGAAAAAGGAAGAATGTGTAGCAAGGTCGGGTAAATAAGTCTACTGAAAGGGGGGTACTGGTTTTTCTCACCAAGAGACCTGCAACAGTGTTCTTAAACGTGCGAGGAACGGCACATCACCATGATTTATAGCTAGGTTTCCAGCTTATCTTGGCGATCCCGGTATGCAAAATGCTAGTCACTTCATTCTGCCATTTGAGGTACACATCCTAGTCGATTTGTTATAAAGTGCCCAGTTTGTCATCGAAACTATAGGTGCTCATTAGTGGATTTTACAGACAAGAATAGCTTTGCTGCAGGTCTATATATTCGATAGTCGGGACTCGCACGTTTTTCCCTCCGCAAAAACTTCAGACTCCTGCTTCTTCGAAATCAGAGCTTCTGGGCACTACCATAAGTAAATAACATTAGAATATGAATAGAATCTTATGATAGGCGTGTCAATTCTGTAAGTCATTGAATATATTGTCGCCAATTTATTTATGTATCGTTCAGTTTTGTAACAATTTAGATTGGGTTTATCTTGTTGGTTGGGAAATACAACGATAATGTAAATCGCTAATACCAATATCAAGGCTTAAAAATCACAAGGCATTGTGGTAATGTTTGAAATTGATACCGTTTTAATTATTAGCATGAAATATCCACATCGTTATGGAATTAAACTTATCATCTCACTTAATCCCTAACTGATAATCAAACTACAGTTTTTGACAACTTGAAAAGACCTTTGATTTCATCAAAATAAATTATCCGAAGCGTCTGCCACAGTCGACATGCACTCACGACACTGATGAAACAAATCAGTTTGATTGAAAAAAAAAGATTGACGGTAAATGTACAGAAAACTTCAAATCATGAACCAAAGGCAGAACACAGATCCAAGATGACAGACGGTAAATGCTTACTGGAATACCAAAAAAACCTTGCATCCACGATAATACAAACAAATGTGTCCACTAAAAGTATGCCTCACCTACCCTTGAAACTCATTAAAGGTCTATATAGGCCTTAAGTTCTTGAAATGAAAAGGACAACCAGTTAAGGTATTTGTCATTTTGGAATCTACCCACCAAGAAAAATTCGTGGACCAACTACATGTATAATATGTATAGTGGTTCTAGAAACATGTACAATAGTTATTGAAAAACTGACTTGAAATAAAAAAAAAATCAACCAATACTGATTAAATTTTATAGTCATGAAAGGGTAAACATGAGGTCAAGGTCACATCAAATGGTGACAGAGGCATAGGACATACCCGCGGTAACATGATGTATCTACATACCAGATATCAGATGCCCAGGTATTAGACTTCAACCCATTTTTTCACAAAAGTCGTGCATAACAGTTTACATCTCCAACAAAAGTCTTAATTAACCAAGTCACATGACATGGTGGCAATTTTGTAGCCCATGATCCCAAATGTCTGTATCCCAAACATCATCTGCCTTAATATAATACTATTTACGTGATCAATAAAAAAAAAATGTCATCAAAGGAGTTAAATACCTCAGTTAACAAAATCGTTATAGCGGGAAAATGGGGTCAAGGTTATATGGCATGATGACAGTTGTGCAGACCGTCAACCAAAATGCTAGTTTACAAAATATCAGATGCTTAGCCTTAAGTATTAATCTTCGTAAGCGTTTCATTTCCACAAAGGTCTTTTCGACTATTCGTCGTAAGCAAGATAAAAATAACAATTAAAAGACTTAAAAAGTCACCAGAGACACCGTGGCCAAAAGATTATGAAAATCAATTTGTACCGAAAAGCACACAAGACTAGCCTTTGCCTAGGTACAGTTTAATCTTTGTGACTGGTGGACAATCCGACCCATCAGGGACGCTCTAGCCAAAACCTGCAATTACAAAAAAAATCCACTAGAATACCAGGAACACAGTATAAAATCCAAAAATATCAAACAGTGTACAAATTCAAAACTAAGACTAGCTCGTGTCTGTCAATTAGATTTTAGAATTAAATTATCAAAAAAAAGAGAGAGACCGATACAGAGTTCATGTGTTAAAAATTGAGGCTTCTCAAAACAGAAAATGCTTATTTCAAAATATATTTTGACAAAAGTTGGGTGAAAAAAAAAATAAAAGAAGGTAAACCGAGGAAAAAAAATTAAAATGGACCAATGGGTCACGAAATGGACATAGGTCAGTTTTCTACGTTCTGGGCTAGCATTTGAGATATTAAGATTCTTTCCTTAAGTATGCTTATATAGTGGCTCCATGTTTGTCTAAAGTCTAACACTTCATGCCTCGTTATAAGATTAACTTTATAAATTTGTGAGGAAAAAGATTTCAAAAATCCTTTAACGAGTTTTTAATCTAACACCAATTTTCCGCCAATTTGAACGTCTATACAGAAACGTACGTAGAAAATCGCACTTAATTTTAATTTCTAAAGATCAATGTGTCTTAAGAGGATAAAGTTACACATCTGGAAAATATGATTATTAAATTTTCTCTCTGAATACACAAAATACTTTTAAATTGAATTTCTATAAGTGGACTGAACTCTAGAATTATGAATTACATAATTACATACGCTTAATTACACTTAATGCAAGTAATCTTTATGGATAATCCAATGATTAACTTCTACAAACGGAATAATTCCAATTATTGTCCTCAAGGTGTTTAAAAATAAAACAAGGCCACTTAACAAGAACATTGTAACCTTTGAATGTTTGATTGGTTATTCCATGTCCATGTAACAGTTACATTCGAGGAGGATGCAGAAATAACAAGAGGCTGAATCGCTCGCTCCTGACTTTGGGGCTATAAGGCAAAAGCTATTCTTTTGTCATTAAAATGGCAACAAGTTTAATACGGGCTTGTATGATAAAATTGCATCAATGCAGTTAATTGTAGAGGTCAATAAGCTAAACATTCTAGCAAACGAAAGCCTTTAACTGCATATAGATTTCAAAATGAAAAGAAACCATTTTTGATGTAAAAGGGTCCATAACTTTCCTAAAAATGAATGGGTTATCTGAATAGATGATCTAAACGATATTTGTGTAGATATCAATATATTGGCCATTTAAGCATTCAAAACTTTGTCTGTATATTGTATGCTTTTCAAGATATAGGGCGAAGGCAGCTTATTGAGGGACCTACACTCCCGTAAGGGATCATCTGGGACACCAATCCAATGAAATTTTGTGTATAATTAGTAAATAAAACGGTGTCTAGATTTTAATGACGAAGGTATGATTTGAATTTATGAGCTGAATGCCTCCTACAAAGGGAATAGCCTTACTACATTGACCCTGTTGCAATTATGGGGCCAGGTTAATGAAGCTGTCCTAAGCTGTGTCCTAAATCATGTCTTAGGACTTAAAATGGGATGTAGAAACCGGATCACCCTTAGACGCGTCCTATGATGTAAAGCGAAGCCATCTTAGGATAACCACAAATAGGACCATCAAAAAGAAGGCTTTAGTCTTTTTGTTTTACATTTTCAAATTTAAAATAGATTCAAACGTTTTTTTATTGCGAATCCTTTGGTGATTTTTTAGATAATAAAAATGATTTATTGCAATTTTGCATTTCTTCATTCGTTTTTTTTTCTGCGCGTTGCACTTGTCACTAATATCAAAAGCAACTCCTTAGGTTTGGGAAGCAAATATCCACGTGAACTGTTAGAAATGTTAATTTCAAAAGTCTAGTACTACATATATTAGAATATCGTCAAAATGTAACAGGTAAAACACAGATCAACAATATCCAACATATGGGTAACTATTGGGAAAATTTCATCAATGGCAAAAATATCTTTATTTGCTAAATTTAGAATTCAAAGCAAAATATCAAAAATGAGAAGTGGGTTACATACAACCCTCATTCAAGGAGATAAAACCTATTTCAGACACTTTTTTTAAGTTGAAAGGCAAAAGGATGGTCTTAGGACAACAATTTTCACATCCTAAATTTAGGACCAAATTTAGGACATGCCCTTTTTGAGGATGCCTTCAATAACACGACTTAGGACTGAGATATGTCCAAAGACCATCCTTAGACATGTCCTAATTCTAGGACACCTTCGTTAACACGGCCCCTGATCTTGATCTTCCCATATAATCCATACAATTAGAATGATTATTTTACCACTACCATGTTTGGTTGCAATTGAACTTAAATGTGCCAGGTGTGACGGAAAGTGATGGCAAGACCTATTCAAACCAGTTTTAATTTCTTTGTTAAAGATAAAATATTTCTAACTTTCTCCCTTACAAGAAATGGTCGGCCAATTAAGAAAATTTTAAACATGACCATATTGTCATCATTTACCCGATTTGCCCTACATTGTATTGATCATTGGCAACATGGGAAATGAAGAGTGTGTCATAACAAGCAAGACTTGATTACCCTTCCGGGCCACCAAGTTCATTCTTTTTTTGACTTGTGTTTTGTTGTTGATTGCAATTTAGTTGTTTTTTATTTTGTTTTATGGTCAATCTCCTCCACAGACTCCAATCGCCTCTGGTGTTGCAGAGATCTGAGTAGCGTAGTAATGCAGAAGTAGTTATGGAGTTAATAAGATGTCGGTGAAGGAGATTGTTTTATGGTCATGATGGTGTGTTACAGTTTTTACGTCTTGTCTTTTGTGGCTTGCCTTTTCGGACTTACAATATTTGAATGCCCATTTGGAACTCCTTTGCCTCTTTCTATTCAATTAAAGTTTGTTTTTGTAGGCAAAAACGATGTCTCCCCCCCCCCGTTTCCCCAAAAAGTTCTAAGTTCAAAGGTCCATAACTCCCACAAAAATTTGAGGATCGAAATTTCCTGATAATGTACGCAACTAAATATGGTGTCCTTCCTATATATCGAATTTCATTGATTTCGGTTCAGTAGTTTCAGAGGAGTTGCCATGACAAGATGATAAATGAAGATTTTCAACAAGTTCCTAAGTTCGAAGGGCCATTACGTCCACAAAAATTTGAGGATCAAAATTTCCTGGTAATATATGGTGTACTTCCTATGTACCAAGTTTCATTGAATTCGGTTCAGTAGTTTTCGAGGAGTTATGCTGACAAGATGATAAATGAAGATTTTCAGCAATTTTCTAAGTTCAAAGGGCTACAACTCCCACAAAAATTTGAGGATCAAAATTTGCTGGTAATATGCACAACTTCATATGGTGTACTTCCTATATACCAAGTTTCATTGAACTTTTTTTTCAGTAGTTTCAGAGGAGTTGCGCTGACAGGATGATAAATGAGGATTTTCAGCAAATTCCTAAGTTAAAAGGGCCATAACTCTTACAAAAATATGAGGATAAAAATTTCCTGGTAACATGCACAACTACATATGGTATACTTCCTATATACCAAGTTTTATTGAATTGGGTTCAGTAGTTTCACAGGAGTTGCGCTGACAAGATGATAAATGAGGATTTTCAGCAATTTTCTAGGTTCAAAGGGCCACAGCTCCCACAAAAATTTGAGGATCAAGATTTCCTGGTAATATGCACAACTACATATGGTGTACTTCCTATATACCAAGTTTCATTGAATTCAGTTCTGTAGTTTCAGAGGAGTTGGGCTGACAAAATGATAAATGAAGATTTTCAGCAAATTCCTAAGTTCAAAGGGCCATAACTCCCACAAAAATTTGAGGATAAAAATTTCCTGGTAACATGCACAACTACATATGGTGTACTTCCTATATACCAAGTTTCATTGAATTCGGTTCAGTAGTTTCAGAGGAGTTGGGCTGACAAACTTTGTGACGGACAGACGGACACGACAAAAACAATTGGACAATTTGAGACATAATGATTAGCAAGATGTGCTAAACTAGGTATCGGATTTTTAACACCATAGTCCTACCCTTCCGGAATTTGAATCCGGAATTGTTTATCATTTTATAAGCGCCTCAAAAATAAACAGCGCGAAAGTTTATTTTAAGAATTTCCACGTGGACGATGGTTTATGTGTATAATTGTTCTGAGAATTCTTAAGGATGGATGAGTGGTAAGAAAAAAACATAGTTTGATATAGGATGTAGGTGCAAGCCTGTTAAGACATTCTACAACGACATAAATTTTATTAATTGTTGTCCCGTAAGTTAATTTACATGGAAAAAGACTAAAGAGAAAGCTACATCACAAGATGTAACAACTGTAATTTTAACTACACGTTGGCATTCATCTTCCTATCAAATATCAGGAAGCTGTATGTAATAAATGGATGTTGAAAACTATGCAGACAATCTGTGTACATGTAGGTGGAAGAAGAAAGAATAACAAATTTTGAAAGTATGTACATGTAGCTTGTTTGTTTGTATGTCCCTCCTCTATTTAGGAGCACCGCCATATAGCGTACTATATAGGCGTAGAGTGGAACATTTAACAAATTGCACCAGTGCAATAAATATGACCATTGCCTTCCCCAGTGTCCTAACCTGGCAGGAGTTGGACCTAAACTAACCTAAGATGTACAAACATAATGCAAATAAAATACAGTGAAAATATAAGCACACAACAACACTAGCTCACCCTCAAAATGTAAAAAAGCAAAAGTGAGAAAAATACCAAATAAAAACGCACTCTAGGCAATCAATAATATGATTATTTTTATATTTTCAATCAAAGTGCCATGGCTGCAGCATGAAAACTACATGTGGGTAAATTTAATCGTAACCATGCTAACCTCGGGGGTGGGTGGTCACTCCTGTTGTAATAAATGCCGGGTCGTCATGCTACATATGCTAATAAAATGCGGAAAACCTGAACGCAAACCAAAGTGGTGCACCGTGTTAAAGAACCCTGCTGTAGGTCTCAATATGGGTAGGACCTGAAAAGATCCCTGTGACAGTCACAACTCTTATCCCCGATTGGACTTGTGTCCCCATAAACCTCCACTTTATCTTCATTTCATGTTCATTTTATCACGGTGACCCTTTTCATGTTCATCTTCCTGATATAGGCCACTTTGCCCACAAAATTTAGATCCGAATGGGTAACATCTTCATGAAATCCTATAATCCCGCTTTGCCGTATATATGCATAAATAATTATATAGAAGTTACGAAGTTACATGTATACCCCTCTTTTTTTCACTCACCCGAGAAAATGTTGGAATATACGATACTTTGTACTCAAAATAAAGCTTTTTAATGAAATAAATGCATATGCATGTCGTTTATTCAAAAGAAATATGCGAAATCAATTGTACATTTAACCCACACAAGGCCTACATTTTAAAAGTATCGAGTGCATGTAATGAACACAACATTTAAACTACATGTAAATATCGAAATTTTACAGTGTGAACGCATTGCTGTTTAATGTTAGTGTGGACAACATAAGTTTTGCTCAGTGTGAACGCGGCCTCAGACAATGTTGCAGCCATTTCAATTACATGTAACTTTTTTACCTATTACATTTTATTTACTAGTATTTACTCAAATATATGGAAAGATAATACAAATTGTCCTTGCTAAGGTGCAGTTTTGTGAAGATACAAGTTTGCCTGTACATGTACCTACTTTAAAAACAGAAATGTACATGTGGATAAAACCACTACAAGCTTTCGAGCTTTCATGGGCTATCCTAATAAATATCAACTTGTGGTTTTATATTACTCTTTGCGATCTGTATTCATAAGTTTATAAAATATGTACGTTTATGTATATTAACCATTATAATGTTGATATTTATTGACTAAATATTATTATTATTATTATTAACCAAATGCAAACTTTAAACTTACATGTACATGTCATTGTTACACCAGAAATTTCAAAAGCCATATGGACCTTTTGTTTCAAATAGTTTTCTCAAAATTATAGTGCTGTTGTACCTACATATATAATGTAAATATATTCTAATATTAAATTACCAAATTAAAAGTGTCATGGTTAAAATATTGCGCTGTTGTTCCACAAATTTATAATACGGGAACAGGGAGGGCATGAAATGGGTCAATTAAAATTTCCCCCTATTACAGTTAAATCTTATTAAAATTGTAATAAAGGAAGTTATGTTGTATTTCATCTCTTGGACTGTAATCATGGACTCCTAACTTTTTTTCATTAAACAGGCAACAAAATGACGGATATGTTACATCTGGAAAGGCAGTTTTGGAGTTAATTGCTGATTTTGAATATCAGACAAATTCAAAATTCAGTGTGTACAGACAGGAGAAGCTGTATGGCAATGAAGAAAATTTAGGTAAATGAATATGTATTGCCTGGTAACTACAATAACTGTAAAAAACCAGTCACAATAAAAAATTATTTGACCCTTTGAGTCAGACTTTTGATAATTAAGTTATAACTTTAGAAGTACCTTTAATATTATAAAAAAGCCCTAACCATGCAGACTAGCTTTTTAGTTTCAAGGGCTGCAAATGATGTCACTGAAAATGTAGTGATACACTGTACATGATTTAAACAAAACAAAGCATACCATACTAATTACAAAGTAGAAAGTCATGTTTGTAAAACATAGATTTGCATCAGCGAAATCATTGGTAAGGAAAGAAATCACTACTCACACTAGAGAAAAGTCCACAAGTGAAAATTTCCAGCAACAAAGTCTAAACTAATTACCCTTATTAAACCTGAACTCAAACTGAATTACATTACATTAGAATTCAATCACTGGCGATCAATGGTATATTATTACATTTCAGACTTGCAAAAAATTTCCAACTTTGAAGTCAGATGGAAGGACTGTCAACGCAATGTTGTACCTCCCATTCCACTGGATAAAGTACCATTCATTATTCTTGGAAAAAAGGTATGGGATTGCCATCAAGGCAAACAGAGGAATAAGAAGCTGATTGAAAAGAACAGACAGAAAAGGTTTAGTAAGGTAAAAGAGTATTTCAATCTGTAATAAAAACATAATTTTTTTTATTAAATATATTTCAGAAATAAGACATTTACTGCCTTATGGACATCGAATTACATGTTGACTTTATCAACGCTTTTGGTAATAACTAGTAGCAACCAACTTTATAGAGAGTATTGTTAAACAGTGCGTTTTTAAAGTACACATTTATTTCATAATATAAATTAGGCGGCGGCTATGAGTAACAATAAGAATTTTTATTGACAATTTGGGTACAGCCAAAATGAAGAAATCCCTGTTCTAACAATGTACAATATCAACAATTCATTATGTTTTTATTTTTGCAACATTTTCATTTCTTTCAGTTAGGGAGTAATAATAAGTCTAGTAATTTTTAATTGTTACTCGTGAGATTCCAGACTGAATAGGAACTGTTTCTGGAAACCACAAGTACATGTAACAATTAAATTTTTTTGTAACTTGTGGTGAGTAATCATAGCTATAGTTCGTATAAATCATTCATTGTAATGTCAATTACGTATATTTGCTGCAACGCAGAAGACCTCCAGCCTTGCCATAGTTCTTATGAATATTTGATTTATTTTATAGGAAGATCATGACTTTCGAAGAAGAAGGAAGGAAGTACAGACTTCAAAGAAACTTGAATGCCCTCTGCAGATAAGAGTTAGACACATCATAAAGTTTCCTACTTTTGAGGTATGTCTGTTGTTAATTTGTTTGTTGTTGTGATACCTACTCATAAACATTTTGTTCAGTGTCATTCAGTCATACATGGACATTTTTAAATTATAGTCACATTTAAAAGGTAAAAATAGTAAAATAAAAAACAACAACAAAAAAAAGAACAGAACTGACAACTGCAAAAACACAGGGAAACTGTACCACAGGAATGACAAAGGGTCTGTTGCAAATGCAGACAACAATTTACAGGCATAAAAATGAAAATGTCAACATATATACTTTATACCTTGTGTAATAACCATATCAAACCCTAGTCCTACCATAGTTACATCATAGTCCTGCCCTATAGATACTATAGGAGGTGTCTCTGTCTTATATCAATACTATATCTCACCATATATACTCTATACCTTGTGAAATAACCCTCTTGTACTATCACACCCTAGTCCTACCATAGTTACACCATAGTCCTGCCCTAAAGATACTATAGGAGGTGCCTCTGTCTTATATCAATACTATATCTTACCATATATGCTCTATACCTTATGTAATTACCCTCTTCTACTATCACACCCTAGTCCTACCATAGTTACACCATAGTCCTGCCCTATAGATACTATAGGAGGTGTCTCTTACTATATCTTACCATATATACTCTATACCTTGTGAAATAACCCTCTTGTACTATCACACCCTAGTCCTACCATAGTTACACCATAGTCCTGCCCTAAAGATACTATAGGAGGTGTCTCTGTCTTATATCAATACTATATCTCACCATATGTACTCTATACCTTATGTAATAACCCTCTTGTTCTGTCACACCCTAGTCCTACCATAGTTGCACCATAGTCCTGCCCTATAGATACTATAGGAGGTGTCTCTGTCTTATATCAATACTATATCTTACCATATGTACTCTATACCTTGTGAAATAACTCTCTTGTACTATCACACCCTAGTCCTACCATAGTTACACCATAGTCCTGCCCTATAGATACTAAAGGAGGTGTCTCTGTCTTATATCAATACTATATCTTACCATATTTGCTCAATACCTTATGTAATTACCCTCTTCTACTATCACACCCTAGTCCTACCATAGTTACACCACAGTCCTGCCCTATAGATACTATAGGAGGTGTCTCTTACTATATCTCACCATATATGCTCTATACCTTGTGAAATAACCCTCTTGTACTATCACACCCTAGTCCTACCATAGTTACACCATAGTCCTGCCTTACTATACTATAGGAGGTGTCTCTGTCTTATATCAATACTATATCTCACCATATGTACTCTATACCTTGTTAAATAACTCTCTGGTACTATCACACCTTAGTCCTACCATAGTTACACCATAGTCCTGCCCTAAAGATACTATAGGAGGTGTCTCTGTCTTATATCAATACTATATCTCACCATATGTACTCTATACCTTATGTAATAACCCTCTTGTTCTGTCACACCCTAGTCCTACCATAGTTACACCATAGTCCTGCCCTATAGATGCTATAGGAGGTGTCTCTGTCTTATATCAATACTATATCTTACCATATGTACTCTATACCTTGTGAAATAACTCTCTTGTACTATCACACCCTAGTCCTACCATAGTTACACCATAGTCCTGCCCTATAGATACTAAAGGAGGTGTCTCTGTCTTATATCAATACTATATCTTACCATATGTACTCTATACCTTGTGAAATAGCCCTCTTGTACTATCACACCCTAGTCCTACCATAGTTACACCATAGTCCTGCTACCATAGTCATAGATTTCTTAGAGATATGATTTTAATTCCAGATTGAAGATGATGTTGCACAAGATAAACACAGAAAGGAGGCTTTATCCAAATCTCTTAGAGCAACCTTAGAAGAGAATAAGGACTGCAGCATTCAGCATAGATACTATGTTAGTCTGCCAAATGAACAGCACCAAAACCACTTAGTTGGAGAGGTATGAAATTGATTTAGTTAATTAATTCAAAAACTAATTTGAAACTCAAATGTTTCTGGGGTATGAATCATTATACACTTGTTTTTCAAAGAAATTTTAGTTGTTTATAGACTATTTGACATTTTACTTTATTATACTTCAATAGATTTTTTTCTATATAAAATACAGGTAAACATTTTAACTATTTCATCTTGATTCGGTAAAGTACTATTTCCCTAGGGTAATAGTACCGTAATAACATTTCACAGGGTTTTTAAATGATTGACAGAAGGCGTGGCTAAACGTACACTGTAAAGAGTGCATGGAGTGGACAGAAGGCATGGCTTTAGTGATTCAGTATAATAAAACAATTGTTCACTGGTCATTCGGAAAAAAGTACATTTGTTTCCCCTCGGTACTTACCATTTTCCTAGGCGTGTTGCGCCTCGTGAAATAGTAAGTAACTTGTGGAAACAAATGTACTGTTTCCCTCATGACCAGTAAACAATTGTATAATGTATTAACACAACTATTCTACCATGTAGTTTTCAAAATACATATAGTATACTATTATATACGTGTATGTACTATTTTACTCTATACATTTCTATACATGTAATTTTGTAAACTTTATTTGTATGAAGCATAATTATTGTACTATAGGTCTTAACCAATTATTGTAATTGTGTTTGAACCAATAAATATTATTGTTATTATTAAATGTAGGGTATAAGTAGTTTTTTTCGCGAGTTGAACATTTCTTGTTTTTCTAGATAAAAAAGGTGCATTTATTCTCGTGTAATATAATTTTTGCGATTTCATCTCTAAGTTGTTACTAGCAATATATAAATTAATATTTTGCATGTTCTTATCTTCGTGTCTCGTTGCTGACAGCAAATGAAGCGAAAATTAAATCACTGTGAAAGATAAACACATTTGGAATTATTTCTATATTTTAAGGTAGTATCTGAATCTTAATATAATGAAAATAACTTGTTGATTTTGAGGTTTTTTTTCTATATAATACGCGTACATTAAATAATTATTTCATTAACAGACTCAGCAAATTTAACATCATATGTTTATAGAATAATTAGAATGAGAAGAGTAGGATTGATATTCATGTGCTTATCTTATTACAGGCTGGCTGCTTAATACAACCTGTGGAAGAAACCATCAAAAAATTTATTCAGACCACAGTGTTTGAGCAAAACATCACCAGCACAAAGGAAATGAGGTTGCTTGTTGAAATGCATGTCAGACAACGTTTCCAGGACTCAACTTTACCACCAAAGACAAACAAAAGGTTCTGGCCATCAATCAAGGATCTGCAGAACCATATTGCATTTGCCTTACGGAAACAAAGAAACAGCACTTTGGATCAGGTATTTTAGATTTTACTAGGTGTTTGAAAAGTAGAATTATTTAAAGGGACATGTTTTCAATTGGATGTTACACTAACAATAATGTCAACACTTCTTGAAACTGCATATACTGTGCAAAAACAGCAATTTTAGATTCTTAATGACTGACTACAGGTTAGAATCTAGAATACATAGAATACATAGAATTTACAATGATGAAGATTATTTCATATAAGATTTAAATTCTGCTATTCTACTGGTGTAAACAGGATCACATTTTGTATTCAGCAATACTGAAATTTGTCATTAAATACCAAAATATTGCCAGGAAATACCATATATTGACTGCTGAAGCATAAAGCAATTTTTCACAAACTTATAAAACATAACCATGGTTTGTAAAATATTACCTTTTGTGGGGAGACATATTGTTTTTATCCTACATGTCTGTCTGTCTGTCTGTCTGGAGTTTTTTATTCACCAGGCTTTAAGTTGTAGATTCATTTCTCTAATGACTAAACATAATGACAATATTTTGGCTTAAAATGTAAAGCTATTGTTGAACCAACATTTGTGGATAAAATTTGTTTAAACATGGTCTAACACTGAGCATCTTTTCTGAGCATGTCACTATTTTTTTTAAAATGCAAAAATATTGATACCTAAATATTATAATGTTATCCAATAAATAATGATGACGTAAAAAATCATTTTCAACGTCATGGTAACTGTAATATTCATTTTATAACATTTCCCGTACTTTTTTCAGGGGAGATAATTTATATGAAATGTATAGGGAAAATTCAGTTTTCTTTGAATATTTTGAAAAAATGATCGGTGACCCCATGTTTTTATCATTTGAATTTGTAGAACCACTAAAAATGAAAGTTCTGACAAAGCATAAGAAAAATCTATCCTGTGGATTTTTTTTATTATTAAAATGTATTTTTCCCTATGTAAACCATATAAAAATAGCCAATTTCAAGCAGTTTTTGGAGGAATTTCTACAAAAATTTTCAACGGTGACCTATTATTTTTATTTCATTTTCTGAAAGTATGTAGTCAGACAAATCATTGAAAGAAATTTTAGAAAATTCTATCCTGTGAAATTTTAAGCACTGTACCACCTTAATTAATGGGGAAAGTTTATCAAATATTTGAAAAGCAGGACATTTGTCTCTCTATCTCTATGAAAAATTTTGTTGTTTTAGTCAGATATGTTTCACTTTTTAGGCTATAGTGCAAGGCCTTGTAGAGAAATGGAAAGAAGAAAATCCCAAAGACAGCTTTGAATTAAGATTGAAAGAAGATGTGGATGAAGCAGCTAATGGTTCGGGTAAGTGCTTCCAACTTTCAAAAACTTTGTCACATTCTGATTTCAAACAGGTGGTATAGAAATACAGATCATTGTTAACATGTCCTTTGGTAGTCTGTTGACATATTTTTTGCCAGAGCAGCTTTTTCAACAACTGCCAATAGCAGCCAATTGAAATTTGGTATAAGCTCTTAGCTAGGGAAACTTTATTAGGGGGTGTGATTTTAAATCTGTCTCTAATCCTACTTCATTTTTACCAACTTAGTGTAGGAGTATTGTGAAATTGCTATGTCAGGTCTCTGGGTTTCAGTTTGGCATAAGTCATCAGTCTTAATAAAATGACCTGGAAATTTCTATTCTTCAAATCAAACTATTGGTTAAACTATCAAGGAATGACGGATGAAAAACAGTATCATGAGTCAAATTGAATGATGTGTTTTGTAACCTAGCTGAAACCATAGGTCTGGTGGGCATAGTCTTGTTCATATGTTACTGTTATTGTCAAATTTGATATAGCTAGTCTGGGGTCCTATGATGTTAAATACAACCTCATGTTTCCCACACATATCCTTCTTATTGGCTTAGTGATTTTTCGTAGTGGTAAATGGGTTGTCTCTTACTTTTAGCTTTGCTCTCAATAATCTAATTTTAATTGTTGTTAATTGTTTATTTTTTTAGAATGTCCAGCTGATATTTCATCAGATGAGATCCGGTTTGGTGATGAGTTGGCAACTTCTCTTTATGGAAACCAGAAAAGATTCCTTTTTGTATACCAATCTGCAGCTCAGAAGCGTCTCTTGGAGAGGTATGGAAATGATATCTGCCTCATGGATGCCACATACCGAACCACCAAATATGCATTGCCATTATATTTCCTATGTGTACCAACTAATGTGAATTATATGGTAGTAGCAATGTTTATTTTGGAGACAGAGGACAGCAATTCCATTAAAGAAGCTTTATCAATCTTGAAGGAATGGAACCCAAATTGGAAACCTACATACTTCATGTGTGATCATGCTGAGGAAGAAATTGGAGCTCTGGAAACCATATTTCCAGGTAATTTGTAATATGCTGAAACCATTGATGTGTGTAAGTCAGAGTAATCTATATATGACAGGACATTTTTTGTGACCTATACCTGAAGTTTGTTCTGAAAATCAAGAGCATCTAATCAATAGTTGCTGAGAGAACTGTCACAAGAATCCACCTAAACATCCACCATGATACTTTAACCAGATTTTCACATATCGTGAAATTCAACCAAAATACATGTATGTTTTTGTTCGCCAGGTACAATTTTTAGGGTTTGCACAACTATTATTATCACAAATGGTCAACATTGTTCATTTATTTTTCTGTATCATTCCTCTCAAAATATGTTTTTTGTTGGCCAGGGGAATTTTAGGGTTTGCACAAATGATTAACATTGTTCGTTTATTTTTCTGTATCATTCCTCTAAAATCATTTAAATGCGCCACCTCCTCCAATTATATAATAGATATATATTTAATATTAATACACAAGCTTACTAATCTAACCTGGTAAATTATATATATCTTTTTGTTATACATAAAATAATGAGGCATGTGTCTAAATTACTCCTATGTATGTTTGTATGTGTATAAAAAACTGTATTGTATTGGTAACAATCCTGTATTTGGATTTTAGACCAAATAAAAATTCTGTTCTGTTCTGTTTCTGTTCTGCTGATAGTTTATTCTTCTTTCTCTTTTATTTTTCAGAATCCTTTGTTTATCTGTGTGACTTTCACAGGGAGCAATCATGGGATCGCTGGCTCACTGCAAGTCATAATGGTGTTGCTCAATCAAAGGCGAGCATCCTTCAATTGTTCCGGAACATAGCTGCTGCAATGACTGAACAAGAATATGAAGAATCTAAGAATGCCTTACTGGTAAATTTTCAAATTTTGCCACCATTTGTCAATCTTTGTATCGTACAAACATGAATCATATTTATATAATAATCGTAACAATAAATATATGAAGTATTTTCTGCTCCTACCAAGAATGTGACAGGTTGATAAAGTTTAAAAAAGGATGTTACTAAATGAACCAGACAAACTGTGCATTCTCTTTTCTTATAGCATCGTGTAGAACTATAAAGTTCAAACAAAAAAAAAATCAAGTGATTTTAGTCTTAGTAAATACTTGGTTTTCGTTGGAAATGCTATATTAGATCATTTAGATACTTAAACTATTATAACAAAAGATTTGGAGATTGAACAAAATAATTGCCTTAATTTATCGAGAAAAAAAAAAATAAAATTGGTTAATAATCTGAACTGTGAATCTAAATTTACAAAGATTTTCATTATTTATGAAATAAAATAATTTTTATTAAAGATTAGTGACTACTGGAAGGGAAATAACAGATTGCAGTCATGGTTTGAAAATACTTGGTTAAAAAAACACAAGGTACTTTATATATCAAGTAGTAAGATAAGTGGAGACAATGTTGCCATTCAAAATTTACACTTTGCTTTCTTCAACTGTTAGCCTTTAAGTGTAGATGCCTTTCTTGTATTGCTCAATTTTAGTATCAATCCAAATTTTTTTGTTAAAATTCTTTACAATAGATGAGAGGGCATTTTTTTCATATACAACAATAAGGGAAAAATAACTAACAGGACATATGAATAAAAAAAAGAAATCTTACCAAACAAAATATGCAGTCTTGCAAAATTTATATTTTGATGATGGAAAAATCTGCTCTAAATTGCAGTTGTTTTCGTTGTAGCGTTGGGTAAAAGCGTACAGGCAATGTGTGTTTAATGTATTGGTTAACACTAATAACGGTGTTGAGCGGCAAAATAAGGCACTCAAGTATGAATACTTAGACATGAGGAAGACCAAATCTTTAAGTCAGTTGTTGTCAACAGTTCACACAAAGTTTTTTCCAGACTCTAATGTCAAGTATGTATAATATGAAAGAAATCACATATACCATTAAGGTGGCTCAATCCTTTTCTTTGACACATAATTTACTATAATATTTTGCCTTTATTCTAGCATTATGACTCCAGGTAATTTGATCAATGGTTGCCTCAAACCTTGCAACGGACTAGGGGCAATAAGGTCTGTTTTTAGCCAAAACATTTTCACAAAAATCAGTGTAAATCACATTTATTTTTTAGCTCACCTGGACCGAAGGTACATGTGAGCTATTGCCATCACTTGGCGTCTGTCTGTCGTCGTCTGTCGTTCGTTAACAATTTTTCAAAAATCTTCTCCTCTGAAACTACTGAACAGAATTCAATGAAACTTAGTATGATTGATCCTTAGGGTGTCCTGCACCAAACTAGAGTTTCGATTTTTGATTCGTCAAAAAACATGGCTGCCGTTGCTAAAAATAGACCAGGGGGGTCAGACTACTGTTTTTGGCTTGTAAATCAAAAAGTATAAGAGATAGATGAAATCTGATGCCATGCTGCTGCTTCAGCATCAAAAGCTCTACAAAAGTCTCCATTTGGTCCAAGTTGTCAGATGACCCCTTATAGGGGTTACGGCCCCTTAAAGGTGAAAATTAGCCTTTTTTCATGTTTTTGGCCTACAGAATGAAAACTATAGCAGATAGAAATTAGCTGTTGCTTGCTTAAATGTTCAGCTCATTTAGCTCTACAAAAGTCTCCATAGGGTCGAAGTTGTCAGATGACCCCTTATAGGAGTTACGGTCCATTAAAGGTGAAAAATGGTGTTTTTGGCCTATAGAATGAAAACTATTGCAGGTAGAGAAAAGCTGTTCAGCTCATCTAGCTCTACAAAAGTCTTCATAGGGTCGAAGTTGTCAGATGACCCCTTATAACGGCCGCCGTTGCTAAAAATAGAACGGGGGGGTATTTTCACATTGTGAATTTACCAGATTTTATTTCACTGGGAAAAATCAGTATTTCGTATATTTTCTATGTAATAACTTTAGAGATTATACTTCTTGCTTCTATATATATATTTTTTTGGTTAAAATATTTTTCTTGGAACACAGCTGTGGAGGATGTTTTCTAGAACAAAACATGTGAAGAATAGCAAAATATCTTAAGTGGTGGTTTTGGTGTTATATAAAATGTATACAATCTTGATAAAATATTATTTTTCTTGATTTTTAATTCTTTCATATAGATCTTGATGGTAAGTTAAATTTTTCTTAAATTTGTATATAACTGGGTTTCAAAGCACCTAGATGGTTTTTTCATCACTTGTCAACTCATTCTACATATTATGTCTCCCCTTCCCAGAAGGGGGAGACATATTGTTTTTGTGTCAGTTCTTCTTCTTCTTATTAAGTCGCCCAAAACGAAGTTTGGGAGACTTATTGTTTTTGCACCGTTTCTTATTATTATTATTATTATTATTATTATGTCACTCCACATCGTGGATGTGACATGTTGTTATTCTATGTTTCTTCTTATTATTATTATTATTCTCTTTCCAATGAATTTTGTCCAGGGATTTTTGAGGAAACCGCTTGATCAAATGTTTTGAAATTTTGAATGTAATTAGGCTATCATTTGAAGTTACACCAAATTTATTTTTTTAGTCAATCAAAGCAGCCATTTTTAAATTATATTGATTTTAAAATTTTAAAATTCCCATAGGTTTAACATTGGCTGGCAGAAAGCCAAGTTGATATTGATTTTCTCAGTTAACATGCGTCGTCTGCTACAGGTAAATAATGAGTTTTCTCCAAAGCTTTTTAAGAAAACCACTTGATTAAAAGTTTTGAAATTTAGCATATGCTTAGACAATAATTTAAATTTTTATCAAATTTTTTTTTAGTTGATCGAAGCAGGCATTTACAAATTATCGCCAGTTAAAGATTTTCTGTTTTCCCCATAGGTTTAACATTGTCTGGCAACATGCCAAGTTTGTATTGATTTTCTGTCAAGATGCTAGAATCATTATGATGACTCATGGAAAATTTTGATAGGACAAAGGTAAAGGTCATGATGACATATTGTAATTTATAAAGACAAGTTTGTGTTGATTTTCTGTCACTATGTGTCGTTTCTATTTATAAACATCATTAGGATGACTCATGGAGAATTTTGTTAGGACAAAAAGTAAAGGTCATGATGACATTATGTAATTCATTGAAGAGCTTATAAAACTATTAACATGTGTCATCCTGCTGCAGTAATTTCTATCTATAGACCTTTCATTGAGTAATTTTTAATTATAAATCTTGTGAAAAAATTTTGCTTGAACAAAGGTAAATGTCATGGTGACATATAATAATTCAATGAGCTTATAACATGTACTTGATAAACTTTACACACAAAGTGGAGTGACATATGCTATTTCTTGAAATGGCATTTATATCTAGTTATTCTTCTGATTCTTTATCGTAAAGTTGTCCTCCCTAATACAAGAAAACAGTTCAAGGAAATTGAATAACACTTGTTGGATTGGATAGTGGGTCACTCAAAGGCGTGTAATCAAGTTTTGAAAATTTCAAGATGGCCGCCGTTTCAAAATGGCGGCCGTCGGAAAAAGTGGGCGGAAATTTTTTTTTCATCGGATCGTCTTGAAAATTGGTAACCTGGGTAAAGCAGGTATGCTGAATTCAAATCTGCGACCAGATTTGAAATCCGACTTCCGGTTTCAAAATGGCGGCCATTTTACTACACCCGCCCCCCTTAAAAATGTGAACTTTTTCCGATTTCAATGAAATTTGATTTCTATACATATTTTATTGTACTGAATGGGAAGAAAAAGTATCCAAGGCGATTTTGGGCGACTTGTGTGTTGGCATCCCAACACAAATTATAGCTAGTTCTTCTTCTTCTTCTTCTTCTTCTTCTTCTCATACAAAGCGTGTCCGGGCCATAACTTTTTTATCCTTTGAGATAGGGCTTTGATATTTGGCGTGTGGATGTATCACCATGAGACGATGTGTCGCGTACCATAATGACCTTCATTTGACCTTGACCTTTGACCTCAAGGTCAAATTAATGCTAATTTTACATGCAAAGTGTTTCGGGCCATAATTTTTTTGTTCTTTGACATAAGGCTTTGATGTTTGTAATGTGGATGTATCACCATGAGACAATGTGTCCCATACCAGAATGACCTACATATGACCTTGTCCTTTAACCTCAAGGTCAAATGAATGCTTATTTTACATGGAAAGAGTGTCTGTGCCATAACTTTTTTGTTCTTTGGCATAGGACTTTAATATTTGACATGTTGATGTATTACCATGAGATTATGTGTCGCGTACCAGAATGACCTTCATATGACCTTGACCTTTGACCTCAAGGTCAAATTAATGCTAATTTTACATGCAAAGTGTGTCTTGGTCATAACTTTTTTGTTCTTTGACATATGGCTTTGATATTTGGCAAGTGGATATATCACCATGAAACGCTGTGTCATGTATCAGAATGACCTACATACGACCTTGCCCTTAATATCAAGGTTAAATTAATGCTTATTTTACATGGAAAGAGTGTCTGTGCCATAACTTTTTTGTTCTTTGGCATAGGACTTTAATATTTGACATGTTGATGTATTACTATGAGATTATGTGTCGCATACCAGAATGACCTTCATATGACCTTGACTTTTGACCTCAAGGTCAAATTAAAGCTAATTTTACATGCAAAGTGTGTCTTGGTCATAACTTTTTTGTTCTTTGACATATGGCTTTGATATTTGGCATGTGGATATATCACCATAAAACGCTGTGTCATGTATCAGAATGACCTACATACAACCTTGTCCTTTGACCTCAAGGTTAAATTAATGCTTATTTTACATGGAAAGTGTGTCTGTGCCATAACTTTTTTGTTCTTTGGCATAGGACTTAAATATTTGACATGTTAATGTATTACCATGAGATTATGTGTCGCGTACCAGAATGACCTTGATATGACCTTGACCTTTGACTGCAAGGTCAAATTAAAGCTAATTTTACATTCAAAGTGTGTCCTGGTCATAACTTTTTTGTTCTTTGACATAGGGCTTTGATATTTGGCATGTGGATGTTTCGTCATGAGACGATGTGTCGCATACCAGAATGACCTTAACATGACCTTGACCTATGACCTCAAGGTCAAATTAATGCTTTTTTTACATCCAATGTGTTCCAGGCCATTACTTTTTTTTCTTTGGCATAGGGCTTTGATATTTTGCATGTGGTTGTATCATCATGAGACGATGTGTCCTGTACCAGAATGACCATGACCTCAAGGTCAAATTTAATGCTGATTTTATGTGCAAAGTGTGTCCTGGTCATAACTTTTTATATTTAGCATGTTGATGTTTCGCCATGAGACGATGTGTCGCATACCAGAATGACCTTCATATGACTGTGACCTTTGACCTCAAGATCAAATTAATGCTATTTTTACACATAAAACATGTCTATGCCATATATATTTTAATCCTATTCAAAAGGCTTTGAATTTTCACATTTTAATGTGTCATCATGGGAACAATGTGTCACCAACCTTAATGACCTTGACCTGTGACTTCAATGTCAAATAAATGTTAATTTGACATGCAAAGCCTTCCAAGCCATAATTTTTTTTTATTCTTTGACATAGGGCTAAAGAAAATAGATGTATCATTATTAAAAAAAATGCTGTGCAATCAGGGATGATTTTATTCCGCTTTAAAACGGGATTCCGCTTTTCGTTTGACTGTCATCCGTTTTAAATTTAAAAATTCCGATTTTTTTCAGTTTTACGAAAATCCGGATTTTTTTCCGCTCTATACCGTTTCTGGTCTAATTTATAAATGTGAAGGTACAAAGAGGCGTTTTCATTGGCTAAAACAACCTCAGTTAAGCAACATCGATCACGATTGGTCCAAAGTCTAAGTGATTTAAACATGTCCGCTACCGGGCAATGGAAAGGAAACTTTCAAGCACTCTAAACGTTTATAGGATGATGAAAAGCGGATGGAATTGAAGCGGGCTTTAGAAAAGCATGGATGCGAATCCTTCAACTTTATTTATAACATGCATGGTCTTGTACAAGGTTTGGAGATAAACTAAAAACAACATGTTGAAAACGAAACAAGGATCATGACCGGGGATCATAAAAATGAAAAATAAAGGATCTCCTACAAATAGGAATAGGGAATAAAGAAAATTAACAAATGCTTAATTTCTGGTTTGTACTTTTTTTAAATTATATTGCATGCATTAAATATCTATCGTTCTTGCAAAGAGGTATGCTCTCTTTAGGATAAGGGAGAGTTGTCCCAACCTCTTTGCTTTCTTTCTATGTCCAAACTTTTGGTCTGGGTTGAGGGTTGGGGGGTAGAAAAGCTAAAAATTAAGGGGCCATGCTGCCCAATTTTTTTCCAGAGTTGGACTTAGTCATTTTTCAGCCTATAAACCATTTCAATGGTGGGAAAAAAAATCTTCAAGTGAAAAATATAAAATTTACCAAGGCCAAATTGAGTCCAGGAGAGGCCCAGAATGCAGGATTTTGCACCATTTAGCCCAGAGCTTCTGGGGGCCTTAAGCGGCCCCCAGACCCCCGGCCGAATAAACGCCTCTACGAGGCGTATTCGGGTCGCTTCGCGACCCTCATTTTGGCTTCTAAAACCTTTTCAGCTTTTTTTATTTGAGTGCAGAATCATCCCTGTGCAATGTATGTCATTGTGACTTTGACCTTTTGACCTCAAGATTGAACTTGTGTTATTCAAGGAAGGGGAGACATCAGTTTTAGTGCGCTAAAACAGTTTTTCCTAGTTTATTATTGTACATATTATATTCTTTTACGGTGTGTATCAGATCATAGTTTCTAAGCTTTATCAATTAGCTGTTTCCTTTCAGAAAGGTACTATCTGGATATTGTGTTTTGCCTTTTTAATAAGCTATGTAGAAACCCTTTATATGAATAGCCTCTGGTACCGGTATATTTATAAAATAGAGAAATATGTCAAAACTATCATTGCAAATGTGTTTGCAGTCCTAAAAACATAACTGTAGACAATATTCAGATGATACCTTTTAAATACATGTATATATAATTTCCAGTGTTGCTACATGTAATATATTTAGTCACAGTGGTGAAGGTTTTCACTCCATATAATATTTGTTTTTGAAAATCACTAAGCTTAACTTTATTTTGCGTTTTTATTCGTGATAATCAGATACTTCACAGTAGAATACATCTTATTATTATTTAAGAACACTAGTTGTGCTCTAATTTGTCAGTAAAAGTTTTCTCTTCAGATCATTATGATCATTAAACATTATTCTTCAGGTATTATTTTTTATGATTGGTTGAATGATTTATTTTTTTTACACCCAATGGTATTTATTTTTACCTTTTCTGTATTCTGTCGAAGTAAAACCTGTTGTTGTCAGATCATTTGTTTTAGTTAAATAGAGAATCAATCTTTTTGCGGTACATGTATTCAGATACTATTTAGGTGACTTTATTGATTAAATTAAAACATCTGTTTTTGTAGATATATGCGAATGAATGCAGCTGCATCTGATTTGGCTAGAGGTTATGGTGAAAGCATTCCAGATTTTTTGAAGAACCGTCCCCGTCAAATTGTTGACCACTGCTACCCTAGATGGGAAGACTCTGCAAACATTCCAGCAGAGGATGTTGATGAAATCGGTGAAGGCAATTTCCTTGTTCGTAGCCAACAATCCACTGCATTAACGTACCATGTTCAGTTCAAACAACAGGAGTCAGACATGCCACACTGTGACTGTTTAGATTGGAAACGATCACACCTCATATGTAAACACTTCATGGCTGTATTTAGATACACTGATTTTAGCTGGAATGGATTGCCAGAGGTTTACCGAGAAAATCCTATATTAAATTTAGACCTTGAACATATAAACCTTCTTCAGATGGGTGATGATCAAACCAGTCAAGTAAGGTCAACCCACAGTGAGGAAATAGGCAACATTGATGAGTTTGTGACTGAAGATTGCAATATTTCAGACCTGCCCATATCATCGGCTGCAAATTTGAAGAGACTGAGGTCTAGAGTTGGCAACTTGTGCCAGTTAATGAGAGAGTGGGTATATCATTGCTCAGATAGTAATCTATTGTCTTCAGTAGAAACAGACTTGTCGACTTTAGTATTGAAAGTAAAAGCATCCACTCCTAAAGATGGACATTTTATTATTGATGCCAATCCTATGACCCATATTGGAGGCACAAGAGTTTCAAATGTTAAAGAGAAGTCTTTAAGAAAGCTACCTTCTAGGTCCAGGAAAAGGAAAGGGAGTGGAAGGGTTGGAGTGAGAGCAGAAATGACCCAAAGGATGCAGACCCGGAAAGGAGCTGTACAGTTGTGTACAGGTAAATTAAAAAAAAAAAAAGATTCCAGAACATCAAACATAAGCATACTTACTTGCTTCGGTGGTTTCATTTTGTGGGGTATAAATTTTCGTGGTTTTTGTGGGTGGCATTTGATACCCCACGAAACAGTAGTTTAACATTTATCTTTATGCTGCAAACTTCAGAACCACAAATTTAAGAATAATCTAACTGATTCTTTTTCACTTAATTTTTCATAAAACCACAAAAGTTGGTACCCACAAAAATAAATGAATACACAGTATGTTAAATTCCCAATTGCATTCAAAATAACCAAGCAAATATGTCAGATAACTATAAAAAAATAGGATATCAGGCTCATTTTTATATCAACTTTACCTGAAAAATGTTAAAAGAAATTAAATGTAATAAAATAACGAAATTGTTTTATAGAAAAAAAATAGAATAGCGAAAACACAAAGAAATAATAGAAAGAAGTAATAAAACCAATGCAATATAAAAGGAACACAAACTGTAATATTATGTAGACTAAAATGTACATGAAAAACTGTTCCTCTTCATTGGTTAAGCTTAATTTATAATGGATTTTCATGCATATATCATTCAGTCACGGTCCATTACATTTCGCTTGTTTTCCCTTTTTAAGTGCCATTGGTTCAGTATATTTAACATCTTCCCATTTACCAATCTGTTTTTAGTTATGGTAATTATACCTATAATTTTTCAGAAAATCTGTGTATTTCAGAAAATGACATTCATACAGTAGAGGAAATTGTTGACAACATCTGTGATATAGAAGAACCTTTTCAGGGTATGTTTATTAATTGTCCCCCACAGAAACAATATTACATGACTTAGCATAAAAAATAATGAGATGTGGAATAAGTGTATGCAACACAACTCACATAACAAGCAGTAATTTTAAAAACCACAATGAAAAAACGCCATCAGCCTTCAACACGGCAATTAGGCACCGCTCACTGTTCTGCAATCCGCTTAGGACAGGCACATATAAAATGTGGCAGGGTCAAACTAGTTATTTGGGCCCAACCTTCTCTCTATCAATAATCCAAGACAAAGCACAAAAATTAACACACAATAAAAATCAAATCAATCAACGTTCAATTCCACAGAGAGAACTTTAGACAAAAGACAACAAAAATAAAGAAATGTTAGAGGAACTCTCTATAGAACACACGCTGCTTCTGACAATTAAACATATTGATTTTAAATCTGACACAACTTTGGTGGAGTATAAGCACACAAAACCGACATACTTGATCGCTATAATGCTTAAAAATAAAAATTAGTTCAAAGGTTCTGTAAAGTTATTTTATTTTAGCAGATTCTGCTGATGGAAGTACCCAGGCCAGTAATGATAACCAAAGCAAACAGACGATGACACTTCAAGACAAATTTAAGGGTAGGTAACTGAATTATTTAAATGAGTGCAAATTAGGGTCATTCGACAAAAAAAGGTAGCCACATTAAAGAAAGAAATTTGTCCATCCATAACAACATTTTATTAATGGCACTGTGTTGTAGAAGCAGTATATATAGGTCACTTTGGTACCTTCCTTCCTCTGGTGTCCTTCACCCCCCCCCCCCCCCCCCCAAAAAAAAATTGGGTTTTTTCCCTTTGCAGAAGTCTTTATATCATATCAGTACTACAATAAGCTGTAAAATTACTGAGGTAACGGGTAGTATTTCCAAGTTTAAGATCACAAATTATCAAGTTATATCACTTTTCCCATAGACTTTTATAGTAAAATTTTGCAAAATCCCACCCCCTTTTGAGATCACAAAATATATGTTCCCTCCCACATATTGAATTTTTTTTCGGGAGGATCATCAAGGAATATGGGCCTATCAAGTCATATGATATCAAGTGATTCAGTCCATTGGTTTCTGAGAAACGTGTCTGGAAAGAAGAAAAATAATAAGAATAATAAGAACTGAGCAAAAAGAACATGTCTTGAAACTTCGTTTGGGAGACAAGACATAATTAAGTATATTAGTTGTGCACATGATATTATTTTATACAAGTTATATTACTTGTATGAACAAATCATACAAGTTATATTACTTGTATGAACAAATCATACAAGTAATTACTTGTACAACAGCATCATACAAATGTTCAATTCTTAAATGTTTTATATAATGTATTTTATCATACTGTTTCTGCACTTTACAGATCCAGTACCAATCAAAAGGAGAAGAATAGTGCCAAACCGTAAGGGGTCAGGTGAGCCATTGTCATGCATAGTCTATTTTCCAGTTTCAGGGACTGCTCATTAATTTTACCCTTTTTAACTAACCTGGACCACACACAACCCAACATTTTAATTTCTTTGTTTAAATTTAAGTTTGTATTTGGACTAGGGTGTGACAGAACAAGAGAGTTATTTCACACGGTATAGAGTATATATGGTGAGATATAGTATTGATATAAGACAGAGACACCTCCTATAGTATCTATAGGGCAGGACTAAGGTGTAACTATGGTAGGACTAGGGTGTGATAGTACAAGAGAGTTATTACACAAGGTATAGAGTATATATGGTGAGATATAGTATTGATATAAGACAGAGACACCTCCTATAGTATCTATAGGGCAGGACTAAGGTGTAACTATGGTAGGACTAGGGTGTGATAGTACAAGAGAGTTATTTCACAAGGTATAGAGTACATATGGTGAGATATAGTATTGATGTAAGACAGAGACACCTCCTATAGTATCTAAAGGGCAGGACTATGGTGTAACTATGGTAGGACTAGGGTGTGATAGTACAAGAGAGTTATTACACAAGGTATAGAGTATATATGGTGAGATATAGTATTGATATAAGACAGAGACACCTCCTATAGTATCTATAGGGCAGGACTAAGGTGTAACTATGGTAGGACTAGGGTGTGATAGTACAAGAGAGTTATTACACAAGGTATAGAGTATATATGGTGAGATATAGTATTGATATAAGACAGAGACACCTCCTATAGTATCTATAGGGCAGGACTAAGGTGTAACTATGGTAGGACTAGGGTGTGATAGTACAAGAGAGTTATTTCACAAGGTATAGAGTACATATGGTGAGATATAGTATTGATGTAAGACAGAGACACCTCCTATAGTATCTAAAGGGCAGGACTATGGTGTAACTATGGTAGGACTAGGGTGTGATAGTACAAGAGAGTTATTACACAAGGTATAGAGTATATATGGTGAGATATAGTATTGATATAAGACAGAGACACCTCCTATAGTATCTTTAGGGCAGGACTAAGGTGTAACTATGGTAGGACTAGGGTGTGATAGTACAAGAGAGTTATTTCACAAGGTATAGAGTACATATGGTGAGATATAGTATTGATATAAGACAGAGACACCTCCTATAGTATCTTTAGGGCAGGACTATGATGTAACTATGGTAGGACTAGGGTGTGATAGTACAAGAGAGTTATTTCACAAGGTTAAGAGCATATATGGTAAGATATAGTATTGATATAAGACAGAGACACCTCATATAGTATCTATAGGGCAGGACTATGGTGTAACTATGGTAGGACTAGGGTGTGACAGAACAAGAGGGTTATTACATAAGGTATAGAGTACATATGGTGAGATATAGTATTGATATAAGACAGAGACACCTCCTATAGTATCTTTAGGGCAGGACTATGGTGTAACTATGGTAGGACTAGGGTGTGATAGTACAAGAGAGTTATTTCACAAGGTATAGAGTACATATGGTGAGATATAGTATTGATATAAGACAGAGACACCTCCTATAGTATCTATAGGGCAGGACTATGGTGTAACTATGGTAGGACTAGGGTGTGATAGTACAAGAGGGTTATTACATAAGGAATAGAGTACATATGGTAAGATATGGTTTTGATATAAGACAGAGACACCTCCTATAGTATCTAAATGGCAGTACTATGGTGTAACTATGGTAGGACTAGGGTGTGATAGAACAAGAGGGTTATTACATAAGGAATAGAGTACATATGGTGAGATATAGTATTGATATAAGACAGAGACACCTCCTATAGTACCTATAGGGCAGGCCTAGGGTGTAACTATGGTAGGACTAGGGTGTGATAGTACCAGAGAGTTATTTCACAAGGTATAGAGTATATATGGTAAGATATAGTAAGAGACACCTCCTATAGTATCTATAGGGCAGGACTATGGTGTAACTATGGTAGGACTAGGGTGTGATAGAACAAGAGGGTTATTTCATAAGGAATAGAGTACATATGGTAAGATATGGTTTTGATATAAGACAGAGACACCTCCTATAGTATAGTAAGGCAGGACTATGGTGTAACTATGGTAGGACTAGGGTGTGATAGTACAAGAGAGCTATTTAACAAGGTATAGAGTACATATGGTAAGAACTAGCCGGGAAAGAAGTGAGATTGGAACCAGAAGAAACAGCTGAAACATCCAATGATGTTCTCAGCACTGCTGGTAAGGACAACTCATTATAAATATTGATAGGATTGAATGCCATCATCACAATTTCTTGTAACATAGCTCTACACATATCATATGACATTTTTCATTGTCACATACACCACAAACACTTCATATACAATATCAGATTAACATCCACTCTGGCCATCTATAACATCCACTCAAGACTCTATCTTCATACACAATACTATATATATGCATAACAATATAAATCTCCATGTTCATTTGGTCACAACTTCCTCTTTACCAAGTAATTTGGCAATGAAAGACTTTGTTGCATAAACTTTTATTTTTAAATAGCTATTTAATATAATATGTAATAAAGATTTACATTTTATGACAAAAATCTTAGATGTTGAAAAATGTGATAACTTAACTGATTTTAGCCAGTATGACTCTGTTTCTGACTTGATTTATCGCCTCAGTAACCTAGTTATTATTATTTTTAGTTGATTCTTAAATTATTGTTTTACTTTATCTTTACAGATGAAGCAGTTCAAGAAAAAGACAAAGAACCTTGTGTTTTCTATACAGCTGGTAGTATAATCATTAATTTGTTTATCATTAATTTGTTCATCATCAACTGTTATTAGGAGTTCTACATATTGGTTGGATTTTATGTTAATTTAACAATTTTATATACAACCACAAAAATGATATAACATACACAAGAAGACTTTTGCAGTTTGTGACGAACATGGTGTGTTATGTTTAACTATATATTTATCATGTTTATCAATGCATGTTTTTGTGTGTTTTAGAAGATGTAACTGATACAACAGCGCAAACAGCCAAAACTGCAACAGTACAAATAAACAACAGTAGGTTGCTATAAAAATAATTTATGAAATAATATGGAGTAAATGAACACAGAGTCCACAACACATATGTTAATTCTAAATGCAATTAATTGTTATGAGCTGTATGGCCATTTCGGAAAATTATTCCTCATCAGCAACACTAGGACCCAAACATAGGAAATCCACCATATCAAAAGATGTTTAAAATGCATAAAACCAAAGGAAATCCAAATAAATATAGCTAAGAGCAAAACTACGATAGAGGTTTAAAAATTTACACAAATTTAGATAATGGTTATAAACAAAGTGTACACATGAGAAGTAATCTCATTTACAAGTACACCACATCTAAAACACTTTCTGTTTTCCAGATGGTCTAGTGGGGGTATCTTAGCACGACTTGATGTTACCCCTCGTTATTTATTGCAGAAAAAAATGTTTTGGAAGGTGGGGCATTATGACCTCTAGACATTTTCCTGTTTATAAAATGTTTGGGTTTTTGTTCTTTTCAGAAAAGGTACAATTTACAGATGAGGCAAAAAGATTTAAAGAAAGAAAACTGATGCAATTGAAAAAAAGTTGTCCAGGTAGGTATTTAAGAATTTTGTTTGCTTACTCATTTAGATATTTTGCCTTTGACATATGCATATGTGAGAAAAAAAGTTTTGCATCATCCCACTTAAATGATCTATACTTTTTATGTATCATATGACAAAATACTCTTGATATACTTCAGTTTGCTCTTATATCTTCCAATGGTGTATCTAAATTCATTTAAAATTATTTTGATTTTTTTTATACGACGGCAAAAAAATTGCAAAAGTATAATGGTATGATGCTGGTGTCGTCTGCGTCGTCGTCTGTTAAATTTAGTGTAACCACAATAACTTTAGTTCTAGTTATCCAATTGCTATGAAATTTGACAATAATGTTCCTTACCATAAAAGGATGAATGGATTCATTTGGGGGTCCCCCTTTTATAGCGAATCAAATGTTTCATTCCCCAAAGCTGAACATCAAGGTACTTTGGTGTACTGGTGCTTAATCTATCTATAGAATGTTGTAATAATAGAAGCTTATCTTTAACATCAGTTAAACTTGCACCTTTATTGAAAATGAAAACTACTCATAGGTAGATGATTTTTACCTGAAAGAAAAAAAACTCCTATCTCTGAGAGATATTGCTTATATCTATGATTTTTTCAACTAAATAATATTTTTTTTATGAATTTACTGTTTTAAACAACTCTTTGACATTTATTTGGCACATTTTCTTTTGTATAAATACCAATTTTGAGCTGTTTTGCCAATGTGAAATTTTCAACAGGTAAGTCTTTTATACTAGAAAATTTTTTCCTTCATACAACAAGATAATCTCCTCTCAATAGATGTGAGTTAAAACTGATCAGAGAGATCAACTTCCACTGTAACACATTCAATATGAGGATTAAGTACGGGTACTCCAAAGTATCTTAATGAGTCCCTGTTCAGCTTGGGGTAATTACACATTTTATTAGCTATATTTGTTTATTTATTTGTGGTCTGATTTTCAAAATCTTTTTATCATTGGACATGTTAGAATCGTTGTAAAAATCCCTGCCTGTGTTTTACAATCAGATTTGCAATATTTCCAACCATTTTGGGGGAAATAAGGGATCAAAGAGGCCCATAGCACCTGATGAGTTTTCCTTGACGATTGATGTATAAAAAAAAATCGAATATGCATTGAAAGTCCACCAAAGATTGCATGTGTCAAAAAGCTTTTGTGAGTCCACCATGAGCTGCATGTGTTCAAAGCATTTGACAATCCATGTTGGGATGCAAAGATACAGGGTTCAACATGTTGCAGTCGTATCATGCTGCGCTCGGCGTAGCTTTTTATTAGCTCACCTGGACCGAAGGTCCATGTGAGCTATTACCATCACTTGGCGTCCGTCGTCGTCGTCGTCGTCGTCTGTTAACAATTTTTCAAAAATCTTCTCCTCTGAAACTACCAAACAGAATTTAATGAAACTTGGTATGAATGATCCTTAGGGTGTCCTGCACCAAACTTGTGTTTTGATTTTTGATCCGTTAAAAAACATGGCCGCCGTTACTAAAAATAGACTAGGGGGGTCAGACTACTGTTTTTGGCTTATAAATCAAAAGGTATAAGAGATAAAGGAAATCTGAGGCCATGCTACTGATTCAGCATCAAAAGCTCTACAAAAGTCTCCATTTGGTCAAAGTTGTCAGATGACCCCTTATAGGGGTTACGGCCCCTTGAAGGTGAAAAATAGCATTTTTTCATGTTTTTGGCCTACAGAATGAAAACTATTGCAGATAGAGATTAGCTGTTGCTTGCTTAAATGTTCAGCTCATTTAGCTCTACGAAAGTCTCCATAGGGTCGAAGTTGTCAGATGACCCCTTATAGGGGTTACGGCCCCTTAAAGGTGAAAAATGGCCATTTTTCATGTTTTTGGCCTACAGAATGAAAACTATTGCAGATAGAGATTAGCTGTTCCTTGCTTAAATGTTTAGCTCATTTAGCTCTACAAAAGTCTCCATAGGGTCGAAGTTGTCAGATGACCCCTTATAGGGGTTACGGCCCTTGAAAAATAGCGTTTTTTCATGTTTTTGTCCTACAGAATGGAAACTATTGCACATAGAGATTAGCTGTTGCTTGCTTAAATGTTCAGCTCATTTAGCTCTACAAAATTCTCCATAGGGTCCAAGTTGTCAGATGACCCCTTATAGGGGTTACGGCCCCTGAAAAATAGCGATTTTTCATGTTTTTGTCCTACAGAATGAAAACTATTGCAGATAGAGATTAGCTGTTGCTTGCTTAGATGTTCAGCTCATTTAGCTCTACAAAATTTTCCATAGGGTCGAAGTTGTCAGATGATCCCTTATAGGGGTTACGGCCCCTGAAAAATAGCGATTTTTCATGTTTTTGGCCTACAGAATGAAAACTATTGCAGATAGAGATTAGCTGTTGCTTGCTTAAATGTTCAGCTCATTTAGCTTTACAAAATTCTCCATAGGGTCGAAGTTGTCAGATGACCCCTTATAGGGATTACGGCCCCTGAAAAATAGCGATTTTTCATGTTTTTGTCTTATAAAATGAAAACTATTGCAGATAGAGATTAGCTGTTGCTTGCTTAAATGTTCAGCTCATTTAGCTCTACAAAATTGTCCATAGGGTTGAAGTTGTCAGATGACCCCTTATAGGGGTTACGGCCCCTGAAAAATAGCGATTTTTCATGTTTTTAGCCTACAGAATGAAAACTATTGCAGATAGAGATTAGCTGTTGCTTGCTTAAATGTTCAGCTCATTTAGCTATACAAAATTCTCCATAGGGTAGAAGTTGTCAGGTGACCCCTTACAGGGGTTACGGCCTTTGAAAAAAGCGATTTTTCATGTTTTTGGCCTACAGAATGAAAACTATTGCAGATAGAGATTAGCTGTTGCTTGCTTAAATGTTCAGCTCATTTAACTCTACAAAAGTCTCCATAGGGTCGAAGTTGTCAGTAACTCCTTATAGGGGTTATGGCCCCTTATAGGTGAAAAATGGTGTTTTTGGCCTATAGAATGAAAACTATTGCAGGTAGAGAAAAGCTGTTGCTTGCTTAAATGTTCAGCTCATTTAGCTCTACAAAAGTATAGGGTCAACATCAAGACCAGGTGAGCGATTCAGGCTCCTGGGAGCCTCTTGTTATTATTTGTTTTTAGATCCATTTCCTGGTGGTGGTCTTCTCAATCCACCAAAGAAGAACCTCTGTTTTGTCAACTCACTACTGCAGTGCCTTAGGTTGACTGACTTACACACTGTGATACAGCATCACAGGAATTGCAAGGGTTAGTATAATTCAAAAGAGCAATTAAAAAGGATTCATGAGTATAGAGTTGAAGTAGTTTGAAGAAGTTTTATATTTTTATGCAATGAAAAGAGCAGTATGTTGGGTAACAAACTGGAATTCACCAATAACTTTATAATTCAAATATTTTACTGTGTTTTTTTTGTTGATTCTGTGATGCTTAATTGGTCTCAATTCTGTTTTTTAAAATCTTAATTTTTCGTCATTTTTTTTTTCAGCTTCAGAATCCTGTTTTATTTGCAGTCTCCAAGAATTTCTGGAAAATGCACCAATCAGTGCAGAACAGTTATGTGAACGAATGATTGGTAAGATGATATATAGTTCTTGTTGATTTTATGGGCGATATCTTAAATAAAAGGAACAATTTCTGACTCTATAATAAGTATTAAAAGTTGCTGGATTTTGGCTTTGAGTACTTTTCATTCATTACTTTTGTTTTTTGACCTTCAAATATTTTGTTTCAAATGCTGCTGATGAGAGGTTACTCCTTGAAATATGCATACACAGCATAACAAATTGTCATTTTTTGAAGCATTATTCCCATCTAAAAGATATCTTTCTTGCAGAAATATCCTGATTGACAGCATTTTATAAAATCATTCAAATACCGTATGATGCCTGTTTGACTTTCCTTATCGCGACCTTTTTTAATTTGTACTTGACTGGATTTGAATTGTATGCATTTTCAATTTGACTTTAAGGCTAATCCCAAAACAGCAAGCAGCCCCTTCTGGCCTTATTGAATGCTTCTGGCTGTTTTTCATTGTGGTCTGTTTAAATTGTCACTTTTTATGTTGGCTGTGTTGATCACATTCTTTTATTCCACATCTTATTATCCTCTTTATATTTCTTTCCTTATCATATTTGTATCAGAAAATAAATGAATAATTTGTTCTGTGATTAAATTTTGTATTATATTTGCAGCTTTTTGGCCAGATTACAAAATAGGAATTCAACAAGATAGTCATGAACTGTATACTAAAATAATGGAGGAAATTCAGGCCAAATGTTTTAGGTATGTTTATATTATTGTAACAGATGTTAAGTCCTGGAGTGGATGTTTTAGCTGTCTTGAGTGGATGTTGAACAGCTTGTATGATGTGTAAGGTGTTCATATAGCATCGATATATAATGTTCTATCTTGTAACAGATGTTAAGTCCTGGAGTGGATGTTGTAGCTGTCTTGAGTGGATGTTGACTTGATGTAGTGATGTAGAAATGTTGAACAGCTTGTATGATGTGTAAGGTGTTCATATAGCATCGATATATAATGTTCTTGTTGTATTTTAGATTGGTCCGCATGAGTGACAATCGCAGGATTTTTTATGGACAGTTACAATATTTATGTAAGTTAATTTATTGACACATCAGGTTGAACTTTGTGTAAAAGGGGACTTCTCATGAACTTTAAGTTTGAATATCATGATTGCTTTACACATATTCAACACTCTTTGTACTATAAAACTTTACTCGATTCTAGGGTTTTGCTGTCAAGCAGAATTTATTCATGTTTTTTGTTTCTTTTTCTTTTCTTTCTTTTTAATTTGCCTTTTTACTCTTAAAATACTTTTACTTAGTTTTTGGTTTAGAAATACATGTAGTTTAATCTGAGAATCATTATGTAATGGGTAATGCAAATACTTTCTATGCCTGACATTCATTGTCTTTGGTATCTGTATATTAGTGTAAATGCTTAATATTTGATGCAGGTTTTATTTTTACAGATTGTTGCAAGTTATGTGGGTCTACATCTTGTACCACAGAGTTGTTTTCGGACCTTTCACTTTCCATTGTAAAGGTAATTTCTCATAGAATGTGAAACCCCCAAAAATGTTTAATCAGGCTGGAAATCTACATGACACGAGAGCCGGTGGTGCAGTGGTTAATGGGTCGGGCTACTAACACCAAGGTTCGTGGTTTGATCCTCATCTTGGCTGAGAATTTCATGAACCAATTTTCCTACTCTCTCTTGACACCATTTGCAAGGATGGTCTTAAGAATCAATGCTTGTCCTTCAGAAGTGACCAAAAAAGATGGTCCTTTTAATGGGGAGAGCATTGATACCCTGTGCACGTTAAAGACCCCTTTGTAGAGTTCGATAGGAGTAGGCTCAATGGGGCCACTACAAAGGCTGCACTGGCAAACTGCAAACAGGAGAGGGATTTATAGAGGCATTAAGATTGTTTACTAATCCAGAATAAATGAATATGTTTAAACTAACTACATGACTACATGACTTTGTGCAAATAAAATAAAGTTGATTTATTGATTTGCCTGATGGTTGCTGAAGATGTAAATCAAGTTTCAGAACAGACATTACTAAATAAAACATTTGATTATAAGTTATCTGGTCAACTTAAGTTTAGTACTATGAATTTGTTTCATTTAAACAAGCAAACAGTGAGTGAACTATTCTTTTTTGCTTGACATAAAAAAAGGAAACAATTTATATATATTAAATGAATATGCACTTATTATAAAGTTCCAAAATTGAAAATTGTATTTGTGTATCATCTACTCATAAATGACTTTCAGATATTTTTATACCAATGTAGTATAGATATCCTTTGATTATTTTCTAAAACTTGACTAAAAGGTTACCTCTGATGTTAACGTGTCTGTTGTGAAGTTGACCAACCTATTCTTTCATTTCAGCATCAGACAGTAGGCCAATGCTTGGATGCCTACTTTAGTGTGGAAGTGCTAGATAAACGGTGTATGCGGTAAGCTATTTTCTCTCATTTTTATCCTAGGCTTGACACTCTCTGTGATAATGGTTTTTCAACATTATAATTCTATAATTTTATTTTTTGCTTGCACAATCTGTTGTCTGCCTAACAGATTATACAATGTGCAAGTTAAGGTTCAGGTTATACCAAATAAACAAGATAGTTTTTTTTCAGTAATTCCTTAATTTAACTTAATTTTTTGTCTCTTTCCACAGCTGTGGAAAAAATACTGAACATAGCCGAAAACTCCAACTGAAAACAATACCAAAGAATTTGGTGGTCCATCTGAAGAGGTAAATACATGTATTTAATAATCTGTATATAGATACATGTACTATAGAATTTTTTTTTCTTCAAATGAATTTGTAATTATACAAAAAGACATTGAAGGATGGGAAATCTGGTGTTGAGAAATTCAAGTTTTGACGAGGAAAGGATAGCATAAAATTAAAAACCATACAATGTATATACTTACATGGATTTACTTACATTCATGGGTATCATTTACCCTGTTTTCATAAAAAAGACATTTTGCTTGATTTTTCATTTCATGTTTTGCATATATTGCAACGTAAAGATAGCACTTTGTTAGATTCTTATTTTCATGATTTTAAATACCCACAAAACCATGAAAATTGATACTTCACAAATAATAATAAAAAAACCACATACATGTATATTAAAAATTAAGAAAATAAAATATTTATTTTGTAGGTATAAGAACATTTTAAAGGTTAAAAAATAAATAAACACTGCTACAATTATAAAATATTAGATAAAATACATGCAATTATGCCCTTTTTCTTTTATTCAGGTTTACCAATAGAAGTACCAAAATCATGAAAAAAATAGATATCCAAATAAATCTGAACATGCGGCAATATGTGGTAGAGAGTGGGGTAAGTAGGGCAAGTAATCATTTAGGACACAACAACTCCATTTCATCTTTGATTAAGAAGTTCATTATTCCAGATATCAAAATAATGCAATGTACACAAAAAAATTAGACCATAAAATATATTTTTTTTCTGATACTTAAACCTAAAAATAATAGTAAGGACGTTAAGCAAGCATACGTGTACAGGTACGGGTACTTGTAAAAGGGAAAATCCCATACTTTTACTGGGTATTAGGTGATCGGTTTTTGACTTCCAGTAAATTCTACACGTAGCTGAAACTTGTAACATCGCTGCTACATGTACCTGCTAACTTAAATACATGTATATATATAAACTTTTATAAATGTCTGAAAGAAGTAGGCAACATATCAACCTATGTCGGATGTACATGTATTTGATGTTGTTGTGCACCATTTTAGAAGTTCATAAAAATTAACTTATATATATATTTAAGAAGTTCAGAAGATTCGATAAGGAATACAGTCATGCAAATATATGAATTATATGATACTAGGGTAATAAGAAAACAAGAAAACTTTTACTAAACTGTTAAGAAACAAAGTGGATAAAAAAAATGCAAAGTTATTAAATATAATCATACAACAAAGTCTAAATATTTAAGGCATAATCCTACATTGATATATGCAGCCCTATTATCATGCAACATTAAGAATTTTGAAAATAGTTAACCATATATTATTTGTTAACAGGAAGAAGAACACAAACTTGACCTTTTTGGCATTGTTGTCCACAAAGGCCAGACCATGAATACTGGTCACTATATTGCAGTAGTTAAATTTGGTACCGAGTTATACAGAGTAGATGACATGAAAGTATGTACATACATGTATTTGGTTTATTTAAAAGTTAATTTCTTTATTATCAATTTATCTTTTAACATACTTTATATCATTGCCTTTCCTTGTAAAAATATCACGACTTGAGTTTTTTAAGTTGCTGTACTTTAAGGTTGAAAGTAACCAAATTTTAAAATAATATTTTGTAAGATAGTACATCTTGTAAACCTTCATCAGATTATCAGATCAAAGTTGGGGTTATTGTTTATTTTATCCTGATTTTCACCCTTTAAAATCAATGCTGCTTTATGTGATCATTATTCTCTTTAACTTACTTAGTTAAAGATTAGGATGTAAAAGTTAAAAAAATAATATCATAAAATTTCTATTGACAATGTTACAATGTAAAAAGATTGCATAAGGAACTTTAAAATTTACTTTTACATGTTTTGGTAACATCCCATCCTAACCATAGTTTATATGACTTGTTTCATGTACATGCTATTGCAATTTATTACTAGAATGTTGGTTTTTTTTTTTCAGATAACCAAAGTATCAACAAACTTTGTCAATGTCATTGATGGACAGCCAACAATTTTGATGTATAGGAGTCTAAAAAGACCATACACGAAGGAATATTAATTATTCCAAGGCCACATGTAGTCTATGATGGATATTCAAGTTTTGTTCTTTGAATTTATTCATATACATTGTACATATATGCACAAGGAATTGAAAAGACGTTTTTTCTTGAGCAGATCTTAATTAAAGTGACTCACATGTACATTTATAATTTGATTATAAAAAAAAATTAGCCAGCCTCTAATTTACAAACAAAATAGGAAAGTCAAAAAGAAATTACTATTCGGATTGTGTCTATTATCTTTCAAATATTTATTTACAAAAAAAGATTTTTTTAAATTGGAAAAAGATTTTTTGTAAAAAAGGGAGCGTCAGAAATTATCTAGTGTGTATCAACTATTTGACAAGAATTAATTTGAAAAAGAATATTTTAAAAAAGGTACCAGAAATGTAAAAAGTTATATTTTTTGTCAAATTTATGCTCCTTATTCTTTAATGAAGATTCTGAAATTTAATTCCATATATTGATTTGTGGTTAGGAACATCATTCTCAAATTTTATAGCAATTTTACATCACTATATAAAAAAAACAATTGGACAACTTTTACTCAATGCTTCATCATACAATTATAAGTCCGTAGATTTTTTTGTGGTTGTCTAAAAATCTACAGACACGATGTGATTTTTGGCAATGATCCTAAGTGTAAGTCTGTTGTAGAGGTTTTATAGACATAAAAGAGCCAATTTTGATCTGGGATGATTATGAAAGCACTTTGTTTATAACATGTATACATACAAATTCAATGTTAATGTAATGGGTTGATTTGCACTTGTCAATTGAGAAAATTTTATCTGATGAATTGTTTAAAGTAACAGTTTTTAATGTAATTATGTATATTGTTTTCACTTGAACTTAATGTACATGTATATCACTGTTAGCATTATAGTGGTCTTGATAGCATCACTATTCTTTATGTACGATAATAAGAATGATAATTTGGATGTGTTTAATTTTTAAACAAAATTATAGAGGTTTTGATCTATTGCCTACTGTCACTTGTATTATTAAATATTTGATTTTTTTTAAATACTGTACAATCATCTATAGATAATTTGCTGCTACATAATATTGTTTAAGAGGGGGTCGCATCTTATAATTTTGATTTAATTATGTCCCCGACCACGAAGTGTCGTCGGGGACATATTGTTTTTACTCCGTTTCTTATTTTTCTTATTATTATTATTATTATTATTATTATACTTTTTTCTTTTTCTTCCGTCAACCTGATGCACGAACTTGTCCGACTATCTCCTCGGACAAAGGTGGACCGATCGATTTGAAACTTGGAGGGGTGATAGGTCCCATGGTCCTACAGTGTTTTTTGCGATTTTTAATTTCAAAATGGCCGCCATTTCCAAGATGGCCGCCAAAAATGGCGAAAAATGTAAACATTGTCCGATTTCAACGAAACTTGGTATACAGGGTATAACGGTGATAGCGACTGATGGCGCATTGTCGGAATTTCTGAAATGGCCGCCATTTTCAAGATGGCCGCCGAAAATCGTGAAAAATGTAAACATTGTCCGATTTCAACGAAACTTGGTATACAGGATATATGGGTGATGGCGACTAACGGCGCATTGTCAGAATTTCTGTAATGGCCGCCATTTTCAAGATGGCCGCCGAAAATCGTGAAAAATGTAAACATTGTCCGATTTCAACGAAACTTGGTATACAGGATATATGGGTGATGGCGACTCACAGGGCATTGTCGGAATTTCTGTAATGGCCGCCATTTTCAAGATGGCCGCCGAAAATCGCGAAAAATGTAATCATCGTCCGATTTCAACGAAACTTGGTATACAGGGTATATGGGTGATGGCGACTCACGGCACATTGTCGGAATTTCTGTTGAAGAGGACAGACATTATATGAGAACGGGAGGGGACATCCCACGTTTCGGGAAACGTAAATTTTAATTAAAATTATTTTTCTTTATAACAATATCAATTTCTGAATATTATATAATGTTGATTATTTTAAAGAGGATAAGCTGTTGCTTGCTTAAACCTTAAGCTGATTAAGCTTCACATAAGTGTCTATAGTAGTAATTGTCATGGACCCCTGATTAGGGCTATCACGCTTAGAAGATACCTTTTATGACTTAAGCTCTAGGTGAGGGATAGCCCCTTGTTTTAATGCCTATTCCGTGAACTGGTTAAGAAATTGTATCATTATTATTTGGTAGAAAAAAAGATTTAAAAATTAATATCTAAACATCTGTTTATTGTACATTTGTTATATTGAATAATAAAATAATTTAAAGTGTGCTGTTTTGTTACAAAAGTTACTTAAATGGAATATTGGTACTCTGTTTTAAACATAGAAGTTCCTTATTGCAGAGTTAGTTTCTCATGATCGAGATTGATTGAACTCTTTTTATCCTCGGTCATTATTCACTGTCTATGAAATTTTCACACTGGAGTTTGTGACAAAGTCAGTTTCACAGGAACATGTATTGTTGTGCATTGACACGGGGTTGACATGACTATTAGACCAACGTTATAAAAAAGATGCATCCCATACAATCACTAAAAAGTTCTTCGTTCATTATCAGCCACTGTGGAAAAATTCTAAATTATATTAGATGAAATGGTAAGTGATTGTTATGTTTTAATAGTGTTTGGCTGGTGGTAGTACTGAGATGATCACCGCAATATCATTATTATAGACGGTAAAGAGATGTGGAATAAATGTATGGGACACAACTATAACATAAAGAATACGGAATTTTAAAAATCACAATGGAAAACAGCCAGCAGTCTTCAACATGACCAGAGGTGGCTGCTCGCCATCTTGCATTGGCCTAAGACTAAAATTACAATTCATAAGTTTAAAAACCAACAAAAGACCCATTTCTGGACATAGAACAAGAAACAGATAGATGACAGAGACAAACAAAAGCTTTGACAAAATTCCTGGCTTAGGACAGGCACATATAAAATGTGGCAGGGTTAAAGTCGTTTTTTGGGCCCAACCTTCCCCCTATAGATAATCTTGTACAAAGCACAAAAATAATATGTCTTTACAACTGTGTTGTGTTCTTCGTTACTACCAAAACCTAATATCGCAATGGAAGAGGGAGGTTTGGCACCATAAATTCTCATCACACATTCACTGTTACTATGAATTATAAGCCACAGCATCATGGTCTACTAGATATTATACTAGGTATTTTTATGAACTTCAGTGTAAGCATGGCATTCATGTATACATGACAAATGAAATGCCATAGAAAAGGGGGTGTTTATGACTAAAATGTGTGGCACTGTGTGCATTAGATGATGATGGGTGTTTATAGTTGTATCTATAGGTTGCAACTATTAAAAGAGTCGCTGTGTGCCATGGGTCACCCAGCCCATGACACACCACTGCCAGAGTTAGCTGTTCAAGGTACATTAGAGATATTTTCTTGTTTATATCTTTTTGGAGCTTGGATGAACAAGACCCTTAATCCTGATACTCACAGAAACTACAATTAAGGACTAAATATACTAACATTTATGACTTGCTCAGATAGTAATTAGTTATGATAGTCTGAGATAATTAAACAAACTAAACTTTAATTTTCTCAGTGAAAGTCGACAAGAATATCAAAAACTAAAATTTAGCAAAAATTGGCAGCCTAGCTCCAAATCTAGTAGCTGTGGGCGACTGGGCTTCTGCTAATTTTTACCTTTTGAGCCCCCCTCCCCCACACACATACCTGACTACCATAATCATTTCTGGATGGTGTTACTATATTTTTTTATTTTGTATTGGCTTATTTTTATATCTTAGAATAATCTTTATCAATGTTCTGATTCGTTTTCGTTTATTTTTTTATATTATGTAACTGTTTATAATAGAACAAGAACAATTTATTAATCAAGAAACCCCATATTGGGCATATGCAATTACAACTGTAGACTAGAAACACAAAGGTAGAGAAAAAAAACAAAGACAAAAAACAACACATATTTTAACTTTATTTAACTTTATTAATGCAAACAAGGAATTATATAGAATCTAATTCCTTGATGCAAACATGTCCCAATTACTATAGGGATAACAGCATACATTTACAATACAAACATAAATACAGAGTTGAAACATACAATGTACAACAGAAAATATAGTAAACTATCTAACAATACCATTGTTAACTGTATTAAGGAAGTGTTATTTTTATATTGGAAAACACCTTCCATTATTTTTAGAATTTTAACATGGTTGATTTTAAAATCGTAACGGTTCGGACATGGAAAATTCCGGAAGGGTAGGACTATGGTGTTAAAAATCCGATACCGCTAAACTAGGCCTAACTCACCATAAATCAATAGATACCAAAAATGCTCATATCCTAGGTAGTAGACTTGGTGTTATTGAAAATTTTTTAAGACTGTGTGATTTGACAATGATTAAAGGAAGGAAAGGACTGATGTTATATTACCATATTTTGATAATAAAAAGCTTCGCTGAGCGCAGCATGATACGACCGCAACATGTCAAACACTGCACATTTCAGGCCCAATATGGATAGTCAATTGCGTTGGACACATGCAGCCCATGGTGGACTGACGAAGTTTTTTGACACATGCAGCCTTAATAAAGGATATCCTCTTTAATTCATTTTAGTCCCTGTTGGTCACTAACAGCAATTAGGGGGTAGGGAGTGTCACAAATTTAATCCTCAATTTTGTAAATTCACTACTTAACAAGAAATAATTAGCAAAAAACCCAATATTGAAATCGGACAATAAGTAAACTAGTTTTGATTTTGGCCCTTTTGGGCCCCTAATTTTGTAAGGTAAACAAGAGGCTCCCAGGAGCCTGAATCGCTCACCTGGTCTTGATGTCAACCCTATGAAGACTTTCGTAAAGCTAAATGTTAAAGCAAGAAAAAGTTTTTTTCTATCTGCAATAGTTTTCATTCTATAAGTTTCACCTTTAAAGGGCCATAACCCCTTTAAGGGATCATCTGCCAACTTCGGCCCTATGAAGACATTTGAAGAGTTTAATGAACTGAATGTTTTAGCAAGCAACAGCTTTTCCCTTTCAGCAATAGTTTTCATTCTGTAGGAAACAAACATGCAAAATGTTATTTTGAAGGCCGTAACCTCTTTAAGGGGTCATCTGACAACTTTGACTCTATAGAGACTTTTTCAGAGCTTAATGAACAGAACATTTAAGCAAGCAGGCGCTTTTCTTTATATGATATGGTTTTCATTCTACAAGCCAAAAACATGAAAACATGTTAATTTTAATTTCTGTAAAAGGGGTCATCAGACAACTTCCACCCTATGAATGCTTTTGTAGAGCTGAACATTTACGCAAGCAACAGTTTTTCTCTATCTACAATAGTTTTCATTCTATGAGCCAAAAACACTATTTTTCTTCTTAAAGGGCTGTAACCCCTATAAGGGGTCATCTGACAACTTCGACCCTATGAAGACTTTTGTAGAGCTAAATCAGCTGAACATTAACGCAAGCAACAGTTTTTCTCTATCTACAAAAGTTTTCATTCTACAGGCCAAAAACACTATTTTTTGCCTTTAAGGGGCTGTAACCCGTATAAGGGGTCATCTGACAACTTTAACCCTACGAAGATATTTGTAGAGCTAAACATTTAAGCAAGCAACAGCTTTCCTCCATCTGCAATACTTTTCTTTTTATAGGCCAAAAACACTATTTTTCGCCTTTAAGGGGCTGTAACCCCTATAAGGGTTCATCTGACAATTTCGACCCTATGGAGACTTTTGTAGAGCTGTATGAGCTGAACATTTAAGCAAGCAACAGCTTTTCTCTATCTGCAATACTTTTTATTTTATAGGCCAAAAACACTATTTTTCACCTTTAAGGGGCTGTAACCCCTATAAGGGTTCATCTGACAACTTCGACCCTATGGAGACTTTTGTAGAGCTGTATGAGCTGAACATTTAAGCAAGCAACAGCTTTTCTCTATCTGCAATACTTTTTATTTTATAGGCCAAAAACACTATTTTTCACCTTTAAGGGGCTGTAACCCCTATAAGGGTTCATCTGACAACTTCGACCCTATGGAGACTTTTGTAGAGCTGTATGAGCTGAACATTTAAGCAAGCAACAGCTTTTCTCTATCTGCAATACTTTTCATTTTATAGGCCAAAAACACTTTTTTCGCCTTTAAGGGGCTGTAACCCCTATAAGGGTTCATCTGACAACTTTGACCCTATGGAGACTTTTGTAGAGCTGTATGAGCTGAACATTTAAGCAAGCAACAGCTTTTCTCTATCTTCAATACTTTTCATACTATAGGGCAAAAACATGAAAAAATGCTATTTTTCACCTTTAAGGGGCCATAACCCCTAAAAGGGGTCATCTGACAACTTCGACCAAATGGAGACTTTTGTAGAACTTTGGATCCTGAAGCAGTAGGGTGGCATCAGATTTCATCTATCCCTTATACTTTTTGAATTACAAGCCAAAAACAGTAGTCTGACCCCCCCTGGTCTATTTTTAGCCAGGGCGGCCATGTTTTTTGACGAAACAAAAATCGAAACACAACTTTAATGCAGGACACCCTAAGGATCTATCATACCAAGTTTTATTGAATTCTGTTCAGTAGTTTCAGAAGAGATTTTTGAAAAATTGTTAACAGACGAGGACAACAACAGACGACAACAGACGACGACAAAGATGACCGACGCCAAGTGATGGCAATAGCTCACATGTACCTTCAGTCCAGGTGAGCTAAAAAGGGGAGGCTGCAATAATTAATCCTTCATTTTGTATTGACTGCTTGACAAAACTTAACATGCATTTTTTTTCTTCAAAATCATACCAGAAATAAAATAAAGAAGGAATGTGTCCATGGGACACAGATGCCCCCGCTTGCCATCAACAGGAACTAGAAGTCCGATATGTCTGACAGTTGGTAAGGACACACAGTTTGTCATACTGAGCCATCCTGACAAGTTTCAAATCATGCTTGTGTACTGTTCCTGAGAAAAGCTTGACAGAAATTTTCACAGTCGTGTTCATATATTTTAACATTGGCCTAAGTCCCAAACAGGAAGTAAATGTTCGACAGACATGAAAGTCGCTTGTCATACTGAACCATCCTACCAAGTTTCAAATCATTCCCATGTATGGTTTCTGAGAAAAGATTGACGGAAATTTGCAAGTCAATTTTCATAGAATTTCATATCAGCCTAGTCCCAAACAGGAAGTAGATGTCTGACAGACCTGAAAGTCGCTTTGGACATATCCTACCAAGTTTCAAATCATTCCCATATACAATTTCTGAGAAAAGCTTGATGAAAACTTTTAACATAAAAGTCAGCATAAAAGGCAGGGTTCAAATTAACATTTGAATACAAAAGGTCCAGGACTTTGTAAAGTTCTGAATACATGTAGATAGTCTACCAGATGCTTAAAAACTCTAAAAGGAGTTACTTTTAATGCTTGAAGGTCCAGGACTTTTGTAAATAGAATATCAAAGGTCCTAGTAAAAATCCTGGACCTCAGACCAGTGCTAATTTGAACCCCTGAATTATTTTAAGGTACAATTAGAACCATATAAACTTCAATTTTAAGACCTTTGAGCAGAAAGTAAAGGTTTAACCTTTAAGCAAGAGATTGACAAGTTTAATATTACATGGAAAACATATCAACAACTGCTTTTCCAATGTAAAGCACCTACAACTGCATGATGCAATTTAAGAACTAAAATAACCTGTAAAATAATGCCACACATGAATAAGAAAAATAATATCAACATTTCCACATTTAATATCATTATTTAATGATGTGATGTTTTTAATTTTTTCAAAACATGGGGTCTATGCCATGGCTCTATTGGTGGAAACCTGACAGGGACAACTTGGCCTAAATCTAGATAATCCTTATAAAAGACAAGATTATCTCCAGCACTTTCCAAAAATCCAAACTTTCCCTCGCTTTTCATATCTTCAGTCACAGGAGAAATGAAATGTTGATAATTCACAACCAACCATGTGGCCAGTACTGTATATCTGTTGAGTTGTCCTCGTTTACCAGGAAGTTCATTAAATAAAGGAATTTCAGGACTTTCCAAAAATATATCATTAACAGAATCATAGAAGAAAAACTTGATGGCTGTTTTTGAAACTCCTATGGTGGGAATGAGATGTGATTTGGGATGCTCTCTCTTTTGCAGAAATGAAAATACAATTGTCTGAGAAAGTAATTGTGATCTTGAAGACAGCAAAGGAGAAATTTTTCTTTGTCTAGACGAGTCATCATCATGTGACATGTCTGTACTTCCATCCTGGTCAATTGAAGAATCGTAATTGAGAGATGATGTGTTTTCTAACTGTGTGTTGCCAAAATGTCCTTGCACACACGCCAAGCTGCAGGAACTTAGCATAAGATCAACAGCCCCATACCATGTTCTTTCATAACCTGTAATAATGCAAAAATAAAGTATTTTTTAAAAATAATTATGTATGACTTTTGCCAATATACAATAAATCTTCTTGTGGTACCTTTAATTGCATGTACAATAGACAATAAACATCTGCATCAATCAAGTGAAGGTACATGTGCCTCAACAAAATATTCTTGAAAACCAGAAGCAGAAATGTTGGTGGGGAATTTAATTTCATTTATTTCATGGGTAAGAAAAATTAACAAAATAAAATCCTGACAAATTTAAATTATTTGGTTAAATCAAATACAATAAAGAGTGTTTTTCAAAATTAAAAATCCCCACCAATTCAGTTTTGTGCTCTTAACCATGAAATTTTATCCCCACGAATATCAATGATTATACAGTATTTATACATTGACAACAACCATGAATATTTAATATTTTTCACTTGTTTAATTCTTGAAAAGCATAATTTCAATTTTTAAGTGATAACATGTTAATATTTAATGCCTTTTTATTTACATCATTAAATGACATGAACAATTGATCAGTCAAAATAAATCATGCAATGAAGTATGAATAATGCATATGTGTCCGTTTATATATTCTCAACTGAGCTTAATTTTGGTGTATTTACATGGATAAACTGTCCAAGAATGCCTTAAACAATCATAATAAGGGAGATAAATCAAAGTTGTTATTGATCACAATGCTGCACAGGGTAAGAACTCCTTGGGTGCAAACTTCAAATAGAAAATAATGAGATGTGGAATAAGTGTACGCGACACAGCTCACATAGCATCAAAATCAATTGATAAGGGGAATAACTTAATGTTTTCATTGATCCCAAATTGCTCAAGAATGCCTTGGGTTGGAACAGCAAAACTATCATGGTAAAAGGGACAGAGGGTAATTCAATGTTTTATCTTACCCCACAAAACTGCTCAAGAATGCCTTAGGAGGGAACAGCAAAATCAACTGATAAGGGGAATAACTCAATGTTTTTATTGATCACCTCAGCTGCTCAAGAATGACTTTGGAGAGAACATTAAAACTATCGTGGAAAGGAGGGTTACTTTTAAATGTATTGATTCAATATTTTTTTCAAGTCCTGAACTGAGTGATTAAACACATTACTTCTGTAAAAATATGAAATTAGCTTAAAATGAAACTTTCCCTTTATTGGTTCTAATTAAAACTTTAGAAAACAAGAGGCTCCCAGGAGCCTGAATCTCTCACCTTGTCTTGATGTCAACCCTATGAGGACTTTTGTAGAGCAGAATGTTTAAGCAATAAAAAGCTTTTCTCAATCTGTAATAGTTTTCATTATAAAAGCAAAAAACACTTTTTTCACATTTAAAGGGCCATAACAGCTTTAAGGGATCATCTGCCAACTTTGATCTTATGAAGACTTTGGTAGAGGTAAATGAGCTGAATGTTTAAGCAAGCAACAACTTTTCTCTATCTGCAATAATTTTCATTCTATAGGCCAAAAACTTGAAAACATGTTAATTAAGGGGCTGTAATCACTATAAGGGGCCATCTGACAACTTCTACCTTATGAAGGCTTTTGTAGAGCTAACTTAAATGAGCTAAACATTTAGGTAAGCAACAGCTTTTTTCTATTTACACTAGTTTTCATTCTATAGGCCAAAAAAATATTTTTTACCTTTAAGTGGCCGTTACCCCTATAATGGGTCATCTGACAACCTTGACCTTTTAGACTTGTGTAGAGCAAAATGAGCCCTGGCCAGTAAAAATCTGTTCGGCAAGTGAAATTTGTAGCAATTTTATATTGAATTAAAAGAGCAAAAACTAAAAATCAAAAGTTCGAGCAAGTGACTCTCAAATCCCAATTTCTAAGACTGTAATATCATCAATGTTATTTTTTGTATTAATCTCTATTAATACCTATAACTGTTTCTCCCCAGTCCATTTTCTGTAAACAACCGCAAGGACATGTGTCTGTCTTATTCTCACAATGTTCATCTAAAACAAAGTCCTCTTGATGTCCAAGTTTAGTGAAAAAGTGGGTTGTTAATCTGCACATCCATTCTGTTTCTGTAAATTCTTTCCCTTTAGGTTCCTGTAAGGATCTTTCAGTATCTTAAAAAAACAACAATAAACAAATAAACTGTTAACACAGAGAAACAACCCATCCGATTTAACAATGGACTTTCAACTAAAGCATAAAGTGAAGCGTGCCAACACAACACTGAAAATTTACGTCGTCATGAACAAAGCCAATCGTTAACAAAAACCACAAATCGTTACATTTGATTACATAAAAATACATTGATTGAATGAATGTGTCGTGCAAACATTAAATCTGATTGGATATCGATGAATGGTCTGGCTGACGTTGGTTTTTCCTACTGTGACGATTTGCAGTTTTGTTACCGATTGGCTCGTTCATGACGACGTAAATTTTCTTTGTTTTGTTTGTATGCTTCAATCGAAAGTCCATAGTTAAATCGGACGAGTTGTATGTCTGTTACAACTGGACACTGTATAAATTGAAGTTAAAAAAATACTTAAAGTGACAACAATAGTGGCAATTAGGGAGGGTCATTATTTATCAGCTATGGGGGTTGGGTGATTTTTTACAAGTTTCCTATAAAAATTTTCAACCCCCTCACTGAAAACCAAAATAAAATTTCAATCCCTCGGAAAATCTCAGATAAAAAATTCAACCCCCCCCCCCCCAATTGGAAAACAAGCTTTATGCTTATATGAACCCCTCTCCATTTAGCAGTTTAGAAGCACAGTGTAGCCTTTGTTGTGGCTCCCATAATCTTCTCTTATACAACTCTACATATAAGGGTCTTTTAAATGCATAGGGTTTTGCTCTCTGTACTAATAATGATGCACGAGACAACCATTTTTTCCTAAAATCTGAAGGTGTAGCATGGTTTCTTTAGTTTATCCTCGCAAATAGTGTAGAGAGAGAGTTGGAAAATTGATTCATGAAATTCTTATGAGGATCTAACCACAAACCTTTTTATATATTCATCTTCATCATTCTACAGCATGACAAATGCAACAATTAATTGTACGTATGGCTATAAATTGTCAATAAGAAAATGGTAGATGCTTCAAATTGGTCTATCTTATTTTAATAATGTGATTTCTTAGAAAAATATGTTCAATTTTAGCTCAACATAATTCTTAGATTTAGAAATGGTTGAAAATAAAAAAAAAATTAACTAGGTTCCAGGCAATCATTTTTCTACACCTGACGCACATTTCATCTATTCAAGACTCTTCAGAAGCGTTATGAAATTGAAGAGCAAAGAACAATAAAACAAATTGTGATACCGGTATGTTAAACTTTGACCCATATGGGTGTATTTTGCAAATAAAGATACATGTTAAACTGGAACCAGAAATGGAAAAGATTTTGAATAAGTTCTATCAGACAGTATTTTACATATTGTGAGGTAGAGCAGAGCATACATCTTGAAGCATGGAAAGGTTTCAACATGTTCAACAAATGAATTTCTGAAAACGATCAGATTTTTTTTCTTTTTTTAAGCAAAACTCTCGAACAAGAATACATGGTAAACTCTTTAATAAAACAAGTGTGGCCACTAAAAGTATGTCTCGCCTGCCGGCACCATCACTAAAATCAACTACCTAAGCTTTCATTTCTTGATATAAACACAAAAAGTGTATGTATACCTAATAACAGATGCCTAGTTATTATACTATTCAAGCAATCCATTGTCCACACATGAATTACAAAAAGTTTTCTGTCTGAAAAAAAGACCTAAGTTCACAGAGTCACTGGAGCGTAAAAATGGGGTCATGGTCACATGGCATGGTGACAGTTGCATTGTCCATAACCGCAACTGTCTGTTTACCCAATATCAGATGCCTAGCTATTATAACTTTCCAGCAATTCATCATCCACAAAAATCTTACAAAAAAGTTTTTCAGCCTGAAAAAGACCTAAGTTCACAGAGTCACTAGAGCGTGAAAATGGGGTCAGGGTCACGCAGCATGGTAACAGTTGCGGAGACCATAATCTAAACTGTCTGTATACCTAATATCAGATGCCTAGCTAATATACTTTTCCAGCAATTCATCGTCCACAAAAGTCTTACAAAAAAGTTTACGGCCTGAAAAAAGACCTAAGTTCACAGAGTCACTGGAGCGTGAAAATGGGGTCAGGGTCACACGGCATGGTGACAGTTGCGTAGACCATAACCTGAACTGTCTGTATACCAAATATCAGATGCCTAGCTAATATACTTTTCCAGCAATTCATCGTCCACAAAAGTCTTACAAAAAAGTTTACGGCCTGAAAAAAGACCTAAGTTCACAGAGTCACTGGAGCGTGAAAATGGGGTCAGGGTCACACGGCATGGTGACAGTTGCGTAGACCATAACCTGAACTGTCTGTATACCAAATATCAGATGCCTAGCTAATATACTTTTCCAGCAATTCATCGTCCACAAAAGTCTTACAAAAAAGTTTACGGCCTGAAAAAAGACCTAAGTTCACAGAGTCACTGGAGCGTGAAAATGGGGTCAGGGTCACACGGCATGGTGACAGTTGCGTAGACCATAACCTGAACTGTCTGTATACCAAATATCAGATGCCTAGCTAATATACTTTTCCAGCAATTCATCGTCCACAAAAGTCTTACAAAAAAGTTTACGGCCTGAAAAAAGACCTAAGTTCACAGAGTCACTGGAGCGTGAAAAATGGGTCAGGGTCACACGGCATGGTGACAGTTGCGCAGACCATAACCTGAACTGTCTGTATACCAAATATCAGATGCCTAGCTATTATACTTTTCCAGCAATTCATTGTCCACAAAAGTCTTACAAAAAAGTTTACGACGCCGCCGCCGCCGCCGTCGCCGCCGCCGCCGGAAAGTAATACCTATGTCTCGCCTTCTGCGACTATTCGTCGCAGGCGAGACAAAAATGAAATATTAAATTTCGACCCCCTCACTTGATGCGAGAAAGTAATTTTAGACCCCCTCAATTTGGTATGAAAATTTTTTCTGACCCCCTCTAAAATCACCCAACCCCTCAGCTGATAAATAATGACTGTTCCCTTACTCAAAAATTGATCTATGTTGTTGCAAATGCAATTGTTTACCAAATATCATTGGTGAACCATTACTTGATCAAGAAAAAACATAAACATTTATAATTAGCCAAATGAGTATAAGATCTCAAATTTAAAGTCACTAGACTTCAGGAGCATACACTATAATATGTCCTTGAAATCAATCTGTACTAATGCTAATCATGCTAATGCAACTGCATACTTAATATCAATGGTGTACCATAACTGCTTCATGTTAAACAGACTTAAGAAAAAAGGTTAACGAAGGCCAAATCAGTATAAAATCACAAAGTCAGTAGACCATAACATCGCTGCATACCTATATATACATGTAGGTATAGTCACGACGTTAAACTCCCCAGTCAGACCATGACTGCAGGAGCATACAGATGAAATGCTCTTCAAACTGATCTGTACTGATGCAAATGCAACTGCATACCAAATATCATAGCTAGTTCACATAAAACAGACTTAAGCAAAAACTTTAACAAATGTGCCTACAACTAAGACAGAAATCATTATTTATCAGTTTAAGTTCTCAAAATTTCTAACCTTCAATATTCTCTACAAATATTAACAATTTGTCTAAAAGGTGACAGGATATATCATCATTTGGTTTCTTTTGATCTTCTATAAATGTTGATAAGGCCTTTGCACCTTCCTGGAAAATGTTTGTAAAACAGTGGAAGTCATTTTCTTCAGGTACTTCTGCATAACAACAAGCTGATTGAAATTCAACACCAATCCCGACCACGGCATCACAGCAAATCAATCTTAATGCACCTAGAGCACACGTGTCTGATTGAAGTAATTCATAGTTTCTTTTCAATTCCTTCATCATGCTGTTTTTTTGTGTTTGTTTTGGTTTCATTTTAACAAAGGGGTATAAAAAGTTCAGGGGACAGAAACGCACATTTACGGATATCTATATTGGTAATGTAAAAGGGGGAGTGTTTTTTTTTTTTCAGTGCCAAGTCTATTTGCTCTATTTGTGGCTCCTGCAGGGTTAAAAACGACCTGTGACCTGAGAGCTTTTTAAGGGCGACTTCCGACCTTCACTTCATAAAATCGACCTATGCCAAAAAACGACCTGCGACCTCCGCCAAAATATGCCTTTTAAAAGCGACCTCAGGCCCCTTTTAAAAGCGACCTTGCGACCTGAAGGGGGCACCTGCGGGAGCCCCCTATTTTGAACTTTTAATAAAATATGAAAAACATATTTGGATTTCTTAGACATCTAAAAAATTAGCTATTCTGTACTGAGGACCAAAAGGTGGGGTCTCCAACCACCTCTGGAACTTACTATATTTTCAACCATATGTAAAGCAAAATAGTGTCCTATGAAATGTCCACCCTGCCATACTTAACACTGAAAAATCTAGAGGACAAAATTTCATATCTCTTAAGCGTTTTATTCCATCCTTGGACTTCATCATAGGAGTGAATGCCACTCAAGACAATATTTCACTGGGACACTATTTTATGTTACAAATATACCAGGCAAAAGCTTCTGTGCAGTGTTCAGTTATAAGATGCTTAGGTTATCAGTTGCTGGTTTAGGAGCTTAATCACCCCACTTCTTAGATCCACTTATACATGTGTGCTTTAACAAACATGAAATGTGCAGTTCACTTTAGTTTTGACTTGAGCTCACATAGCTGATTGCAGTTTTAATGTTGCATGTTGTGGGATTTGCTTTTAATTGATTTTGTCTCGACCTTTTCAGACTTGACATTCCGATGTCCCATTGGTCATGTTGGTACCCTTATTCTTCTAAGTAACAATGTACTAGGTAAATAAACCATAGTTCTAAGAAGTGGTCCAAATGCACAAATATCACCAAAAAGGAGACAGCCGAAAAAATGTTTGAGCTTTCTACAATAACATCCATATACTTCTTAAGACTAATACTCTATTCCACCAATGTTGTGCCATTTACAGTTGTTCAAGAATTCAAGAAAAACATTGTTGTCTCTTAGATAGCAAACAACATATCAATACATTATTTTCAAACAAATTTTAAGAATCTTCAGTTGTGATTGTGTTTTCCCTTCAGTTGAAAAGCCTTGGCTAACATATGACATAAGGGTGTTTATAGTTGTGACTATAGAGTAGAAAACTCTGTAGCAACTGTTAAACATGACACGCTATGTGCCATGGGTCGTCCAGCCCATGACACACCACCACCAGAATTGGATGGTCCAGTTATAGTTGAACTGGAGAAAGGAACAGTCTCCCACCATATGACGGTTCTTGAGAGAATTTGGGAGTCTGAGACAAAGCTTAAAATATTCAAATCTTTTGTTTTTATAATTTTATTGATGGTTTGTTGGCATGACATATACACACCAACACATAACATTTTAATAACAATATAGATATCACTATAACATGATCTCAATTGTCTCCCCTTGTATCAATGAAACAATTTTATCACATAATCAAATGCAGTACAGGAATTTAATTATTCAAAATAAATTATAGACACAAAATGTTATTTATTTCAAATATCAACTAGCTTAGTTTTCATGATGAAAAATTGTCATTATGCATGCATTATTAAGTGTCGTGAAAGTTTGAAATTTTGGAAGTATTGCTAAAATTAGGACGTCAAATAAATCAAATTCTTAAAATATTGAATAAAAGAGCAAACAAAATCAAAAGAGGGTTTTTATCATTTATATTAAATACTGTAGATTCATTCGTGGGTACCAATTTTCGTAGTTTGATAAAAAAGGATAAGCTTGTGGATTCTAAAATTCTTGGTTTTGAAGACTGCAGTATACAGATCAATGTTAAATTTCCTTTTTTGTGGGGTATCAATTTTTGTGGGTACAAGCCAACCATGAAAACCATGCAAATTGATACTCCACAAATAATAATGAAATCACAGTACCAGGGCAGAAAAGTTTGTTCTTTTAATTAAGGAATGACAATAATTACAATAAGATAATATTTCATTCATAGTAAATGATGCTAATGATATATGGGCAGATAAACATAGATGGTCCCATGAAAGTGAACTACCCCAATAAGACATATAGATTCCAGATCCTTATTCTAACACTATTATTGGATCTTTGGTTTGGCATGTTTTTTAAGGAATCTCATATCTGTTTATTATAATTAACAATAAAAACAGAAAATGAAAATGACATCTTGGAGGGTGACATAATTTTGTTCTTAAATATCAGAAGATTAAATAAGTTTGAAAAAAAAACATTTCTTCTTTTTACATTGGCATCTGCCATTATAAATAAATTGTTAAGGAATTTCACTTTTGTTTTCAACTTTCTTTGTAAATACATAAATAAAGAAAGATCATCTTAGTTACACAATCCAAAAATTATCCATTCAAATATGGTTGCTTTACATTTTGTTAAATTTTCACATTTTACTTTTATTGAATGGAAAATAGTGACAAGTATTTAAATACAAACCTATGCTTTAATAAGATGGCATAAATATAAATAAATATTACTTTTCGTAAATAAATTAAAATTATTTACTGTTTATTCTAAACAGACAACTCATTTTTGTAATGATATAAATGACATTATGAAATAGTACAATATGGGTTCCATTTCCAATGGAGAAGTCAATATTTGGTAATTGCACTTTTAAGATGACTAAATCATTTACAAAGATAAAAATTTCCATGATAAAAGATGTAACACATAAAACATTAGCATTTATAAAGGAAAAAGAAATGATTGAAATAACATGGTAAAATAAATCATACGTCTGAAAGATCTCACAAAGTTTGATTACTATATATACTGTTTCATAATACTCCATATAATTTCTCAAGTAAAAATAAATATTATCTTCAGTTTTAAAACTTAATTTGAGGAATTTGCTAATCAATTTTTAACCAAGATCATGTGTCATTTATAGAAAAAGAGACAGAATTCTGAAAATAAGTACCAAAGTAAAAAAAAAACACAAAAAAAAAACAAACAAACAAAAAAATCCTTTCAAATGATGGCTTTGCCGCATATGAAATCAATGTCTTCCTCCCAAGTAACAATAAATAAAATCTTTATCAAATTGTTTATGCCATAAAAACAACAAATACTATAAAAAATACAATTAAAACAGCAAATATTTTTATCATCAACCATCGATTTGATGACACCGATTGAAAGTATTTTAAAATTTCACCATGTGCTGCTTCAATGTTCATTTCTGTGTCTTCAACGTTTGTATCAATTCTGAAAAAAATAGATAACTGTGATAAATAAAAAATACACAATATATGAAAATATTAATACACTACAAATTTATGTAAACTTTTTAAAAAACATAGTCTGTGGCGGTCCAGAAATTTTCAAACGAGGGGGCGCGCAATTATAAAAAAACTTCTGGGACCTCTTGTTTCATACAGTTCTTAACCAAATTTTTCTGTCAAACGTGGGGGTGCTCACCCGGTACGCCAGTCCTACATCCGCCTTTGATAGTCTGTTTAAAACCATATCCATAACAAATCACACTTGGAATATAAAGAGCAAGTTCACAAAAAGTTAACTCTTATATTGGAAAAAGTCCATTTATCTCCCTTGAATGATAGCCTAGAGCATTTCATTAATTGCACATCTCTATAATTATGATATACTTCCTTCATTTTAAGTTTTATCAAAATCCATCAAGTATTTAAGGAGAAGTTGTACTTACAATATCAGGACAAAAGGACAGACAGATCTTTAAAACAGTGTATGTCCTGAATTGAAAAGCCATGAAGACTTATAATTGAAAAGAAAAGAATATGGGGTAAAAATACACCCTCAACACTTTGATTGATTGATTTTTGTTTGCTTAATGTCCCGTCAGCAATATTTCAGCCATAATCGGGACATCCCCTAAGACTTTTAAAGGATTTATATTTATTTTTCAGAGAAAAATTTTGACCATTTAAATACAAAGAACACAAACACAAGACCCTTTGCCTTACAAACTTAAAGCCTTACCTTTGCACCATTTCCTCTTGGTCTTTGACCATGTGAGCTAGCTGTGAGAATATAGACCCTAATTCTACAATCGTTGATTCTATACTCTGCATTGTATTGGCTCTGTCTGTTATGTAATCATCCTTTAAAAGATATTGATATTGAGGCTTTGAATGACTTATATGAAACAAGCATATAATTTTACTTGATTTCTAGGCACTATTTTGTATTATGTTTAAATTGATGTTAGATTTTGAACATAAAGCCAATTTTCGGTTTCTTCACTTTAATGTGGTAATAAAACAAATGCACAGAAAACAGTGTCATTGACTGGTCCATAATTGACTTTCCCTAAATAATTACAGACAATAAAATGGTTTTTTTTAAATGTTACGAGTCACCTTGATGTAAGTAAGGAATTATGTAAATGATTTTTGTACATCATTAGATTATATCCATGTTCTCAGATTCATAGATGTTTATAAAATGCTATTTTCTAGAACTTTTCCCAAATGCTTGCAGATATACAAATGATGTTGGGTATTTGAATAATCAGTATGGAGATACAGATGATGTTTGGTATTTGAGTAATCAGTATGGAGATACAGATGATGTTTGGTATTTGAGTATTCAGTATGGAGATACAGGCGATGTTTGGTATTTGAGTAATCAGTATGGAGATACAGATGATCTTTGGTATTTGAGTTATCAGTATGGAGATACAGATGATGTTTCGTATTTGAGTATAAATCAGTATGGAGATACAGATAAAATTTTGTTAATCTACACTGAATGATATGACTCAATATTATATTGCTTTTTAGATTATATATTTTTCTAAGCCAGGAATCTTTGTCAAAGCTAATGTTTGTATCTATTATCTTGACATGTATGTATGTCCGAAGAGTGTTTCTTTGATAATTTTAGGACTGATTTGAATCATATGCATTATCCTGATCTAGAATCAATTGCAGACCAGTAATCACTGAGTACAGGTCATCTAAGGCAGCTAGCTGTTTTTAGTTTGAGAATTTTAAATTGCCATTTACTTATGTAGGTTGTGCCACATACACTTATTTTCACATCTTATTATCTTTAATAATAATTTGTAATCACCTGTTGGTCTATGAGTTGTTGCTGTTGTTGGTGATTCATAGACATGCCGTCCATATTTAAAACAACATCCCCACCACCCGTGGCTCCACCATAGGCTGCTTCATCTTCAAATAATACTGACTTCTCTACAAGTAAGGTATGTAGGGTTTAGTTCATTCTTTCCATTTAAGACATTGGGAGAGATATTCAAAATATAAGCAGATTTTGTAGATAATTGTTTTGATCAATAATAGATTTTGTGTTGTCTAAGCTGAGCATTTCACTTTCCTGTTTGTGTCTAATAACAAATCTGTTTTGTACTACCAGCAGAGTTTTCAACCGAACATCTATTCAATATGCCATTTGTATTTTTTTTAAACTAACAACAAAAGAAAGAGTTTTTAATACGTGTATATATTGTAATCAAATGAAAATATAATTTCACAAAAAATAAATTGTCCAATTCCTTTCACTTTTTTAATTGATCTCAAGTAAAATAGAAAACTTCCTTTCTATGTGAGATTAAATTTTCAGAATGAAAATCAAGTTGAACATACAGAAGCACCAATGAAAGACACATCAAAACATATTATTAAATACATTTTACCTTGATTTCTCAAAGGTGAAGGTGCCATGGCACTTGACTGTGAGAACTGCTCTCTTCGAGATTTTTGGTGTTTTAAATTCTGAAATTAGAAAACAGTTTTAACAATTAATTATAACATTTGAATAAATTTTCTTCTTCAGTTAGTTAAATAAATGAAGTTTTTTTTATATATTTTATTACAAACAACAGTGTTCTCCCCAGAAAATTTTGATAGCACTGTGGTAACGTGTGGCGAGAATTTCGAACATGGGATTTTCAGCGGCATTATTTCATGGGTTTTCAAATAGCAATGTAATCTAAGAAATAATTTATCTATTTGTATCTGTATGTTTTAATAAATGTATAATAAGAACTATTCTGTAGCTATTAAACAAGTAATTCTTATACAGTATATATGTTCGAATGCTGTGGGTATCTCTATATTGGGAATACATTCAGTGTTGCATCATTTTAGCAGTTGAATGATCATCATTCCTCTAAATTAGAGCTTAAGATTAAATTACAGCACATTTTATCACTACTTAATAATTGATCAGATGTTTGAAGAAGTGTAGTTTTTAAAACAAACATCCAAAAAAGATTATTGTTTTTAAAAGAAAAAGAAAACTGGCTTTTGATAAACTTAAATAATAATTTATAATTGTAAGTAGAACATGTTTTGGTATAAATATGAGTTATTAGCTTAAACAAGAGTTAACACTAAAGTATGTCTCGCCTGCCGGCACCATCAGAAACAATTATTCTTTCTTACTTCCACTATATTTTGAATTTACATGGATTTTCAGTTTCTGAGATCAAAAGATGTTTATAGAACTTAAACATTGCAAATATATGCAATAAAAATAATCAAAGTCACTCAACCGGAAAATCAAGGTCAAGGTCAAAAGATGGGGATGCAACTGTGCTAAGCTACTACTGGGGCATATGTATACCAAGTTTCATCAATCTAGGACCTATAGTTCTTGAGATATGGAGGTGCTCGCAAAACTTTTCCATTGCTATTATATGTTTTGAAAATTGTCAAAGTCACTCAACCAAAAAATCAAGGTCAAGGTCAAAAGATGGGGATGCATCTGTGGTAAGCTATTACTGGGGCATATGCATACCAAGTTTCATCAACCTAGGACCTATAGTTCTTGAGATATGGAGGTGCTCGCAAAACTTTTCCATTGCTATTATATGTATTGAAAATTGTCAAAGTCACTCAACCGGAAAATCAAGGTCAAGGTCAAAAGATGGGGATGAAACTGAGCTAAGCTACTACTGGGGCATATGCATACCAAGTTTCATCAACCTAGGACCTATAGTTCTTGAGATATGGAGGTGCTCACAAAACTTTTTCATTGCTATTATATGTATTGAAAATTGTCAAAGTCATTCAACCGGAAAATCAAGGTCAAGGTCAAAAGATGGGGATGCAACTGTGCTAAGCTACTACTGGGGCATATGCATACCAAGTTTTATCAACCCAGGACCTATAGTTCTTGAGATATCGAGGTGCTCATAAAACTTTTCCAAAAAGTTAACGCCGCCGTCGCCGCCGCCGGTAAAGTAACACCTATGTCCCGCTCTGCTTCGCAGGCGAGACAAAAATGCAAATAAATTATTTTTAGGGGAAGTAACTCTGTACCTATATGGTCATGAATAAATATTTCTAAAAATCGATTTTTTGTGTGGCTTTCAATCTACAAATTTAGTCTTAAAACAAGAATATATTCCAAAATTCAAACAGTTCTAATCATAATGATAGTTAATTGTGACATTTAAATTATTATACAAGATTTTACAATGGGATAAGAGATTATCTCATGATTGATTGCCGACGGCAAAATCTTTTGAAGTCTCGATGTTCACTGGCCTGGCTTGGGGGCTAATTATGACAAGTTTATGGCTTCCTTTGTTAATTATCCGAGTTAATCCCTTAAATAAACAGTTTAACAATCAAGGCAAGTGAAGAACTGATGAAAACCAAATGAGATTTTAAAAATATTGGACAAAAAACTAAAGTTGAAGAAACTAGAAAATGTGTCTATGAGCCACAGGATGGCCCTCCCGTTCTTGAAATATCATTGATCCTCAATGTTTATTACCTGGGATACGTGAAATATTATTGACCCCTAACATGTAGTATTCAAGATATGGACCTTAACCAAGAACTTAACCAAAGTCATTCATGCGTAAAATATAGGTCACAGTCACCTCATTTCTAGTGGGTGGTGTCACCTTACCTAAGACACATCTAGTAGTGAAATATCATTGACCCCCAACATCTAGTATCCAAGTTATGGACCTTAACCAAGAACTTAACCGAAGTCGTTCATGCATAAAATATAGATCACAGTGACCTAATTTTTATTGGGTGGTGTTATGTTATCCAAGACACAGCTAGTGGTGAAATACCATTGACCATCAACATGTAGTATCTGAGATATGGACCTTAACCAAAAACTTAACCAAAGTCATTCATGCATAAAATATAGGTCACAGTGACCTAATTTCTATTAGGTGGTGTCAACTTGCCTAAGACACATCTAGTGGTGAAATATCATTGACCCCCAACATCTAGTATCCAAGTTGTGGACCTTAACCAAGAACTTAACCGAAGTCGTTCATGCATAAAATATAGGTCACAGTGACCTAATTTCTAGTGGGTGGTGTAGCCCTACCCGAGACCCATCTGGTGGTGAAATATCATTGACCCCCAACATCTAGTATCCTAGTAATGGACCTTAACCAAGAACTTAACCAAAGTCATTCATGCGTAAAATATAGGTCACAGTCACCTAATTTCTATTGGGTGGTGTCACCTTACCTAAGACACATCTAGTAGTGAAATATCATTGACCCCCAACATCTAATATCTAAGTTATGGACCTTAACCAAGAACTTAACCGAGGTCGTTCATGCATAAAATATAGGTCACAGTGACCTAATTTCTAGTGGGTGGTGTAGCCCTACCCAAGACCCATCTGGTGGTGAAATATCATTGACCCCCAACATCTAGTATCCGAGTAATGGACCTTAACCAAGAACTTAACCAAAGTGTTACGGACGGACGTACGGACGTACGGGACGTACGGACGGACGGACAAGGGTAAAACTATATGTCCGATCCACATACGTGGTCGGGCCATAAAAAGATAGCACCGCGGCAATAACTGATAGCACCGCGGTAACGTTAATAGCACCGCGGCCCAAAATTATAGCACCGCGGGCCCACGGTGCTATAATGGCCTGGGGAGAACACTGAACAAGGAATCTGTGAGCCACTGCTCACTCAGAATACTGTAGAAGCAGAAATATTTGTGGGGGATTTAATTTCGTTTATTTTGTGGGTAGGAGAAATCCACGAAATTAAATCCCCACGAATTTAGAATATAAGTGGATGAGTGTATACCAAAATTAAATATCCACTAAAATTTGTCCCCTCCAATTCAGTTTTGTGCTCAGAACCACGAAAATAAATGATTATACAGTACATCCTGTTTTCAAAATCAAAAATCCTATCCTAAAAATAATAAAAGTACAATTTACTTAGAATGCATACCTAATATCTATAGTTGCTGAGAGAGTATTGAAGAAAAAATTTATGTCGAGCTTTAAATTGTGGAAAATTTCCAGTAAACAAGAAGTACATTTGCAGCAGACATGAATCAAATTGTCTCAAATTCTCTCTTGGTGAATTGAACTTTTATTGATTTGATTTTGAAAGTGTGTTATTATTTTTTGTGCTTTGTACAAGATAAACAATAGGGGGAAGGTTGGGCCCAAAAAAATAGTTTAACCCCGCCACATATTTAATATGTGCCTGTCCTAAGCCAGGAATCTTTGACAAAGCCGTTGTTTGTATCTGTCATCTTTATGTTGTTTGTTCTATGTTTTAGTGTGTGTTAGCTTTGATGGAGATTGTCAATAGGGGGAAGGTTTGGGCCCACAAAACTAGTTTAACCCCGCCACATTTTATGTGTGCCTGTCCTAAGCCAGGAATCCTTGTCAAAGCTTTTGTTTGTCCTTGTCTACTATCTGTTTTTTTTGTTTTATGTCCAGAAATGGGTCTTTCTTTGATATTCTAGGGATTTGTTTGAATCTTATGTATTGTATTTTTAGTCTTTGGCCAATGCAAGACGGCGAGCAGTGACCTCTGGTCATGTTGAAGACTGCTGGCTGTTTTCCGTTGTGATTTTTAAATTGCTGTTTCTTTAATGTTGGTTGTGTCGCATACACTTATTCCACATCTCTTTATCGTCTATTAATATTCTTAACACTCTTACCTCTGTTCTAACTTCAAGAACACCTTTAAAATCGTTTGACATATTGGCCAACTTTGACTGAAAAAGAAAAACAAAATTTAAATCAACATGTGAAATGTAAGCATTACTCACCTGCTTAAATATCAAAATACAATGCTAATATTTTTTGGGAAGACTTACATGTATGCATGCACACATCAAGTTATAAAGCAGATGGTGTTTGTTATGAGTTCCAAGGTAAATTTCAGACCATTCAGCAATTTACTTTCAAAATAATGCATACTGGAAGATATTGTAAACATTGTAAATATTTAACAATTAAAGTATGTAAACCCAATACGCAACTTTGCATTAGGAATGCTTGCACCTATAGAGGTCTTAATTTTCTATGTATTGAAATTGTTACTGTGGATTCATTTATTTTCATGGGTACCAATTTTCATGGTTTGGTGAAAAAGAATCAGTTCTTGGATTCTTAAATTTGTGGTTCTTTATTCTGCAGCATACACACCAATGTTAAATTTCCTTTTCATGGGATATCAAATTTTGTGGTTCAAGGCTACCCACGAAAACCACGAAAATTGATACCCCACAAAACCACAGTATTTCAACTTTCAGATATCCTTGTAACTGGATGAATCCCAAGCTTTTCTTAATTAAGCAGTACCTGTAGAGCCACAACAACAGTGTTGGAATGTGTCTGTTGGTGTTTACCATTCTGTTGTTTATGGTGTTGTACAAACTGTTGTAGCCTGGCAATTTGTTTGTTTAAACTGTCAATGTCTTGTTTTATAATGTACGTTAATTCTTGTATCTCAACTGGTTTGTCATCAAATAAAGATTTTCTTTTTGCCACTGCAATAAAATAAACAAGGTTATTTTCATTAATCTATATACGTTGTAATGTAATTTATTTATTTTTTTCTACACATGTAACAAAAAATTCTAGTTTTGTTAAACTCATTTTTAGGCAGTTTTTCATCTTTTTATATATTTTGCTGTTGAACCAAGCTAATTTCATAATACATTTATAAAAAACAATTACTGGTTTTCTTGGTTATTTTTAATATTATATGTGATTGTTCTGTCATGAATACTTATTCAACTTTTGATTTCATGTCATAAACTTGTAGAAACTTGTAAACTACACATATCTTTTTTTGCATTCTAAAGTCAGTTTGGCTAAGAAAACTGAGGCTACAGAATTTTAACTAAGGTCATGATATCAAGAATTTTTTCATACCAGCTTTAAGTGATAAATTATAAAAATCTAGCATTTGGTCATGACACCAATATTTTATTTCATACCATGCTAAGTAAACATTAAAAATTAAGATAATGAAGGAACTTACAAATGGTCAATTTTTCCAATTTTGCAAATGTATTTGCAAGATCTCGTCCGATTCTCCTGAAAAGACAAATTATGGTTCAATAATTAGACAGTTCTTACAATGCAAGAAGTTATAACAAGAAAGTGAAAATTGGTGCAAGACGTGTGTTAATTTTCACTCTGTTTAGCTTTACACTGCTGCATTGATGTTTTTAATTTGATTTTGATTAAGTATGTATTGACAACAAACAAATGCAGGACCTTTTACCAAGAAAATCAAAATGGTTTTAGGTTAGTTAAGCTACCATGTCAAATATTATAAATGTCTGTTGAAAAAACATGACCAAGATTGATTCATATGACCAATATTTATTTCCATTTTAATTTATTGTAACCTCTTATATCATACTTTTGTACCAAAAATAAAACCATAGAATCTGAATATATGTATTAGCTTGTCAGCTTTTGCAATTTTTCCCTTTGCAAGATTATTTATACCCAGAAATTGTTACAATTCAAAAAGATGCTAAGATACAAATGATAATTTAAAGTTTTTTTACATAATACAAAAAAAAAATATTTGCAACATCTTTCAAGATGTGATAACTGCACATATAAAGTAAATACACAAACATAATCGGAAATCCCATTACTATTTTTTTATTACAACAAAATGCAATGACAAACTGTTTCAAAGTACCAGACATCATTAGACATCACAGTCAACAAATGTCTTCTCAAAGGAGTATGTTCGGAAAGGGCCAAAAACGGCCCTAAACAGTGTTCTCCTTTTTTCAAAAAGGAAAGGTGGGTGTTTTGAAAAACCACTTACCAACCGGGTTTTTTCTACTGCTTAACCCTTATCAACCAGGTATTTTTCAGAGGCCAATCTAGAGGGAAGTTCCGGGGGTCTGGGTTCCTTTTTTGGTGCCAAAATTTATGATTTCATGCAAACTGTTGGCAAAGTTTGTCACATTAGATTTGGACCCCCCTTTGTTCTGAGGACACCCCGTTTAAAAAAAATTCTGGGTCTGCCCCTGAAACCCTTTATAAGAGAGAGTGATTGTTTTAATAAAACCATAAAATGCACAGTATACAAACAACGATACAGTAACAAGTGTGGCCACTAAAAGTATGTCTCGCCTGCCGGCACCATCGCTAAAATCAACTACCTAAGCTTTCATTTCTTTATATAAACACAAAAAGTGTCAGTATACCTAATAACAGATGCCTAGTTATTATACTATTCAAGCAATCCATTGTCCACACAAGTATTACAAAAAGTTTTCTGTCTGAAAAAAAAACCTAATTTCACAGAGTCACTGGAGCATAAAAATGGGGTCATGGTCACATGGCATGGTGACAGTTGCGTTGTCCATAACCGCAACTGTCTGTTTACCCAATATCAGATGCCTAGCTATTATAACTTTCCAGCAATTCATCTTCCATAAAAGTCTTACAAAAAAGTTTTTCGGCCTGAAAAAGACCTAAGTTCACAGAGTCACTGGAGCGTGAAAATGGGGTCAGGGTCACACGGCATGGGGACAGTTGCATGGACCATAACCTAAACTGTCTGTATACTAAATATCAGATGCCTAGCTAATATACTTTTCAAGCAATTCATCGTCCACAAAAGTCTTACAAAAAAGTTTACGGCCTGAAAAAAGACCTAAGTTCACAGAGTCACTGGAGCGTGAAAATGGGGTCAGGGTCAAACGGCATGGTGACAGTTGCGTAGACCATAACCTGAACTGTCTGTATACCAAATATCAGATGCCTAGCTATTATACTTTTCAAGCAATTCATCGTCCACAAAAGTCTTACAAAAAAGTTTACGGCCTGAAAAAAGACCTAAGTTCACAGAGTCACTGGAGCGTGAAAATGGGGTCAGGGTCAAACAGCATGGTGACAGTTGCGTAGACCATAACCTGAACTGTCTGTATACCAAATATCAGATGCCTAGCTATTATACTTTTCAAGCAATTCATCGTCCACAAAAGTCTTACAAAAAAGTTTACGGCCTGAAAAAAGACCTAAGTTCACAGAGTCACTGGAGCGTGAAAATGGGGTCAGGGTCAAACGGCATGGTGACAGTTGCGTAGACCATAACCTGAACTGTCTGTATACCAAATATCAGATGCCTAGCTATTATACTTTTCAAGCAATTCATTGTCCACAAAAGTCTTACAAAAAAGTTTACGCCGCCGCCGTCGCCGCCGCCGGAAAGTAATACCTATGTCTCGCCTTCCGCGACTATTCGTCGCAGGCGAGACAAAAATAGTCTGAATTAAATCTAGGCTTTGGGCTATAGTTATCTTTCTTTTCCTTTTAGTTAGCCAATATTCTAATTTTCCCGCCAAAAAGTCACATGATCACAGCTCAAATGTAAACAAACACACTTGATCCTTCATTAGCATTGCAGGAGTTTTGTCAGCAAATATTCAAACTATATTGAATGTTTTATGTTCTTTTTGTGGATTAAACTATTTCTAAGTTGAAGGTAAATATCAATATTCTTTTTCTTTCAATAAAACCTTTGAATAGGCCACATGGATGCATGTCGTTCTGGACCACGTGCCAGCCATTTTGTATTTACATTTTCTCCATTTTTGATTGGATAATAAGAAATTTACATACAATAAATTATTCTTAGCACCTCCTGTTTTACCTTGTCGGCAAATTTCTTTTATGTTTGCTGGTCACCTATCGAACTGTGGTTTTAATTGGCTTGGGTTATATAAGTGTCACTTAATGTCTTCATTTAATTAGTAACAAAAGACCTAATTAAACATGGAATTTTTTGAAAATTGCCAACCACCTTACCAAAAGGAAAGGTGGTCGGCTCTGGAAAAAAGGTGGTCGGCACACCCGGCTTAAATGGCGAATGGAGAACACTGCTAAATTTCAAATTCTAGACAGCTACAAAAAAATGCTGCTAGAATGTTCCTAAGATCCTATTCTTTATAAAATGTCAAAAATTGTGCATGAATTGTTTACTTTCCTGAACAAAAGAGACCTTTAAAGTTAGTGAACTTTTTTAGAAATCGCTACTTTTGACATATTTAGCCTCTTTTTCTGTAAAAAATGATGAATATAATATTGGCCGCATATTCTGACCAAAATGATTTTTTGGTTAAAATATTTACTTTCAATTAATATATTAATAACCTAAAATCTATGTTGGTCAGAGCATGCGGCCACTTTTGGTTTTGGCAAAATAGTGGTGAAAATGGGTAAAAAATCGACAAAAATGAAGATTTTCCTAATTTTTCTATTATTTAGGGTGTCATCGAAGGAAACAGCACGATTCTATCGCTAAAAAACTATTATAATAGTTTAAAATAGGTATTCTGTGAGTAATTTCCAAGGCATTCATTTAGATTTCTGGAACATGAAAAATCAGCCAAATTACAGGGCCAAATATAGGCCTTTGTGAACACTCCTTTGCAGTCTTCAATCATAATTGTAAACAATCCTATGTTAATTTTTGTCAAATAGGTAATGCTATGTGTTTATATTTATTTGTACAAAGCCGCTTTTTTTCTTTTGCAGATTTTTAATTTTCATTAGCCTGTGAAGATTGTGGCACATTCATTTTTTCATAATTTCAATATTTGTAATTGTTATCTATTAATACAATGTACTTGTTTGATGTCTCTTTCAATCAATAAGTATTATTGGCTATTAACTACTATATATATATAAATTACTTTGCTATCTGTGTGAATTCACTTCTCTGTCGAAGAGGATTGTTAGGTCTTTGTATTGCTCCATTTAGCTAACAAAATGAAAAAAGCAAGTTTGAAAATTATTTCACCATCATGGTTTACACTATAGAAAATACTACATGAAGATACATTGCACTATCCCAAATTTCCACTTTAGCTTTATAAATGAGATTTTTTTTTCTTCCTTTTTTGTTTTGGCTAAATTAACTAAGACACTGTTTTAAGGGAAGAACTAAAATTACATTTTGAATAATTTAGAAACAATCATGAACTTCATTAAATAGATCTTAATGAAATAAAACTGGATTGTGGTTTTTGTATAATACATGTAGTACTACCGGTAGTACAGACTGTGCCACATTGATTTGGAATGTGCCGGACATTTGGTCTGACAATGTATAATTCCTTGCCGGGCCAACCAAAACTTTGTTGGACCAAAATTTTACCTAAAGTTACAACTGAATTTTTTCCGGTCAGGTCTGTCAGTCAGACAGCATTTGAGAAAGACTGGTAGCATGTAAAAATTATAATAGAAATTGATCTAATGAAAGTAATGGTGATACCATACCTGACTAGTCTGTAGAACTTTACATGCTGACAAAAATTCTCCTGTACGATCACGACATGACATTTCTGGCTCAACAATGGTTTTTGTAGTTCCTTGATCTGGGGAAGAACTTATGTATGTTCTACTACTATGTTGTACAAAACTGTTTTCTTGACGAGATTCAGAACCTGAGTTATTTCTCCTACGTCTTGCTATCATTTGACAACATTAACAGTATTACTATCTTTTAAGTCTTTATATATCCTGTAAAATAAAAATGTACAAAAAACTACAATGTATAAAAAATAAATAAATCTCTATCTATTTAATATTCATGTTTAGACAACAAGACCAATTTCACATAAAATAATGAGATGATTTTGTAGAATTACATGTAAAGTATAAAACTAGTAAAAGTAGCAGTAAAATCTGTACTTTGAAAATAATGTGTTTGTGTTCATAATCAAAGTGCTTAACAAACATAATAGCTGTAAGAACATCCTTTTTCACAAATGTAAGGTCCTTTCAGATCTTAAACTTGTTTCTTACATAAGTCCCTGTATCCTCTTATTGTGTTGTTTTAAAGTATTATCATGATTAATTTACAATTGCTGAACCTTACTTGTACCAAGGAAGAAGGTGGTTGACCATTTGAGAGCCATTATACAATAAAATTATTCCCTGTGTGGATGTCCAATAGCAAATAATGAGATGTAGAATAAGTGTATGCGACACAGCTCACATAACAAGCGGTAATTTTGAAAAACCACAATAAACAACAGCGAGCAGCCTTCAACAAAGCCAGTAAGCGCTGCTCGCCATTCTGCAATAGGCCCATGGCTTAAATAAAATGCATATAAGCATTTTTTTCTCACTTTAACTCAAGCTCCAAACTTTGTTGTTGAATACATTGAAAATGTATGAATTTGTGTTCACATATCTGAATATCTACACGTATGGCCAGAGGTTTAATAATATACTGAATCTTTCATTGCTTGGTTTTATATCAATCTTTTTTCCCTGATCACTTCCACATGTTCCATGTGTTTACAAAGAACTTAGCTATTATAAAAGTACAGGAGATCCCAACTCAATTTATATTTAAAGTATAAAAAAATATAACTAAGCAGTCTTTTCCTTTGAAAATTTACCTTCCAAAAATATTTCCAAATACAAGATATCAAATGGAATTACCTGGGTTTATTAGGCTACATGTGTACCTGTAAAACGTGACACTGTTTAAGTGTAGTTACGATAACGTAACCCTCCCTTTGATTCTCTCTGTGAAGGTAACAATAATCACCCACTGATTTTGACATCAACAGTTAAGTACACACTTCCACTAATCTTTATTTTTTTTTATTTCAAGATCAGAATTTCAATTATGTTTCAATAGGCCTTTTCACAGTTATTGGAGCCATATTGGATAGGGGGCAAAAATACAGAAAAATGTCATAAAAACAGCCTTATTGCTTAAGCAAAACACATATATTACCCGATTATGTATATTATTCTCCCCTCCTTTCCGAAAATTTGCACCCTATCCAATATGGCGCAGATAACCGTGAAAGGGTCTATTTATTAACACTCTTCACGGTACTTTTTGAAGCATAAGCCCGAAAATTATTATTTCTAAATTTTTTTTATACATATATTTTTCCATATTTTAAATAAATTCTACTGGTCCGAAAGCTATTTTACTGGCCAGGGCTGTTTGACTTGTGGCTAAATTTGAAGAATGTATTACTTGCAAGTTATTAAACCTTCATTACATTGTAAGTTAATGTGATGATCGATTATTTATACTAAGCTAATAATAGATGGCTCCTGTCATAAATAGCATTTTCCAGCACAGCCACAATTGGTTTGACAATGATGCGTTGAATGTAATGGGTGGGAATCGTAACCCAAAAGCCAAACAGCAGTAAAGGAGTGAGGATAATTTACGTTATATATCCCAAGACATAACTATGGTTTAGCGATAAGTGTAGTGGTTTAGATGCACCATCAAATCAAATAGAATATTGTTATTACCTTCATTGAAACAAGGAAGACTGAGAGTTTAATTTATTTTTTATTAATTAAAGAGATATGATATTTATTTGATTATTAAAAGGTGGATGTTAAAAGGTAGACAGTCCAAAATATCTGTTTTGGAAAAAGAAACTTTATCAGTTACTTATACAGATAACTTGATATCACAATGAAATCGACTTTTCAAACTACTAAAATAACAGTGTTTTACTGATGTGGAATTAGTCTTACACAAACAATTCAAAATCTACCACAAATGTCAAATTTTTTCGGTGTTTTGCTTCTCTCCACGACTCAAAATAATCGTCACATCCGTTATTGTGACGCAAGCGCACCTGTTAAGAGGGATTATGGGTAAGATCCGGCATTTGGTCCTCGCACCGCGAACAGAACGGACGTAAAAAAATATCGTCCGATATTATTTCTCCTATTTGCATCTGTGTTTCACAGTTTGCTTGCAATAACTGAGAAAATGTCTCCTGCAATTTCAAATGAAGACACAGATTTTTCTGGTTGGTATAAAATGATATATATTGTGCATAAATGAGAAGAAAATGATTTTTAAAACAGCTGATTTATATAAATATTGAGTTATTGCCCTTGATTCGTCTGCTTTTTAAATGTGTAACATTTTTGACATAGATTATTGATGTCAAGTAATATGATTTAGGCATTGCCTAGCTGCAAGCACAGCATAATTATTCAATTTGCTTCATTTAATAAGAAAAAAAAGAGAAAGAAATTGTTTAAACTTGATATTTTTCACAAATCTAGTTAAAACCGTATCTTGTGTTTTTGTCCACTACATTACAGCAATTGCATTAACTTGTATTTTTTGTCACTTTGTTGCCGCATGCGAAATTTTCTAACATCAATGATTGGCTATACATAAAATAACGATTTGAGAACAAATGATATCAGCTCATTAAATATCTTATCAAAAATCTTCGTGAGCAATTTCAGATAGTTTCATTGTATTTTCGCTGTTTATGGGTGCAGGTACAGGTAAATGTGTAGAAAATGGTATGGGTACAGGTAACCCATTTTAGACACCACCTATAAAGTATGCATCAAATCTTATTTAGGTGAGATTTCAGCAAGTTGCCAATCTATTCTATTATACAGTAACAGGTTAATACAGGACTTCAGTTGATCGACCTATGTCGAAAAAAAATTTGGCTGGTGGGAAACTTTTGTTTATTATTTTCACCTACATGTATGCTATGACAAATTTTAAAATTAAATAAATTACCATCCATAAAGTTGGGGGGGCATTGGGTGGGGATAAGAATATACATGTGATATTTATTTGATATGACCTTTACATTGAAAGTCTTCAAATTAATACAAATTGAATTAACAAATGTTTAAAGACGTAGAACCTACAATAATAATTCTAAATTGTATCAATTTCGCAATTTTCAAAAAATGAATGAAATACTATGTTGTCCATAAAAAATATTGTTTCTGGCCATATAGCTTTCAGGTCTGTTTTTCTGTATGTCCGTCTTTGGTTTGTCCTAAATGTTGCGAGATGGGCCATCATGTGTGTTGGACATATTCTTGTTAAAGACTGTAATAAGTGAAAGGCCATCAAGCAGCATTAACTCGATCTCAAGAAAATCTTGTGCGGAGAAGCTTTCTTGCAAGGCCCTTAAATGTTAAAACTACCAACACCACATTTTCTATTCAAGAAAATGAGATACATGTATGAAGTAAGTGTAGATGACACAACGTACATAAATCATCTGCAATTTGAAAATCAAATATGGAAAACAGTCAGCGGTCTTTAATGTGACAAGTGGTCGCTGCCCCTCCCTTGTCTTTCATTGGTCCTAGAAACTTCAGGATGGTCTAGATCTTTAGTTTACATGTAAAAGTGACTTAATACAGTGTGAATGTATTATTGAAACATTTTTAGTGAAAGACTCCATAGAGAAAACCTTAAAGGAGAGAATCATGATATTTGATGGAGGCATGGGAACAATGATCCAACAACATCGGTTTGAAGAGGAGGACTTCAGAGGGACAGCTTTTGCAGACCATCCTAAGAATCTCAAAGGAAATAATGATTTGCTCAGTCTTACTAAACCAGATGTCATTTATCAAATACATAAGGTTTGTGACTTTCCTTAAAGGCCATCCGGGTTACAAAATGGTGAATGTCGGGTGTGGTATTTGGCATGCAAGCAGGGAAAGAATGGGGTCACATACCTTGGGATATGCAAATTTATGTCTATATGCAAATTTATGTCTGTCACCCACCTTCTTCCTGTTGAATGAAATCCAACCATTTTTGACTTTAGACAGATTTCCTTTGGACCAGTCTAAATACTGTAAACTAATTAACTTTCGCGTGCGATAAACGTTCGCGAGCACTTTACATCTGCGAAAGTTTGTAGTCGCGAAAAAATCACTGAAAAGTTGTATTCATTAAACGATCTCGAAAACCGCGAATGTTTGTCTTCGTGAAAACGTCTAATGTAATGAAACCGTGAAAGTTTGTAGCCGCGAAAGTTTGTTGGTTTACAGTACTTGATTTGTGAATACCAGTAATTAGTTTGATAGAACAATAGATTTTTAACCTACATAATGTACTAGATATGATATGAAATGATATGTGTGTCTTTGTGTCCCACGTGGGCCATTTGCATGTAAGGTGGTCAGTTTAAATGGTTGGAGGAAACCGGAGTATCTGGAGAAAACCACAGACCTTGGGTTGGAAATGATAAACCTTAATACAATTTTTTTTATCTCATCTAAGACATCTATATATTTATTTCAGGACTATTTAGAAGCTGGAGCTGATTTTGTAGAGACCAATACATTCAGCGGAACATCTATAGCCCAATCAGATTATGGACTGGAACATATGGTATAGATATTTATCAATAACATTTGTTAAAAACAAAAGTCATTCATTTGTAAAATTGAGGCTAATGATATTAGTAATGCTAGGATTTAAAGTTTAAGCTCTAGTCTTATTTTATCAAGAAATAAGGCATTATTTACTGGAAATGTGTAATAGATTTTACCTTTTTTTTCAGGTATACAAACTCAACTTTGAATCTGCAAAAATAGCAAAAAATGCAGCAAATGATGTGGCTACAGCTACAGGTAAATATCAGATTGGAAATGATTTTTGTCTCCCCTGGCATGTTGAGCAGTAAATAGAAATGCAAGGCGTCCCTCCTTCCGTCACACTTTTTTCGTAACAGATTTCTCTGCAGCTATCAATCATTATGATCATAGGCTTTCAATATTTGGTATGCAGCTTCATGAACTACATGTAGTGGTCCCACATGGTGATTGCGTTGTCAATTAAGGTTGTCACTCACTAACTTACTACTGTTTAATGAGCTGACTTAGATTTGGATCAGGGACCTAGGCTCTGTTCTTGTTACCACAACGTCAGCAGTAGAATATAATTTTCAAGTGAACATTGATCTTATGTCCTTTTTTGACGGATTTCACTTGTGAAAATCTGGGTTATAAAATGGTAATTGTGTGGCGGGCTGTTGGTTTTGAAAATACTTTAGTAACAGTTTTCTCTGTAACAACTAATCACAGCCTCTTTATAATTGGTATGCAGCATCAGCATGGGCTCTCATAATGTGGGATTTAATTTCATGTCTGTCGCTTACCTACTTCCTGTGCACGGACTTAGTTAATTTTTGACATTAATGTTTAAAAATAAAAAGTTTTCATAACAGTTTTCTCAGTAACTACTAATCATAGCCTCTTGATATTTAGTATGCAGCATCAGCATGAGCTCCCATAATGTGGCTCATATTCTTCCTGTTGAACTAAATCTGGCCATTTCTGTCATTGACCCATTTTCAATAATTCAGCTTATAATTTTTAATTACCAGTATATTATTTGTGAAAGTAAGCCATGATTCTAACAACAATTATGATTGCCTTTGTTGTTAGACTTTAAGGTGCATACATGGATTTTGTGTTGTTTGGTTTGCTGATCCACGAAACTTACAAAAAAAAAATGTAACATGACCTTACAATTAATGAAGTAAAACACCACTATTCAGACAGACCTGTCAAGTGTCACACAACTTGTGTGAGACTCACGCATCTTATTGGCAATTTAGTGGCAAATTTCTTTGATCTTTTAAAATTCTTTCCTTTGATCTTTCAATTTTTGGGTAAATCTCACCCAAGCAGCTCACAAAAACTTGGCAGCCCTGTAACAAAGAAAAAATTTAACTACAATTTTATAAAAAAAAGACATGTATGTATATAGGCTCATAATCATTATGGTCACACATTAGATTTTATTTTAGTAAATCATTGTTTCTTGATTACAGGTGTGAGACGGTATGTTGCTGGTGCAATGGGACCTACCAATAGAACATTGTCAATATCACCATCAGTAGAAAAACCTGATTTCAGAAATATAAGTATGTTTTTGTATTGAAATCTTAAATTTGATCAAATCATTTTTATATGACTGCAAAATGGTATGGCGATGAAGAATAAAGATAAAATACTTAGGTAACAGTTAGGTTTTACGGGATGTCACTGAATAAAACAAACCAACAACATTGTGTAAGTGATCAGCAATACTTGGAGAACAATGACCTTCAATTTTATGAAAAAATACATAACATGCTATATAGAACCTAAGCTTCATAAATAATTAAAGGATAACTAATGAAGGGTAGCAAATATTGAATTGTCAATATAGTGTTAATCTCAGCATTGTTCCATATGAATAGCATTTTAAAAAATCTATATTTATTGCCCCTAAATCATAATAATTACTCTATTTTATTCTCGAGGTTGGGCGGAGCTTAATTTTCTCTGTCTTTTAGGTAGAATTTAAATGAAAAAGTCCGAAATAATTGACCCGTGACCAACCCAGTCATTAAAATAGAATAATACTTTTTTTGACCAACATATGAATGAAGAGGAACATATAGTGCTTGGGCCTGTTTTTCCATGAATCTTTTTTAACATGACTAAATTAAGATTTGTTGACTTAAGTTTTTTTACTGTTGGAAAATGTTAATTAATTTTCATAATAAGAATCTTTTTAATTACCTGCATTCATGTCATTACATGTATAAGAAATTGTCTACATCTGATGCTTTGTTCTTTTAGCTTTTGATGAGCTTGTAGATGCCTACTATGAACAAGCCAAAGGATTATTGGATGGAGGTGCTGATGTTCTTCTGATAGAAACCATATTTGACACAGCAAACTCTAAGGTAATGATTGAAAAATATATGATATATGAACAGAATCTTAATTATGATAATCATGTAAAACACCTGGTTCTTATATGTAAAGAAGTGTTTTAACTTTATTTTAAGAAGCAGAGGTACCCATTGGGCATACCAAATTACCAATGTCAAAGTATGAAAAAGCAAACACAACCAAGAACAGAACAAGAAGTAGACAACATAAAACCAACTGACTAGTAATCAAAAACAACAAATCAAGTTGCTACAAGAGTGAACTCATGTGCTCTGGAAGAGTAAGCAGTTCCTGCTACAGCACACCTGTCAAGTTGCCAACTGTCAACGCAGTGTGTCAAATCTGGTAATGGAGGACAAAACAAAGCCTTATGACAAACCAACATATTCATCCATCCCAGAGACAGAAACCCCACATTATTCTTTTAATGCACAACATCTCCTTAATATTGATGTTTCAGGTTGTCATTTTTACTGTAATGTAAGTATTTTATTGATGTTCAATCAGACCACTGTATCTGTTGTCATGTGTTATATTCTATAATTTCAGGCCGCTATATTTGCTGTCAATAAACTGTTCAGAGATAGAAATTCAGACTGTCCTGTTTTTGTGAGTACACATTATAAGTATGATACCATGATTTCTCTTAATACTATAAATGTCCAAAGGTCAAATTTTATCCTGTAAATAACCAGAAATTATTGTCGGATAAAGCAAAAATCTGAAGACTCGAAACTCATAAAACTTTTACTTATCCATATATAAAATAAACATTAAAATCTATTTTATTATTGTAACTGTGTTAAAGAGCTTTGATTCACAAAATATTTTGGAATAAAAATTTCATTTCTTAACCATTTTATGACAAATACCATAGACTCTTTGAAGTTCAATCATATTTCTTTTTTTCATTTTAGATATCTGGAACAATAGTTGACAAAAGTGGGCGGACTTTATCAGGGCAAACAACAGAAGCTTTTATCATCAGTGTATCTCATGCCAAACCAATGTGGTAAGATACATGTATACTTAACATAATATCAGATAAAGGAGGAAAGACCTTGATGTTCAACATATTTACTTTGCCTTACAGGAATTCAATCTTCAAATAGAATCATCATAGTGGTTGTCATCAGAGATAAACAATTTTCTTGGTGTTTGTGGTTGGCCTTGACCCACGAAATTTGATACCCCAAAAAGGAAATTTATTATTGATCTGTATGCTGCAAACTCTAGAACCACGAATTTGATTCAACAAAATAGTCCTTTTCCATTAAACCATGAAAATCGGTACCAATGAAAATAAATGAATCCACAGTACCTGATTCTGTGTCTGACTTATTACCAGAAAAAAAATGCTTTCAACTTTTATTTGTAACTATATTTTAAGATAATATAATCTAAATATATTTGCTATCATAAGATTTTTCAAATTACTGCTACACAACTTTAAAAAGTATTTTATTTTGGTTCATCCTTGTGTTAGTCAATTTTTTCTTTCATTCATGATCATTTACGATTTATTATTTACAGTTTAGGACTGAACTGTGCATTAGGAGCAACAGAAATGAGACCATTTATTGAGGCAACCAGTAACAATACAACAGCTTATACTATATGTTACCCAAATGCAGGTATGTAGAACAATTGTATGCTGAAAAATTAATGCACAGGAAGGTTCAACTAACAAGTTTAAAGATGGAAATAGAAATGCATTTCAAATGCATTATAGGTACAATATCAATATATTGGATAATATCTAGCTTTTAAAAATAATATAACATTGATGATTAGCTTAGTTGAAACTGATAGTGTGTGTAGTACTCATAAGGAAAAAATTACATTGCTACAATAATATTGTTCAATTTCAGTTGAAGACTTTTGTCCATCCCTGTACACCTTACATGTTAAAGAAATTCTATAAACAAGATACAAAACAAATTTATATGTTCTGAAGGCCTCGTATATCATAAGCTTAACATGCTAGTTTGTGGTGTGTGTAAGGCCTTTTCTGGCAAAATTTGATTGAAGTATTATGAAAATTGCAACTTTAAAAATGATTTTGATATTTTATAAGGTTTACCGAATACATTTGGAGAATATGATGAAACTCCTGAAATGATGGCAGAAGCATTAAGAGTAAGTAAAAGTATTGTTTATTAATACATTATGACCAGAAATGATTTTTAGAGGCATAATTTGCATCAGATATATATGATATTTAAAAAATTCTTCTGAGTAATCATTTAATTATGTTGCCGCAAACAGCTTTTAACAATGTATAAAGACTGGAATCAGCATCTTTTTATATGTTGTTGATCTCTTTTGCTTTGCTTTAACAAATCATACAGACTATCTTCTATTTAACCATCCTCTTTTAAGCTGTTTATATACTAGAACTTCTGAAGGAGCCTAAGCATAGCATATGCAGGATGGATATGGTAAATATTTCTTTCTTGTGTGTGAAGATATAGTTATTTTCTAAGCTTTCTTCAGATTGAGTTGCAGGAAATTCTTTTTTTTTCATTATAGAGCTTTGCTGAGGATGGTTTGTTAAATATAGTTGGTGGATGCTGTGGAACAGCTCCTGCACACATCAAGTAAGTTTCAATTCCCAATGCACTTCAAATATTGTGATGAACTGGCTAAATTCAGGGCATGTCCTCTCATTATCTTTGTCTTATTCAGTTTTTATGAATAAATTTAATGCTTCAAATGCCAAGTCTGATTACATGATTTTTATTTTACTTTGTAAATTTTGAAGGAACTCTTTGAATTTTTTTATAATTTTGGTATTGTATAGCAAATCAACAAAATAATTGCCTGTTTTATTAGAACTCAACAAGAAAACATGATGTAGCTCCTTGTAACTTTTTATAAGGAAAAAAAAACCAAATGAAATTGAAAGCACTTTCACTCTTGATATGTAAAATGTTAAGTTGTTTAAAGTGTGTCTTTACAAATACATGTATTAAATAGTTTATTTGATTTTTGTCTAGGGCAATATCTGATATGGCAAGGAACAAGAAACCAAGAAAACCCCCAACAGAGTTAAAGTCAGGATATATGATGTTGTGTGGTAAGAGTTTATGATTTTTTAATTTATAGGTTTGTTTAAATATGAAAATAAAAATCAAAGTAGAAAATCTTATTTTTTCCAAAGAGTGTTTATTATAATCCACTATACTAAGTTGTGAAGGTCAAAGTGTATTGGACTGCCCTCTAATCATCCATGTAACTCTTTTTCATTTGTCAGAAGAACTGCTTGACCAATATGTTTAATATTTGGTATAAAGGCCATGCTGCAAACTGCTAGCTGGAGAAGGATTCACATAAGCATAAAGCTTGATCCCTAATCCAGGATAAATAAATATGTTCTTACTAACTTAGTAGGATGATTTTTTTACATGTAAATATGCATACTGCTCTGCTATTTTGATTCAACAAATTTGTAGAAATATTTGTGTCAGTCTTGAAATAATTTGGATGTGTGTGGTATTGTCAGCTCACTCATTAATTTACAAAAAATGTTATACTTATTTTAGGATTGGAACCAACATATGTTGGACCTTACACTAATTTTGTAAACATTGGAGAGAGATGCAATGTTGCAGGATCCAGAAAGTTTGCCAAACTAATTACAAATGGGAATTATGATGTAAGTGATAATTTTTGTTTTGAAAATGTGGGAAACTCAATTATTAATGTTCTTCAGGCAACTAGTTAAGAGCCATGAATTTTACTCATGTACAAATTTCTGTCAATCTTTCCTTAGAAATAGAAAATGAGAATTATTTGTTTAACAAACTAAACATATGATCTTTATATCTATTTCAAAACATACTGTCTGACTCCTACTTCCTGTTTGACAACCACACAGAAGTATTTGTGAACATAACTAAATAATGGTTACTTGTGACAACAGATAGAGTAAACTAATGTAGGACTTAACTGTGTTATTTAGAGTTGTGAACTTTGTTTTCAGACATATTAAAGATGAGGTCATTTAATATTTATATGAAATAGCCCGACAATAAAAACATTGTTTCATTTTGCATATTATTTTCTTTATTTCTTTTATACATTAAAAAAGAACCTATAAATGTCATATACATTTGTATCTGTATCTATGACCTTTCTCTTTTAACACTGTATCTTTATTGTTTTATGTAGGAAGCTTTGAGTATAGCCAAGTTACAGGTAGAAAATGGTGCCCAGATACTAGATATCAATATGGATGAAGGGATGTTAGATGGTATACAGGCCATGTCTAAATTTGTAAATCTCATCTCATCAGAACCAGATATTGCTAAGGTATGCTTCATAGGATATACATGTAATACAGACTATGTCTAAATTTGTAAATCTCATCTCCTCAAATGCTGATAGTGCTAAGGTATTATATTCTATATTCATTGGTATGTCCAGTATTCATACTATCTGAGTAATTTTGTGTTACATTGACTTAATTTGATCTTTTTTGGAAATCTCAGTCTGTTGAAAATTTGATAGGTATGGCAAGGTTGTCACATGTCCTTGACCTCTTTCAATTTGGCTACCATCCTTACTTCAAAAATGAACTGATGTGAAATTGTCATTTATGGATCATGTTTCATCATACTTTTGAATTGATTAAGTAGAAAAAATATTTTCATTTATATTTTAGGTGCCTCTGTGTGTTGACTCATCGAACTTTGCAGTTGTTGAAGCAGGATTGAAGTGTACACAGGGAAAGTGTATTGTGAATAGTATAAGTTTGAAAGAAGGGGAGAAGGATTTCCTGGAGAAGGCAAGAAAGATAAAAGAGTATGGAGCAGCTGTGGTGATCATGGCATTTGATGAAGAAGGACAGGTAAGTTGATAAGAATTTCCTTTTGTTTATTCTTTTGCTACTCTTTGGTACTTTAGACTGAAGATTATAAGTATAAAAAAATATAGAATTGTACAAAAATTGTGCTATGATGGATTTGGTGGGTATCCTAATAATACATTGTTCAAATATTCAGTGAGGCAAGCACAATTAGTAAATTTGAATATCATTACTTAAGATTTGTCTTGAAAATAAAAAAAAAAGGATTATGGGTGAACATGATGTTACTTAATTTGACAATTTGATCTGTATTCTTAAAAGGAAACAAATATAATAGAATGCTAATTTGTATCACTTAGTTACATCAGTGAAAAGTGTGTCGTCTTTTGGTATTGAAAGTGTTGATGAAATTGCTTTTAATATATATCTGAAAAGGTACATTTTATGCATCAGGTCCTTGAGATATATAATATTAAAATTAAGAAATCTTTGTGATTAGTTTTCATAAAAAGTTATATTTAGCATTGTCTTTTTACAAAATTATATCTTTATTTTATCTTTTTAAACATGTATATGATTATTTTATCTTTGTAGGCCACAGACACAGCCAGAAAAGTAGAGATCTGTACAAGGTCATATCGACTACTGGTAGATAAATTAGGGTTTAACTGTAATGATATAATCTTTGATCCTAATATACTGACTATAGCTACTGGCATGGAGGAACACAATGAATATGGAGTTACATTTATAGAGGCTACTAAACAAATCAAGGTAAGGTATAAAGAAAGTAGTGGAGATTTCAAATATAGATGTAAACTTTCTCATAATTAAAATTTTAGGAACACCCATTTATTATAAGAATTTTGGAAATAATAGGTGTTATCTTTTTTGTCTGAAAGCAATATTCACCACTTCATTAGAACTGTTTTGGTTCCTCGTAATGTTTTGTAGGAGTTTAATCAATATTGCAGATTTGTTGTCTTTGTTGTAAATGTAATGACATTTTATATAATTTTCAAATGTTATATATTGTATTTTGACAGGAAACATTACCAGGGGCCAGGGTCAGTGGAGGAGTATCTAATTTCTCCTTCTCCTTTAGAGGAATGGAAGCTGTCAGAGAAGCCATGCATAGTGTCTTCCTGTATCATGCTATCAAAGTAGGTCTTATTTATTATCATGTGAAAGACACAAATATTTTACTTCAACTAGATAGTTAGAATTGCAAAGGAAGAATTTAAACTTCTTCACTAGCCATCCTAGTAAATGTTTTAATACAATAGAATTCAGGAATTGAATGATCATGCTCTTAATAAAAAAGAAAACAAGAATGTGTCCAAAAGATGCAACATTTGGGACGGACAGATATATGGACACAAGCACGCTATGTCCCCCTACTTTCGTAAACGGGGCATAAAAAATGTCATCAGATTTCTGATGGTTTTTATGACTTTTACATTCACTCATTGGTATGATAGAAGCAAGTCTATTACTATGAAATATATACTATTAAATAAATAAATAAAATACTATTAAATATGTTGACCTTTCAAAAAAGACAAAGCATTGTTTATCTGGACATGCTAGGTCTGCCCAAGACAAATTTATGATTACCAGTACTTGAATCTAATAATCTATTTACAGAATGGTCTAGATATGGGAATAGTGAATGCTGGCTGTTTACCAGTGTATGATGATATAGAACCAAAACTCTTAGAATTATGTGAAAATTTACTATGGAACAAAGATCCAGAGGGAACAGAAAAATTATTGACTTATGCTCAGGTAAATATGTTGTTATATTCATAGGCTGGCAGAATGTGAAGAACCATGCGTCATTGGATTATGGCTGTTAAATATGTGCAAAGCAGGAAACTCATCGCTGAAAGCATATTCACTTGTTATGGTCTTTGGGTGTTTTTAATTTCCGGATTGGCTTATCTTAGAGACTGGTTGTGATTCAGCTTATTATGTTTGAAAACAATGCAGAAGTATTAAATGATCAGTTAAAACTGCAATATAGCTTAAACAAGAGCAAAGAGAAAATACAGTGATAAAAGTTTTTTTTACTTAGTATATGTTTCATTCATGCTTTGAAAGGAAAAATGGTACTTGCATGTTGCAACACTTGTTACTAAGCAGAAAGTTACTTTGATGCTTGGTGGTCTCTCTATTAATAGTTTTTAAATGTCATCATACTTTAATTGTGCCCCGTCACGTTTTTGGTCATAGGAGCACTTTATGGGCAAAGTTTGTAGAATTGTTTGTCATGATATGTAGGTAATCATATCGCAATGCAATTTTTATTCTTCAAATTTTAGTACATTTTAAACTTTAATGCGGCGGTGGGGGACATTGGCTACGTGTATCAATCTTGTATGTATTATTTAAATTAATTACTTTATTTATTCATCAGAGTATGAGTAAAGATGCAAAGAAAGGTGTGGTCAGTGATGAATGGAGACAGAAAGACGTGGAAGAACGATTACAATATTCTCTTGTAAAGGTAAATTATTCACAAGGTTGGGTGGAGCTTTATAGTCTCGGTCTTTAAGGTTAAATTTAAATGAAGAAGTCCGAAGTAATTGACCTGTGACCAACCCTGTAAATAAAATTAAGTAATATCTGAAGTACACACTTTGTGTTGAAGAATTTTGACAAGAAAATGAATATGTAAAGAATTATAAAAAAGAAGCAAATGATATACATGTAAATATACAATTCTATGAAGCACATTTTTATTGTATATGTATCTTTAAAAGAACTGATATCGAACTGCATGCATACCGTGACCATAACGCTGTTGTATTAGCCTAATTGATTACTTAGTAAGAAAAAAATCTACATTTCCTTTTCAGGGCATTGACAAGTTTGTGATAGAAGACACAGAAGAAGCAAGAATCCAGAAAGATAAATACCCACGTCCACTCAATGTTATAGAAGGACCTCTGATGAAGGTAATTTCAAATATTGAAAATACAGTCTTCGTCAAATCCTTTATAATTAACATGATAAATTTGCTCATTTTTGAGGTAAAATGACTTGATCAAAACATGACAAATGAATTAACAATCATGTTTTTTTGGTCAGTTTGGTAAAGTATACATTTTGTGTAGGGGATGTTTGGTATTTGGAATATTATTTTTTTTATATTCTAATTAACCAATGACAAATGAGATTGTTATGGAGTTATTTTGTAAATAGTTTGCCATTGAGAATTTAGTGTACTGTAAACAAGAAATTTCTATGTCTACAATTACTAAAAAAGTTAATCTGCATTCATCATACATCAAATTGAAAACCAACAATATTCATGTGTTGATGCAATATTTAACTGAAAAAAATCAACAGATATAGATTTGATGACAGCTATATTTGAGTAAAAATTGATAAATCATGTTATATATAGAATATTATGTACTTTCCTTTTTGATACTATCTATATCAAGGTGAGTATCAGACGAGTCCGGTAGGACGAGTCTGATACGAGACTAGATGTAGATAGGAACAAAAAGGAAAGTATATAATATTCTTTTTATCGGTAATGACGTCACAGTTATCAAGTGCTCCCACCTGATATTTTCTTGTATCACGAACTGTCCATGATACTAAAAAATATCAGGCAGATGAGATCAAAGGAAAAAGCCGCTTTTTACCGATAAAAATATTTATTTATTATTCAGGGTATGAGTGTGGTAGGAGATCTGTTTGGAGCAGGGAAAATGTTTCTTCCCCAAGTCATCAAGTCAGCCAGAGTAATGAAGAAAGCTGTAGGTCATCTTATACCATTCATGGAAGAGGAAAGACAACGGAACATTCTGGCAGGGAATGCAGATGAAGAGGTATGATAATGGCCAGCGAGCAGTTTTCAAAAGCAGTACTCAAGATATTGCTGATTTTTTTGTTAGAGAGCATTTTCATCATCTTTTTTTTTTCTAAAAGAAAAGAATTGCTCACCATACTGCTAATTATTTTGCAATTTTGCTTTAAACAAGAATATGTCGAGGGGACATTATACCCCATCTTGCAACATTTGGGACAAACAGATGAACAGACAGACCAACAGTTGGACAAAGGGACTAAAAAATATATGCTCCTCTACTTTGGTAGGTGGGGCATTAAAATTTATGAAATGGCTCATTGGAAAAATATTCTTTTTTCATGTTCTCTTTTGAAGTTCTATTTTTAATTGTGATCTGTCTACCTAGATAATTTTGCAATTCTGTTACTTTTTATCAGACTATGCACATGAGATGATAAAGTGTACACATAATTCATACATTGTTGCTATGGAATTACTAAAATATAGTTGTTGTACTTTATTTTGTATGCGTACATTCTTTCAGGGTAGTGAATATAGTGGTGTAGTTGTGTTAGCAACTGTAAAAGGAGATGTACATGACATTGGTAAAAATATTGTTGGTGTAGTTCTGGGATGTAATAACTACAAGTAAGTTCTTTCTTATCAGGTTGTTTCTTGATTCTTCAACTGAAACATTATGCATGATGATGTACAAGAATTCTAATTGAATTAAATACTGTGGATTCATTTATTTTCGTGGGTACCAATTTTCGTGGTTTGAGGAAAACTGATAAGTTCATGGATTCTTAAATTCGTGGTTCTGAAGTGTGCACCATACTGATCAATGTAAAATGTCTTTTTCCTTGGGTATCAAATTTCGTGAGTCAAGGCTTTCCACCAAAACCACGAAAATTGATACCCCACGAATAATAATGAAACCACAGTAGTCGCAAAACATACCACTCATTTTATGCGATTAACATAAGATCAAGAGGCAAAACATTTACAAAAAAATTACCATTTTAATCTTATGAATCTTTTAATATGGAATTGTTAATTGACTGAAATCCTTATCAAGAAAAGGTAAGCATACTTTAAGTGGCAATACTTGTTTTTATTAGCTCACCTGGACCAAAGGTCCATGTGAGCTATTGCCATCACTTGGCGTCCGTCGTCGTCCGTCGTCGTCGTCGTCATTCGTCGTCTGTCGTCGTCCGTCGTCGTTAACTTTTCTTTGAAAATCTTCTCCTCCGAAACCACTGAAGGGATTGCTTTGAAACTTTGCACACTTCATCTATGGGATGTCCTCTACCAAGATTGCACAAATGGTGACCGCCGTCTAAACAACATGGCCGCCGTTACTAAAAATAGACCAGGGGGGTCAGACTACTGTTTTTGGCTTGTAAATCAAAAAGTATAAGAGATAGATGAAATCTGATGCCACGCTACTGCTTCAGCATCAAAAGCTCTACAAAAGTCCTCATAGAGTCGAAGTTGTCAGATGACCCCTTATAGGAGTTACGGCCCCTTAAAGGTGAAAAATAGCATTTTTTCATGTTTTTGGCTTATAGAATGAAAACTATGACAGATAGAGAAAAGCTGTTGCTTGCTTAAATGTTCAGCTCATTTAGCCCTACAAAATTCTCCATAGGGTCCAAGTTGTCAGATGACCCCTAATAGGGGTTTCAGCCCCTTAAAGGCGAAAAATAGTGTTTTTTGCCTATAGAATGAAATCTATTGCAGATAGAGGAAAGCTGTTGCTTGCTTAAATGTTCAGCTTATATAGCTTTACAAAAGTCTCCATAGGATCGAAGTTGTCAGATGACTCCTTATAGGGGTTACAGCCCCTTAAAGGCGAAAAATAGTGTTTTTGGCCTATAGAATGAAATCTATTGCAGATAGAGAAAAGCTGTTGCTTGCTTAAATGTTCAGCTCATTTAGCCCTACAAAAGTCTCCATAGGGTCGAAGATGTCAGATGACCCCTTTTAGGGTTACAGCCCCTTAATGCCAAAAAATAACGTTTTTGGCCTATAGAAAGAAAACTATTGCAGATAGAGAAAAGCTGTTGCTTGTTTAAATGTTCAGTTCATTTAGCTCTACAAAAGTCTCCATAGGGTCAAAGTTGTCAGATGACCCCTTATAGGGGTTTCAGCCCCTTAAAGGCGAAAAATAGTGTTTTTGGCCTATAGAATGAAAACTATTGCAGATAGAGGAAAGCTGTTGCTTGCTTAAATGTTCAGCTCATTTAGCTCTACAAAAGTCTCCATAGGGTCGAAGTTGTCAGATGACCCCTTGTAGGGATTACAGCCCCTTAAAGGCGAAAAATAATGTTTTTGGCCTATAGAATGAAAACTATTGCAGATAGAGAAAAGCTGTTGCTTGCTTAAATGTTCAGCTCATTTAGCTCTACAAAATTATTCATAGGGTTGACATCGAGACCAGGTGAGCGATTCAGGCTCCTGGGAGCCTCTTGTTCTAAACTTTTTTCTGCAATTAAATTTTTTTACATCTTTGATTAATTTTGTTCCAGAGTAATAGATTTAGGTGTTATGACGCCATGTGAAAAGATTCTAGAGACAGCCATACAGGAAAAAGCTGGTAAGCACTATAACTATTAAGTTATATATGTTAGTCGATAAGTAGAGGGCAAAATTATCTTAATGTAACACTTGCATTTCACACACAAAATATTGAATGAAAGCATCAGTAAGAATAGGAAGGTCGTCATAGGTATGGTTTGTGAATCTTATAACAGGGGTTAAAATTAACATTTTAAAACTTAATTTCTAGGTGGAAAGTTCACTAGATGATATTAAAAAGTCCTCAATAGGAGTAAATGTAAATGCATGCATGTCCATGACTGTAGAAGAAGAATTTCAAAGGTTCTGAATCAAAAATAGAAGATCTTTGACCTTGGATCAGTGCTTATATGAACCCTTGTGTTAAAAGTTGAAATTCATTTAGTTTTAGTTTATGTCTTGTCAGTTAAAGCTTTTGTCTCTTGTAGATATAATTGGTCTATCAGGTTTAATCACTCCATCCTTAGATGAGATGATATTTGTAGCCAAAGAAATGGAGAGGATTGGAATGAAAGTGCCATTGTTAATTGGAGGTGCTACAACATCAAAGTAAGATAAATAATTAAGAAACATTTTCAGGGCCCACATCCAGATATGGGAGACATATTGTTTGCATTTTTTCCAGATGTCAGTCTGCACATCTGTCTGACAACAATATTATATATGTGATCTCTAAAACTTTAAAACTATTAGTGGTTCAGATTTAAATTTTTTCTATACATGTACATATATTACAGTTTTATGAAAATCATTGCTGATTGCCCCTCTTGACCTTGTCAATTAAAAAAAAACCAAAAACCAACATAATCAATATAGAATAGGTAGATAAAAGAATTCATTTTTATACTGTTGGCATTAACTCTAGACAGGCATGTTGAAATGTTTAATATTTTTTTCTTTTTCTTTTGCAGAACACACACAGCTGTTAAGATAGCCCCTAGATACAGTTGTCCAACAATCCATGTACTAGATGCATCTAAAAGTGTGGTCGTGGTAGGTACAATGGTAAAAATAGATAGGCTGCAGGATAATGGATCTCTTGCATTCAAACAATGAGCAGACTATGTTAAGGGGAGAAAAGACATTTCTCCAACTGTTGTGGAACATAATCTAGTTGTCGTCCAATGAGACCATTATATTGTGTATCACACTCCACAGGAAGCGATATTTCTAGAAAAACCCATAAAAATCAGTATCACATCACTTATAGTTGTGAAACATGTATAAACACAAAATATAAAATGAAATAAAATGCACATGATTTATAGTGATCCCCAGTAATAATAAAAAAAAACACTTTGTAAAAAAGATGAGGGATTGAAATTTAATTGTTATAATGTACATGTATATTTCAATGAATATCAGTGACTCAATAAAAAAGCCTGCCAAAGAAGACCAGAGAACAGTGTTCTATACATGTATGTTTTACTAAGACAATTGTAAACAGTGGTTTTTTTTCTTCATAAAATAAATTTATAAAACTCTCCTCTGTGATTGTATTTTGTAGTGCTCATCTTTAATGGATGGAGACAACAACGAAGAATTTAAGGAGGAGATACTTGAAGAGTATGAAGAAATTAGAGAGGAACATTATGATTCATTAAAGGTATAGGGGTGACTTTCATCATTCCTAAGAGACCAGTACTTCTTGCTGTCTTCCAATTGTCCCTTTATCAAAAATAAAAGGCCAAATATAAATATAGATGTGGTTCCAGTCACCCAAACAACCCTATTTTTGTTTACCCCTGGCTCTAAGCTTTTGTTAATCCTGTAGAAAAAAATGAATATGCATTCCTGAAAGACCCAAGTGTAGTCGCCTATCTTATCTTTTAGTGTTATTATGAAAGATTCACAAATTTTATGTCTTTAAATTGTAAATATTTCAAACAATGTGGCCATTATAGAACACAAAGTAAAAGAAATTATTTTATTTGAAAATGTAGTCAATGACAATTTGGATAGTTCGATTTAAAAAAAAGTATGTAAAAGTGAAAAAAAGTTTTCTGACTTACTGACCCTGTTATGTTATTTTGATTAAGAGGTGACTCGAACCACTCCTATTATTTTTAGCTCACCTGGACCGAATGTCCATGTGAGCTATTGCCATCACTTGGCGTCCGTCGTCGTCTGTCGTCGTCCGTCGTCGTCGTCGTTAACTTTTCTTTGAAAAACTTCTCCTCCAAAACGACTGAAGGGATTGCTTTGAAACTTCGCACACTTTATCTATGGGATGCCCTCTACCAAGATTGCACAAATGGTGACCGCCGTCCAAACAACATGGCCACTGTTACTAAAAATAGACCAGGGGGGTCAGACTATTGTTTAAAGCTCTACAAAAGTCTCCATAGGGTCAAAGTTGTCAGATGACCCCTTATAGGGGTAACGGCCCCTAAAATGACGTTTTTTAATGTTTTTGGCCTATAGAATGAAAACTATAGCAGATAGAGAAAAGCTGTTGCTTGCTAAAATGTTCAGTTCATTTAGCTCTACAAAAGTCTTCATAGGGTCAAAGTTGTCAGATGACCCCTTACAGGGGTAACGGCCCCTAAAATAATGTTTTTCCTGTTTTTGACCTATAGAATAAAAACTACAGCAGATAGAGAAAAGCTGTTGCTTGCTAAAATGTTGAATTAATTAAGCTCTACAAAAGTTTTCATAGGGTCAAAGTTGTCAGATGACCCCTGGACCCTAAAATAATGTTTTTTTCATGATTTGGGCCTACAGCTACAGAATGAAAACTACAGTAGATAGAGAAAAACTGTTACTTCCTTAAATGTTCAGCTCATTTAGCTCAAGAAAAGTCTTTATAGGGTCGACATCAAGACCAGGTGAGCGATTCAGGCTCCTGGGAGCCTCTTGTTATATAGCCTAATGCAAAGCGTTCAAAACAAACCCTGAAATAATCAACAAATGACACATAACTATCTTGGTGTATATACATGTATTAGACTATTTATCTTAGTTATTCTCTGCCATGAACAAAACACATCTTTTAGGTATAAGCAAATGAAAAAGAAAAAGGGAATCATGTACATGTATATTTCAAAGAAGGATTCAATACCTATTACATATTTATTTTACAGGATAGAAAATATCTGAGTCTAGAGAAAGCCAGGGAGAAGAAATTGTGTATAGACTGGCAGAAGAATCCTCCACCAGGTAAATAGTTTGGAAGGCATGGTAGATCAAAACTTTTAATAGGCATTGGGTTGGTGATTTTAAGTAGCACTCCACCTAAGAATCAGGCAAAATTGAATAAAAGTGATTCATCGATAAAAAGGCTACAGTGGTTTATTTTTAACAAAAGATAGTTCAAAGTATACAAAATAAGAAATAAATAACAATTTGCTCATAACTGTCTGGTCCTGGGAGAAATCTTGCCATTTTGTTACAATGGTTTCTATTGAAATTATTGACAGTTTTAAGAGTTATCTCCCTTTCTTACAATTTTCCAATGCATTCTATATATTTTTTTTCTCTCACGACCAACGCTTGTTTGGAAAAATAGTACAAAATATCGAATCAGGGTGCTGGTAGGAGTAACATATCAAAAATAAAGTGGTGTAGGCTTTCCACCCATGAATCGCTTTTTGCATGTTTCTTATAAAAAGTGGTACTTAAATACTGTCACTATGGTAGATATTTGAACAAGATACTTCATTTTACTTGTTCCAACATTGCCCTTATATAACCTATATACTGTATAATCATTTATTTTCATGGGGATAAAATTTCATGGTAAAGAGCACAAAACTGAATTGGTGCCGACAAACTTTCAAGGATTTTTTTATTTGATATACACTCATCAACTTAATATTATAATTTCATGGGGATTAAATTTCCTGGATTTGTCTTACCCACAAATTAAACAAAATAATTTCTGCATCTACAAATTAAATTCCATTTAGAAGTAAATAGTTAAGACATTTTTATTCTTTGTAGGAAGACCATCATTTACTGGTGTAAAGAAGTTTGAGAATTATGATCTGAACAAACTTGTACCATACATAGACTGGAAGCCTTTCTTTGATGTCTGGCAGCTGAGAGGGAAATATCCCAACAGAGGTTATCCCAAGATATTCAATGACAAGGAAGTTGGTATGTTAGAACAGTTGTATACCTTGACCAGAATGTTATAAAACTTTGCTCTAAGTTAAATAGACTGTTTGCCAATTAATGTCAGATTTTTATTCCGGGATCGATTTAATTTTACTGTTTACATTACCGTTATGAAAAATCATGTTGGTTTCCAAATGGATAGAAGTAGGACAAGCCTCGGATTTTATCGTGTATGTCTTGGATAATTCACATGAAAAATTTAAACAACTAACAGAGATTTAAATGTTTTTGACACCATATTCTAATAATATATACCACATCATTTCACACTACGCTATCAAACTCATTCAAATATGCTTTGATTAGTGTATTCAAAATATCGGAACTGCATTGAGAGCAAGCGATGTTCTATTCTGGTGGCTGGTTACCGACGGTAACAGTAAAATCCAGTAAAATATGACTAAATACCCAAAATAATCAAAGTGAACAACAATTGGCAAATGCACTATTGAGAATAACATTGCTCTTAGCAAGAAATGCTTATTGGAAGCCTGCAAATAAATAAGCACAATGCAGAGCTTTGACAAATACTGTAAACAAACTTATTTTCCTGAATTTACGAATTTACCCAGGTTCATAGGAACTTAATTAGGGCTATTCCATTAACAATTGGAAAAGGGGGTCGGTTGGGGAGTAGGAAGGCACTTTACATATTTTTAGATGGGTCGTGGGATAAATTATGTTGACTTCCATTATTACATATTATAAATTTTATATAAATTTGTGTGGGTGATGGGTCGGGAAAAAAGTGCCTTCCAATCCCCCCATCTATTCATTTATGGAATTGACCTTACACGTTTCTGTTAATTTTTCACTTTTTTTTTTTATATATATTTTTATTTCATTGGTGTCTTATTAATTTCCTGAAATATGCCTAGCCTAGAAATCTGTGAAAATAAATACCTTCAATGTTTTTCATGTAAATAAAAACTTCTGTCCTTGCCTGTTAATGTAACAGTTAATATTAGACATTCTTTCTTTAGAAATATAAACTGATTTGAATATTTTGTATAAGTCCATGAAAAGTATTTTCAAAGAATAACATTACTTAATTTAGGACCAGAAGCCAAGAAAGTGTTCAACGATGCTCAGACATTACTGAATAACATAATTAATGGTAAGAAGTTACAAGCCCATGGTGTGGTGGCTTTCTACCAAGCTAACAGTGTGGGGGATGATATCGAGGTGTATGGTGAAGATGGACAGACATTGACAGTGCTACATGGACTTAGACAGCAGGTATGTGATGCATTTATAGTTTACTTTTATTGAATAGCATAGCCAACAGGTTATGGAAGAAATATTATTTTGATATCTGTGTTGTGTATCATATAGTGATATGATGATTGTTTCAACAAAGTACGTTACAATTCTCTCAGCATTTTATTGGATTTTTACAATAGCCAAAGGCCATGTGAGCTATTGCCATCACTTGGCGTCCGTCATCGTCGTTAACTTTTCTTCAAACTTCTTCTCCTCTGAAACGCCTGCACAGATTCAAACCAAATTTGGTCTGGTGGTACTTTAGGGTATCCCCCACAGAACTGTTGTGGGGATTTTTGATTTGTTGAAAAACATGGCCGCCGTTGCTAAAAATAAACCAGGGGGGTCAGACTACTGTTTTTGGCTTGTAAATCAAAAAGTATAAGAGATAGATGAAATCTGATGCCACCATACTGCTTCAGCATCAAAAGTTCTACAAAAGTCTCCATTTGGTCCAAGTTGTCAGATGAACCCTTATAGGGGTTACGGCCCCTTAAAGGTGAAAAATAGCGTTTTTTCATGTTTTTGCCCTATAGTATGAAAACTATTGCAGATAGAGAAAAGTTGTTGCTTGCTTAAATGTTCAGCTTATTAAGCTCTACAAAAGTCTTCATAGGGTCGAAGTTGTCAAATGACCCCTTATAGGGGTTATGGCCCTGTAAAGGCAAAAAATAGAGTTTTTGGCCTATAGAATGAAAACTATTGCAGATAGAGGAAAGCTGTTGCTTGCTTAAATGTTAAGCTCGTTTAGCTCTACACAAGTGTTCATAGGGTCAAAGTTGTCAAATGACCCCTTAGAGGGGTTACGGCCCCTTAAAGGCAAAAAATAGTGTTTTTGGCCTATAGAATGAAAACTATTGCGGATAGAGAAAAGTTGTTGCTTGCTTATATGTTAAGCTAATTTAGCTCTACAAAAGTCTCCATATGGTCGAAGTTGTCAGATGAACCCTTATAGGAGTTACAGCCCCTTAAAGGCAAAAAATAGTGTTTTTGGCCTATAGAAAGAAAACTATTGCAGATAGAGAAAAGATGTTGCTTGCTTAAAAGTTCAGCTTAATTAGCACTACAAAAGTCTTCTTAGGGTCGAAGTTGTCAAATGACACCTTAAAGGGGTTATGGCCCTTTAAAGGGGAAAAATTGTGTTTTTTGCTTTGGAATGAAAACTATTGCAGATAGAGAAAAGCTTTTTATTGCTTAAACATTCAGCTCATTTAGCTATACAAAAGTCTTCAAAGGGTTGACATCAAGACCAGGTGAGCGATTCCGGCTCCTGGGAGCCTTTTGTTTATTTAGTGGTTTGCACTGCATGTTGATAAAAATATTTAATGTAAAATTAATACTTTGTCTGAATCAAATTTTTTCGTTATGGCTGTTGCCCACAAAAGCCAAGGAAATTTGTACCCCATGAATATCGGTCATTTTAAAACCATGGTTATGAAAAGACATAAATCAAGTATAATGTCATGAATGTTGTTTTCTATCGATTTTCTTTTTAGTAAAGAAAGGCTGTTTTTTTTTCTAAATCACTCGTACAGATAAAAGTATAGATTAGAAACAGAGTTTTTTTACATCATTTTTCAGGCAGAGAAAGATGTAAATGACAAGAGTCCATACCTGTGTCTGTCAGATTTTATTGCACCTAAAGGTTCTGGTATAACTGATCACATTGGACTGTTCGCAGTGACAGCTGGTCATGGAGTGGAAGAAATGTGTAAAGAGTAAGTGACTAATTTTAGATACTCTTTGTTTGGGTTTTATGTCCATCAATCTGTCCCATATTGTTGTCAGATCATGACTTAAATTGTGTCAACTGGTTTCTAAAATGAAGCAGGTATTTAGTAAAATATAAAGTATAATTGGGCAAAAAAAAAATAAATAGTGTAGGGTTAGTCATTTAGGGTATGTAAGAATTCTTTTACCTTGTAGTAATAGGGGAACATCTTGGTTTTGATTGTCCTACTTGGACTTAAACAGTCTTTGTTGTAAATTAGGCACAAAAATTAGGGTCGGGTTTCCCATGGGGTTTTCAAAAACACATAACTTTTGTTTTGGCCTAATGGTGGGTTACATATTAAATCCCATTATTTGATTTATAAGAATTTAAACCTTAAATTTATAATATATGGGTCTTATAAAGCAGTTTTGTTGTCCAGGTTTCTTTAGGAAACAGGTATACTTAAAGATATAAAGCTTTTAAAATTTTCATGAATGATGTGTGTACGCAACTTCCAAGTTAATCTAAATATTTTATGTTTTGAATCAAATAAACCGGCAACACTTGAACTGAATTAACTATATATTTTATTCTATGTTTATGACAATAAACATTACCAGGAACTTAATTGTCCCCACATTTATAAGACTTTTTATCTTTTAACCAGGTATGAAAAGCAGTTTGATGATTATGGAATTATTATGACCAAAGCGTTAGCTGATAGATTAGCAGAGGTATGTGGACAAAACATTTTAATGACAAATGAAATTCAAGATTGTAAGAAGTGTCATTCTAGTTGAGTAAAGTTGGATACAAAATCTATATGTACCATGTTTTGTTTTCATTATTCAGTAAGAAAGGGATTGGATAGCTGGCCAAGGCCTATAAATATCCTCCCATTTTATCACCCCCATCCAAATTTTCCACTAAAACAGATTTTATGTTCTTTGCATTAATGCACATTTTGAAGCCACCAATTGTTATGACATAGCTTGAATTGTGAAGATATATGTGAGATACTAGTGTAATACCTTTAATTTTTACTAGAAGGCACCCGCAAATTTGCGGGGAAAGTTGCCTCAACATTTCCATCGATATAGACCTGGGAAATCAAAGTCTATAATTGATATGAAAAGCCTGAATGCTAAAAATAATGAGTTAACATGTATACAGATGCACATTAAATTTTCTTTTTGTTGGTCACAAAGTAGTGTTTCCGTCCATTTCCCCCTTTTCAAATGGTCTTCAATCTTCACTCATTACACCTTCTGATATATTTCGCATCATTTTATGTTCATTTTTTATCTCCTTAATGTCTATCGCCCATATATATAACCCATATTGTGCAATTAACTTACTGACTCAAACATCATAATGAACCACTGCTTGCCGTACATGTACTGTTTTTTTTTTTCGCCTAACAAAAATGAAAGGGTGGTAAATTTATGTTTATTTTCGTGCAACGTTTTGACGGTTTATTTTTGGATTTTTTCGTGATTTTGATTTCTCACGTTTTCGTGTATAGACATGGATGTACGTGCTCTATTTTTGTCTGTATTTTTGCCCCGTGTTTCGTGTTGGGGAAACACATTTCTAGTGTCCCCTTTGCCACTCTCATTTAACATATAAAAAGAAGGGGGAGATAAACACCAACTATAACTCGGTCACTCATTAAAAAAAATATTGAACCACTGTTTTGCTCATTTACTGGTACCGGTACTATTTTTTTGATTTTCATTAAAAATGAACCATAAAAAGTAAATTAAAATTACCCCCCCCCCCTTTATCATTTCAATATATAATCCAAGTCATGTTCATTTTATCATGATCTTAATGTTCATTTACATTATGTAACTCCTTCAATTTTGCCTAACATAAAAAAGAAACATATAATATTAGTGATATAAACAAAATAAGAATGAAATAAGATAAATTTAAATTATGTTGGCTGTAAAATGTTTAAATCTCCCTGCCATCAAAAGTTCCAAAATATGATAAACATGTATTGAGCATGTGTGACAGCTTTATAAGCTCCGTAACGGAAACAGTAATCGGAACCAGTAAACGCTATTTCTCTGACTGCATTTGAACATTTTGCTAACTCCTAAGAGCTTTTTTTATTGTTACGTGTATTGTTTTATTATTTTTATCCATCTACCCGAAGGGTGCTTACAATATTGGGGATAGAAACAAAAGTATTGTTATTTTGTAATTTTAAAATCAAACTCGGCAATATTCCGTAATTATATTTTACGTTTTGTCCCCTCATACCCCCACAGCATCACAGAAAAAAGAAACATTCAATAGTGATAAAGTACACTGTTTATTGTTTATGTTTATAACAAAAACAAATCATGTAGTTGAATGTGGAAGGAATAAAATCCGAACATAATAAAAAGTCTATTCATTTAATAATATAGATATTGAATGAGTCAGCAATTTGGATATACATATTTTTAACACTGCATGTATAAGACAAATATTTTAGATAATGACTAAGTATATTTATTCAACAATTGATAATGAGTCCATGTAAATGTATGCATATCATTAAATTGAACAAGTCCATGTCAAATGAAGTTTTTTGGACAAGAAATACTTTAGGGGAGATAATTCAACATTTTTCCTTCTTTCAAAATGAAGCTGGGTGTTCATGGAATTTGATTACAGTTCTTGTTACCTAGTCATGTTTATACCCCCCCTACTTCAAAAGTGGGGGGTAAATAGTGATAGGGGTGTCCGTCCTTCTGTCTGTCCTTCCGTTACACTTCAGGGTACCCATCTCTTATCCGCAACTCCTCCTAAACCCCTTGGTGGATTTTCATGAAACTTACACACAATCTTTGTGACATAATGTAGATGTGCACCTACTATTTTAAAATTTGATCAGAATGATTTTTGGAGTTTCCCATAGCAAAACATGGACTTAGCCATTCTCCTACATGGGGAAACCCATCTCTTATCCGCAACTCCTCCTAAACCCCTTGATGGATTTTCATGAAACTTGCACACAATTGTTATGACATAATGTAGATGTGCACTTACTATTTTAAAATTTGATCAGAATGGTTTTTGGGGTTTCCCATAGCAAAACATGGACTTAACCATTTGACTACATGGGGGTACCCACTTATCTGCAACTCCTCCTAAACCCCTTGATGGATTTTCATGAAACTTACACACAATCTTTGTGACATAATGTAGATGTGCACTTACTATTTTAAAATTTGATCAGAATGATTTTTTGGGTTTCCTATAGCAAAACATGGATTTAGCCATTGACTACATGGGGGTACCCATCTCTTATCCGCAACTCCTCCTTAATCCCTTGATGGATTTTCATGAAACTTACACACAATTGTTGTGACAAAATGTAGATGTGCATCTACTATTTTAAAATTTGATCAGAATGATTTTTGGGGTTTCCCATAGCAAAACAAGGACTTAGCCATTCGACTACATGGGGGTACCCATCTCTTATCCACAACTCATCCTAAACCCCTTGATGGATTGTCATGAAACTTTTACACAATCTTTGTGACATAATATAGATGTGCACCTACTATTTGAAAGTTTGATCAGAATGATTTTGGGGTTTCCCATAGCAATACATGGACTCAGCCATTCGACTACATGGGGGTGCCAATCTCTTATCTGCAACTCCTCCAAAACCCCTTGATGGATTTCTACAAACAATCTTTGTGACATAATGTAGATGTGTATCTCCTATTCTAAATTTTATCTGATTATTTTTGGGGGGGGGGGGCTTCAGCTCACAGTTTTTCTAGTTTTTTAAGGGGGTCATTTGCCTATTTATCCATAAAAGATATTTTGTAATATTTTATTTTATTTTAGGCTTTTGCAGAGGAGCTGCATGAAAGAGTAAGAAAAGAATTTTGGGCATATTCACAAGAAGAGATTCTGGAGACACAAGATTTATTAAAAGTTAAATATAAGGTAAATATTAACAATAAATATTAAACATATTAAAAAAAAACATTATTCAAAGATTTTCACAGAATGAATATGTTCATTTCTTTTTTTTTAACATTCAATCTTAATCTAAATAAGAAATTAAAAGAAAGGCAAAGCTATGACCATGTTAAGGTTATGGTCCACCACCAAATTGTGAGACATGAAGTTTTCAGCGGACCATTCCTTAGTCCCACCTCAGGCTTACCTTTGTTTGAGGTTGATTTCTCAGCCCACAAACTTCATGAAACTTAGCACATCAACTCACTCATTCACTCACTCAATTAAAAAATTACGCAACAACACATTTCAGCAAAAGTTATGGCGTATCCAACAAATATGTGCACAGAAGGACATCAGTGTCTTAGGAGAACATTTTTTTTAATGGCATTTTTTGTAATTTAGTTTTACCAAAATAAAGTTTGTATAATGAATAGCTTTGGGTATTCAAAACAAATATCAATAGGGTCTAGAAAATGTACACAACATTACCAATTGATGTTAAATAATTTAAAGATTATAGATACAATGTATTTCGGACATTCGTATGTCCTTCATCAGTATAATGAGTATAATCAGAGTTTTTTTCAAAACAAATATCATATATTTACACAATTTTGTAACTTATCATTCTTGTAGGGTATTAGACCAGCTCCTGGTTATCCAAGTCAACCTGACCATACAGAGAAACAGATCATGTGGCAATTACTACAAGCCTCTGACGTAGGGATCAAATTAACCGAATCACTCGCCATGGACCCAGCAGCCTCTGTCTCAGGGCTTTACTTTGCCCATGAAAAATCATTTTATTTTGCCACAGGAAAATTATCTAAAGATCAAGTAAGTTTTGATTTTCATTTTATTTTGCCACAGGAAAATGATCTTAAGATCAAGTAAGTTTTGATTTTCATGTTTAAAAGCTTTTATAAAAAGTTGATAAAAAGTTATTAGATAAAAAAATTTTTTGAAAAAAATGTAAAAGCTTTATATAATGAAATGACAATAGCATTCTTGAACAACTTAAACTAACTTACAAGGCACACTGCAACACATTTTCTGTTTGTTTACTTTCATTAAAACATTAAAAACCCACAAATAAAGAAACTTCTTTTAACATTAATTTTGGTGTTTATTATTATTTTTTTTATAGATATTGGACTATTCAAGTAGAAAAGATATGGATGTTAGTAATGTGGAGCGATGGCTAGGATCCGTGTTAGCTTACGACTCTTGATGTACTTTTATTGATAGAAAACTTGTGTGAAGACAATTGTGATACTCCTTAATTCTTTACCACCATGTGGTAGACTATCTGATTTTGATCTGCCTGCTACAAAAATGCATGTGTCTTTCTTAGGAATAATTTTTTGCTTCAGTCTGTGGCTCTAATGGCTAATCCACTAATGAATGTACAGGGGGAACATGGCACTTTATTTTTTACCCCACCATACATTAAATTTTAACCTATTTTCTCCTATAAGATGTGTTCTTGGATAATCAATTACTGACCCCTTATCAAATTATACCTAAGAGCTATCTTTTCCTCATTATTCATGTCTTATCTGGAATAACCCTGAGCTTACTCAGAGCTGCAAGATCATTCCATTTACATAGAATTTGGATGGACTTTATTGTATAAATTTATAAAGAAGAGTTTTGACTACCTGTTTTCACTTTTTATACAGGAACATATTTATATACATATCAATTCTAATCAGATGTAGAAATAATTTTTTTTTCAAATATTTTTGATGATCACTTTGTCATTTTCTGATATTTTTACATAAGATATGTACAGGACTGACTGTTTTGTCAGTCTTCCGGTAAAAAATGATATTTTTTCCAAATCTGCACGTGTCTAAATTATTTCACTTTTCACACCAGTCTTACAATTTATGAAGAGATATTAATATGATATTTATTAGATGTATTTTTATATGTTCTGTGGGACCCTTCAACTTAGAGATTTTCTGTTATGTGTTTTTATTATGATGATGTAAATTGTGTGTTTTTTATGTTGAATTTTTATGATTCTGATGGGGGGGTATATTTGTTATGAGAATTGTTTTTCTTTATATACATGTAATTATGATTTTGTAAGTGCTTGCTAACCAATGTTTCAGTTAGTCAAAGGGCTAAGAACATCAAGATCTTTGTTCACTCTAACAATGAAATAAAACGAAAGAAGCAACATTGTTCACACCTAAAAGTTAGGACTCGCTTAAAGCCCCCTCAAATGCCCTCTTATATTTCTAGCTGAAACATTGTTTGTAGAGATGTTTTTAACTGGGGAAAATAAATAAAATTTAAAAGTCCTAATATGATTTTGTTTCTGCATTTTGGTTGGAGTTTACAAAGTGAAAATAGAGTTGTTAAATGGTGAATGTGAAGCAGGGAAATATTGTTTGTCTCAGCAATGACTTATAACAGGCTATTGATATTTAGCTCACCTGGCCAAAGGCCAGGTGAGCTATTGCCATCACTTGGTGTCTGTCGTCGTCTTCCGTCGTCGTTAACTTTTCTTCAAACTTCTCCTCTGAAACGGCAGAACAGATTCGAACAAAATTTGGTCTGATGGTACCTTAGGGTATCCCCCACAGAACTGATGTGGGGATTTTTGATTCGTCGAAAAACATGGCTGCCGTTGCTAAAAATAGACCAGGGGGGTCAGACTACTGTTTTTGGCTTGTAAATCAAAAAGTATAAGAGATATATGAAATCTGATGCCACCCTACTGCTTCAGCATTAAAAGCTCTACAAAAGTCTCCATTTGGTCCAAATTGTCAGATGACCCCTTATAGGGGTTACAGCCCCTTAAAGGTGAAAAATAGCGTTTTTTCATGTTTTTGCCCTATAGTATGAAAACTATTGCAGATAGAGAAAAGCTGTTGCTTGCTTAAATGTTCAGCTCATTTAGCTCTACAAAAATGAGGGGTTACGGCCCCGAAAATGATGGTTTTTCATGTTTTTGGCCTATAGAAAGAAAACTATTGCAGATAGAGACAAGAGGCTCCCAGGAGCCTGAATCGCTCACCTGACATATGTGCCTGAAGTAAAGGCTATTAGGGAAAATCTATTTGACATTGAGAGGGTTATAAGTATAATAAGGGAACCATCTGACAAAATGGTGGATCTTAAGGTGCTGATCACTTTGATCTCAATTAAAATTCAAAAATCTGTCACCCTTTTAGAGTTATTAGCAAAAAAATGCAGTTTAACCCAATGTTCTATTTTTAGCCACAGCGGCCATGTTTTACGACCAATCAAAAATCCCCACATCAGTTCTATACACCTAATGCTAATAAACAACTATACCATGTTTGGTTCCAATTGGACTTGAAGTGTCAGAGGAGTTAACGTTTTCAATGTAATGAGGAAATGCTGTTAAAATGCTCAATTTTGATGTTCTAAGGGCAATAACTCCTAAAAGGAAAGGTTTAACAACGTTGACCCTATTACATATTTTGTAGATCTTGATGTGCCCAACAATATACAATTTAATTTTCTCAAATATCTTGTAAAGTTTTCAAGATATTGAGCTAAACAGGTGCAAAATTTGCAAAAAATCCACAAAAAGGGCAATAACTCCTACATGGGTTGTTGGATTTTCTTCAAAATTTCAGGGTAGGTAGATCTTGAGGTGCTGATCACTTTTTCCCTTGCCAGAATTTTGATATTTGTAGCTGTTTTTGAGTTATTTGCAAAAAACTGCATTTTACCCCTATGTTCTATTTTTAGCCACGGCGGCCATGTTTTATGACATATAAAAAAATCCCCACATCAGTTCTAAGCATCGAATGCTAATGAACAACTATACCAAGTTTGGTTTCAATTGGACTTATGGTGTCAGAGGAGTTAACGTTTTAAAAAGTTTACGGACGACGGACGACAGACGACGGACGGACGACGGACGCCAAGTGATGACAATAGCTCACATGACCCTTCGGGTCAGGTGAGCTAAAAAGCTGTTGTTTGCTTAAATGTTCAGCTCATTTAGCTCTACAAAAGTCTCCATAGGGTCGAAGTTGTCAGATGACCCCTTATAGGGGTTACGGCCCCTGAAATAATGTTTTTGACCTATTGAATGAAAACTATTGCAGATAGAGAAGCTGTTGCTTGCTTAAATGTTCAGCTAATTTAGCTGTACAAAAGTCTCCATAGGGTCGAAGTTGTCAGATGACCCCTTATAGGGGTTTCGGCCCCTAAAATGATGTTTTTTCATATTTTTGGCGTATAGAAAGAAAACTAAAGCAGATAGAGAAAAGCTGTTGCTTGCTTAAATGTTCAGCTCATTTAGCTCTATAAAAGTCTCCATAGGATCGAAGTCGTCTGATGACCCCTTATAGGGGTTACAGCCCCTAAAATAACCTTTTTCATGTTATTGGCCTATAGAATGAAAACTAAAGCAGATAGAGAAAAGCTGTTGCTTGCTTAAATGTTCAGCGCATAAAGCTCTACAAAAGTCTCCATAGGGTTGAAGTTGTCAGATGACCCCTTATAGGGGTTACGGCCCCTAAAATAACGGTTTTTCGTGTTTTTGGCATATAGAATGAAAACTGTAGTAGATAAAGAAAAAACTGTTGCTTGCTTAAATGTTTAGCTCATTTAGCTGTACAAAATATAGTGTTGACATCAAGACCAGGTGAGCGATTTAGGCTCCTGGGAGCCTCTTGTTGATATGCAGAATCAGAATGACCAATTTGTAATAAGTCTAACAGTGTTCCACACATGGTGAGGTATGGGATCATACACATTTCTTGTATGTATGTGTGTGTGTCAATTTTACACCCTTGGTGATGCACCTGGGCAATACAGGGGGACAGTTACAATGGAGGAAGCCACCAACCTTGGGCAGGTATCCAGCTAACCTTATGAGAACCTTAGTGACATGCTCATATATTCAAAACTTTCTGCTATAAACCTTTATAGAAGAATTAGAATTGACTCCCACAAACTTATGCGGATCAAATAATTCCATTTTATGCACACATTCATATGGTGCAATTCTTGCATACCAAAATTCTTTTAATTTTTTTCTCACCTGCGAAGCAGAGCGGGACATAGGTGTTACTTTACCAGCGGTGACCGCGGTGTTTTACGTTTTGGGAAAGTTTTATGTGCACCTCCATATCTCTAGAACTATAAGTTCTAGGTTGATGAAACTTGGTATGCATATGCCCCAGTAGTAGCTTAGCACAGTTGCATCCCCATCTTTTCACCTTGACCTTGCTTTTCCGGTTGAGTGATTTTGACAATTTTCAATACATATAATAGCAATGGAAAAGTTTTGCGAGCACCTCCATATCTCAAGAACTAAAAATAGGTCCTAGGTTGATGAAACTTGGTATGCATATGCCCCAGTAGTAGCTTAGCACAGTTGCATCTCCATCTTTTGACCTTGACCTTGATTTTTTGGTTGAGTGACTTTGACAATTTTCAATACATATAATAGCAATTGAAAAGTTTTGCGAGCACCTCCATATCTCAAGAACTATAGGTCCTAGGTTGATGAAACTTGGTATGCATATGCCCCAGTAATAGCTTAGCACAGTTACATCCCCATCTTTTGACCTTGACTTTCCGGTTGAGTGACTTTGACAATTTTCAATACATATGAATGTAATACCAATGTTAAGGTTTTGCAAACACCTCCATATCTTAAGTATTATTGGTCCTGATTGATGAAACTCGGTATGCATATGCCCTAGTAATAGCTTAGCACAGTTGCATCCCCATTTTGACCTTGATTTTCTGGTTGAGTGACTTTGATTATTTTTATTGCATATATTAGCAATCTTTAAGTTCTATAAACATCTTTTGATCTCAGAAACTGAAAATCCATGTAAATTCAAAATATAGTGGAAGTAAGAAAGAATAATTGTTTCTGATGGTGCCGGCAGGTGAGAATACTTTAGTGTTAACTCTTGTGTTTAGTAGTTCCAGAGGAGTTGTGTCCATTGATTTTCAGCTAAAAGTTTAAATCACCATAACTTCGACAAATTAATGCAGATAAAAAAATTCTAGTTATATGCACAACTAGTTATATGTACTTTTTGCATAACAAATTTTTAATTAATCCTGTTCAGTAGTTGCAGAGGAGTTTCATGCCCAAGACGCTAAAATCATCTTTTGCAGCAAATTTTAAAGTTAAAGAGCAACACAATTTTTTTTGAATAAAAAAAAATCCTTCAAATATGCACAACTGCGTATGGTTTACTTAATGCTTACAAAGTTTTCTTAATATCTGTCAAGTTTCTTTCACAAGATATTAAACAATACTTTGGGCAAATTTCTAAGTTGAAGGTCATAATCCACGAAGTTTTTAACATAAAAACTCCTGATAATAACTACAAATGATGCATACCAAGTTTCATTTAATTCTGTCAGATAGTTTAAGAGGAGTTGCATCTACAAACTCTAACCACAGATGGACAGACAGACGGACATGAACATTGCCTCCACAACTTCATGCACACTGGTAATTATTCACGGTTAACAAGTCCTGATTTTGTAAATAACAGCATAACACAATTTGTTACTTGCATAAGGTATCAAGTGATCCTGTTCTTGTACATCATTGACCTTGGCTAGCATGATTTCAACTTTGTGTGTGTGCTAAGAAACTGTCCATGGTAAAGTTTAAATAAATTACAAGAAAGCTTACAAGTTAACAAGGGATACACATGTATTTAATTATATGGTTATCCTGAATGGTGAATTGCACTAGCATTAAGCTTAGCATTTTTGTCATTGTTCTTCAAAAATTGAAGGTCAAATGCATGAAATTTTAGAATTAATCATGCATCACATGAAAACTGTTTTAATGTTTAAACATTCACTACATGACAGTTGGTTTTTGTACACTAATTTGTCACGGCATAGACCAATATATGATAAGGTTCCAAATTCCATAAGTCTCTAGCCAATGATAATACACCAAAATCATAATTGGAATGTAAAAATCAAAATACAGGTAGTCATTCCACATTGAAACAAAAATAAGAATCAACAAGGAATCTGTGAGCTACTGCTCACTCAGTATACCCCGCTACACCAAAATGAACTATGTCAGTAAACAGGAGTAGATATTAGATAGACCTAATTTCCATACTCGCAATAAAGGACCTCATACTGAAGCCATATACAAAATTTCAAGTAACTGTGATATGTAGTTCCTGAGAAAAATGTTACGAAAATTTTCAACAATTGATCAGTTATGTTGATAATTGACTAAGACGTTAAACAGGAAGTAGATATTGGAAAGACCTGATTTCAGTACTTCCAATAAAGGCCCTCATACCGAAATCATATACCGTATTTAAAGTTGCTGTGATATGTAGTTACTTAGAAAACTGTTACGAAAATACAGGTAAACCAGTATACCCCCACTTCCTCCAAGCAGGGGTTCAATTAATAGTGTTTAACATTCCTTCGATTCTTTATTTCAAATGTTAGGTTGCTGAAAATTGATTCAATTAATTTAATGCTGTCACAATGAACACATCCATTAAGCAACAGAACAAAAAAAATAGCAGAATACCATATCTAAGGGGATTAAGGGGACGCAACTGTTTTTGTTACATGCATATAGCTGGATAACTTGTTAGCTCTGTTTTTATTTTACAAAATGGACATGCGTGATTAAGCTAATGGTAGAAATACTCAAATTTGTTTTGAAGTATATGGTTCATGATGGAACAGTTTTTGTCTCGCCTGCTACTTTAGTTGCTGAAGGCAAGACATAGGTATTACTTTCCGGTGGTGGTGGCGACTGCTTAAACTTTTTTGTAAGACTTTTGTGGAAAATGAATTACAAGAAAAGTATAATAGCTAGGCATCTGATATTTGGTATACATACAGTTGGGGTTATGGTCTACGCAACAGGCACCATGCCTTTTGACCCCGACCCCAATTTCATGGTTCAGCGACTATGTGAACTTAGATGTTTTTTCGGGCAAAAAAAAACCTTTGTTATACTTTTGTGGCAAACGAAAAAGTATAATAGGTAATCATCTCATGTCTGGTAAACAGACACTACAGGTTATGGTCTATGCAACTGACAGCATGTCTTGTGACCTTGACTCAATTTTCATGGTTCAGTGACTCTGTTGACCTAAGATGACTTTTGCAGAAAATAAGTTAAAAGTAATAATAGCAAGGCATCTGATATTTGGTATACAGACCTTTGGGGTTTTGGTCTACACAACTGACACCATGGACTGACTTAGTGAATGTTGGTCTTTTTTCATTGTTTCTTAATTACTATGGTATCTAGAATACACTTCAGACATATTTGTGATGGTTAAATGGAATTCTGTCACCTGTCACATGACCTTGACCTTATTTTTATGAAGGCCCAGCTAGACCTTCAATGAGTTCTGTGATGGTGCCGATAGGCGAGACATACTTTAGTGTCAACTCTTGTTGATGTTCTGCTGTTCTCCAATGATCACCTCACTTCACCAATCATGTATCACTTTGTGTTTTTTGGTAGAGGGGTGGTGTGCCTCCTCAACATCTGATTCAATCCACCTATCTGTATCATTAGTTTCAATTTCTCAGGTATGACAAAAACTTATTTTTTTTACAACTGAAATCTATTACAGCTATTACTCTATTTTAATGACCAGGTTGGTCACGGGTCAATTATTTCGGGATCCTTGTTTAAATCTTACCTAAAAGACTAGGAAATTAAAGCTCCCCCAACCATGTGAATGTTATAGAGTAATAGAATTTACCATAAAATATCTAAGACAGAAAATTGAGCCACAGCTCACAAATACCTCATCCTTTTACATTATCTGAAAAAAATTCAAGAAATCCCATTGAGGGATTTCAGAGGAGTTGCAGATGAGAAATGGCTATACCCTTGTCAAATTGCTTAGCATGCTAATTGTATTTTTTAATTGTGAATTTTAAAGTTGCTGCTGCTTTATCTAGGTTGTGTGGCATACACTTAATTAACATCTCATTCATTATCTTCGATAAAAAGAAACAAATTTATCCTGCTTAAATAACAGAGGTTTATTCTAGACTAAATCATTTTCTTTAATACTATGGTTTGAGTTGGTTCAATGGATGGTCCTCTGGACATTCACAGATGGTCTCCTTGACCGTGACATTTCCATCACCACTCCTCTCCACTCTGGCACACTTATCAATGAACTCTCCTTTCTCCAAGAACTTCTTTTCACTGCCTCCACTTTGTGTTGTGAAGGAAACCAGGACAACATCTTCGTCCATGTCGTTTTTGTCCAAGGTCACATGGTATTTACATTCATTGTTATATTTAGATCTGTAGTGACATTTGCCCTTCATTTCTATTGTGTTGACACAGTTTTCTGTATCTTCTCTAAGGTCGCAGCTATCTTCAGCTGTAAAACAAAATAAAATTTAAAGCAATAATAAACATTTGCAGAAAAGTTTAAAATGAAGTTGCAGCTTTACAACTATAATATCAACTAATCAGTTGTAACTGAACTTTGTACATATTTTGCTAAATACTATGTATAATTTTCAACATAAGTTTAAGATTTAAACAGCTTTAAAATTTTATGTTTCACAATTTGTTTCGAAGATGGCAGTTCTTTTTTTTATACACTAATATTACTCTTTCTAACCCATGTACAAATTAACAAAAGGCTCCCAGGAGCCTGAATTGCTCTGACACCTAATATATGCGTCTGAAGTAAAGGTTATTAGGCAAAATCTCTTTTACATTGAAAGGGTCATAAGTTTAATAAGCGGGTCATCTGACAATATGGTTTAACTTAATGTAGTAATGATTGTACAGAGTAATATTCTTTTAATAATTTTCTTTCCTTCAACATTCTAAGAGGAATAACCTCTAAAACCAACAGTATTACAATCTTGACCTTAGTTCATATTTTGTACATCAAAGTGTGCTAAACAATATGCAATTCACATTTCTTAAAAATCTCATATAGATTTTAAGCTTAAAACATTTTTATAAGTGCAAAATTCATAAAAAATTAAAATAAAAGGGCAAAAACCCTTTCATGAGTTGTTGGATCATCTTCAAAATTTCAGAGCTGGTAGATCTTGAGATTCAAAATTTTAAAATCTGTCACTGTTTTCGAGTTATTTGCAAAAAACTGCCATTTACCCCTATGTTCTATTGTTAGCCACAGCGGCCATGTTTTAGGAACAAACAAAAATCCCCACATTAGTTCTATGCACCTAACGCTAATAAACAACAATACTAAGTTTGGTTCCAATTGGACTTAAAGTGTCAGAGGAGTAAACGTTTTCATGTAATGAGGAAATGCTGTTAAAATGCTCAATTTTGATGTTCTAAGGGCAATAACTTCTAACAGAAAAGGTCATACAACTTTGACCCTATTACATATTTGGTAGATCTTGATATGCTCAACAATATGCAATTCAAATTTCTCAATTATCTTTTATAGTTTTCAAAATATTGAGCTAAACAGGTGCAAAATTTGCTAAAAATCCACAAAAAGGGCAAAAACTCCTACATGGGTTGTTGGATTTTCTTCAAAATTTCAGGGTAGGTAGAACTTGAGGTGCTGATAACTTTAATCCTAGCCAGAATTTTGATATCTGTAGCCATTTTTGAGTTATTTGCAAAAAAACTGCATTTTACTCCTATGTTCTATTTTTAGCCAGGGTGCCATGCTTTTATATGACAAATAAAAAATCCCCACATTAGTTCTAAGCACAAAATGCTAATGAACAACCATACCAAGTTTTGTTGCAATTTGACTTATGGTGTCAGAGGAGTTAACGTTTTAAAAAGTTTACGGACGACGGACGGACAACGGCTGGACGCCGGATGCCAAGTGATGACAATAGCTCACCTGACCCTTCGGGTCAGGTAAGCTAAAAAGGTCATCTGTCCTACCTAATTCAAAAATATCCCCAAAACTTACGGAAGCAAGTTTGATATCCATCTCCCTGGAAAGATTGCAGACAGACACACGATCTTTCTCCATTGTGAACACCACAGTAACCATCTTGATGACAAGTCATTCCACGTTTGACCAGCTCCATACTAGGTGACCTTCCTACCTTTCCAGAACATTGGTATTCTTCACTGCAATCTGGTGATGTCATAGTGTCTCCTTTCTGTTTATGGTAAAAATAAAATAGTTTCATTACTTGGCAATATGTTAAGAGTGGCCATTCTGAACATTTTGCTATGGGGTGGGGTCATTTTCTGACAAAATAAATGCAACAGACTATATTTTAAGCAGGGCCTAAATTTTGACTGGTTTAAAATGGTAAAAATATGTCCTGACTTGGTAAAATATAGTGGCTTTTCGTTGATAACTAACAAAGTAATGTTGTGGAATTTTTGTACAAGTATTCTCTTTCCTTGAATACTAAATTGACTCATCTTTTGTGGCATCTAGTCATCTCACAATGTCCTTAATTGATAGATATATGTCATATGTTCACAGCTTAAACTATATGTGGTCTGTATAGCCAGTGATTTTTTTTTACTGACTGACATTGATTTGATCAGATTTTCATATTTAAAAGGTAGTTGACAAGATATATTTGTTCAATGTCTATTGATCTTGGCACATCAGATGATTTATTTCGAGAACTTCACATGTTCCCGTATCCCTTTTTAAAAAGAACAAACTATGTCTTAATATCCTAATGTTTAAGAGAACTCTATCAAATTGTACATCTTGATCATTGTTGTTGAAATTATCGGTAGTTCTTAATTTATTTACAACACAACATCAACCTAGGACCTATAGTTCTTGAGATATGGAGGTGCTCGCAAAACTCTTCCATTGCTATTATATGTATTGAAAATTGCTTAAGTCACTCAACCAGAAAATAAAGGTCAAGATCAAAAGATGGGGATGCAACTGTGCTAAGCTACTACTGGGGCATATGCATACCAAGTTTCATCAATCTAGGACCTATAGTTCTTGAGATATGGAGGTGCTCGCAAAACTTTTCCATTGCTATTATATGTATTGAAAATTGTGAAAGTCAATCAACTGGAAAATCAAGGTAAAGGTCAAAAGATGGGGATGCAACTGTGCTAAGCTACTACTGGGGCATATGCATACCAAGTTTCATCAACCTAGGACCTATAGTTCTTGAGATATGAAGGTGCTCATAAAACTTTTTCCAAAAAGTTAATGCCGCCGTCGCGGCCGGTAAAGTAACACCTATATCCCGTTCTGCTTCGCAGGCGAGACAAAAACTGTCAAAGAATTGCTATGTGCCATGAGTCGTCCAGCCCATGACACACCATCGCCAGTGTTAGCTGCTCCAGAGTATCCTTTGTTGTCGATGCAACAGTGCCAGGTAGGTACTGGTCGGAATTTGCAAGACTGGCTGTTTTTTTAAATGTTGCTGATGTATGTAGGTTGTGTCATGAACATTTATTTCACATCTCATTATCTTCTATTTAGATCATATACCTTGATATATCTTCCATAGTGATTACAACCACAGTTGGGATATATTCTCTTGTTTCCTATCAGGACACAGTCTGATCCACTTCTGATATAGCCTCTCTTACAGGCACAGTCCTCTGTCTTGGGGTAGGAACACTTTTTGGAAGCCTTAGGATCAACACAGTTATCAGCACATGCAAAGGATTTAAACTTGTATTGAGACGTCTTCCTGTCACACTTCTTCTCTGAAAAAATAGAAAAAAGTGTCAAAGACCACAGAAGATTTCATAACATGAGAAAACATAAGGTTTTAAACTTGTATTGAGAAATCTTCCTGTCACACTTTTCCATGAAAAATTAGAAAAAAGTGTCAAAGAACACAGAACACCTTATAATATGAGCAAACATGGTGAGTGGTTAAAAAAATGTTGAAACAGTTTTCTCCGTATCTGCTTGTCACAGTCTCTTGATATTTGCTATGCATTTCCATTTCAGGTCTGTCACTTATTTCCTATTTAATGAAATCTGTTTTTCTTTTACTTTTTACAAAAAATAATTGATTTGTAATCAAAAGAAAAATTGTTACATTGTATTGAAAATAATTGTCAAAAAATAATTTTATTTAATATCAGAAACAAATATCCTTTAAGTTAATTGAAAGGTGCTTTTAAATACTGATGCAGTATGTAATCAATATCTCTTTCAATTTTGGTTACCTCTGTTGGATATATTTCATGTTACTATACAATTTGACTTACTGCATTTGCCAGTTCTCCATCTTATTCCACCAAATCCTTGTTTGAAGCACATGGTAGCCAAAACTTGCTCATTTCTACAGGCCACTTTTTTAAGCATTGGTTTGTCCTTAGCATTGGCACAGTGATCATTGAGACATGCAGCCTCTAACAGCTCAAACATTCTACCATTTTCAGCTTTACATTTCTTAAATGATCCTTTCTTGAAGAAGCCACATGTCCTCTTCAATACTCTACTTGAAACTTTACATTTCAGCGATTCTCCAGTCTCACAGCTGAAAAATTCAACATTATATCTATGAATAGCTCCAAGTTGGTATGCAAAATTATAAATACCGTATTTTCCGGTGTATAAGCCGCTATTTTTTTTCTGAAAAGTTCTGGGTGCGGTTTGTACACCGGTGCGCTTAGTCTGTGTATTTTAAAAAAAATTTCAGGTGGACCGGTGTAAAAACATCAATGTTTTCAAGCAAAGACTTCATCTAGGTCATTACCAAACTACTGCAATTTCTATTTCAGCTTTATTCATGTGATGTTTTGTTTGTTATTTTATGAAATAAAAAGTAAATACCCTCGAATGTGTTTGTTTATTATGTATTTCAGTTGTTTCGATCTTTTCTAGCCATAATCATCCATTTTTATTTTGATTACGTAATCAGACAAAGGTGTGCCTAAAATATGGAATATATAGAATAAATAAAATGCATGCTGTCCCTTTCCCTTCTCTTCCAATGATCTATATTAAATATCTTTGTGCTTAATTTGCCCTTTTCTATGTTGGTAATGTCCTCATTATTACCCTGGTAAGTAATATTTACATAATATGTACAGATGTGTTCATTTTCTCCCTACTTTTGAAGAGAGTTTTGTTTATTTTCTCCCAACAATTTTATAGTCTGTTTTCTCCTTTAATTCAAATACAACTAATCCTTTTGTCACTATTCTAGCTATTTTAGAGCAAACATATATCATTTTATAAAATTTATTCAGTAAAAACTCGTGTGCAGGAAAATTAAAGAAAAACAACCTTTGACCTGTTGACATCGATCTACACAAGACAAGTACACACTGTTTCATGTGTATTTTTACCTTGTGAATATCATGGATTTGTTTGATCAAGGAACCATTTGTTCTTATGATTTTTATTTAATAAATAGTTAATAAATTATCAAGGACACACACAAAAATCTATAATTATAGATTGGACACATTCCTATGCACAGGTATGCCATTTTGATTTTCTTTTATTTTCCACCACGTGGTCAAGCTTGTAGCTAACTAATGATTGATCACACAAACAGAACTTGAGTAATTATTACCAAAACATATCAAGGTTAATAAACTTCACTTTAATTGCTATCAAAACAATAACTGGAGAATCAGGTTGCCGACAAACGATTTAAATGCCAATCAGTATAACACCTGTCAAGTGTCATACACCAATTTGCAATTTACCAATATATACACATATACAGTTAAAATCAATAACAATTAATCAACACACAAGCTGTATTTATTCATTTTTATTAAAATCAAACACAATTTTATTGATAAATCAAAAATAAATAACAATATAAAATAAAAACGATCATCAGCGACATCGGGAGTCTTTGTGCTGAAAATGAAATAAACATGACAAAAATCATTCAATATACGTTATAGGACTGAAGAAAGGGGTGCGTTTAATACTCAGGTGCGCTTTATTAATGGATAAAATCAGATATTTCCCTGAAAATCGGCCCTGCGCCTTAAAGTCCGGAGCTTTTTATTCTCCGGAAAATACGGTATTTAATATAACTCAACTTAATAATCTTTCTACACAACTGCTTCAAGGTAATACAATTCAATAAAGTATAAAGATTTTCAGAGAAAGTTCCAGGCCGTTCAAATTCATGAACTGTACCAAATAATAAAATGTAATACATGTAGACCCTTGAAAACTTATTTAAAAACTTTTATTTATAACTACCAGTTTCCCCATTGAATACTGTGGATTCATCAATTTTTGTGCATTGCTAAAAAAAATGTCAGTTCGTGGCTTCTTAAATTCATGGTTCTGATGTTTGTAGTATGCAAAGCAATGTTAGATTTCCTTTCTGTGGGGAACTAAAGTTCATGGATCAGCTCTATACCCACGAAAATTAATATCCAAGGAAAAATAATGAAACCACAGCAATATAAAACAACATCTTGGTTGAAGACCATGTCTTTACAGTATTTTCTTTATGTTTTGCTGAACTATCTTAAAGGCAAAACTGAATAACTTATAACATGATTTCAAAAACCTTTTGGTCATATAAATTGGAGTAATCTTTATCAATCAAAAGCTAAATTATATCACAAAGATTATATTAATGCATTGAGAAGTTTAGAAATTACATACAAGAGATGGATACATTAAGGCGCTCTAGTAAATTGCTCAACTGGTTTCAGAAAATATGAATTTACAAGATAGAGATGACAGATGAATGAGTAAAAAAAATGAACTCTATACATCTTTGTAATGTGGGGTATATTAAGGATGACTCACTACTAATCAAAGGCAGATTTAGAACCGGCCAGCACCCTCTCATTTGACAGGTATATTTTGTTAGGAACTGTAAGAAAAAGGAGTACCAAGAATTTTTTAAAAGTTATATGCCCTCCAGCTATATAGCTTATATAAGACTAAAAGAGGGATACAATAAAAGCTGTGACAATCTCAACAAAACTCTCAATATTATACTAACCTTCCAGACCCAGAGATAACAGCAAAGCTTTGAGCAATCAAAGAAAACTTTTTATCATCATCTGAAACATCTGTTTCATCACTGGTTAACCACTGATCCTTCTTGTCATTACATTTTCCACAGAGTCCCCTTACATCCTCACCATAGCCTTTAGGTATAGACAAAATGGCTAGTGATGCTTCATTCCATAGTAATGTAACAAAACATTGAGTTTCAACGATGACATTCAAACCAACGTAATGGATTAAAAAGTTTTCTGTTTGGTATGGTAGTTCTATTCTCTCATTGTTTATCTGAAATTCATAGAAAGGATGTTCTTAATATCATGTATTTTGAGTGTGGAGTTCATTGGCTTGAAAGGAATAACATGGTTTTCAATATGTTTTTGTTCTTATTCTTCAAAATATCTATCATTACTTAACTTTAGATCAAAATAGTGAGAGATGCTCATAGATTAATATCCTACTAATGTAATGCTGTATGAATCTTTAAACTCACATGTATTCAAAAGATGCTATGTGTCTTATATAATCAAAGTCTGTTTTTGACAATAGTGAAGATTAGAATGAAAAAACAACACACAAAAAAACCAAAAAAAAAACCCATAACAATTAAAATTTGAAATGTCTGATGCAAATAGCTGGTGTACAATGTCTGGATGTATAAACAAAATTTCTATAATAGAATTTAAGTACTGATACTTAAATTCGTTTATCGCAGAGGCCGTTGTTGTGCTTTGTAGGTTAAATTATAGAATTTGTGGTTGTTAGTTGAAACAATACTAGTTCCGGTTATTATTAGAATTTCAGTTTCATGAACACATCGACAAGTCTGAAAATTTATTGTAATCTACATTGAGAATCGATCTAAATTCTGAAGGAAAGTATTTAAATATTTAGAATTGATGTCACTCTTTCATTCTAACATAATTTGAAAAATTGATGGAACGATTCCATTTGGATTTTTACCTTTGATTCAAGCAAATCTAGGTGTTTGTGAAATGATAAACATCACGACATCACGCTTCAATAACATTGTTTCATACGCACACATTTTATACACAATAACAGATTATAAACCTTTGGGAAAAGGAATTGTGTTTATTTACGCATCAATGATTATGAATATGAATTACACACAAGCCAGGGTGACCCTGCTGCACTATAGGCGGCAAGTTCTACGTGACTGACATGCACATGTACAAAAGCTACATTTGTCGTTCATATATAATAACACTATGATTTGAGTAGTCAAACTCTTGTCTACGAATGTTTACGCTTTATGATAACATTTCTTCCATTATTCGGTCGCAGCAAAAAGAAGAAATATTTATGATTAAATCATTAATTGTATGTATTTATGTATTTTATATTTATGGGAAATAATAGTCTTGTAGCCTTGTAGGAGCCAATTGTCAGTTGCAGAGGTAAGGTCCTGTTAATAGAAAATGTTCCAAAGCTAGATGACAGCTTATTTGGTCCAAACAGCTGAAAGGGGCAGGAGGTCTAGCTTCCCTAGTTTTATTTTGTCACCTCACACACACAGACACAGAACTACCAAAAGAAGGACATTTTAGAAGGTAATGTGTTGAATGAATTCCTGGATTATAATAAAGCCTTGTAATTAAACAAAAACAAAATCCTTCAATTTCCATCAGTCATAACCATGAAAACAGGAAACTCATACAAAGTTAGTATGCACTTGCACAACATAATATAAAACATAAACAGGCCTCAGGGCGAGGCACAACTGGTATTAGCAAATTTACATATCAAAATGCAAATTTATTTTTAAACCTCAATTAGGAATGTCAATTGTCGAAATTAAGGCATGTGCAATTTTATTATAATTATTGAAAGGTTGCATCAGTAACAAAATTTCATTAAAATTTCAATTAATGTGATAATAAATAAATCTGAATTGCCATTTTCATAATAATCCAATTTGAATTTTTCATTCCTATTTAAATTGTCCTCATAAAGGTATGTATGGTTATTTATTTTATGTCTGTTAAGTGTAGTGTTACTTAGCACACTGTCTGTGAACTCATAACTAGTGGTTTGCTCAGCATATGAAGGGATCACTACTCAATGCTCTTTTCTTCAACGAATCACACACTGATTGATTCTCTGATAGTTAAGGGCTTGGTGATTGAGTGCTCGGTCTGTTCTGTTAGGGGTTATGCATTCTTTTAAATTATGCATGTTGTCTTTTAAATTTATGAACAAGCAAGTCAATTAAATAAGTTATTTCAATACATACACATACTTGTACAAATTATATCAAATTAAGATTTCAAGCCAAGGGTAATAGTATCTTACTGAAATGCTAAATTTCTAGATACAAGTACATGTATATTGGCATATATATACATGTATGAGCCAGTTAATAGACAAGATATATTTGTTATATTCCACGCTTTGGTTTTCTGGTTTTGTTTTTCATTCTGAGTTTCAGCTACACTAATTGTTGCCAGTTGGAGTTGTAATAAGGGACAGTCTGGATCGGTAAGCCTTGTACTCAAGTCAAGAAGTAAAGTTAAAGAGGCAAAAGGTAATGCAATCACATAGAACATGGAAAAATATAGAAACCAAATCAAACAAACTTGATGGTAAAAGGTCCTAACTGAAAAACTTTATGGTTAAGGTTATATTAAAAAGATCATTTAAAGATTATTATCAAATAGCAACTCAAATCATAATGATCTAAGGCATACATGTATAAAAAAAGGGGGGTTTCTATATATAGTTAAATCAAATTTGTAAATAGAGGTTTTTCATAGGAAAGGCCATCACATTGCACAAAATAGCTCAGTTATATCATTTAACATGTCTTCTTCATTTCGAAATTTAGATCTGATATTGAAAGGAACCTAAAATATTTTAGATCTGAAATTGAACAGAAAACTAAATTAGTATTATTAATTTTTATAGAATTTTCACTGATATTGGAGAAGAAGCTAAACTTAATTTATACATGTATGGTAGATATTTCAGATCTTAAAATATTCTGAAGAAGAAACTAGACAAATGTAGTAATGTTATACTTAATTTAAATATTTCATATTAAGCAACTTTAAATGTTTTACACATGTGATGCCCAAGTTGACATATTTATCTATCTATCTATCTATCTATCTATTTATCTGAAGTTGTGGTTGCCATAAGTTGTGGTAACCAAGTTATTAAATAGGAAGCTAAATTGATGTTTTTTTGTTTTCTTTTATATTTCTAATCTAAATTTGAAGATGGAAATTAAATAATGATATTTTTATTTTCATTATATCGATTCTGATATTGAAACAAGAACTTAATTTATGTTTAACTCAATTTCAACATATCATATTTGTGGTTGAAGGAGAAACAAAAACTAATTAATGTAATAGTTAATTAGATGTTTCAAATGAAGTTACATGTACTTTATAATGTTTTACACCTGTGATGCCCACGGTGAAATAATCTATCTATCTATCTATCTATCTACTGATATACCTTATCTTAAGTTGTGGTTGCCATAATCTGAGGTAGCCAAATTATTGAAGGATAAAGATAAACTCATACTATATTAATTTAGATAATTCAAATAAAGAAGATAGCTAACACTAACTAGATAATTAATTTACAGATTTCAAATTTGGTCAAAAGACGGAAGCCAAATTATGTTATATGGAATTAAGCTATGCCACAGTTGAAATGAAGGGGAAGCCTAACTTATACTTGATTTACATATTTCAGATTTTATCATGCAGTAAACCACACTAATGTTTTTTATATTTATTAGATATTACAGATTAATATGGAAGAAGGAACCCAAACTAGTGTTAATATTAATTTACTGAAAATTAATTTCAAATCTGAATTTCAAAGTAAATATGAACAATGATTATTTAGATATTTCGGATCTGATTTTGCAGAGGAAATTATACTAACGTTTTAATATCAATGATTTATTTCAGGTTTGATTTTGAAGAATGAAACCAAACAAATTACAATTAGTTCAAATATCAAATATGAATTTAAAGTAAAGTTTAAAAGTGTTTTATTTATTTTAAAACAGGGTGGGAAATTTGCTGAAAGTAAACAGCCCTGAATTGAAATTCTATCTGTTTTTACTACCGTAAATAGCCAGTCAAATTTTCATGAATTTTAGCCAGCCCTGTCCAAAAGTTACCCGTCGTGAGCTGGCACGCAGGCTAATACCAACTCGGTTTTAAAATTTAACATAATATATCATGTATATATTGCAATTGTTTCAGATCTTATATTGAAACAAACTTGTGTTCTATATTTAATTTAAGATTGATAGCATCTATGAATGTTTTACCTTTCTGTCTTAGATGCCTACAGTAGATATTGTATTTTACTATCTAAGAATTTACTTCATTTCAGGTTTTTGTTGCCATAGAAGAAATTTAATTTTTTCATGGCTGTTTCAGATACTTAAGATTTGAAATGAAGAGGGATTCAAATTAAGTTCTATTCAATTTTAGATATTTCGAATCTGGTATTGAAAGAAGCTAAACTAATCTTATTTAATATAAGTCATACTTACATATTTGAATTTTATGTAAATGCTGATAATGTAAAAGTCATAAGTGTTAGGTACAAATTATGATTCATTTCAGCTGAAATGAGTTTGATAAGAAAAGAAGAGGGTTAGCACACACACACAAACTCACACACACATACACATACACACACCCACACACACACACCGGTATATTTGGTTTGTCCTGCAATTGCAAATTTTATGCAGCTAATTACAAATTGCCGAGCTACCATTCTCAATAATGAGTTGTAATTTGTACACAGATCATGACGTCCATGGCCAAATACAATGATAGACCTTAACTGGGTACATATTGTTGTAGGACAATTCTGGGCATTAGCAATCACACAATTTGTATTTTCTTTCAAATTTAGCAGCCAGTTAATTGATTCTGGGCATTAGCAATCACACATTTGTATTGTTTTTTCAAATTTAGCAGCCAGCATTAATTGATGTCACACACAATCACATTTCTACCATGTACCGGTATGTTATGCATTTATTAATGTGTAACCAAATATATACAATACCATATTACAGTCTGTTCATGCACATAATATTTTTAAATGTTAACACTAAATTAAAAACATTGGGATTTTCAAGTTATTCCTCATGATAAAAACACATACACATAAACAAACACTAACACTAAGTAAGTACTGTTCCAGACATATGCTAAAACTCAATCCATGTATACTTGCATGTGTATCTTTAAATGAAGGATCTGTGAATAATTAATTTTATCTAAGTATTGTTTTCCTCACAAATAAGACAGTTTTTGCAGCATTAACAAACTAATTGTATTTACATAATGTATGTAAGTTAGCCCTTGTCTAGTTAATTTGACATACACATGCATGCAAGTTAATCCTTGTGTAATACCTTTTGAAAAAGGTTTCATATGGAGTAAGTGATATCTTTTTATGATCTCTGATTCAAGACCGGGGTAGATAGTCAAATAAATTTTATAGGGGCATTAATGTAACACATATTTGGCCGGCAGCTTCTGCAGCGAACCCCCATTTTATGGCGGTTGTCTGGGCTATGCCCAGCCAATTTGGCGATTTTCGCTGCTTAAGTTTCAATTTCTTAGTTTTCATAGAAATACTTGACTTCTGTTACTAACAGTCAAGCATTTATAAATTATTTACACCTGTGATACCCACGGTGAAATAATATCTTAACCATTTAAGTCCCATAATTTGTGGTAACCAATTTATATATTTGAACAATTTAAAGTTTTGTAAATATACATATCTATATACATATATGCATGTAATTATTTATTTCGTAATACAGCTGCGGCCAAATACGCCAATACCTTATTATCTAGTTTTCATTTAATTCATATGGCCTTTATGAGATAATAGAATTTAAGTACTGATACTTAAATTCGTTTATCGCAGAGGCCGTTGTTGTGCTTTGTAGGTTAAATTATAGAATTTGTGGTTGTTAGTTGAAACAATACTAGTTCCGGTTATTATTAGAATTTCAGTTTCATGAACACATCGACAAGTCTGAAAATTTATCCCATCCCAACTCCCTCCCTCTATAAAGTTCAGTTACTGCTGTTTGTTCTCATTTTACTTTTCAGCTTCCTAGCTCCATATAAAGAACGAATGTTTGATATGACTGGTGATATTGCTGATGAAGATGACGCTGATCTAGATGTGGTTGATTCTGAGCATAAGGATACAATTGGACATTCATCAACAGAAAACTTTTAAAAAATTGTGTTTGATGTTTTTTCTTTTTTGTGTTAAATTGTCTTTGGCGATTTTCGCTGCTTAAGTTTCAATTTCTTAGTTTTCATAGAAATACTTGACTTCTGTTACTAACAGTCAAGCATTTATAAATTATTTACACCTGTGATACCCACGGTGAAATAATATCTTAACCATTTAAGTCCCATAATTTGTGGTAACCAATTTATATATTTGAACAATTTAAAGTTTTGTAAATATACATATCTATATACATATATGCATGTAATTATTTATTTCGTAATACAGCTGCGGCCAAATACGCCAATACCTTATTATCTAGTTTTCATTTAATTCATATGGCCTTTATGAGATAAAAGTTCTATTAAAATCCAAGCGATGAAGAAACCCCCATATGTCACCAATGAAGAATGGAAGAACAGATAACCAAGTCCCTTTCTTCATTTCATTGTTTTAAAGAAGTGATATGACAAATCAAGATGTAACCGACATCCTATTCAAACTAACCCTAGTCTCCAAGTTGGGACCAAGCTGTATCGTCACATCATACATTTTCAGGAGGACATAACTGACTGTTGCAGCACTATCAGATGACTTATCTCCCTTTTCATAATTAACTTCAGCATCAAACTGACATTTTCCAGTTGTATGTTTGGCAAGAGTGTATTTACATTCTCCAGCAAAACTCATCAAGTTTTGGTTGAAAGTGATAATGTTAGGATCACCAAAGGCAGCACATGTACATTGTTCTATAACAATAAAAAAATGATCATTAAAAATGTAAAATCAAATTACTTTTTTAAAGTATTTGAAAAAAAAAGCTATAAAATTATCAAATTATATGATATTAAATGCCTATTTACCCCCCTCCCCATCTAAAAAACCCCCAAGTTTTAAAATTAAAATGCATATGAAATGTGAAAATTTTGTTATCTGGGAGGATATAGGCTGTACAAAGCTTTTTTTGCTCGTAACATTTGCAATCTATTATACATGTAATATTCAAAACAATACAAATAAATATCAATTTTTCTATTAACTTGTAGTGTAGTCAAAACCAGAACAAATGTGTATGAAACTGACCATGGCAAGTTTCTCCATCCCCTACATAACCAGAATTACAAGTACATGTCTTGGCTCGTCCTCTCCCAGTGCAGGAGGCATTCTTATCACATTTCTTCCTGTTGCACAATCCTACAACACAATACACCAAATCATAAACATACAAAAAAGTTCACATTTATTCTACTAAGCTTCACTCAAAATACTGTTCTGCATGAACAGGTCTAAAACTTATTAAGTATGCATGGATTATTGTTTTCAAAACTGTTAAGTAACAATTTTTGTGCGTCCATACATGTATTAACATAAGAGAAAGAGATTCCTGCATCATCACTTGTAGATTTTCTACAAATGAGATACATGCAGCTAAATTTTTGGCAAAGGAGATAACAGAATGGAATTGCAGCTTGATGAAAATGTGAAATAGATAATGGATTTGGTAGGGTACAGCTTCTAACTGGAATTAACTTACTAAAATTAGATCACATTGTAACCTAACTTTGATACAACAAAAACTTCCAGAAAAGTGTTAAAAAATGAATATAGATCTAAGATTTTTTTGTCGGGGTGGTTATACTGGCCATTAAGAAGGAATCTTAAAAGAACCTTCAATCTAATTAGCTTTGAGTTTATCTTACTCCTGCATTCAGTGAGATAGCCAGTCGAGTCATCCATAATTCCATAATATCCTCTCTTGCATTCACATCCTTTTCTTTTACAGACAGAATTCTTCACACATTTCTGACCTTTACATGTATCTGTAAATATGGTAGGTAAATATTAACATGATTTTAATATGTAACATATATACAGTACTTGAACCGATCAATGCAACACTTTGACGGATCGATGACTGATCGGTGACGGATTGATGACGCGTTTGGACCGGATAGATGACTGATTGATGACGGATTGATGAATGATTGGTGACGCGTTGTTGACTGATTGATGACGGATCGGACGGATTGGACGGATGACGGATACCATAGGTAACCGGGCTATCGATCCGTTATTTTGACTGATACGATCGATCGGTATAATTAGAAAACTCTTCTGTGAAACGAAGTTATCGTTTATACCTATACGTGGTGTCTGGAGATATCGGCCCATCACAAAATCGGTCCATCACATAATCGGTCCATAACAAAATCGGCACATAACGAAATCGGCCCATAAATGAATAGTTGGAATATATTTTGGATTTTATTTACGCTGAAATAAAGTTTTATGTTAAAAATACCCGCAATAGAGAAAATGAATAGATAGTGTTGCATTTTTCACTTAGGATTAGAGACATTTTGAATCCCAGTATTGAATATTACTATATTATTAATATAAAATGCTTTTATACGGTTGTGAACATGGGGGTTTTAAAAATTACTATTCATTATAGAAAATCCACCTTAAGTTCTGCAAACTCCTTTTAAATTTAAGTCCTCTACATCAAATGCAAACTGCTTAGTATACGGTGAATTGGGACGATTTTTTTTTTAAATGTAGATATAAAGCTTAGGATGGTTAAATTACTTTACGGCAAACAAACGAAGCTGTGCTCTGTTCTATCATTTCTACGTCTATGGTTCTATATAAACTCATGTTACATGTTTCAAATAATCAAAATAGAAATTTTCAATGGCTTGTTTAAATAAAAAACTCAAAATTGTTTAAAAGCAACAAACTATAAACTCTTTTAAGTCACGCTAGATTTCGAAAACTATTTTGAAATATAAGATAAAAAGGTAGCAATATCATTTTGAAAATTCAGAACAGGTAATCATAAACTTCCCACTCAGACAGGTAGATGGAACAATATTGCTAGATCTGATAGGAAATTTATTTTGTGTAATGAAAAAATCGGGGATTAATTGCATTACATTCTTGAATGCTCTGCACTGTCTCAAGAAAGAAGAACTCTGATCAGTATACATTTAATTAGAAATCCAAATATTTTGAAGTTTAAAGAAATTATGACAACAAAGAACAAAGCTTAACTTTATAAGCTTTGTAAATTTATTAGAATTATAAATAAAAAAACGAGTCTTCCTGAGTGGCTGTCTGTCTTAGCTGTGCAATGTAATCATGTAATGTGATCATGAACTATCTTTTTCTTTGATGCTATTCTGTTGTTTTACCATTGTATTGGAAATATTGTATATAGTATTTCTCTGTACCTTTGTAATATTGGTTGATGAGAATAAAGATTCAAGTTATATATACATTAAGATGACTTTAAGTATAGAGATATCTATACCATTTCATTCTTGTGATGATCGTATTAGTTAATCTGAGAAAATTAAAACTAAATTGGTTTATTTATCTCAGCTCTAATCATATCTAATCCAATAAGGTTAATTTTATTACCCAAGCTAAGGACGTGTGTGAGAGTTGTAAAAACAAGATTTATGATCTAATTAAAATGAAAAGCAATAATTGAATAAACAATTGGTACAATGATCATTAATTGTTTTTAATTTTCTTTAATGAGTGTTTTTGTTTTTATAATGAACAATCATTAAATCCTATACTCCATAACATTCGGATAAAAATCTTGAATATAAAACACAACTTAAAAAAAAACTAAACAACGCAAGCAAAGCTATTTTGTTGAAAGAAGAGAAGAGCAACAATTAAATAAAATAATAAAAATATATACTGCACCCTACTAAAAGTGAGTCTCAAAATATTTATCCTTTATACATTTCAAACAAATACTCTAAACCAATTTTCATGAAAAAAAACAAAAAAAAAAACAAATAAAGCATAAATACTTCAAGTTTATATGTGTATGTAATAAGGACAATTATTACATGTTCGTCTTAAATTACTCACTTTTACTGTTCTAAGTTGACGTCAAGAAAAAAAAAATGCATTCTTTTCCTGTTTATTCAACCAAAAATTTAGTCCTTTACAATAAAACAAAATAAAAACTCCAAATTTATAAATCTACATGAATATTATTATAATTTTGGACCGATAATAGCAATGGGCCGATAATGTGTATGCCGATTTCGTAATGTGCCGAAATCTGGTATGGGCCGATTCCGTAATGGGCCGATAAGTCAGGGATTCCTATACGTTTATAACATATATATAACGCAACACAAACCAGTCACGGCGTTAATTTAATTTGTTTTAAATAAATTATATGCTAAAGTGTTAAATATAAGACGTACATTTTCTATTTAAATATGTTAATATTATTAATCTAATGAATTTAATAATTGTTTACATAGTACTTCCTTTAAACTAAATAGGCAAAGTTCGTGTTCTTTTCTTCTATAAAAATGATACTAATATAATTTTATTTTATTTGTTCTGATTTTTAAATACAAAAACAGAAACTGTGCTGAAAAATCTTTAAAATGTAAAAAGGTTCTGCTTAGAACAATTATTTCAACAATTTGTAACATATAACTAAGAACAAATAATTCAGGAGATATCAATAATCTAGTAAATTTTATTTAAATTTTTTTAATTCACTGTGTTGAATTTGTTCGCATAGGAATATAGATCACATTTGCAAAATATATGAATCTTTAGTAAAATCTTATATTTCAGCATAAAATTATATGACGGTTTGATAAAATTGACAAGAAATTGTTTGCGAAACAACTTTCTTCATCAGATTTGACACATAAATGGTATGTTAAGTTGAAAAATTGCATAAATACATATTGCTGCCTTAAAAATTAAGGTTCATAGAGTGAAGAGAATATGTAGAAAATTTGTTCGGATATAAATATAGATCACATTTGCAAATTTCTTATGTAAAATATATGAAACTATAGTAAAATCTTCTATTAGAGCATAAAATTATATGACGGTTTGATAAAATTGACAAGAAAATGTTTGCGAAATAACTTTTTTCATCAGGTTTGACACATTAATGCTAAGATAAGTTGAAAAGTTGCATAACTACATATTGCTGACTTAAAAAATAAGGTTCATATAGTAAAGAGACAATAAAGAAAATTTGTTCGCAAAGAAATATAGATCACTTTTACAAATTTCTTATGTAAAATATATGAAACTATAGTCTATTTGAGCATAAAATTATATGACGGTTTAATAAAATTGACAAGAAAATGTTTGCGAAACAACTTTTTTCATCAAGTTTGACACATTAATGCTAAGATAACTTGAAAAGTTGCATTACTACATATTGCTGACTTAAAAAATAAGGTTCATAAAGTTAAGAGATTATAAAGAAAATTTGTTCCCAAAGGAATATAGATCACATTTACAAATTTCATATGTAAAATATATGAAACTATAGTAAAATCTTCTAATTGAGCATAAAATTATATGACGGTTTAATAAAACTGCCAAGAAAATGTTTGCGAAACAACTTTTTACATCAGGTTTGACACATTAATGCTAAGACAACTTGAAAAGTTGCATAACTACATATTGCTGACTTAAAATAATAAGGTTCATATAGTAAAGAGAAAATAAAGAAAATTTGTTCGCAAAGGAATATAGATCACATTTACAAATTTCATATGTAAAATATATGAAACTATAGTAAAATCTTCTAATTGAGCATAAAATTATATGACGGTTTAATAAAATTGACAAGAAAATGTTTGCGAATCAACTTTTTTCATCAGGTTTGACACATTAATGCTAAGATAACTTGAAAAGTTGCATAACTACATATTGCTGACTTTAAAAAAAAAGGTTCATATAGTAAAGAAACAATAAAGAAAATTTGTTTGCATAGGAATATAGATCACATTTACAAATTTCTTATGTAAAATATATGAAACTATAGTAAAATCTTCTATTTGAGCATAAAATTATATGACAGTTTAATAAAATTGACAAGAAAATGTTTGCGAAACAACTTTTTACATCAGGTTTGACACATTAATGCTAAGACAATTTGAAAAGTTGCATAACTACATATTGCTGACTTAAAAAAAAGGTTCATAAAGTTAAGAGATTATAAAGAAAATTTGTTCCCAAAGGAATATAGATCACATTTGCAAATTTCTTATGTAAAATATATGAAACTATAGTAAAATCTTATATTTGAGCATAAAATTATATGACGGGTTAATAAAATTGTCAAGAAAATGTTTGCGAAACAACTTTTTTCATCAGGTTTGACACATTAATGCTAAGATAAGTTGAAAAGTTGCATAACTACATATTGCTGACTTAAAAAATAAGGTTCATATAGTAGAGAGAAAATAAAGAAAAATTGTTCGCAAACGAATATAGATCACATTTACAAATAATGAAATTTCTTATGTAAAATATATGAAACTTTAGTAAAATCTTCTATTTGAGCATAAAATTATATGACGGTTGAATAAAATTTACATGAAATTGTTTGCGAAACAACTATTTTCATCAGATTTGACACATACATGTAAATGCTTTAATATTTTGAAAACTTGAATAACTTCATATCTTTAACTTTAAAAATAAGGTTCATATTTAACCATTTTTAAGAGATTATAAGGAAAATTTATTTCCATTATAGAATTGTTAAGACCAAACATTTCTTATGCAAGCTACAAATGTATAGGAAATTAAAAATCTGATGTTTGAGCCAAATATTATATGATGTTTTTATAACAATCACAAATAAATTGTTTTCAAAATAACTTTATGACAAGATTTTAAATGAGTTATTTTAAAATATAATATATTTGACATAAAATATCGTATGAATTTTCGCATTTTAAAACAGAAATGTGTTATGTCTTTACATTAAAGTTAGACTTTAAGATTTATTTAAACACAATTCGGCTGTGCTTTGTAATATTATATGTTTAATTATTGATATAAAACGTGTCAAATGTCCCGCTCTTACATTTATTTATATAAATTTCTATTTTATTCAAAGATTTTATGCATTCGATCATGGAGTCACGTGATACAATAAGCGAAACGAACTTAAAAATTCCGTATTTTAGATTGAATTGACGCGTGACGGATTGGTAAATTGCATCATGGGATGCATTTGACGAATAGGATCGGACGGATTGGTGACTGATCGATGACGGATTGGTGACTGATTGATGACGGATCGGTGAATGATTGAGACCGGATCGATGACTGATTGGTGACTGATTGATGACGCGTGACGGATCGCAAAAACTGTTGCATTGATCGGTTCAAGTACTGTAAATGTATCTAATATTGTAGGACATTATGCTATTGATTTAATAAGTTTTGATGTGCAAAGTGTTTGAGAAGCTTGTATATTCAAGATAAGTACAGCTTTCAGAGTTTTAATTATCCAAGATACATGTATTTAAAGCAGAAATATCAAAAATTTGTGTTCTGAGCAATCTACTTCAGAAAAAAAGTTTCATATCCTGCATATTTTATTCAATCTAAAGTTTTGTTGCTCCTTTATAAAAATTTATGTGTTGGATGAGTAGTTAGTTAAAAAAATAGAAATCAAATAAATGTGAGTGACATCTTCTTGTTATTGACCTTTAAAAAAGGAAAGTAAAGAGATAATAATATCTTTTTTTCAAAATATACATGTACAACTTTGTAAATAATTTGCATAACATTAGATTAAAACAGAAAATGGGTCAAACACAGAAATGGCCAGATTTCGTTAAACAGGAGGTAGACGAGCAACAGACTAAAGTCAATAAACAGGAAGTAGATGAGCCACAGACCAAAGTCGGTAAACAGAAAGTAGATGAGCAACAGACCTGAAATCGAATCCCACATTATGGGACCCCACCCTGATGCTGTATACCAAATATCAAGTGGTTGTGATATGTAGTTGCTGAGAAAACTGTTACGAAAAATTTCTTCCCCGCCCACACTACATTCACCCTTTTATAACCCAGTTTCGTCACTTCGTGAAATCCTGCCAAAAATACACTTACCAGAACACTTTGTTATACCATTACCATATGGGAACTGGTCATTACAGACACATCTGTTTTTCTTACAATCTGCCTCAGCATGACACTTTCTAGTTCCACAAGTTACTGAAATAAGAATTTTAATACATATTAAAATAAATCAAAGTACCGTTGGTACTGTGTACTTGGAAGTCATATTTGAATGATGTCAAGCGATTTGTGTTGTGGTTTATAACTTTTTGCAACAAAAGAAGGCAATAACTTAATTGGGGCTATAAATATATATATTAGAAAGCTTGTTTACCAAAAAGAATAAACACACTTCTACTGGAAAGCGAATGTACAATAGGATAGGTTGTACGTCGGTCCCGGAAAAACGAGACGTGGATGGATTTCCCTGATCATTACTATACTTTGGAAGTCTTTGACTTCCAAGTAAAAATAAATATATCTTTATTTATGTATGAACCACACTTTCTTACAACGATATGAAATCGATATAACTACATGTATTTTTCGGTAACTTTTACCTGAGCAAATCATTAGTTTAATTATCTCAGCTTTTCTATAAAGCATTAAAGGTTTTTATTTCTGTAATTTGTATATTCCGGCTAAAATATATTTCTCAATCCCACAGGTGACTAAAGTCACGTGATACACAAAATGTAGATTTTAAAAGGTTATGAAAAATATAGCATATACTATATCATCATTGAAAACGAAATAAATAAACAAATCAAGTAATAATAAGGGGTTATACTAACATAAATAAGAAAGCTCGTTGACCAAAAATATAAACACACTTCTATTGGAGAGCGAATGCACAATAGAAAAGGTTATACCGCGGTCTCTGGAAAAAAACGCAGATGAATTGCTCCAAAATTGATCATTACTATACTTTGGAAGTCCTTGACTTCCAAGTAACAAGAGGCTCTCAAGAGCCTGAATCGCTCACCTGAAATACACAGGTACATATATTTGTAGATATTATTGTGCTTAACCATATGCGATTTAAATTTCTGAAATATCTTAGTTTTCAAGATATTCATGATATTGGGCTTAATAAGAGTAAATTTGGCAAAAATTAGGAAAAAGAACAATAACTCCCACATCAGCAGTCAGATCCTTTTGGAAATTTCAGGACAGGTAGGTCTTAATATGCTGATCACTTTTGATTCTTGCACAATTTTGATATCTGAAACCATTTTTGAGTCATTAACAAAAAATGCAATTTACCCCTATGTTCTATTTTTAGCCATGGCGGCCATGTATTTTTACAAATAAAAAATCTGAACAATAGAGTTGCAGCATATAAGCCATTAAACAAGTGTGCCATGTTAAGATGCAGTTGGTTTAACTGTGTCAAACAAGTTAATCCTTGAAATTCAGGGGAAAAGTAATGAAAAATGGTAAATTTTGATGCTTTAAGGGCCATAACTCCTACAAGAAATGGTTCTACAGCTTTGACCTAATTACATGAAATGAAGATCTTGATGTGCTTAATCATATGCAATTTGAAATATCTTGTATAGTTTTCAAGATATAGGGCTAAAAAAGTGCAAAATTTTGAAAAAATCCAGAAAAAGGGCAATAACTCCTACATCGTTTGTTGGATCTTCTTGAAATTTTCAGAGCAGGTAGATCTTGAGATCTTGATCACTTTTGTCTCCATCAGAATTTTGATATCTGTAACTATTTTTGAGTAATTAGCAAAAAACTGCAATTTACCCCTATGTTCTATATTTAGCCATGGCGACCATATTTTTAGACAAATCAAAAATTTGAGCGATAGATTTGTAGCATTTATGCTATTCAACAACTGTGCCAAGTTTGGTTGAAGTTGGATGTATGGTGTCAGACAAGTTCATCTTTGAAATTCAGGGGAAAAGTAATGAAAAATGGTCAATTTTGATGCTTTAAGGGCCATGACTCCTAAAAGAAATGGTTCTACAGCTTTGACCTTATTACATGAAATGTAGATCTTGATGTGCTAAATCATTTGCAATTTGAATTTTTGAAATATCTTGTATAGTTTTCAAGATATAAGACTAAACAAGTGCAAAATTTCGAAAAAATCCAGAAAAAGGGCAATAACTCCTACATCGGTTGTTGGATCTTCTTGAAAATTTCTGGGCAGGTAGATCTTAAGATGCTGATCATTTTTAGCCTGGCCAGAATTTTGATATCTGTTACCGTTTTTGAGTTATTTGCAAAAAACTGTAATTTGACCCCTATGTTCTATTTTTAGCCATGGCGGCATTGTTTTTTTACGAATCGAAAATCCGAACGATAGTTTTGCACACATAATGCCATTAAACAACTGTACCAAGTTTGGTTGCAATTGGACTTGTGGTGCCGGACAAGTTAACATTTGAAAAATTGTTTACAGATGACGACGACGACAGGCGCCAAGTGATGGCATAAGCTCACATGGCCTTTGGCCAGGTGAGCTAAAAATGAAAGGAAAAAAATCAGAAAGGTCTAATATTGGCCCTGTAATTTGGCTCTGTAATTTGTCATGTTTCTATAATCTTAATGGATGCTGTCAAAATAGTTCATAAAATACCTAAATTTAACATTTATTATGTACTGTTGTTTTCATAGATATCATAAATATGGAGACAATCTTTATTTTCTACATCAGTATTGTGCCAGAATCAAAATTTTTGTTTGTTTATCAATTCTTAACTTGAAATTATATTCCCCCCCCCCCCCAAAAAAAAATATGACTACACTAACATTTACATGAGGTGTCCACTTGTCAAAGCAAAGTTATTTAAGCTTTGACTTCGCTTACATTTTACCTAAAGTGTCCACTTATCATCCAAAAAAAAAGTTATTTAAGCTATGACTACACTTACATTTACATGAGGTGTCCACTTGTCCAAAGTAAAGTTATCTTATACGCTAACATTTACATTAGGTGTCCCCTCGTCCAAAGTAGATTTATCTTATACACTGACATTTACATGAGGAGTCAATTTGCCCAAAGTAAAGTTATCTTTTACACTTACACTTACATGAGGTGTCCACTTGTCCAAAGTAAAGTTTTTTAAGCTTAGACTTTGCTTAGATTTTACATGAGGTGTCCCCTTATCCACAGAAGTTATTTTTGTCCAAAGTAAAGTTATTTAAGATATGACTACACTAACATGAGGTGTCCTCTTGCCAAAAGTATAGTTATTTAAACTATGACTACCCTTACATTTACATGACGTGTCCCCTTGTCCAAAGTAAAGTTATTTAAACTATGATTACACTTACATTTACATGAGGTTTCCCCTTGTCCAAAGTAAAGTTATTTTAGCTATGACTACCTTTAGATTTACATGAGGTGTCCCCTTGTCCAAAGTAAAGTTATTTTTAGCTATAATGAAACTTACATTTACATGAGAAGTCCCTTGCTTAAGTAAAGATATTAAATCTTTGACTACACTTACATTTACATGAGGAGTCCCCTCTTCCAAAGTAAAGTTATTTTAAATATGACTTCACTTACATGAGGTGTCCTCTCGTCCAAAAGAGAGTTATTTAAGCTATGACTACACTTACATTTACATGAGGTGTCCCCTTGTCAAAAGTTAAGTTATTTTTAGCTATAAGGAAACTTACATTTACACGAGGAGTCCCTTGCCAAAGTAAAGTTATTTAAGCTTTGACTACACCTACATTTACATGAGGTGTCCCCTTGTCCAAAGGTAAGTTTTTATTAGCTATGACTACACTTACATTTGCATGAGATGTCACCTTGTCCAACATATCCTTCATTACAGGTACATTTTCCATTTCTACATGAAGCAAACCTGGTACATTGGTCATCAAAACATATTTCTTAAAAAAAGAAAGAATCTTTTATTTTTTTCTATTTAATCATTGATGGAGTGAAATCTTGCATAAATTATCTTCTAACATTACAAATGAAAACATGTGATAATCAGCTGAAAAGTAAGATGGGTTTTAGAATACTGTGGTTTCATTATAATTTGTTGGGTTTCAATTTTCGTGGTTTTCGTGGATGGGCATTTCCCACGAAAATTGATGCCCCATCAAAAGTAAAATTAATATGGTCTGTATGTTGCAGTCTTCAAAACCACCAATTTAAGAATTCATGAACTGATCCTTTTTCATCAAACCACGAAAATTGGTACCAATGAATATAAATGAATCCACAGTATAATCAGAAGTTATTCCTATTATCGATAACTTTCTAATGCACATTTAAATAAATTTTCACAATGATAGCATACATCATTCATTGATAACCAACTAAAACCTAAATGTAAACCTGATATGAAGGGGCACTCAACAAGTCCAAACACTAAAAAACCATCTTCTTTCACAGACAGGGTATAAAAACTTGAAAGCAATGCTATGTATTCATTATAAGGTAAATTGCAATACATACGTTGACATGTACTGTAACCATCTCCACTGAAGTTTTCTTTACATGAACATTGACCATCTTTACAATATCCATTTTCATGGCATTCCTCATCTGTTGAGCACTGACCTGAAAGTTATACCTACTTATTACTTTATGAATTTACAGGGTATTTTCTAGCTAAATTTGTGTTTGCAAATTTTTCTTATTAGAGTTATACCTGATGCCTTTCTAAATCTTTCCAAAGTTTAAAACATAAGTATAAAACAGATTTGTGTTTTAAATTAATGATAAATTGATAAACTTGAGTTTATTTTTTCATAGTTTATATACATACAGGTTCTTTGAAATTAAGAGAAACCCAAGTCAAAATATTTTTAAATAAATTGCAAATAAATCGTTAACAAATTGCTTTCAAATCAAGAATACATGATTTGTTAATGCGATTTGTTTGTGATTCATTTAACAAATTGTAAGCAAATCAAACCGTGACATATATGGCATTTTGATTTAAATACAATTTGTTGCATATTTTTGATTTGATTACAATTCATTTGAAGTCTACTTCACTGAAAATTAATTTGCTTACAATTTGTTAAGCTTAGTTCTTTTCATTATTTGATTTGGTAACAATTCATTTAACTTTGTCATTTTGCATTTTCATTTGTTTCCAATTTGTTTAACTCAGTACTACATGGCATCGGGTTTTTCGATTTGTTTGTAATTCATTGAACAATTTTTGGTTTTAAATTCCCATGGGTACCTCTTTGTACATGATACTTAATCTTATTGGCTCTTGTGGTTATCTATCTACATTATTTGAATTTCAAAAAAGAAGGAAGAGGTCATGTAGCTTTTCTTTAGGATGTAAAGTGAATTATACTTTGTAGAAGCATGGACTACATGTATATCCTATTTGGAAGCTCTGAATTGTAAGACAATTAATTGATTTAGTTTCATTGATATAATTTTAATTTTTAAATGAACCTGAAAATGATTTGAAAGAGTCTGCATGAAGTTCAATCTATAAAGATCAGAATTCTTCAACATGCAGTTTTGCCATTATAAGTATATATTTCTTCATATGGACAAAGTAGAGATTACATTAAACATGAATAAATGGAAAGTCAAATATATAAAGCATGAACATTTATAAATATTCTAAAAAATATATACATGTATGTATTTCTATCTAAAAGTTAAAAAAAACTAAGTAGGTTATAAATTTAATTCCTAAATGTACTAAGTATGTTTTACTTGATAAAGAATTACATGTATATTACCTGTTTAAAATTATATAGTGGGATGTAAACTATAAATACACAGAATAACTAGTAGCTCAAAGAATTATACATTTATTATTGTGTATAAGTTTTGCACACTTACATTTACAGGATATTTGATTTGTTTTCAATTTATTTATTTGATTTGATAACGATTCATTTAAGGTCATTTAAAGGATATTCGATTTGTTTTCGATTCATTTATTTGATTTGAGTACAATTCATTATGAGAATAGTCGATTTGCTTTCGATTCATTTCTTCGATTTGATTACAATTTGTTTACAATTTATTTTGGATTTATTGAATTCGATTCGTTAGCTCATTTGCATGGGAATTTACATCGATATCAAATTGTGAACAAATCATTGATTTATTTTCGATTCATTTACACGATTTGTTTGGCTGATTTTTTTACTTGGGTTAAACTCATACACAACTGCCTGACGATTAAATTTCACTGCACAATTTTGACCACTTGGTTTCAGTTGTTATGAATCAGAATGGAAGAAAATTAACTATATGTTAACCTGGACAAGGTTCTTCATTACAGCCCTCTGACATAGTGTCTGGTTCATCACATGGAACACCACCATAAGCTGGAGCAGGACTGTCACAGTTTCTTGATCTAGTCCTTGTTCCACCACCACAAGACTTGCTACATTCAGACCAATCTCCATAAGGACCATATTCTCCATCAACTATAGAAACACAAGACATTATGTGGCCATTTAAAAGTGTGGTTGGAAAGAATGTTAACCAATTCTATTACACACAATAGATATATCCATCTGTCATTGTCTATTTTTAATTTTACACATTGACATTGTTCTGTTGATAATGGTCTTGATAGTAAACTTGTGTTTGTAAAATTTTCAGATTGGCATTTATTAGACAGATTTGGGAATTCAATTTGACAAAAAAAAAGCTTCATTGAAAAGTATTTGAACCATTTATATTAGGCTAAAGATGTACTTCTCTGTAATTTTTCACCCATACAGATTTTAGGGCTGTCAAGTTTTGATGTCTCCCAGGGATGTCAAGTTTTTATGAGCTGCTTGCGTGAGAATCGACCAAAAATTGAACAGATCAAAGGAAAAAATTAAAAGATCAAAGAAATTTGCCGCCAAAATGCTGCCCAGATGCGTGAGTCTCACGCGAGTTGCGTGACACTTGACAGGTCTGGTCTCCTGCTCTAGTGAGATTGCCAAAATATTGAAAAATCATTGAAAACTAGAAAAACTGTGAGCCGCAGCTCACAAATAAATACCCCCCACCCCCCCAAAAATTAATCAGATAAAATTTTAAAATAGGAGATGCACATCTACATTATGTCACAAAGATTGTGTGTAAGTTTCATGAAAATCCATCAAGGGGTTTAGGAGGAGTTGCGGATAAGAGATGGGCACCCCCATGTAGTCAAATGGCTGATTCCATGTATTGCTATAGGAACCCCCAAAATCATTCTGATCAAACTTTGAAATAGTAGGTGTACATCTATATTATGTTACAAAGATTGTGTAAAAGTTTCATGACAATCCATCAAGGGGTTAAGGACAAGTTGTGGATAAGAGAAGGGTACCCCCATGTAGTCGAATGGCTAAGTCCATGTTTTGCTATGGGAAACCCATAAAATCATTCTGATAAAATTTTAAAATAGTACATGCACATCTACATTTTGTCACAACAATTGTGTGTAAGTTTCATGAAAATCCATCAAGGGGTTTAGGAGGAGTTGCGGATAAGAGATGGTTACCCCCATGTAGTCGAATGGCTAAGTCCATGTTTTGCTATGGGAAACCCCAAAAATCATTCTGATCAAATTTTAAAATAGTAGGTGCACAACTGCATTATGTCACAAAGATTGTGTGTAAGTTTCATGAAAATCCATCAAGGGGTTTAGGAGGAGTTGCGGATAAGAGATGGGTACCCCCATGTAGCCGAATGGGTAAGTCCATGTTTTGCTACGGGAAACCCCAAAAATTGTTCTGATCAAATTTTAAAATAGTAGGTGCACATCTACATTATGTCACAAAGATTGTGTGTAAGTTTCATGAAAATCCATCAAGGGGTTTAGGAGGAGTTGTGGATAAGAGATGGGTGCCCCCATGTAGTTGAATTGCTAAGTCCATATGTTTTGCTATTGGAAACCCCCAAAATCATTCTGATCAAATTTTAAAATAGTAGGTGCACATCTATATTATGTTACAAAGATTGTGTAAAAGTTTCATGACAATCCATCAAGGGGTTAAGGACAAGTTGTGGATAAGAGAAGGGTACCCCCATGTAGTCGAATGGCTAAGTCCATGTTTTGCTATGGGAAACCCATAAAATCATTATGATCAAATCTTAAAATAGTAGATGCACATCTACATTTTGTCACAACAATTGTGTGTAAGTTTCATGAAAATCCATCAAGGGGTTTAGGAGGAGTTGCGGATAAGAGATGGGTACCCCCATGTAGTCGAATGGCTAAGTCCATGTTTTGCTATGGGAAACCCCAAAAATCATTCTGATCAAATTTTAAAGTCCATGTTTTGCTATGGGAAACCCCAAAAATTGTTCTGATCAAATTTTAAAATAGTAGGTGCACATCTACATTATGTCACAAAGATTGTGTGTAAGTTTCATGAAAATCCATCAAGGGGTTTAGGAGGAGTTGCGGATAAGAGATGGGTACCCCCATGTAGCCGAATGGCTAAGTCCATGTTTTGCTATGGGAAACCCCAAAAATTGTTCTGATCAAATTTTAAAATAGTAGGTGCACATCTACATTATGTCAAAAAGATTGTGTGTAAGTTTCATGAAAATCCACCAAGGGGTTTAGGATGAGTTGCGGATAAGAGATGGGTACCCCCATGTAGCCGAATGGGTAAGTCCATGTTTTGCTACGGGAAACCCCAAAAATTGTTCTGATCAAATTTTAAAATAGTAGGTGCACATCTACATTATGTCACAAAGATTGTGTGTAAGTTTCATGAAAATCCATCAAGGGGTTTAGGAGGAGTTGTGGATAAGAGATGGGTGCCCCCATGTAGTTGAATTGCTAAGTCCATATGTTTTGCTATTGGAAACCCCCAAAATCATTCTGATCAAATTTTAAAATAGTAGGTGCACATCTATATTATGTTACAAAGATTGTGTAAAAGTTTCATGACAATCCATCAAGGGGTTAAGGACAAGTTGTGGATAAGAGAAGGGTACCCCCATGTAGTCGAATGGCTAAGTCCATGTTTTGCTATGGGAAACCCATAAAATCATTATGATCAAATCTTAAAATAGTAGATGCACATCTACATTTTGTCACAACAATTGTGTGTAAGTTTCATGAAAATCCATCAAGGGGTTTAGGAGGAGTTGCGGATAAGAGATGGGTACCCCCATGTAGTCGAATGGCTAAGTCCATGTTTTGCTATGGGAAACCCCAAAAATCATTCTGATCAAATTTTAAAGTCCATGTTTTGCTATGGGAAACCCCAAAAATTGTTCTGATCAAATTTTAAAATAGTAGGTGCACATCTACATTATGTCACAAAGATTGTGTGTAAGTTTCATGAAAATCCATCAAGGGGTTTAGGAGGAGTTGCGGATAAGAGATGGGTACCCCCATGTAGCCGAATGGCTAAGTCCATGTTTTGCTATGGGAAACCCCAAAAATTGTTCTGATCAAATTTTAAAATAGTAGGTGCACATCTACATTATGTCAAAAAGATTGTGTGTAAGTTTCATGAAAATCCACCAAGGGGTTTAGGATGAGTTGCGGATAAGAGATGGGTACCCCCATGTAGTTGAATGGCTAAGTCCATGTTTTGCTATTGGAAACCCCAAAAATCATTCTGATCAAATTTTAAAATAGTAGGTGCACATCTACATTATGTCACAAAGATTGTGTGTAAGTTTCATGAAAATCCATCAAGGGGTTTTGGAGGAGTCCATGTTTTGCTATGGGAAACCCCAAAAATTGTTCTGATCAAATTTTAAAATAGTAGGTGCGCATCTACATTACGTCACAAAGATTGTGTGTAAGTTTCATGAAAATCCATCAAGGGGTTTAGGAGGAGTTGCGGATAAGAGATGGGTTCCCCCATGTAGCCGAATGGCTAAGTCCATGTTTTGCTATGGGAAACCCCAAAAATTGTTCTGATCAAATTTTAAAATAGTAGGTGCACATTTACATTATGTCAAAAAGATTGTGTGTAAGTTTCATGAAAATCCACCAAGGGGTTTAGGATGAGTTGCGGATAAGAGATGGGTACCCCCATGTAGTTGAATGGCTAAGTCCATGTTTTGCTATTGGAAACCCCAAAAATCATTCTGATCAAATTTTAAAATAGTAGGTGCACATCTACATTATGTCACAAAGATTGTGTGTAAGTTTCATGAAAATCCATCAAGGGGTTTTGGAGGAGTCCATGTTTTGCTATGGGAAACCCCAAAAATTGTTCTGATCAAATTTTAAAATAGTAGGTGCGCATAAAGATTGTGTGTAAGTTTCATGAAAATCCATCAAGGGGTTTAGGAGGAGTTGCGGATAAGAGATGGGTACCCCCATGTAGCCGAATGGCTAAGTCCATGTTTTGCTATGGGAAACCCCAAAAATTGTTCTGATCAAATTTTAAAATAGTAGGTGCACATCTACATTATGTCAAAAAGATTGTGTGTAAGTTTCATGAAAATCCACCAAGGGGTTTAGGATGAGTTGCGGATAAGAGATGGGTACCCCCATGTAGTTGAATGGCTAAGTCCATGTTTTGCTATTGGAAACCCCAAAAATCATTCTGATCAAATTTTAAAATAGTAAGTGCACATCTACATTATGTCACAAAGATTGTGTGTAAGTTTCATGAAAATCCACCAAGGGGTTTAGGAGGAGTTGCGGATAAGAGATGGGTACCCTGAAGTGTAACGGAAGGAAGGACGGACGGAGGGACGGACGGACACCCCTATCACTATATACCCCCCACTTTTGAAGTGGGGGGTATAAAAATTAAAAGTAATTTGCTGCCAAATTGCAGACTAAATATGTGAGTTTCAAACAAGTTGTGTGACACTTGATATGTCTGAGACTTTCATGATTTCAACCTGCTCTCCAAAATGGCAAAAGTAAATATCTCACAAATACTATTCGTTAAAATTAGTTCAAATAAAATCTTGCATGACAGCTTTTCCTGTTCTTTCTTACTTTGTGGTTGAATCCCATTATAAATAAGTCTACAAATTTTCACAAAATTCCATAATTTATGACTGGAAAAAAATCAATTATGAAAATAAATGCAGACAGAAATAAAAGCCAAATAAATGCTTGTATAAAGACTTTAAATTCACCAGAAGCAACAAGAAGCTAGGTCATAATAATTATATCTCAGTAAGTTGTTTTGTGTAGAAGAAAATGAGATGTGGAATAAGTGTACGCGACACAACCTACATTATAAACGTATATTTTAAATATCCACAATGGAAAACAGCCAGCAGCCTTCAATGTGACCAGCGGTCGCTGCTCGCTGTTTTTCAATTGGCCCCTGGATTGAAAATAAAATACATATGATTCAAGCCCAATCCCAAAGTGCATTGAAAGACCCTCTTCTTGACAAAAAACAATTAACAAAAATTCGACTAAATACAAACATAAGCTTTGATAAAGATTCCTGGCTTAGGACAGGCACATTAAAATGTGGCGGGGTTAAACTAGTTTTTTGGCGCCAACCTTCCCCCTAATGATAATCAATAACAAAGCACAAACTAACACACAGTAAAAATCAAATCGATAGAAGTTCAATTCAACAAGAGAGTATCTGAGACAAAAGGACAACAGGTAATTAACGGGACGTAAAGATACTCTCTTGACAACACTCGAAGTTACTGACAGCTAGCTAAGAAGCATCCATCGACTGATGTAAAAAAAATCAAGTATGTCGATTTTAAATCCGACACAACACGTCAAACACTTGATTTGATGATGCATCATCATGTCTCTGGTTAATGCATGATATTGTATTATCTTGTCTTACTTTACTGGATTTGACACACTGAATTGAATTTAGCAGCACAACAGGTGTTCTACAGCAGGAATAAACCACTTACTCTTCCGGAGTACCGGAGTTCACTCTTATTACAGCTTTGTGTTGTTAATTTCTGTTTTGTTGATTTTGTGTTTTGTGTTTTGTTTGTGTTTACCAGTTTTGTCATTGCTTTTTCAGACTTTAGACACTTGAATGCCCTATTGGTGCCTCTGCCTATTTGTTGATATATTTTGTCTATAACAAGTGTATTAGACAATTATTTTTTATTTTCAGAAAATCTCTGAAATGAATTTCAGACCCCTAAAAAATTAGTTAGTTAATTAGTTAAACATGGTAACAGAAAAAGGCAAAGTACCATGAATAAGATCTAAAATTTCTCCGATAGAATATTTTTTTTCATTATCAGCATTATTTTGTATAGCAGAAATCCTTCTTTAGAATATTTTTTTCTTACCCTCAGCTGCCAAAATATTTTTTTCATCAAAACTAATTTTCAGAATATTTTTAAAAGGAATTCCTTCGAAAAATAAATATTTTGTCAGCGCTCTGCACGGAAAAAAAATTTCTGATCAAAACAATAAACCAAGGGCCCCCTCCTTCAAGTTAAATGGTCAGTCCCTAATGAGTGTAAAACATCTATATCTCATCACTTTAAGATGTAAAACCTTTTTCACTTACTGTCAAAAGTGAAGTGAAAAGTTATTAATTTATTAATTGAATTATATAAACTCATATGTACTTATTGATTATGCATTTTGTTCAGCAAACATATGAAACTAGATAAAATTAATAGGTGTTCAAACAAAAAGAAAGCACACTTTTCACGATATTTGTATCTTATTGCTGTGTCACACACAGATAACCAATCAAATACTTTGAAATTAAATATTTTCATCTTGTTGAGTGGGATATACAAAATTGTCTCATTTTGCCATAACTACATAATATTGCACACCAGTTAGAGAAAAAAATTCCCAATTTAAAACATGAGGCTCCCAGGAGTCTGAATTGCTCATCTGATCTCCTATGCTAAAGCCTCTTACATAGTGTGCAACATGGTCTAAATTTACTTGGTAAGTAACATTAAAATAACTAGTTAGGATAGAAAACACTCTTAGATAAAGAATACAAAGTTACAAAGCTTTAACAAGAACAGATTCCAGGTCCCCCCCCCCCCCGTTGAACGTTATATTGTTGAAGGGGCATAACTCCAATAATAATGTGTTATTAGATAGAAATTGTTGAATTTCTTAAAATTGTACCCTGATTACCGGTAGTTTCTAAGAAAAGTGTTACGAAAAATTTACCATTGAGCCTATGGGAGAAAAAATGACTAAGTCGTTTAACAGGAAGTAGATGTCAGACTGACCTGAAAATCACTTACACCTTAGGGGACCCCTATAGGAGTCTGCATACAAAATTTCAGAACCCTAGGATTAGTAGTTACTGAGAAAAGTGTTAAAGAAATATTTACCATTAAGCCTATGGGAGAAAAAAATGACTTAAGTCGTTAAACAGGAAGTAGATGTCAGACTGACCTGAAAATCACTTACACCTTAGGGGACCCCTATAGGAGTCTGCATACAAAATTTCAGAACCCTAGGATTAGTAGTTACTGAGAAAAGTGTTACGAAAAATTTACCATTGAGCCTATGGGAGAAAAAATGACTAAGTCGTTTAACAGGAAGTAGATGTCAGACTGACCTGAAAATCACTTACACCTTGGGGGACCCCTATAGGAGTCTGCATACAAAATTTCAGAACCCTAGGATTAGTAGTTACTGAGAAAAGTGTTACGAAAAATTTACCATTGAGCCTATGGGAGAAAAAATGACTAAGTCGTTAAACAGGAAGTAGATGTCAGACTGACCTGAAAATCACTTACACCTTAGGGGACCCCTATAGGAGTCTGCATACAAAATTTCAGAACCCTAGGATTTGTAGTTACTGAGAAAAGTGTTACGAAAAATTTACCATTGAGCCTATGGGAGAAAAAATGACTAAGTCGTTAAACAGGAAGTAGATGTCAGACTGACCTGAAAATCACTTACACATTGGGGGACCCCTATAGGAGTCTGCATACAAAATTTCAGAACCCTAGGATTAGTAGTTACTGAGAAAAGTGTTACGAAAAATTTACCATTGAGCCTATGGGAGAAAAAATGACTAAGTCATTAAACAGGAAGTAGATGTCAGACTGACCTGAAAATCACTTGCACCTTAGGGGACCCCTATAGGAGTCTGCATACAAAATTTCAGAACCCTGGGATTAGTAGTTACTGAGAAAAGTGTTACGAAAAATTTACCATTGAGCCTATGGGAGAAAAAATGACCAAGTCGTTAAACAGGAAGTAGATGTCAGACTGACCTAAAAATCACTTACACCTTGGGGGACCCCTATAGGAGTCTGCATACAAAATTTCAGAACCCTAGGATTAGTAGTTACTGAGAAAAGTGTTACGAAAAAAAGTGGTATACACCATATGGTACTTTAAGATATAGCTGTATACAAAATATCAGACCTCTATCTCATGTAGTTGCCTGGGAAATTGTGACGGAAATTTAGAATTGATGTCCACTATGTGTAAAAAACTAAGTATTCGGTAATCATGAAGAAGACTACCTAGGAGCATAAAATCAGTATACACCATATGTTACTATAGGATAAAGCTGTATACAAAATATCAGAACTCTTTCTCATGTAGTTGCTTAGAAAACTGCGACAGAAGTTTTGTTACGAACAGACAAACAGATGAATGAACGGACAAGGGTAAAACAGTATACCCCCCTCTTCGAAGGTATAAAAACATCTCCCTAAAATTAATGGAAAACAGTTTAAAGGGATAACTCCTTAACCATGAAAATCATTTTTGCAGATCCCATCCAGCTGGACAATTTTGCAATGCTAACTTTTCCTCTAGCTCTTCGATTTTGTAAGATAAAGTTCAAACTGCAAAATTGTCAATTTGACAATTAAAGGAAAATAACTCTAATAAGGAGTCGTTCCACAACTTCAACTCAATGGAGAGTTTTTTTAGAGCTGTTAATACTGAGTAGGACAGATAGCTAAGGATTTTTATACCCCCACTCATAAGAGAGGGGGCTATATAGCAATCACCTTGTTATACCACCACTCTTAAGAGAGGGGCTATATTGCATTCACCTTGTTATACCCCCACTGGTATGAGAGGAGGCTTTATTGCAATCACCTTGTCCTGTCAATGACAATATTTCGGTCAGTCAGTGATCTACTTCCTCTTTACCGAACTGACTTAGACTATTTTAAAGTTCATTAATGTATAATTTTTTGAACAGGTTTCTCAGTTTCACAGCTCTGAAGGGATTGGTTTTTAAATTTGGTAGACATCTTAGGCATTATGCTTGTATTGTGCCTCCCTTTCTCAGGTCAGATGTTCATCTTCTTCCTGTTTTCCAAGCCAAATTAAGGCTATTTTAAGAGTCAACTAGATGGAGCCTTCCCTGGAAGGCATATGTCGCCTGCCTATCTATGTCTGTTCGCCAAACAGGAAGTAGTTAATTTTCAGCTATAAAATTGCCTTACACCTTATAGTACTATGCGATGAAGCTACATACCAAATATCAAGAGGCTGTGGCATGTAGTTACCTGGAAAACTGTGACGAAAATTTGGTATCTATGTCCATTATATACAAAACGTCAAGTATTCGTCAAACAGGAAGTGGTTTTTTTTTGGGCATAAAATCGCTTTACACCTTAATGTACTATGAGATGAAGCTACATACCAAATATCAAGAGGCTGTGGCATGTAGTTGCTTGGAAAACTGCGACGAAAATTTGGCATCAATGTCCATTATACACATGTATATAAAAGTTTAAGTATTCGTCAAACAGGAAGTAGTTATTTTTCGGGCATAAAATCGCTTTACACCTTATAGTACTATGCGATGAAGCTACATACCAAATATCAAGAGGCTGTGGCATGTAGTTGCCTGGAAAACTGTGACGAAAATTTGGCATCTATGTCCATTATATATAAAGCATTAAGTATTTGTCAAACAGGAAGTAGTTATTTTTCCGGCATTAAATCAGTTTACACCTTAAAGTACTATGTGATGAAGCTACATACCAAATATCAAGACATGTAGTTGCCTGGAAAACTGCGACGGAAATTTTTGTGACGCCGCAGGACGACGGATAGTGCCAAAGTAACCCCTACATGTCGCTTCTGCAACACGTTGCAGTCGACATATAAATGGAAAAAGTTGTTGTAACAGATTTCTCAGCTTTACTGAAGGAATTGATTTTTAATTTGGTACAAAGCTTAAGCATGATGAGTTGTACAGTGCCTCTCCTTTTTAGGTCAGTTGGTGATCAATTTCCTGTTTTCTAAATGGTTGAGTGGGGGTATCCTTAGCACGACTAAGTGCAACCCCATGTTTGTAATTCTTATTCTTTTCATGCTATAAGCCAAAAACTATGGTTTGACACCCCTGTTCTATTTTTAGCAATGGCAGCCTTGTTGGTTGGTCTGCATGTATAAATTTCACAAACTTGATAGAGGCATCCTAAAGATCAAATGTATAAAGTTGAAAGCAATCCCTTCAGCGGTTTCAGAGAAGAAATCTTTGAAGAAAAGTCAATGGAAGACAGACAATGAATGCTTAACAATGGCAATAGCTCAAATGATACATTAAGGTCAGGTGATCTAAAAATAATACAAATAATATTTTTTTCACAGTATTATACCTCGATTTGTTGTATGGATTATTGGTAGTAGAAAAAGTACCTGGACAAGGACCCTCATAACAAGTATCAGACATAGTGTCTGGTCCATCACATGGTGCACCACCATAAGCTGGAGCAGGACTGTCACAGTTTCTTGATCTAGTCCTGAATCCATAACCACAAGAGCTGCTACATTCAGACCAATCTCCATAGGGACCATATTCTCCATCAACTATAGAAAGACAATACTTCTAAACTAACTGTTAATGATATCAAAACATCCTGATAAATTGAAATCTTGACCAAATTACACCATGGTCAAAATAATGTTATAACACTATTCCAGGTCATATCTTTTGACATGTGGATGAAATGATAAATAGATATCAGGGAGATGGCAGCCATTCTTAGGGCCCAGCTAGTTTAACCCTGTACTTCAGGGACCAATACAGACCCAGTGTTTCTCTTTCACACATGTGATAAATGGTGGATAGACTATAAAGTTTTGATACATGTGATCCGGAGTGGATCAAGCATTCTTTCAGTATAGCAAAACAACACATAGTCCCCTACTGGCCAGGTATTTTAATGTTCAAATGGCCATCATTCTCATATAAATTTGGAAATTGGAACAAAACACAAACTTGATTTGCAACTTATCATGGTAGACTCATACAAAAAACCTGTTTATTATTTACAAGCATTTAGGAAAAATGTGGGGACAACCTAATTTTTGGTGATTTTTTTAAGTCCAAAGAGCAATAAACTTGAGCTGTAACTTGTCATGGTTGACTCACATACCAAAAACCAGTTCAATTTCTGTAAGCTTTTTGAAAAAAAAAGTGTGAAAACTGAAAATTTTCAAGTTCAAATGGCCATAACTCCAATAAAAATTTGCAGACAGGAAGTTAATGTACATTTGACCTGTAACTCATCATAAATGACTCAAATTCAAAATTTCAGCCCGTTATCTAGAAGCGTTTAAAAAATGTTTGGAAAACTGTTACTCAATATTTTTGACTAACATACATATTTGCAAGCATATGGAAAAAAGTGCTGAAAACTGATTTTGTTACGGACGCACAGATAGACCGATGGACAGACTGATTTCCATAGGGTAACCATCATATTTTGGCGGGGCCTTTATAAAATAAGAGGCTTGAGGCTTAATCACTCACCTGATCACGTAAAATAAGATCAAAAATTTTTTCCCGACAGAATATTTTTTTTTCATTATCAGCATTATTTTTTATAGCAGAAATCCTTCTTCAGAATAATTTTTTCTTACCCTCAGCTGCCAAAATATTTTTTTCATCAAAAATAATTTTCAGAATATTTTTTTAAGGAATTCCTTCAAAAAATAAATATTTTGTCTGCGCTTTGTGCATGAAAAAAATTTCTGATCAAACAAAAAACCAAGCCCCCCCCTTTGAAGTTAAACTGGTCTTAAATGGTCAGTCCCTAATGAGTGTAAAACATCTATATCTCATCACTTTAAGTGAAGTGAAAAGTTATTAATTTATTAATTGAATTAATTAAACTCATATGTACTTATTGATTTATGCATTTTGTTCAGCAAACATATGAAACTAGATAAAATTAAGTGTTCAAACAAAAAGAAAGCACACTTTTCAAGATATGTGTATCTTATTGCTGTGTCACACACAGATAACCAATCAAATACTTTAAATTGAATACTAGTATTTTCATCTTGCTGAGTGGGATATACAAAATTGTCTCATTTTGCCATAACTACATAATATTGCACATCAGTAAGAGAAAAAAAATCCCCAATTTACAACATGAGGCTCCCAGGAGTCTGAATTGCTCATCTGATCTCTTATGCTTAAGCCTCTTACATAGTGTGCAACATGGTCTAAATGTACTTGGTAAGTAACATTAAAATAACTAGTTAGGATAGAAAACACTCTTAAGATAAAGAATACAAAGTTACAAAGCTTTAAAAAACAAGTAAATCTGTGAGCTAATGCTCACTAGTGATACCCCGCTCCCCAAAATAAGCCACCCATACAAGTTTAAATACTCCGTAAACAGGAAGTAGTTGCCCTAGGAACATAAAATTGCTATACACCATATGGGACCATAGGATAAAGCTGTTTACATAATATCAGACCCCTATCTCACGTAGTTGCTTGGGAAACTGTGACGGAATTTTGCATTTATGTCCATTATGTGTAAAAACCTAAGTATTCGGTAAACAAGAAGTAAACTACCTAGGAGCATAAAATCGGTATACACCATATGGTACTATAGGATAAAGCTGTATACAAAATATCAGACCTCTATCTAATGTAGTTGCCTGGGAAATTGTGACGGAAATTTAGAATTGATGTCTATTATGTGCAAAAACCTAAGTATTCGGTTAACAGGAAGTAGACTACCTAGGAGCATAAAATTGGTATACACCATATGGTACTATAGGATAAAGCTATATATAAAATATCAGACCTGTATCTCATGTAGTTGCTTGGGAAACTGTGACGGAAATTTAGAATTGATGTCCATTACGTGTAAAAACCTAAGTATTCCGTAAACATGAAGTAGACTAACTAGGTGCATAAAATCGGTATACACCATATGGTACTATAGGATAAAGCTGTATACAAAATATCAGAACTCTTTCTCATGTAGTTGCTTAGAAAATTGTGACGGAAGTTTTGTTACGGACAGACAAACAGACGAAAAAACAGACAAGGGTAAAACAGTATACCCCCCTCTTCTTCGAAGCGGGGGTATAAAAACATCTCCCTAAAATTAATGGAAAACAGTTTAAAGGGATAACTCCTTAACCATGAAAATCATTTTTGCAGATCCCACCGAGCTGGACAATTTTGCAATGCTTACTTTTCCTCTAGCTCTTTGATTTTGTAAGATAAAGTTCGAAACTGCAAAATTGTCAATTTGACAATTAAAGGAAAATAACTCTAATAAGGAGTCGATCCACAACTTCAACTCAATGGAGAGTTTTTTAGAGCTGTTAATACTGAGTAGGACAGATAGCTAAGGATTTTTATACCCCCACTCGAGGGGGCTATATTGCAATCACTTTGTTATACCCCCACTCTTAAGAGAGGGGCTATATTGCAATCACCTTGTTATACCAGGGGGCTTTGTTGCAATCACCTTGTCCTGTCCATGACAATATTTCGGTCAGTCAGTGATCTACTTCCTCTTTACAGAACTGACTTAAACTATTTTAAAGTTCATTAATGTATAATTTTTTTAACAGGTTTCTCAGCTTCTCAGCTCTGGAGGGATTGGTTTTTAAATTTGGAAGACATCTTAGGCATTATTAGTTGTACTGTGCCTCCCCTTCTCAGGTCAGATGGTCATCTTCTTCTTGTTTTCCGAGCCAAATTAAGGCTATTTTAAGAGTCAAAAATGGAAAAAAGTTGTTGTAACAGATTTCTCAGCTTTACTGAAGGAATTGATTTTTAATTTGGCACAAAGCTTAAGCATGATGAGTTGTACAGTGCCTCTCCTTTTCAGGTCAGTTGGTGATCAATCTCCTGTTTTCTAAATGGTTGAGTAGGGGTATCCTTAGCACGACTAAGTGCAACCCCTTGTTTGTTTTTCTTATTCTTTTCATGCTATAAGCCAAAAACTATGGTTTGACACCCCTGTTCTATTTTTAGCAATAGCAGCCTTGTTGGTTGGTCTGGATGTATAAATTTCACAAACTTGATAGAGGCATCCTAAAGATCAAATGTATAAAGTTGAAAGCAATCCCTTCAGCAGTTTCAGAGGAGGAGATCTTTGAAGAATAGTTAATGGAAGACAGACAATGAATGCTTAACAATGACAATAGCTCAAATGACATATTAAGGTCATGGTGATCTGAAAAATAATGCAAATAATATTTTTTTCACAGTATTATACCTTGATTTGTTGTATGGATTATTGGTAGTAGAAAAAGTACCTGGACAAGGACCCTCATAACAAGTATCAGACATAGTGTCTGGTTCATCACATGGCGCACCACCATAAGCTGGAGCAGGACTGTCACAGTTTCTTGATCTAGTCCTGAATCCATAACCACAAGAGCTGCTACATTCAGACCAATCTCCATAGGGACCATATTCTCCGTCAACTATAGAAAGACAATACTTCTAAACTAACTGTTAATGATATCAAAACATCCTGATAAATTGAAATCTTGACCAAATTACACCATGGTCAAAATAATGTTATAACATTATTCCAGGTCATATCTTTTGACAAGTGGATGAAATGATAAATAGATATCAGGGAGATGGCAGCCATTCTTAGGGCCCAGCTAGTTGAACCCTGTACTTCAGGGACCAATACAGACCCAGTGTTTCTCTTTCACACATGTGATGAATGGTGGATAGACTATAAAGTTTTGATATAGAAAGACAATACTTCTAGACTAACTGTTAATGATATCAAAACATCCTGATAAATTGAAATCTTGACCAAATTACACCATGGTCAAAATAATGTTATTACACTATTCCAGGTCATATCTTTTGACATGTGGATGAAATGATAATAGATATCAGGGAGATGGCAGCCATTCTTAGGGCCCAGCTAGTTGAACCCTGTACTTCAGGGACCAATACAGACCCAGTGTTTCTCTTTCACACATGTGATGAATGGTGGATAGACTATAAAGTTTTGATACATGTGATCCGGAGTGGATCAAGCATTCTTTGAGCATAGCAAAACAACACATAGTCCCCTACTGGCCAGGTATTTCAATGTTCAAATGACCATCATTCTCATATACATTTGGAAATTGGAACAAAACACAAACTTGATTTGCAACTTATCATGGTAGACTCATACAAAAAACCTGTTTATTATTTACAAGCATTTAGGAAAAATGTGGGGACAACCTAATTTTTGGTGATTTTTTTAAGTCCAATGAGCCATAAACTTGAGCTGTAACTTGTCATGGTTGACTCACATATCAAAAACCAGTTCAATTTCTGTAAGCTTTTTGAAAAAAAAAGTGTGAAAACTGAAAATTTTCAAGTTCAAATGGCCATAACTCCAATAAAAATTTGCAGACAGGAACTAAATGTACATTTGACCTGTAACTCATCATACATGACTCAAATCGATATCTAGAAGCGTTTAAAAAATGTTTGGAAAACTGTAACTCAATATTTTTGACTAACATACAAAATATCAGCCAAATATTTGCAAACATATGGAAAAAAGTGCTGAAAACTGATTTTGTTACGGACGCACGGATAGACCAATGGACAGACTGATTTCTATAGGGTAACCATCACATTTTGGCAGGGCCTTTATAAAATAAGAGGCTCGAGGCTTAATCACTCACCTGATCTCTTATGCTAAAGCCTCTTACTTAGTTGGCAACATAATCCAATCACAAATGTACTTGTTAAGTAATATTTTTTTACTCAATGCTTTTTGAAACATGTATTCTGTGATTGACTTTCAATGCATATTTTTTTTCATATATTTATATACCAACAGATTTTTTTGGAGGCATGGTTGACAGAATTTTTAACCAAATTGCATCAATAAACCAGTTTTTAGATGTTTTGACCACAGGCCTTCATCATTTTCAATAAATAATTTCCAACAAACTGATGAAGGCCTATGGCTGAAACGTCAAATAAATGGTTTATTTATACATTTGTATATTTAAGAAACAATAAAAAGCTAAGCCGAGCGCAGCATGATACGACCACAACAAGATTAACCCTGTACGTTGGAGGCCTAATATGGATAGTCCATTGCTTTGGTCACATGAAGCCCATGGTGGACTTACAAAGCTTTTTGACACATGCATCCTGTGGTGGACTTAAAAATGCATTTTTGGCACATATATATATTTATATCAACATCTAATACAAAAAGCCTTATTTATATACATGTAATAACTACAACTTAATTTTAAGTATAAAACTTTTTGCCTTGACAAACTTTTAGAATTGGTGTTTTTGGCCCTTTGACCCCTAATTTCTTGAAAACGTTAAGAGATATTGCAAATCTGATTGAAAAATGCAGCCAGGGATTTTCACAAGGATTCCAATGAAAAAAAGATTTTGAAAATCGGACCAAAAATAAAATAAAAAGCTTTGCCAAGTGCAGCATGATACGACCACAACATGTTGAACCCTGTACGTTTTAAGCCAAATATGGATAGTCTATTGCTCTGGACACATGCAGCCCATGGTGGACTGACAAAGGTTTTTGACACATGCTTCTCTGATGAACTTTCGACCCAGAGGGTAATAATATTACTTTTCAATTTTGTATTCTACTCTTGAAAAGAATAATGTTTGGGGAAAAAATTTAAAATGGAACCAGAAATTAAAAAAAATATATGATAAAGGCCCCTTAGGTAATGAGCGAAAAAAAGGTGGGATCGCAAAAATTTATTCTTAAATTTGGAATTGCTAATTGACAAGGATGAACTTGCAAAACAATTTTTTTTAATCGGACCAGAAATAAAAAGTTACGATTCTGGCCCCTTTTGTCCCTAATAACATACCAGTAAAAGGGGACAACAAATATATCTGCTTCTTGACAAGAACAAACTTGCAAAAAAAATTGTCAAAATCGGACAAGAAATAAAAAAGTTTTGATTGCGGACCCTTTTGGACCCTAATTACGTAACAGGTGAAAAAGGGGTGGGGGTCGCAAAAATAAATTCTCAAATTTGGATACGCTACTTGACAAAAATAAACTTGCAAAAAAAAATTTCAAAAACAAACCAGAAATAAAAAAAAGTTTTGATTATGGCCCCTTTGACCCCTTATTACAAAACAAGTGAAAAAGGGGATGGTCGCAAAAATTAATTCTCAAATTTGGATTCGCTACTTGACAAGAATAATCTTGCAAAATTTTTTTTCAAAATCGGACCACAAATAAAAAAGTTTTGATTTTGGCCCCATTTGGCCCCTAATTACGTAATAAGGGGGAAAAGGGGGGTCACAAAAATTAATTCTTAATTTTGTATCCGCTATTTGACAAGAACAAACATGCAAAAAATTTTCAAAATCTGACCACAAATAAAAAAGTTTCAATTTTGGCCCCTTATTACACAACGTGGAAAAAGGGGGCGCAAAAATTCATCAGGTTCATTCTTTTATTGTAAGAAACATTCTTGACAAATTTCACAGCAATAGGCCAACTAGGACCAAAGTTATGGTGGGGACAAATAAAATTTTTGAATTTTTGCCCCTTTTGGGACCCTAATTTTGAAACAAAAAGGGGGAACCCCCAAAATCAATCCCATTCATCCTTGTATGGTAAGGAACATGACTGTCAAATTTCATAGCAATCAGATAACTAGAACTTAAGTTATTGTGGAAATTTTTTGCGGTCTTATAAAAAGTTGATTTAATGGGCGTGGCCTGTCTTTAGCCCCCTGTAGCAATGTAATGGTGAAATACATATCAAAATCATTGACACTTTTAGTAGACAGAATTTATGAGCACTTCAACAAAAAAAGAATTTTCAAAATTGAATGAATAATGAACATTCTACAACAGTTTTGTCAATACACCCGTTTTAGCCCCTTTGGCCCTTTTTTTCTAAAATAGTAGGGGCCACAAACCCCAAATACAAAACCAACATTCCTTTAGTGGATATAATCATCGTTTTTAAACTTCATAGCAATTGGCTGGCCCACTTCAACTTAATATTGGTAAAAAACTATTTGTATGGACAAACTTTTATAAATGGTGTTTTGGCCCCTTTGACCCCTAATTTCTCGAAAACAGTATGAGATATTGCAAATCTGATTGAAAAACGCAGCCAGGGATTTTCACAAGGATTCCAATGAAAAAAAGATTTTGAAAATCAGACCACAAATAAACAAGAGGCTCCCAGGAGCCTGAATCGCTCACCTGGTCTTGATGTTGACCCTATACTTTTGTAGAGCTAAATGAGCTGAACATCTAAGCAAGCAACAGCTTTTCTCTACCTGCAATAGTTTTCATTCTATAGGCCAAAAACACCATTTTTCACCTATAAGGGGCCATAACCCCTATAAGGAGTCATCTGACAACTTCGACCCTATGGAGACTTTTGTAGAGCTAAATGAGCTGAACATTTAAGCAAGCAACAGCTAATCTCTATCTGCAAGTTTTCATTCTGTAGGCCAAAAACATGAAAAATCGCTTTTCAGAGGCCGTAACCCCTAAAAGGGGTCACCTGACAACTTCGACCCTATGGAGAATTTTGTAGAGCTAAATGAGCTGAACATTTAAGCAAGCAACAGCTAATCTCTATCTGCAATAGTTTTCATTCTGTAGGCCAAAAACATGAAAAATCGCTATTTTTCAAGGGCCGTAACCCCTATAAGGGGTCTTCTGACAACTTCGACCCTATGGAGAATTTTGTAGAGCTAAATGAGCTGAACATTTAAGCAAGCAACAGCTAATCTCTATTTGCAATAGTTTTCATTCTGTAGGCCAAAAACATGAAAAAACGCTATTTTTCAAGGGCCGAAACCCCTATAAGGGGTCATCTGACAACTTCGACCCTATGGAAAATTTTGTAGAGCTAAATGAGCTGAACATTTAAGCAAGCAACAGCTCATCTCTATCTGCAATAGTTTTCATTCTGTAGGACAAAAACATGAAAAAACGCTATTTTTCAGGGGCTGTAACCCCTATAAGGGGTTATCTGACAACTTTGACCCTATGGAGACTTTTGTAGAGCTTAATGAGCTAAACATTTAAGCAAGCAACAGCTAATCTCTATCTGCAATAGTTTTCATTCTGTAGGCCAAAAACATGAAAAATGGCTATTTTTCACCTTTAAGGGGCCGTAACCCCTATAAGAGGTCATCTAACAACTTCGACCATATCGAGACTTTTGTAGAGTTAAATGAGCTGAACATTTAAGCAAGCAACAGCTAATCTCTATCTGCAATAGTTTTCATTCTGTAGGCCAAAAACATGAAAAAATGCTATTTTTCACCTTCAAGGGGCCATAACCCCTATAAGGGGTCATCTGACAACTTTGACCAAATGAAGAATTTTGTAGAGCTTTTGATGCTGAATCAGTAGCGTGGCCTCAGATTTCCTCTATCTCTTATACTTTTTGATTTATAAGCCAAAAACAGTAGTCTGACCCCCCTAGTCTATTTTTAGTAACGGCGGCCATGTTTTTTAACGGATCAATAATCAAAACACAAGTTTGTTGCAGGACACCCTAAGGATCATTCATACCAAGTTTCATTAAATTCTGTTCGGTAGTTTCAGAGGAGAAGATTTTTGAAAAATTGTTAACAGACGACGACGACGACGACGACGACGACGACGGACGCCAAGTGATGGTAATAGCTCACATGGACCTTCGGTCCAGGTGAGCTAAAAAGTTGATTTTTTGGGTGTGGCCCCTTTTTGACCCCTTATAGCAATGTAACGGTACAAGATACATCAAAGGTGTTGTTACATTTTGTTAACAGAATTTATTGAGGAAAACAATAAAAAAAGAATGATCAAAATTGGATGAAAATTAAACATTCTACAGACATTTTGTCAATACACCTGTTTTAGCCTTTTTTCTAAAACGGTAGGGGCAAGAAACCCCAAACGCAATACCAACCTTCCTTTAGTGGTTATAAACATCATATCAAAATTTTATAACAATTAGTTAACTACAAATAAAGTTATCGCACAGAAACCAAAGTGTCTACAGACGACGACAACGACATCACCATAACATAATACGATTGCAAAAAAGGAGTAGAGCCACGAAGGCCCTAAATCGGCCCGGTATTTTCACTATTTTTCCAACTACTGTAACTTGTCAAAAATTTAACTAAAATATGTTAATGTATGAACAAACTTTTCATATCTGTAAGATTTAGCAAAATATTTACACCACAGGTTTAGCCTCGAGACTTTAAACAGGCCGTAAATTTGAAAATTCCTCATTTTTCACACATTTCCACTGGTTTCTCTGCATATTTCGTCAAAATTAGTATTGGCCACATCCCTCGACCATCGCAATTTTTTGATAAAACATTTATAATATCATAATACACATCTCTATCACAAAATAATTTTGGTCGACAGGTGTTGCCCATTTCATATTCATCGATTTATACATGAAAATCAAGGAAAACTGACACAAATAGTTATTTTTCGCAAAAAAAGTCTTAATTCACCTCACTGTTCTCATTATTGATAAACAAGAGGCTCCCAGGAGCCTGAATCGCTCACCTGGTCTTGATGTCAAACCTATAAAGAACTTTGAAGAGCTAAATAAGCTGAACATTTAAGCTAGCAACAGCTTTTCTCTTTCAGCGATAGTTTTCATTCTGTAGGCCAAAAAAATGCAAAATGTTATTTATATTAAGGGCCATCTGAACACTTTGACTCTATAGAGACTTTTGTTAAGAGCTTAATGAACTGAACATTTAAGCAAGCAACCACTTTTCTTTATCTGCTATAGTTTTCATTATATAAGCCAAAAACATGAAAACACGTAAATTTAGGGGCAGTAACCCCTATAAGGGGTCATCTGACAATTTCGACCCTGTGAAGATTTTTGTAGAGCTAGATTAGCTGAACATTTAAGCAAGCAACAGCTTTTCTCTATCTGCAATAGTTTTCATTTTATATGCCAAAAACACTATTTTTTGCCTTTAAGGGGCTGTAACCCCTATAAGGGGTCATCTGACATCTTCGACCCTATGAAGACTTTTGTAGAGCTTATTGAGCTGAACATTTAGGCAAGCAACAGCTTTTCTCTATCTGCAATAGTTTTCATTCTATAGGCCAAAAAAACTATTTTTCACCTTTAAGGGGCTGTAACCCCTATAAGGGGTCATCTGACAACTTTGACCCTATGCAGACTTTTGTAGAGCTTAATGAGCTGAACATTTAAGCAAGCAACAGCTTTTCTTTATCTGCAATAGTTTTCATTCTATAGGCCAAAAACACTATTTTTCGCCTTTAAAGGGCTGTAACCCCTATAAGGGGTCATCTGACAACTTCGACCCTATGAAGACATTTGTAGAGCTAAATGAGCTGAACATTTAAGCAAGCAACAGCTTTTCTCTATCTGCAATAGTTTTCATTCTATAGGCCAAAAACACTATTTTTCGCCTTTAAGGGGCTGTAACCCCTATAAGGGGTCATCTGACAACTTTGACCCTATGGAGATTTTTGTAGAGCTAAATGAGTTGAATATTTAAGCAAGCAACAGCTTTTCTCTATCTGCAATAGTTTTCATTCTATAAGCCAAAATCATGAAAAACCGCTATTTTTTGCCTTTAAAGGGCTGTAACCCCTATAAGGGATCATCTGACAACTTCGACCAAATGGAGACTTTCGTAGAACTTTTGATGCTGAAGCAGTAGGGTGGCATCAGATTTCATCTATTTCTTATACTTTTTGATTTACAAGCCAAAAACAGTAGTCTGACCCCCCTGGTCTATTTTTAGTAACGGTGGCCATGTTTTTTGTTGGATCAAAAATCGAAACACAAGTTTGGTGCAGGACACCCTAAGGATCATTCATACCAAGTTTCATTAAATTCTGTTCAGTAGTTTCAGAGGAGAAGATTTTTGAAAATTGTTAACAGACGACGACAGACGACAGACGACGACAGACGACAGACGACGACGGACGCCAAGTGATGGCAATAGCTCACATGGACCTTCGGTCCAGGTGAGCTAATAATTTAAGGAAAAAATATTGATATTCATGAAATATAAAGACAAATGAACATTAATGCAGCAACTTCTAGCAGATATATCAAAGTTGAATTCTTGTGCCATTTTGGGGCCTTCGTGGCTCTACTCCTTTGCGGTCGTATAAAAATTTTTTAAGGAATCAAAATACAATTAAAAAATAAATGTTTCACAGCAGTTTTGTATCATCCATTAAACATGTTATAGCCCCTTTTTCTCTGTAGCAGTAGAGGTCACAATTTCCAAATGCTAAGGGTTGGAAACATTATATTAAAACAACATAACAACTGAGCTAGGTTCTTGCATAAAACAATTTACCAAACTGTTATAATGGCATTTTTGGACCCTTTGACTGCTAATTTTTCAAAAAATGGTATGAGATATGGCTAATCTGATTGCAAGAGGCAGACAGGAATTGTCACAAAGATTCCTATGAAGAAAAAAAAAATTAGGACCGCAAATAACAAGATTGTCCCCTGCCGCTGCATTAAAGTAGAAAATTTACTAAAATTTGTTGAATCATAATGGTGGTGTGATATGATCAACTACATATCATGATAAACAATCCTACAAAGTTTCATAAAAATCCGTTGAGTGGTTTCAGAGGAGTTGCACTCACAAAGTGTTCCTTTGACCCAAAATGAGCAAAGTCGATTAAGTCCCATAACTCCTATAAAATTTGTCGAATCAAAATGGCTTTGCGATATGATCAACAAAATCGGATGAGCCATCTCAGAGGAGTTGCGTTAACAAAGTGTTACTATGACCTAAAATGAACAAAGTTGATAAAGTCCCATAACTCCTATAAAATTTGTCAAATCGAAATGGCAGTGCCATATGATCAACTTCATATCATAACAAACAATTTTACAAAATTTCATTAAAATCTGTTCAGCAGTCTCAGAGGAGTTGTGCTCAAGAAATGTTCCTATGACCTACAATGAACAAAGTCTGTTAAGTTCCGTAATTCCTATAAAATTTGTCCAATCAAAATCTGTTGAGTGGTCTCCGTCGCATTGCGGTGGGGGACAAAAATTCTGAATTTTGGGGGCATGGCCCAACTTTGAACCCTTGCAGCAATGCTACAGTGCTAGATACATACAAACAGTTTATTGAGGAATACAATTAAAAAAGAATGATCATAGTAGGATAAAAATTATACATTCTACAGATGTTTGGTCAATATACCCATTTTAGCCTTCTTATTGGAAACGATAGGGGCCAGAAACCAAAATGCAATACAAACCTTCGTTACAAACATCATATTAAATTCTATAGCAATGGGTAAACTTCAACTGAAGTTATCACACAGAAACCAAAGTGTCTACATATGACAATAATGACAAGAACAACTACATAGCCATAACATAATATGATCACAAAAAATTTGCAGATGTATATAAATGGAGGAATGCGTCCATGCAATTTTGATGGTCAATTCATTCTCATTGTACAGTTTCAGAGGAAAGCTTGACAAAAATTTATAGACATACAAACAGCTGATAAAACCCTATGCCCATAGACAAGTTGTCTTTGTTTTAATCTTTCATATACTACAAACCAACTAATTTTCACGAGCGATTTGTATTCATGGATATTGCAAGGAACAGAAATTTGTCAATGTAAATTGTTGCAAACTACTTCATTTTCACAGTAAGATAGAATTGCAAAAATAAATATCCATGAAATTGTCCTATGACACAGAAATATTCTAGACTCGAAAATAAATTTGTTTACAGTAACTGCTTTGAAGCACATCACACTTTAATTTACTTTCTCAGTTTCTAACTGGAAGGAAGAAATTAAGATAACAAATGCTTAATTCAAGCCATGTGAATAGTGGTTAAAATTTCAGGCTTCTAACATCAAGATATGTCATTTGATCTTTGTCAGGGGTGAAAATTTCAAGAACTGTTCAGACCCTCTCTTGATGTCCTGTGTTTAGGGAGAACAATACCCCTAGCATGATAAAGACTCCGTTTGTAGAGGTTGATAAGAGTAGGCTTAATGACAGCCACACTCCAAAGCCACAAAGATCCAAATAACCATTAAGCTTGCTTTCCAAATCCAGGATGTATTAATGAGTTTAAAACTAATTTTTAATAAAGTCAATAAAAAGCTTCGCCGAGCGCAGCATGATACGACCGCAACATGTTGAACCCTGTACATTTTAGGCCCAATATGGATAGTCAATTGTTCTGGACACATGCAGCCCATGGTGGACTGACAAAGGTTTTTGACACATGCAGCTTTTGGTGGACTTTCCACTCCCATTTTAAAAGCCTATTGTGGATTGATGAGTTTTGATTACTGGAATTTTTTGGTGATGTGTGAACGAGTAAAAAAGTTTCAATTTTGGCCCCTTATTACAATAATTAGTAGGTGAGAAAAAAGGGGTCACAAAAATAATTCTCAATTTTGTATCCGCTATTTGACAAGAACAAACATGCAAAATAAATTTTCAAAATCAGACCACAAATAAAAAAGTATCTATTTTGGCCCCTGTTGGCCCCTAATTATGTAATAGTGGAAAAAGGGGGGTCGCAAAAATTATTTCTCAAATTTGTATACGCTTTTTGACAAGAACAAACATGAAAAAAAAAATGTTCAAAATCATACCACAAATAAAAAAGTTTCGATTTGGCCCCTAATTACGTAATAGGGGGAAAAAGGGGTGGTCACAAAAAGTATTTCTTAATTTGGATCCACTATTTGACAAGAACAAACATGCAAAAAAAATTTTCAAAATCGGACCACAAATAAAAAAGTTTCGATTTTGGCCCCATTTTGACCCCAAATTACATACTGGGGAAAAGAGGGGGGGCGCGAAAATTCATGGGGTTCATTCTTTTATTGTAAGAAACATTCTTGACAAATTTCACAGCAATAGGCCAACTAGGATTAAAGTTATAGTGGAAACATATTCAATATTTGATTTTTTTTGCCCCTTTGGCCCCTTATTTGAAAACGAAAAAAGGGGGACCCCAAAAATCAATCCCATTCATCCTTTTATGGTAAGAACATTGTTGTCAAATTACAAAGCAATGGGATAACTAGAACTAAAGTTATCATGCCAACAAACATAAAAGTAGCATTTTTGGCCCCTTTTTGGCCCTTAATTTTGAAACTAAAAATGGGGGGACCCCCAAAATCAATCCCATTCATCCTTTTATGGTAAAAAACATCATTGTCAAATTTCATAGCAATCGGGTAACTTGGACTTAAGTTATTGTGGTAACACTTAAGTTAACAGACCCCATGGACAACAACGACGACGACAACGACGACGACAGCATCATACCATTATACGTCCGCAATTTTTTTGCGGTGGTATAAAAAATCTGTAAGTCATTTTACTGGTATATTAACTACATATCTAGACATTAGAAAATGGCAATAAATGAGCTTGATTTACCTGTTTGACAAATCTGCAAAAATACACATAGAAGGTTTAAATTTGTCATACCTGGTTCTACCTCTGGCTCAGGTTCTTCTTCTGGGGCTGGAAATATTTCTGGCTGAGATTCAGGTTCTGGGGCTGGCAATATTTCTGGCCGAGGCTCAGGTTGTGGTTGTTCTTCAGTTTCTTCTGGAAATGGATATGTTTTAATAGTGAAGTTTTCACACTTTTTATAGAAATAATGAACACAAAATATATCTCAAGCTAGTTTTTTAAACTGAGTATCAAATCAGACATATAATTAAGAAATAATCCATGGTCACCCGTAGTTTATTGGAGATTTTAACATGGGTTGCCATTGTTTTTGGTAATATTTTGCCCTGAGTGGAGCGCAAACAATGGATACCCATGTTAAAATCGACAAAAGACCACAGGCGGCCCTGGATTATTTCTATTCTAATATGCCATTTTAGTGTTTTCGGTAGACCTTTAGTGCAGGACAAAATGTCTGCCATTTTTGATGTTTTTGTGCACAAAACATATTATGAAGTTGCTGGTTTTAACATTAAAGTAACTGTGACATCGACCCGGTGTATATTGAAAATTTACACAGGCTTGTCGTCATGGTTTCCTTTGTTTGTTGGCGTGGTCTATATAAGAATCTGTTTTAACTTTAAACTAAACTGGGGGCCTGAATGGCTCACCTGGACAATAAGGGTCTTTATAATCAAGCATAAAACTTATAAGGGTTGATTTCTAACAGATGTCAGACAATGACAGATCACAACAGACACTTAGTGATAGCAATAGCTCTGATCTCTTTGGTCCATTGAAATTAGAAGATTGCCTTCTTTTAAGGCAGCTCTATAGAGAACCAATCATGCATTCAGATTTAACACCTGACCAGGTAAATCACAGCCCGATTTACCTGTTGTACTTTTATTCACTAGCTATTCTACATGGTTAAGGCTGTTCCTTTTAAGTAAGAGTTGCAAATCTTGTATTAATACAGTATTTAAATACTGATGATTTTGTTTTCTAAAAATAAAATCTAAAATAGTCATTGTACAAATGCATGAGAACTTTATTTTCAAAAAGTTTTGCAATGTTGATGCTATAACTAAATGTATTTTAAAATCCTAATTCTAGTCCACAGTGACTTTTCAAGTAAAAGTACAATGTATTTTAACAACAGGTAAATCTTGCAACTTGTGATTTACATGGTCAGGTGTCAAATCTGAATGATGCATGAATTGTACTCTAAAGAAAGCAATTATCCATATTTTTACAGTTTGTGCCATACATGAGCTCAATTGTCCTGCTAAGTGAATCTGTAAAATACACATTGAAGGTTGCTTTTGTCTTACCTGGTTCTACCTCTGGCTCAGGTTCAGGTTTTGGTACTGGCGGCATTTCTGGCTCAGGTTCAGGTTTTGGTACTGACGGCATTTCTGGCTGAGGATCAGGTTGTGGGGCAGGCAATATTTCTGGCTGAGGTTCAGGTTGAGGTTGTTCCTCAGCTTCTGGTTCTTAAATAAAGTGGTTTGTTTTTACTATGGAGTTTTTATTATTAATATAGTAACTTTTTAAGATTTTTTCTTTAGAAAGTTCAAAGAGACTTATCAAAAGTAATAATACTAATATTATTTAATATCAAATCAGACATAAAAATCTATCAAAGCCAAAAATGGCTGGTTTTTGTAAAACAGGAAGTTGGTGAGCAACAGTCATGAAATTAAATCCCCTGTTATGGGACCCCATCCTGATGCTGAATACCAAATATTTAGTGGCTGTGATTAGTAGTCACTGAGAAAACTGTTAAAAAAAATTCTTCAACCCCTGCCTGTCATATTCACCATTTCATTACCCAGATTTTTTACTCCGTCAATCCAGCCAAAAGGGTGCTCAAATGTAAAAAAAAAGTGTCATTCTAAATTCTTTTTCTCACACAATACTATTAATGCAATATGAAATTCTATACATGCTTTTAAAAGACATGAATGGAGTAAAATCTTTTGTTTTTATTGCATCTTTTAATTACCTCTAGATATAATACATTAAAATTACATAAATATACTTTAATTTCTTATGATAGAAGAATTATACCACTTGTCAAGCAATCCTCTTCTGGTATACAGTTTCCAGAATTAGCTACTCCAGCTTCTAAAATGTATCCCTCCATACAAGCACAGCCACTGACATCATGCAATACACATCTTTCTGGTGCTTTCCTATCATTACAAGTAGCAGGACAAGCAGAAGTTTTTTCCTTGTATATCTGGAAGTTTCCACAATTTGGTTTTGCTGTAACAACAGAAAAGTGGTTCAATCATTTTTTATCAAGAGATACTGTAAAACTCTGAAAGGGCCATGTCAACAAATTTAATATGTAAGTTTAAAAAAAAATACTTGATTGATATAGTCACTAAATTTTACTGCAAACATGCTTCCACAGCCATTAATAACAGTGTAAAATTTCAGATTTATTTTCCTTAATCATTATGATGGAATGGTTAAAGTGGGAACTATAGGGTTTCCATTACTGTGAAAGGACTGTGAAAAAATGTTTATCTAAAGCTTATATTCTATTCTCTGTTCGTTAAGAATTTAAAATCCACGAAAACCGTAAAAAATTGATACCTCATGAACATTTATACTTTCACAGCATTAGAATTAATAGAACTTACTGCACCCAGGTGTATATTCTCCATCATAGGAATAAGTAAAATCATTGTCTGAACATGAGTCTAATGCTGCAAATCTTGTTGCCAATGACTTTGAAAAGTAACAAGCTGGAAGACTCTGTGCACAAGCTACTGCTCCACAATTAGTTCTTGCCTTAGAAGGCATCTGGCAAGACTTGAAGGGTGAATTCACAGCATTCAGATTACGAGGAATGTCTTTACAAGTAATGGGCAGCATTAATGGGATTCTACATTTTTGAACAGGAGGTGGGCCACAGCTAAATAAAAAAGAAAGTATCAATGAAAATTTGTCATATTTCTTTTTAAATTTATCTTATTCCTTGAAAGCGAATTTTAAAGTAACAGAAAAGAACATTAATGCTGACACTAACTTATGAAAGATCACAGGAAAACTTCTAACAGACAGTTATACAAGTACATTAAAACAGACAATTTAGATACAGGCCACTTTGAGGAGGCTCACAGGTCTTAATTTGTGCATCTTTTTAGTGAAGCTGTATTTTATCGGTAAATCCCTCCAATGTCTGTAGCATCATCACTGATAACATTGAACAACACACCTTCTGTGCAAATTTGAAGAAATTCTATAGTTCAATTCTTTCTGTATGCAGTGTTTTACATTGAAATCCCCATTTTCTTTATATTTTGTGTGAAAAATTGCCAAAATTCCAACAGTTTTTTTTAATTTCATTTATTTATTTGTACTGTGACCCCCTTTTTTATTGATTCAATTTGAAAAATGCATTAAAACACACATTCTTTGCAAATTTGAAGAAATTCTGTTGTTTAATTTTTTTCTTTATTATTTTGAAGCTCTAAATTGTCATTGTTCCTATAAAATCTATGTAAAATAGATGGGAAATAGCCTATTTTGAGAACCTTAATAGCGGTCTTAAATAAACCGTGCCCCTATTTTTAATTGCATAATTTTATCCATACACAAAGGACTATAAGTGTGCCAAATTACAGAAAAAAAAAAGCTACGCCAAGCGCAGCATGATACGACCCCAACAAGTTGAACCCTGTCCATGGAGGCCCAATATGGATAGTCTATTGCTTTTGTCACATGAAGCCCGTGGTGGACTTACAAAATTTTTTGACACATGCATCCTGTGGTGGACTTTAAAATGCATATTTGACACATATGTACTTACTTTAACATCTATGATCTAATACAAAAATAAGCCTTATTTATATACATGTATTTTAAAATTGACATTTTTGGCCCTTTGACCCCTAATTTCTCAAAAATTGTAAGAGAAATTTTGCAAATTAAGACAGAGATTTTCATAAAGAATTCAATGAAAAAAGATTTTGAAATTGGACCAATTTTTTTTTTTAAAATTTAATGAATAATAAACATTCTACATCAGTTTTGCCAATACACCTGTTTTAGCCCCTTTTGGCCCTTTTTTTATAAAACAACAGGGGCCACAAACCTTAAATTCAATACCAACATTTATTCAGTGTATTAAAACTTCATAACAATTGGCTGGCCCACTTCAACTTAATTTTTGGTATAAGACTATTTACCTTGACAAACTTTAAAAAATGGTGTTTTTTGCCCCTTTGACCCCTAATTTCTCATAAATGGTTAAAGATATTACAAATCTGATTGAAAAACACAGGCAGGGGTTTTTGCAAGGATTCAAAAGATTTTGAAAATCGTACCACAAATAAACAAGAGGCTCCCAGGAGCCTGAATCGCTCACCTGGTCTTGATGTTGACCCTATACTTTTGTAGAGCTAAATGAGCTGAACATTTAAGCAAACAACAGCTTTTCTCTACCTGCAATAGTTTTCATTCTATAGGCCAAAAACACAATTTTTCAACTATAAGGGGCCATAACCCCTATAAGGAGTCATCTGACAACTTCGACCCTATGGAGACTTTTGTAGAGCTAAATGAGCTGAACATTTAAGCAAATAAAGGTAAAAACAAAACTACCGAACTTGAATGATCAATCTCATAGTCCAGAGAAAATGACAAAAAGCAACAGCTAATCTCTATCTGCAATAGTTTTCATTCTGTAGGCCAAAAACATGAAAAATCGCTTTTTTCAGAGGCCGTAACCCCTATAAGGGGTCACCTGACAACTTCGACCCTATGGAGAATTTTGTAGAGCTAAATGAGCTGAACATTTAAGCAAGCAACAGCTAATCTCTATCTGCAATAGTTTTCGTTTTGTAGGCCAAAAACATGAAAAATCACTATTTTTCAGAGGCCGTAACCCCTATAAGGTGTCATCTGACAACTTCGACCCTATGGAGAATTTTGTAGAGCTAAATGAGCTGAAAATTTAAGCAAGCAACAGCTAATCTCTATGTGCAACAGTTTTCATTCTGTAGGCCAAAAACATGAAAAAACGCTATTTTTCAGGGGCCATTACCCCTGGGGTTATCTGACAACTTCGACCCTATGGAGACTTTCGTAGAGCTAAATGAGCTGAACATTTAAGCAAGCAACAGCTAATCTCTATGTGCAATAGTTTTCATTCTGTAGGCCAAAAACATGAAAAAACGCTATTTTTCAGGGGCCATTACCCCTGGGGTTATCTGACAACTTCGACCCTATGGAGACTTTCGTAGAGCTAAATGAGCTGAACATTTAAGCAAGCAACAGCTAATCTCTATCTGCAATAGTTTTCATTCTGTAGGACAAAAACATGAAAAAACGCTATTTTTCAGGGGCCGTAACCCCTATAAGGGGTCATCTGACAACTTCGACCCTATGGAGAATTTTGTAGAGCTAAATGAGCTGAACATTTAAGCAAGCAACAGCTAATCTCTATCTGCAATAGTTTTCATTTTGTAGGACAAAAACATGAAAAACCGTTATTTTTCAGGGGCCGTAATCCATATAAGGAGTCATCTGACAACTTCGACCCTATGGAGAATTTTGTAGAGCTAAATGGGCTGAACATTTAAGCTAGCAACAGCTAATCTCTATCTGCAATAGTTTTCATTCTGAAGGCCAAAAACATGAAAACTCGCTATTTTTCAGGGGCTGTAACCCCTATAAGGGGTCATCTGACAACTTCGACCCTATGGAGAATTTTGTAGAGCTAAATGAGCTGAACATTTAAGCAAGCAACAGTTAATCTCTATCTGCAATAGTTTTCATTCTGAAGGCCAAAAACATGAAAACTCGCTATTTTTCAGGGTCCGTAACCCCTATAAGGGGTCATCTGACAACTTCAACCCTATGGAGAATTTTGTAGAGCTAAATGAGCTGAACATTTAAGCAAGCAACAGCTAATCTCTATCTGCAATAGTTTTCATTCTGTAGGACAAAAACATGAAAAAACGCTATTTTTCAGGGGCCTTACCCCTATAAGGGGTTATCTGACACCTTCAATCCTATGGAGACTTTTGTAGAGCTAAATGAGCTAAACATTTAAGCAAGCAACAGCTAATCTCTATCTGCAATAGTTTTCATTCTGTAGGCCAAAAACATGAAAAATGGCTATTTTTCACCTTTAAGGGGCCGTAACCCCTATAAGGGGTCATCTGACAACTTCGACCCTATAGAGACTTTTGTAGAGTTAAATGAGCTGAACATTTAAGCAAGCAACAGCTAATCTCTATCTGCAATAGTTTTCATTCTGTAGGCCAAAAACATGAAAAAATGCTATTTTTCACCTTCAAGGGGCCGTAAGCCCTATAAGGGGTCATCTGACAACTTTGACCAAATGGAGACATTTGTAGAGCTTTTGATGCTGAATCAGTAGCGTGGCCTCAGATTTCCTCTATCTCTTATACTTTTTGATTTATAAGCCAAAAACAGTAGTCTGACCCCCCACGTCTATTTTTAGTAACGGCGGCCATGTTTTTAAACGGATCAAAAATCAAAACATGCTGGATAAACATGCACCATTAATAATCAAAAGAGTGAAAACAGATCAACAACCTGATTGGTACAATGAAGAAATAAATCAAGCCCGAATTTTAAGGGATAAATATAAAGCATCTGGAAGGTGGACTGAATATAGATTCTGGAGAAATAAGACTTTATCATTAATAGAAAATTCTAAGAAACAATACTACAACGAAATGACAAAAGATCCTAAAAATTCAAAAAATCTTTGGAAATGTATCAATAGTCTTAACCCCAAAAGTAATACAATACCATGTGAAATTGGGGTAAATGATAAAATCTATAATGATAAAAAAGACATAGCTAATATATTTAATGAGTACTTTACTTCCTGCGTTGAAAACTTAAGAGAAGGATCTGCTCAAATCCCTCTTAATCTGGATAAACTTTCTAACTTTGTAGAAAAACAAATAGGAGACTGCAATGAAAAATTTTCAATACCTCCTGTAAAAGTAAATGAAATATATGATGCCCTTATAAAACTTGATGTAACTAAATCAACTGGGACTGACAATATTGGGCCAAAAATATTAAGACTATGTGCCCCCTTTATTGCTTCCCCTCTGACATATATTTTCAATCTAATTATTGATACTAATCAATTTCCACAAGTATTTAAAAATGCAAAAGTTACCCCTTTATTCAAAGCTGGAGATAAACTTTCGACAAGTAATTATAGACCTATATCAGTACTTCCAGTCTTATCTAAAATACTTGAAAGACATGTTGCTCATCACATGACAATATTCTTATCAAAATTTAAACTATTACACCCTGCTCAATCAGGATTTAGATCAAATCATTCATGCCAAACTGCTCTTATTAATATGATTGATACATGGTTACAAGAAATGAATGAAGGCAATGTTAACCTTGCAGTTTTTGTTGATTTTAAAAAGGCTTTTGATGTTGTTGATCATAACGTTCTATGCAGAAAGCTTGAAGCATATAGGTTTTCCTCAGATTCTGTCAATTTTTTCAAGTCATACTTATCTTCCAGGACTCAACAAGTAAAATTATGTAATGTTTTCTCAAGTAAGCAAGAAGTTAAATTTGGTGTCCCCCAAGGATCCATATTAGGCCCCCTACTGTTTGTATTATTCATAAACGATTTACCTCTATATCTGGATAAATGTATGGCTGACCTTTATGCAGATGATACAACCCTACATTTAGCTGGAAAGAACACCCAAACCTTGCAAATTGAGATGCAAAAAGAATTAAATGTGATAGAAAATTGGTGTAAAGAAAATAATATGTATATAAATTCTAATAAATCAAAATGTATGGTTATTGGGACAAAACAGAAATTGTCAAGTCAAAATCTTCAACCTGAACTAAAACTTTTTTCACAACATCTTATGAATTCATCCTGTGAAAAAGTTTTGGGGGTAAAAATAGATGAAAACCTTCACTGGAAAGAACAGATTGATGCTGTTTGTAAAAGCATTTCATCTAGAATCTTCTTATTATCAAAAATCAAGTCATACCTTACTTTAGAAGCACGAAAAACTTTTTATAATGGATATATTTTGCCTCTTATTGATTACTGCTGTGTTGTTTGGGGAAGTTGTAATAATGAAAGTCTAGAAAGAATATTAAAATTACAAAAAAGAGCTGCAAGAATAATACTTAATGTTGATCCACTTGCACCATCTGAGCCTCTTTTCAAACAACTTGGCATAATGACAATATATTCAAGAATTAAGTATCACAAGTATTTACTACTTCATAAATTATTAAAAGGGGAGGGACCAGAGTACTTAATCAATAAATTTGAATATTTATCACAGAACAATCCTTATGTCTTAAGAAATGTTTCAGGAGGTCATCTTGTTATCCCTAAACCTAAAGCTGAATTTTACAAACAATCTTTTAAGTATTCAGGATCTTTGTTATGGAATAAACTTCCTAATGATATTAAAAACACACATAACACCCTCCATTTTAAGTATGATGTTAAAAAGTATCTGTTTGAAGGAAATGGTAGAAACGTAGCATAAGTCATGATTGTTATTAATTCATTTATGTATTCAATATCATGCTTTTATGTTTGTAATCATATTGTGTTTATCATTTTGTTTTATTTTTTTTGAATGAGGGCCTCAGGGAAGATTAGTTGTATTACTAACTGTGTTACCCTCTTTAAATAAAGACTTTATTATTATTATTATTATTATTAAACACAAGTTTGGTGCAGAACACCCTAAGGATCATTCATACCAAGTTTCATTAAATTCTGTTTGGTAGTTTCAGAGGAGAAGATTTTTGAAAAATTGTTAACAGACGACGACGACAGATGACGACGACGACGACGACGGACGCCAAGTGATGGTAATAGCTCACATGGACCTTCGGTCCAGGTGAGCTAAAAAGTCGATTTTTTGGGTGTGGCCCCTTTTTTGACCCCCTATAGCAATGTAACAGTGCAATTTCTATCAAAGCCAATGACACATTTAGTTGACAGAATTTAATGATGAACTCAATTAAAAAAGAATTTTCTAAATTGAATGAATAATAAACATTCTATAACAGTTTTGTCAATACACCCATTTTAGCGCCTTTTGACCCTTTTTTCTAAAACAGCAGTTTCAATACCAACATTCCTTTACTGGATATAATCATCATATTAAAACTTCATAACAATTGGCTGGCCCGCTACAACTTTATTTTTAGTATATAACTATATGTCTAAACAGACTTTGAAAAATGGCATTTTTGGCCCCTTCAACCCCTAATTTCTCAAAAACGGTAAGAGATATTTCAAATCTGATTGAAAAACGCAGACAGGGATTTTTATAAGGATTCTAATGAAAAAAAGATTTTGAAAATCGGACCACAAATAAAAAAGTCAATTTTTTGGGTGTGGCCCCTTTTTGACCCCCAATAGCAATATAACGGTGCAATATATATTGAAACTGTTGACACATATAGTTGACAGAATTTAATGATGAATTCAATAAACTAGAGGCTCCCAGGAGCCTGAATCGCTCACCTGATCTCTTATGCCAAAGTTTGAATAATTTCACAAACTTTCAAGAATAAAACAATCCTTTCAGTAGTTTCAGAGAAGATTTTTGGAAATCGGTTTAAATTAATAGAAAAAACAGTTAAAGGGCAATAACTCCTATAAGGACCATAGCAATAGCGGCCATGTTGGTTGGTCGACATGTATATAATTCACAAACTTGGTAGAGGACATCCTAAAGATCAAGAATACCAAGTTTCAAAGCAATCCCTTCAGTGGTTTCAGAGAAGAAGATTTTTGAAAATCAGTTAAAATTTATGGGAAAAAAAACAGTTAAAAGGGAATAACTCTTAAATGGCTGATCTGACAATTTTGACCCTGAAATCATTTTTGTAGATCTAAATGAGCTTAACAATTCTGCAATGCTAACTTATCCTCTAGCTCTAACGGTTTTCAAGATATTGTCCAAAAACTGCAAAAATGGTCAATTTTGATGATTAAAGGGCAATAACTCCTATAAGGATTCGTTTCACATTTAAACTCAATGGTGAGATTTGTAGATCTTTTAATGCTAAACATGAGTAGTTGCTTCGGATTTTCCCTATCTCTTATACTTTTCGCGTTATTAGCCAAAAACAATGGTCTGACCCCCCTGTTCTATTTTTAGCAAGGGCGGCCATGTTGGTTGGTCAACGTGTATATAATTCACAAACTTAGTAGAGGACATCATAAAGATCAAGTATACCAAGTATCAATGCAATCCCTTCAGTGGTTTCAGAGAAGAAGATTTTTGAAAATCAGTGTAAATTAATGGAAAAAAACAGTTAAAGGGGAATAACTCTTAAACGGTTGATCTGAGAATTTTGACACTGAAATCATTTTTGTAGATCTCAATGAGCTTAACATTTCTGCAATGCTAACTTTTCCTCTAGCTCTAACGGTTTTCAAGATATTGTCCAAAAACTGAAAAAATGGTCAATTTTGATGATTAAAGGGCAATAACTCCTATAAGGAGTTGTTTCACAACTTCGACTCAATGGAGAGATTTGTAGAGCTTTTGATGCTGAACAAGGAAGGTTGCTTCGGATTGTCTCTATCTCTTATACCTTTCGAGTTATAAGCCAAAAACAATGGTCTGACCCCCCCTGTTCTATTTTTAGCAACGGCGGCCATGTTGGTTGGTCGACATGTATATAATTCACAAACTTGGTAGAGGACATCCTAAAGATCAAGTATACCAAGTTTCAATGCAATCCCTTCAGTGGTTTCAGAGAAGAAGATCTTTGAAGAAAAGTTAACGGACGGACAGACGGACGACGGACGGACGACGGACGGACGACGGACGACGGACGCTTAACGATGACAATAGCTCACATGACCCTTCGGGTCAGGTGAGCTAAAAAAGAATTTTCAAAATTGAATGAATAATAAACATTCTACAACAGTTTTGTCAATACATCCGATTTAGCCCCTTTTGGCCCTTTCTGCTAAAACAGTAGGGGCCACAAACCCCAAATACAATATCAACCTTCCTTTAGTGGTTACAAACTTCATTTCCAAATTTCATATCAATCGGTCAATATTTACTCAAGTTATCGCACGGAAACCAAATGTCCACAGACAACGATGCCAACATCTCCATAACATTATACGATCGCAAAAATTTTGCGGTCATATAAAAATCTGTAATTTCAAATTTAGACCCTCGAGCCCCCTTAAATAAATGTTATAATTAACCTGACTTCAGTAAGGGTTGCACTTTGTACTTTTGAAATTGATACAGTTTGATAAAATAAATCTTGAAAAAAGATAAGGGTAAGAATAACATGTTACCTAATATCATCTGGTCTCTTGCCAGGAGTTTCACAGTCTCCGCATACTGTGTTCTTAATCAAGTTGGAGCTGTGTGATTTTGCAATGACCACATCTACGGCACCTCTACTCATCATAACCATCACACCACACATAGAAAACATCCTTATTCTTTCACCACTTTGTGTAATGTATACATAAGAAGAGTCTTTGTTTACATAAGGTAATGATTCAGACTTTCCATTTACCTAAAAAAATTAAAGCTTTATATAATTTGGAAAAATTGCAACATGACAGATATGATCAAAATTTCTATGTCAATATCCTCACTCTGAATACCAATATAATAAAAATTTTGAAAGTTTAGTATTTTAATAGGTTTAAATAATAAAATCGTACTGCATAATGGAGTCAAACAAATAGCTCCTTAATATAAACACTAACATTTATTTGTTACATAGTGGAAAAAAATGGCAAATAATGAATAGTTTCGCCAAGTTTCATATTTCACTCTTTAAAATGCAATGACATTTCAGTTTAAAAAAAAATATCATATAAAAAAAAGTCTAGATTATATGTAAAAAATCTTTTAACCCTGCAAGTCTCATGAAGATTAAAAGTCAAATGATTTAAAATGTGTTAAATATGGCTTCAAAGAGGAGGTAATGTTTCAACAATGATATCCAAAGCTACCATTAACATAAAATACAATTTTTAAAAAAATACCTCAACTGTTGGCTTGTTTTTCTGGGTTGAGTATGAACTAGTTGGTATACTGTCTGTCATCTTGATCTCAAGATTTCCAATTTTGACTTTAACTTCGGTAGGTAAAGAGTAGTAATACCTAAACTTGGCATTCATTTCCTTATCTACTGTAACGGTAACATCATAGCTACATGACCCATCAGGGTCTTCATATCTAGCTAAAGTTGTTTCATAAGTACAAGCAGCAGCTTTAGGGCCGAACTCTAGCTCTTCATTGTTGAAGGAAATGAAGTAGTTATTTGGTAACGCTGAACAAGCACAACTTTCTGTAATGAATTTTAAAAATAATGTTATGCCTTTTATGATGTTGTATCATTTTTTAGATTTAAATATTTGACAAATAATTTGAATTCAACATTAAAATAAGAAAACCTATAAAATTTGGCCTTTAATATAATCAGAAGTTAGTTAGCACAATATTTTTATCAATTTTAAATGTGTATTCTTAGCTGCACTTACCCCATGCATGCATAGGGTTAGTGGAACTAAGTCCATGTATGCATGGGGTTAGTGTGGCTTGTCTACACACCACATTTGAGCTGTTGAATAAGCTGTTTAAATAAAGAAAGATTTATTACTTACAATATCTTGAAGAATATCAATACGTCAAAAATTGAATTATTCAAAGGAGAGCATAAAAATAATGTACACATATGAAATTGAGGAAAATCAGTGCTAACCTCTGATTATAAAGAAAGACAAAATTTTATAGGATTTCCTGTTTAAATATTGAATTCCAGTTTTATTTAATATTGTTTTTGCAGTAAATTGTATAGTATTTCGGCAATTAAAAGCCAAAATTATTAACATTTTCTACAGTGTTCAAGCTACAAGGCTAACAGTTATATTTATAAGATTTTAGGGGCCATAACTCATATCAGGGGTCATTCAAAAACTTTGGTAGGAGTTTTCAAGAGCTTTACTTACTTAACAATATTATAATTAGAAGTTTTTCTCTAGTTTAACAAAACATTTCACAAAGCAAGGCTGTGAAAATGGTCAATTTTGACATTCTAAGGGGAATAACTCCTCAAAATAATGATTCTTCTTTCATGATCCTGTTACATATTTTGTAGATTTTGACATCCTTATATCTAAATGTATATCTAAAAAAATTTAGGAAAAAAGACAATTTCACCCATATATATGAAGTTGGATCTTCAAAATTTCAGGACAGGTAAATTTTGAGGTGCATCACTTTAACCATTGCATAAGTTTTGGCATCTGTGGCTGCTGATTTATTTACAAAATCATTATTTAACTTTTTATACTTTAACTTAATGGTTAAATTCAATATTTGCAGACAAACCTTCAGGTCTAGGTGGTCTTGTGGCCCATGGTGATGGTGCACCTGTTTCAGGCTCTGAAAGCACAGGAAAACAATTAAAACTAACAAGCATGCTTCTGTTAATTTGATTTTGAATTATGTATAATGGAAGTTAAGATTAAATATTATGGATCATTGATGGCTAAATCTTCACCAAAAATGTCATTTCATTTTGATGATTATCTGTAAATTGAATACAAACTATAACAATTAATACTGTGAGCAAGTTCACAAAAGGATATCCCCGCTTCATATTGCACTGTAAAAAAAAATCTCAAGTCCAGTTATTTCCCCTAGATGATAACCAAGAGCAATACAAATTCTTCATGCACAACTACAGATAATGTAATTCCTTCATGTAAAGTTTCATCAAAATCCATCAAGCGGTTTTGCAGGAGATGCGCTTACAGGGGGGGGGGGTCTCCCATTGAATAATGTATTATAGTGAGCACAGCTCGTAGCGGGCAATACAGGTTTGATGTGAATTTGAAAATAATTACCAATTTTGCTCCTCGCCTTCCAAAAATTTTCTATGGAAATAGAGAACAAGGAGAAAAATATTCTGATGACGATGAGTTACTTCATTTTTTAAGTAAAACACATTTTATTCATTTTTTTACATTTTCTTTTTTTACACTACCTCGTCCCAATCTGAACGTTCTAGAAAATTAACTGATATTACAGTAAAAATAACTACGATCAAAACAGTTAACATTTGCATCAAAAATGTCCACGTCTTTTCGGGAATGGTGTCCTCTAGATCTTATATTCTGAATTCTAAACAATTTAATTCCTCAATTGAGGCGTGGAACTCCGTCATATGAGGGCCAAAAAGAGGATCCATCTTAACTCAAATGGTATGTAAAAATACAAATAGGCTGTTCATTGACATCTTATATTTTTGCTGTGCTCTCATTTAGGCAATGCCTACCTCATATTAAAAGTCTAAGTCCAATTATCTCCCCTGGATGATGTCCGATTGCGATGAAAATTCTTCATGCACATCTACATATGATATACTTCCTTCATATTAAGTTTCATCAAAATCCTTCAAGTGGTTTAGAAGGAGTTGCGCTTACGAGGTCTCCCATTGAATAATGTATTTAAATGGTCTAAGTCCAATTATCTCCCCTGAAGATGTCGGAGTGAAATGAAAATTCTTCATGCACATCTACATATGTTGTACTTCCTTCATATTAAGTTTCAGCAAAATCCTTCAAGTGGTTTAGAAGGAGTTGCGCTTAGGAGGTCTCCCATTGAATAATGTATTTAAAAGGTTTCATCAAAATCCTTCATGTGGTTTAGAAGGAGTTGCGCTTACGAGGTCTCCCATTGAATAATGTATTTAAATGGTCTAAGTCCAATTATTTCCCCTGAAGATGTCGGAGTGAAATGAAAATTCTTCATGCACATCTACATATGTTGTACTTCCTTCATATTAAGTTTCAGCAAAATCCTTCAAGCAGTTAAGGAGGAGAAGCGCTTACGAGTTATGTGGATGGGCAGACACTTTGTTTGCAGGGGGTATAACAGTATGTCTCCTCAGAAAAGTGGAAGGCGACATAGTGAAAATAGCTTTCTTAAGATACTTGACAGATGAGTATAGATAGATACCATTATTAACTAGAGGCTCCCAGGAGCCTGAATCGCTCACCTGATCTCTTATGCCAATGTTTGAATAAATTTTACAAACTTTCAAGTATACAAAGTTGCGAAACAATCCTTTCAGTGGTTTCAGAGAAGATTTTTGGAAATCAGTTTAAATTAATAGAAAAAAACAGTTACAGGGCAATAGCTCCTGTAAAGACCTTTTGATGCTGAACAAGAAAATTTGCTTCGGATTTTCTCTATCTCTTATACTTTTCGAGTTATAAGCCAAAAACAATGGTCTGACCCCACTGTTCTATTTTTAGCAACGGCGGCCATGTTGGTTGGTCGACGTGTATATAATTCACAAACTTGGTAGAGGACATCCTAAAGATCAAGAATACCAAGTATCAATGCAATCCCTTCTGTGGTTTTAGAGAAGAAGATTTTTGAAAATCAGTGTAAATTAATGGAAATAACAGTAAAAGGGGAATAACTCTTAAACGGCTGATCTGACAATTATGACCCTGAAATCATTTTTGTAGATCTCAATGAGCTTAACAATTCTGCAATGCTAACTTTTCCTCTAGCTCTAACGGTTTTCAAGATATAGTCCAAAAACTGCAAAAATGGTCAATTTTGATGATTAAAGGGCAATAACTCCTATAAGGAGTCGTTTCACAACTTCGACTCAATGGAGAGAATTGTAGAGCTTTTGATGCTGAACAAGGAAGGTTGCTTCAGATTTTCTCTATCTCTTATACTTTTCGAGTTATAAGCCAAAAACAATGGTCTGACCCCCCTGTTCTATTTTTAGCAACGGCGGCCGTGTTGGTTTGTCGACATGCATATAATTCACAAACTTGGTAGAGGACATCCTTAAGATCAAGTATACAAAGTTTCAATGCAATCCCTTCAGTGGTTTCAGAGAAGAAGATCTTTGAAGAAAAGTTAACGGACGACGGACGGACGACGGACAGACGACGGACGCCTAACGATGACAATAGCTCACATGACCCTTCGGGTCAGGTGAGCTAAAAATAAAAAGATTTCAAATTTAAGACATTCAATGCAGAGATAATATGTAAAGGTATAAAATAAGCAAACGTGTAACCTCATTTTCAAGATAATATAATTTTTGCTCGGACTTTTTCACAGGTTTAGCATTAGCCCTATTTAGCTGTTTAAAACTCTAACAAAATGAGCAAAATATTTGTATACCATACTCTATATTCTTTACATCTATATAGAGACAGAAAAGAAATGAGTTATCTTTCTTAGACCAGAAAATTTCATCATTTTCAATTTGGAAAATTTATAAATTGGCAAATCTTCCATAATATTTTTCAGATCATACTGAAAATTGATATTGACCTGTATTTTATTGTGCTCAACAGCTGTGCAAAATATTATTCAAATCCTTTGACAAGTTATCACTTGAAAACCTTCTGGAGATGGACAGACAGACAGAAAGACACCGAAAGAAAGTGAGGGTATAACATAAAATCTCGCCACTTCGGGTGGTGGGGTATAAAAACTAGAGGATTATGAAACAAGAGGCTCCCAGGAGCCTGAATCGCTCACCTTGTCTTGAGGTCACCCTATGAAGACTTGTATAGCTAGATGAGCTGAATGTTTAAGCAAGAAAAAGCTTTTTTCCATATGCAATAGTTTTCATTCTAAATAAGCAAAAACATTATTATTAAACTTTTAAGGGGCTGTAACCCCTGTAAGGGGTAATCTGACAACTTTAACCCTATGGAGACTTTTGTAGAGCTAAATGAGCTAAACATTAAAGCAAGCAACAGCTTTTCTCTATCGGGAATAGTTTTCATTCTTTAGGCCAAAAACATGAAAAACGCTATTTTGACCTTTAAAGGGCCATAACCCCTATCAAGGGTCATCTGACAACTTCTACCCAATGGAGACTTTTGTAGAGCTTTTGATTTTGAAGAGCCTAAGATCCTTTGAATTTTTTTATCTGTTATGGTTGCTGAGTAATAAGCCATTTTAAAAGATTTTACCCTATGTTCTATCTTTAGTAACAGCAGACATGTTTTTTATTGAATCGTTGAAAATAAGGATCATTTGTTGCCAACATGTCCATATATCATTCCTGCAAAGTTTGAGTTAAATTGGTTCAGTGGTTTCAGAGTAGAAGATTTTTGAAATTGCTAACAGACGACAGAAAATGGACGATGGTCTACGACGGACACATTTGGCCAGGTGAGCTAAAAATGCTGGAATCACAAAACTAGACCAGAGAGCATCATAAAAATCAAAAAGAAAAGACTTGTATTAAATAAGTCAAACATCAGGTAAACATTTTTAAATATTACTATAACACAGTATATCATTTCATTTTAATAATGTTCTGCTTAAGCATTTAAAATATTGCCATTACATAAATATTACCAATAATCATTTGGTTTGTTTATTAAAAAGAACATCTAACAATTACCTGGTTCTACAACTGGTTCTGGTTCTGGTTTAGGAGCAGACTCTGGTTCAGGTTCTACAACTGGTTCTGGCTCTGGTTCAGGAGCAGGTAATGGTTCAGGTTCAGGTGCTCCTTTTAAATTTTAATCAATTTTATCTTTTTTACATGCATGTTTATAGGAATGAAAATACAGCAAAGTAGTAAAAATATCTTGCCATCTATTTCAATGCACCTGAGTGAGATGATTTTCAATTCATTAATATAAATTTATTATATAGCATTAATAAAACCCTTATACTTGAAATATAATGAATATCTATTTCTATTTATATTTTTCCAATATTCCACGAAAAAGTTTTTACATTCAATATTTCTATGTTAAGGCCACGCCGAATTAATTACTTGTTCATCGGACCGCCCGCATGTGAAATTGTTTGCTTAAAAAAAATATATAAATTTTGCCCGCATTTACCGGAAACCCGCTGCGTCCGGAGCCGGAAGTTGTGTACAAAATTTTTTTTTATCTCCGCATTTGAAAAATATTTGTCTTTTGCAAAAGTAAACAACCAAAAAATTGCCGATTTTCAACCATGATGATGTACTCTTATAAATTGTCTAATCGCTTGTTAGTTAAGTTTAGTGCTCCAATATTGGAGATACATTCAGGATAAAACGTTAAACTTAAACGGTTGAAAATACGTTTCATTCCCCTCAAACAAAACACTCCGATGAAAACAATGAAATCTGTTGCCACCAAGTAAAAGTATTGTTACAAAATACGGCAATGGCATGTCAAATGGAAGACTCTTACATTGATTTATCTAAAAACATTCATAACATTTAAAGAATGCCATATACGATGTATAGTTGACCCCTTTTATTGATAGATTCAAGTTCCTGTGGTATTTTTCCTCGGATGACCTCAGTTATATTGAGGTTATACATGTAAAAACAACATGGTTCAAATTGAAAACATTAAGGAAAATCCCTAACTTATGTGTAAGGACAATAATGGGATATTAATGACACCATCGATGAACATCCAATTCACCATAGACCAAGGATTGTTTTGTAATATTTTTTTAATAAATATTTACAAATTGTTATTGTTGTTTTATGGTTTTTTTTGTGAATAAAGATAGGAAGTTGTTTTTCTTTTTAATATTTTATCTTAAAATTATGCCTTGCCAGCAAGATTTTGGGACATAGTCATACTTGTTTGGTGTAATTGACTTTCTCTTGGTCTGCTTGTGGCTATTGATAGTAAGCCAAGACAGCAACTCGTCAGAGAAAAAAAACAACTAAAGACAACTATTTCCTGCTTAAATAATATATTAATCAATTGGAAAAGCCATAAACCACTGAGAACAAGCATTTGTTATACTTTAAATAGAAGTTTTTTAATATTTCACTTATTTTCTTCAAAAATAAAAATAATCCCTCGCTCGCCTCACTTTTACATTAAAAACCAGAAAAAAAACTTTTTAAAAATTTAAAAACAAGTCGCTCGCCTAAAAAAAAATCAGTCGCTCCTAAAAATCAGATTTTCAGAAAAAAAATTAATAAAAATAATTTCGCTCGCTCGCTCCTTTTTTTTAAAGTCAAAATCCAAAGAACAAGAAATTAATTCTGTGTGGCCTAAGGATAGTCACTTCTGGCATTTGTATACCAAGGATTATATGAATTGTGATGAAATGGAAGGTAAAATTCTAATCATCAAATACTGTAGATTATTTTTTTTTGTAGGTACATGTACAAATTTTCATTGCCTGATGAAAAAGTATTAGTTATTGGATTCTTAAATTTGTGGTTCTGAAGTTGGCAGCATAGAGATCAATGTTCAATTTCCTATTCATTTGGTATCAAATTCTATTGGTCAAGACTACCAACAAAAACCAAAAATAGATACCCAAACCTTGGTAACAGAAAGAAAAACATGTAAATGTACATGTTACTTTTAAAAATGTACCCCAAAAAATATCAAATTATGTCATTAATGAGAGAGTAAGATGTAGGTTATGTAAAATCTAGAGGAGTCTGTTTTTGTACAGACTCCTCTAGATTTTACATAACCTACATCTTACAGACTCCTCTAGATTTTACATAACCTACATCTTACTAACAGACTCCTCTAGATTTTACATAACCTACATCTTACTCACTCATTAATGACAAAATTTGATAAACAATGTTTTAACCTTGTGTCCTGCTTATGACATTTTTAGATAATATAATAAATTTAAGTTTACTTCTACCATAAGACCAAATAAAAATTAGAAAATCTTCATCCATCCACACTGTAAAAAACTCAGAAATAATATTTAAGATTTATATGACCTTAACTGCGGGATAAAAACAAAACCCATACCTTAAAAGAAGAAACAAGCAAATATACTTACTTGGGCAATCTATAAGAGTTAAAACTATTTTTTAAATCAAGGCAACATAGATCACTGAGAGTGACTCTCTTTTCTTTTTGTTTGACATACAACTACTTAAATCTGCAGAAAAAAGCACAAATTTCATGTTATAAGAAAACCAATATACATCATTTAATCGAAATAACTCTCATGCTATATCATTTAGATGTGCAAATCTAATAAATCTTTGAAATAACTTGAAAGGATTTTTGAAGACAAAATTCCATCTTAAAGACATCTTGTATATTTCCTTTTATAAAAGAACTGCATTTAAATTAGTTTCAGACTTAAAATAAAAAGCTTCGCCGAGCGCAGCATGATACGACCGCAACATGTTGAACCCTGTACATTTTAGGCCCAATATGGATAGTCTATTGCTCTGGACACATGCAGCCCATGGTGGACTGACAAAGGTTTTTGACACATGCTGCTCTGGTGGACTTTCGACCCAGGGGGTAAAAATATAAATTTTCAATTTTGTATTATACTCAATGATACTCTTGCAAAAAAATTGTCAAAATCGGACAAGAATTAAAAAAAAATTCAAATTCGGCCCCTTTTCGTCCCTAATTATGTAACAGGTGAAAAAAGGGTGGGGTTGCAAAAATAATTTCTCAAATTTGGATTCACTACTTGACAAAAATAAACTTGCAAAAAAAAATTTCAAAAACAAACCAGAAATAAAAAAGTTTTGATTACGGCCCCTTTTGGCCCCTAAATACAAAACAAGTGAAAAAGGGGATGGTCACAAAAATTAATTCTCAAATTTGGATTCACTACCTGACAAGAATAAACTTGCAAAATTTTTTTTTTAAATCGGACCCCAAATAAAAAAGTTTTGATTTTGGCCCCATTTGGCCCCTAATTACATAATAGGGGAAAAAGGGGGGGTCACAAAAATTAATTCTTAATTGTGTAAATGAGCTGAACATTTAAGCAAGCAACAGCTTCTCTCTACCTGCTATAGTTTTCATTTCATAGGCCAAAAACATGAAAAAACATTATTTTAGGGGCTGTAGCCCCTATAAGGGGTCATCTGACAACTTCGTCTGTATGGAGTTTTTTGTAGAGCTAAATGAGCTGAACAATTAAGCAAGCAACAGCTTTTTGCTATCTGCAATACTTTTCATACTATAGGGCAAAAACATGAAAAAATGCTATTTTTCACCTTTAAGGGGCCGTAACCCCTATAAGGGGTCTTCTGACAACTTCGACCAAATGGAGACTTTTGTAGAACTTTTGATCCTGAAGCAGTAGGGTGGCATCAGATTTCATCTATCCCTTATACTTTTTGAATTACAAGCCAAAAACAGTAGTCTGACCCCCCTGGTCTATTTTTAGCCACGGTGGCCATGTTTTTTGAGGAATCAGAAATTGAAACATTACTATAGTGCAGGACACCCTAATGATCAATCATACCAAGTTTCATTGAATTCTGTTCAGTAGTTTCAGAGGAGAAGATTTTGAAAAAGTTATTGTAAGAACAAACAAAAAAGTTACAATTTTGGCCCCTTTTGGCCCTTAATTTCCAAAGGAAAAAAGGGGAGACTCCCAAAATCAATCCCATCCATCCTTTAATGGTAAGAAATATCATTGTCAAATTTCATTGCATTTGGATAACTAGAACTAAAGTTATCGTGTATACACTAAAGTTAACGGACGACGACGACGACAACGACAACGACGACGACAGCATCATACCATTATACGTCCGCAAATTTTTTGCGGTCGTATAAAAAGATACACTTAATAATACTACCTTTGATTTCATATCTGACAGTAAAGGTGGCATCACACCTATCTCTTACTGATACTGTCATCCTGTTCAAATCAACTGAGTATTTATTTTCGTCACAGTTTACCCCATCTTTATATGTGATAGCTACAACATCTTTAACATCTTTACCATCAACACTACATCTACTTCTTCTTCTTCCAGCTGCACATTTCACTTCCTTTGTTCTTATGCAGTTCTCATTTACCTCTGAAAACAGTTAACAAGCATATGTGGATCATAACACATTTTGGTTACTTGCATAACTTTTGCTGAAAAGTGTTTCCCTTAATATGTCTAATCATTGTATAAATTTGCATAAAGCTAAAATCATTTTTTTTAAACAGCTTTAACACTAAACCTGAAGTATGATAGAGGAGCAGACCAAAACACTTTTTGTCTTCATATTGTTTTTTGACAGATCATAGAAACAATGTAAACATTTGACTTTACTGTTTAAAGCTATAGGAATCAGTTTTGGATATGCATCATGCATCTATAATTGAAGACATGTATTATGTGTTAATAATATGGATATGAAAATGATGTATCAATGATACCCAACAGAGTCAGTCTCTGAATACCAACATATTTTTTTTTACAATTATCTGCTTCAGTTATGCAAATACCTGAGCATTTCCCATCTACCCTTGAAAAGCCTGTTTTGCATGAACAAATTCTTTTGTCATTTTCAGCTTCACAAACTTCATTTTCACCACAAGAATCATATGTTGCCGCATCTTGCATGGATGATTTTCCACCAGAGTGAACACATTTCTGCAACCTAGTACAATCTGCTGACACACGTTCTGTTTCCAACTGAAAAAAAAGGTAAACAGTAAAAAAAAAAGACAATGAACACCAATATATTTAACCTCATTGGGAAAATATTGGAATTAAAAAAAACACAAACCAAAATCTGTTGACCTCTTCATGATGATATCCTCCATGTTCAAAGAGGATATGATAAAGAGAATATTAGCTGTTTTAAGAACTGAATACATTATAACAGCATAAAATATATGTATTATTTACATAAATATATCGGTATAGCTTCTTTAAAATCAAACATCCACTTTTGTTATGACTTGTTGGTGCCTCTTTTCTTCTTCAAAGAGTATAAGATTCCTGAAAAGCCGGCATTCTTAAGTTATTGCAAATTATGTATAGTACCAGAATAAGGGAATTTCCGAAGGCTTTTAAAACATGATTGTTACAGTATTTACAAAGTTACTTACAGGTACATATTCATTATCTTGTAAAATACATCCACACTGATCTATAGAAACACAGTCTTTTCCACTTCTGTAAAACCCTTCATCACATACACAACCATCAAAAGAAGGACATTCTGTTGGAGATGGATCTTGACAAGATGGCTCACAGCTTTCTGTACTGGATTCATAGTGTGAGTTGGCTGGACATTGCAGTTCTAATTAAAAAGAAATCTTGGGAGCATTATTTATTTTCCTTTCATGGAAGAAATACCTAGTCAAAATAAGTCTAAATCACCAAGCCATACATAAATATTTGGTAATGACTCTGCATTGCCATGAACAACATCACAACAAGAATCCTGGCAAATAGTTTTGAACTGCATTTTACTATATGAGCATTACAGAAAGAAACCCCAAAAGTATCTAACAAGAACGAACTAAAAACAATAAAATATAAGGATAGGCTATATCTATGATATAAAAAAATTGTTAATTTCAACTGGAAATCAAACATTTTGATGTATATCTGACCTGGTGCAAAACTAATGGAGATAAACAAATATTTTCTTTGGCTTTATTGTATTTGGAATAATGCATAAAACAAGAGTTGACACTAAAACACATCTCCCTTTACAATGACTGCTAGATCGTAAGAGTAGATTTAAGATGAAATTTGTGATCCTGATTATTTAATTGTATCAAAAAACTTTACAGAAAAAAATAATCCTAGTTAACACATACCACAATTAACGGCCGATCTCCAATTAGGGAAACCTCCAGAACATTGTTCCATCATTCCTTCTATTGCCCTACATCGAATCTCATTAAATCTGTCTTTATTATCTGACTCAAAATCGCCACACATGTCTTCACTACAGGCTTCATATAAACCATTATCTGTGAGTTCTTCTTCACAAGTTGCATACAATTCATGGTCCTTTCTGACTAAACCACAATAATAATCACTGGCTATGGTAGCAAGCTGTTCTTCAGTACATTCTTTGGGTGTTGGAGTCTCAGAGTTACACCTGAAATATTAATAAATTTTTCATCTTTGAAAGATATTTCTTTTTAAGTTAAACCTTTGTACTTTTTAAAATCACATATAAATATGAAGACCATCATAAGAAAACCTCCACTTAATTTGAACTTTTTTAGTTTGAAAAAGAATAGTAACTGAGAGCCATCTGAAATCTAACTTTTTTCCTTTTTGACTATCTAAAATAGTTATCTTGAAAAACTGGATCAAGATGTGTTACTGACATGCTAAGGGGAGACATAATACAACTCTGTGCTAAAGCTGTGTATAAAATTTGAAAGCAATCCTGTTACTAGAAGTTCTTTTTGACTCTTAAAATTGGCATGAAAAACAGGTATTCAATTTAAATTCTTTCTTAACGGTACTTGTTTCTTTTCAATAGATAAATAAAAAGCTTCGTCAAGTGCAGCATGATACAACCACAACATGTCGAACCCTGTACATTTTAGGCCCTATATGGATAGTCAATTGCTCTGCACATGCAGCCCATGCTGGACTGACAAAGTTTTTTTGACACATGCAGCCTTTGGTGGACCAAAATTAATTACTGTTACAAAGTATCACATGTTTTCACCCCTTATCAAGGGTAACTGCAACCTTTCATTTCTGCCCCTCTTGGCTCCTAAGGGCAATTAAGGGGAGGGTAGTGTCACATAATTAATCCTCAAATCAGATAATTAGAACTTAAGCTATTGTGGCAACACTAAAAGTTATCAGACAACAATGATAATGACGACAACGACAAAGACAGCATCATATCATAATACGTCCACAATTTTTTTGCAGTTGTATAAAAATGAAAACCCTTATAGAAACCTATACATTCCTTTATCATGGTTATTTTAGATCATTTAAACTTACTGTCCAACAACCCAGCTGTCACCATATCTCACATGAAGCTCTCTGATGTCTTTACGTGAAAGCTCTCCACTATACCATGGTTCAACAATATCCTCTCCTTCTCTTGTCAGCATTTTATTTGTTTTACACTGTCCACAGATACCCTGAACATTACTACCTTCCTCAACAGGAATATACACCTCAAGGATATGAGAGCCGTCCCAGGCAACCAAAAAGTCACACTCTGCATTTTTAACCACGGTATATTGTCCATCCCTTAAAACTTCTATAGGTGTACCAGAAACTTCTGGTCCATAAATTTCTTCCACAGAACCATCATCATTGATCTTCTGTAAAACAAAAGAAAAAAAAGATACTATAAAGAACATAGCTATTATTCAGTGGTCTTCATAACATTTTTTTTCCTCAAAAAGATCTTCAAGAAATCACAATAACAGTTCTTAACACGTTTTCTCTAGCAGAAGTGATAATGCAAACAAATAAAAGTAAAATTTTTGGTTTTGTAAAAAAATAAATTCATAGAAGAGATAAATTAAGCCTTAGGAAATGTATTACATTTGCATCTTTCAAAAACATAAGTTGAAATTGATTGTCTCAGCCTGACTAAAATATTTTAATTATTCTGAACTTTCATTAAAAAATTCTATACCAACAAAAGTGTTATATTATTCTACTCCAATGTATTAAGTTAATCTTAAGTTTTGAATATGGTACCTTCTTTTTGATACTTTTCTTTTTCTTTCAATAGAGTAAACATCTAGTAGAGACAGTTATTATTAATTTGTGAATTATTAATTAATTGTTATTATTAATTGTTAAAATTATTTAACTCAAAGCTGAGAAGTACTGATTGCCTAGCTGCCCTCAACTAAGGTAGGGCAACCTTATATTTTCACACATTGTATAGATATTATGCAAAAAATATTAAAAATTTGTATTCAAGGCAACCTTCTTTTTGAGAATTTCATAACCAACTTCCTGCCATGATAAGCTTATTTCAATTAATTTCACTATTTTGGAGAATTTGTATCCAATTACTGTAAAAGAACTAAAATTCATGGGCATTGATCTTCTAAATTGGGCATGAACTGCATTTACAAGTTTTCAGAAAGTTTATTTCAAGGATTCGAAATATCATTAATTTCCTGGTTTTGTCTGATCAACAAAAAACCCCCAAACATGAATATCAAGCATTTTGAGAGTATTGCAATTCAATACATAGTCCCCTACTGGCCTCATATTTCAATAACTGGTAAAAATTTGTCAAACAAATGAAAACCTAAACTTGATCAGTTCATTATCCACAAGGAATAATAACAAGAGGCTCCCAGGAGCCTGAATCGCTCACCTGGTCTTGATGTTGACCCTATACTTTTGTAGAGCTAAATGAGCTGAACATTTAAGCAAGCAACAGCTTTTCTCTACCTGCAATAGTTTTCATTCTATAGGCCAAAAACACCATTTTTCACCTATAAGGGGCCATAACCCCTATAAGGAGTCATCTGACAACTTCGACCCTATGGATACTTTTGTAGAGCTAAATGAGCTGAACATTTAAGCAAGCAACAGCTAATCTTTATGTGCAACAGTTTTCATTCTGTAGGCCAAAAACATGAAAAAAACGCTATTTTTCAGGGGCCATAAGGGGTTATCTGACAACTTCGACCCTATGGAGACTTTCGTAGAGCTAAATGAGCTGAACATTTAAGCAAGCAACAGCTAATCTTCTATCTGCAATATTTTTCATTCTGTAGGCCAAAAACATGAAAAATCTTTATTTTTCAGGGGCCGTAACCCCTATAAGGGGTCATCTGACAACTTCCACCCTATGGAGAATTTTGTAGAGCTAAATGAGCTGAACATTTAAGCAAGCAACAGCTAATCTCTATGTTCAACAGTTTTCATTCTGTAGGCCAAAAACATGAAAAAATGCTATTTTTCAGGGGCCATAACCCCTATAAGGGGTTATCTGACAACTTCGACCCTATGGAGACTTTCGTAGAGCTAAATGAGCTGAACATTTAAGCAAGCAACAGCTAATCTTCTATCTGCAATAGTTTTCATTCTGTAGGCCAAAAACATGAAAAATCTTTATTTTTCAAGGGCCGTAACCCCTATAAGGGGTCATCTGACAACTTCGACCCTATGGAGAATTTTGTAGAGCTAAATGAGCTGAACATTTAAGCAAGCAACAGCTAATCTCTATCTGCAATAGTTTTCATTTTGTAGGACAAAAACATGAAAAACCGCTATTTTTCAGGGGCCGTAACCCCTATAAGGGGTCATCTGACAACTTCGACCCTATGGAGAATTTTGTAAAGCTAAATGAGCTGAACATTTAAGCAAGCAACAGCTAATCTCTATCTGCAATAGTTTTCATTCTGTAGGCCAAAAACATGAAAAATCGCTATTTTTCAGGGGCCGTAACCCCTATAAGGGGTTATCTGACAACTTCAACTCTATGGAGACTTTAGTAGAGCTAAATGAGCTAAACATTTAAGCAAGCAACAGCTAATATCTATCTGCAATAGTTTTCATTCTGTAGGCCAAAAACATGAAAAATGGCTATTTTTCACCTTTAAGGGGCCGTAACCCCTATAAGGGGTCATCTGACAACTTCAACCCTATGGAGACTTTTGTAGAGTTAAATGAACTGAACATTTAAACAAGCAACAGCTAATCTCTATCTGCAATAGTTTTCATTCTGTAGGCCAAAAACATGAAAAAATGCTATTTTTCACCTTCAAGGGGCCGTAACCCCTATAAGGGGTCATCTGACAACTTTGACCAAATGGAGACTTTTGTAGAGCTTTTGATTCTGAATCAGTAGCGTGGAATCAGATTTCCTCTATCTCTTATACTTTTTGATTTATAAGCCAAAAACAGTAGTCTGACCCCCCTAGTCTATTTTTAGTAACGGCGGCCATGTTTTTTAACGGATCAAAAATCAAAACACAAATTTGGTGCAGGACACCCTAAGGATCATTCATACCAAGTTTCATTAAATTCTGTGTGGTAGTTTCAGAGGAGAAGATTTTTGAAAAATTGTTAACAGACGACGACGACAGACGACGACAGACGATGACGACGACGGACGCCAAGTGATGGTAATAGCTCACATGGACCTTCGGTCCAGGTGAGCTAAAAAAGTGCAGGAAAAATTTAGTAGATTTTCAAACTTCAAAGGGCCATATAACTCCTGTAAAAATTTGTGGGCTTGCACAAAACTCAAACAATCTGTAACTCAGCATGGTAACTCACATACCAAAAATCAGTTCCTTATCTATAAATGTTTAGAAAAAAGTGTGGAAAACTAAAATTTCAACGTTCAAAGGACCATAACTGCCGTACAAATTTGCGGACCAGCACTAAACTCAAACTTGATCTGAAACTCATCATGCTTAACTAACATATCAAAAATCAGCTCATTATCTATAAGCATTTAGACAAAAGGCTCCCAGGAGCCTGAATCGCTCACCTGGTCTTGATGTCAACCCTATGAAGACTTTTGTAAAGCTAAATGAGCTGAACATTTTAGCAAGCAACAGCTTTTCTCTATCTGCAATAGTTTTCATTCTAAATAATCAAAAAACACTATTATTCAACTTTTAAGGGCCTGTAACCCCTATAAGGGGTCATCTGACAACTTCGACCCTAGGGAGACTTTTATAGAGCTAAATGAGCTGAACATTTAAGCAAGCAACAGCTTTTCTCTATCTGCAATAGTTTTCATTCTATAGGCCAAAAACATAAAAACCTTTAAGGGGCTATAACCCCTATAAGGGATCATCTGACAACTTCGACCAAACGGGGACTTTTGTAGAACTTTTGATGCTGAAGCAGTAGGGTGGCATCAGATTTCATCCATCTCTTATACTTTTTGATTTACAAGCCAAAAACAGTAGTCTGACCCCCTAGTCTATTTTTAGTAACGGTGGCCATGTTTTTTGACGGATCGAAAATTGAAACACAAGTTTGGCGCAGGACACCCTAAGGATCATTCATACCAAGTTTCATTAAATTCTGTTCAGTAGTTTCAGAGAAGAAGATTTTTGAAAAATTGTTAACAGATGACGACGACAACAGACGATGACGACGACAGACGAGGGACGCCAAGTGATGGTAATAGCTCAGCTAAAAAAAGTGCAAAAAACTGAGGCGTGACAGACGGATGGACAGACAGACAGACAGAGCTCAAACCTATAGTCCCCTTCAGCTTTTCCCTGTAGGGGACTAATACAACTTTGAAAGGACTCAAGTTGGTGGGCATAAAATTTCCTGGATTAGGAATAAATTGCAAGTTAATAAATTCATGAATTCTTAGTTTTAACTAGTTCTCAAGCAAAAACAATGCTAAATTCTCTGTTTATTTGGACTATAACATTGTTGTTTATCTGACCAAAGAAAACCTCAAAAATTGGTACCCCATTACCATTATTAACATGATCACACTTCTTTAACAGTGATTTAAATGGAGGATTACAAAAACATGACATATGTAAAGTGTCATATCTGTTTCCTAGTTATTTATTTACCTGAACAACTCCTCCTTGTTGTAACCATAGTTTGATATCATAGAAGGGAAATACCACTTCTGCTTCTTTTGTGTAAGTTGCTCCATCATTGTCATCAACATATTCATTGTTCACTATAACCCTGAATGAACAACTTGATGTCTGGTCCATAGTCTCAGACATGACATATTTACATGGTCCTTGATAATTTACTTTATGCTCATCATAACTGTTATAGTGAGGGTCTCCCCAAGCAATACATCTACAATCTGCAAAATATCAAACAGGATGTTATACTTTATATGCAAATAAAATAAAACATTAGAAAAAAATGAAAACCTTAATCATAATGAACTTTTTGTAATTAGCACTTTCAATTTTAATTCTGTGAAAAATTATTCAATAAACCAAACTCACTTATCAAGGACACTAACTCAGATATATATTTTTATTCATACTCAGCTGTATGATGTCTACAAAGTAGACACTTAATGAGTGAAATAATTTTTTTGCTGATCAATAGGGCTGAAGCCTGTTGGAAAATTTGAAAATGATTAATCCTTATCAGGCATGAGAAACATAATTGCAGTCACTGTGCCTATATATAGTGTTTGTAAAAAAAAATTTAACATTAAAACACCCGTTCCTAGTAGTGATGTTTAAGCAAAAGAAACCCTAAGGACTATGAGCAAGCTCGCTGAGGATACACATGCTTAAAAAATTCGACTCTATATTGGGGATAACTTAAATCCAATGTTAAGATGTTTCTCCTTAGCAGCAGGTAAAAGTACTAAACCCTGTCTTTTTTCAATGTTTGACAAATTTGGAAGACAAGAGAATCTTTTTCATTATGACAAAAAAAGTTAAATTGTGTAACCTAACAATACTTACCATACTCTTCTGTACCTGCTCTTCCTGTTAAAAAGAAGAACAAACATCTAAAATATGCTTTTGTTTCTATCAATAAGGAAATCTCAACCCAAAATATTTCACACTGACACATTTAAATGCAGGAATTTATTTGACTCTTTTTAAAGTAAAGAAATTCAAATAACAAGAGTTAACACTAAAGTATGTCTCGCCTGCCGGCACTATCAGAAACAATTATTCTTTCTTACTTCCACTATATTTTGAATTTTCATGGATTTTCAGTTTCTGAGATCAAAAGATGCTTATAGAACTTAAACATTGCAAATATATGCAATAAAAATAATCAAAGTCACTCTACCGGGAAATCAAGGTCAAGGTCAAAAGATGGGGATGCAACTGTGCTAAGCTATTACTGGGGCATATGCATACCAAGTTTCATCAACCCAGGACCTATAGTTCTTGAGATATGGAGGTGCTCGCAAAACGTTTCCATTGCTATCATATGTATTGAAAATTGTCAAAGTCACTCAACCGGAAAATCAAGGTCAAGGTCAAAAGATGGGGGATGCAACTGTGCTAAGCTATTACTGGGGCATATGCATACCAAGTTTCATCAACCCAGGACCTATAGTTCTTGAGATATGGAGGTGCTCGCAAAACTTTTCCATTGCTATTATATGTATTGAAAATTGTTAAAGTCACTCAACCGGAAAATCAAGGTCAAGGTCAAAAGATGGGGATGCAACTGTGCTAAGCTATTACTGGGGCATATGCATACCAAGTTTCATCAACCCAGGACCTATAGTTCTTGAGATATGGAGGTGCTCGCAAAACTTTTCCATTGCTATCATATGTATTGAAAATTGTCAAAGTCACTCAACCGGAAAATCAAGGTCAAGGTCAAAAGATGGGGGATGCAACTGTGCTAAGCTATTACTGGGGCATATGCATACCAAGTTTCATCAACCCAGGACCTATAGTTCTTGAGATATGGAGGTGCTCGCAAAACTTTTCCATTGCAATTATATGTATTGAAAATTGTCAAAGTCACTCAACCGGAAAATCAAGGTCAAGGTCAAAAGATGGGGATGCAACTGTGCTAAGCTATTACTGGGGCATATGCATACCAAGTTTCATCAACCCAGGACCTATAGCTCTTGAGATATGGAGGTGCTCGCAAAACTTTTCCATTGCTATCATATGTATTGAAAATTGTCAAAGTCACTCAACCGGAAAATCAAGGTCAAGGTCAAAAGATGGGGATGCAACTGTGCTAAGCTATTACTGGGGCATATGCATACCAAGTTTCATCAACCCAGGACCTATAGTTCTTGAGATATGGAGGTGCTCGCAAAACTTTTCCATTGCTATTATATGTATTGAAAATTGTCAGTCACTCAACCGGAAAATCAAGGTCAAGGTCAAAAGATGGGGATGCAACTATGCTAAGCTACTACTGGGGCATATGCATACCAAGTTTCATCAACCCAGGACCTATAGTTCTTGAGATATGGAGGTGCTCATAAAACTTTTCCAAAAAGTTAACGCTGCCGTCGCCTTCGCCGCCGGTAAAGTAACAACTATGTCCCGCTCTGCTTCGCAGGCGAGACAAAAATGAAATTCTTTTATTTGATTTTACTCATTATGATAGATTATCACTCAAGTAAGTCTTGAGTAATTTTCATCCATATAACAGCCTCAAAAAGTCACAATAAAAAAAGAATATATTTGCAAATTGTATCTATTCTTTCAAAACTAATTTAATTTAATTTCTATTCCCTTTACCTTTCTTTTTCCTCTCTCTTCTTTCTTCTGAAAAAATATGTAAATAAATTGTAATAATAATTCACCATATAGTGGTTGCAAGAAGTACATCATCATTAAATCTAAAGTTGCAACTCTTTCAAATTAGGCAAATTGAAAGGGAAGCAGATAATTAGTGGCATAAGTGGAACTTGTTCGGCCCACGAGTTGAATCCCCTAGCATTATTTGACACCAGTGACATTAAAATTGATATTCGTCACCCCAAATTAGTTATACTATTTATTATACAGATAATTTGGATAAAGGTAACTAATAGATCATCAAAATGAAAAGAAAAGAAATAATTGATTAATAAACTGTATATTGCACACTAATCTATGGTATGTATTTTTCAAGGGAAACTTCACGAGGGTTAGATCAATTGGCACACGAGTTAGATAAACCATGCATGTAATTAACTCTGTGAAAATCACAAATTTATTTAACTCGGAAATCACGATATTTCATCAATATCTATATAATAACTTACTTTTCTCTTTTCTTCCTCCTTTTTTACCTAAAATAATTGAATTAAGAATTAAGAATTTTTTACCTGAATTAAGAATTAAGAGTTGAATACTTTAATAACCCACTTTATAAAGAATACTTCAAAATCAAAAATTATTTAGATAAAAAAAATGATCTTGTATAAATATTTCTAGCACATTATTATAAGGTTTATCCCCCAAAAATACTTGGTATCATGAATAGTATAAAGTTTCAAGGGATCAATATTTTGAGGTTTCAATTAAAGAGACATCTTGTTTTTTTACAACATTGTTGCCCCCAATGTTGCAAGAAGGAATCAATATAAAATCAAAACTGTTGGATTCTTCATATTGTGGCTGACACATCCATGAATACAAACACTAAGGGATAAGATAAGATAAAAGCACAAAATGGCCACCTAAATTTTGGCATTTTTTTCCAAATTTAGAATATTAATTTTAACTTTGTGGTACAGAAATTATATTTTATGTAACATACAAACATTTTCTGAATATTGGAAAAATTGTTTAATCATGCATGTGCACATAAAAATAGTACTGTGAAATGTAGCATTATTTGCTCAAAATTATTATACTCAAATTCAGAATAGTGGTACCTATTTCAATTGAATTTAAATGACACCAACAGGTTTGCCAATTAGGTGTCTTAAGAGAAAAAAGAGGTTTAATATTAGGTCAGTGAAGTTGGTCAGCCATGAAACACCTGTTGTTAGTATTAAATCATGAAGCATATCAATTCAGGTAGAAATTTAAATGGATCTCACCTGGATCAAATGGTCAGTTTGATCCATTTAAATTTCTACCTGAATTGATATTCTTTTTATTAGTTATACTTCAACAGGTGTTTCATGGCTGACCAACTTCACTGACCTAATTTTAAACCTCTTTCTTCTCTTAAGACACCTAATTGTCAAACCTGTTTGTGTCATTTAAATTCAATTGAAATAGGTACCACTATTCTGAATTTGAGTATAAATTGACAACAGTTTTTATGAGACATCAATAGGAATGGACCTGAAGCCTACAAAGATAATTTCAAGAAAGTAAGTTCTTGTAAGCAAAATCCAGGTTAACTATTTTTGCGGGCCACTGGTCTTGGGCGCATTACATTTGAGTGAATTTGAAAATGACCTGTGTTTTTATTTGAGCGAATAGAAAAAGCAGGTAAACTCAGGTAATTTGGATTAAAATATCAATCTTCAAATTTAAATGTTGACAAAAAAAGGTAATATCTTTAAGATTGTAACACAGAATTTTTACATTTTTTACTATTAAAAAAAAAGGGTAGGCAAGAACAAACTTTAATCATCTTTTATTGTTTTATATCCCACCTGTAGAATAAACAAAAGTCCAGTGGCAGGATAAGTTTCAATCATTCGATTTTCAATTTCATCGTTGAGACTAATTTTACACATTTTAAAACTTCAATATGGTATACATCCATTTTCTTAGCAAATCTGATGCAAAATTGCTCACACAGGGTTATGTTGCTCCTTAGTTGCTGTCTTCACTCAAGAAATTATACGGAAGAGACCATGCACTTATAGACAAATATGGGATTTCGATCTCTCAGATGAGTGCAGATGCTGATTTGTCATAGGGTTTTGTTTTGTCTTCCTTTACCCAATTTGACACACTGAATTGATTGTTGGCAACACGACGGGTGTGCTATAGCAAGCAGGAACTGCATACTCTTCCAGAGCACCTGAGTTCACTCTCTGGAGTTCGCATTGTTGATTGACATTCAGTTATTTTTGTGTCTATGTTTAACATGTTGTCTGTTTTTGTCCCATTCTTGTTGGTGTTTACTGGTTTTGTCTCTGCCCTTTCAGACTTTTAACATTCGAATACCCCATTGGTTCCTCAGCTTCTTGCATGTTTTTTACATATCAAACTTACTTATCAATAACAGGAAGTTAATAATCTATAAAGCTCTATAACATATGATTCTTAAAAATATAACAATGTGCAAAATATCAGCTTTAAGCAACATTCCTAGAAAAACCTTTGCCTGTAAATGTTTTTATAATCTTTCATTTTGTGCAAAAGTACAAATCAAACAATCTGTGAGCTACTGCTCACTCAGTATACCCCCGCTACCCCAACATAAACTATGGGTACGAGACCACAATTATTGCCCCTTATTTTTCTTTGTTGTTTAAAATAGTCCCTTTAAAAACACCATATATCTTCCAGAGGTATTTCTAGGGCTGATTTTAGTTTGGGTTAATTGGTAGTTCTTAAGCCAAAGTTTTGTATATACAAATACCAACACTTAAATCAGCATAATAGGGGTGATTTGCTAGGCATACTTGGGGTCAAATTTATAGATTTTCAATTTTGTTGACATTAAAAATTTTTGGTATCTTGACCATAAAATGCATGAAAAGTTTTAAAATCGGTAAAACCTTCTTCAATTTACATATTATTTATGCCTTGTGTTGTTATGCAGCTGTGAGAAATTTTAGGAAAATCAAATGGTTAATTTTTTTTTATTCATCAAAATGCTATATTGAAAATGCATTAAAAAAGGGGTTAAAATAATACTATTCTCGGGCCTATGATGGTTATCAGGAACTAGAGTTTAGACAGACCTTATTTTGATTATCACAATAAAGGACCTCATACTGAAGCCATATACTAAATTTCAAGTCACTGTGATATGTATAGTTTCTGATATAAATGTTACAAAAATATTAAACAATTGACTAAGTCCGTAAACAGGAAGTAGATATCAAACAGACCTAATTTCTGAACTTGCAATAAAGGACCACATATTGAACTTATATAACAAATTTCAAGTCACTGTGATATGTAGTTGCTGAGAAAAATGTTACAAAAATTTTCAACAATTGACTAGTAATGTTGAAAGTTGACTAAGTTGTTTGACAGGAGTAGATATCTTAAAGACCTAACTTCAGTAGTCACAATTAAGGACATCACATTGAACTCATACTGAATTTTAAGTCACTGTAATATGTAGTTACTGAGATAACTGTTAGGAAAGTTATGTTGCAGACGGACATACAGAAGGATGGACGGACAGAGGTAAACCAGTATACCCCCCTCTTCTTCAAAGCTATCTTTAAGATAACACAAGATGGCAGGATAGTAAAAAAGTCTATTTAAGCTATACCTGCTTCAGATTCTGGTTCTGGTTCAGATTCTGGCTCTTTAACAGGTTCCTCTGATTCTGGTGCAGATAAGACTTCAGGTGCTATATTCATGAAGAGAAATCCAAATGAAAGCAATTTAACTATTAAATTAAATGACTAGAAATGATGAAGCTTAATATATCAAAAACAATTTTATATAACTGTAATCTTGTTTTGACAATACATGTAACAGTAATTCATAATTGATACAAATATACGCATTTTGGAAGAATCAGGTTGTATGGCAAACATCTTTGTCAACTCCTTATAACAGATCCTCAACTAATACCTGATTTAAGATGCAACAAGTTTAAAAATCTTAATTCAACAAACAAAAAATCCGTAGAAATTTTATTTGTAGACATTAACAGGAAGAAACAACCAAAACTATTCATTGTTGTCAAAAGTAAGAATTTCTACAAAACAGCTAAATTTATTGCCACAGGGAAAGGATATCTAAATTTAAAAGAAATCATATGACCACCTACTTTCATAAATAGATAAAGATACATACCAGGACAATCTGAAAGAGATAATTAAATCAGTTTGAGAAATGTTATGATACTAATTGACAAAAAAAATTGTTAACTGTTAAAGGCATAATGTCTACGAAATCATTTTTTTTTAAACCAAAAAATCGTGTCTATAAGTCTATTTGTTTTGTTTATTTAGAAAGATACAAACGTTCAAAATACCACTAAGGTACCTTATTACTTAAAAATTTGAAAAATATATAATATTTGTAAAGCTTTACAAAAATTCATATTTATGAGATGTAGATGATCTGTAAGCATGCACACTATATTTTCTTTGATTGAAAACTTTCATAGTTCTTGCACGTGGTGCATAATCTGTTTCTCGAAGTTTTAGCTCGGAAGAAAATTAAAATGGCAACCGAATATTAGAGCTACTTAATGAATAAAACTGACAATTATTGCCTGTATAAGTTTTGAATGTAATTTAAAAGGTAAACACGAAAAATATTGGTAGTTTTTCAACATATCAATGTATTCGGGGACAAAACCCGAGATTCCGACTAGTGTCTGCGTTAAAACTACTCAGTCTAAATCTGTGTCAATGTGACGTAATGCAGGTAAGTAAAATATCAATCAGTATTGTCGATCTATTTTGATCAAAATAAACTACTTTTGAGGCAAAATTTGTGGCAAATTCGTTTTTCAATATTCATTTTATTGCATTTCAGTCTAATTGACACCAAATATTGGGGGGTAAAAAAATGAGTTTGCCGTAGACAAAATGCCTTTAATGAAATGAAAAGAAATGATATTTATATAACTAGATGGAGCCTTCCCCGGAAGGCATATGTCGCCTGCGTATCTATGTTTGTTTGCCAAACAGGAAGTAGTTAATTTTCGGGCATAAAATCGCCTTACACCTTACAGTACTATGCGATGAAGCTACATACCAAATATCAAGAGGCTGTGGCATGTAGTTGCCTGGAAAACTGTGACGAAAATTTGGCATCTATGTCCATTTTATATAAAATGTTAAGTATTCGTCAAACAGGAAGCAGTTATTTTTCGGGCATAAAATCGCCTTACACCTTATAGTACTATGAGATGAAGCTACATACCAAATATCAAGAGGCTGTGGCATGTAGTTGCCTAGAAAACTGCGACGAAAATTTGGCATCTATGTCCATTTTATATAAAATGTTAAGTATTCGTCAAACAGGAAGTAGTTATTTTTCCGGCATAAAATCGCTTTACACCTTATAGTACTATGTGATGAAGCTACATACCAAATATCAAGAAGATGTGGCATGTAGTTGCCTGGAAAACTGCGACGGAAATTTTTGTGACGCCGCAGGACGCAGGACGCTGGACGCAGGACGCAGGACGACGACGCAAGACGACGGATGGTGCCAAAGTAACCCCTATATGTCGCTTCTGCAACACGTTGCAGGCGACATAATAAAAGGTATCAGCCAAATAGTTTCTTGAAAAGACATGTATGTTTTTTTTTTTAATAAAGACTGCATTTTGAAGTCTTAAAAAATAGATTCTATATGAGGGACTCAGCTGAATAAACTTAGTCTTTTTAATATGCTCGTCCTAAGCCAGAAATCTTTATCAAAGCTGATGTTTTTATTTGTCAGGGTTGTCACTATTTTGTTGTTGCAAAATATAAGGGCTTTTCCAGGACTTTTCAAGGGTATTTAAGTCATTTTCAAGGATAAAAATAGTCGACAAAATTTCTGTCCCCTGATGAAATTTTCTGTGAAACAGTTCAATCATGAACCATTGATTGTGGAACTATAAAATTCCAGGGTTTTTCAAGGATATTGTCATTTTATTCAAAATTCAAGGTCATTTTCAGGACCTTGAACTGACATATGAAATTCAAGGGTTTTTCCAGGTTTCAAGGATGTGTGGCAACCCTGATTTGTCAAATTTATGTAATTGTTTTTTGTCAAGAAGAGGGTCTTTCATTTATTTACACTTTAGGATTGGGCTTGAATCATATGTAATTCATTTTCAATCAAGGGCCAATTGCAAACCAGTGAGCAGCAACCACTGGTCACATTGTAGGCTGCTGGCTGTTTTCTTTTTGTGGATTTTTTAAAATTGTTGTTTTGATGTAGGTTGTATACACTTATTCAACATCTTATTATCTTCTAATAGAAAGGAAAACTCTATGCTGAATGTAAAGTCCTTAAACATAAATGACCATTTTGATCAATTTGTCTGTTTAATTTAACCAAACAAATTTAGCAAAATTGAAGTTTATCAAAATAACACTACAAAAAATAATTTTAGCAGACTTTGGTAGTTTTCATAAACCACTATAATTTGTCAATATTTGCAACAATTTGTAGGGTAGCTCTGTAGTAGTGCAATATATTTGTTATCTAGATCTATTTTCAACATCTACAGTATTGTTAAGACTAACCTTTGATTTCATATCTGACAGTAAAGGTGGCATCACAACTATCTCTTACTGATACTCTCATCCTGTTCAAATCAGCCGAATATTTATTTTCATCACAGTTTGTTCCATCTTTAAATGTGATAGCTACGACATCTTTAACATCTTCACCATCAACACTACATCTACTTCTTCTTCTTCCAGCTGCACATTTTACTTCCTTTGTTCTTATGCAGTTCTCGTCTACCTCTGAAAACCAAAAATAATGTTATCAAGCAAATGTGTCTACAAAATAACTGAAGGCCCACTCAACAACCCTGTTTCTGATGAGTCTTGAATAGACAAAAGGTGTGTCAGGCGTAGCAAAATTTATGGTCTGGAACTTTGCTGTCATATGTATTTTAAGCTATGAAAATTGTAGAAATAAGATCAGTTTAAGTAATGTTTCATGCCTCTGTAAACATTTATTTCAAATTTTGATACAAAAATATCTTCAAAATACCAAACTAAGTCAGTCATTGAACACTGACATTTTTCATTTTTAAAATTTACCAACATAATTATGGTATTTGGTATTCATTGAGTATGGCTACAATTATTTACATAAGATATGCAAATACCTGAACATTTGCCATCTATCCTTGAAAAGCCTGTCTTGCATGAACAAATTCTTTTGTCGTTTTCAGCTTCACAAACTTCATTTTCACCACAAGAATCATATGTTGCCACGTCTTGCATAGATGATTTTCCATCAGAGTGAACACATTTCTGCAATCTAGTACAATCTGCAGACACAAGTTCTGTTTCCAACTGAAAAAAGATAAGCAGCCATAAACTTGGCAATTCATACTGAATAAGTCTGAATAAATGAGGTATTTGAAATTTAAATTGAAAGAATTAAAAATGATTTAAGATATTTTTTGTTATATTTCTGATGCTGAGGATGATTGATTGATTGATTGATTGTTGGTTGCTTAGTGTCCCGTCGGCGATATTTCAGCCATAATCGGGACATCAACATGCTGAGGATGAAAATCAGAAAATAAAATCAACAATATCCTGTTCACATCTTATTTCAGATATCCTGCATTTTCAAAGGGAAAGGGTATATAAAAATATTGGTGTTGGATGTTTCACAATTGAGTATAAAAACAGCATTAAAATATCATTGTCAGTCAAATATAGAGAAAACATTTCAGCTTCTTTATCCACGCCTGGGAATCTTGAAAGTCGGGATCCGAAATTTTGTGATTTTCATTTAATGTAATAAACTTGAAAAATCGAAGACTGTCACTCCATGCATATTTCTTGAATAAGTGTAAATAAAGCAAAAACAGTTTACTTTTTCCAATTAATGATGTTAAATTACATTTTTTCCTTCAATACCTTGTCCTGTTTAGTAGAATCGCCTTGACAATATAAAAACAATTACTGGCTTAAAATACAGGCTTAACTATTACGGTATATTTTATATATTTAAGATCTGTGACAAAAGACCAGGGCTGATAAGGCCTGTTTTTGGCCTCAAAATATGGCTGAAAATTAAAAGTTCAAGTATTCTACATTCACTGTGTTATTTTCTTCGGCAAGGGTTAGGGACATAATAAACAATGAAAATTATTTTAATCCATTTAATTAATCTATATATGGAAAATGGCATTAAAAGTTGGAAGATTTTCAACATTTGGTCAAAATTAGCAGTTTTTACATTATTTTCATGCTTATTTTGTTTTCAATACCCGGATCGCGAGTTCCAAAATAGCCGCCATTTTACCTCGAATTTTACTGGAAAACTTGTACCTACTCTGTGATAAATCGAACAGGGAAACCTTGTCCTTTCTCTCCAATCCCTTGGAAATGTTTGTTTTTATATTTCTTTAACCATTACAAATTGATGAACAAAACTTTTTATTCAATTTTCTTCAAAATTTTCCTAAAATAAATCGGTAAACATGTTGCTCCCATTGCTCCCAATGTTCTGACGTCAGATCTTACCTCAGTTGACCTTTGACATTGGACATTCTAATATCCGGAATGTTCCGGAATGGATTAACTCGCGATTGGTCTATAGTAGTGTGTACAGCCATGTACCAAATATTGGGAAAATATTTTTCAGGACCAACTTAATTTGTTACCAAAAGGATTTTGTGATACATGGGTGTTGCGGTCACTTCCCAGAGCAAAAATTATTAAAAATATGCTAAAGTTGAACAAATTGCACAAAATTGACCAAATCTGCTGTCTTTGACGTCACTATGACGTCAAAGTATGGTAAAAAAATATTGAATTGTCTATGAAGCACTAAAGTACTGACATTTAACTAAGTCTTGTCACAATATTTACTTGAATTCCAACAAAAATAATTTTTGGGCCAAAAATGGCCCTTATCAACCCTAGTCCTTTCACATGGAGTGACATTTTCTGATTCTTGCAAAAAGCATTCTTTCACCAAGTATAAATAAACTTCTGGGTAACAATATTTGGTTGCGACTTGCGAGTTTCCCAGGCGTGTTATCATAATCAGTCAAAAGATAGAGATAACATTTCAGCCTTAAAAATACAAACATTCATAGATTTATACTAGTAACTTCTTTCAAGAACAAGCATTCTTAAGAGTATAAGCTTCTTTTAAAAGCAGACATTCTTCAAAATAGTGCAAAACAATTGATAATACCAAATAAGGGAAATGAGGTCAGTGCATTTTCGAATTCCAAAGGTGTTTGTATGTAAGGGTCTAACATCCTTTTCAACACTCCTGTGCAATATAGGTGGTCAGTATTAATTGTACAAGAAACTGGAGTACCTAGAGGAAGCCACCAACTTTGGGCAGGTAACTGACAAACCTGATAACAAACAGGTAGGGAAGTCACATTTTTGTAAATTACATGCAGGAATGAAACACCATCTGAGAGGTGATCAGCAAGTGAACAATAGTGTGGTAATTAAAGCTTAGACCACTGGTCCATATAAGCATTTATAACTGCTTATTAAGAGGAGCTGAGAACATAAACTTTCTCTGTTACTCATCATGGTAGACTCACATTCCGTGAATAATTTTAATACATATAAACTTTTAAAAAATTGTGAAAAACTGTAGTTTCAGTGAATTTTCAAAAAAATTCAAAACTATAACTATGAAATAATAAATGGAGAGGTGATCATCACTGGTGCATTTTTACTTTACTTGTAGGGGACCAATAAAGATTAAACATGAGTCTTGCAGCATACGCACTAAATACATACAGGTACATATTCATTATCTGGTAAAATGCATCCACATTGTTCTTTAGAAACACAGTCTTTTCCACTTCTGTAAAACCCTTCATCACAAACACAACCATCAAAAGAAGGACATTCTGTTGGAGATGGATCTTGACAAGATGGCTCACAGCTTTCTGTACTGGATTCATAGTGTGAGTTGACTTCACACTTCAATGCTATTCAAAAGAAATTTGAAAGTATCCTTATTTTTTTTCTTCCATGTAAGAAATATACAAGCTTCCTATTAAGAGATGCTTTAGGCATATATTATTGAAAAGCTAAGAACTTGAACATGAAAAACCAGCATAAAACTAAATATCATGAAAAAAGTCTCCCTGCAAAATAGACGATTTATTTAATTTGAAATTTCCATAAATACTATCACTGCATTGAAATGATACGCTGCATAAATCATTTTTTGGTTGGATGAAATGTTGGACACACAGATAGCCAATTATTTCCCTTATACATGTACATGTTTGCATTTGCAAAAGACCAGGCACAAAAGGTCAGATTGGACATTACAAAAGTTAACTCAGGATTTCTTATAAAAGGAATCATTATCCAGTCTGTTTTCAAAAGCAATTAACATTTGCCTTTGAGTTAAAAAGCAATAAACATTGAAATGAGCCTTCCTTCAACAAACAAGATAGTATCTTTGATTTTATTGTATTTGAAATAAAGCATGAAACAAAAGTAAGACACTAAAGTAAATCTACAAAATGACTGCATGATCTTTAGAATAAATTTGTGATAAAAGTTGTGACCCTTATAAAATATATTTTTATATTGAAGACCTTAGCAGAAAATACTGTAAACAAACTTATTTTCGCAACTACTTTATTTTGTGTGGTTTTTTTTTGTCAAAGGGAAATTTTGTGGCTATTTATATTTGCAAGTTTTCATTACAATTCATTATAATAATATAAAAAAAGGGTCAAAGACAGAAATGGCAGGATTTTGTTAAACAGGAAGTAGATGAGCGACAGACCTGAAATCAAATCCCACTTTATGGGACCCCACCCTGATGCTGTATACCACATATAAAATTGCTGTGATTAGTAGTTTCCAAGAAAACTGTTACAAAAATTTTTTTCCCGCCCGCCGCCCGCTCCACATTCACCATTTTAAAACCCGGAATTTTCACTAGTGAAATCCCGCCAACGAGTCTATTCATGACAAATATTTTTTTGCAAATTTCTGTTCCTCAAGAAAAACTTGAAAATAAATCAATCTTGAAAATAAGTTGGTTTACAGTAGATGATAATTGTAAACACATACGGCAATTAACGGCTGATCTCCAATTAGGAAAACCTCCAGAACATTGCTCCATCATTCCTTCTATTGCCCTACATCGAATCTCATTAAATCTGTCTTTATTATCTGACTCAAAATCGCCACACATGTCTTCACTACAGGCTTCATATAAACCATTATCTGTGAGTTCTTCTTCACAAGTTGCATACAATTCATGGTCCTTTCTGACTAAACCACAATAATAATCACTGGCTATGGTAGCAAGCTGTTCTTCAGTACATTCTTTGGGTGTTGGAGTCTCAGATTTACACCTGAAATATTAATAAATTTTTCATCTTTGAAAGATATTTCTTGAGGTTAAACCTTTGTACTTTTTAGAGTAAATACACAAACATAAATAAAATGACCCTCCTAGAAAAACCTAAAATAAATTTGAACATTTTTAGAAGGCGAATTCCTGGATCATCCTACTGAGCAGCAAAAATTCTTTGTCAGCTCACACTACAGGAAGTAGGTAAGCAGCCCACCATATGATTACCCACTTGAACCTGCATGCCAAATTTCCAATGCCTAGGATTTATAGTAGCTAAGAAATCTGTTACAAAAAAAAGTGGGACGGATGCATGCCACGCATTTCTATGTCCCTGCTCTGCTTTGCGGCAGGACACAACAAGACTTGTAACTAAAGGCCATCTGAAATCTAAAATTTTATCTTCCCTTTTTTATTATATACAACTCTCTACTGAAGCTGTGTTCAAAAAATGAATGCAAGCCTCTTACAAGAAGCCAATAAATATGTTATGATAATTTTTCTTTTTTTAAAATAGCCTAAGTTGGCATGAAAATCAATATGTCAATATAAATTCTTTCTTAATAATATATTATTCTTTGCAAAAAGTACAACATGGAACATTGATTAAGACCTCGCCCTCACTTAATTATAGTTATTTGAGAACATCTAAACTTACTGTCCAACAACCCAGCTGTCACCATATCTCACATGAAGCTCTCTGATGTCTTTACGTGTAAGCTCTCCACTATACCATGGTTGAACAATATCCTCTCCACTACTTTTCAGCATTTTATTTGTTTTACACTGTCCACAGATACCCTGAACATTACTACCTTCCTCAACAGGAATATACACCTCAAGGATATGAGAACCGTCCCAGGCAACCAAAAAGTCACACTCTGCATTTTTCACCACTGTATATTGTCCATCTCTCAAAACTTCAATAGGTGTACCAGCAACTTCTGGTCCATAAATTTCTTCTACAGAACCATCATCATTGATCTTCTGTTAAACAAAAGAAAATGAAAATGATGGATACTAAAAATAATATATTGTTCCTTTTTTTTAATGATCGTCATAACATTTTTTCTCTCAAAAAGATCTTTCAAGAAAATCACAATAACAGTTCTTAACATTTTAACTATTTTAACTAGCAGATGTGGTATGAAAAAACAAAGCAAGGTAAACTTTTGAGTATTGTAAAAAATATATTCAAAAATCAGACAAAGTCTTAGAAAATAAATTTCATTTGCATCTTTCAAAAACAAAATAAGTTGAAACTGCTTGTCTCAGCCTGACACAAATATTTTTAATTATTCTCAAGATGCAACATTTTTTAAATTCAATAAAATATTCTATATCAACATAAGCCCAAGATTATACTGCTCCATTGAATTAAGTTAATCTCAGTTTTCTGGTACCTTGTTTGCCAAATTTTCTTTTGTTTGAATACTACCGTATTTTGCCGTGTATAGTGTGCATTTATGTACAATGCGCACCCCCTTTTCATGGTGAAAATCTGGGAAAAAAACGAAGTTTTGTGTAAAATGCACGATCATTTTCTATGACAGATAAACTGTTAACACAGAGACATGTCTCGCCTGTCGCAACTGGACACAGTATAAAATGAAGTAAAAATCCTCCTAAAGTACATAAGTAAAAAGTAAAAAAGTGTAAAATCTCAAAGTCAGTAGACCGTGACTGCAGGATCATACAGGTGAAATCCTTTAAAAACTGACCTGTACTGATGCTGATGCAACTGCATACCAAATATCAATGGTGTAACATAACTGCTTCATGTTAAACAGACTTAAGAAAAAAGGTTAACCTCGGCCAAATCAGTGTAAAATTTCAAAGTCAGTAGACCGTGACTGCAGGAGCACACAGGTGAAATCCTTTAAAAGCTGATCTGTACTGATGCTGATGCAACTGCATACCAAATAACAATGGTGTAACATAACTGCTTCATGTTAAACAGACTTGCGAAAAAAGGTTAACCTCGGCCAAATCAGTGTAAAATTTCAAAGTCAATAGACCGTGACTGCAGGAGCATACAGGTAAAATCCTCTTAAAACTGATCTGTACTGATGCTGATGCAACTGCATACCAAATATCAATGGTGTAACATAACTGCTTCATGTTAAACAGACTTAAGAAAAAAGGTTAACCTCGGCCGAATCAGTATAAAATTTCAAAGTCAGTAGACCGTGACTGCAGGAGCATACAGGTGAAATCCTTTTAAAACTGATCTGTACTGATGCTGATGCATCTGTATACCAAATATCAATGGTGTAACATAATTAGTTCACACAAAACAGACTTAAGCAAAAACTTTAACCAATTGTGGACGCCGCCGCCGCCGCCGTCGCCGCCGCCGCCGCCGGAATCACCATACCTAAGTCTCGCCTTTTGCGACATTCGTCGCAGGCGAGACAAAAACCCTGAAAATTTGTCTCTTTTTTTCAGGTAGAAAGACTACAGATGAAGATTTTTTAATGAAATAAAATTGTTTTGTAATTATTTGTGAAAATAAAAACAAACTGTTATATTATTTGTGTATTTTATTATGACAGCGAGATCGTAAATCCTGGTAATGGTCCCCCTTTTCAATTAACAAACAACAAGTGCTAACCCAAGCTCACATCTTTTGATGAAAACAATAAAGGTGTCAAAATGAAATTAATGAACAAACACATGAAGACACTTCAATTAAGTTTTTTATTTGACAAAAGCATGATAAATTTTATTTAGAGATACATGTACTTATAATGAACAGGATTCAATAGAAATCATGTGAGTTATGATTCTTGTGTTCAATCATGGATGAATCTTGTATCCAAAGTCTGACAAACATCGATCTTTTGCCGTTGCCGATGATCATGAAAAGGTATGAAAATCTCATATAGGGGTGTATTGTGCGCACCCCTATGTTAGATTCAGGAAAAAATTGTAAAAAACTGCACACTATACACAGCAAAATACAGTATGCACTTAAAGTTATAGCTTTATACATATTTGCTTTTGTCTCCGTTTGTTTGAATACTGTGTACTTAAATATACAAATTATAACTTTATATGTATTGGCCTTGGTCTCCAGTGAGCCTTTCATAGAATGAACATCTAGCAAAGACATTTAAAAGTCATTTTCCTGAAAGTTTGGAATTACAAATTTTCTAGTCGTCCTAAACCACCTTAGTTCTGATCAGAAAAACCTTTTATTTTCACATATTGTACAATTATTCACAAAAAATCTGTATTCAAGTCAACCTACTTTTTGAGAATTTCATAACCTATTTCCTGCAACAATAAGCTCCATCAATTCATCTCACTATTTTAAAGTATTTGTACTTAATTACTGTCAAAGAACAAACTAGAAAATGTGTCTATGAGCCACAGGATGGCCCTCCCATTCTTGAAATATCATTGACCCTCAATGTGTATTACCTGGGATATGGACCTTTACCAAGAAATTGATCAAAAGTGTTCATGTGTAGAATATAGGTCGCTGTGACCTTATTTCTGGTGGGTGGTGCCATGTTACCAAGACTCATCGAGTAGTGAAATTTTATTGACCCCTAACATGTAGTATTCAAGGTATGGACCTTAACCAAGAACTTAACCAAAGTCATTCATGCGTAAAATATAAGTCACAGTGACCTCATTTCTAGTGGATGGTGTCACCTTACCCAAGACACATCTAGTGGTGAAATATCATTGACCCCCAACATCTAGTATCCAAGTTATAGACCTTAACCAAGAACTTAACTGAAGTCGTTCATGCATAAAATATAGATCACAGTGACCTAATTTTTTTTAGGGTGGTGTCATGTAACCCAAGACACATCTAGTGGTGAAATACCATTAACCATCAACATGTAGTATCTTAGATATGGACCTTAACCAAAGTCATTCATGCGTAAAATATAGGTCACAGTGACCTAATTTCTAGTGGGTGGTGTAGCCCTACCCAAGACCCATCTGGTGGTGAAATATCATTGACCCCCAACATCTAGTATCCGAGTAATGGACCTTAACCAAAGTTTACGGACGGACGGACAGACGGACAGACAAGGGTAAAACTATATGTCCGACCCACATCTGTGGTCGGGCCATAAAAATCATGGGCATATTTTTGGGGGAAGGAAATGAAGTGCATTTTTGTGTTTTAAGAAAATAAATTCAAGGATTTGAAATATCTTAAATTTCCTTATTTTGTCTGATCTACAAAATAACCCAACACATGAAAAAATTGTTTGCCTGACAAATGAAAACCACAAAAATTGGTACACCTTTAACATGATAAATACTTTCACAGTACTCTAACAGTAAGTGATTTAGATGGAAGATTACAAAAGAATGACATATGTAAAAGGAGTCGCATCTGTCTCCTAGTTGATAGGTAAAAAATGTTTGTTTACCTGAACAGCTCCTCCTTGTTGTAACCATAGTTTGATATCATAGAAGGGAAAAACCACTACTGCTTCTTTTGTGTAAGTTGCTCCATCATTGTCATCAACATATTCATTGTTCACTATAACCCTGAATGAACAACTTGATGTCTGGTCCATAGTCTCAGACATGACATATTTACATGGTCCTTGATAATTTACTTTATGCTCATCATAACTGTTATAGTGAGGATCTCCCCAAGCAATACATCTACAATCTGCAAAATATCAAACAAGATGTTATACTTTATATGCAAATAATAAATAAAAAACCTTAATAATAATCAATTTTATATTATTTAATAGCACTTGCATTTTAATCCTGTGAAGGTAAAAAGCAAAGTGGCACCAATGGGTCATTCCAATGTCAACAGTCCAAAAGGGCTACAACAAAACCAATAAACACCAGCAAGAAAAGCATGAGAAAATAAAACTAGAGGCTCCCAGGAGCCTGAATCGCTCACCTGATCTCTTAAGCCAAAGTTTGAATAAATTTCACAAACTTTCAAGTATACAAAGTTGCAAAACAATCCTTTCAGTGGTTTCAGAGAAGATTTTTGGAAATCAGTTTAAATTAATAGAAAAAAACAGTTAAAGGGCAAGAACTCCTGTAAGGACCTTTTGATGCTGAACATAAAAAGTTGCTCCGGATTTTCTCTATCTCTTATACTTTTCGAGTTATAAGCCAAAAACAATGGTCTGACCCCCCCTGTTCTATTTTTAGCAACGGCGGCCATGTTGGTGGGTCGACGTGTATATAATTCACAAACTTGGTAGAGGACATCCTAAAGATCATGTATACCAAGTATCAATGCAATCCCTTCAATGGTTTCAGAGGAGAAGATTTTTGAAAATCAGTGTAAACTAATGGAAAAAAAATAGTTAAAGGGGAATAACTCTTAAACGGCTGATCTGACAATTTAGACCCTGATATCATTTTTGTAGATCTCAATGAGCTAAACGATTCTGCAATGCTAACTTTTCCTCTAGCTCTATTGGTTTTCCAGATATCGTCCAAAATCTGCAAAAATGGTCAATTTTGATGATTAAAGGGCAATAACTCCTATAAGGAGTCGTTTCACAACTTCGACTCAATGGAGAGATTGGAGAGCTTTTGATGCTGAACAAGGAAGGTTGCTTCGGATTTTCTCTATCTCTTATACTTTTCGAGTTATAAGCCAAAAACAATGGTCTGACCCCCCTGTTCTATTTTTAGCAACGACGGCCATGTTGGTTGGTCGACGTGTATATAATTCACAAACTTGGTAGAGGACATCCTAAAGATCATGTATACCAAGTATCAATGCAATCCCTTCAGTGGTTTCAGAGAAGAAGATTTTTGAAAATCAGTGTAAATTAATGGAAAAAACAGTTAAAGGGGAATAACTCTTAAACGGCTGATCTGACAATTTAGACCCTGAAATCATTTTTGTAGATCTCAATGAGCTTAACAATTCTGCAATGCTAACTTTTCCTCTAGCTCTAACGGTTTTCCAGATATCGTCCAAAAACTGCAAAAATGGTCAATTTTGATGATTAAAGGGCAATAACTCCTATAAGGAGTCGTTTCACAACTTGGACTCAATGGAGAGTTTCGTAGAGCTTTTGATGCTGAACAAGGAAGGTTGCTTTGGATTTTCTCTATCTCTTATACTTTTTGAGTTATAAGCCAAAAACAATGGTCTGACCCCCCTGTTCTATTTTTAGCAACGGCGGCCATGTTGGTTGGTCGACATGTATATAATTCACAAACTTGGTAGAGGACATCCTAAAGATCATGTATACCAAGTATCAATGCAATCCCTTCAGGGGTTTCAGAGAAGAAGATTTTTGAAAATCAGTGTAAATTAATGGAAAAAACAGTTAAAGGGGAATAACTCTTAAACGGCTGATCTGGCAATTTAGACCCTGAAATCATTTTTGTAGATCTCAATGAGCTTAACAATTCTGCAATGCTAACTTTTCCTCTAGCTCTAAGGGTTTTCAAGATATAGTCCAAAAACTGCATAAATGGTCAATTTTGATGATTAAAGGGCAATAACTCCTATAAGGAGTCGTTTCACAACTTCGACTCAATGGAGAGTTTCGTAGAGCTTTTGATGCTGAACAAGGATGGTTGCTTCGGATTTTCTCTATCTCTTATACTTTTTGAGTTATAAGCCAAAAACAATGGTCTGACCCCCCTGTTCTATTTTTAGCAACGGCGGCCATGTTGGTTGGTCGACATGTATATAATTCACAAACTTGGTAGAGGACATCCTAAAGATCATGTATACCAAGTATCAATGCAATCCCTTTAGTGGTTTCAGAGAAGAAGATCTTTGAAGAAAAGTTAACGGACGACGGACGACGGACAGACGGACGGACGACGGACGCCTAACGATGACAATAGCTCACCTGACCCTTCGGGTCAGGTGAGCTAAAAAAACCACAAAATACACTGACAGAAATCAACAACGTGAACTCAAGTCTTAACAAGTTCAGTTCACTAATAGAAACTCGCATATTGAGTACATTTATTTTAACAAACTTTGATATTTATTTTTCTTAATCGTCTGCATGATATCGACCAAGAAGACACTCAATGATTGAAATAATTTTCTGATTATCAATAGGGCTGAAGCGTGTGGGAAAATAAAATATGATAAATCCTTAACAGGAATGAAAAAAAATTGCTGTCACTGTGCCTACGTATAGTGTTTGTAAAACAATTTGGACATTCATAAGTGATGTTTAAGCAAAAGGAACATAGGACCATCAGCAACCAAGCTGAGGTTAAACCTGCTTGAAATTATACTCTATATTGGGAATAATTTAAGTCCAATGTTTAGATGTTTCCCCTTAGCAGCAGAGGAAAGTATGAAACCCTGTCTCTTTTCATTTTTTAACAAATTGGCAAAAGACAAGAGAATCTTTTACATTATGACAAAAAATAGGGCATGTAATGGGACATTAAATGATACCCCGCCACGTTATAATATCAAAAGTTTATAAAATTTGATTTCAAAGTGGCCTATGTCGAAAACTGTTTTTCGGATCATGCTGGAAATTGAACTTGACCTGTATTTTATTGTACTCAATAGCTGTACAAAATATCATTTGAATCCCATGACGCGTTTTCAAGTTATTGGTCAGAAACTCAAAATTTCATGAAATTTGATTTTTCAAAGTGGCCTATCTCGGAAATTTTTTTTTGGATCATGCTGGAAATAGAACTTGACCTGTATTTTATTGTAATAAACAGCTGTGCAAAATATCATTCAAATCCTTTCAGGCGTTTTCAAGTTATTGGTCGGAAACCTTCGGGGGATGGACAGATGGACGGACAGACACCGAAAAAAACTGAGGGTATAACATAATACCCTGCCACTTCATGTGGCAGGGTATAAAAAATTAAAGTGTGAAACATAACAATACTCACCATACTCTTCTGTACCGGCTCTTCCTGTTAAAGAGAAGAATAAACATCTAAAATACTCTTATTTATTTTAAAGAGCTTTACCTGTCTCTGTTTCAAGACTTTTTAGCATGACTACACCCTTTAAACTCAAAGAAACGTAAGCCAATAATTATTCTACTCGATGACATAGTTTAGTCTTATTTTGAACATTAACTCATATCTAGTCCATACGCATTTGGCAATAATGATTCTTAATTTAATTTAATTTACATTTAAATTTTATTCTGAGCTTTTGGTTTAAGCATCTCTAATGTGTCTTCAAACATTTAACATGCATCCTAATCATCTAAGATAGTTCAATAAAAAGCAGAGCGCAGCATGATACGACTGCAACATGTTGAACCATGAATGTTTTATGCCCAATATGGATAGTAAATTGCTCTGGACACATGTAGCCCATGGTGGACTGACAAAGTATTTTGACACATGCAGCCTTTGGTGGACTTTCCACCTACATTTCACAAGGATTTTTTTTCACAAGCAGACCAAAATAAATCAGTTACAAAAATATTACCCCAATATATGCCCCAAATTAATGGTATCTGGTACCTTATTTTGTAAATTCACTACAAGAATTTTTTTTTAATTGGACTGTAAATGAAAAAGTTTCAATTTGGCCCCTTTTGGTCCATAATTCCATAACATGGGGAGGGGGAATGCAATAGTTTATCCTCCATTTTGTACCCACTGCTTGACAAGACTTTACTTGCAAAAAAAAGTTTCAAAATCAGACCAGAAATAACAAAGTTGCATTTTTTGCCCCATTTTGGGCCCATTTCTAAATGAATAAAAAGCTTTGCCGAGCGCAGCATGATACGACCGCAACATGCTGAACCCTGTACGTTTTAGGCCCAATATGGAAAGTCTATTGCTCTGGACACATGCAGCCCATGGTGGACTGACAAAGGTTTTTGACACATGCTTCTCTGATGGACTTTCGACCCAAGGGGTAAAAATATAAATTTTCAATTTTGTATTCTACTCTTGAAAAGAATAATGCTTGGGGAAAAAATTAAAAATCTAACCAGAAATTTTTTAAAATTATGATTACAGCCCCTTAGGTAATGAGCAAAAATATAGGTGAGGGCGGCAAAAATTTATTCTTAAATTAAGAATAGCGACTTGGCAAGGATGAACTTGTAAAATTTTTTTTTTAATCGGACCAGAAATAAAAAAGTTAAGATTTTGGCCCCTTTAGTCCCTAATAACATACCGGGTAACAGTAAAAAAAAGGGGACACAAAAATATATCTGCTACTTGACAAGAATAAACTTGCAAAAAAATTGTCAAAATCGGACAACATTTAAAAAAGTTTTGATTTAGGCCCCTTTTGGCCCCTTAATACGTAACAGGTGAAAAAGGGGTGGGGTCGCAAAAATAAATGCTCAAATTTGGATTCGCTACTTGACAAAAATAAACTTGCAAAAAAAAATTAAAAAACAAACCAGAAATAAAAAAGTTTTGATTCAGCCCCTTTTGGCCCCTAATTACAAAACAAGTGAATAAGGGATGTCGCAAAAATTAATTCTCAAATTTGGATTTGCTACCTGACAAGAATAAACTTGCAAAAATCGGACCACAAATAAAAAAGTTTTGATTTTGGCCCAATTTGGCCCCTAATTACGTAAAAGGGGGAAAAAGGGGAGGTCGCAAAAATTAATTCTTAATTTTGTATCCACTATTTGACAAGAACAAACATGCAAAAAAAAATTTTCAAAATCGGACCACAAACAAAAAAGTTTTTATTTTGGCCCCTTTTGGCCCGTAATTACTGAACAGGGAAAAAAGGGGCGCAAAAATTCATCAGGTTCATTCTTTTATTGTGAGAAACATTCTTGACAAATTTCACAGCAATAGGCCAACTAGGACCAAAATTATGGTGGAAACAAGTAAAATATTTGAATTTTTTGCCCCTTTTGGGCCCCTAATTTCAAAACAAAAAAAGGGAGGACCCCCAAAATCATTCCATTCATCCTTGTATGGTAAGGAACATTACTGTCAAATTTCATAGCAATCATATAACTAGAACTAAAGTTATTGTGGAAACAAACAAAAAAGTAGTATTTTTGGCCCTTTTTGGCCCCTAATTTCTAAACGAAAAATGGGGGGACCCCAAAAATCAATCCCATTCATCTTTTTATGGTAAGGAACATCATTGTCAAGTTTCATAGCAATCGGATAACTGGAACTAAAGTTATTGTGGAAACAATAAAAAGGTTAACAGACAACGACGACGGCGATGACAACGACGACAGCATCATACTATTATAAGTCCGCAATTTTTTTTTTTCGGTCGTATAAAAAGGGGGACCCTAAAAATTAATCCGAAATCTAAAATTTATTGTAAGGCATATATCATTGTCAAATTTCACACCAATTTGCCAACCAGAACCAAAGCTATTGTGGTAACAAATAAAATATGTGAATTTTTGCCCCTTTTGGGCCCCTAATTTCTAAACAAATAAAGAGGGGACCCCTAAAATCTATCCCATCCATCTTTTAATAGTATGAAACATTATTGTAAAATTTCACACCATTTGGTTTACCAGAACAAAAGTAATTGTGGGAACAAACAAAAAAGTAGCATTTTTGGCCCCCTTTTGGCCCCTAATTTCTAAACGAAAAAAGGGGGGACACCCAAAATCAATCCCATCCATCCTTTTAAAATGAGGAAAATCATTATAAAATTTCATAGCAATCAGATAGCTAGAACTAAAGTTATTGTGGAAAAACTTAAGTAAGCAGATAACGATGCAGACGAGGCAGACAACAGCATCATACCATTATACGTCTGCATTTTTTTGCGGTCGTATAAAAAAGCAGAAACACACATACAGAATTTGATCTATATTTTTCTTACATGCTTGCATATAAGTTTTCCTTACGAATGTTTTACATGCACAAAAGATGTCAGTGAACTTTATTACATAAATTATCTTATCTATCCCATTTACCTTTCTTTTTCCTCTGTCTTCTCTCTTCTACAAAAAATTAAAATGAACAAATATAAAATAATTTTTGATTAAGTTTTTTTAAGTTATTCAATGCTTTTTTCTATTTGCCTCATTGACTTATTTCATTAATGTTCAAAAATCAAACAACTTTCTATATCATTTTCAAGTGATAAATAAAAAGCTACGCCGAGCGCAGCATGATACGACCGCAACAAGTTGAACCCTGTATGTTGGAGGCCCAGTATGGATAGTCCATTGCTTTGGTCACATGAAGCCCATGGTGGACTTACAAAGCTTTTTGACACATGCATCCTGTGGTGGACTTAAAAATGCTTTTTTGACACATTTATATTTACATCAACATCTAATACAAAAGCCTTATTTATATATACATGTATTAATTTACAATTTTGGCCCTTTGACCCCTAATTTCTAAAAAACGGTAAAAATATTGCAAATCCGATTAAGAATAAGGCAGAAATATTCACAAGGAATCCAATGAAAAAAAGATTTTGAAAATCGGACCACAAATTAAAAAGTTGATTTTAAGGGCGCGGCCTATCTTTAGCCCCCCTGTAGCAATGTAATGGTGAAATACATATCAAAATCATTGACACATTTGGTAGATAAATAAATAAATAAATAAATAAATAAATAGATAGAATTCAATGATGAATTCAATAATAAAAGAATTTTCAAAATCGAATGAATGATAAACATTCTACAACAGGTTTGTCAATACACCCGTTTTAGCCCTTTTTGGCCCTTTTTTTCTAAAAAAGAAGGGGCCACAAATCCCAAATACAAAAACATCATTCCTTTAGTGGATATAATCATCATATTAAAACTTCATAACAATTAACAGGACCACTACAACTTAATTTTTGGTTTAAATGACAAACTTTTAAAAATGGTGTTTTTGGCCCCTTTGACCCCTAATTTCTCGAAAACGGTATGAGATATTGCAAATCTGATTGAAAAATGCAGGCAGGGATTTTCACAAGGATTCCAATGAAAAAAAGATTTTGAAAATCGGACCACAAATAAAAAAGTCAATTTTTTGGGTGTGGCCCCTTTTTGACCCCCATTAGCAATGTAAAGGTACAAGATACATCAAAGCCGTTGATACATTTTGTTGACAGAATTTATTGAGGAATACAATAAAAAAAGAATGATAAAAATTGGATGAAAATTAAACATTCTACAGACGTTTTGTCAATATACACATTTTTGCCCCTTTTGGCCCTTTTTTCTTAAACGGTAGGGGCCAGAAACCCCAAATGCAATACCAACCTTCCTTTAGTGGTTATAAACATCATATCAAAATTTTATAACAATTGGTTATCTACAACTAAAGTTATCGCACGGAAACCAAAGTGTCTACAGACGACAACGACGACGACGACGACGACAACGACGACGACGACATCGCCATAACATAATACGATCGCAAAAATTTTGCGGTCGTATAAAAAGTCTAATTTTCAAGTCTAAGATTGTAACTTTTTTCAAATGGTGAAAAGTGGGTAATTAATCAGTGGCACACCTTTGCAAATGACGTCTTCTGTTTAGGAAAAATTTCAAAAACTTACTTTTTTCTTTTCTTCCTCCTTTTTTACCTAAAAGTGTTCAAAGTTTAGAAATTAGAGCTCAAAATGCCTGAGCCACCCACTTTATTCAGAATATTTGAAATCACAAATAGATACAAAAATGATCTCGTTTAAATATTTCTAGCACATTAATATAAGGGTGTTCCCCTCCCCCCCAACAAAAAAAAAATTGTTTCATCAACGGTTTCATAAAACAGGTCTGCTCAAGTCATAAACAATATACAGTGGGCTCATTATGTTGCCTGCAACATGTTGCAGAAGCATCATATAGGGGTTACTTTGGCACAATCCCCTGTCATGTGTCATCCTGCAGCGTCACAAAAATGTTTAAGAGGCAGGCAACATTAGTCTTCCATGGAAGACCACCATTCCAGTTTTTCTTTGGGATCAATATTTTGTGGTTTCAATAAACAAGAGGCTCACAGGAGCCTGAATCGCTCACCTGACATATGTCCCTGAAGTAAAGGTTATAAGGCAAAATCTATTTGACATTGAAAGGGTCATAAGTTTAACAAGGGGGTCATCTGACATATTGTGGATCTTAAGGTGCTAATCACTTTTGTTCTCAATCAAAATTCAAAAAATCTGTCGCCCTTTTGGAGTTATTAGCAAAAAAAATGCAGTTTAACCCAATGTTTTATTTTTCGCCACAGCGGCCATGTTTTATGACCAATCAAAAATCCCCACATCGGTTCTATACACCTAATGCTAATGAAGAACTATATCAAGTTTGGTTCCAATTGGACTTAAAGTGTCAGAGGAGTTAACGTTTTCACTGTAATGAGGAAATGCTGTTCAAATGGTCAATTTTTAGGTTCTAAGGGCAATAACTTCTAAAAGGAAAGGTCCTACAACGTTGACCCCTTACATATTTTGTAGATCTTGATGTGCTTAACAACATGCAATTTAAATTTCTCAAATATCTTGTATAGTTTTCAAGATATTGAGCTAAACAGGTGCAAAATTTGCAAAAAATCCACAAAAAGGGAATAAACTCCTACATGGGTTGTTGGATTTTCTTCAAAATTTCAGAACTGGTAGATCTTGAGGTGCTTATACCCCATGCCAGAATTTTGATATCTGTAGTCGTTTTTGAGTCATTTGCAAAACACTGCATTTTACCCCTATGTTTTAATTTTAGCCATGACGGCCATGTTTTACAACGAATCAAACATCCCCACATCAGTTCTAAGCACTGAATACTAACGAACAACCATACCAAGTTTGGTTGCAATTGGACTTATGGTGTCAGAGGAGTTAACGTTTTAAAAAGTTTACGGACAACGGACGACAGACGCCTAGTGATGACAATAGCTCACATGACCCTTCGGGTCAGGTGAGCTAAAAAGACATTTTTTGTTTTTCAATTTGGTCTATTGTACATGTTGCCCTGAGTTTTGCCACAGGGAGTCAATTTTAACTTAAAACTGTTGTATTCTTCTTTTTGTGGTCAACACATCAACAAATAAAAACATTAAAGGACAAGATAGGATATGAGCCAAAAATTACATCCTTAATTTGTCATTTTTTCCAAATTGAAATATTGAATTATACTGTGGTTTTTTTTGGATTCAGAAATTGAATTTTATTGAATGGGCAAATGTTTTTTTGAAAATTGGACATATTGCCTAATAACACATTTGTACATGATACAAATGTAAAATGTAGCAAAATTGGCTTAGAATAATTAAATTGACAAAAGTTTTTGTGAGGTTTCAACTGGAGACCCATAAAGAAAATTGCAGGAAACAACATACTGTACAATCATTTATTTAGGTGCGGATAAAATTTCATGGTCTAGAGCACAAAACTGAATTGGTGGAGACAATTTTTTTTTGGAATTTTTATTTCCTGGATTTTTCTTGCCAAAGAAATAATCCAAATTTAATCCCCCACGAATATTTCTGCTTCTACAGTATGCCAAATCAACAGTTAAAATAGTTTGGCAGGCTAATGATGTGTTCATATATATTTATGCCAAAAACATACAAAATATAACAAATTTTAAGCAATTCTGAGTAAAAGCCACTTCTTTATCAAATTCGTTTAAAGGGTGATATTTATTTAGTCTTTGTTTTATATCATAATATTAACTTTCATCACTTATGTAAAAAGCTATTTTCTCTAAATTTACCAAATTAACTGTTTTATACCCCTTTATACCTGGGATTGTATTTTAAAACTACTGGGTCGATAACTGCTACTGGTGGACCAGAGGTCCCCGAGGGTAATCAAAAGCCTGGTCTTCAGATTTGTCTGACACGATTTTACCAATTAATTTCTAATGAAATTTCCACTTGTTAAATTCAAAATTGTTTAAAACACCAGGTTTCTTTCCTTGTAATGCACATGGTTGATATCCTCGGTGCTGGATTTGGCTTTCCTGTGTTCTTACTTTTTGGTTTTGAGAACTTTTCATTCAATGTTTTTGGTTTGTGATCTTCCAATGTTTCAGACCTGTCAATTGTCACACAACTTGTGTGAGTCTCACGCATCTAGTCAGCAATTTGGCAGCAAATTTCTTTGATCTTTTAATTTTTTCCTTTGATCTTTCAATTTTTTGTTGAATCTCACGCATGCAGCTCATAAAAACTGGCAGCCCTGAATGTTTTGATTCAAATGCTGCTGATGAGCCGTTACTCCTTGAAATATTGATATACAGCATAACCAAATTAACGGTTTTATACCAGTTTTTGGTATTGTATTTTCATCTGATTTATCAACCTCCCAGGTGTGGAAAAATATTTCTCAACAATAGAGAAAATTTTGTTCTCAGCATAACTGCATGTGCATACATAACCTTTTGCAAATTTTTACCTGTAGACATTATAGAAAAACCTTCTACAACTTAATTCTAGATGATTATGGAATTTCTAAGATCTCAAGAAATAAATATGATATTTTAATTGCTCACAAAGCCCTGCCATAAAAATAATAAAATTTATTTCCCTTGATGTTAGAAATTCCATAATTAACTCCATCGCATTGTAGAAGCCATATTTTTTGTAAACAGTAAATATCCTATAAGCATGAAATAGCTCTATAACATATTGCTCTTTAAAATATAGAAACATGCAAAATATCAACTTAAAGCATCAGATAGTTCTTGAGGACACTGCCACATGATTTTTGTCACAGACAGGCTGAAAAAGAATGGTAAACAAACAACCTTACTGATGATGGGTAAATCAATATACTCCTCTTCAGCAAAGTGGGGATATATGAATAATCAAATTAGTTTTTTCCCTTCAATAAAACCTTTGCTTTAATATGTTTTCATAATCTTTCATTTTGTGAAAAAAGATAAAGATTCACTTTAAACTGAATTAAAAAATAACATGAATATCACCATAGCAGTAATAAAAAAAAAGCTTCGCCGAGCGCAGCATGATACGACCGCAACATGTTGAACCCTGTACGTTTTAGGCCCAATATGGATAGTCAATTGCTCTGGACATATGCAGCCCATGGTGGACTGACAAAGGTTTTTGACACATGCAGCTTTTGGTGGACTTTCTAAATTCACATTTTAAAAGGAATTATTTTTTTTCCAAAGGAGATCAAAATCAGACCACAAATAGAAAAGTTTCGATTTTGGCCCCTAATTTCATAACAGGGGGAAAAAGGGGGGGGTCGCAAAAATTCTCAATTTTGTATCCACTATTTGACAAGAACAAGCATGCAAAAAAAAATTTCAAAATCGGATCACAAGTAAAAAAATTTCCATTTTGGTCCCTTTTGGCCCCTAATTACATAATAAGGGGGGAAAGACGGGGATAGCAAAAATTAATTCTCAATTTTGCATCCGCTATTTGACAAGAACAAACATGCAAAACAAATTTTCAAAATCTGTCCACTAATTAAAATGTTTCGATTTTGGCCCCTTTTGGGGCCGTAACCCCTATAAAGGGTCATCTGACAACTTCGACCCTATGGAGACTTTTGTAGAGCTAAATGAGCTGAACAATTAAGCAAGCAACAGCTTTTTGCTATCTGCAATAGTTTTCATACTACAGTCAAACCTGTCTATAGTGACCTTTCAAGGGACCTTGACAAAAAGGTCACTACAGACAGGGAGTCTTTATATAGAGGTTGTCGAGATAAAAGTATAATGTTAGGTATGTGTATTGGTATTATCTGATGCACAGTTTCCATAGATCTATAGAAAGTACATGTATACTGATTTGTTCATGACCCTTTGAAACCAAACAATAGACTATTTAACTTGCAATATTTCGTGAATATTTTTTAACATTCTATGTCTTGAAAATTTATCTAAAACTTTGTTAAATACATGTTTGAATCTATGTTTACAGTATTTTTTATATAATTATGTAGTTTTGAAGTATATTTCTAAAAATCATTTTATCTTTTTATATCTTATTCATAAGTAAAGGGAATGTTGCTAAAAAAAAATATCATATTAAAATCATAAAAAATATCTGCATTTGCTTACTATGGTATTACATTTCATAAATCTAGAATTATCAACATTATTTCTTCCCAACTTTTTAAGACATAAAAGTTAAACTGACCCTGACACAATTAATTAGTGATATTTACTTCTTATAACTTCCTCAAATTTACCTAAATACTAATTACTAAAGATTAAAGAAAGGTGACATTTCCTAATTAGCTTTGATCTAACCCAAGCCAATTAACAATCATTTGCACTAATTTAAGGTCCTTGTATACAGGTTTTGGCACTTCAAGGGACGGTTTCTGATGGTCACTAGTCACGTTGGGCAGGTGGTCACTATATAGAGGTTAAATATATAGGAAAAATTGTTGGGGGGACTGAAAATAGTCTTTATGGACAGGAAGTCTTTATATGGAGGTGGTCACTAGTACAGGTTTTACTGTATAGGGCAGAAACATGAAAAAATGCTATTTTTCACCTTTAAGGGGCCGTAACCCCTATAAGGGGTCATCTGACAACTTTGACCAAATGAAGACATTTGTAGAACTTTTGATCCTGAAGCAGTAAGGTGGCATCAGATTTCATCTATCTCTTATACTTTTTGAATTACAAGCCAAAAACAGTAGTCTGACCCCCCTGGTCTATTTTTAGCCACGGCGGCCATGTTTTTTTGACGAATCAGAACTTGAAACACATCTTTAGTGCATGACACCCTATTGATCAATCATACCAAGTTTTATTGAATTCTGTTCAGTAGTTTCAGAGGAAAAGATTTTTGAAAAAGTTATTGTAAGAACAAACTAAAAGTTGCAATTTGGCCCCTTTTGGCCCTTAATTTCTAAACGAAAAAAGGGGGGACTCCCAAAATCAATCCCATCCATCCTTTAATGGAAAGAAATATCATTGTCAAATTTCATTGGATTTGGATAACTAGAACTAAAGTTATCGTGTATACACTAAAGTTAACAGACGACGACGACAACGACGATGACAGCATCATACCATTATACGTCCGCAAATTTTTTGCGGTCGTATAACAAATAAAGGAAACACAATAGTAAATACAGTATGTCTAAGGTACCTGCTTCCTCTGGTTCTGGTTTTGGCTCCTCTGGTTCTGACTCTGGAACAGGTTCCTCTGGTTCTGGTTCTGACTCTGGAACAGGTTCCTCTGGTTCTGGCTCTGGAACAGGCACCTCTGGTTCAGATTCTGGCTCTGGAACAGGTTTCTCTGGTTCTGGCTCTGGAACAGGCACCTCTGGTTCAGATTCTGGCTCTGGAACAGGTTCTTCTGGTTCTGACTCTGGAACAGGTTCCTCTGGTTCTGGCTCTGGAACAGGCACCTCTGGTTCAGATTCTGGCTCTGGAACAGGTTTCTCTGGTTCTGGTTCTGGCTCTGGAACAGGTTTCTCTGGTTCTGGTTCTGGCTCTGGAACAGGTTCTTCTGGTTCAGGTGCAGATAATACTTCAGGTGCTACATCCATAAATAAAGATATGTCAGATTATGAAAGCATTTTTACTATCATATTGAATAACTAGTGCAATGAAGCTAAATATATCAACTAGATGGAGCCTTCCCCGGAAGGCATATGTCGCCTGCGTATCTATATTTGTTCGCCAAACAGGAAGCAGTTAATTTTCGGGCATTAAATCTCCTCACACCTTAAAGTACTATGCAATGAAGCTACATACCAAATATCAAGAGGCTGTGGCATGTAGTTGCCTGGAAAACTGCGACGAAAATTTGGCATCGATGTCCATTATATATAAAACATTAAGCATTCGTCAAACAGGAAGTGGTTATTTTTCGGGCATAAAATCGCTTTACACCTCATAGTACTATGCAATGAAGCTACATACCAAATATCAAGAGGCTGTGGCATGTAGTTGCCTAGAAAAATGCGACGAAAATTTGGCATCTATGTCCATTATATATAAAACATTAAGTATTCGTCAAACAGGAAGTAGTTATTTTTCGGGCATAAAATCGCTTTACACCTTATAGTACTACGCAATAAAGCTACATACCAAATATCAAGAGGCTGTGGCATGTAGTTGCCTGGAAAACTGCGACGGAAATTTTTGTGACGCCGCAGGACGACGACGCAAGACGACTGATAGTGCCAAAGTAACCCCTATATGTCGCTTCTGCAACACGTTGCAAGCGACATAAAAAAGTTATATAAAACTGTGATCTTGTTTTGACAACTACACTTATTCATAATTGATACATGTATAAGCATTTGTCCTTGTCTTTTCACATTAACGAATTTGTTACACCTTTTGTACATCTTTACTTCCCTCAACTAATATATGGTTTATGATGCAACAGGTTTAACAATTTAAATTGTAAAATGAAAATTTCCATTGAAAAAAAATTTGTAAAAATAACATGAAGCTACAACTAAAACTGTGTATTGAAGCGTGCATAAAACAGGATAAAATATATATTGTTTTCAAAAGTAAAAATTTCTACATAACAGCTTTACTTTATTGTAATGAAAGAATCTTAGTGAGCACCCTCACATACCCCGAGCATCTAAAACAGAAAGAAGATGATCCACAGACATAAAAAATGAATCCCACCATATGAGACCCATACTTGATGCTACATACCAAATATCAAAAGCCTATAATAAATAGTAACTGAGATATCTGTTACAAATTTTTTACCCTGAAATTTAGCGCAAAAAGTTTAAGTCCGCTTGTTTAAAAGGAAGTAGATGACCGACAGACCTGATAATGAATACCACCATATGGGACCGCTACCTGAAGCTACATACCAAATATCAAAAGCCTATGATTAATAGCTGCTGAGAAATCTGTTACAAAAATGTTTAACCCTGAAAATTTAGTGCAAAAGTCTTAGTCAGCTCGTTAGACAGGAAGTATATAACCAACAGACCTGAAAATGAATCCCATTGAGAGACCCCTATCTAAGCTACATAACAAATATCAAAAGACTATGATTAATAGCTGCTGAGAAATCTGTTACAAAAAATTTCTATCCTGAAAATTAAGTGAAAAAAGTTGGCTGGTTAAACAGGAAGTAGATGATTGACAGACCTGAAAATGAACCAACTATGTGGGACCCCTACCTGGAGCTACATACCAAATATCAAAAGCCTATGATTAATAGATGCTGAGAAATCTGTTAAGGAAATTTTAATCATTGACAGACAGACTGACAGACAGACATTCGGACCAGTCAAAAACATTTTACCCTTCGCATCTTTGTTGTAGGGGTATAACAAGGGAAAGGAACTATCAATCTAAAAGTAATCATATGACCACCAACTTTCATAAATAGGTAAAGATACATACCAGGACAATCTGAAAGAGAAAATTAAATCAGTTTGAGAAGTGTCATAGGTGTTAACCTTTTGGGACTCCAATGAGGGAGATCTCCCTGAAACCAGTTTTAATTTCAGGGAGATTTTGCGTAGCGACATTTTTGTCTTAAAAATTGTGCACATATGATTAAAACCATGCTTATTCCCAAGCACTGATGTTGTGTAAAACACCTGTAATCATGGTAGTAGATTAATTATATCTATGGGACATCTATTAAATTTTCTTTTGGTTTAGAGAATCATACTTCAACATGATTGAATTTAGAGAGAGAAAGCTTTTCTTTTTCTAAAAAATAGGTATTTAAGGCAAAATGTTTGGGTCAATTTGAATTCAAATAAAGCACAGCAAATTTAAAGGTGTTTAAAATGTTCATATGATCAAACTTATAGCCTAAATCCTTTCTTTTTGTGCACTTTTGTTTTATTTCTTAAAAGTGATAAATAGTTTCCATAAAGAAAGGGAAGTAATTTTGGTAATTGTTTCATTATTCCTAGTTTCTCTCCCCCTTACTATGTTACCCCCGATCTATAATTTTTCAATGGAGATCGTAATTTTTAACACTCTCAGTATTCATTCAAAGTGTGGAAGCAATAAATATGTCACCCAGCAGATATAATTGAATTAAATTTCAACTCATTTATTGTTCTCAACTCACTAATTAACACTATTTCGTGTGTTTTGATAACACTGACAGGTAAACAATAAAGACAGATTATCGATTTTCAATCAGCTGATTGAGTAAATGCCTTGGTTGTTTTTTAAACTTATAGAAAGGAAAGGAAAGAATAATTTTGGGACAAAAAATGTAAAATTACGGGAGATTATGCGGGAGGGTATTAAAAGTTGGGAGTTAAGTGTCTCCCGCTCGGGAGTAATTTATTTCTCGGGAGATAGCTTAAATTTTCGGGAGGCTCCCGCAGGATTCGGGAGGGTTAACACCTATGGAAGTGTTATGATACTAATTGAAGAAAAAACTTCTGAAAAAAGTGTTAATTGTAAATGAAATAAAAAGATATAACATTTTTATAATAAAAAAATATCTGCCAAATATATGTAGTTACTTGAAATGATATATAATGTTTTTTTTCATCAAGTTTGCATTTTTAAGTCTTCATAGAAATAAAGATTCTATGTGAAGGACTCAAATGAATAAACTAAGCAAAAAATAATCTTTTATGATATTCTGAAACATAATGACCATTTTATTAATTGGTATGTTTAAATAAACTTCCTACTTCAGCAAAACTATAGCTTTATTTTAAATACACTACAAAAACTACTTTTAGCAGACTTTGTTAGTTTTCTATTGTGTTTTTTGTAACTACCGGACCCAAAGATCGCAATGGAAGAGGGAGGTTTGGCGTGTCTTAAAACCTGATTTAACCAACCATTTCTTTTGAAATGCTTGTACCAAGAAAGAACCATTGCGATCTTCAATTTTTCCGGTATGTCTTCCTTGTTTTGTCTCGTCTTATGGACATTTGAGATAGGTCGGGAATTTTGTCATTACCTTTATTTGTCAATATTTACGACAAAATGTACAGTGGCTATGTAGTAGTGCAATATATTACATATGGTTTATCATTCTTACATTTTCATTGGATTATTTGGTCATGTGATTTTAGTGATATTTAGTGTATTTCTTTGCTTTGGAAATAAAAACGATGCATTTTTGGTATATTGAGGCTATGTTTCAATTTTTACCTATATTGACGCTATGTTACTAAATTTAGATCGGGATATTCGTCCGTTCTTGACATATTTTATACACATCTGTGTGACGTCATTTAGAAGTCCTAAATATTGACATAGCTTGCAACGGAGCCTTCACTTTCTAACGGTGTGGGAAAAGATGTTTAAAATGTTAAGAATTTAATAAATTACATTTGATTTTTCGGTTAGTACGTGAATTATCTGTAAATGCAGAAATTGGGTTACCGCCATGACCGCCAAGACAAAAGAATGCAGTGAAGAAGGGTATGTTTGTCAGCATTTTACAAAGACGCAATAAACTTACTGCCCAAAAATTTAGGCTAGAAATAATAACAATTCAGGTGTGGAAGATTTCCTAGGTAAATTAGTTAGTTTTTGTTTTGGTATTGCAAGTAAAAAAATTATGACATCGAAAAAAAAAACATAAAAAAAAATTTGAATTACATGATGTTTAAACAGCAATTCATTTTACTCTAATTAAAAAAAACCTACATATGTAATATAACAATGATGGACTTTTGACTCTGTCAGTACATTATATATGGACCTGTTAGGAATATATTGACCTCGGACTTCGTCCTCGTTCAATATATGCCTAACAGGTCCATATATAATGTATTGACCTCGTTAAAAGTCCATAATTGATAAATATTTGTTATCTAGCTCTATTTTCAACATCTACAATCTTGTTAAGACTAACCTTTGATTTCATATCTGACAGTAAAGGTGGCATCACACCTATCTCTTACTGATACTCTCATCCTGTTCAAATCAGCTGAGTATTTATTTTCGTCACAGTTTGTTCCATCTTTAAATGTGATAGCTACAACATCTTTAACATCTTCACCATCAACACTACATCTACTTCTTCTTCTTCCAGCTGCACATTTCACTTCCTTTGTTCTTATGCAGTTCTCATCCACCTCTGAAAACCATAAATAATGTTAGCAAGCAAATGTGTCTACAAAATAACTGAAGGCCCACTCAACAACACTGTTTAGTATTTTCAATATTTTTGGTAGAGCGTCTCTGATGAGTCTTGAATAGACAAAACATGTGTCAGGCGTAGCAAAATTTATGGTCTGGAACTTTGTTGTGATATGTATTTTAAGCTATGAAAATTGTAGAAGCAATGAATACCATGGAGGTAAACCTGTTTTAATGTCTCAAGCCTCTGTAATTAAATATTCATTTATAGTTTTGATAAAAAAATATCTTCAAAATACCGACCACGTCATGTTATTGATACCAAACTAAGTTTTCATTGTGTATGCCAACAATTATTTACATTAGATCTGCAAATACCTGAACATTTGCCATCTATCCTTGAAAAGCCTGTTTTGCATGAACAAATTCTTTTGTCGTTTTCAGCTTCACAAACTTCATTTTCACCACAAGAATCATATGTTGCAACGTCTTGCATAGATGATTTTCCATCAGAGTGAACACATTTCTGCAACTTAGTACAATCTGCGGACACACGTTCTGTTTCCAACTGAAAAAAAAAAGAAAAGCAGTAAAAAACTTTGCAATTCATTCTGATATAGTGTGAATGAATCAGGTGAATGTCAGAAATTTGAACTTTAAGAATCCATGATTGAAGACATTTTCTTCTGAGGTTGATGATGAAAATCAGTCACCAAAACAAGCAATAACCTGTTAACCTCTTAATTCTGATATCTTGTATTTTTAAAGAGAAAGGGTATATAATATATTGTTGTTGGCTGTTTCACAATGGAGTATAAAAACAGCATTAAAATGATATTGTTAGGTAAAATCAAGAATCTTGAAACGGTCATATTTTCTAGTCATGACCGAAATTTGGTAAAAAATGACAGTCCAAAAATTTTATTGCAAGCATTTATTTCTCATTATAATTGGTATATTTATTGAAACATGTGCAGAAATTAAAATTACAAGAAAGTTCCAGACAATAAATTTTGCTACACCTGACGCGCGTTTTGTCTATTCAAGACTCATCAGAGGCGCTCTACCAAAAAGTTGAAAATGCCAAACACAAAATGACTATGAAGAGCATAGAATAATACCAAAAAATGTCCAACTAGAAACCAAATAATGACTACGACCAACCTATGTCTGGGGTAGGAAGAACCATAGTGTTTTGACAATTTAGAAATTTAAATGGATAATTTATAGCTTTGATGTGTTTGTCAACACAAAAGTGCTGATGCCGGAGCGGGCTAACCTCGGGGAATTTAAACTCCACCAGCAGCGCTAATCGTCACGGATGTTGGAAATAAAAATTACAACAATGTTCCAGACAATAAATTTTGCTACTCCTGACGCGCATTCGTCTATTACTGAACAAATTAATGTTTACTCTATGTCTACTTTGTCAAGAGATTGGTCAATTTATTTTGCAAATACTCATTAATGACAGTACAGATTACTTTAATACTTATAAAACAATCATAATTATAGATTTCAAGATTTTAGGAATATTTCTCAGACTGTCTTTACATTTGATATGTTTATTTTGAATACAGATTAATCTAATATCTGGTGGTTCTACAGTCTACTTTCAATTTCACTTTCTACATGAAACATGTTTTACATAAACAGTCAGACAAAAATGACCTAATTTCCAGACCCTTGGGTAAAATAGAGACAACATCTCTAAAAACAAACATTCCTTGATTATTAACTTCTTTCAAGAACATGCATTCTTAGAGTCTTAGCTTTAAAAAGCAGGCATTCTTTAAAGTATTGTAAATCAATGAATAGTACATGTACAAAATTTAAAAGGAAACTGAATTCAGTGCATTTTCAAATTCAAAAGGTGTGCATGTGCTAAGGTTGGCAACACTTTTCAACCCACCTGGGGCATATAGGGCAATTAGCATAAATGAAAGAGGATACTGGATTACCCAGAGGAAGCCACTGACTTTGGGCAGGTAACTGACAAACCTAATCACATACAGGTAGGAAAGTCCTGTTTATGTAAATTACATGCAGGATCAACATCTGCATTGGTTATCGGCAAGTGAACAATAGTGTGGTATTTAAACCTTAGACCACTCATTCACACAGGCCCTTCTAAAGGACATTTCTACTTATTAAGAGAAGCCAAGAAAAATATAAACTTTATCAGTTACTTATCATGGAAGACTCACATTCCTTCAATAATTTAAATATATATAAACTTTTATAAACTGTGGAAACTGAAGTTTCAGTCAAATTTTCAAAAAACAAGAGGCTCCCAGGAGCCTAAATCGCTCACCTGGTCTTGATGTCAACCCTAAATTTGTAGAGCTAAATGAGCTGAACATTTAAGCAAGCAACAGTTTTTTCTTTATCTACTATAGTTTTCATTCTAAAGGCCAAAAACAGGAAAACCCGTTATTTTAGGGGCCTTAACCCCTGTAAGGGGTCATCTGACAACTCTAACCCTATGGAGACTTTTGTAGAGCTTTATGCGCTGAACATTTAAGCAAGCAACAGCATTTCTCTATCTGCTATAGTTTTCATTCTAAAGGCCAAAAACATGAAAAAGGTTATTTTAGGGGCTGTAACCCCTATTAAGGGACATCTGACAACTTCAATCCTAATGAGACTTTTGTAGAGCTAAATAAACTGAACGTTTATGCAAGCAACAGCTTTTCTCTATCTGCTATAGTTTTCATTCTATAGGCCAAAAACATGAAAAAGGTTATTTTAGGGGCCGTAACCCCTATCAAGGGTTATCAGACGACTTCCATCCTATGGAGACTTTTGTAGCGCTAATTGAGCTGAACATTTAAGCAAGCAACAGCTTTTCTCTATCTGCTATAGTTTTCTTTCTATAGGCCAAAAACATGAAAAAACATCATTTTAGGGAACGTAACCCCTTTAAGGGGTCATCTGACAACTTCGACCCTATGGAGACTTTTGTACAGCTAAATTAGCTGAACATTTAAGCAAGCAACAGCTTCTCTTTATCTGCAATAGTTTTCATTCCATAGGCCAAAAACATGAAAAAACATCATTTTAAGGGCTGTAACCCCTGTAAGGGGTCATCTGACAACTTTGACCCTATGGAGACTTTTGTACAGCTAAACTAGCTGAACATTTAAGCAAGCAACAGCTTCTCTCTATCTGCAATAGTTTTCATTCCATAGGCCAAAAACATGAAAAAACATTATTTCAGGGGCCGTAACCCCTATAAGGGGTCATCTGACAACTTCGACCCTATGGAGACTTTTGTAGAGCTAAATGAGCTGAACATTTAAGCAAGCAACAGCTTTTCTCTATCTGCAATAGTTTTCATACTATAGGGCAAAAACATGAAAAAACGCTATTTTTCACCTTTAAGGGGCTGTAACCCATATAAGGGGTCATCTGACAACTTGGACCAAATGGAGACTTTTGTAGAGCTTTTAATGCTGAAGCAGTAGGGTGGCATCAGATTTCATCTATCTCTTATACTTTTTGATTTACAAGCCAAAAACAGTAGTCTGACCCCCCTGGTCTATTTTTAGCAACGGCGGCCATGTTTTTCGACGAATCAAAAATCCCCACATCAGTTCTGTGGGGGATACCCTAAGGTACCATCAGACCAAATTTGGTTTGAATCTGTTCAGCCGTTTCAGAGGAGAAGAAGTTTGAAGAAAAGTTAACGACGACGGACGACGACGACGGACGACGACGACGGACGCCAAGTGATGGCAATAGCTTACATGGCCTTTGGCCAGGTGAGCTAAAAAGGATAAAATTAATGGAAAGGTGATCTTCACTGGTACACACTTAGTGGTAGGGGACCAATAAAGCTCTAACATGAGTGTTGCAGTATAAGCAAGAAATACATACAGGTACATATTCATTATCTTGTAAAATGCATCCACATTGATCTTTAGAAACACAGTCTTTTCCACTTCTGTAAAACCCTTCATCACAAACACAACCATCAAAAGAAGGACATTCTGTTGGAGATGGATCTTGACAAGATGGCTCACAACTTTCTGTACTGGATTCATAGTGTGAGTTGGCTGCACATTGCAATTCTAATTCAAGAAAAAAGAGAAAAGTCATTCATAAAAGTCTGTTTGGAAAAGGAAATCAACATATATATTCACTTACTGTGATTTAATATTTTTCATGGGGTATAGATTTTGTGGTTTTCATGGGCTGATCCAAAATAATGGCTTTCAAATGAAATGGAAATGAAACATTGCATTGCATACTGCAAATTTCGGACCCATGTCCATAAAAATCAGTATACCCACAAAAATGACTCCAGGGTATAAGTTTAAAGTTAAGCATTCTCAATCTGCATAATAAGTATAACAAGACCAATCAATGTCTGGCCCTGCGTCGCACGGCAAAACGTTGAACCCTGTACGTTCTAGGCCCAATATGGACAGTCAAAATATTTTGACACTTGCATCCTATGGTGGACTTACAAAGCATATTTGTCACATGCCACCCAATATTGTAAAAATAGACAAAAAATAGTTTCTATTTTTTTCCCCTTTTGGTCCCCTTATTGCTAAACAGACAAGAGGCTCCCAGGAGCCTGAATCGCTCACCTGGTCTTAATGTCAACCCTTTAAAGACTTTTGTATAGCTAAATGAGCTGAATGTTTAAGCAATAAAAAGCTTTTCTCTATCTGCAATAGTTTTCATTCCAAAGCAAAAAACACTATTTTTCACCTCTAAAGGGCCATAACCCCTTAAAGGGGTCATCTGACAACTTCGACCCTAAAAAGACTTTTGTAGAGCTAATTAAGCTGAACATTTAAGCAAGCAACATCTTTTCTCTATCTGCAAAAGTTTTCTTTCTTAAGGCCAAAAACACTATTTTTTGCCTTTAAGGGGCCGTAACCACTATAAGGGGTCATCTGGCAACTTTAACCCTATGGAAACTTTTGTAGAGCTAAATGAGCTGAACATTTAAGCAAGCAACAACTTTTCTCTATCTGCAATAGTTTTCATTCCATAGGCCAAAAACACTATTTTTTGCCTTTAAGGGGCTGTAACCCCTATAGGGGGTCATCTGACAACTTCTACCATATGGAGACTTGTGTAGAGCTAAATGAGCTGAACATTTAAGCAAGCAACAGCTTTTCTCTATCTGCAATAGTTTTCATTCTATAGGCCAAAAACTTCTATTTTTTTGCCTTTAAGGGGCCATAACCCCTATAAGGGGTCATCTGACAACTTTGACCCTATGGAGACTTTTGTACAGCTAAATGAGCTGAACATTTAAGCAAGCAACAGCTTTTCTCTATCTGCAATAGTTTTCATTCTATAGGCCAAAAACACTATTTTTTGCCTTTAAGGGGCTGTAACCCCTAAAAGGGGTCATCTGACAACTTCGACCCTATGGAGGCTTGTGTAGAGCTAAACGAGCTGAACATTTAAGCAAGCAACAGCTTTTCTCTATCTGCAATAGTTTTCATTCTATAGGCCAAAAACTCTATTTTTTGCCTTTAAGGGGCCATAACCCCTATAAGGGGTCATCTGACAACTTTGACCTTATGGAGACTTTTGTAGAGCTAAATGAGCTGAACATTTAAGCAAGCAACAGCTTCTCTCTATCTGCAATAGTTTTCATTCCATAGGCCAAAAACATGAAAAAATGCTATTTTTCACCTTTAAGGGGCCGTAACTCCCATAAGGGGTCATCTGACAACTTCGACCCAATGGAGACTTTTGTAGAGCTTTTGATGCTGAAGCAGTAGCGTGGCATCAGATTTCATCTATCTCTTATACTTTTTGATTTACAAGCCAAAAACAGTAGTATGACCCCCCTGGTCTATTTTTAGTAACGGCGGCCATGTTTTTCGACGAATCAAAAATCCCCACATCAGTTCTGTGGGGGATACCCTAAAGTACCACCAGACCAAATTTGGTTTGAATCTGTGCAGCCGTTTCAGAGGAGAAGAAGTTTGAAGAAAAGTTAACGACGACGGACGACGACGACGACGACGGACGACGACGACGACGGACGACGACGACGGACGCCAAGTGATGGCAATAGCTCACATGGCCTTTGGCCAGGTGAGCTAAAAAGGTGGGTCAAGAAAAAATTGTATCCTTCATTTTGAATCCCATATATGACCAAAATTAACTTGTAAAAAAAATTTCTAAATCAGACCATAAATAAAAAATGTCACATTTTTGCCCCTTTTGGGCCCCTCGTTCTTAAACAAAAAGAGAGGGGACACCCAAAATCATCCCCACCCTTTTATTTATGGTGAGTAACACTATTGTAAAGTTTCATAGCATTTGGTCAACCAGAACAAAAGTTATTGCGGAAAAATTTAAAAAGTCGCTTTTTTGGCCCCCCTTTGGGCCTCTAATTTCTAAACGAAAAAAGAGGGGACACTCAAAATCAGCCCAACCCTTCCTTTTATGGTAAGTAACATTACTGTAAAGTTTCTTAGCATTTGGTCAGCCAGAACAAAAGTTATTGTGGAAACAAATAAAAAAAGTCACTTTTTTGGTCCCTTTAGGGCCCCTAATTTCTAAACCAAAAAAGAGGGGACACCCAAAATCAGCCCAACCCTTCCTTTTAAGGTAAGTAACATTACTGTAAAGTTTCATAGCTTTTGATCAACCAGAACAAAAGTTATTGTGGAAAAAAATTAAAAAGTCGCTTTTTTGGCCCCTTTTGGGCCCCTAATTTCTAAACAAAATTTTAAAATGACCCCAAAAGGGGAGGTGCACATCTTCAATATATCTGTAATCACTGTGTAAAATTGCAGAAAGATCTAGTGTTTGGTTTTTGAGATTCAGATTACACAAGAAAGGCACCCCATAGCGGGACAGACGGACAGACGGACGGACAGACGGACGGACGGACGGACGGACGGAGTGACCCGACTACTAGACCTGGTTTCGCCTTCGGCGACGCAGGTAAAAAACACTAATTCAGGAGGACAAAATATGTGTATTATATTATACAAATATCATACCACAGTTAACTAGTGACCTCCAACCAGGAACACCACCAGAACATTGTTCCACCATCCCTTCTATTGCCCTACATCTAATCTCATTGAATTTGACTTTATCATCTGATCCCATGTCACCACACATGTCTTCACTGCAGGCTTCATATAAACCATTATCTGTGAGTTCTTCTGCACAAGTTGTATACAATTCATGGTCCTTTCTGACTAAACCACAATAATCGTCACTAGCTATTATATTAAGCTGTTCTTCAGTACATTCTTTTGGAGTTGGTGTTTCAGAATTACATCTAAAATACAAACTAGATTTTAGTTTCACTGGTCAATGCTTAAGAAACACACTTAAGAAAAATGTTAGCAACATGTTAATAAATAATCAAACTTATTAGTCTTAATAATGTTTATTTGTAAGGAGTAAATAGTGAAAAAGCCACACAATTAAGCTTAATATATTATTTGAAATTGCCTGACAATGATTTTCACCAAGTTGTAGAAATAAGTACACCAATTCATTAGGGCAGGAAAAATGACTGTTAAACATATAGTTTATCAAAAAAGCCCTCTCCTAAATTAAAAGGATTTTATGCAGGTCTCCTCTTTAATGACTACAATATCATCATTCTAATTCATCATTTGTATTGTCAAATCAGAAAATTAAATTGATATCTTCATAATACAAATCACAATGTATCTTTTCATTTAAGTCATTTTACTTCAGTTACTTACTCTCCAGCAACCCAGCTGTCACCATATCTCACATGAAGCTCTCTGATGTCTTTACGTGTAAGCTCTCCATTATACCATGGTTCAACAATATCCTCTCCTTCTCTTGTCAGCATTTTATTTGTTTTACACTGTCCACAGATACCCTGAACATTACTACCTTCCTCAACAGGAATATACACTTCAATGATATGAGAACCGTCCCAGGCAACCAAAAAGTCACACTCTGCATTTTTGACCACGGTATATTTCCCATCCCTTAAAAGTTCAATAGGTGTTCCTGCAATTTCTGGTCCAAAAACTTCCTCTACAGAACCATCATCGTATAACTTCTGTTTCAGAAAAGAAACAAATAATCAAAATCATTATATCTAAACAAGAAAATTAGATATTATAACCTTTTTCTTTCCATTTTAGTTATATGAGATTTTGCAAAATAATTATGAAATTTTAAACTATACGCTAAATCTGCAAAAAATAAAAAATAAAATGAATTCTAATATTTCATCTAATTGAAAAGGACTAATTTAACCTTTGCTTTTACTTTTCTTAATTGTCAAAAATCATATCTGCACTTCATCCTCGGAAACCCAAGTGTTCTTCTCTCATTAACTCATTCATCACCCCTGAGTCATTACACATGATATACCTAGTTTTTGAAAGGTTTGTATCAAGCCTTTTGATTAGTCACATTACAATTTTAACATGTTTCTAAACTGAAATTTTATGAAGTTCATGATCGGATGAAGTATGTGCAAATGAAAGAAACCGTATTAAAAGACCAAGGGGTAATGAATGAGTAAGAACCCCTGGGTTTCCGAGGATGATCTGCACTGTGACAAGTTAGAATGAAAGTGCTTGATTACCTGAACAAGTCCACTTTGCTGTAACCATAGTTGGATATCATAGAAGGGAAAATGGACTACTGCTTCTTTTGTGTAAGTTGCTCCATCATTGTCATCAACATATTCATTGTTCACTATAACCCTGAATGAACAACTTGATGTCTGGTCCATAGTCTCAGACATGACATATTTACATGGTCCTTGATAGTTTACTTTATGCTCATCATAACAGTTATAGTGAGGGTCTCCCCAAGCAATACATCTACAATCTGCAAATACCATGTTATAGTCCATTATAGTATTCTAAGTAGATTAATTCAATTGGTAACTACAAAAACATTTTGTATAACCCATTTACAAATACACAATTTGCTTACAACTTCCTAGATTACTTGTTTTCTATCACAAAGAATTACATTAGTTTATCATAACAAGTGTGGCCACTAAAAGTATGTCTCGCCTGCCGGCACCATCGCTAAAATCAACTACCTAAGCTTTCATTTCTTGATATAAACACAAAAAGTGTCAATATACCTAATAACAGATGCCTAGTTATTATACTATTCAAGCAATCCATTGTCCACACAAGTATTACAAAAAGTTTTCTGTCTGAAAAAAGACCTAAGTTCACAGAGTCACTGGAGCGTAAAAATGGGGTCATGGTCACATGGCATGGTGACAGTTGCGTTGTCCATAACTGCAACTGTCTGTTTACCCAATATCAGATGCCTAGCTATTATACTTTTCAAGCAATTCATCTTCCATAAAAGTCTTACAATAAGTTTTTCGGCCTGAAAAACACCTAAGTTCACAGAGTCACTGGAGCGTGAAAATGGGGTCAGGGTCACAAGGCATGGTGACAGTTGCATGGACCATAACCTAAACTGTCTGTATACTAAATATCAGATGCCTAGCTATTATACTTTTTAAGCAATTCATCGTCCACAAAAGTCTTACAAAAAAGTTTACAGCCTGAAAAAAGACCTAAGTTCACAGAGTCACTGGAGTGTGAAAATGGGGTCAGGGTCAAACGGCATGGTGACAGTTGCATGGACCATAACCTAAACTGTCTGTATACTAAATATCAGATGCCTAGCTATTATACTTTTCAAGCAATTCATCGTCCACAAAAGTCTTACAAAAAAGTTTACAGCCTGAAAAAAGACCTAAGTTCACAGAGTCACTGGAGCGTGAAAATGGGGTCAGGGTCAAACGGCATGGGGACAGTTGCGTAGACCATAACCTGAACTGTCTGTATTCGAAATATCAGATGCATAGCTATTATACTTTTTAAGCAATTCATCGTCCACAAAAGTCTTACAAAAAAGTTTACGGCCTGAAAAAAGACCTAAGTTCACAGAGTCACTGGAGCGTGAAAATGGGGTCAGGGTCAAAAGGCATGGTGACAGTTGCGTAGACCATAACCTGAACTGTCTGTATACCAAATATCAGATGCCTAGCTATCATACTTTTCAAGCAATTCATCGTCCACAAAAGTCTTACAAAAAAGTTTACAGCCTGAAAAAAGACCTAAGTTCACAGAGTCACTGGAGCGTGAAAATGGGGTCAGGGTCAAACGGCATGGTGACAGTTGCGTAGACCATAACCTGAACTGTCTGTATACCAAATATCAGATGCCTAGCTATTATACTTTTCAAGCAATTCATTGTCCACAAAAGTCTTACAAAAAAGTTTACGCCGCCGCCGTCGCCGCCGTCGCCGGAAAGTAATACCTATGTCTCGCCTTCCGCGACTATTCGTCGCAGGCGAGACAAAAATTACAAAAAAAATTTCACCTCAATTTTCATAAAAATTATTACAAGTTGAAAAATCAACAATGTCATAATTTTACTCGTATACAAACTGCCAATAACTCATGAATAACTTAAAATTGTAAATTGAACATGTTCACTAAAAATCAAATGTTAACTACTTGAGGATTTCTTTAGTAAGTTATTTGTGAGAAGGTTACAATATCTAGACTAATATTGAAATAATTATGGCAAAAATAACTATGAGCGGACAGGTGGTCCACAAAAATATTTTAACTGTTGATTTTTCATACACGTCTGTTTCCAGAAATTTTCTTTGTGGGCCACAGGTCTGTGCATATATAAATTGCAAAAAACAGTTATCATTTTAACAATTTTCAGCCAATTTTGTCAAATTTCACATTTCTATCATTTTCTGCACATGCTTAAATACACCATTTGTTAAATTTTGAATTAAATTTTGTCTGTTTCAGAAAATTTAACTTCTTAATCCCAAAACCAAACTGTAATTATTTATAAATTCAATTTTTGAAAATTTGTCTAATTTAAGGGACCAATTCTTTCTCTTTTCTTATCTTGTGCTCTCAAAATAATCATGAAGAACTTGAAATTGTAAATTGATATTTTTTTCTCAAAACCAAACGTAAAGAACTTGAGGATTTCATTAACAAGACTTATGTGAGTAGGTTACAATATCTTCTCTATTAGCATATTAATTGCAACAAGAGGCTCCCAGAATCCTGAATTGCTCACCTGACATATGTGCCTGAAGTAAAGGTTATTAGGCAAAATCTATTTGACATTGAAAGGGTCATAAGTTTAATAATGGGTCATCTTGACAATATGGTGGATCTTAAGGTGCTGATCACTTTTGATCTTTATCAAAATTCAAAAATCTGTCACCCTTTTTGAGTTATTAGCAAAAAAATGCAATTCAACCCAATGTTCTATTTTCAGCCACAGCGGCCATGTTTTACAACCAATCAAAAATCCCCACATCAGTTCTATACACCTAATGCTAATAAACAACAATATCAAGTTTGGTTCCAATTGGACTTAAAGTGTCAGAGGAGTTGTTTTCAGTGTAATGAGGAAATGCTTTTTAAAAGCTCAATTTTGACTTTCTAAGGTCAATAACTCCTCAAAGGAAAGGTCCTACAATGTTGATTCTATAGCATATTTTGTAGATCTTGATGTTTTAAACAATATGCAATTTAAATTTCTCAAATATCTTGCATAGTTTTCAAGATAATGAGTTAACAGGTGCAAAATTTGCAAAAAATCCACAAAAAGGGCTATAACTCCTACATGGGTTGTTGGATTTTCTTCAAAATTTCAGAGCTGTTAGATCTTAAGGTGCTGATCACTTTTGTTCTCAAAATCATTATTCAAAAATCTGACACCGTTTTTGAGTTATTTGCAAAAAACTGCTATTTAACCCTATGTTTTATTTTTAGCCACAGCGACCATGTTTTACAACCAATCAAACATCCCCACATCAGTTCTATACACCTAATGCTAATAAACAACTATACCAAGTCTGGTTTTAATTGGACGTTAAGTATCAGAGGAGTAAATGTTTTCAATGTAATGAGGAAATACTGTTAAAATGCTCAATTTTGACATTCTAAGGGCAATGACTCCTAAAAGGAAAGGTCCTACAATGTTCCCTATTACATGTTTTGTAGATCTTGATGTGCTTAACAATATGCAATTTTAATTTCTCAAATATCTTGTATAGTTTTAAAGATATTGGGCTAAACAGGGGCAAAATTTGCAAAAAATCCACAAAACGGGCAATAACTCCTACATGGATAGTTGGATTTTCTTCAACATTTCAAGGTAGGTAGATCTTGAGGTGCTGATCACTTTTAAAAGCCAGAATTTTGATATCTGTAGCCGTTATTGAGTTATTTGCAAAAAACTGCATTTTACCCCTATGTTCTATTTTAAGCCATGGCGGCCATGTTTTATGAGGAATAAAAAATCCCAACATCAGTTCTAAGCACCGAATGCTAATGAACTACCATATCAATACCAAGTTTGGTTTCAATTGGATTTATGGTGTCAGAGGAGTTTACGGATTACGGACGACGGACCCCAAGTGATGACAATAGCTGTGAGCTAAAAGGAATAGTAAAAACACTGTAGAATGCTTGGATATAACTAATTTATAACAGCTTAATGTTGGTGTGAAAAAATTCCCATATCTCAAGAAATTATTCAAGCTCATAAAAAGGTTGTAAATAGCTCAGAAAAAATGACACCACTCTTAAAACTTCACATTTTGAAATACTAAACACGTCCAAGAAAACCTTAGACATTGCCAAAGCTGCTTACCATATTCTTCTGTACCAGTTCTTCCTGTTCAAAAGAAAAAAAAGAATTAGGATTTGAATTTAATATACTACATGTATAAAATTAGAACAGAATCAAATTAGTTCTTACTTAAAAGTAGGAATAAATGTAACATCTAATTAAGATTTAAGCAGCTTACTTCAAAGGAAAGAGATTGCCCTTTAGAGTTAAATTGCTTATTATAATACGTAGTAAACTTACTCTAGTTAAGACAAGAATATGTCCAAAAGACAGGATGCCTGGTCACCCAAATTGTTCTTTTTGTTGTAATCATTCAACCATAAAGTGGGTGCCAGTGGTATTATTTTATGATGATGTATGTATGCTCAACTCTTGATGAATAATTACAAAAAAATTCATGATATCATACCTCATTCACAAATAAAAAAAAAAGCACCATGAGGTTGATGCGTGTTATGATGCCATATCAACTAGTTTTATAGTGTTTTTTCCATAGAAAAAGCTAAACCTAAGTATGATACCTCCCTTTTGCTGTGATCAATCAACCTTAAAGTTGATGGACAGGTACAATTTTATGGAAATTTGTGTTTGTACATACCCTTATGTATGTGAGTCAAGTTTTGGGATGATATTATCCATCCTTCATGGAAAGGTAACTCAAACCATAAAGTACATCCAATTTGGGATGGTCCAATTCACAGACAAGAAATGCACTACATATATGCATCAATACTTTGAAGACAGGGTATAATAACAAACCTTTCTTTTTCTTCTCTTTTCTTTCATCTAAAATAAGCAATATAAAACAAATTGAAATTACATTTACTTCATTTACATTACAAGATCTTAGTACTTAAAATTTATGGTCCAAAAAAGCTAACATCAAAAATATTGATGTGCAGCCTACTACATGTATCTAGCACTACTTAAGATTAATGGTCTATCATATTAAATTAAGGTAACAAAATTACTGAACTTGGAGGATCAATCTCAATGTCTGAGATAAGTCGAAAATTGGCTGTTCTGTTGTTTTAGTATTTTATGTAGGATACTTCATTTCTTGGTTTCTATGGGTTGCAGTAAACCATTCAAACATAAGTAACCAACCAAGCAGTGGTAATTCACATTGCTTTCTTCTAGGAACATAAGCAAGTATCAAAATTAACAAGCATTCTAAAGTATTGTAAAACAATACATAGTCCCCTACCAGCCTCATATTTCAGTCACTGGTAACGATTTGTCAAACAAATGAATACCTAAACTTGATTAGTTTATTATCTACAAGGAACAATATAAAAAGTGTAGAAAAGGGCCATAACTCCCATAACAATTTGTTGACCGGCACGAATCTCAAACTTGATCTGTAACTCATCATGGTTAACTCACAAACCAAAAATTAGTTCATTATTTATAAGCGATTAGATAAAAAGTGTGGAAAACTGATATTGTAGTGAATTTTCAAAGTTCAAAGGGCCATAACTCCCATAAAAATTTGTGGACCTGCACGAAACTCAAACTTGATCTGTAACTCATCAAGGTAAACTCACATACCAATAATTAGTTCATTATCTATAAGCATTTAGAACCAAGAGGCTCCCAGGAGCCTGAACCGCTCACCTTGGACAACTTAGACCCTATGGAGACTTTTGTAGAGCTAAATAAGCTGAACATTTCAGCAAGCAACAGCTAATCTCTCTCTGCAATAGTTTTCATTCTGTAGGCCAAAAATATGAAAAAACACAATTTTTCACCTTTAAGGGGCCATAACTACTATAAGGGGTCATCTGACAACTTCGACCAAGTGGCGACTTTTGTAGAGCTTTTGATGCTGAAGCAGCAGCATGGCATCAGATTTCATCTATCCCTTATACTTTTTGATTTATAAGCAGAATACAGTAGTCTGATCCCCCTGGTCTATTTTTAGCAACGGCGGCCATGTTTTTTATCAGATCAATTTAAAATGAGGATCGATTGTAGCCAACATACCATATATCATTCCTGCCAAGTTTCAGGCAAATTGGTTCAGTAGTTTCAGAGGAGAAGATTTTTAAATTTGTTTACAGACAACATAGGCAAAAAACATGAAAAAAAGTTATTTTAGGGGTTGTAACCCCTATAAGGGGTCATTTGACAACTTAGACCCTATGGAGACTTGTGTAAAGCTAAATGAGCTGAACATTTAAGCAAGCAACAACTTTTGTCTATCTGCAATAGTTTTCATTCTATAGGCCAAAAACACTATTTTCCACCTTTAAGGAGCCAAAACCCCTATAAGGGGTCATCTGACAACTTGGACCTTATGGAGACTTTTGTGGAACTCAATGAGCTGAAAATTTGAGCAAGCAACAGCTAATCTCTATCTGCTATAGTTTTCATTCTGTAGGCCAAAAACATGAAAAAACACAATTTTTCACTTTTAAGGGGCCATGACCCCTATAAGGAGTCATCTGACAACTTCGACCAAATGGAGACTTTTATAGAGCTTTAAATGCTGAAGCAGTAACGTGGCATCGTATTTCATCTATCTCTTATACTTTTTGATTTATAATCTAAAAATAGTAGTCTGACCCCCCTGGTCTATGGGGGCCATGTTTTTTATCGGATCAATTTAAAATGAGGATTGTTTGTAGCCAACATACCATATATCATTCCTGCCAAGTTTCAGGCAAATTGGTTCAGTAGTTTCAGAGGAGAAGATTTTTTATATTGTTAACGGACGACGACGGACGCATAGTGATGGCATAAGCTCACATGGCCTTTGGCCAGGTGAGCTAAAAAAGTGCGGAAAACTGAAATTTTAGTGAATTTTCAAAGTTCAAAGGGCCATAACTCCCATAAAAATTTGTGGACCTGCACGAAACTCAAACTTGATCTGTAACTCATCAAGGTAAACTAACATACCAAAAAACAGTTCATTATCTATAAGCGTTTAGAAAAAAAGTGTGGAAAACTGAGGCGTGACAGACAGACGGACAGAGTGCAAACCTATAGTCCCCTTCGGCTTTTGCCAATAGCTTCGCCGGTAGGGGACTAAAAATACAAAAACCTATATTTTTTTCAAATGAAGAAAGCACAGAGGTACCAATGCGAAATTATAATGTCAAAAGTAAAAAAATCCAGGACAAATCAGTATAGATAAATGACAATTTGGTGAGACAGACAATGCAAAAAAAAAAATACAACTGAACATCAACCAGAAATGCAAACTCAAGTGCTTTAGAAAGGTAAGCAGTTCTTGCATGTTGCTATCTGTCAATTCAGTGTAGGAAATATGGTAAAAGAGGACAAACTAAAACTCTATAACAAAAAACATCTGTACTCGTCTGAGAGAGAAGTCCTATCTGTAGTTGTCTGGAGATGAAATCCTATCTGTTGTCGTCTGAGAGTGATATTCTATCTGTAGTTGTCTGAACCAGAAATCCTATCTTTAGTTGTCTGAGAGTGATATCCTTTCTGTAGTTGTCTGAGAGAGAAATCCTATTTGTAGTCGTCTGAGAGTGATATTCTATCTGTAGTCGTCTGAGAGAGAAATCCTATCTGTAATCGTCCGAGACAAAAAAATCCGATCTCGCAGCACTTGTCCGAGAGAGAAATCCTATCTGTAGTCATCCGAGAGAGAAATCCTATCTGTAGTCGTCTGAGAGAGATATCCTATCTTTAGTTGCCTGAGAGATAAATCCTATCTGTAGTCGCCCAAGAGAGAAATCCTATCTGTACTCGTCTGAGAGAGAAATCCTATATGTAGTCGTTTGAGAGAGAAATCCTATCTGCACTTGTCCAAGAGAGAAATCATATCTGTAGGCGTCCGAGAGAGAAATCCTATCTATAGTCGTCTGAGAGAGAGATATCCTATCTGTAGTTGTCTGAGAGAGAAATCCTATCTGTAGTCGCCCGAGAGAGAAATCCTATCTGTAGTCGTCCGAGAGAGAAATTCTATCTGTAGTCGTCTGAGAGAGAGATATCCTATTTGTACTCGTCTGAGAGAGAAATCCTATCTGTAGTCGCCTGAGAGAAATCCTATCTGTAGTCGCCCAAGAGAGAAATCCTATCAGTAGTCGCCTGAGAGAGAAATCCTATCTGTAGTCGCCTGAGAGAAATCCTATCTGTAGTCGCCCAAGAGAGAAATCCTATCAGTAGTCGCCTGAGAGAGAAATCCTATCTGTACTTGACTGAGAGAGAAATCCTATCTCTAGTTGCCTGAGAGAGAAATCCTATCTCTAGTTGCCTGAGAGAAATCCTATATTCATCTATCAGTGCCTAATGTCTTTTGTGAAGACAACAACAAATAAGAGGCTCCCAGGAGCCTGAATCGCTCACCTGGTCTTGATGTCGGCCCTATAAGGGGTCATCTCAAAACTTCAACCCTATGAAGACTTTTGTAGAGCTTAATGAACTGAATGTTTAAGCAACAGCTTTTCTCTATCTGCAATAGTTTTCATTCTATTAGCCAAAAACACTATTTTTCACTTTTAAGGTGCTGTTACCCCTATATTAGGTCTTCTGTCAACTTCCATCCTATAAAAGCTTTTTGTAAAAGCATCCTATAAAAACTAAATGAGCTGAACATTTAAACAAGCAACAGACTTTCTCTATCTGCAATAGTTTTCATACTTGAAAAAAGGCTATTTTTCACCTTTAAGGGGCTGTTACCCCTATAAGGGGTCATCTGACAACTTGGACCAAATGGAGACTTTTGTAGAGCTTTTGATGCTAAAGCAGTAAGGTGGCATCATATTTCATCTATCTCGTAAACTTTTTGATTTACAAGCCAACAACAGTAGTCTGACCCCCCTGGTCTATTTTTAGCAACAGCAGCCATGTTTTTTGATGCATCAAAAATCCCAGCACCAGTTATGTGGGGAATACCCTAAAGTACCACCAGATTAAATTTGTTTTGAATCTGTGCAGCTTTTTCAGAGAAGTTTGAAGAAAAGTTAGCAACGACGGACGATGAAGATGGACGCCAAGTGATGGCAATAGCTCACAAGGACCTCTGGTCAAGGTGAGCTATAGCACCATAAACATTGATCAAAATAACATAAATGAAATTACAGTTTTCCATTCATGCCATATTATGCCCATATTATTAGATGAAATAAAACATAAAATTAACTTACTGTTCTTTTTCCTTTCTCTCCGTTTATCTTAAAACAAAATAAAATCTTTAATCAATTGAAAGTTAGAATGGTTATAATAAAGTTTTCTTGAATACAGTATACATAATAAGAATTAAAAGAATTTAATGGATAATTGTTTTTCAATTTTAACTATGGCTCATTTTTTTACTTGAAAATGTAATAACTTTAAAAAATTTTATACTTAAAACATCTAACAGAATTATGAAAAAAAAGTGTTTGAAATGACCCATTTATACCTTAACGATTAAGGTTGTTGATATTGAATGAAGCAAAGAGGCCCCAATAGGTCATTCGAGTGTTAAAAGGCCTAAAGGGCAACAATGAAACCGTTAAACCAAACAAGAACAGCACGAAGAAACACAAAACACAAAATCAACTGAACAGAAATTAACAATGCAAACTCGAAAGTCGAAACAAAAGTGAACACGGGTGCTCTGGAAGAGTAAGCAGTTCCTGCCTGCTTTAACAAATTTCTACGACATATCAACATCTGCACTCATTTGAGAATAGAAGTCCCATATTTGTGTACAAGTGCATGATGTCTACAGTAAAATTTCATGAGCAAAGACAGCAATGTTTGGACAACATAACCCTGTGTAAGCAATTTCTGTGTCAAATGTGATGCTCTGCCAAGGAAATCAATTTAATTCCTGCAAGCTCTGGAGTAACGAATCAACTGTGATACAAAGACTCTATAAGCAGGAGCAGACGAAATGTTGCTACACAAAAAGGGATAAATGTAATAAAGATTTCTCACTTTTAGCAGGTTCTTCATTTTCTTCCTCTTCTTCAGGTTCTGGGACAATTTCAGGCTCTTCTTTTGGTTCTGGTGCTGCAAGCACTTCTGGTTCTTTAAATAGAAGATGATAAATATTAACAACCAGCATTGTTGCTTCCATGGAAGGCATGTGCCAAACACTAAAATTGTCTTTTTTAATTCATATGTGGATTGTGCATTTGTTCAAAACCCTATGTTTTCTTCTTTGTTCTTCAGATTGTGTACATCATTTTTTATTGTTCTGAAGCAAAAAGTCACTCAGAATCCTTTTAGTTTTGGAACTTTATCCTTTTTTGGCGCTTTCATAATGTTCATTTATAAAATGTCAGCAGTCAAGTTTTGTCTGCACCTATTAGTATTTTTGAATTTTTTCCCCTAAAAGGTTTGGTTTTTTTGTTGTTGCTGTGTTTTTTTTTAATTTCTGTAAAGTTATCTCAATTATATCTCCTTAAGGTTTTATTTTAACAAGCATTTGAGAGATCACAAAACAATGCAAAGTCCCCTTCACACCACCTATATTTCAATTTCCAAAGGGTAAAAAAATTGGTAAAAATTCGCAAAGCCAAATTAAATGTACACTTTATCTAATATGGTCTATAATTTTATCACATATTGAAAAACAGGTAATTATCTACAAGAGTTTATGCAATTTTCAAATTCAAAAGGCATTAACTCCTCTGAAAATTTGCAGACCAGAACAAAATATTAACTTGATCTGTTATACATCATGATAGACTTCCTCATTAAGAAAGGTTAATTATCAAGAAGGGTTTATAAAAAATAGTGTGGAAAACTAAAATTTCAGTAAATTTTCAAACACCAAAGGCTATTATTCCGTAAAAATTTGTGGACAGAATGAATTGTCAATTGATATGTAACTTATCATGGTGAACTTGCATACCAAAAATCAGTTCATAATCTACAAGTGTTTAGAAAAAAGTGCAGACCAACAGACAAATAGACTGACAGGCAGTGCGGATGCAAACCTCAAGATCCTTTCAGCCTTTACGAGACAGAGACTACAAACAACAACTTATTCAGTTTGGTGTGTATGGATCTATTTTGAATTGGCTAAGGTGGACAATTATAAGTTTTAAAAAAAGTGACAGAAGAGACAACTTGAATTCAATAATATTACGCTCTCAAAAGGAATGACACACCTAATTCACAGGCATATGGTGTAAGTATAAATGACAGGGCTTTTACAAATTTAGGTTGTTCTGTTTTTTAAAACTAATATCAGGATTTAAGCCATTAGGTAACCACATTAAAAAACTTAATTTCTAATAAATATACAAAGGATTGGTTTAATGAGTTTTCTAACACTGTATTATGCTTATCTTTACTACATTTTTTCTTGTTTTAAACAGCTATATAGCAACTTTTCAAAGTATATTTAACTAAGAAATACAAAGCCATTATCTAAAATAGAGTAAACTTACTTGGACAATCTACAATAAAAATTTACAAACGTAAGATATTTCAAATCATAACATCTATACATTAACAGACAAATTGACCAATTCTGCATTTGTCAGTAAAGAAAACTGATAGTTTATTTCTTATCAAAATACATCTATGCAATAATAAAGTCAAAATATTCTAGAAATCATATCAAAACAATACCTTTTATACAAAAATATGACATTACACTGTTAATTGACATCTCTTTAAACAAATTGAATAGAAGAATCACCAATATATTCACCCAGTTAAGAAAAATAAGAAAACTAACCTTCAACATTATATGTCACAGTAAACTTAGCCTCACAACGATCCTTCACAGAAACAACTTTCTTTTTCAAATTTATTGAGTATTTATTTTCATCACAGTTATTCCCTCCATCAAATGTAATTGCTAGAACATCTTTGATATCTTTACCACCAACTCTACATCTATTTCTTCTTTTGCCAGCTTTACAACTCACTTCTTTGGTTTTTACACAATCAGAATCAATTTCTGTAAAAGATTTGCAAAATAAGATTAATGAAATTCATTACTGTATATTAAAATTTGACTCATTGTCTTAATCCAAACTTGCATCAAAATCGATCTTTATTGTGAATGATTTTTTTTAATATTGATGAAAGTGATTATCCTATGTTAGCTGCACATAAAAGTATTTCTTGGTTCAGACATTAAGAATAGAATCTCTTATAATAAAAGTCTCTGCTTCTTTAAATCAGTCAAACCTGTATTAACCAAACCCCTGTTAATCTGAAATATTTGTCTGAAATAGACAGGTGCTCAGTTTATACAGGTTTTCACTTGATTTCAGAAAGTGGTACCTTTTTCACTTTAAATTCTTATGACACAAACAGGTTTGCCAATAAAATAAGTTCATCAACATTTCTTTTAAATACCAAAAGGTAGAAATATTGTCATTTATTCTTCCTTTTTGGACTTGAGAAGATTTGTAAAAGTGAATAATCATTAAGTTACCTCTTAATTAATTTGAAAAAAATACTTAATTGGTATCAATGATAATAATATTAAAAACGAAAGAATATGGAATATGTGCCAGAAAGACACAATCCACATATTGAAATGTTGCTATACTATACATTTAAAAAATCTGTCTAAGTCAAAAACTGCTGCATTTCATTAAACAGGTAGTAGATGAGCAACATACCTGGAATCAAATTCCACAGCATGCAACCTCATGCTGATACCACATACCAGATATCAAGAGGCTTTGATTAGTTGGTAATGAGATGTTATTTATTTCATCGACCTACCTGCCTACCCCACTCCCAACCTTCACCATTGCATAACTTGGATTTTTCACTCCATGAAATCCAACCATAAACACTAAAAACCCCAAACCTTTGTACTGATTTACCTGAACATTTGCCATCTATTCTTGAAAAACCCCTGACACATGAACAAATTCTTTTGTCATTTTCAGCCTCACATACTTCATTTTCACCACAAGAATCATATGTTGCTACTTCTTGCATAGATGATTTTCCATCAGAATGAGTGCATTTGAAGAGCTTGGTACAATCAGGAGACACACGTTCAGTTTCAAGCTACAAAAATCCCAAAATTGCTAGTTTATTTATAAATATAAGCAACAATCTATTAAATTATCTTTTCTAGAATGCAATCAGTTTCACTAGTAAAATTATAATATATTATGTTTCTTCATTGTTCATGAACCATACAATACAATCAGTACAGTGTTTGCCAGATTAATTCAATATCAGCAAAAATATTTATTTTGCATAAGATAAATTAAATACTACAGGCAGATAAAAAAATAAGAAATTAAGAATCACTAGAGTTGTTTGTGAAAATACTTACCAGCAGAAATAAGAATGTTTACAGTAGTTAAAATAATGTTTGGTGTGACAACATTTTTGAACTTCTAATATATGATTTTTATTGAAAAAAAATCCTTGATCATGAGGAGTCATGAAATTATACATACAGGTACATATTCATTATCTGGTAAAATGCATCCACATTGATCTTTAGAAACACAGTCTTTTCCACTTCTGTAAAACCCTTCATCACAAACACAACCATCAAAAGAAGGACAGTCTGTTGGAGATGGATCTTGACAAGATGGCTCACAGTTTTCTGTACTGGATTCATAGTGTGAGTTGGCTGCACATTGTAATTCTAATTCAAGAAAAAAGTGAAAAGTCATTCATAAGAGGTTATTTGGAAACAAAATTTGTAAATTGGTTCATCATATAAATTCACTTAATGTGGTTTAATTATTTATTTAGGTTTTTGTGGGCTGATCCACAAAATTTGGTTCCAAATAAATTGCATTGCAAACTGCAAATATCAGAACCATGAATTAAAGAACCCATGAACTTGCTTTTTTCAGTAATCCACACAGATTAGTACCCATGAAAATAAATGACTCAGCAGTATAAGTTTAAACTTATGCATTCTCAATCGGCATAATAATTTTAAAAAAACACTTATTCACCAAGTCAAAATATATGTGTTATGGTGCTGCAAATATCATACCACAGTTAACTAGTGACCTCCAACCAGGAACACCTCCAGAACATTGTTCCACCATCCCTTCTATTGCCCTACATCTAATCTCATTGAATTTGACTTTATCATCTGATCCCATGTCACCACACATGTCCTCACTGCAGGCTTCATATAAACCATTATCTGTGAGTTCTTCTCCACAAGTTGCATACAATTCATGGTCCTTTCTGACTAAACCACAATAATCGTCACTAGCTATTATATTAAGCTGTTCTTCAGTACATTCTTTTGGAGTTGGTGTTTCAGAATTACATCTAAAATACAAACTAGATTTCAATATCAGTGTTCAATGCTTAAGAAACACACTTAAGAAAAATTTTAGCAACATGTTAATAAATAATCAAACTAATTAGTCTTAATAATGTTTATTTGTAAAGAGTAAATAGTGAAAAAGCCACACAATTAAGCTTAATATATTACTTGAAATTGCCTGACAATGATTTTCACCAAGTTGTAGAAATTAGTACACCAATTCATTAAGGCAGGAAAAATGACTGTTAAACATATAGTTTATCAAAAAAGCCCTCTCCTAAATTAAAAGGATTTTATGCAGGTCTCCTCTTTAATGACTACAATATCATCATTCTAATTAATCATATGTATTGTCAAATCAGAAAATTAAATTGATATCTTCATAATACAAATCACAATGTATCTTTTCATTTAAGTCATTTTACTTCCAGTTACTTACTCTCCAACAACCCAACTGTCACCATATCTCACATGAAGCTCTCTGATGTCTTTACGTGTAAGCTCTCCATTATACCATGGTTCAACAATATCCTCTCCTTCTCTTGTCAGCATTTTATTTGTTTTACACTGTCCACAGATACCCTGAACATTACTACCTTCCTCAACAGGAATATACACTTCAATGATATGAGAACCGTCCCATGCAACCAAAAAGTCACACTCTGCATTTTTGACCACGGTATATTTTCCATCCCTTAAAAGTTCAATAGGTGTTCCTGCAATTTCTGGTCCAAAAACTTCCTCTACAGAACCATCATCATATAACTTCTGTTTCAGGAAAGAAACAAAATAACCATAATCTTAAAATCCGAATAAAGAAATTTGGATATCACAATCAAATGATCAAAAGCATTATACCTAAATAAGAAAATAAGATATTACAAGCCTTTTTCTTTCCATTTTAGTTATACCAGATTTAACAAAATGTTTATGAAATGACTTTGAACTTTAAGCTATATCTGCAACAATAACTAGTTTAAACTTTACTTCCTTGGTTGTCAAAGATAATATCTGCTCTGTGACATTAAGTTAGAAAGAAAGTGCTTGATTACCTGAACAATTCCTCCTTGTTGTAACCATAGTTTGATATCATAGAAGGGAAAATGGACTACTGCTTCTTTTGTGTAAGTTGCTCCATCATTGTCATCAACATATTCATTGTTCACTTTAACCCTGAATGAACAACTTGATGTCTGGTCCATAGTCTCAGACATGACATATTTACATGGTCCTTGATAATTAACTTTATGACCATCAAATGCTCCGTAGTGAGGATCTCCCCAAGCAATACATCTACAATCTGCAAACAGAAATTAGCAGTAATAAAAAATTCACAGAATTTCATTAATAAAACATAATATATGTCCTAAATAACAGCCAGATTTTGTTAAACAGAAAGTTGACCAGAAACAGACCTGAAATAAAATTCAACAATGTGGGAGTACATACTGATGCTGTATACCAAATATCAAGAGGTGATTATGTCGCAAAGATTGTGTGTAAGTTTCATGAAAATCCATCAAATGGTTTTGAAGGAGTTGTGGATAAGAGATGGGTACCCCCATGAAGTGGAATGGCTAAGTCCATGTTTTGCTATGGGAAACCCCAAAAATCATTCTGATCAAATTTTAAAATAGTAGGTGCACATCTACATTATGTCACAAAGGTTGTATGTAAGTTTCAGGAAAATCTCTGCGGATAAGAGATGGGTACCCTGAAGTGTAACGGAAGGACGGAAGGATGGACGGACAGACACCCCTATCACTATATACCCCCCACTTTTCAAATGGGGAGTATAACTATGCCAGACTCAAACCTAAATAAATGGTAAGATCACCCTATGTCTGGGTATAACACAGAAAATATTTTAACACTTAAGTATGTCTCGCCTGCAGACGAAACAATAACTCTTTCTTGCTTCCACATTATTTTGAATTTATAAGGATTTTCAATTTCTGAGATCAAAAGGTGTTTATAGAACTTAAACATTACTAATATATGCAATAACAAAAAGCTTCGCTGAGCGCAGCATGATACGACCGCAACATGTTGAACCCTGTACGTTTTAGGTCCAATATGGATAGTCAATTGCTCTGGACACATACAGCCCATGGTGGACTGACAAAGGTTTTTGACACATGCAGCCTTTGGTGGATTTTCCACTTACAGCTTAAAAGGAATTATTTTTTTTTTAAAGGAGATCAAAATTAGACAACAAATTTTCCATTTCGGCCCTAATTACATAATCGGGGGGGAAAGGGGGGTTGCAAAAATTAATTCTCAATTTTGTCTCCACTATTTGACAAGAACAAACATGCAAAAAAAATTTTCAAAATCGGATCATCAGTAAAAAAGTGTCAATTTTGGTCCCTTTTGGCCCCTCATTACAAAATAAGGGGAAAAAGGGTGCGGGTCGCAAAAATTGATTGTCAATTTAGTATCGCTATTTGATAAGAACAAACATGCAAAATTTTTTTTTTCAAAATCTGACCACTAATATAAAAGTTTCGATTTTGGCCCCATTTGGCCCCTAATTATATAACGGGGAAAAAGGGGCCTTCAAAAGTTCATTAGGTTCATTCTTTTATTGTAAGAAACATTCTTCACAAATTCACACCACTTAGCCAGTTAGAAACAAAGTTATGATGGAAACAATAAAATATTTGAATTTTTTGCCCCTTTTGGCCCCTAATTTCGAAACAAAAAAAGGGGGGACCCACAAAATCAATCCCATTCACCCTATTATGTCAAGGAACATTAATGCCAAAGTACAAAGCAATTGGATGACTAGAACTTAAGTTATTGTGGCAACAAACATAAAAAAAAAATGTTTGGCCCCTTTTTGGCCCCTAATTTCGAAACCAAAACAGGTGGGACCCCCAAAATCAATCCCATCCATCCTTTAATAGTAAGGAATATCATTGTGAAATTTCATTGCATTCGGATTACTAGAACTTAAGTTATCATGTATACACTAAAGTTAACAGACAACGACGACGACAACGACGACGACAACGACGACGACAGCATCATACCATTATACGTCCGCAAATTTTTTGCGGTCGTATAAAAATAATCAGTCACTCAACTGGAAAATCAAGGTCAAAGTCAAACAAGAGGCTCCCAGGAGCCTGAATCGCTCACCTGGTCTGAGTCAACCCTAAACATGTAAACACTTTTCTAGAGCTAAATGAGCTGAACACTTAAAGTAAGCAAGCAACAGCTTTTTTCTATCTACTATAGTTTCATTCTATAAGCCAAAAACATGAAAAAACATTATTTTAGGGGCAGTAACCACTATAAGGGGTCATCTGACAACTTTGACCCGATGAAAACTTTTGTAGAGCTAAATGAACTGAACATTTAAGCAAGCAACAGCTTTTCTCTATCTGCTATAGTTTTGATTCACTAAGCCAAAAACATGAAAAAAAACGTTATTATAGGGGCTGTAACCCCTATAAGGGGTCATCTGACAACTTCGATCCTATGGAGACTTTTGAAGAGCTTTATGAGCTGAACATTTAAGCAAGCAACAGCTTCTTTCTATCTGCTATAGTTTTCATTCACAAAGCCAAAAATATGAAAAAAACGTTATTTTAGGGGCTGTAACCCAGTTTTTCATTCACTAAGCCAAAAATATGAAAAAACGTTATTTTAGGGGCTGTAACCCCTATAAGGGTTCATCTGACAACTTTGACGCTATGGAGACTTTTGCTGAATATTTAAGCAAGCAACAACTTCTCTCTATCTGTAATAGTTTTCATTCTATAGGCCAAAAACATGAAAAAATGCTATTTTTCACCTTTAAGGGGCCGTAACTCCTATAAGGGGTCATCTGACAACTTCGACTGAATAGAGACTTTTGTAGAGCTTTTGATGCTGAAGCAGTAGCGTGGCATCAGATTTCATCTATCTCTTATACTTTTTGATTTACAAGCCAAAAACAGTAGTCTGACCCCCCTAGTTATTTTTAGTAACGGCGGCCATGTTGTTTGGACGGCGGTCACCATTTGTGCAATCTTGGTAGAGGACATCCCATAGATAAAGTGTGCAAAGTTTCAAAGCAATCCCTTCAGTCGTTTCGGAGGAGAAGATTTCAAAGAAAAGTTAACGACGACGACGGTCGACGACAGATGACGACGACGACGACGGACGCCAAGTGATGGCAATAGCTCACATGGACCTTCGGTCCAGGTGAGCTAAAAATGAGCATGCATCTGTGCTAAGCTACTACTGGGCATATGCATACCAACTTTCATCTACCTAGAACTTATAGTTCTTAAGATATGGAGGTGCTCACAAAACATTACCATTGCTATTATGTGTATTGAAAATTGTCAATCCTTCAACCGGAAAATCAAGGTCAAAAGACAGGGATGCAACTGTGCTAAGCTCCTACTGGGGCATATGCATACCAAGTTTCATCAACCCAGGACCTATAGCTCTTGAGATATTGAGGTGCTAATAAATGACCCCACAAAGTTAAAGGATATATAAATATATAGTTCTTTAAGATACTTACCATACTCTTCTGTTCCTGTTCTTCCTGTTAAAAATATCATCAAGTCAAATTAAAGATGTAAAAGGCATTAAAAAAAATAAAGCTTTTTGACCAAGAAATAATATGAGTTACAATTTACATCTATTAATTATGTTAAGTTTAAAAACATAAACGAATTATTTTAAAATTTGGGTATTTCTCAGATGGCCAAACTTGAATGCTAATTTGAAAGATTTTTTAAAATGTAAAAATGATATTGTTTTCAGGTTTTTTGATGCAGCATAAGCTCAGTCGGCAAGTTATAGGGGACAAAAGTCCCTTTTACTGGTAGTGAAGTCAGTTGAATTTTCACAGAAGTCACATGACTTCTACAGTTTAATACTGGCAGTCAAAATTGATTTCAATATTCAATAAATTTTTCATTCTAATTTATATAAATTCCTGATTATTATTTTTTTTTTAAATAGAACATATTTCTAACTATTTTCCACAAACACATAAAAAGCTTTGCCAAGCGCAGCATGATACCATTGCAATATGTTGAACCCTGTATGTTTTAGGCCCAATATGGATAGTCTATTCCTCTGGACACGTGCAGCCCATGGTGGACTGACAAAGGTTTTTGACACATGCTTCTCTGATGGACTTTCGACCTGGGGGGTAAAAATATAAATTTTCAATTTTGTATTCTACTCTTGAAAAGAATAATGTTTGGGGAAAAAAATTAAAATTGAACTTGAAATTTTTTATATTATGATTACGGCCCCTTAGGTAATGAGCGGAAAAAAAGGTGAGGGTCGCAAAAATTTATTCTTAAATTTAGAATCACTATTTGGCAAGCAGTGTTTCCAAAGGCATTTTTGTTATTACAGGACATCTGGGCAGGTAAAGCAATATATTTTACCAGACCGAACCAGCTTTTACCAGACCGAAAAAAAATCTTACATATGTAAGAAATGAGAATCAGAAAGATTTATTTTTATTTTGCATCTTTGCTTATATTGTAATCATTATACTGCTCTCCATGTACATGTTGTACATACATGAAAACTAACTAAACTGAACAAGAGGCTCCCAGGAGCCTGAATCGCTCACCTGACATATGTGCCTGAAGTAAAGGTTATAAGGCAAAATCTATTTAACGTTGAAAGGGTCATAACATTAATAAGGGGGTCATCTGACAATATGGTGGATCTAAAGGTGCTGATCACTTTTGTTCTCAATCAAAATCTAAAAATCTTTCACCCTTTTTGAGTTATTTGCAAAAAAATGCAGTTTAACCTAATGTTCTATTTTTAGCCACAGCGGCCATGTTTTACAACCAATCAAAAATCCCCACAACAGTTCTATACACCTTATAATAATAAACAATAATACCAAGTTTGGTTCCATTTGGACTTAAAGTGTCAGAGGAGTTAACATTTTCAATATAAGGAAATGCAGTTAAAATGCTCAATTTTGACGTTCCAAGGGCAATAACTCCTCAAAGGAAAGGTCCTACAATGTTGACCCTGTTACAAATTTTGTAGATCTTGATGCGCTTAACAATATGCAATTTAAATTTCTCAAATATCTTGTATAGTTTTCAAGATATTGAGCTAAACAGGTGCAAAATTTGCAAAAAATCCACAAAAAGGGCAATAACTCCTACATGGGTTGTTGGATTTTCTTCAAAATTTCAGAGCTGGTAGATCTTGAGGTGCTGATCACTTTTGTTCCCAATCATAATTTTGAAATCTGTCACCGTTTTAGAGTTATTTGCAAAAAACTGCAATTTACCCCTATGTTCTATTTTTAGCCACAGCGGCCATGTTTTACGACAAATCGAAAATCCCCACATCAGTTATATACACCTAATGCTTATAAACAACTATACCAAGTTTGGTTCCATTTGGACTTAAAGTGTCAGAGGAGTTAACGTTTTCAATGTAATGAGGAAATGCTGTTAAAATGCTAAATTTTGACGTTCTAAGGGCAATAACTCCTAAAAGGAAAGGTCCTACAATGTTGACCTTATTACATATTTTGTAGATCTTGATGTGCTTAACAATATGCAATTTAAATTTCTCAAATATCTTGTACAGTTTTCAAGATATTGAGCTAAACAGGTGCAAAGTTTGCAAAAAATCCACAAAAGGGCAATAACTCCTACATGGATTGTTGGATTTTCTTCAAAATTTCAGAGCTGGTAGATCTTGAAGTGCTGATCACTTTTGTTCCCAATCAAAATTTTGAAATCTGTCACCGTTTTAGAGTTATTTGCAAAAAACTGCCATTTACCTCTATGTTCTATTTTTAGCCACAGCGGCCATGTTTTACGATCAATCAAAAATCCCCACATCAGTTCTATACACCTAATGCTAATAAACAAATATACCAAGTTTGGTTCCATTTGGACTTAAAGTGTCAGAGGAGTTAACGTTTTCAATGTAATGAGGAAATGCTGTTAAAATGCTAAATTTTGACGTTCTAAGGGCAATAACTCCTAAAAGGAAAGGTCCTACAATGTTGACCCTGTTACATATTTTGTAGATCTTGATGTGCTTAACAATATGCAATTTAAATTTCTCAAATATCTAGTATAGTTTTCAAGATATTGAGCTAAACAGGTGCAAAAGGACAAGATATGATAAGAGCCGAATTTTGCCTCCAAATTTTGAAATTATTATAATGAGCTAAAAGTATATATAATGTATACTTTAGATTAGTTTCACTTTACTATATCAGCATTATTTTGTTTAAAGTGATCCATTATGATGTTAAAATAGTTACCCAAAGTTGCTTTAAAATCGTGATTTGATGCAAAACTGCAAAAAACCTGCAATTTGATGTGGTTTTCAGCAAATTTAACTATGAGCCACACAGAGTACCACTACAATAATTTATGTAGATAATCATTTTTAATATAGAAACTAACCACAAAAATATCTTTGTGGTACTCGGTGTGGCTCATAGTTATATTTACCAATAAAAAGCTTCGCCGAGCGCAGCATGATACGACCGCAACATGTTGAACCCTGTACATTTTAGGCCCAATATGGATAGTCTATTGCTCTGGACACATGCAGCCCATGGTGGACTGACAAAGGTTTTTGACACATGCTGCTCTGGTGGACTTTCGACCCAGGGGGTAAAAATATAAATTTTCAATTTTGTATTCTACTCTTGCAAAAAAATTGTCAAAATCGGACAAGAATTAAAAAAAATCAATTTCGGCCCCTTTTGGCCCCTTATTATGTAACAGATGAAAAAGGAGTGGGGTTGCAAAATAATTTCTCAAATTTGGATTCACTACTTGACAAAAATAAACTTGCAAAAAAAAATTTCAAAAACAAACCAGAAACAAAAAAGTTTTGATTACGGCCCCTTTTGGCCCCTAATTACAAAACAAGTGAAAAAGGGGATGGTCACAAAAATGAATTCTCAAATTTGGATTCACTATCTGACAAGAATAAACTTGCAAAAAAAAATTTTAAAATCGGACCACAAATAAAAAAGTTTTGATTTTGGCCCCATTTGGCCCCTAATTACGTAATAGGGGAAAAAGGGGGTGGGTCGCAAAAACTAATTCTTAATTGTGTAAATGAGCTGAACATTTAAGCAAGCAACAGCTTCTCTCTACCTGCTATAGTTTTCATTTCATAGGCCAAAAACATGAAAAAACATTATTTTAGGGGCTGTAGCCCCTATAAGGGGTCATCTGACAACTTCGACCGTATGGAGTTTTTTGTAGAGCTAAATGAGCTGAACAATTAAGCAAGCAACAGCTTTTTGCTATCTGCAATAATTTTCATACTATAGGGCAAAAACATGAAAAAATGCTTTTTTTCACCTTTAAGGGGCCGTAACCCCTATAAGGGGTCTTCTGACAACTTCGACCAAATGGAGACTTTTGTAGAACTTTTGATCCTGAAGCAGTAGGGTGGCATCAGATTTCATCTATCCCTTATACTTTTTGAATTACAAGCCAAAAACAGTAGTTTGACCCCCCTGGTCTATTTTTAGCCACGGCGGCCATGTTTTTTGACGAATCAGAAATTGAAACATTACTATAGTGCAGGACACCCTAACGATCAATCATACCAAGTTTCATTGAATTCTGTTCAGTAGTTTCAGAGAAAAGATTTTGAAAAAGTTATTGTAAGAACAAACAAACAAGAGGCTCCCAGGAGCCTGAATGGCTCACCTGACATATGTGCCTGCAGTAAAGGTTATAAGGCAAAATCTATTTAACGTTGAAAGGGTCATAAGATTAATAAGGGGGTCATCTGACAATATGCAGTGTTTTTTTCCAGGATTTTGAGGGCTTTAGTCACTTTTGCAGTCGACCAAAATGTGCGACCTAATTATCCATAACCATGTTTGCTTCTGGCAGTCTGGTTGAAGCAAAAATACCAATACTTGAATTTCTATACATGTATGTGCAGGTTATAGCTATGTATATTATAATTTCAGTACCATGGACAGGACACAGATTACAACAGTTATTATCATGTTCAATAAAATATATCTAAACATTTGTTGAATTGTTTTTCCCCCTTTTAATCATACTTAATGTACTGCAGATTCTTTGCCTTGAATATTTTAGGCAAAACAAAATGATGACACCCAACACCCTTTTTTTACAAATTAAGGGAAAATATGTATTACTCATCAAGTTTAACATGCTCATAGAAAGCTATAAGCACACATAAAGTCTCTCTTTTTTCTCATTGAAGAAGCAGTTTTGTTTTTGTTTTACCATTTTCATAATGGTAATGATAAGTGACTTGTGGTCCCTAAAACGAGGAATAGACAAACAACTAAACAAAACATCCTTCATGTCCTTATTAAGGAGCTCTACAAATTTAGTTCAGTGTTAAGGTGGCTCGAGGTTATTAAACAAAACAAAACAATTTCTTAACTCAAAATCATTGGAACTCCACTACACCTCCGCTGAAATGGAGGTGCTCCTATCTAAGGAGGGTAATAAAAGGAAGAAGAATGAGATCGTAAAAATGTAAACAAAGTTCTTTTCATCATGTTCATCTGATCTCCTTTTAATGCATGAAAAAGGATGTTCTTTTTTTGATTACAGGATGTTCTTAATAAAATAGTTTCATGAAGTTAAATCTTTTCATCTATACACAAGAATTATCATTTGGTCAACATATGGTCAGAGCACGTGGGTTGACAAACAAAGCAAATATTTTTCAGCTGATATAAAAATAAACTTTCTCCTGATTGGTCAAGTATATTTCATTCATGATTGATTTCGAAATCAATCAGCGATGGTCAAGCACCTGTTATTATGACTCATTTAAACAATTAACAGTTAATTAACTGTAAAAACATATCCGGCCTCCGGGTGTTTATGCAGACAGCTTGGGTCATAAATCAATAGGGCTTCATAGTAAAATCTGTTGTCAATTTGAATTACACGAAAATGACGAAAGATTTAACTGATTATCGTAAAATAGGACGAAAATTTTCTACAATTTGAAAATTAAAGTGGCGAAATTGGTTTGAAAATTTTTCGTCAAATAAAATATCTTTTCGCCAATGACGAAAATGACGAGCGCTAGAAAAATCACTGCAATATGGTGGATCTAAAGGTGCTGATCACTTTTGTTCTCAATCAAAATCTAAAAATCTGTCACCCTTTTTAAGTTATTTGCAAAAAAATGCAGTTTAACCTAATGTTCTATTTTTAGCCACAGCGGCCATGTTTTACAACCAATCAAAAATCCCCACAACAGTTCTATACACCTAATAATAATAAACAATAATACCAAGTTTGGTTCCATTTGGACTTTAAGTGTCAGAGGAGTTAACATTTTCAATATAAGAAAATGCAGCTAAAATGCTCAATTTTGACGTTCCAAGGGCAATAACTCCTCAAAGGAAAGGTCCTACAACGTTGACCCTGTTACATATTTTGTAGATCTTGATGCCCTTAACAATATGCAATTTAAATTTCTCAAATATCTTGTATAGTTTTCAAGATATTGAGTTAAACAGGTGCAAAACTTGCAAAAAAATCCACAAAAAGGGCAATAACTCCTACATGGGTTGTTGGATTTTCTTCAAAATTTCAGAGCTGGTAGATCTTGAGGTGCTGATCACTTTTGTTCCCAATCAAAATTTTGAAATCTGTCACCGTTTTAGAGTTATTTGCAAAAAACTGCCATTTACCCCTATGTTCTATTTTTAGCCACAGCAGCCATGTTTTACGACCAATCAAAAATCCCCACATCAGTTCTATACACCTAATGCTAATAAACAACTATACAAAGTTTGGTTCCATTTGGACTTAAAGTGTCAGAGGAGTTAACGTTTTCAATGTAATGAGGAAATGCTGTTAAAATGCTAAATTTTGACGTTCTAAGGGCAATAACTCCTAAAAGGTAAGGTCCTACAACGTTGACCCTATTACATATTTTGTAGATCTTGATGTGCTTAACAATATGCAATTTAAATTTCTCAAATATCTAGTATAGTTTTCAAGATATTGAGCTAAACAGGTGCAAAATTTGCAAAAAATCCACAAAAAGGGCAATAACTCCTTTATGGGTCGTTGGATTTTCTTCAAAATTTCAGGGTAGGTAGATCTTGAGGTGCTGATCACTTTTATCCTAGCCAGAATTTTGATATCTGTAGCCGTTTTTGAGTTATTTGCAAAAAACTGCATTTTACCCCTATGTTCTATTTTTAGCCATGGCGGCCATGTTTTACGACGAATCAAAAATCCCCACATCAGTTCTAAGCACCGAATGCTAATGAACAACCATACCAAGTTTGGTTGCAATTGGACTTATAGTGTCAGAGGAGTTAACGTTTTAAAAAGTTTACGGACGACGGACGACAGACGACGGACGACGGACGCCAAGTGATGACAATAGCTCACATGACCCTTCGGGTCAGGTGAGCTAAAAAGTTACAATTTTGGCCCCTTTTGGCCCTTAATTTCCAAACGAAAAAAGGGGGGACTCCCAAAATCAATCCCATTCATCCTTTAATGGTAAGAAACATCATAGTCAAATTTCATTGCATTTGGATAACTAGAACTAAAGTTATCGTGTATACACTAAAGTTAACGGACGACAACGACAACGACGACAGCATCATACCATTATACGTCCGCAAAAATTTGCGGTCGTATAGAAACTACTCAAAATTTACATGATTTTAACACTTTTTCACAAAAATGTCTTTTTCACATAATTTGATGACGTCACTGTGATGTAATAATCAAGATTTAGTAAAAATTAATGTTATTTTACTATGCCTTGTTTATCTAAGAACTGATCTAGAATAATTCAACCTTAGTTCAATCATTTTTAAAAAATGGTAAATTTGGGGGCCAAATTTAGCACTTATCATATCTTGTCCTTTGCAAAAAATCCACAAAAAGGGCAATAACTCCTACATGGGTCGTTGGATTTTCTTCAAAATTTCAGGGTAGGTAGATCTTGAGGTGCTGATTACTTTTACCCTGCCAGAATTTTGATATCTGTAGCCATTTTTGAGTTTTTTGCAAAAAACTGCATTTTACCCCTATGTTCTATTTTTAGCCATGGCGGCCATGTTTTATGACGAATCAAAAATCCCCACATCAGTTCTAAGCACCGAATGCTAATGAACAACCATACCAAGTTTGGTTGCAATTGGACTTATGGTGTCAGAGGAGTTAACGTTTTAAAAAGTCGACGGACCATGGATGCCAAGTGATGACAATAGCTCACAAGACCCTTCGGGTCAGGTGAGTTAAAAAATGGACAGAATTCTCTTAGAAATTCAATTTTTTATTGATGTCTCCCAAAACCCAGGCCAAAATCATAAGGCATAAAGATTACAGAAAGATATTGCCAATAAGATTGTAAGTCCTTTCATCTTATAAGTCTTTAATTGAACCTAATTAACAGTATTCAATTTGCAAACATTTCATTTTAAAAAGCCAGGTTCAAAGGAGCCTCTTGTTTCTATAACAAGACTTTAGGCATTTCTAACAGTCATAGAGAGGTAACAATGCTGTAATGTCAGACCAAGAAAAATTGAAGAAAGATATTTTATGTCACATTGAAATTGCTTAAAAATCCGGAAATTTAACCCCATTCCATTTCGTTTTTCACTGTAGCAACTTCCACTTCCTTATTGATTTGTAAACAACAAAATATTGTAATGGGTATTGACAAATTTCGATTTCTGACCCTTTTGGCCCCTAATTATGTAACAGGTGAAAAAGGGGTGGGGTCGTAAAAATAAATTTTCAAATTTGGATTCGCTGCTATCTGGATTCACTACTTGACAAAAATAAACTTGCAAAAAAAAATTTTCAAAATCAAACCAGAAATAAAAAAGTTTTGATTACGGCCCCTTGTGGCCCCTAATTACAAAACATGTGAAAAGGATGGTTGCAAAAATTAATTCTCAAATTTGGATTCACTACCTGACAAGAATAAACTTGCAAAAAAAATTTCAAAATCGGACCACAAATAAAAAAGTTTCGATTTTGGCCCCATTTGGCCCCTAATTACGTAATAGGGGGGAAAAGGGGGGTCGCAAAAATTAATTCTTAATTTTGTATCTGCTATTTGACAAGAACAAACATGCCAAAAAAATTTCAAAATCGGACCACAAATAAAAAAGTTATCATTTTGGCCTCTTTTGGCTCCTCATTACACAATGGGGAAAAAGGGGGCACAAAAATTCATCAGGTTCATTCTTTTATTGTAAAAAAACATTATTGACAAATTTCACAGCAATATGCCAACTAGGACTACAGTTATGGTGGAAACAAATAAAATATTTGAATTTTTTTCCCTTTTTGGGCCCCTAATTTCGAAACAAAAAAAGGGGACCCCCAAAATCAATCCCATTCATCCTTGTATGGTAATGAACATCACTGTCAAGTTTCATAGCAATCGGATAACTAGAACTAAAGTTATTGTGGAAACAAACAAAAAAGTAGTATTTCCGGCCCTTTTTTGGCCCTTAATTTCTAAACAAAAAATGAGGGACCCCCAAAATCAATCCCATTCATCCTTTTATGGTAATGAACATCATTGTCAAGTTTCATAGCAATCAGATAATGGAAACTCTAAAAAGTTAAGAGACAACGATGACAACGACAGCATCATACCATAATACGACCACAATTTTTTTTCGGTCGTATAAAAAATTGCAATAAAAGTTTTGATAAAATCATTTTATTCAAGTCCTCAGTCAAACCCTCATGTGACCAAAACAAATATGGCAGACAACAGGAATTACTGGAAAGCAACTCCAACAATGCATGGATGTTTGGCTAAGTTTCTGACCCTATCTAGTCAAACTGTATTCTTGGGTTAGATACACAGGAAGTAGATGTGCAAAAGACCTGAAATTGAACCCTATGATAAAGGAACCACACCCAGACGCTGTATACCAAATATCAAGTAGCTGCCATTGATAGTTGCTGAGAAAACTGTTAACAAAATTTTCTCCCCACCAGCATGCCTCAACACCACTAGCCCGACATTTACCATTTCATAACACTGATTTTTCACTCTGTTAAATCCGACCAAAAATTGTATGTATATTCAATAAGATTGAATACAAATCACTTGATTTAGGGAATTTTTGTGACCAACTTGAGCCCTGTATGTCCATCATCCTTCACTTCAAAAGGTAAATTTATGGTCTGAAAATTAGCCTGATATTATAACAAAGAATTCTATTTATTAATAAAGTTTGTACATTTATAATTCAAATTTAAATCAAATAGAATTTTTTATGAATCAAGCATCAAACCTTTTTTTATAATGATCATAGGAAAATATAAGTGTAAGCCACTTATATTTGTCATTTTCAAGATGTCTTCCAAAGTTTTTAAATGGAAGCAGAAATCCTGTTTTGCCACATTTAGTACCGGTAATATGAATACCACAAACATTATATATATAACTTACCTTTCTTTGTATTCTCCTCTCCTTCATCTTAAATAAAAAATCAAATTCTTAAATCTTTCAAATCATTATATAACCTGGTAATCTTTTCTAGACAATATTAGAACTCTTGTGATTTACTTAAAACAAAAATGCAGTCTAAAACTTTACTTACTGCTTCAAACAAGCTTCAACACATTAAATTCAGATATTTGCTTTGGTTAAGAAATCTAGTAAATGGGGAAAAAGAAGCAAAAAGAAGAAACCAATGGGCAGTAGAATGTCGCGAGACAAAAAAATGTAAAACAAAATTTGACATAAGAGACAACAACATAAACACAACAAACTCAAACTGTAATCATTGAAAAGTAAGTGTGCACCATATAAGGGATAATCAGGTTTGTTTGTTAAAACAGGCCTGTCCATCAAATAAAAAGTTATATGCAATCTAAATATTATTTTCATTTCATTTATATGCAAACATTCAATTATATAATAGTTGATTTATATATCAATTCACAATTTTTACCTCAGTCATCTTCATTCATTTTTCAAAATTGCAAGAATGATATTTCAATCTCAAGTAAAACCACACTAAGTAATATATGATCATTTCATGAACCGCTTAGATCAAGTATGTCATGTTCTGCATTCAAACGCCCTTTGTTGTTTTACAAATTTTTTCATCCATTTCATCCTTAAATTCAAATTTCACTTTTTATTCCAGATTTTAGTGGAGTTAAGGATTTAAGGAGAACTCACAAGGTTCTCCCCAAGGTCACAAGGTAATTTTCACTAATGCTTAAGGACATTTTTATGAATCTATTAAGTTTAAATAGCCCATTTTAACATTGCATCAGAGGTCAAACTTTAAGGCCTTCATGTCGAAAGTTGTTTTTAACAGCTTGGGAGCACTTCATTTTAACACCTTGCCTGATTTCTACACATACATGTCGAACCAAATTTATGATGACAGAATTGAACAGATATTTTGAAGTAAATAATGCACAAATTAATAATATATGTCTGACGTCATATGAAGCAGGTTACCATATACTAGCGACCTACAAGTAATAGTTGAGAAGTAAGTAAGAAAGTGTGACAGAACTACCATACTTTACTCCAGTTTTAATCAAGGCAAAGATTAAAAACACACTACTCTAATTACTCTTACACACAACAATTTTCACAACATAGACCATATCACTTACTGTTCTTTTTCTTCTCTCTTTGCTTTTCTGAAATAAAATAATCAATATTTATATTTAAAAAAAAAACTCTAGCAATATCTAGGGAAAAATCTAGATTTTGCTGTTAACTGTGTCTGAGCCTAATGAGTGATATTGCTCACCAGCAAAGTTCATAAAAGACTCATCCACAGGCCATTGCTTCTCAAACTTGAATACTGACAGACAGGGTCTGTTGGCAAGAATCCATGTTTTTTTTAAATATTTAATAGATTTAAATAAAATTAACATAAAGATACTAAAATATTGCATATATATTAGATCTGTACCTATCATAGTTTTTGAGTTTTAGCATTAACCCTTTTTATTTCTATTATACTATAATATGCACACAAGTATCTACATATGCCACATACTAACTGCATAAAATTTATATATCTATTAAAATAGAATTTGAGTTTTAATGCTTATTTAAAATCTATAACTGATGGACAGACATCAAATATATAAATTGACATATACTGAGCAAATACCTTCTTCTTCTGACTTTTCTCTTATCTATAACTTTTTTTTTTAGAAATACATTAGCTTTAATGTCCTTTGACTTAAATTCATATTTTTCTACTTGCAAATTTGATATTAATATTACTTACTATTCTTTCTTCTATCTAAAAAGAATGAAAATAAAATAAGGTGATTATTATTGGATAGGAATATAATTTAAAAGAAAAAAATATAACATTCTAGTAAAAAATATGTGTCTCAGAAAATAAACAAAAATCTTTGAATATATGAAAACATACACTTGTGATGTAAAAATATAAAAGTACTTAGGCTTTTAATCTATATCCTATTCTATCACATGCTTTGTTAGCCCTAGACTTGTCCTATCCTACTATTTGATGCCTTGGACACTATTGGACAACACAGGAAGTAAACACTATCCCTTGTATGAACACAAGAAGCAAACAATATCCCCATGTATGAACAGAAGAAACAAACAATATCCCCTGTATGAACAGAAGAAACAAACAATATCCCCAGCATGAACAAAAGAAACAAACAATATTTCCTGTGTGAACACAAGAAGCAAACAATATCCCCTGTATGAACACAAGAAACAAACACTATCCCCTGTATGAACACAAGAAACAAACACTATCCACTGTATGAACACAAGAAACAAACACTATCCCCTGTATGAACACAAGAAACAAACACTATCCCTTGTATGAACACAAGAAACAAACACTATCCCTTGTATGAACACAAGAAACAAACACTATCCCTTGTATGAACACAAGAAACAAACAATATCCCCTGTATGAACACAAGAAACAAACACTATCCACTGTATGAACACAATAAACAAACACTATCCCCTGAATGAACACAAAAAACAAACACTATCCACTGTATGAACACAAGAAACAAACACTATCCACTGTATGAACACAAGAAACAAACAATATCCCCTGTATGAACACAAGAAACAAACACTATCCCTTGTATGAACACAAGAAACAAACAATATCCCCTGTATGAACACAAGAAACAAACACTATCCACTGTATGAACACAATAAACAAACACTATCCCCTGAATGAACACAAGAAACAAACACTATCCACTGTATGAACACAAGAAACAAACACTATCCCTTGTATGAACACAAGAAACAAACACTATCCCTTGTATGAACACAAGAAACAAACAATATCCCCTGTATGAACACAAGAAACAAACAATATCCCCTGTATGAACACAAGAAACAAACACTATCCACTGTATGAACACAAGAAACAAACACTATCCCTTGTATGAACACAAGAAACAAACAATATCCCCTGTATGAACACAAGAAACAAACACTATCCACTGTATGAACACAAGAAACAAACAATATCCACTGTATGAACACAATAAACAAACACTATCCCCTGAATGAACAAAAGAAACAAACACTATCCCTTGTATGAACACAAGAAACAAACAATATCCCCTGTATGAACACAAGAAACAAACACTATCCACTGTATGAACACAATAAACAAACACTATCCCCTGAATGAACACAAGAAACAAACAATATCCACTGTATAAACACAAGAAACAAACACTATCCACTGTATGAACACAATAAACAAACACTATCCCCTGAATGAACACAAGAAACAAACAATATCCACTGTATGAACACAAGAAGCAAACACTATCCTCTGTATGAACACAAGAAACAAACAATATCCCCTGAATGAACACAAGAAACAAACAATATCCCCTGAATGAACACAAGAAACAAACAATATCCCCTGTATGAACACAAGAAACAAACAATATCCCTTGTATGAACACAAGAAACAAACAGTATCCACTGTATGAACACAAGAAACAAACACTATCCACTGTAAGAACACAAGAAACAAACAATATCCCCTGTATGAACACAAACACAAACAATATCCCCTGTATGAACACAAGAAACAAACAATATCCCCTGTATAAACACAAGAAACAAACACTATCCCAAGTATGAACACAAGAAACAAACAATATATCCTCTGTATGAACACAAGTAACAAACACCATCCCCTGTATGAACACAAGTAACAAACACTATCCCCTGTATGAACACAAGAAACAAACACTATCCCCTGTATAAACACAAGAAACAAACAATATCCCCTGAATGAACACAAGAAACAAACAATATCCCCTGTATGAACATAAGAAACAAACAATATCCCCTGTATGAACACAAGAAACAAACACTATCCCCTGTATGAACACAAGAAACAAACACTATCCCCTGTATAAACACAAGAAACAAACAATATCCCCTGAATGAACACAAGAAACAAACAATATCCCCTGTATGAACACAAAAAACAAACAATATCCCCTGTATGAACACAAGAAACAAACACTATCCCCTGTATGAACACAATAAACAAACAATATCCCCTGTATGAACACAAAAAACAAACACTATACCTTGTATGAACACAAGAAACAAACAATATCCCCTGTATGAACACAAGAAACAAACACTATCCCCTGTATGAACACAATAAACAAACAATATCCCCTGTATGAACACAAAAAACAAACACTATACCTTGTATGAACACAAGAAACAAACAATATCCCCTGTATGAACACAAGAAACAAACACTATCCCCTGTATGAACACAAGAAACAAACACTATCCACTGTATGAACAAGAAACAAACAATATCCCCTGTTGGAACACAAGAAACAAACACTATCCCTTGTATGAACACAAGAAACAAACAATATCCCCTGTATGAACACAAGAAACAAACACTATCCCTTGTATGAACACAAGAAAACAAACACTGTCCCTTGTATGAACACAAGAAACAAACACTATCCCCTGTATGAACACAAGAAACAAACACTATCCACTGTATGAACACAAGAAACAAACAATATCCCCTGTATGAACACAAGAAACAAACAATATCCCTTGTAAGAACACAAGAAACAAACAATATCCCTTGTATGAACACAAAAAAACAAACACTATCCCTTGTATGAACACAAGAAACAAACAATATCCCCTGTATGAACACAAGAAACAAACAATATCCCCTGTATGAACACAAGAAACAAACACTATCCACTGTATGAACACAAGAAACAAACACTATCCCTTGTATGAACACAAGAAACAAACACTATCCCCTGTATGAACACAAGAAACAAACACTATCCCTTGTATGAACACAAGAAAACAAACACTGTCCCTTGTATGAACACAAGAAACAAACACTATCCCCTGTATGAACACAAGAAACAAACAATATCCCCTGTATGAACACAAGAAACAAACACTATCCCCTGTATGAACAGAAGAAACAAACACTATCCACTGTATGAACACAAGAAACAAACAATATCCCCTGTATGAACACAAGAAACAAACAATATCCCCTGTATGAACACAAGAAACAAACAATATCCCCTGTATGAACACAAGAAACAAACACTATCCCTTGTATAAACACAAGAAAAAACACTATCCCAAGTATAAATACAAGAAACAAACAATATCCCCTGCATGAACACAACAAACAATATCCCCTGCATGAACACAAGAAACAAACAATATCCACTGTATGAACACAAGAAACAAACACTATCCCTTGTATAAACACAAGAAAAAACACTATCCCAAGTATAAATACAAGAAACAAACAATATCCCCTGCATGAACACAACAAACAATATCCCCTGCATGAACACAAGAAACAAACAATATCCCCTGTATGAACACAAGAAACAAACACTATCCACTGTATGAACACAAGAAACAAACAATATCCACTGTATGAACACAATAAACAAACACTATCCCCTGAATGAACAAAAGAAACAAACACTATCCCTTGTATGAACACAAGAAACAAACAATATCCCCTGTATGAACACAAGAAACAAACACTATCCACTGTATGAACACAATAAACAAACACTATCCCCTGAATGAACACAAGAAACAAACAATATCCACTGTATAAACACAAGAAACAAACACTATCCACTGTATGAACACAATAAACAAACACTATCCCCTGAATGAACACAAGAAACAAACAATATCCACTGTATGAACACAAGAAGCAAACACTATCCTCTGTATGAACACAAGAAACAAACAATATCCCCTGAATGAACACAAGAAACAAACAATATCCCCTGAATGAACACAAGAAACAAACAATATCCCCTGTATGAACACAAGAAACAAACAATATCCCTTGTATGAACACAAGAAACAAACAGTATCCACTGTATGAACACAAGAAACAAACACTATCCACTGTAAGAACACAAGAAACAAACAATATCCCCTGTATGAACACAAACACAAACAATATCCCCTGTATGAACACAAGAAACAAACAATATCCCCTGTATAAACACAAGAAACAAACACTATCCCAAGTATGAACACAAGAAACAAACAATATATCCTCTGTATGAACACAAGTAACAAACACCATCCCCTGTATGAACACAAGTAACAAACACTATCCCCTGTATGAACACAAGAAACAAACACTATCCCCTGTATAAACACAAGAAACAAACAATATCCCCTGAATGAACACAAGAAACAAACAATATCCCCTGTATGAACATAAGAAACAAACAATATCCCCTGTATGAACACAAGAAACAAACACTATCCCCTGTATGAACACAAGAAACAAACACTATCCCCTGTATAAACACAAGAAACAAACAATATCCCCTGAATGAACACAAGAAACAAACAATATCCCCTGTATGAACACAAAAAACAAACAATATCCCCTGTATGAACACAAGAAACAAACACTATCCCCTGTATGAACACAATAAACAAACAATATCCCCTGTATGAACACAAAAAACAAACACTATACCTTGTATGAACACAAGAAACAAACAATATCCCCTGTATGAACACAAGAAACAAACACTATCCCCTGTATGAACACAATAAACAAACAATATCCCCTGTATGAACACAAAAAACAAACACTATACCTTGTATGAACACAAGAAACAAACAATATCCCCTGTATGAACACAAGAAACAAACACTATCCCCTGTATGAACACAAGAAACAAACACTATCCACTGTATGAACAAGAAACAAACAATATCCCCTGTTGGAACACAAGAAACAAACACTATCCCTTGTATGAACACAAGAAACAAACAATATCCCCTGTATGAACACAAGAAACAAACACTATCCCTTGTATGAACACAAGAAAACAAACACTGTCCCTTGTATGAACACAAGAAACAAACACTATCCCCTGTATGAACACAAGAAACAAACACTATCCACTGTATGAACACAAGAAACAAACAATATCCCCTGTATGAACACAAGAAACAAACAATATCCCTTGTAAGAACACAAGAAACAAACAATATCCCTTGTATGAACACAAAAAAACAAACACTATCCCTTGTATGAACACAAGAAACAAACAATATCCCCTGTATGAACACAAGAAACAAACAATATCCCCTGTATGAACACAAGAAACAAACACTATCCACTGTATGAACACAAGAAACAAACACTATCCCTTGTATGAACACAAGAAACAAACACTATCCCCTGTATGAACACAAGAAACAAACACTATCCCTTGTATGAACACAAGAAAACAAACACTGTCCCTTGTATGAACACAAGAAACAAACACTATCCCCTGTATGAACACAAGAAACAAACAATATCCCCTGTATGAACACAAGAAACAAACACTATCCCCTGTATGAACAGAAGAAACAAACACTATCCACTGTATGAACACAAGAAACAAACAATATCCCCTGTATGAACACAAGAAACAAACAATATCCCCTGTATGAACACAAGAAACAAACAATATCCCCTGTATGAACACAAGAAACAAACACTATCCCTTGTATAAACACAAGAAAAAACACTATCCCAAGTATAAATACAAGAAACAAACAATATCCCCTGCATGAACACAACAAACAATATCCCCTGCATGAACACAAGAAACAAACAATATCCACTGTATGAACACAAGACACAGACACTATCTCCTGTATGAACACAAGAAACAAACAATATCCCCTGTATGAACACAAGAAACAAACAATATCCCCTGTATGAACACAAGAAACAAACAATATCCCCTGTATGAACACAAGAAACAAACAATATCCCCTGAATGAACACAAGAAACAAACACTATCCACTGTATGAACACAAGAAACAAACACTATCCACTGTATGAACACAAGAAACAAACACTATCCACTGTATGAACACAAGAAACAAACACTATCCACTGTATGAACACAAGAAACAAACACTATCCACTGTATGAACACAAGAAACAAACACTATCCCCTGTATGAACACAAGAAACAAACACTATCCCCTGTATGAACACAAGAAACAAACACTATCCCCTGTATGAACACAAGAAACAAACACTATCCCCTGTATGAACACAAGAAACAAACAATATCCCCTGTATGAACACAAGACACAGACACTATCCCCTGTATGAACACAAGAAACAAACAATATCCCCTGTATGAACACAAAAAACAAACAATATCCCCTGAATGAACACAAGAAACAAACACTATCCACTGTATGAACACAAGAAACAAACACTATCCACTGTATGAACACAAGAAACAAACACTATCCACTGTATGAACACAAGAAACAAACACTATCCACTGTATGAACACAAGAAACAAACACTATCCACTGTATGAACACAAGAAACAAACACTATCCCCTGTATGAACACAAGAAACAAACAAAATCCCCTGTATGAACACAAGAAACAAACACTATCCACTGTATGAACACAAGAAACAAACAATATCCCCTGTATGAACACAAGAAACAAACACTATCCCCTGTATAAACACAAGAAACAAACAATATCCCCTGTTGGAACACAAGAAACAAACAATATCCCCTGTATGAACACAAGAAACAAACACTATCCACTGTATGAACACAAGAAACAAACACTATCCCTTGTATAAACACAAGAAACAAACACTATCCCAAGTATGAACACAAGAAACAAACACTATCCCAAGTATGAACACAAGAAACAAACAATATCCCCTGTATGAACACAAGTAACAAACACTATCCCCTGTATAAACACAAGAAACAAACACTATCCCAAGTATGAACACAAGAAACAAACAATATCCCCTGTATGAACACAAGAAACAAACAATATCCCCTGTATGAACACAAGTAACAAACACTATCCCCTGTATAAACACAAGAAACAAACACTATCCCAAGTATGAACACAAGAAACAAACACTATCCCAAGTATGAACACAAGAAACAAACAATATCCCCTGTATGAACACAAGAAACAAACAATATCCCCTGTATGAACACAAGTAACAAACACTATCCCCTGTATGAACACAAGAAACAAACAATATCCCCTGTATGAACACAAGAAACAAACACTATCCCTTGTATAAACACAAGAAACAAACACTATCCCAAGTATGAACACAAGAAACAAACAATATCCCCTGTATGAACACAAGTAATAAACACTATCCCCTGTATAAACACAAGAAACAAACACTATCCCAAGTATGAACACAAGAAACAAACAATATCCCCTGTATGAACACAAGAAACAAACAATATCCCCTGTATGAACACAAGTAACAAACACTATCCCCTGTATGAACACAAGAAACAAACACTATCCCCTGTATGAACACAAGAAACAAACACTATCCACTGTATGAACACAAGAAACAAACAATATCCCCTGTATGAACACAAGAAACAAACAATATCCTTTGTATGAACACAAGAAACAAACACTATCCCTTGTATGAACACAAGAAACAAACAATATCCCCTGTATGAACACAAGAAACAAACAATATCCCCTGTATGAACACAAGAAACAAACACTATCCCCTGTATGAACACAAGAAACAAACACTATCCACTGTATGAACACAAGAAACAAACACTATCCCTTGTATGAACACAAGAAACAAACAATATCCCCTGTATGAACACAAGAAACAAACACTATCCCTTGTATGAACACAAGAAACAAACACTATCCCCTGTATGAACACAAGAAACAAACAATATCCCCTGTATGAACACAAGAAACAAACACTATCCCTTGTATAAACACAAGAAACAAACACTATCCAAAGTATGAACACAAGAAACAAACAATATCCCCTGTATGAACACAAGAAACAAACAATATCCCCTGTATGAACACAAGAAACAAACAATATCCCTTGTAAGAACACAAGAAACAAACAATATCCCTTGTATGAACACAAAAAAACAAACACTATCCCTTGTATGAACACAAGAAACAAACAATATCCCCTGTATGAACACAAGAAACAAACAATATCCCCTGTATGAACACAAGAAACAAACACTATCCACTGTATGAACACAAGAAACAAACACTATCCCTTGTATGAACACAAGAAACAAACAATATCCCCTGTATGAACACAAGAAACAAACACTATCCCTTGTATGAACACAAGAAAACAAACACTGTCCCTTGTATGAACACAAGAAACAAACACTATCCCCTGTATGAACACAAGAAACAAACACTATCCACTGTATGAACACAAGAAACAAACAATATCCCCTGTATGAACACAAGAAACAAACAATATCCCTTGTAAGAACACAAGAAACAAACAATATCCCTTGTATGAACACAAGAAACAAACACTATCCCAAGTATGAACACAAGAAACAAACAATATCCCCTGTATGAACACAAGTAATAAACACTATCCCCTGTATAAACACAAGAAACAAACACTATCCCAAGTATGAACACAAGAAACAAACAATATCCCCTGTATGAACACAAGAAACAAACAATATCCCCTGTATGAACACAAGTAACAAACACTATCCCCTGTATGAACACAAGAAACAAACACTATCCCCTGTATGAACACAAGAAACAAACACTATCCACTGTATGAACACAAGAAACAAACAATATCCCCTGTATGAACACAAGAAACAAACAATATCCTTTGTATGAACACAAGAAACAAACACTATCCCCTGTATGAACACAAGAAACAAACAATATCCCCTGTATGAACACAAGAAACAAACAATATCCCCTGTATGAACACAAGAAACAAACACTATCCCCTGTATGAACACAAGAAACAAACACTATCCACTGTATGAACACAAGAAACAAACACTATCCCTTGTATGAACACAAGAAACAAACAATATCCCCTGTATGAACACAAGAAACAAACACTATCCCTTGTATGAACACAAGAAACAAACACTATCCCCTGTATGAACACAAGAAACAAACAATATCCCCTGTATGAACACAAGAAACAAACACTATCCCTTGTATAAACACAAGAAACAAACACTATCCAAAGTATGAACACAAGAAACAAACAATATCCCCTGTATGAACACAAGAAACAAACAATATCCCCTGTATGAACACAAGAAACAAACAATATCCCTTGTAAGAACACAAGAAACAAACAATATCCCTTGTATGAACACAAAAAAACAAACACTATCCCTTGTATGAACACAAGAAACAAACACTATCCCCTGTATGAACACAAGAAACAAACAATATCCCCTGTATGAACACAAGAAACAAACACTATCCACTGTATGAACACAAGAAACAAACACTATCCCTTGTATGAACACAAGAAACAAACAATATCCCCTGTATGAACACAAGAAACAAACACTATCCCTTGTATGAACACAAGAAAACAAACACTGTCCCTTGTATGAACACAAGAAACAAACACTATCCCCTGTATGAACACAAGAAACAAACACTATCCACTGTATGAACACAAGAAACAAACAATATCCCCTGTATGAACACAAGAAACAAACAATATCCCTTGTAAGAACACAAGAAACAAACAATATCCCTTGTATGAACACAAAAAAACAAACACTATCCCTTGTATGAACACAAGAAACAAACAATATCCCCTGTATGAACACAAGAAACAAACAATATCCCCTGTATGAACACAAGAAACAAACACTATCCACTGTATGAACACAAGAAACAAACACTATCCCTTGTATGAACACAAGAAACAAACACTATCCCCTGTATGAACACAAGAAACAAACACTATCCCTTGTATGAACACAAGAAAACAAACACTGTCCCTTGTATGAACACAAGAAACAAACACTATCCCCTGTATGAACACAAGAAACAAACAATATCCCCTGTATGAACACAAGAAACAAACACTATCCCCTGTATGAACAGAAGAAACAAACACTATCCACTGTATGAACACAAGAAACAAACAATATCCCCTGTATGAACACAAGAAACAAACAATATCCCCTGTATGAACACAAGAAACAAACAATATCCCCTGTATGAACACAAGAAACAAACACTATCCCTTGTATAAACACAAGAAAAAACACTATCCCAAGTATAAATACAAGAAACAAACAATATCCCCTGCATGAACACAACAAACAATATCCCCTGCATGAACACAAGAAACAAACAATATCCACTGTATGAACACAAGACACAGACACTATCTCCTGTATGAACACAAGAAACAAACAATATCCCCTGTATGAACACAAGAAACAAACAATATCTCCTGTATGAACACAAGAAACAAACAATATCCCCTGTATGAACACAAGAAACAAACAATATCCCCTGAATGAACACAAGAAACAAACACTATCCACTGTATGAACACAAGAAACAAACACTATCCACTGTATGAACACAAGAAACAAACACTATCCACTGTATGAACACAAGAAACAAACACTATCCACTGTATGAACACAAGAAACAAACACTATCCACTGTATGAACACAAGAAACAAACACTATCCCCTGTATGAACACAAGAAACAAACACTATCCCCTGTATGAACACAAGAAACAAACACTATCCCCTGTATGAACACAAGAAACAAACACTATCCCCTGTATGAACACAAGAAACAAACAATATCCCCTGTATGAACACAAGACACAGACACTATCCCCTGTATGAACACAAGAAACAAACAATATCCCCTGTATGAACACAAAAAACAAACAATATCCCCTGAATGAACACAAGAAACAAACACTATCCACTGTATGAACACAAGAAACAAACACTATCCACTGTATGAACACAAGAAACAAACACTATCCACTGTATGAACACAAGAAACAAACACTATCCACTGTATGAACACAAGAAACAAACACTATCCACTGTATGAACACAAGAAACAAACACTATCCCCTGTATGAACACAAGAAACAAACAAAATCCCCTGTATGAACACAAGAAACAAACACTATCCACTGTATGAACACAAGAAACAAACAATATCCCCTGTATGAACACAAGAAACAAACACTATAAACAATATCCCCTGTATGAACACAAGAAACAAACACTATCCCCTGTATAAACACAAGAAACAAACACTATCCCTTGTATAAACACAAGAAACAAACACTATCCCAAGTATAAACACAAGAAACAAACAATATCCCTTGTATGTACACAAGAAGCAAACACTATCCCTTGTATGAACACAAGAAACAAACAATATCCACTGTATGAACACAAGACACAGACACTATCCCCTGTATGAACACAAGAAACAAACAATATCCCCTGTATGAACACAAGAAACAAACAATATCCCCTGTATGAACACAAGAAACAAACAATATCCCCTGTATGAACACAAGAAACAAACAATATCCCCTGTATGAACACAAAAAACAAACACTATCCACTGTATGAACACAATAAACAAACACTATCCCCTGAATGAACACAAGAAACAAACAATATCCCCTGTATGAACACAAGAAACAAACACTATCCCCTGTATGAACACAAGAAACAAACACTATTCACTGTATGAATACAAGAAACAAACACTACCTCTGTATGGACACAAGAAACAAACAATATCCCTTGTATGAACACAAGAAACAAACAATATCCCTTGTATGAACACAAGAAACAAACACTATCCACTGTATGAACACAAGAAACAAACACTATCCACTGTATGAACACAAGAAACAAACACTATCCCCTGTATGAACACAAGAAACAAACAATATCCCCTGTATGAACACAAGAAACAAACAATATCCCCTGTATGAACACAAGAAACAAACAATATCCCCTGTATGAACACAAGAAACAATCAATATCCCCTGTATGAACACAAGAAACAAACAATATCCCCTGTATGAACAAAAGAAACAAACACTATCCCTTGTATAAACACAAGAAACAAACACTATCCCCTGTATAAACACAAGAAACAAACATTATCCCTTGTATGAACACAAGAAACAAACAATATACCCTGTATGAACACAAGAAACAAACAATATCCCTTGTAAGAACACAAGAAACAAACAATATCCCTTGTATGAACACAAGAAACAAACACTATCCCAAGTATGAACACAAGAAACAAACAATATCCCCTGTATGAACACAAGTAATAAACACTATCCCCTGTATAAACACAAGAAACAAACACTATCCCAAGTATGAACACAAGAAACAAACAATATCCCCTGTATGAACACAAGAAACAAACAATATCCCCTGTATGAACACAAGTAACAAACACTATCCCCTGTATGAACACAAGAAACAAACACTATCCCCTGTATGAACACAAGAAACAAACACTATCCACTGTATGAACACAAGAAACAAACAATATCCCCTGTATGAACACAAGAAACAAACAATATCCTTTGTATGAACACAAGAAACAAACACTATCCCTTGTATGAACACAAGAAACAAACAATATCCCCTGTATGAACACAAGAAACAAACAATATCCCCTGTATGAACACAAGAAACAAACACTATCCCCTGTATGAACACAAGAAACAAACACTATCCACTGTATGAACACAAGAAACAAACACTATCAACAAACACTATCCCCTGTATGAACACAAGAAACAAACAATATCCCCTGTATGAACACAAGAAACAAACACTATCCCTTGTATAAACACAAGAAACAAACACTATCCAAAGTATGAACACAAGAAACAAACAATATCCCCTGTATGAACACAAGAAACAAACAATATCCCCTGTATGAACACAAGAAACAAACAATATCCCTTGTAAGAACACAAGAAACAAACAATATCCCTTGTATGAACACAAAAAAACAAACACTATCCCTTGTATGAACACAAGAAACAAACAATATCCCCTGTATGAACACAAGAAACAAACAATATCCCCTGTATGAACACAAGAAACAAACACTATCCACTGTATGAACACAAGAAACAAACACTATCCCCTGTAGGAACACAAGAAACAAACAATATCCCCTGTATGAACACAAGAAACAAACACTATCCCCGGTATGAACACAAGAAACAAACACTATCCACTGTATGAACACAAGAAACAAACACTATCCACTGTATGAACACAAGAAACAAACAATATCCACTGTATGAACACAAGACACAGACACTATCCCCTGTATGAACACAAGAAACAAACAATATCCCCTGTATGAACACAATAAACAAACAATATCCCCTGCATGAACACAAGAAACAAACAATATCCCCTGTATGAACACAAGAAAAAAACACTATCCCCTGTATGAACACAAGAAACAAACACTATCCACTGTATGAACACAAGAAACAAACACTATCCACTGTATGAACACAAGAAAAAAACACTATCCCTTGTATGAACACAAGAAACAAACAATATCCACTGTATGAACACAAGAAACAAACACTAACCCTGTATGAACACAAGAAACAAACAATGAACACAAGAAACAAACAATATCCCCTGTATTAACACAAGAAACAAACAATATACCCTGTATGAACACAAGAAACAAATAATATCCCCTGTATGAACACAAGAAACAAACAATATCCCCTGTATGAACACAAGAAACAAACAATATACCCAGTATGAACACAAGAAACAAACAATATCCCCTGTATGAACACAAGAAACAAACAATATCCCCTGTATGAACACAAGAAACAAATAATATCCCCTGTATGAACACAATAAACAAACAATATCCCCAGTATGAACACATGAAACAAACAATGAACACAAGAAACAAACAATATCCCCTGTATGAACACAAGAAACAAACAATATACCCTGTATGAACACAAGAAACAAATAATATCCCCTGTATGAACACAAGAAACAAACAATATCCCCTGTATGAACACAAGAAACAAACAATATACCCTGTATGAACACAAGAAACAAACAATATCCCCTGTATGAACACAAGAAACAAACACTATCCCCTGTATGAACACAAGAAACAAACACTATCCACTGTATGAACACAAAAAACAAACACTATCCCCTGTATGAACACAAGAAACAAACAATATCCCCTGTATGAACACAAGAAACAAACAATATCCCCTGTATGAACACAAGAAACAAACAATATCCCTTGTATGTACACAAGAAGCAAACACTATCCCTTGTATGAACACAAGAAACAAACAATATCCACTGTATGAACACAAGACACAGACACAATCCCCTGTATGAACACAAGAAACAAACAATATCCCCTGTATGAACACAAGAAACAAACAATATCCCCTGTATGAACACAAGAAACAAACAATATCCCCTGTATGAACACAAGAAACAAACAATATCCCCTGTATGAACACAAGAAACAAACACTATCCACTGTATGAACACAAGAAACAAACACTATCCACTGTATGAACACAAGAAACAAACACTATCCACTGTATGAACACAAGAAACAAACACTATCCACTGTATGAACACAAGAAACAAACACTATCCCTTGTATGAACACAAGAAACAAACAATATCCCCTGTATGAACACAAGAAACAAACACTATCCCTTGTATGAACACAAGAAACAAGCACTATCCCCTGTATGAACACAAGAAACAAACAATATCCCCTGTATGAACACAAGAAACAAACAATATCCCCTGAATGAACACAAGAAACAAACAATGAACACAAGAACAAACAATATCCCCTGTATGAACACAAAAAACAAACAATATCCCCTGTATGAACACAAGAAACAAACAATATCCCCTGTATGAACACAAGAAACAAACACTATCCACTGTATGAACACAATAAACAAACACTATCCCCTGAATGAACACAAGAAACAAACACTATCCACTGTATGAACACAAGAAACAAACACTATCCCTTGTATGAACACAAGAAACAAACACTATCCCTTGTATGAACACAAGAAACAAACAATATCCCCTGTATGAACACAAGAAACAAACAATATTCCCTGTATGAACACAAGAAACAAACACTATCCACTGTATGAACACAAGAAACAAACACTATCCCTTGTATGAACACAAGAAACAAACACTATCCCCTGTATGAACACAAGAAACAAACACTATCCACTGTATGAACACAAGAAACAAACAATATCCACTGTATGAACACAATAAACAAACACTATCCCCTGAATGAACGAAAGAAACAAACACTATCCCTTGTATGAACACAAGAAACAAACAATATCCCCTGTATGAACACAAGAAACAAACACTATCCACTGTATGAACACAATAAACAAACACTATCCCCTGAATGAACACAAGAAACAAACAATATCCACTGTATAAACACAAGAAACAAACACTATCCACTGTATGAACACAATAAACAAACACTATCCCCTGAATGAACACAAGAAACAAACAATATCCACTGTATGAACACAAGAAGCAAACACTATCCTCTGTATGAACACAAGAAACAAACAATATCCCCTGAATGAACACAAGAAACAAACAATATCCCCTGAATGAACACAAGAAACAAACAATATCCCCTGTATGAACACAAGAAACAAACAATATCCCTTGTATGAACACAAGAAACAAACAGTATCCACTGTATGAACACAAGAAACAAACACTATCCACTGTAAGAACACAAGAAATAAACAATATCCCCTGTATGAACACAAACACAAACAATATCCCCTGTATGAACACAAGAAACAAACAATATCCCCTGTATGAACACAAGAAACAAACACTATCCCAAGTATGAACACAAGAAACAAACAATATATCCTCTGTATGAACAAAAGTAACAAACACCATCCCCTGTATGAACACAAGTAACAAACACTATCCCCTGTATGAACACAAGAAACAAACACTATCCCCTGTATAAACACAAGAAACAAACAATATCCCCTGAATGAACACAAGAAACAAACAATATCCCCTGTATGAACACAAGAAACAAACAATATCCCCTGTATGAACACAAGAAACAAACACTATCCCCTGTATGAACACAAGAAACAAACACTATCCCCTGTATAAACACAAGAAACAAACAATATCCCCTGAATGAACACAAGAAACAAACAATATCCCCTGTATGAACACAAGAAACAAACAATATCCCCTGTATGAACACAAGAAACAAACACTATCCCCTGTATGAACACAATAAACAAACAATATCCCCTGTATGAACACAAAAAACAAACACTATACCTTGTATGAACACAAGAAACAAACAATATCCCCTGTATGAACACAAGAAACAAACAATATCCCCTGTATGAACACAAGAAACAAACACTATCCACTGTATGAACACAAGAAACAAACACTATCCCTTGTATGAACACAAGAAACAAACACTGTCCCTTGTATGAACACAAGAAACAAACACTATCCCCTGTATGAACACAAGAAACAAACACTATCCCCTGTATGAACACAAGAAACAAACACTATCCCCTGTATGAACACAAGAAACAAACAATATCCCCTGTATGAACACAAGAAACAAACAATATCCCCTGTATGAACACAAGAAACAATCAATATCCCCTGTATGAACACAAGAAACAAACAATATCCCCTGTATGAACAAAAGAAACAAACACTATCCCTTGTATAAACACAAGAAACAAACACTATCCCAAGTATGAACACAAGAAACAAACAATATCCCCTGTATGAACACAAGTAACAAACACTATCCCCTGTATAAACACAAGAAACAAACATTATCCCTTGTATGAACACAAGAAACAAACAATATACCCTGTATGAACACAAGAAACAAACAATATCCCCTGTATGAACACAAGAAACAAACACTATCCACTGTATGAACACAAGAAACAAACACTATCCCTTGTATGAACACAAGAAACAAACACTATCCCTTGTATGAACACAAGAAACAAACACTGTCCCTTGTATGAACACAAGAAACAAACACTATCCCCTGTATGAACACAAGAAACAAACAATATCCCCTGTATGAACACAAGAAACAAACACTATCCACTGTATGAACACAAGAAACAAACAATATCCCCTGTATAAACACAAGAAACAAACAATATCCCCTGTAGGAACACAAGAAACAAACAATATCCCCTGTATGAACAGAAGAAACAAACAATATCCCCTGTATGAACACAAGAAACAAACACTATCCCTTGTATAAACACAAGAAACAAACACTATCCCAAGTATGAACACAAGAAACAAACACTATCCCAAGTATGAACACAAGAAACAAACAATATCCCCTGTATGAACACAAGTAACAAACACTATCCCCTGTATAAACACAAGAAACAAACACTATCCCAAGTATGAACACAAGAAACAAACAATATCCCCTGTATGAACACAAGAAACAAACAATATCCCCTGTATGAACACAAGTAACAAACACTATCCCCTGTATAAACACAAGAAACAAACACTATCCCAAGTATGAACACAAGAAACAAACAATATCCCCTGTATGAACACAAGAAACAAACAATATCCCCTGTATGAACAAAAGTAACAAACACTATCCCCTGTATGAACACAAGAAACAAACAATATCCCCTGTATGAACACAAGAAACAAACACTATCCCTTGTATAAACACAAGAAACAAACACTATCCCAAGTATGAACACAAGAAACAAACAATATCCCCTGTATGAACACAAGTAATAAACACTATCCCCTGTATAAACACAAGAAACAAACACTATCCCAAGTATGAACACAAGAAACAAACAATATCCCCTGTATGAACACAATAAACAAACAATATCCCCTGTATGAACACAAGTAACAAACACTATCCCCTGTATGAACACAAGAAACAAACACTATCCCCTGTATGAACACAAGAAACTAACACTATCCACTGTATGAACACAAGAAACAAACAATATCCCCTGTATGAACACAAGAAACAAACAATATCCCTTGTATGAACACAAGAAACAAACACTATCCACTGTATGAACACAAGAAACAAACACTATCCACTGTATGAACACAAGAAACAAACAATATCCCCTGTATGAACACAAGAAACAAACAATATCCTTTGTATGAACACAAGAAACAAACACTATCCCTTGTATGAACACAAGAAACAAACAATATCCCCTGTATGAACACAAGAAACAAACAATATCCCCTGTATGAACACAAGAAACAAACAATATCCCCTGTATGAACACAAGAAACAAACACTATCCCTTGTATGAACACAAGAAACAAACAATATCCCCTGTATGAAAACAAGAAACAAACACTATCCCTTGTATGAACACAAGAAACAAACACTATCCCCTGTATGAACACAAGAAACAAACAATATCCCCTGTATGAACACAAGAAACAAACACTATCCCTTGTATAAACACAAGAAACAAACACTATCCAAAGTATGAACACAAGAAACAAACAATATCCCCTGTATGAACACAAGAAACAAACAATATCCCCTGTATGAACACAAGAAACAAACACTATCCCCTGTATGAACACAAGAAACAAACACTATCCCCTGTATGAACACAAGAAACAAACAATATCCCCTGTATGAACACAACAAACACTATCCCCTGTATGAACACAAGAAACAAACAATATCCACTGTATGAACACAAGAAACAAACAATATCCCTTGTATGAACACAACAAACACTATCCCCTGTATGAACACAAGAAACAAACAATATCCACTGTATGAACACAAGAAACAAACACTATCCCCTGTATGAACACAAGAAACAGACACTATCCACTGTATGAACACAAGAAACAAACAATATCCCCTGTATGAACACAAGAAACAAACAATATCCCCTGTATGAACACAATAAACAAACACTATCCACTGAATGAACACAAGAAACAAACACTATCCCCTGTATGAACACAAGAAACAAACAATATCCCCTGTATGAACACAAGAAACAAACAATATCCCCTGTATGAACACAATAAACAAACACTATCCACTGAATGAACACAAGAAACAAACAAACAAACACTATCCCCTGTATGAACACAAGAAACAAACAATATCCCCTGTATGAACACAAGAAACAATGAACACAAGAAACAAACAATATCCCCTGTATAAACACAAGAAACAAACAATATCCCCTGTATGAACACAAGAAACAAACAATATACCCTGTATGAACACAAGAAACAAACAATATCCCCTGTATGAACACAAGAAACAAACAATATCCCCTGTATGAACACAAGAAACAAACAATATCCCCTGTATGAACACAAGAAACAAACAATATCCCCTGTATGAACACAAGAAACAAACACTATCCACTGTATGAACACAAAAAACAAACACTACCCCCTGTATGAACACAAGAAACAAACAATATCCCCTGTATGAACACAAGAAACAAACAATATCCCCTGTATGAACACAAGAAACAAACAATATCCCTTGTATGTACACAAGAAGCAAACACTATCCCTTGTATGAACACAAGAAACAAACAATATCCACTGTATGAACACAAGACACAGACACTATCCCCTGTATGAACACAAGAAACAAACAATATCCCCTGTATGAACACAAGAAACAAACAATATCCCCTGTATGAAGACAAGAAACAAACAATATCCCCTGTATGAACACAAGAAACAAACAATATCCCCTGTATGAACACAAGAAACAAACACTATCCCCTGTATGAACACAAGAAACAAACACTATCCACTGTATGAACACAAGAAACAAACACTATCCCCTGTAGGAACACAAGAAACAAACAATATCCCCTGTATGAACACAAGAAACAAACACTATCCCCTGTATGAACACAAGAAACAAACACTATCCACTGTATGAACACAAGAAACAAACAATATCCACTGTATGAACACAAGACACAGACACTATCCCCTGTATGAACACAAGAAACAAACAATATCCCCTGTATGAACACAAGAAACAAACACTATCCCCTGCATGAACACAAGAAACAAACAATATCCCCTGTATGAACACAAGAAACAAACACTATCCCCTGTATGAACACAAGAAACAAACAATATCCCCTGTATGAACAGAAGAAACAAACACTATCCCCTGTATGAACACAACAAACACTATCCACTGTATGAACAAAAGAAACAAACAATATCCACTTTATGAACACAAGAAACAAACACTATCCCCTGTATGAACACAAGAAACAAACACTATCCACTGTATGAACACAAGAAGCAAACAATATCCCCTGTATGAACACAAGAAACAAACACTATCCCAAGTATGAACACAAGAAACAAACAATATCCCCTGTATGAACACAAGAAACAAACAATATACCCTGTATGAACACAAGAAACACTATCCCTTGTATGAACACAAGAAACAAACAATATCCACTTTATGAACACAAGAAACAAACACTATCCCCTGTATGAACACAAGAAACAAACAATATCCACTGTATGTCCCGGTCGATAATGAAATGGCCTATTACCTTACACCATGGAAACAATTTTTAAAGTAATTTTTTGATACTATACAGGGACAGTTTAACACATAAGGAGATATTGCAAAGTTGTGTCGATAGAAAATATAAAGCTGCATACTTTTCTTAGTTTGTTCTTCTTCTTCTTCTGGTTCAGGTTCTAACTGAGGATTTGGTCCTTCTTCTGGTGGTGCTAACAGTACTCCTGGTTCTTTAAAAAGAAATGAAAAATGATAAGTATGCTTTAAGGGCGGTCACTCCTGAACTTTTTTCTATCAAACTTTTTATAATTTGTGGTATAAAGGATTAATATTTGTCCACTTTATCAAATGATAAAAAGAAAACCATAGGTCCCTGTGCTCATTTCAGAGATATATGACGTTAAAAATTTGGCGGAAAATTAGAATCCTCTAGATTTTACATTTCTTTAACATTGGGACTTTATTGGCATTAAAAACCATAAAGTTGTATCAAGAATTTTACTAAATTTTATACAGTTTGTTTTTAAGGTTATATATTCAGAAAATATCATAAAAAGTAGGGGTCAGTGTGCAATTTTTTTTTTCAGTATTTGAAAGTAAAGTCTAGATGAGTTCCGAAATCTGGACTGAAATTCTGAAACATGAGGAGTGACCATCCTTAAACCAAATTCATAATTAAAATCTTTAGGTAAATCAGAGTAGGGGTGATTAGCCCCTTATTTAGCCTAAAAATATGAGGTTATGCAAAAGTGACCATTTCTGGCCAGAATATAGTGTTAACTCTGCCTTGAAGGAAACATGTCCAAACATTTTAAAGCGTCATAATGACGTCATAATTCTAGCGATTTTAGCAAAAATGACAAAATTTTAAAAATTTGAGTCATTTTCAAGGTACAATTTGGACCAGCAAACATTGTCTACTCATGAGAAACAAGTTTATATTTTCAGAAAAGGTTTATATTAGCTATATTAGCCATCTGTAAAATATTTAGTTGTTTCTGGTGCGCGGAGATACTTTTCTAGTCCTAAATATATCTCAGAAATGCAGAAAATTGATGTAAATTGACAATTTTCTGAATGAAGGTCAGTTTCATTTCATATTTTTTACCAAAACAGTCATATAAAAACTCTTAAAAATATTTAGTTTCTAATTTTATGACATCTAATAAATATTTTATCAGCAGCTGACAACAGTATTCAAGGGTCGAGATTTTGGTAAAATTTTAGGCATAAAACAGGCCTTATCATCCCTTCTCCTTTAATGCTGTATTTGGCAAGGGTAAACTTGACTGATACATCTACTAAATGACTGTGCAAAAAAAGAGCAAATAGTTGGGTCTTAAAGCTTATTTGACAGTTATTTTATAAGTTTGACTTGTCATTTTTTGTGTTTAGGTTGGTCTGACAAACAAAAAGTTTTTAGTTTATACAGACATAAAATTTTGAATTGATTGCTAGAAAAAAATTTCTAGACATCATGCATGTGAATTTTTTTGCAAACCCAAGAAAATTGATGCTCACAACTTTAACACAGCATTTTACAATCTTACCTTCTATGCAGTTACCATCACTGTCCATTTTATGGTTTTCTTCACAAACACATCTGGAGTCAGAACATTTCATATTGGAACCACTACATTGTACTCCTTCCATAATCACATCTTGTGCTTCACCATTTTCTCCCAATACACAAGTGACATAGTCACCACACTCAGCATGATTTGGAAGCCTTTTTCCAGCCTGCAAATAAATACAAAATGGTAGATGGAACTACATAATGTACCAAGCACTATATAAAGATACCTCCTAATGTAAGATATAATAAATGCATAATAGATTTTCATTCATTTCCTAAAATATTTTCCTATATATTTATTGATACTTGAAAAAAAAGATTATATCAAGAATATAGACATTGATGCGAACTGTATAGCACTATTTCCAAGAACTAAACAAGTTCATTTCTTTAGACAACAATGGTCCACAAGGTACTTAATTTTTTGCATAACACTGTATGTAATGCACCATATAATTCTTGCATCTGAAGAAAAGCATTCAGTCATAATTCAGAAAACATTGGGAACAGAAAGACAGTTATCTAGGCAAACAGAAGTATTCCCACATTACCTTCTCACCTTGGTTGCAATTATTAAATATAACTAAAGTTGTTTTTGCCTGAAAAAATGTCTTACCCAGATTCCCCAAATAACATGTAAATATATACATGTAATTTCCACAAAATTTAGAGTATCAAAATATTCTGGTAATATGCACAACTACATGCTACAAATTAAGTTTGGTTCAATTCGATTGAGTGGTTTCAGGGAATTTGAACTGAGTAACTTTGCAAGGGTCAGTACAAAAGCAATATAACTCCAAACCAAAGTGTGTGGGGGGGAGACTGCATTCTACACAGATGTTAATTATTACTTACATCAATTGAAACCATGACACCACCTATAGGGAAGCTACAAGTATCATGACATTGGCTCAATTCTACACACACGCCATCTTTTTCCACCTTTCCATCAGGACAAACACATCCTGGATAAGGCTCTATATCACAGTCTTCACTTTGGTCTGCTTCTGTGTCCATACAGGTTCTAGCACAGCTAGCTGTTGGTGAAAACTCATGGGTCTCTCCACATGTAATGGCTGTAGATATATATAATTAATATAATGAAAAGGGAAAACATGCAAGCATTGTAAAAAGGTGCAGCATTTTTTTTTATTTCCATTACTGTCAGCAAGGCAACAGGAGGTGAAAAATACCAATAAATCATAATGGTCTTAAAAGACTAGGTACTGGATATCAAAGCATTGATTTTGAATCTCTTTCTTCGTATTCAGAATAAATAATTTTATTCTTATATTACAAAAACAAATTTTTAAAAGTAACTCCCTCTAAAAACAAGACTAAGGTTTGTAAATAAGCAAGTCCACTATCCCTTCAAAATTTTCAATGAAATTTTGGTTTTTGCTCTTTATATGCGTCTCATCATTTATTTTTACTTACGACAATCTGTTATTGTTCTCCAAGATTCATCAATATTTACACCAAACTGAATGCTTTGAATAGCTACTGTTTCAAGAATTTGACAATGTCCTTTTTCGTCTGATGGATTTTGACATACATCAAAAACACAACTTTCAAACATAGCATTCAGATTTAATTTGTCTTGAGGAATTTCTTCAAAAGCCTCCTTGAATGGTCCTTCTCTGTCATCAAGTAATCCACATTTTGATCTTGTTCTACTTTCATGATCTGGTGGGCATTCATTAAGCTCTGGTGAATCAGGACAACTATTGAAAAGAGATTACTGTGAATCAAAGAAGTGGAGAGGTACCAAAGTGGCATTCCAAAGTGGAAAGTCCTAAAGAACAAATCTTCTTTTAATCATTTTTTTGTGAATTAGAAATGAAAGGCACATTTAGATACTTTATTTTCTGCTTTCTTTGGAATTATCTTCATTAAATTCAAAGAGAATTTAGTTTTTAACGGAAAGGTGGGTAAAAAGGAAAATGAAATTTTGCTGTTTGTTTTTTTTTGTCAACAAAAACCACAAAATTGGTTCTCAATAGTTGTCCACAGTATTTATTAAAAATCTTATTTTATATTGTGGAAACATAGCACATTGAATTTGTTCTATACCTATCTTAAAGTGACAATCTACCTTAAAAATTAAAATATAAACTTATTATCACATAGAGTGACAATCTACCTTAAAAATTAAAATATAAACTTATTATCACATAGAATCATACAATCAAGTCTACATTCACAGTTCAAACAATGATTTTTGGTTGCTATTTCTTATCTTTTTTTCTAATTTGAATTAAAAACTGACATGTAAAAAACAATTTTACACTTGAAAAATATAGCTAGACCTTGTTTGTCCAGGAGAAATCCAACTGTTTCCAATATCGTCATGGTTTTCTCTGTCGGGGTCTAGTTGGGTGCCATCTTTTAAGCTGTAATCATTGAGACCATCACCATCACAGTTTCCACATAACCCTTCAAGGTTTCCACTGTATAGTTCACTTGCATCAACTTGAACCATTTGCTTGCCATCAAATGACACAGACACGTCACAAGCCAAATGTTTGATTGTTATCACGTTTCCTTCATGGTCTATTCTAATGTTGTCTAAGAACTGGGGAACTTCTACTTCTACATCATTTATCTAAAATAAATATTTATAGCAATCAAAAAAATCATCAAAAGCATACTTTTCATATAAAAATTACTACGTAGTATAGGGATTCCTTAGAGAAATGGCTCATGTCCAAAATTTGATAATTCTTGGAGATGAAAATTTTATTTGATTATTTTGTCATAGCACTAGGGAACTGAAGATTTTAAATAAAATCATCTGACTTTTTATTACTTGTCATTCAAAAGCCCTAATAAACATGTTTAAATAAAACATTGAAATTGACATGAACTCTTTGATCTATAATAGATACTTATGAGAAAACATTACCTGAACTATGATTTTTCTGTACTTACTCTTACAACTTTATCCTTGGCTATAGTGAAGGTGATATCTTGGTTGTCACCAAATACCACATCTACTTGTTTATTGAATGACACAGGTTTTGAGCTTCTTTGTTCCAAAGATGTTTCTACTCGGAAATAACAAGGGTCACTCTCATCTTTGAGTGCTGACATAATGTATTTACAAGTACCCATGAAATGGAGTGTTTTTCCATCAAACATTTGGATATGGGGATCACCTGATGACACACAGCTACATTTCTCTGCAATATCAATGTTCAAACTGTCTAACATGAGTTACAATATATAGACTCCATATCACACTAGAGGTGTCTCAGTAATATAAAATATCAGTAAAAATAAGATATTTAGAACTACCTATCAAATAATCATATAAAGAAACTATTGTCCTTCTGACTGACATTTTTTTAATCAAATCATTCATTTAAATAAAAGTTTATATAAATTCATTCATTCTTTTTTTCCTTTTTTTTTTAGAATGCTAATATATAAGCCTAATTTTACATATAGATGCGTTTATATCATCTTAGCCTTTAAATGTGTTCTGCTCAAGCAAATTGTACATAATTTAACATTCTCTAAGATATCATTTCATCAAGACAAATATCTTCTAGCCATTTTGAATCTCCCTTAAGTGATATCGAGAGCAACAAGATTCCTTTGCTTTGCAGGGGGTATAATCAATTATTTAAGACTCTCCCACAATGAGATTGATAAGTTTGAACTAAGTGCCACTAAGTACCAACTATAGTCTTTTAAGGTTAAACTTACTTGAGCATTGGTGCTTCGAATTTCCTCTAAATCCTTTAGGACATTTGCATTTACCATTTTTCAATATTGCATTTTCTCCACAAGACTTGTCACAATACTTTCCTAAAACAAAAGACCATAGTTTTAAAGGAGTTGGTTCACAAACTGTCTTTTTTGCCCTAAATCAGGTTATATTTTCAAATTTATTTTTCAGATAAGACAATGGTGGCTTACTAGTAATAATTACTTGTTACAAAACAAAACCAATTTATTAAGTTTTCTGCAATTATGAAATTGTAATGACGTCTTATTGTGACACTAAAATTGAAAATATGCTAAATTCATCAGAATTTCGCCATTTTCCATTTGAATATTGGTGAAAATGACCTCTCGCCCATAAATATTTGTGCTGAAATTTTACAAACATATAATTTTCTTTGTTTCAATAAAAATTTTGATGGGCCAGGGGTGGCGCCTCATAAAAAATCACATAATTGTGATTAAAAAACTGCTTATTTTAGCCTAAAAGTGAAAAATCACTATTAATGAGAATTTTGTTTTAAGCGCCAGGTTAGAATTGCACATTATTCATATTATTTTACAAAGGCATATTTGATTATATAAAAAAATAAAGGTGACCATTATGTAAAACAATATGAAACAGGATCAAGAATCTCACAACATTTGGGACAATTAGACAGACAGACAGACCTGAACACATTATATCCCCCAGTGATCATCCTAGGTCCATATAGCACTGTGGTAACACTGTTCTTTATTTGTTACCACAATGCTATCTTGTTAAGATTTATAATAGAATGTGTTAGAACCACATTGCTATAATTTTCACAAAACCATGTTTTTACAGATTACCACAGTGCTATTGAAAAATTTTAGGGAGAACACTGTGCCCCCTTAATTTCCTAAATGAGGCATAAAAATCTTATATATTAAGCTAGCATCATTACCTTTAGATATATATTTGACTAAGAAAGAGCCTTTGCATTTGCCCCCTTTTGTGACAAAGGATCCATCATCCCCATTATTAGGAATTTCCAGGGTTCTCCCTTCTATGCATCGTCCTTTGCCCTTCGACTTTTTATTTCTTCCCTTTCTGAACCTCTTACTCTTCTTTGAGTTCTCTTGTAATGTTACACTTAGAACTCTCTTTGCATTCTTAACCTTGCACACATCTTTATCCTTTCTCCCTCTTCTTTTCTTATGTCTTTTTGTTATACAAGACATTTCCTTCTCTTTGATACAGGCAGCTGGAAGCTCTACAAATAAGCATTGTAATATCTTTTATTGTAAGATTTACTATGAAATCACCCAAAAAATATTTCTTCTACCTTTTGTTTAATTATTTATATTTGATTCAATATTCTTAATATATGCAACACATCTGGTAGAAATTGTGCCTTATAATATGAACTGTATGTGCAAGTGGTCTCATCAAGTTATGGATCTACATATTCTTTAACGTTTCTGTAAAAGACTTGGAGGATTAAGCCTGAAAAAATACATATAGGTTTTTTTTCTTAACCTAATTCAAATATAATATAATCCTTAAAAAATATTCTATATGATTGTATTGTAGTTTTTTTTGTCACCAGAATATATAATACATTTTGTATAAGCATACAAGTAAAGGTATCTAGGGAAAATAAAAGAACCTTAATGAGCATGCTCACACTCAGAATCTGTATTGTGATAATATGGACTTCTACATATGGTATACTTCTTGCATACCAAGTTTGGCTAAATTCTCCTCAGTAGTTTAAGAGCATCATTAATCAAGATTTTAAGCAAATTTCTATGTTCAAAGGGCCATAACCCCCACAAATTCTGCAGATTTAATATTTCTGGTAATTTGCAAAACTACATATGATGAACTTCTTGCATACCAAGTTTCATTACATTCTGTTCAGTAGTTTACAGGAGTCTCCTCAACAAACTGTGATCACAGATGTACAGACGGAGGGGCCAATAAAAAACACATAATACATTGCATGGGGGTATAATAAATTTGCATGAAGACTACATTCAATCTTTTAAAAAAATACCTGTTATAAATTTGAATAACAATATGAAATGTAGTGAGAGCTGACACTGTCTTGACAAATAAGATTTTTTAGTGGAAAAAATATGCACTTATAAGGCTTCTCTTTGTCTATCAAATCACAAATAAAGGTCAAAACAAAGTCAAATAAACAAACCTTCACATTCATCAACACCATCGCCTTCAAAGCCTGGTTTACACATGCATTTCCTTAGTCCCTCTTCAACAACACACATGCCATTTTCATGACAGCCGTCAGGGTTAGACCATTTTTCAACAAAGTTACCACCAGCTTGGCATTCATATTCTCCAGTACAATCAACTTCTCTTTTAACTGAACCGATCTGAGAAAAAGAGATGAATAGTATCCCTACCTGTTAGCCATTTATACTTGTAACAATAAATGTAGATATCAATTTGATCTTTTTTGCCCTTGTGTTGTTATGAAGTTTTACAATATGATCTAGTTTACCAACTCTGTTTAATACCATAAATCATTAGGTCTAAATGTCACAAGGATTAGAAATCTGTACATTTGATTTTTGCAAATCAGTGTAAAGATGTTTCTAAGCTAGCTTTATAATCTACAGAGCTCTTGTTTTATTCTACTTTTAGTTCTTCTTTCTATTACTTATTGATAAGCTTCTTACAATAATTGTTACGGTACTTAATACCTGTAATTTTATCTATAGATACTTAATTCCATTGTATGAGACATAAAAGAGTGTGACAACCAAACAAAAAAATAATAAACCAGAAAATCCTACCTTATAATAATCTCCTGAATCATCAATACAACCACATTGCTCTACTGGAACACACTGATGTCCGTCCATATAAAATCCTTCATTACATTTGCATCCCTCCTCTCCTTCCTCTTCAGCTGCTTCAGCACATGGGTCCCTGTCTTCACAGGTTCTCTGGCAGGTAACCTTAGGTTGGTACTGAGAGTTAGCAGGACATTCAAATGCTGGAAAATAAAAATTATTATAAATACATATGGTATATAACATTAAAATGGAATCTAGTATAAATTTGAAATTTTATCTAATTAATTTTAACCATTCATAATCTAATATAAGTTTAAAAAAATACTAAAAATGCTTTTAATTCTCACTTCACTTATGCAAATAATTTTTTTTTTAATTCATTACATTGACAAATTTGTAAATTGACCATTTCTTCTTATTTCTTTTTCAAAAATTGCAATCTCAGAATCCATAAAAGGCTCCTACCTTTTTTCAATGGAATTTTTTAAATTGATGCTTATCTGTTGAGGCTTTTTCATATAAACTTATCCCACATATTATAATTAAAAAATGAACAGTGTCTTAATAACAAATATTGTAAAGGAAGTACATATAACATACGACAAAAACTATCTGATCTCCAAGCTACATCTGTATTAATATTCATGTCGTGACAATACTGAGCAAAGGCAGCAATGGACTGACAAACAGAATCTTTTTTAAGGACCGGGTTGTCCATGTTGGTAAAGACGTCAAAGATACAAGATTCCAAGTACTCATCAGCTTTTCTTGGATCTGCATTGATACAATCACCAAACTTTTCTGTGACATCAAACATTAAGCCACAGAAATTGTTCCCCTTTAAAGTGTCTTTAAATTCTGGTGAAATTGGGGCCGGTGCAGCTAAAGGCACATCACATCTACAACAGACAAGAGATGCACACTTTCTATATATTGTGTAATGCCTGTATTAAATACCTCATTTATTTATTTTTTTAAGCAGTACCAGGTGATTCAATTTTCATGTACAAAACTGTAAAAATAAAACTATAAAAAAACCAGCACTTGCTATTACTAAAAAAAAAAAACGCTAAACAAGAAGAAATTATTCATTTTTAATATAAATCATTACTTTTTACAGTGCTTTATGCTATAGAAAATTTGTCAAAGTCAAAAATGGCCAGATTTCTTTTCACAGGAAGAAAGTTATCAACAGACCTGAAATTGAATCCTTCATTATGATAACCCATGATGATGCTATATACCACATATCAAGGGGATGTGATAAGTAATTACCAAGAAAACTGTTATGAAAATGTTTCCCTGCCTGCTTAACATTCACCATTTTATAACCTAGTTTTTTTTTTACTCTGTGAAATCCAGCAAAAAATCAAAATCATCATTCCCATTTTGTACTTGTAAACTGAATAAATATAAAAGTATAGGAGTAAACATACTGAGATTCCAAAACTTCATCATCAAGATCAACATCACGAGCATAACTCTGACCAATGGCCAGATCTCTCTCTCCCTTTTCTAAGCTGGAGACATCAGTTCCATCGGCTGTTTCATAGGGATTAGCATCATCTGTACACTTGTTGCATAATCCTGTAGAGTATTGGGCATATTCTTTAGGCATCCCTGCACAAAATCTACTCTTTCCATCAAAAGTGTAGGTCATGTTACATACGTCAGAAGTTACTATTACATTGTTGTTATCAACGTTTTCAACAGTTATTCCACATCTTTCTAAAGCTCTTAACCCATCAGCTCTTTCATTGTCAATCTGCAACATATGATCATAAAACTTTAAATGAACAAGAGTAAATAATCAAAATATAAATGTGTATATTCGAGTGATAAAAACTTTAAAGATGAGTTATAAGATATAAAAGGAGATTGATTATGATTGTGATAAAAAACATAAAATTGTTTAAAAAAAAAAAAATTTAATTCATACATCATAACTAGATACTGACTAAGTCTGATAGGGCCCCATCAGCAAAAAAATCTAATTTTGTATTAACTTAGGCATTTGTAAAGAGCATACATGTAGTTGAAACAATCATATAAAATTGGTATAAAAAGAAGATTAAGCCCTTTCTAGGTTTAATAGAATAGAACTCAGGGTAACAATTTAAATTAAACCCCTTATTGAGCTGCATACCAAATAATGATTGTTGCTGAGAAATCTGTTACATGAATTTTAGTAAAGGACAGACTCATGGATGCCCTAAATTTCTATGTCCCACGTGCATGTTAAAGAAAAAAATCATCAAATAAGTAAATTTTCACAGAGATGTCAAAGAAATCTGACTATTTTAAATATCTAGCAAATGAGATGATTGTGTTTATCATGCCACATGGTAAATACCTCAAATTCAAGTCCAGGTAACAGTTTAATTTCATACTGACATAAATTGATGATAATAGATCTAGTGTAAGACACACTGGTTTTGCCACTTCTGTGTTCATTGATTACTACCACATCATAGAAGCAAGGATCAGTAATGGGAAAGTCGTCATTAGCTTTAGTAAACTCATAACCACAGATGCCTTGGAAGTCTATTTTGGTATCTTTTTGGTAGGGATAGTAGTGGACATCACCACTTCCACAGCACTCACATTCTGGAAAATAAAAAACAATTATAAGAACTTTTTTTTTTAAATTCGTTTCTTATTTTTCTGAGTGAGTGAGTTGGTGTTTTACGCCCGTGCAACGCTATATAGGTCATTTACAGGCGATTTCTTATTTTTGAATGGTATCATTTTTATTTATTGGTTAGGAACAATAAGCAATACATGAACTCAATCTAACTTTTGCTAGAAAATCTTTTTCCAGATTTTCAAATGACAATAACTGAATTCGAATAAAATTGGAAGGACTAAGTGATTCTAAAACCAACTAGAATACTGACAAAGTCAGAAAGGGCCCCGCGGCAAAATATCTAAGTGTTTTCAAAATCATACAAACTTTAATTATAACCACTAAAACATGTTCCATGGAATGCATATGAAACTTCAGAGCTGTATTGTTAATAGCCTTTGAGTTTTATTGTTCAAAAATTCCTTTTTTCAAAATCTGCGATTTTCGATAAAAAATGAAGTTTTTTCCAAAAACATTTAACAGATTTGCATGAAATTTTAATATGCAAATCAGGACATGCGACTTAGCAGCTGTACAAAGTTTCAGGACTGTATTGATAACAGTTTTTGAATTTCAGTGTTCACAAAGTCCAATTCTCAAAATCTGTGATTTTCGATAAAAAATTAAGTTGTTTCCAAAAATATTTTTCAGATTTGCACGAAATTTTAATATGCAAATCACGACAGCTACATAGCAGCTGAACAAAGTTACAGAACTGTTTTGTTAACAGTTTTTGAGTTTTAGTGTTCACAAAGTCCAATTCTCAAAATCTGTGATTTTCGATAAAAATGAAGCTTTTTCCAAAAATATTGAACAGATTTGCACGAAATTTTAATATGCACATCATGACATGCTACTTAGCAGTTGTGCAAAGTTTCAGAACTGTATTGTTAACAGTTTTTGAGTTTTAGTGTTCACAAAGTCCAATTCTCAAAATCTGTGATTTTTGATAAAAAATGAAGATTTTTTACAAATATTTTAATCAGATTTGCACGAAATTTTAATATGCACATCATGACATGCTACTTAGCAGTTGTGCAAAGTTTCAGAACTGTATTGTCAACAGTTTTTGAGTTTTAGTGTTCACAAAGTCCAATTCTCAAAATCTGTGATTTTTGATAAACAAGAGGCTCCCAGGAGCCTGAATCGCTCACCTGGTCTTGATGTTGACCCTATACTTTTGTAGAGCTAAATGATCTAAACATTTAAGCAAGCAACAGCTTTTCTCTACCTGCAATAGTTTTCATTCTATAGGCCAAAAACACCATTTTTCACCTATAAGGGGCCATAACCCCTATAAGGAGTCATCTGACAACTTCGACCCTATGGAGACTTTTGTAGAGCTAAATGAGCTGAACATTAAAGCAAGCAACAGCTAATCTCTATCTGCAATAGTTTTCATTCTGTAGGCCAAAAACATGAAAAATCGCTTTTTTCAGAGGCCGTTACCCCTATAAGGGGTCACCTGACAACTTCGACCCTATGGAGAATTTTGTAGAGCTAAATGAGCTAAATGTTTAACCAAGCAACAGCTAATCTCTATCTGCAATAGTTTTCATTCTGTAGGCCAAAAACATGAAAAATCGCTATTTTTCAGGGGCCATAACCCCTATAAGGGGTCATCTGACAACTTCGACCCTATGGAGAATTTTGTAGAGCTAAATGAGCTAAACATTTAAGCAAGCAACAGCTAATCTCTATCTGCAATAGTTTTCATTCTGTAGGCCAAAAACATGAAAAATCGCTATTTTTCAGGGGCCGTAACCCCTATAAGGGGTCATCTGACAACTTCAACCCTATGGAAAATTTTGTAGAGCTAAATGAGCTGAACATTTAAGCAAGCAACAGCTAATCTCTATCTGCAATAGTTTTCATTCTGTAGGACAAAAACATGAAAAATCGCTATTTTTCAGGGGCCGTAACCCCTATAAGGGGTCATCTGACAACTTCGACCCTATGGAGAATTTTGTAGAGCTAAATGAGCTGAACATTTAAGCAACAGCTAATCTCTATGTGCAATAGTTTTCATTCTGTAGGACAAAAACCCCTATAAGGGGTTATCTGACAAGTTCGACCCTATGGAGACTTTTGTAGAGCTAAATGAGCTGAACATTTAAGCAAGCAACAGCTAATCTCTATCTACAATAGTTTTCATTCTGTAGGCCAAAAACATGAAAAATTGCTATTTTTCACCTTTAAGGGGCCGTAACCCGTATAAGGGGTCATCTGACAACTGCGACCCTATAGAGACTTTTGTAGAGTTATATGAGCTGAACATTTAAGCAAGCAACAGCTTATCTCTATCTGCAATAGTTTTCATTCTGTAGGCCAAAAACATGAAAAAATGCTATTTTTCACCTTCAAGGGGCCGTAACCCCTATAAGGGGTCATCTGACAACTTTGACCAAATGGAGACTTTTGTAGAGCTTTTGATGCTGAATCAGTAGCGTGGCCTCAGATTTCCTCTATCTCTTATACTTTTTGATTTATAAGCCAAAAACAGTAGTCTGACCCCCCTAGTCTATTTTTAGTAACGGCGGCCATGTTTTTTAACGGATCAAAAATCAAAACACAAGTTTGGTGCAGGACACCCTAAGGATCATTCATACCAAGTTTCATTAAATTCTGTTTGGTAGTTTCAGAGGAGAAGATTTTTGAAAAATTGTTAACAGACGACGACGATGACGACGACGGACGCCAAGTGATGGTAATAGCTCACATGGACCTTCGGTCCAGGTGAGCTAAAAATGAAGATTTTTTACAAATATTTTAATCAGATTTGCACAAAATTTTAATATGCACATCATGACATGCTACTTAGCAGCTGTGCAAAGTTTTAGAACTGTGGTGTTAATAGTTTTTGAGTTTTAGTGTTCACAAGAATTGTTGACGGACGGACAGATGGACAGACGGATGGACAGACGGACGGACAAAGTGAAAACTATAGGGCGGAGCCCTAATAATTAAACAGAAATTAAATAAACTTTTTTATTCAAATCTTTAGGGTTTTAAATCTTCATTTAGAGTTCATGATTGACTTCTAATCAAGGGTAGTTTTAGCTATTGACAATACTACAAAGCTTAATGTAAACAGCATAAGAAACTTTGATGTTTTGACAGTCTTAATTTACCCAATTAACTATGCCTGCTGTGCATAGCAGAAGTATTACAGCAAGCAAAAAATATCATAATTATTTGAATCAACTCTGCTATTTCTTATCTTTATATGTAGCTTGGTTTTTTTCTTTTGTACTATTATTGTTTTTAGTTTTGTGCATATAGCCAAAATTTGTTTGCCTAATTTAAGAAAATGCATTGGCATTTTTCACTTCCTTATGCAAGTGAAAGATGGGATCATCTTTCCTTTCATGTAATTTTGACATACCTGATTTAGTTCCTGCTCCTTTTCTTGACCTTTGTCTTTTCCTTTGTTTTCTCCTCTTTTCTCTAAGTTTTCTCTTACGTTCTACAATATATTTAATTATGTAATGAGAGACAAGTTTATAACTAATAATTCTTAGACTTTCAACAAGAGTAAATGATGGAAGAACTACTTACTTTCATACCAAAGGATACTGAGATCCTGAATCACTCACCTGACCTCCATGCCCAAACTCTAATCTTTATAAAATGCAAAATAATATAAACTTGATAATGAGTGTAATTTCCATGACTATGTTATATTTTCTTTTCTGTTTGTTGGTTTTCCCTTTTAGGTTACCTTAAAGAGTGTTCAAATAAACCTTCTTTAAAAACGTTATTTTTAAATTAAAAGTGTAATAAGATAAGCCAAGGCAAAACTCACCATTTCTTTCCTTTCTCTTTTGTTTCATCTTGTCTGAAACAGATAGCAATAAGTATCCACAAAAATATTTCTTTCAAATCAAAACATTTACAACCCGTCCGATTTAACTATGGACTTTCGATTGTAGCGTAAAGTGAAGTGTGCAAACACATCATTGAAAATTTACGTTGCCATGATTGGCCTATTACTAAGATACTTTAAAAAATCGCATGGATTTCCATAAAAGACCTGATGAATGGGTTGTGCAAACATTAAATCTGATTTGATATTGATGAATGGTCTGGCTGACTTTGCACTCAGCTTCCATATCTGATTGGGTTTTTCTATTGTGACGATTTGCAGTTTTTGTTACCGATTGGCTTGTCCATGAGGACGTAAATTTTCATTGTTGTATTTGCACACTTCAATAGAAAGTCCATAGTTAAATCAGATGGATTATATACAAATCAAAATAATCATGATAAAAGTAGCAGATCCAGGGGTTGTGATATGGTGCACTTTACAACCCCTAAAATTAACAAGCCAATGTGATACTGTCACTTTTCACATCTGATAAACATTTAACATCTAAAAACAAGTCTAGCTTAGTTTGATAACTACATGTGATCTTTATTTCACCCATAAGAGATATTTGTTAAAATGAGACATGAAAATAAATGTCTCTTTAAATATTCAACATGTTCAATTGTTTCCTGTTTTTTTTTTCTATTACAAAAAGGTATTACAAACTCCAATTACATGCTAATTGTCTTAAATTACCTCTTTTGTTTTTATTCTTTTTGCCTGTGGAAAAAAGAAAAGATAAATATATAATAGCATAATGATTTAAACACAACACTATTTTTCTTCCATTTCTACGGTATGTAGTTATCTTCTTTTGTCTATTCCTTTTGAAATTTATAGCTCGAGCAGAGAGCTCTACGGTATTTGTTTCCGCAAATTTGCTTATGCTGATTTAGATTTTTTATTGTCCGGAAAGGGTTATTATTTTTACAGAGCCGGAGTGAATGTTAAAATAATTTATAAGAAAAGAAATAATGCTTAAAAAAAAATAATAAATTGTGCTTTTTACAAGAAAATAATATTCTTAAAATAATAAATACACATAAGCTGCTCGTTTTGTCTTGGTTATATGCACGTACGAAACTACCGTGTCTCGAAGCTTAATCGCCCCATACCATCTCGCCCCAAAATAAGCAAATGGAAATATTGGAAATTAAATGATATGCGATGTCGACATTTAGAACAAAATATGAATTAAAAAAAATATATATGAAAAAGATTGTTAGAAATGGAAAAACTTGTTTACCAAATAAACTTACGAATTTTGTGTAATTAAAATGAACCAAAATTCATGCACTACAATGTTCATTATTATATAAACAAAACGTAGTCCCTTTTAGCTATGCTCGCATTTAGGCAATGCCTACTCCATATTAGATTGTTTGTCCATTGTTCTGTTCCTTTTTGCGTTATCTATATTCTATATTTCTCAGAGCCCCTCTGGTTACCATGAGTTTCATTCAATAGACAAAAACACTTTCAAGCATAGCAAAATGTGTTGCCATGCAAAAACTTTACTTTAATTTTGATTTCATCTTAAAAATCATAATGATAAAAAATTAAGAGAAAAAATTGACAAGAAAAAACTGAAACAACAATGTTTTACTTTTACTGCCATATATGTGATAAAACAAGTCAATCTGTGAGTTTATGCTCACTAGTGATACTCCCTTCCCAAAATTATGCCTTGCATAATAACCTAAGTTTTTTGTAAACAGGAGTAGATTTCCTAGGAGTATAAAATTGGTATACAACATAAAGTACTATAAGATAAAGCTGTATAAAAAAATCAGATCAGTTGTTTAGAAAGTGTAATCGAAATTTTGCATGTACATGTATGTCCATTATGTCTCAAAACCCAAGTACTCAGTAAACAGGAAGTAGATAACCTAGGAGCATTAGATTCATATACACCATAAGATACTATAGGATAAAGCTGTATACCAGATATCTGACCTCTACCTTATGTAGTTGCTTAGAAAACTGTGATGGAAATTATGTTATGGATGAACAAATGAACAAACAGACAAGGGTAAAACAGTATAACAATTGAAATATGATTTTTGAAAACTCAATTGCACTAGTCAAAATCCATAAATACTAAAATATATTACCTTTACAGTCATACTTGATTGTCAAGTATTTAAATGTACCAGGACAAGGATCACCATAGATATCATTGGATGCTCTAATGGTGCAACTATTCTGCCCATTACATTTTTCCTTCAGAATATTCTTAGGTACATAAGATTTACAGTCAGTGTCCAGCATCTTGTCGGCATCTGATGGACATGTATCCTTGTCTTTCCTGCCATAAACAGCCCGAGATATTTTGATAACCTCATCCTCTCCACATTTGATTTCAGCTTGATCATGTTCGCAAATGACTTCTGAAAATAAATCATATTTTTTTAATATACTTATTCAATACTTCAATGGATTTTCAAATTTAACAAGAACATGGCTAAAGGTTCCCTGCCTTGTGACCTGACATTTAACCTAATGACCCTACATAAAAATCTCTTTTCCTTCACTTCTAAAGATTCAATGTAGGTAATTTTGTAAAATGCTACATGAATGCATTTAAAAGTTAACAGAAACTAATTTCATCAGAATGTGGTAATGAAAGAAATCAAAATTTTTAACTCAAACCAGTAGCAAACTGATAAATAGATATGCTGAAAGTACAGCTGATAAAGGACTATTTTATATGTACTCGTTGGAAATAATAACATCATAAAAGTTAGCAAAGACGATAAAGAGATGTGGAATAAGTGTATGGGACACAACCAACATAAATAAAAAGCTTCGCCGAGCGCAGCATGATACAATCGCAACATGTTGAACCCTGTACGTTTTTAGGCCCAATATGGATAGTCAATTGCTCTGGATGGTGGACTGAAAAAGGTTTTTGACACATGCAGCTTTTGGTGGACTTTCTTAATACACATTTTAAAAGGAATTATTTTTTTCCAAAGGAGATCAAAATCAGACCACAAATAAATAAGTTTCGATTTTGGCCCCTAATTTCATAACAGGGGGAAAAGGGGGGGGTTGCAAAAATTAATTCTCAATTTTGTATCCACTATTTGACAAGAACAAACATGCAAAAAAATTTTCAAAATCGAATCACAAACTGTGACGGAGCATAATGAGTGATATTGCTCACCATCAAAGTTCATAAAAGACTCATCCACAGGCCATTGCTTCTCAAACTTGAATACTGACAGACAGGGTCTGTTTGCAATAATCCAAGTTTTTTTGAAAATATTTGATGGATTTAAATAAAATTAACATAAAGATACTAAAATATTGCACATATATTAGATCTGTACCTATCATAGTTTTTGAGTTTTAGCATTAACCCTTTTTATTTCTATTATACTATAATATGCACACAAGTATCTACATATGCCACATACTAACTGCATAAAATTTTATATATCTATTAAAATAGAATTTGAGTTTTAATGCTTATTTAAAATCTATAACTGATGGACAGACATCAAATATATAAATTGACATTTACTGAGCAAGTACCTTCTTCTTCTGACTTTTCTCTTATCTATAACTTTTTTTTAGTAATACATTACCTTTAATGTCCTTTGACATAAATTCATATTTTTCTACTTGCAAATTTGATATTAATATTACTTACTATTCTTTCTTCTATCTAAAAAGAATGAAAATAAAATAAGGTGATTATTATTGCATAGGGATATAATCTAAAAGAAAAAAATATAACATCCTAGGAAAAAATATGTGTCTCAGAAAATAAACAAAAATCTTTGATTATAATTATATGAAAACATACACTTGTGATGTAAAAATATAAAAGTACGTAGGCTTTTAATCTATATCCTATTCTATCACATGCTTTGTTAGCCCTAGACTTGTCCTATCCTACTTATTGATGCCTTGGACACTAGATATTGGACAACACAGGAAGCAAACACTATCCCTTGTATGAACACAAGAAGCAAACACTACCCCCATGTATGAACAGAAGAAACAAACAATACTCCCTGTATGAACACAAGAAACAAACAATATCCCCTGTATGAACACAAGAAACAAACAATATCCCCTGTATGAACACGTGAAACAAACACTATCCACTGTATGAACACAAGAAACAAACAATATCCCCTGTATGAACACAAGAAACAAATAATATCCCTTGTATGAACACAAGAAACAAACACTATCCACTGTATGAACACAAGAAACAAACACTATCCCTTGTATGAACACAAGAAACAAACAATATTCCCTGTATGAACACAAGAAACAAACAATATCCCCTGTATGAACACAAGAAACAAACACTACCTCTGTATGAACACAAGAAACAAACAGTATCCACTTTATGAACACAAGAAACAAACACTATCCCCTGTATGAACACAAGAAACAAACAATATTCCCTGTATGAACACAAGAAACAAACAATATCCCCTGTATGAACACAAGAAACAAACACTATCCCCTGTATGAACACAAGAAACAAACACTATCCACTGTATGAACACAAGAAACAAACACTATCCCTTGTATGAACACAAGAAACAAACACTATCCACTGTATGAACACAAGAAACAAACACTACCTCTGTATGAACACAAGAAACAAACACTACCTCTGTATGAACACAAGAAACAAACACTATCCACTGTATGAACACAAGAAACAAACACTACCTCTGTATGAACACAAGAAACAAACACTACCTCTGTATGAACACAAGAAACAAACAATATCCTCTGTATGAACACAAGAAACAAACACTACCTCTGTATGAACACAAGAAACAAACACTATCCACTGTATGAACACAAGAAACAAACAATATCCTCTGTATGAACACAAGAAACAAACACTATCCACTGTATGAACACAAGAAACAAACAATATCCTCTGTATGAACACAAGAAACAAACAATATCCTCTGTATGAACACAAGAAACAAACACTACCTCTGTATGAACACAAGAAACAAACACTATCCACTGTATGAACACAAGAAACAAACAATATCCCCTGTATGAACACAAGACACAGACACTATCCACTGTATGAACACAAGAAACAAACACTATCCACTGTATGAACACAAGAAACAAACAATATCCACTGTATGAACACAAGAAACAAACAATATCCTCTGAATGAACACAAGAAACAAACAATATCCTCTGTATGAACACAAGAAACAAACACTATCCCCTGTATGAACACAAGAAACAAACACTATCCCCTGTATGAACACAAGAAACAAACACTATCCCCTGTATGAACACAAGAAACAAACACTATCCCCTGTATGAACACAAGAAACAAACACTATCCCCTGTATGAACACAAGAAACAAACAATATCCTCTGTATGAACACAAGAAACAAACACTATCCCCTGTATGAACACAAGAAACAAACACTATCCCCTGTATGAACACAAGAAACAAACACTATCCCCTGTATGAACACAAGAAACAAACACTACCTCTGTATGAACACAAGAAACAAACACTATCCACTGTATGAACACAAGAAACAAACAATATCCTCTGTATGAACACAAGAAACAAACAATATCCCCTGTATGAACACAAGAAACAAACAAGAAACAAACACTATCCCCTGTATGAACACAAGAAACAAACAATATCCCCTGTATGAACACAAGAAACAAACAATATCCTCTGTATGAACACAAGAAACAAACAATATCCCCTGTATGAACACAAGAAACAAACAAGAAACAAACACTATCCCCTGTATGAACACAAGAAACAAACACTATCCCCTGTATGAACACAAGAAACAAACACTATCCCCTGTATGAACACAAGAAACAAACACTATCCCCTGTATGAACACAAGAAACAAACAATATCCCCTGTATGAACACAAGAAACAAACAAGAAACAAACACTATCCACTGTATGAACACAAGAAACAAACAATATCCCCTGTATGAACACAAGAAACAAACACTATCCCCTGTATGAACATAAGAAACAAACAATATCCCCTGTATGTCCCGGTCGATAATGAAATGGCCTATTACCTTACACCATGGAAACAATATTTAAAGTGATTTTTTGATACTATACAGGCACAGTTTAATACATAAGGAGATATTGCAAAGTGGTGTCGATAGAAAATATAAAGCTGCATACTTTTCTTAGTTTGTTCTTCTTCTTCTTCTGGTTCAGGTTCTAACTGAGGATTTGGTCCTTCTTCTGGTGGTGCTAACAGTACTCCTGGTTCTTTAATAAGGAAATGAAAAATAATAAGTATGCTTTAAACCAAATTCATAATTAAAATCTATAGGTAAATCAAAGGAGTAGGGGTGATTAGCCCCTTATTTAGCCTAAAAATATGAAGATTATGCAAAAGTGTTCATTTCTGGCCAGAATATAGTGTTAACTTTGCCTTGAAGGAAACATGTCCAAACATTTTAAAATTTAATATTGAAGCGTCATAATGACGTCATAATTCTAGCGATTTTAGCAAAAATGACAAAATAGAAATTTTGGTCATTTTCAAGGTACATTTTGGTCCGCACATGAGAAACAAGTTTATATTTTTAGAGAAGGTTTATATTAGCTATATTAACCATCTGTAAAAATATTTAGTTGTTTCTGGTGCGCAGATATTCTTTTCTAGTCCTAAGAACAAGTCCTAAGAATATATCTAAGAAATGCAGAAAATGTATGTAAATTGACGATTTTCTGAATGAAGGGCAGTTTCATTTCATATTTTTTACCAAAACAGTCATATAAAAACTCTTAAAAATATTCAGTTTCTAATTTTATGACATCTAATAAATATTTTATCAGCAGCTGACAACAATATTCAAGGGTCGAGATTTGGGTAAAATTTTAGGCATAAAACGGGCCTTATCACCCCTTCTCCTTTAATGCTGTATTTGGCAAGGGTAAACTTGACTGATACATCTACAAAATGACTGTGCAAAAAAGGAGCAAATAGTTGCTTCTTAAAGCTTATTTGACAGTTACTTTATAAGTTTGACTTGTCATTTTTTGTGTTTAGGTTGGTCTGACAAACCAAAAAAAAAAAATTTAAGTTTAAACAGACATAAAATTTTGCATTGATTGCTATAAAGAATTTCTTGAAACCAAATACCCCTTTATTTCCAAACCCATGAAAATTGATGCTCACAGCATTTTACAATCTTACCTTCTATGCAGTTACCATCACTGTCCATTTTATAGTTCTCTTCACAAACACATCTGGAGTCAGAACATTTCATATTGGAACCACTACATTGTACTCCTTCCATAATCACATCTTGTGCTTCTCCATTTTCTCCCAATACACAAGTGACATAGTCACCACACTCAGCATGATTCGGAAGCCTTTTTCCAGCCTGCAAATAAATACAAAATGGTAGATGGAACTACATATATAAAGGTACTTCCTTATATTAGATATGATAATCACATTATAGATTTTCACTCATTTCTCTAAAATATTTTCCTATATATTTATTGATATTTGAAAAAAAGATTATATCAAGAATATAGTCATTGATGGGAACTGTATGGTACTATTTCCAAGAACTAAACATGTTCATTTCTTTAGACAATGAAAGAACCTTAGTGAGCACGCTCACATACCCCACGCGTCCACATAATGGAATAGAGAATATCTATTTCCAGTTACGAATAAAAAAGTCAGAGTTGTTGTCTTACCAAGTCAACTCGTTAAGGAGAAAAAAAATGAGTGACAGACCTGAAATGTATACCACCATATGGGACTCCTACCTAAAGCTATGTACAAAATATCAAAAGCCTATGATTAATAGTTGCTGAGAAATCTGTGACGAAAATTTTCAACCCTGAAAATTAAGTGAAAAAAAGTTGGCTCGTTTAACAGGAAGTAGCTGATCGACAGACCTGACAATGTATCCCACCATATGGGACCCCTACCTGAAGCTATATACCAAATATTAAAAGCTTACAATTAATAGTTGCTGAGAAATCTGTGACGAAAATTTTCAACCCTGAAAATTAAAAGTGAACAAAATCTAAGTATGCTCGTTAAACAAGAAGTAGCCTATCGACGGACCTGAAAATGTATACCACCATATGGGACCCCTACCTGAAGCTATATACCAAATATCAAATACCTACAATTAATAGTTGCTGAGAAATCTGTGACGAAAATTTTCAACCCTGAAAATTAAGTGAAAAAAAGTTGGCTCGTTTAACAGGAAGTAGCTGATCGACAGACCTGACAATGTATCCCACCATATGGGACCCCTACCTGAAGCTATATACCAAATATTAAAAGCTTACAATTAATAGTTGCTGAGAAATCTGTGACGAAAATTTTCAACCCTGAAAATTAAAAGTGAAAAAAATCTAAGTATGCTCGTTAAACAAGAAGTAGCCTATCGACGGACCTGAAAATGTATCCCACCATATGGGACCCCTACCTGAAGCTATATACCAAATATCAAATACCTACAATTAATAGTTGCTGAGAAATCTGTTACGAAAATTTTCAACCCTGAAAATTTAGTGAAAAAAGTTTAAGTTGACTCGTTAAACAGGAAGTAGATGATCGACAGACCTGAAAATGTATCCCACCATATGGGACCTCTACCTGAAGCTACAAACCAGATATAAAAAGCCTAGGATTAATAAAAGCTGAGATATCTGTTACAAAAATTTTGATCACGGACAGACGGACAGACGGACGGACGGACGGACGGACCAGTCAAAAACATTATACCCTTCGCAACTTCGTTGCGTGGGGTATAACAATGGTCCACAAGGTACTTATTTTTTTTGCATGTCACTGTAAGTAATGCACCATATAATTCTTGCATCTGAAGAAAAGCATTCAGTCATAATTCAGAAAACATTGGGAACAGAAAGACAGGTATTAACCCCACACTACCTTCTCAACTTGGTTGCAATTATTAAATTTAACTAAAGTTGATTTTGCCTGAAAAAATGTCTTATCCAGATTCCCCAAATAAAATTTCTAAGTCTATATATGATTTCCACAAAATTTAGAGTATCAAAATATTCTGGTAATATGCACAACTACATGCTAAAAACAAAGTTTAATTCAATTCGGTTGAGTGGTTTGAGGGAATTTTAACTGAATAACCTTGCAAGGGTCAGTACAAAAGTAATATAACTCCAAACCAAAGTGTGTGGGGGGGAGACTCCATTCTACATGGATGTTAATTATTACTTACATCAATTGAAACCATGACACCACCTATAGGGAAGCTACAAGTATCATGACATTGGCTCAATTCTACACACACACCATCTTTTTCCACCTTTCCATCAGGACAAACACATCCTGGATAAGGCTCTATATCACAGTCTTCACTTTGGTCTGCTTCTGTGTCCATACAGGTTCTAGCACAGCTAGCTGTTGGTGAAAACTCATGGGTCTCTCCACATGTAATGGCTGTAGATATATATAATTAATATAATGAAAAGGGAAAACATGCAAGCATTGTAAAAAGGTGCAGCATTTTTTTTTATTTCCATTACTGTCAGCAAGGCAACAGGAGGTGAAAAATACCAATAAATCATAATGGTCTTAAAAGACTAGGTACTGGATATCAAAGCATTGATTTTGAATCTCTTTCTTCGTATTCAGAATAAATAACTTTATTCTTATATTACAAAAACAAATTTCTAAAAATAACTCCCTCTAAAAACAAGACTAAGGTTTGTAAATAAGCAAGTCCACTATCCCTTCCAAATTTTCAATGAAATTTTGGTTTTTGCTCTTTATATGTTTCTCATCATTTATTTTTACTTACGACAATTCGTTATTGTTCTCCAAGATTCATCAATATTTACACCAAACTGAATGCTTTGAATAGCTACTGTTTCTAGAATTTGACAATGTCCTTTTTCGTCTGATGGATTTTGACATACATCAAAAACACAACTTTCAAACATAGCATTCAGATTTAATTTGTCTTGAGGAATTTCTTCAAAAGCCTCCTTGAATGGTCCTTCTATGTCATCAAGTAATCCACATTTTGATCTTGTTCTACTTTCATGGTCTGGTGGGCATTCATTAAGCTCTGGTGAATCAGGACAACTATTGAAAAGAGATTACTGTGAATCAAAGAAGCAGATAGGTACCAAAATGGCATTCCAAAGTGAAAAGTCCAAAAGAACAAATCTTCTTTTTTTTGTGAATTAGAAATGAATGGCACAGTTAGGTACTGCTTGTTTCGTGGTTTTTTTGGGGGGGAGGGGGAATTCTTTTCATTAAAATCAAAAAGAATTAAATTTTAAATGGAAATGGCGAGTATATAAAATGAGAACAAAATTTTGCTGTTTGCTGTCAACAAAAACCACAAATTTGGTTTTCAATAGTCATGCCTATTAACATATATTTTAATAATGTTGAAAACTTAGCAAATTGAATTAGGTCTATACCTAAATTTCAATCATATTGAATTATTTAACAAGTCCACATTCACAATTCAAACAATGACTTTTGGTTGCTATTTCTGATCTTTTTTTCTAACTTCAATTTAAAACTGACATGTAAAAATACAATTTTATACTTGAAAAATTTAGCTAGACCTTGTTTGTCCTGGAGAAATCCAACTGTTTCCAATATCGTCATGGTTTTCTCTGTCGGGGTCTAGTTGGGTGCCATCTTTTAAGCTGTAATCATTCAGACCATCACCATCACAGTTTCCACATAACCCTTCAAGGTTTCCACTGTATAGTTCACTTGCATCAACTTGAACCATTTGCTTGCCATCAAATGACACAGATACGTCACAAGCCAAATGTTTTATTGTTATCATGTTTCCTTCATGGTCTATTCTTATGTTGTCTAAGAACTGGGGAACTTCTACTTCTACATCATTTATCTAAAATGAATATTTATAGCAATCAAACAAATAATCAACAGCATACTTAACAGATAACAAGAGCTAACACTAAAGTATGTCTTGCCTGCTGGCAACATCAGAATACCTAGCTATTCAACTATTCATTCATTAATTCTAGACATTTTTCTGTGGACCATCTAAATTGATTCTAGATATAATTGCTATTGAGAAATAGACTTAACATAAAAGACTGAACACACACACACAAAAAACAATATTAACAGTCATTTATTGTAGAATTAAGATCAAGGTCAGATGACAGATGAAAAAACCCTAATTTAATTCATCAATATCCTAAATATCAGATGCCTAGCTATTATACTTTTCAAGAAATTCATTTTCCACATAAGTCTTACAAAGAAGTTTATGGCCAGAAAAATGACTTAAGTTCTCCGAGTCACTGGAGCTTGAAATTGAGGTCAGGGTCACACAACATGGTGACAGTTGAGTAAACCATAACATGAACTGTCTGTAAATCAAATATATAATGCCAAGCAACATGTATTATACTTTTTAAGAAATTTTATTTTCCACAAAAGTCTTAGGCCACATAAAAAAAAATCATTAGCTTCTCAGGCCACTTTTCAAATTTTTTGATGAGGCAGGGAGGGACCTTTTTTTTATTTTCTTTGTTTTTTTCTTAAAAAAATTGTCGCGGATTTTTTTTTTTTTTTTATATATGATAAAAAAACAACGAATGCGGCGGGTTTTAGGGAGACGCGGCGGGGCCTGAGAAGCTAATGATATTTTTTTTTTGGCCTTACAAAAAAGATTTTGGCCTGAAACAAGAGGCTCCCAGGAGCCTGAATCGCTCACCTGGTCTTGATGTCGACCCTATAAAGACTTTTCTACAGCTAAAATGAGCTGAACATTTAAGCAAGCAACAGCTTCTCTCTATCTGCTATAGTTTTCATTCTATAGGCCAAAAACATGAAAGAACATTATTTTAGGGGCCATAACCCCTATAAGGGAACATCTGACAACTTCGACCCTATGGAGACTTTTGTAAAGCTAAATAAGCTGAACATTTAAGCAAGCAACAACTTTTCTCTATCTGTAATAGTTTTCATTCTATAATCCCAAAACATGAAAAATGTTATTTTTCAACTTTAAGGGGCTGTAACTCCTATAAGGGGTCATCTGACAACTTGGACTCAATAGAGACTTTTGTAGAGCTTTTGATGCTGAAGCAGTTGAGTGACATCAGATTTCATCTATCTCTTGTACTTTTTGATTTACAAGCCAAAAACAGTAGTCTGACTCCCTGGTCTATTTTTAGTAACGGCGGCCATATTGTTTGGACGGCGGCCACCATTTGTGCAATCTTGGTAGAGGACATCACATAGATGAAGTTAAAGTGTGCAAAGTATCAAAGCAATCCCTTCAGTCGTTTCGGAGGAAAAGATTTTCAAAGAAAAGTTAACGACGACGACGGTCATGCCTTTTACGACCATTCGTCACAGGTCAGAAACAAAAATTACTACATATAGGGATTTCTTAGAGAAATGGCTCAACTTTGATAATTCTTTGAGATGAAAATTTTATTTAATTATTTTGTCATAGCACTAGGGAACTGAAGATTTTAAATAAAATCATCTGACTTTTTATTACTTGTCATTCAAAAGCCCTAATAAACATGTTTAAATAAAACATAGAAATTGACATGAACTCTTTGATCTATAATAGATACTTATGAGAAAACATTACCTAAAATATGTTGTTCTGTACTTACTCTTACAACTTTATCCTTGGCTATAGTGAAAGTGATGTCTAGGTTGTCACCAAATACCACATCTACTTGTTTATTGAATGACACGGGTTTTGAGCTTCTTTGTTCCAAAGATGTTTCTACTCGGAAATAACAAGGGTCACTCTCATCTTTGAGTGCTGACATAATGTATTTACAGGTACCCATGAAATGGAGTGTTTTTCCATCAAACATGTTGATATGTGGATCACCTGATGACACACAGCTACATTTCTCTGCAATATATCAATGTTCAAACTGTCTAACAAAATTTACAATATAAAGACTCCATATCACACTAGAGGTGTCTTAGTATTACAAAATATCAGTAAAAATAAGATTAATTAATATTAATATTTAGAACTACCTATCAAATAATCATATAAAGAAACTATTGTCCTTCTGGCTGACATTTTTTTTAATCAATTCATTCATTTAAATAAAAGTTTATATAAATTCATTCATTCTTTTTTTCATTTTTTTTCAGAATGCTAATATATAAGCCTAATTTTACATATAGATGCCATTATATCATCTTAGCCTTTAAATGTGTTTTGCTCAAGCAATTTGTACATAATTTAACATTCTCTAAGATATCAGTTCATCAAGACAAATATCTTCTAGCCATTTTGAATCTCCCTTAAGCGATATCGAGAGCAACAAGATTCCTTTGCTTTGCAGGGGGTATAATCAATCATTTAAGACTCTCCCACAATGAGATTGATAAGTTTGAACTAAGTGCAACTAAGTACCAACTATAGTCTTTTAAGGGTAAACTTACTTGAGCATTGGTGCTTCGAATTGCCTCTAAATCCTTTAGGACATTTGCATTTACCATTTTTCAATATTGCATTTTCTCCACAAGACTTGTCACAATACTTTCCTAAAACAAAAGACCATAGCTTTAAAGGAGTAGGTTCACAAACTGTCTTTTTTGCCCTAAATCAGGTAATATTTTCAAATTCATTTTTCAGATAAGAAAATTGTGGCTTACTAGTCTAAAATAATTGCTTGTTATAAAACAAAACCAATTTATTTATAAGTTTCTGCAATTATGATGTTGTAATGACGTCACAATTGAAAATATGCTAAATTCATCAGAATTTCGCCATTTTCCATTTAAATATTGAAGAAAATGACAGTGGCGCCCGCGCCACCCCTTGCACATAAATATTTTAGCTGAAATTTTATAAACATATGATTTTCTTTGTTTCAACAAAAGTTTTGATGGGCCATGGGTGGCGCCTCATAGAAAATCACATAATTGTGATTGAAAAACTGCTTATTTTTGCCTAGTGAAAAATCGCTGTTAATGAGACTTTTTTTTTAATTGTCAGGTTGCTACTAAATTGACAAAACACAAAAAAAAAATAGGGCATGTAATGGGACATTAAATGATACCCCGCCACGATATAACATCAAATGTTCATAAAATTTGATTTCAAAGTGGCCTATCTCGAAAACTATTTTTCGGATCATGCTGGAAATTGAACTTGACCTGTATTTTATTGTACTTAACAGGTGTACAAAATATCATTTGAATCCCATGACGCATTTTCAAGTCATTGGTCGGAAACTAAAAATTTCATGAAATTTGATTTTTCAAAGTGGCCTATCTCGAAAACTATTTTTTGGATCATGGTAAAAATCGAACTTGACCTGTATTTTATTGTACATAACAGCTGTGCAAAATATCATTCAAATCCTTTGACGAGTTTTCAAGTTATTGGTTGGAAACTCAAAATTTCATGAAATTTGATTTTTCAAAGTGGCCTATCTCGAAAACTATTTTTTGGATCATGCTGGAAATCGAACTTGACCTGTATTTTATTGTACTAAACAGCTGTGCAAAATATCATTCAAATCCTTTGACGCGTTTTCAAGTTATTGGTCGGAAACCTTCGGGGGACGGACAGACAGACGGACGGACAGACGGACGGACGGACAGACACCGAAAAAAACTGAGGGTATAACATAATACCCTGCCACTTCGTGTGGCGGGGTATAAAAACTGTTTCTCATTTAACACTGCTATCCAGCTATAAATACACCAATTTTTGAGTAAAACATGCCAATTTTGATATTTGCGTATTTACAGGACAAAATATGGCGGTTCGTGGCTCTGGTCCTTTTGCTATTTCATGCTTCAGGCTTTTATGATGACTCTACCTTGAGCAAGGCCATTAGAATTACATTGAACTAATTATTCATATTATTTTACAAAGGCATATTTGATTATATAATAAAATAAAGGTGACCATTATATAAATAATATGAAACAGGAGCAAGAATCTCACAACATTTGGGACGATTAGACAGACAGACAGACCTGAACATGTTATATGCCCCCTTCATTTCCTAGATGAGGCATAAAAATCTAATATATTAAGCTAGCATCATTACCTTTAGATATATATTTCACTAAGAAAGAGCCTTTGCATTTGCCTCCTTTTGTGACAAAGGATCCATCATCTCCATTATTAGGAATTTCCAGGGTTCTTCCTTCTATGCATCGTCCTTTGCCCTTCGACTTTTTATTTCTACCCTTTCTGAACCTCTTACTCTTCTTTGAGTTCTCCTGTAATGTTACACTAAGAACTCTCTTTGCATTCTTAACCTTGCACACATCTTTATCCTTTCTCCCTCTTCTTTTCTTATGTCTTTTTGTTATACAAGACATTTCCTTCTCTTTGATACAGGCAGCAGGAAGCTCTAAAAATAAAAAATTATTATCTCTTTTATCGTAAAATTTACTTTAAAATCAAAAGATTATTTCTTTTATGTTTTTTACTTAAATTCAATTCAATAGCCTAAATTCAATACATTTGACAGACATTGTTTCCTGTTAGGATCTCCATATGCAATAATGTTTCTGCAAAAACAATTGATGATTGAGCATGAAAATTTATTTCATGATTGAGCATGTGGTTATCTTTCTTAAGCTTATTCAAATATGAAATATAATTTAACAAATATTCTATATGATTGTCATCAGAATTTATAATACATTTTGTAAAAGCATACAAGTAAAGGTACCTATAGAAAATGGAAGAACCTTTAGCATGCTCACAAACCCTACACTTTTGATATTGGAATATCAAATTAACAGTCAAGAATAAGTATTGTAAGAAGATGCACAAATATATATGGTGTACTCCTTGCATAGCAAGTTTTGTTAAACTCTTCTCAGTAGATTCAGAGCTTCAAATTAAAATCAAAGATTTTTTGCAAATGTCTAAGTTTAAAGGACCAAAACTTCCACAAAATGTTCAGATTCAATATTTCTGTTAATTTGCACAACTACAGGTGTACTTATTGCATACCAAGTTTAATTAAATCTATACAGAAGTGTCACAGAAGTAGTGTCCCAGTGAGGATACAACAGGATATTTGGCAAATTTAAGGTTAATAACTCCAACAACAAGAATTTCTGTCAACATGTACATCTACATATGATGTTCTTCTTGCATACCAAGTTTCATTAGATTCCATTCAGTAGTTTTAGAGGAATTGCTTCCACAAAGTGTTATCACAGATGTAAGGACTGAGGGACAAGCCAAAAACATTATACCCTCCACAACTTTGTTGCATAGAATATAATAAATTTCCACACAGACCACACTCACTTTTTAGTACAATTATTTTATTCTATTTTAAATAAATAGGTGTTTTAAATTTGTTAACAATAAGAAAACTAGGTGAGAGATGACACAATCTTGACAAACAAGATTGTTCAGTGGAAAAATTAGGAAATTATAAGGCTTCTCTTTGTCTAATAAGTAAACACAAAATCACAAATAAAGGTCAAACAAACCTTCACATTCGTCAACACCATCGCCTTCAAAGCCTGGTTTACAAAGACATTTCCTTAGTCCCTCTTCAACAACACACATGCCATTTTCATGACAGCCGTCAGGGTTAGACCATTTTTCAACAAAGTTACCACCAGCTTGGCATTCATATTCTCCAGTACAATCAACTTCTCTTTTAACTGAACCGATCTGTGAAATAGAGGTGAATATTTTTAGTATCCTTACCTGTTAGCCATTTATACTTGTTACAATAAATGTAGATATCAATTTGATCTTTTTGGCCCTTGTGTTGTTTTGAAGTTTTACAATATGATCTAGTGTACCAACTCTGTTTAATACCATAAATCATTAGGTCCAAATGTCACAAGTATTAGGAATCTGTACATTTGATTTTTGCAAATCAGTGTATAGATGTTTCTAAGCTAGCATTGTAATCTAGAGAGCTCTTGTTTTATTCTACTTTTCTTAGTTCTTCTTTCTATTGCTTTATATTGAATAACTTCTTACTATCATTGCTATCAAACACCTGTAATTTTATCTCTATAGATACTTAATTCCATTGTATGAGACATAAAAGTGTGTGCCAGCACAACAAAAAAATAATAAACCAGAAAATCCTACCTTATAATAATCTCCTGAATCATCAATACAACCACATTGCTCTACTGGAACACACTGATGTCCGTCCATATAAAATCCTTCATTACATTTGCATCCCTCCTCTCCTTCCTCTTCGGCAGTTTCAGCACATGGGTCCCTGTCTTCACAGGTTCTCTGGCAGGTTACCTTAGGTTGGTACTGAGAGTTAGCAGGACATTCAAAAGCTGGAAAATAAAAATTATTATAAATACATATGGCATATAACATTAAAAATGGAATCTTGTATAAAAGACAAGATATGATAAGGGCCCAATTTTGCCACCCAATTTTGAAATTATCAAAATGAGCCAAAATTATGTGATATACGATATTGAGATGTGGAATAAGTGTACGCGACACAACAAACATAAACAAACAGCAATTCAAAAAATCACAACGGAAAACAGCAAGCAGTCTTCAACATGACCATAGGTCACTGCTTACCATCTTGCATTGGCCCAAGACTTATAATATAATACAAAAGTATCAAAACCAATCTCTAAATCATCAACGAAAGACTCAATTCTTGACATAAAACAGTTAACATAGAATGACAAGGACAAACAAAGGCTTTGGCAAAGTTTCCTGGCTAAGGACAGGCACATATAAAATGTGGCGGGGTTAAACTATTTTTTTGGATCCAACCTTCCCCCTATTGATAAGCTTGCACAAAGCTACATATAAAACATACTGTAAAACTCAATCGACAAAAGTTCAATTCAACAAGAGAGAACCTAAGACAAAATACTGTACAAAAACAACAAGACAAGGAGGAACTCTCTTGAGAACACTCGAAGTTACTGACAACTAGCTAAGAAACATTTATCGATTGATGTAAAAGAATCAAATACATCAGTTCTAGATCCGACACCCCACGTCAAAACAATGAATGATTAAGAGTTGCATCACCATACAGAACCGACATACTTGATCGCTGTGGTGCTTATAAATAATAGTGGATGAAGTGAAAATTTAACGTTTTAAAGTTACTATCAAGCTATCAATATTTCTGCCAAAACATACCAAATGCAAAGATTTTACTAAAACATTGAATTCGTATCCTTTTTTCAAAAGGTTTTTAAGCCAGTTTTTAATTTTCATAAGGTTGTTTTTGAATTTTTGTGCTTTATAAACTACATTGCTATAAAAGTCAGGATGAGATATTCCTTTAACAATCAGAAATCTACGTGTACAATCAAATTTTTCGATGAGATGTCCATATTTAATATGTCAGCATTATTTTGTTTAAAGTTATCCATTATGGTGTTGAAATAATTACCCAAAGTGGCTTAAAAATCATGATTTGGTGAAAAACTGTGAAAAACCTGCAATTTTGAAGTGGTTTTAAGCAAATTTAACTATGAGCCACACAGAGTACCACTACAATAATTTATGTAAATAATCATTTTTAATATAGAAACAGACCACAAAAATATCTTTGTAGTACTCCATGTGGCTCGTAGTTAAATTTGCCAAAAACTACTAAAAATTTGCATGATTTTTACACTTTTTTCACAAAAATGCCAGTTTCACATAATTTGATGATGTCACTGTGACGTAATAAACAAGATTTAGTTAAAATTAATGTTATTTTACTATACCTTGTTCATCTAAGAACTGATCTAGAATAATTTAACTTCAGTTCAATTATTTTAAAAAAATGGTAAATTAGGGGGCCAAATTTAGCACTTATCATATCTCGTCCTTTGAAATTTTAGAATCAATTTCAATCATTCATAAACTGATCAGTTGAAAAAATAATTAAAATGTTTTCAATTCTCACTTCACATATGTATTTATTTTGGTCACAGATCATAGTGAGTATTAAAGGTCTCCGAGAGCAATCTCAAGCACTGCCATGAATCTCATCGGACTTAGTTTTTTTCCATTCACCACAATGACAAATTTTTATTTCTTTTTCAAATAATGCAATCTCTGAATCACAAAATAGGTTTCTGACTGTTTTCAATCATGGATTATTTTAATTGATTTATAAAGGCTGTTTCATATTAACTTATCCCACATCTTATCATTATCTAAGAAAAAAAAATGTACAGTGTCCTAATAACAAATATTCTAAAGCAAGTACATATAACATACGACAAAAACTATCTGATCTCCAAGCTGCATCTGTGTTAATATTCATGTCGTGACAATACTGAGCAAAGGCAGCAATCGACTGACAAATAGATTCTTTTTTAAGGACAGGGTTGTCCATGTTGGTAAAGACGTCAAAGATACAAGATTCCAGGTACTCATCAGCTTTTCTTGGATCTGCATTGATACAATCACCAAACTTTTCAGTGACATCAAACATTAAGCCACAGAAATTGTTCCCCTTAAAAGTTTCTTTAAATTCTGGTGAAATTGGGGCCGGTGCAGCTAAAGGTACATCGCATCTACAAAAGACAAGAAATACACACTTTCTAAATATTCTGTAATGCTTGCATTAAATACCTGATTTATTTTTTTAGCAGTACCAGGTTATTCAATTTTCATGTACAAAACTGTAAAAATAAAACTATAAAAAAAACCAGCACTTGCTATTACTAAAAAAAAAATAACGCTAAACAAGAAGAAATTATTCATTTTTAATATAAATCATTACTTTTTACAGTGCTTTATGCTATAGAAAATTTGACAAAGTCAAAAATGGCCAGATTTCTTTTCACAGGAAGAAAGTGATCAACAGACCTGAAATTGAATCCTTCATTATGATAACCCATGATGATGCTATATACCACATATCAAGGAGATGTGATAAGTAATTACTGAGAAAACTGTTATGAAAATGTTTCCCTGCCTGCTTAACATTCACCATTTTATAACCTAGTTTTTTTTTTACTCTGTGAAATCCAGCAAAAATTCAAAATCATCATTCCCATTTTGTACTTGTAAACTGAATAAATATAAAAGTATATGAGGAAACATACTGAGATTCCAAAACTTCATCATCGAGATCAACATCACGAGCATAACTCTGACCAATGGCCAGATCTCTCTCTCCCTTTTCTAAGCTGGAGACATCAGTTCCATCGGCTGTTTCATAGGGATTAGCATCATCTGTACACTTGTTGCATAATCCTGTAGAGTATTGGGCATATTCTTTAGGCATCCCTGCACAAAATCTACTCTTTCCATCAAAAGTGTAGGTCATGTTACATACGTCAGAAGTTACTATTACATTGTTGTTATCGACGTTTTCAACAGTTATTCCACATCTTTCTAAAGCTCTTAACCCATCAGCTCTTTCATTGTCAATCTGCAACATATGATCATGAAAGGTATATATGTGACTGAGAAAAGTTTAAATGAACAAGAGTAAATAATCAAAATATAAATGTGTATATTCAAGTGATAAAAACTTGATAAAGATGAGTTATAAGATATAAAAGGAGATTGATTATGATTGTGATAAATAACATAAAATTGTTTATTTATCATGTGTAAAAAAAATATTTAATTCATACATCATAACTAAGTACTGACAAAGTCTGGTAGGGCCCCATCAGCAAAAAATCTAATTTTGTATGAATTTAGGCATTTGTAAAGAGCATACATGTAGTTGAAACAATCATATAAAATTGGTATAAAAAGAAGATTTAGCCCTTTCTAGCTTAGTAAAATAGAAGTCATGGTAACACTTGAAATTAAACCCCCTATTGAGCTGCATACCAAATATCAAAAGCTTATGATTGATTGTTGCTGAGAAATTTTAGTGAGAGAAAGACACATGCATGGATGCTCAGAATTTCTATGTCCCACCTTGCATGTTAAAGAAAAAAATCATCAAATAAGTAAATTTTCACAGAGATGTAAAAGAAATCTGACTATTTCAACTATCAAGCAAAAGAGATGATTGTGTTTATCATGCCACATGGTGAATACCTCAAATTCAAGTCCAGGCAACAGTTTAATTTCATATTGACATAAATTGATGATAATAGATCTAGTATAAGACACGCTGGTTTTGCCACTTCTGTGTTCATTGATCACTACCACGTCATAGAAACAAGGATCAGTAATGGGAAAGTCGTCATTTGCTTTAGTAAATTCATAACCACAGATGCCTTGGAAGTCTATTTTGGTATCTTTTTGGTACGGATAGTAGTGGACATCACCACTTCCACAGCACTCACATTCTGGAAAATAAAAAACAATTATAAGAACTTTTTTTTTGAAATTCATTTCTTATTTTTCTGAGTGAGTGAGTGAGTTGGTGTTTTATGCCCGTGCAACGCTACATAGGTTATTTACAGGCGATTTCTTATTTTTGAATGGTATCATTTTTATTTATTGGTTAGGAACAATTAGCAATTCATGAACTCAATCTAACTATTGCTAGAAAATCTTTTTCCCAGATTTTCAAATGACAATAACTGAATTTGAATAAAATAGGAAGGACTAAGTGAGTCTATGACCAATAATTAAACATAACTTAAATAATCATTTTTTTTCAAATTTTTAGGGTTTCAAATCTTCATTTTCTTCATGGGAGACCAAAGAACACCTGGCGGAGGGATCTAACATCAGACCTTCAGAAGATTGGTAAAACATGGGGAGAGGCAAAAACAACAGCCAAAGACAGGAAGAAATGGAAAGCAGCAGTGGTCGCCCTATGTCCCCCATGGGACGAAGTGGATTAAGTCAAGTAAGTCAAATCTTCATTTAGAGTTCATGATCGACTTCTAATCAAGGGTAGTTTCAGGTATTGACAATACTACAAAGCTTAATGTAAACAGCATAAGAAACTTTGATGTTTTGACAGAATTTACCCAATTAACTATGCTTGCTGGTGAGAGCAGAAGTATTACAGCAAGCAAAAAATATCATAATTATTTGAATCAACTTTGCGTTTTCTTATCTTTATATGTAGCTTGCCTTTTTTCTTTTGTACTATTAGTGTTTTTAGTTTTGTGTATATAGCCAAAATTTGTTTTCCTAATTTTAAGAAACTTGCATCGGCATTTTTCACTTCCTAATGCAAGTGAAAGGTGGGAGCAATCTTTCCTTTCATGTAATTTTGACATACCTGATTTAGTTCCTGATCCTTTTCTTGACCTTTGTCTTTTCCTTTGCTTTCTCCTCTTTTCTTTAAGTTTTCTCTTACGTTCTACAATATATTCAATTATGTATGAGAGACAAGTTTGTAATAATTCTTAGACTTTCAACAAGAGTACCAGTGGATACTGAGATCCTGAATCACTCACCTGACCTCCATGCCCAAACTCTAAGCTTTATAAAATGCAAAATAATATAAACTTGATAATGAGTGTAATTTCCATGACTATGTTATATTTTCTTTTCTGTATGTTGGTTTTCCCTTTTAGGTTACCTTAAAGAGTGTTCAAATAAACCTTCTTTAAGAACGTTATTTCTAAATTAAAAGTTGTAATAAGATAAGCCAAGGCAAAACTCACCATTTCTTTCCTTTCTCTTTTGCTTCATCTTGTCTGAAACAGATAGCAATAAGTATCCACAAAAATATTTCTTTCAAATCAAAACATTTACAACCCGTCCAATTTAACTATGGACTTTCGATTGTAGCGTAAAGTGAAGTGTGCAAACACATCATTGAAAATTTACGTTGCCACGATTGGCCTATTACTAAGATACTTTAAAAAATAGCATGGATTTCCATAAAAGACCTGATGAATGGGTTGTGCAAACATTAAATCTGATTGGATATTGATGAATGGTCTGGCTGACTTTGCACTCAGCTTCCATATCTGATTGGGTTTTTCTATTGTGACGATTTGCAGTTTTTTGTTACCGATTGGCTTTTTCATGAGGACGTAAATTTTCATTGTTGTATTTGAACACTTCAATAGAAAGTCCATAGTTAAATCGGACGAGTTATATACAAATCAAAATGATCATGATACTAGAGGCTCCCAGGAGCCTGAATCGCTCACCTGGTCCTTAAGGCATAATGGTCTCTTCTTTAATGGGTCAAGTCCCAACTTAGACACAACAGAGACTTTCCTGAGTCTAAATGAGCTGAACATTAAAGCAAGCCCCACCTTTTCTCTATTTGCAATAGTTTTTATTCAATAGGGCAAAAAAACATGAAAAAACGCTATTTTTGACCTTAAAAGGACCATTACTCCTATAAGGGCTTATCTGACAACTTCATCCCTATTGAGACTTTTGTAAAGCTTAATGAGCTGAACATTTAAGCAAGCCCCACCTTTTCTCTATCTGCAATAGTTTTTATTCAATAGGGCAAAAAAACATGAAAAAACGCTATTTTTGACCTTAAAAGGACCATTACTCCTGTAAGGGCTTATCTGACAACTTCATCCCTATTGAGACTTTTGTAAAGCTTAATGAGCTAAACATTTAAGCAAGCAACACCTTTTCTCTATCTGCAATAGTTTTTATTCTTTGGGGCAAAAACATGAAAAAACGCTATTTTTGACCTCAAAAGGGCCATAACCCCTATTAGGGGTCACCTGACAACTTTGACCCAATGGAGACTTTTGTAGAGCTTAATGAGCTGAACATTTTAGCAGGCAACAGTATTTCTCTATCTGCAATAATTTTCATTCTATAGGGCAAAAAACATGAAAAAACGCTATTTTTGACCTTAAAAGGGCCATAACCCTTATTAGGGGTCATCTGACAACTTCGACCCAGTAGAGACCTTTGTAGAGCTTAATGAGCTGAACATTTTAGCAGGCCACAGCTTTTCTCTATCTGCAATAGTTTTCTTTCCATAGGGCTAAAACATGAAAAAACGCTATTTTTGACCTTAAAAGGGCTGTAACCCCTATTAAGGGTCATCTGACAACTTTGACCCAATGGAGACTTTTGTAGAGCTTAATGAGCTGAACATTTTAGCAGGCAACAGCTTTCTCTATCTGCAATAATTTTCATTCTTTAGGGCAAAAACATGAAAAAACGCTATTTTTGACCTTAAAAGGGCCATTACCCTTATTAGGGGTCATCTGACAACTTCGACCCAATGGAGACTTTTGTAGAGCTTAATGAGCTGAACATTTTAGCAGGCCACAGCTTTTCTCTATCTGCAATAATTTTCATTCTATAGGGCAAAAACATGAAAAAACGCTATTTTTGACCTTAAAAGGGCCATAACACCAATTAGGGGTCATCTGACAACTTCGACCCAATGGAGACTTTTGTAGAGCTTAATGAGCTGAACATTTAAGCAGGCAACAGTATTTCTCTATCTGCAATAGTTTTCATTCTATAGGGCAAAAACATGAAAAAACGCTATTTTTGACCTTAAAAGGGCCATAACCCCTATTAGGGGTCATCTGACAACTTCGACCCAATGGAGACTTTTGTAGAGCTTTTGATTCTGAAGAGCCTAAGATCCTTCAGATTTTTTCTATCTGTTCTAGTTTTCAAGTTATAAGTCTTTGAATGTGATTTTAACCTATGTTCTATTTTTAGTAACAGCGGCCATGTTTGTTATCAAATCATAAAGCCGAACACAATTTTTAAACATCATGCCCTGATTAATACTTGGACCAAGTTTTGAAAAATTCCATTCAGTGGTTTCAGAGAAGAAGATTTTTGAAAAAGTAACGGACGGACGACGGACGACAGACGACGGACGACGGACGGATGGCGATGACAATAGCTCACTTGACCCTTCGGGTCAGGTGAGCTAAAAAGTAGCAGATCCAGGGGTTGTGATATGGTGCACTTTACAACCCCTAAAATTAACAAGCCAATGTGATACTGTCACTTTTCATATCTGATAAACATTTAACATATAAGAACAAGTCTACCTTAGTCTGATTACTACATGTGATTTTTATTTCACCCATAAGAGATATTTGTTAAAATGAGACATGAAAATAAATGTCTCTTTAAATATTCAACATGTTCAATTGTTTCCTGTTTTTTTTTTCTATTACAAAAAAGTATTACAAACTCCAATTACATGCTAATTGTCTTATATTACCTCTTTTGTTTTTATTCTTTTTGCCTGTGGAAAAAAGAAAAGATAAATATATAATAGCATAATGATTTAAACACAACACTATTTTTCTTCCATTTCTACGGTATGTAGTTATCTTCTTTTGTCTATTCCTTTTGAAATTTATAGATTGTTTGTCCATTGTTCTGTTCCTTTTTGCGTTAAGTTAATTCTATACTTCTCAGAGCCCCTCTGGTTACCATGAGTTTCATTCAATAGACAAAACACTTTCAAGCATAGCAAAATTTGTTGCCGTGCAAAAACTTAACTGTAATTTTGATTTCATCTTAAAAATCCTAATGAATGAAAAAATTGACAAGAAAAAACTGAAACAACAATGTTTTACTGCCATATATGTGATAAAACAAGTCAATCTGTGAGTTTAAGCTTACTAGTGATACTCCCTTCCCCAAATTATGCCTTGCATAATAACCTAAGTTTTTTGTAAACAGGAGTAGATTTCCTAGGAGTATAAAATTGGTATACAACATATAGTACTATAAGATAAAGCTGTATAAAATTATCAGATCAGTTGTTTTGAAAGTGTAATCGAAATTTTGCATGTATGTCCATTATGTGTCAAAACCTAAGTACTCAGTAAACAGGAAGTAGATAACCTAGGAGCATTAAATTCGTATACACCATATGATACTATAGGATAAAGCTGTATACCAGATATCTGACCTCTACCTTATGTAGTTGCTTAGAAAACTGTGATGGAAATTATGTTATGGATGAACGAATGAACAAACAGACAAGGGTAAAACAGTTTAACAATTGAAATATGATTTTTGAAAACTAAATTGCAGTAGTCAAAATCCATAAATACTTAAATATATTACCTTTACAGTCATACTTGATCGTCAAGTATTTAAATGTACCAGGACAAGGATCACCATAGATATCATTGGATGCTCTAACGGTGCAACTGTTCTGCCCATTACATTTTTCCTTCAGAATATTCTTAGGTACATTAGATTTACAGTCAGTGTCCAGCATCTTGTCGGCATCTGATGGACATGTATCCTTGTGTTTCCTGCCATAAACAGCCCGTGATATTTTGATAACCTCATCCTCTCCACATTTGATTTCAGCTTGATCATGTTCGCAAATGATTTCTGAAAATCAATCATATTTATTAAATACTTACTGTAGAAGCAGAAATATTCATGGGGGATAAAATTTTGTTTATCTAATGGGTATGAAAAATCAATGAAATTAAATCCCCACGAATTTAAAATATTTAGTTAAACAGTGTTTATAAAAATTAAAAATCCTCGAAAATTTCTCCCCAACAATTCAGTTTTGTGCTCTTAACCATGAAATTTTATCCCCATGAAAATAAATGATTATACAGTATTTAATACTTCAATGGATTTTCAAATTAAACAAGAGCATGGCTAAAGGTTCCCTGCCTTGTGACCTGACATTCAACATAATGACATTGACCCTACATAAAAATATCTTTTCCTTCACTTCTAAAGATTCAATGTAGGTAATTTTGTAAAATGCTACATGAATGCATTTAAAAGTTAACAGAAACTTATTTCATCAGAATGTGGTAATGAAAGAAATCAAAATTTTAAACTCAAACCAGTAGCAAACTGATTAATAGATATGCTGAAAGTACAGCTGATAAAGGACTATTTTATATGTACTCGTTGGAAATAATAACATCATAAAAGTAAGCAAAGACGATAAAGAAATGTGAAATAAGTGTATGCGACGCAACCAACATAAAGAACAGCAATTAAAAGAATCACAATGGAAAACAGCCAGTAGTCTTTAACATGACCAGAGGTCACTGCTCGCTGTCTTGCATTGGCCCAAGACTAAAAATACAATACACAAGATGCAAACAAATCCCTAAATTATCAATGAAAGACCCTGGACATAAAACAAAAAAACAGATAGTTGAAAGGGACAAACAAAAGCTTTGACAAGGATTCCTGGCTTAGGACAGGCACATATAAAATGTAACGGGGTTTAACAACCTTCCCCCTATTGTTAACCTTGTACAAAGCACAAAAATAACACACTTTAAAAATCAAATCGATAAAAGTTCCATTCACCAAGAGAGAACCTGAGACAAGGGTACTATACAAGCAACAAAAGGGACTCTCTTGAGAACACTCGCAGTTACTGAGAGCTAGCTAAGAAGCATTTATTGACTGATGTAAAAAAATCAAACATTTCGATTCTATATCCAACATAACACTTTAAACAACTAATGATTCAGTGTAATATCATCACACAAAACCGATATATTTGATCCCTGTAATGCTTAAAACAATACAAAAGTCAAAAGGTAAAAGATTACCATTTTAGAGTTACTATCAAATTATCAATATTTCTACCAAAAACACCAAATCTAAAGATTTTACTTTTAACTTCCAATTAGTATCCTTTCTTTAATAAGTTTTTAAGCCAAATTACACATGTACCATGTCCAGAGGATTGTTTTTGAATTTACGTGCCTTATAAACTACATTTCCATAAAATTCAGGATGTGATATTTCTTTAACAATCAAAAATCGATGTGTACAGTTAAATTTTCAATAAGATACCCATATTTATGAATGAATTTAGTAAACTGTAAATGATTTGACTAATTTGTTGTATCAATAACCTTGTTTTAGTAATTTTTCTGTAATGAAACGGTTTTAGTCATTAAAATCAGAAACACCACTGCAAATTCGTTCATATCTGACTAACTGTGAAATGTACATGTACACTCCGTAAGAGGGAGCTAGAGTTACATTGCCTACAAGAAAAGGGAAATTTACAATAGGGAACCAAAAGTCATCACGTTTATCATATACTTTAGTGTGTAATATTCAATTTCAAAGTACATAAAAATGTAGAACAGTCCCTCAAGATTTTTTTTTTCTGTGATAATTTAAAGAAAAAACTTTAAAAGAAACTATTGCCAGATCAAAAGCTGGTTCGTGTATTCAAGTTATCAATACATACCTTATGTACTTTTACAAGTTGAATTTTGAAGAAAATATCTACCATTTCACTTTTTCATATGAAATTTAAAACAAATGTACTTACTATTTTCTGCCTTTAACAGTGGAAGGAATGAGGAAAATCCTGAAAATAGATGAAAAAAGCTGCAGTTCAAACACTCATTTTCAATTTCATTTGAATGTTCCATTGTAAATGTAACAACAAGCACACAACTTCACCAAAAAAGTTTTAGAATTTCCGAAAAGGCTTTCATAAATTTTATATATCACATGTAACAAGCTTTGTAATTTGCTGAAACAGTTTTGTCCATGACAAAATTTTGCTTTGTCAAGTGATTGAGATTTCATCAATATTTTCTTTTTATTATGTTAAAATAAATTATAAGTTATGACGATCATATATTTTCTGTCTATTGATAAATAACCTCAAACATGCAGTACACACTCAATAACCCAGTGTTCTCCCCAGAAATTTTGGATAGCATCACATTTTGCGTAAACAAGATTCAGCTGAAGGAAAACGAATCGCGTTGATCGACATCTGGTTCATGTTTTATTTATAATTTAATTTTAAATGTATCAACCCCCTCCCCAATGATTTGGGGGTTGTATGCATGACTGAAAAATAACAGTCAAGGCATTGTAAAATATGACTATGTTTTATTCTCTTGGGTGGAAAAAGATAATTAGTCTAGTTATAAGAATTATGTTGTATGTGATGACTCACAACCCTTAATTAAAATGGGAGAGAAAGGGACAGAAAGTTGCCTGAAATAGTAATAATGAAAACTTATATTGATATCATGAATATATTTCATTTCTAATCTGCTTTGAATAAATAACTTTGCTGAAATGTACCATATAAAAAATATTTATGGTACATGTAATTTGTACACAGTAGCCACTGCCTTTAAGTTATCTCCCTTTTGCCCAAAAGTTGTCTTCCTTTGTTTATGAAATTTACTGCCAAAATCAAATGTGTGAAATCAATGTTCATGATGTTTTGGACTATATAATCGTAAATAGGGATGTTTAAGGATTCCAATATTCATTCTTTAAGGTAAAATATCATTCTTTTATCTTGATCAGTCTTTTAGTTTTGGTTTTCATTTATTTTTCATGTAAGTTCAAAAACCCACGTGTATCAAACACATGGCTTGTGTTTGTTTTTATTTTGGTTAATTCTGATTGGTTGTCCAACCAAAATAAAACATTCGACTGCAGGTGCCTACTGTCGGCAAATCACCTGTAATCAAGTCTAATTAGTTAAAAATCGATATCTTTCAATTTATTGACAACAGACCAATCATTTATTTGATAATTGGCTTGGGGTTGTAAAGGTGTCAATTACCCAATGGTCCTGAATGGCTTCATTGTAAAAATTTTAAGCAATTTTATAGCGTCTCGGTACAGACTGATAGCATCTCGGTAAAATCTGATAGCGTCTCGGTCCCGAGATGCTATAAGGGCCTGGGGAGAACACTGTAACCCACTAGTTTTTTTTTAAGTGTGGACCACCAGCATCAAGGTTTTTTTCAAAATGTCCTATGAAATATATTACAAAAATGTACAGCCATTCCTTATATATCCTTGGAAATGTGTTAAACCAAAACCCCCAAAAATTTTGATGCATAATTATATGTCTATCAAGCTGTAGAAAAAAAAAGAGTGCTTTGAAAAAGAAAAGCCAAAAAATAATTACAACAAATGACTGGAAACATGACTTAAAATTTTGGGGTATCAATTTTCATGGTTTTCCTGGGTCGTCATGATCCACGAAATTTGGCACCACATGAAAAGAAAATTTAACATTGATCTGTATGCTACAGACTTCAGAACCATGAATTTAAGAATCCATAAACTGATCCTTTTTTGTCAAAAATAAATGAATCCACAGTAATTTAAAAATGAATTACTGATTTTTTACTTTGTATCTTTATTCTAAGTTGACAAAAATGCATGCTAAACATTAGAAAACATGTTAATCTTTTATCTGAATCAAGTACTGTACATGTGTGCATGTTCAAAAACTTAAACTTTTAATTACAGAACAATTTGTGTCCCTTTTTTCATGAAATGTGCTTAGTTTAAATGGAACCAAAAGTACCAAAATAAATCAATTATATAACATTATTGAATGTTTAATTTTGGCTTCTATAAAATCTTTAAGAAATATAAATTTGATAAGTGTATAACACTAAAGGAATATATTTTTCAGATGTCGACTATCTGCAAATATCTAGCCTTTTATGTAATTGAATATAAATAAGAATCTACATCATTAGCTTAAACATTACCTAAAATAAGGATAATCCCTAAAAAAGAAGGCGGCATTTTGTTCCCCATCTGATGGAAAGTTGAACTGCCGTGACAATTTTTCAAAGGAAATTCATTTATATAGCAAATAAATCATAGAAAAATAAAATTCTCCTTTTTCATTGGCTAGGTGTAAGTTGAATAGTGAAAAATTTATATGAGAACAAAATAAACAGCAAATGCGCAACTTTTAACCATTAGAAATAGTCGATTTTGGTATATAAGATGACAACATATTGTCAAAGAAAGAAAATAACCACAATAAAAAGAGAAACATAATTAAATTCTTTGTGCTTTTCTGACAAAACACCTCAATGATTTTTGTCCATTAACAAAAGATATAATAAAAATTTCTATAATTATTTTTCTGATAAAAATTGATCCAAACTATGACACGTTGTGATCTTTGCTTCTCTAAGAAAAAAATAAATAGAATCTCCTATAGGTAAAACATAAAAGAACAGAACAAAAAAAGTGCAATGCATATATTGCAATGATTCAGGCACCTGTTGCAAGAGGATTGTCAAGTAACTGGTTACAAGTGTACTTGGTTTTGTTGGCTAGCACTAGGGCATATACATACCAAGTTTCATCAACCAAGGACTTATCGATCTTGAGATATGGAGGTGATCATAAAACATACAAGAGTTAACACTAAAGTATGTCTCGCCTGCCGGCACCATCAGAAACAATTATTCTTTCTTACTTCCACTATATTTTGAATTTACATGGATTTTCAGTTTCTGAGATCAAAAGATGTTTATAGAACTTAAACATTGCAAATATATGCAATAAAAATAATCAAAGTCACTCAACCGGAAAATCAAGGTCAAGGTCAAAAGATGGGGATGCAACTGTGCTAAGCTACTACTGGGGAATATGCATACCAAGTTTCATCAACCTAGGACCTATAGTGTTTGAGATATGGAGGTGCTCGCAAAACTTTTCCATTGCTATTATATGTATTGAAAATTGTCAAAGTCACTCAACCGAAAAATCAAGGTCAAGGTCAAAAGATGGGGATGCAACTGTGCTAAGCTACTACTGAGGCATATGCATACCAAGTTTCATCAACCTAGGACCTATAGTTCTTGAGATATGGAGGTGCTCGCAAAACTTTTTCATTGCTATTATATGTATTGAAAATTGTCAAAGTCACTCAACCGGAAAATCAAGGTCAAGGTCAAAAGATGGGGATGCAACTGTGCTAAGCTACTACTGGGGCATATGCATACCAAGTTTCATCAACCCAGGACCTATAGTTCTTGAGATATGGAGGTGCTCGCAAAACTTTTTCATTGCTATTATATGTATTGAAAATTGTCAAAGTCACTCAACCGGAAAATCAAGGTCAAGGTCAAAAGATGGGGATGCAACTGTGCTAAGCTACTACTGGGGCATATGCATACCAAGTTTCATCAACCCAGGACCAATAGTTCTTGAGATATGGAGGTGCTCATAAAACTTTTTCAAAAAGTTAACGCCGCCGTCGCCGCCGCCGCCGCCGCCGCCGCCGCCGCTAAAGTAACACCTATGTCCCGCTCTGCTTCGCAGGCGAGACAAAAACAATGTTAGTTAACACTGCCACTAAAGCAAAACATGTTACCTATGTCTATCTCTGCTTTAAACGATCGTTAACTACAGTAGTAGGGTTGTTCCACAAAATGAATAAAACATACCAAAGGTACATCGTCATTGACAGCAACTACATGTTATCTGGTATTAAGTCTAGTGTCTTGACTTCTGAAGTGAGTAAATTTTAAAAATGGCAAAAAGACAGACACTACCATCAAAAGCATATTTATATAATTATTGGAGATCCTCATGAATATTAATCCTCTTGAATATCAATTAACAATGCTAGCTCTAGTAGTATTGAGAGTGAACACAGATGCTCTGGAAGAGTAAGCGGTTCCTGTCTGCTATAGCACACCTGTTGCGCTGCCAATTTCCAATTCAGTGTGTCAAATCTGATAAAGGAAGACAAAACAAAAGTTACCCTACACCATGCTATGACAAACCAAGATCTGTACTCTCATCTGAGAGATAGAAATCCCATAAAAACATTTTTCATTATAAAACAGCTACTGTTTACACAAGAGTAAATGCCGGGAGGAATTTTAATTACACCCGAGGATTTACTTATCAGTACATAAGAGACCATCCAGTGTAAAAAACTTATGACACTCAGAGTCAGTGTTCTCCCTAGCCCTAGGTCCATATAGCACAGTGGTACCTCTGTGCTATAATTTTTACCACAGTGTTATCTTGTAATATTTATAAATATTTATAATAGAATGTCTGTTATGACCACAGTGCTATTAAAAATTTCTGGGGAGAACATTGAGTCACTTACAGATAACAGAGTGATGAAATGGGCAGTGGCGGATCCAGAAATTTTGAACAGAGGGGGCCTACTGACTGGCCTAAGAGGGGGCCTCTGGTCATGCTTCAATGATTTCCTTTATATATAACCAAAGCTTTCTATCAAAAGGGGGGCATCCGCCTTTGATGGGGGCATGCAAATTTCTGTCATTTTTTACACCTCACATAGCAGCTTGATAAAACTGGACAGCCCTTTGAGGCGTACTCAATTTTTTATTTTTTTATATATGCCCTTCATTTCTCTCCAGGATTTCTCTTTTTAGGGACTTTTCTCATTATTCTTTATTCTGTTAGGGTCATTGTTCTGTTTAATGTTTTTTTGTCCTTTTTCGTTATCTGTTAATTTTTTTCAGGTCAATTCTGTATTCCCCCATTATGATCAACACCCTCTTATCTTAGGTGGCTTGTCCTTCTTGAAAGGACAAGATAGGGTAAGGGCCTGATATGGCCCCTTTATTTTTGACAAATAAAATCCTATTTAAACAAGAGGCTCCCAGGAGCCTGAATCGCTCACCTGGTCTTGATGTTGACCCTATACTTTTGTAGAGCTAATTGAGCTGAACATTTAAGCAAGCAACAGCTTTTCTCTACCTGCAATAGTTTTCATTCTATAGGCCAAAAACACCATTTTTCACCTATAAGGGGCCATAACCCCTATAAGGAGTCATCTGACAACTTCGACCCTATGGAGACTTTTGTAGAGCTAAATGAGCTGAACATTAAAGCAAGCAACAGCTAATCTCTATCTGCAATAGTTTTCATTCTGTAGGCCAAAAACATGAAAAATCGCTTTTTTCAGAGGCCGTAACCCCTATAAGGGGTCACCTGACAACTTCGACCCTATGGAGAATTTTGTAGAGCTAAATGAGCTGAACATTTAAGCAAGCAACAGCTAATCTCTATCTGCAATAGTTTTCATTCTGTAGGCCAAAAACATGAAAAATCGCTATTTTTCAGGGGCTGTAACCCCTATAAGGGGTCATCTGACAACTTCGACCCTATGGAGAATTTTGTAGAGCTAAATGAGCTGAACATTTAAGCAAGCAACAGCTAATCTCTATCTGCAATAGTTTTCATTCTGTAGGCCAAAAACATGAAAAATCGCTATTTTTCAGGGGCCATAACCCCTATAAGGGGTCATCTGACAACTTCGACCCTATGGAAAATTTTGTAGAGCTAAATGAGCTGAACATTTAAGCAAGCAACAGCTAATCTCTATCTGCAATAGTTTTCATTCTGTAGGACAAAAACATGAAAAAATCGCTATTTTTCAGGGGCCGTAACCCCTATAAGGAGTCATTTGACAACTTCGACCCTATGGAGAATTTTGTAGAGCTAAATGAGCTGAACATTTAAGTAAGCAACAGCTAATCTCTATGTGCAATAGTTTTCATTCTGTAGGACAAAAACATGAAAAAACGCTATTTTTCAGGAGCCGTAACCCCTATAAGGGGTTATCTGACAACTTCGACCCTATGGAGACTTTTGTAGAGCTAAATGAGCTGAACATTTAAGCAAGCAACAGCTAATCTCTATCTGCAATAGTTTTCATTCTGTAGGCCAAAAACATGAAAAATGGTTATTTTTCACCTTTAAGGGGCCGTAACCCCTATAAGGGGTCATCTGACAACTTCGACCCTATGGAGAATTTTGTAGAGCTAAATGAGCTGAACATTTAAGCAAGCAACAGCTAATCTCTATCTGCAATAGTTTTCATTCTGTAGGCCAAAAACATCAAAAAATCGCTATTTTTCAGAGGCCATAACCCCTATAAGGGGTCATCTGACAACTTCGACCATATGGAAAATTTTGTAGAGCTAAATGAGCTGAACATTTAAGTAAGCAACAGCTAATCTCTATGTGCAATAGTTTTCATTCTGTAGGACAAAAACATGAAAAAACGCTATTTTTCAGGGGCCGTAACCCCTAAAAGGGGTTATCTGACAACTTCGACCCTATGGAGACTTTTGTAGAGCTAAATGAGCTGAACATTTAAGCAAGCAACAGCTAATCTCTATCTGCAATAGTTTTCATTCTGTAGGCCAAAAACATGAAAAATGGCTATTTTTCACCTTTAAGGGGCCGTAACCCCTATAAGGGGTCATCTGACAACTTCGACCCTATGAAGAATTTTGTAGAGTTATATGAGCTGAACATTTAAGCAAGCAACAGCTAATCTCTATCTGCAATAGTTTTCATTCTGAAGGCCAAAAACATGAAAAAATGCTATTTTTCACCTTCAAGGGGCCGTAACCCCTATAAGGGGTCATCTGACAACTTTGACCAAATGGAGACTTTTGTAGAGCTTTTGATGCTGAATCAGAAGCGTGGCCTTAGATTTCCTCTATCTCTTATACTTTTTGATTTATAAGCCAAAAACAGTAGTCTGACCCCCCTAGTCTATTTTTAGTAACGGCGGCCATGTTTTTTAACGGATCAAAAATCAAAACACAAGTTTGGTGCAGGACACCCTAAGGATCATTCATACCAAGTTTCATTAAATTCTGTTTGGTAGTTTCAGAGGAGAAGATTTTTGAAAAATTGTTAACAGACGACGACGACGACGACGGACGCCAAGTGATGGTAATAGCTCACATGGACCTTCGGTCCAGGTGAGCTAAACAAGAGGCTCCCAGGAGCCTGAATCGCTCACCTGGTCTCGATGTCAATCCTATGGAGACTTTTGTAGAACTAAATGAGCTGAACATTTAAGCAAGCAACAGCTTTCCTCTATCTGCAATAGTTTTCATTCTATAGGCCAAAAACATTATTTTTTGCCTTTAAGGGGCTGTAATCCCTACAAGGGGTCATCTGACAACTTCAACCCTATGGAGACTTTTGTAGAGCTAAATAAGCTGAACATTTAAGCAAGCAACAGCTTTCCTCTATCTGCAATAGTTTTCATTCTATAAGCCAAAAACACTATTTTTCGCCTTTAAGGGGCTGAAACCCCTATAAGGGGTCATCTGACAACTTCGACCCTATGGAGACTTTTGTAGAGCTAAATGAACTGAACATTTAAACAAGCAACAGCTTTTCTCTATCTGCAATAGTTTTCATTCTATAGGCCAAAAACGTTATTTTTTTTGGCATTTAGGGGCTGTAACCCTAAAAGGGGTCATCTGACATCTTCGACCCTATGGAGACTTTTGTAGGGCTAAATGAGCTAAACATTTAAGCAAGCAACAGCTTTTCTCTATCTGCAATAGTTTTCATTCTATAGGCCAAAAACACTATTTTTCGCCTTTAAGGGGCTGTAACCCCTATAAGGAGTCATCTGACAACTTCGATCCTATGGAGACTTTTGTAGAGCTATATAAGCTGAACATTTAAGCAAGCAACAGCTTTCCTCTATCTGCAATAGATTTCATTCTATAGGCAAAAAACACTATTTTTCGCCTTTAAGGGGCTGAAACCCCTATAAGGGGTCATCTGACAACTTCGACCCTATGGAGACTTTTGTAGGGCTAAATGAGCTGAACATTTAAGCAAGCAACAGCTTTTCTCTATCTGTCATAGTTTTCATTCTATAAGCCAAAAACATGAAAAAATGCTATTTTTCACCTTTAAGGGGCCGTAACTCCTATAAGGGGTCATCTGACAACTTCGACTCTATGAGGACTTTTGTAAAGCTTTTGATGCTGAAGCAGTAGCGTGGCATCAGATTTCATCTATCTCTTATACTTTTTGATTTACAAGCCAAAAACAGTAGTCTGACCCCCCTGGTCTATTTTTAGTAACGGCGGCCATGTTGTTTATACGGCGGTCACCATTTGTGCAATCTTGGTAGAGGACATCCCATAGATAAAGTGTGCAAAGTTTCAAAGCAATCCCTTCAGTGGTTTCGGAGGAGAAGATTTTCAAAGAAAAGTTAACGACGACGACGACGGACGACGACGACGGACGCCAAGTGATGGCAATAGCTCACATGGACCTTCGGTCCAGGTGAGCTAAAAAAGGAAATTTTATTTAAAGGTTTAACTTTTTGACTGTGTGGGTTTTATTTGACATATTTTACTCAGTTTTTTAAATTTTATAGAGAGGCCTAAAATGGGTCAAAAGTAAGGAATTTGAAGAAAAATGTCATTTTTCATACCTATTTTAATATTTTCAAACATGTCATAGGCCTGCACCAATGCAGACCATGCATTTTTCATTTAATCTATACTATAATAATTAACTTAACAGGCTGGGCACAATAAACTGATAGTAAAATTAAGATTTCATGGACAAACAGTCTGGTCTACATATGTGCAGACAAGGAATTATATAGAAAGGAATAGAATCTCGTCACATTTTACATACAATGTAAACAAATATGTTGCATGGCGAGAGTATGTGAGATTACCAATAATGCGCATGATAAGAAAATTATAACAAAATAAATATTTGTAGACATCCTTTTAAAGATAAAAATCTAATTTTTCAAAATAATTGAATTTCAAAATGCAAATGTTCTATATTCATGAAGATTTGATGAAAAGAATGAAAATAAATTTAAATATATTTTATGGACATTTTTGCATATACCATCTATTTTAGTCTCGCCTTCTGAGAAATAGTGAGATTTCACGAGATTCTATTCCTTTTGATTCTAATTCCTTGGTAAAGACTTCAAAAATTGATAATATTATCCAAAATTTGTCTATTTTCAGGTAATTTGGCTATACAGATCTATGATTTGACAAAAATCATGCATATTGACCATATTTTAGCACAATATTTACAAATCAATATAATATTGTATGCTTAAAACCTTACTTAAACAAGCTTCTGCATTCATTTAACTCACTAAATAACAAAAGGATTTTTCTCTTGACGAATGTTTTATTTTTTAGCCATACAGGGGGCCAAATTATAAAGGCCTTATCATACATTTTGTACCTTGTCCTCATCTTCTTCTTTCTGGTTCTAGCGTTCCTTCAGTAATTGAAGATCATACGCCGGGCATCTAAAAATTTAGAATTTTTAGTATATACATGATGACTGTCAAAATGTGTGCAATTAAATCAAAGTGATAATACAGAGAAACAATTTGGAGTGATTAAAACTATATACATTTGATAGCTTTAGAGTTGTGGGTAAAAGATTGGAATAAGAGCAGGTAACCAGGCTCTTAAATCTATCAACTGTGGTGGCTGAAGTAAAGTTTCTAGGTAGTTTGTTCCATTGTGTAATTGTAAGTGGGAAAAATGAATATTTATAGCAATCTTTTGAGGTCTGTATATGTTTGAAAGAATCGGGGTTGCTGTGTCGTGTTCTCCCGGGCGTGTTCTACTGTCTGATGGTATAGGAATGTTTGATGCTGGTACTGCAACTAGGTGATGTACAATTTCATAAAAGAAAACTAATCTGTATCTAAGAAGTCAGACTTTAAGGGGGTGCCAATTGAGATCTGTGTACATATCAGTGACTGAGCTTGTGTTATGATACCGATTACATGTGAAGCGGGCTGCTCAGCGTTGGCCTTTTTCGATCTGGTTGATTTTTGATGTGGATCACAAATGGTTGAGAAATATTCCAATTTTGGCAGGACAAGAGATTTGTATGCATGAGATTTTAATTTTTCAGATGATATTTTGAGATTTCTTCGTATAAAGCCTAAAGATTGGTTTGCTTTTCCTGTCATATTATCAATTTGTTTGTCCCATTCTAGATTTGAAAGAGAATGTCCATGGAGTTTATAAGTAAAAGTATGCGAATTTCATTTTTGTGTGATGCTAAGAATGTTGCATTTTTCCAGGTGAAAGTGCATCAACCAGTCTTTTTCCCACTTGCCAGCCGCTTCAAGATCTTCTTGTAATTTTTGACAGTCACCAGGTGTTTTAATTTCTTTATAAATTATGCTGTCATCTGCAAATAATCTTAAAATACTGTCTTGACTGTGTGTCATGTATTCTGCAAGATCGTTTATATAGATTAAGAATAATATGGGACCAAGTACTGTGCCTTGAGGGACTCCAGATGTTCAAGGAATGTTTTCAGATGTTATTCCCTCAAGGACTACATTTTGAGTTCTATTTGTTCAAAAGTCTTATCCAGCTGTATGCATTTGAGTTAATTCCATAGTGACTGATTTTGTAGAGTAGATGGCGATGTGAAACTTTATTAAAAGTCCATGATAATAATGTCTGATTGTATGTTGTTGTTGGAGACTTTGGATAGATCTTGAATAAAAGATGTTAACTGTGTTTCACAGGAATGGGATGATTTTAAAGCATGTTGAAAGTCATATAAAATGTGGTTTCATTATTTGGCTTGTGACTACATGTTCTAATGCAGGTTAGGGAGATGGGCCTGTAGTTGATTGGATCATGTTTGTCACCTTTTTTAAATGCTGGACAAACGCTTGCATGTCGCCAATCATTTGGAATTTTGCCCGTGTCAAGTGGTTTTTGAAACAGTTGTGTTAATATTGGTGAGATGTATTAACTGCATTGTTTTATGAATTTGAATTTGGTCTGATCCAGCTGCTTTGTGAATATTTATTTTATTGAGGAGTTTTGTAATACCAGCTTCTGTAATTTGTATGTCTGACATTTGTGGATATAGATGATGTCCTTTATCTGGAATGGGGTCATCTGTTAGGCAGCAACCATTTGAAATTCGGGGGGGGTGGTAATGGATTTTAGCCCCTCGACAGTTTATTTTTTACAAAAAATTTTGAAGACGAGAATTTTTTTTGGAATGACTCTGAAAACATTTTTTTATTCGCAATTTTGTTTTTGTTGTGTAGCCCAGGCTCACCAAACTATTAATTTTTTCAAAAAATTGAAAACAAAATATTTTTTTTTTAAATAAAAATCCATATACCCCCCAGAATTTCAAATGGTTGCTGCCTCACAGGTGTGAAAGATTCTGAAACTGTAAATTAAGAGCATTTGCTTTTGATTTGGGGGTCTGAAGTTAGAATACCATCTTTTCTTAGGGAGGATATTTGAGCTTTCTGATTTTTGTCCTTTCCTTACTAGTTGAATAGCTTCGCAAACCTAAAATTCACCTTTGGGTTTAATTTCGTTGTAAATTGTATCTGCTTGAGTTTTGTTACCGATACCAATGACCATATGCATGCAGTTGGCCTATCATCATTTTATCTGTACATGTTGTTCCACGCACTTCAGTCTGTTATGTTTACGTGCAAAGCGAAACTGAAATGCGCGTGACAAATGATCTTACGTCCCTTTTCCATATTCGTCCCAAATTTTCTATTTCTCTGGTAGTTTCCTCCGTTTGTCGGAGCACTCCGGTAGCGGATAAGAAGTAAGTTTATGCTTTGCACACACGCATACATGTTTATAGTTTCACCCAACATGCCGTTTAGCAGTAGCAGATCCAGGGGGGGGGTGTCACCCGGTGCACGTGACACCCCCCTGAGGTTCACTGGCACACTTTCTATATAAATCGATCACACAAGTCTAGCTTGATGGCTAGGTACATGTAAATTACTAAATAAACATGCCATAGGTTAATTACAATGTACGCTTGTGACAACACTTATTTTACCTGCTGCTGGAAAAGGTATTTTTTTTCGGGTTAGGTCGGCAAAACAAACATAAGTGTTGTGGTCTCATGTTAATTTACTCCATATCCAGTGTCCATATCCTTTCATAAATTATTTATAAGAGGAGTTTGTCAGGTTTTTCGGGTTATGTCGGGAAAACAAACATAATTATATGACTTTATGTGTTGTGGTCTCATGTTCATTTACTCCATACCCTTTCATAAATTATCTATTACAGGAGTTTGTCTCAGTTTATGTCGTGTGGAGTTAGTAACACAATACCCCGTGCTTAAGATGTATATTTGGATTTTGTTTGGTTTTATGCATTTTGAACATCTTTTAAATTGTGGATTTGGGTTCTAGTCGGCTGCTGATGAGGAATAATTTTCCGAAATGGCCATACAGCTCATAAAAATTAATTGCAGTTGGAGTAAGTTCATATGTGTTGTGGTCTCATGTTCATTTACTCCAAACCCTTTCATAAATTAATAATTATATGATAAGGTCAATAATATAAATTTACGTGCTGATTATATTACAAGCCCGACAAGGCAATCAAACTTATTTCTTACTATTAATTTATACATGTGTTAAAGTGTTTGTTGTTGACTAACCATCTCTGAATAGCTTTAAATTTAAAATAAATGATATCAATCTTTCTCTTTAGTTCTTAGAATCATTTATGGAACAGGGGTGCTTTTTTCAGTAAAAATATATTATAAGGTATCAAATTTTCAAATTCAAAATATATGAAAAGGGTCAGTGGGGTTTCTAAATCTCAGCCGCACAAATTCAAAATACATGAAAAGGGTCAGTGGGGTTTCAAAATCTCAGCGGCACCTCGATCCCTATCAATGAAGCATAGAGGTGGACATGGGGCCCCCGAGCAGTATTCAGGATAATTTAAATTTTAGATGAAATATTCCACTTTTAAATTAACCGTTACTTTATTTAGGATCTTCAATAATACCAATGTTAAAACCAACAAATGTACCAGAAAAACAAGTCTACATGGCCCTGAGTTTTCTCAATTATAGGGTATCGGAACCCATACATAAAAGATGACGTCTCACGGTGTAAACATGTATAGATAAATTAGAAAGGAAAAGATGACAGAGCCTCTGGATTTATCAAATAGACTACAAGAGAACTTCGCACCACCACCAACTTCAAAAGGTAACAAGATCTGAAGAAACTAGATAAGCGACGACTAAGACTTCGATGGATATTTGTGTACAAGTTGATCAAGTTATAATGTCGGTGTTGGGAATGCAAATCTAAGAACTCACCAGTTAAAATTATAAGGACAATTAAACAAACAAACAAGAGTTTGTAGAATGCAATATGCATCCCACTTGCAAAACACTTAAAACAGAAATAAGGTGGAAGGCTTTTTGTGTTTGTTTTGCAAAGATGCTTCACAAGTCACAATTTATAGTACTTCTCTGTCTGTGTGCGTTTTTACCTATAATTATAGTGAAATATTGCAATTTTCGTATCATTAGCTTTATTCAGTGAAACCAATTAGTCAAAAACATCGATGATTTGGTAACATCTTTTATTCCCATTTGATGTACATATAAGCTATTTTAATTATGTTTATTGAATTGGGAAAAAAATGCGTGGATTTCTCAAACAACGTGTCGCCATATCGCCTATCTTCTTCTTAATTCATTTTCCAGTTCGGAGATGAACTTATTTTTGAGTGTTAACTTCCACTCGGTAAAATAAGGGACAATACAAATTTTATCAAAGAAGATCAGTGTCGCAATGAACCTGAGAATATCTTGCCCTATACTATGAAAGCTTATTTGGGTCACATTATGTGGTGCCACATAAAATAAAAATCAACACAAATCGTTCACACGATATAACTATTCGTGGCCACGAGCAACAAATCGTTCGCACGAAATATCAAATTGTGGCGACGAGATTTAAAATTCGTGGCACGAATAAACAAATTGTTCCCACAATTTAACAATTCGTGGCCACGAATAAACAAATCGTTCCCACGATTTAACAATTCGTGGTCACGAGAAACAAATTGTTCCGACGATAACAATTCGTGGCCACGAATGCCACGAATTGTTGGGTAAACAAATCGTTCCCACGATTAACAATTCGTGGCCACGTGGGAACGATATGTTTATTCGTGGCCACGTGGGAACGATATGTTTATTCGTGGCCATGATTTGTAAATTCGTGGAAACGATTTGTTTATTCGTGGCCACGATTTGTTAATTAGTGGAAAAAATTCATTAATTCATGGGAATGATTTGAATATCGTGGCCACGATTTAACAAAATCGTGGGAAGGATTTGTTTTTCGTGGTCACGAATTGTTAAATCGTGGGATCGATTTGTTTACTCAACAAATCGTGGCCACGATTTGTTAAATCGTGGGAGGGAACGATTTGTTTCTCGTGGCCACGAATTGTTAAATCATGGGAACAATTTGTTAAGCTTTCATACTAAACACCCCCAGAGTTGCCACTCGCGGCAGTCACCGACTCTTGCAGGCTGTTCTATTCTTGTAACAATCTTGAGAAAAACGCCTTGTGGTACACCTCTTGGTTGTCTGTACCTCTGTCCTCCCTTATTCCTGCCAATCCCCTGAAGTTAAAATTTGGGTTGCTTTTTTGTCGACTTTATTTTTAAGTTAATGATTATAAAGTTTTTAAATTATAGCACATTTTCAAGTCGTATTGGTAAATTTACAAAAATCTTGTATTGCTACTTGATTTTCTTTCTTGACTGCTCCAATTGTCTTTTTTATTTATAAAAGACATTATTAAGTAAATCTTTAATAGATATTTGATTCCGTGTGGATATTTTTTGTTTAATGAGATTTGTTAATTTTAATATCTTAAGAAATTGAAAAAAAGATACTTCTCGGTCCACTGCCAAGATTTTCCGTTGTAAGCGTTGACACTGGTGCAAGTGCATTATTATAGACCAGTGCAGCACAGCAGACAGTTGCTTTTGCATATTGTTTACAATTAACAGTCACGATTTATAATAATGAGCGTATGACTTGTTGATAAAAAATGGTATTAAAGATGTCATTGATTATAGTAGCTATGTACAAATGTAAACTCACGGTAAAACTTATAAATTTTCCGCTGTCTATCACGTTTAGCTTGTGTCAATGAAGCCGCATAGATATGGTTTATATTGGCTGGTGTTTGAAGGTAAACCTGATAACAGTGATTTTTCTCTGGGAAGACACTCATCAATTAACTGCATTAGGCCTCGAGAGTAATTAACATTTGTTCTTGGTCTTTCTATAGAGTTTTAGAATTGTCATCCCTACCGGATTTGACCCCACTAATCGATCTTTGGATATTTTAACGTGATGGTTAATTATGCTATATATAGCAAGCAGGAATTGCTTACCCTTCCGAAGCACGTGAGTTCACTCGGTTTGGTGAGAGGAAGTGCATGCTAGGCAGCTGACTGCGGGAGTCGTTATCATACCTTAATGTAAAGCGTACCGTTATATACATTCCAGACAACCAAGGTTTTTTTCTTTTTTGAATCCAGAACCTATGAAAATCGCGAAATATTTGCTATTTTGTACTTTTAACAACCTTGTCACTTCAATATCACCAAAAGGAGACACAGTAAACCAAATGGACTATATCACAATACTAGTAGACTATAGATGGATATAATCATTCTAATATATAAAATAATGAGATGTAGAATAAGTGTACGCGACAGCTCACATAACATAAACAAGCGGCAATTTACAAAAAAAACAACCCACAATGGACAACCACCAGCAGCCTTCAACGAGACCAGTAGGCGCCGCCCGCGGTTCTGCAATTTGCCAATGGTCTAAACAAAATGCATATAATAAAAAAGCCAGTCCTGAAATAGTCACAGATGGAACCCCTTCTTAATTAAGCAAGAAAACATCAAAAAGACAAGTACAAACAAAATCTTTGTCAAAGATTCCTAGCCTAAGACGGGCACATATGTGATGGTTATGCTATAGCAAGCAGGAATTGCTTACCCTTCCGAAGCACATGAGTTCACTCGGTTTGGTGAGAGGAAGTGCTAGGCAGCTGACTTCGGGAGTCGTTATTATACCTAAATGTAAAACGTACCGATATATACATTCGAGATAACCAAGGTTTTCTCCTTTATGAATCCAGAACCTATGAAAATCGCGAAATATTTGCTATTTTGTACTTTTAACAACCTTGTCACTTCAATATCACCAAAAAGGAGACACAGTAAACCAAATGGACTATATCACAATGCTAGTAGACTATAGGTGGATATAATCATTCTAATATATATAATAATGAAATGTAGAATAAGTGTACGCGACAGCTCACATAACATAAACAAGCGGCAATTTACAAAAAACCACAATGGACAACCACCAGCAGCCTTCAACGAGACCAGTAGGCGCCGCCCGCGGTTCTGCAATTTGCCAATGGTCTCAACAAAATGCATATAATAAAAAAAACAGTCCTGAAATAGTCATAGATAGAACCCCTTCTTAAGCAAGAAAACATCAAAAAGACAAGTACAAACAAAATCTGTGTCAAAGATTCCTAGCCTAAGACAGGCACATATAGAATGTGGGTTAAACTAATTTTTTTTGGCCCAACCTTCCTCCTATTAATAATCATAGAAAATCCCAAAAATTAAACACACAATAAAAGTCAAATCGACCAAAGTTCAATTCCACTAGAGAGAACCTTAGACAAAAGATAACAAGAACAAACAAACAGACGGTAGATGAACTATCTATAGAACATTCGCTGCTACTGACAGCTAGATGAGAATCATTAATCGACTGATGTAAAAAAAAATCAAACATATCGATTTTAAATCCGACACAACACTTCAAATAATGAATGATTTGGTGGAGTGTCGTCACACAAAAACCGACATACTTGATCGCTATAATGCTGCAAAATGATTGACAATTATCTAAAAAGATTATGGAAGTTTTAAAGTGAGTATCAAGTTATCAATATCCCCGCCAATAAATACTAAATTCAAATATTTAACCAAAATGATTAAATCATATCCTTTGCGTAATAAATTTTGAAGCCAGTTTTTCATTACAATGAATTGTTTTTAAAATTGTGAGCTTTATAAAAAACATTACCATAAAATTCAGGATGTGATATTCCTAAGTTGCCGTCAATTATAGTCTAAATAGGAGGTGTTACAGTACAGAATGTCAATGCCATCTGCTAATTGGGCAAATGCAATCCAAGTAGAAATGTTCAAAGATTACTCACACACAATATTTTCATCTAAACATGCGAAGAAACATCGGGGATTTACCCCGGAATCCACGTTTTGTCTCTTATAAGTGAGAGAAGACTGAGCAAAGAAATGGAGTCAGTAAATTAATTAGTCATGATAAAGTCACATAGATATAAAATAATAAGTATAAACATAATTCATTTGTTTATCCTTGTTTGGGAAACAAGCTTTATGCTTATGCCTATGTAAATCCCTCTCCAGCAAGCAGTTTGCGAGTGTGGCCTTTGTAGCAGCCCCAATTGAGCCTACTCTTATCGAACGCCACAAACATGACAAAGGGGTCTTTAACGTGCATGGGGTATTTGCTCTCCACATACACGGGACAACCTTTTTTCGTCCCTTCCGAAGGACTAGCATCGATCCTTGAGACCATTATCGCAAATGGTGCCAAGAGAGAGTCGGAAATTGGTTCATGAAATTATCTCCCCTGACGAGGATCGAACCACGAACCTCGATGTTAGTGAGTCCGACGTGTTAACCACTACACCACCGACTCTCTTTATTGGTGTCCTAGGACGGGTTGCGCAATTTTTACGCAGACACTGACAAATTATTTTTCCTTTTTTCTTTAATTTCACGTCAGAAACTATAACTATTGTATTAGGATAATCGTCACGTAGTAAGCGTCCAGCATATTCTAGGATACAGTTACAATGTGTACAATGGAATTATGGGCGTTACTAAAACGCGGAAACGGAACGCGGAACGGAAACGGAATACGGAACGGAAAATTGTTTTATTTGTGTTATGAAATAAGCAATGGCTAAAAATAAAGCTATTACGACCTTACCAACATGTCTGTCTTCGTTGAGGGTGTACTAGGTATAACGCTACATCTCTACACATATAAGGGGATACCCAGTTGAACGATATACTACTCATATAGTTTTATTCTAGCACATCATACGGCCAGCTCACTTGAAAATTCTAGGTCGTCATTTTTGGCGTTGCGGTCCGATAAAAATGAAGTGAAAAAAATATATTGTGCAGTCTTACCGCTACATTGATGGTGTACTAGGTAGCGCCAGATATAGGTATGTGATATTACTTGTCACTTAAATAAATTCGCTAAATGAAGCAATTCTCAAAACAGGTTTGTTTTCATGTTTATCCTCGCGTAAACGATATGCATGTTCAGTTTTACTATACTAGGATCGCATGATAATTGAGTAAGCATATTCTATTTTGTTAAAATTGAGTTTTTTGTTCATTTTTTTTTTTTGTTTTTTGTTTTTTGTTTTTCATTTTATGCAAACTGAACTTGGACATGCTCCGTTTTTGCCTTCAACTTTGGCCATTCCTATATGTATTGATAGTAATGATTTTTGCTTTGTTTTGGTTGTTTTTTTTTGGGGGGGATTGGGTATTTTCTACACCAATACATTATTTGTCATGATACCAAATCATTGTTCAACTCTTCAGATTGATCAATAACAGTTTACAGCGTTCACGGACTGACGAAAAGACGGACGAACAGAAAGACAAACATATGAAGTCAAGGACAATAACTTACACTTACAACTGGTCTTAGAATGAATATGTACATTGTATAATCAATATACAACGTACTTACTATAACCATTTGATAGCAGCTGAAAAAAAAAATCAGACAGTGACACACTACCGCCATGCATGGTAAAGGTTAAAGCATCTAGTAATGGAATGCATCACATCATACGTTAAATATTTTCTCTCATACTAAAAAATGTTGAGCCTTTATTTTGGAAAAAAGCAATGGAAGCTATTAACAAAGAATCTGTGAGCTACTGCTCACTCAGTATACCCCTGCTACTCCAAAAATTAACTATACTCGCGATAATTAAGGACATCATACTAAAGCCATACACCAAATTGCAAGTCATTGTGATTTGTAGTCGCTGAAAAAAATATTGTAACTGAATTTTTCATCAATTGACCAGTAACGTTGAAAATTGACTAATTGAAAATAATGAGATGTGGAATAAGTGTACGCGACACAGCCCACAATCAAGTGGCAATTCTTTTTTGTCGTTTTTTTTATAGATCTACATGAGGGTATACGATTAATTACATAAAAATATAACAAGGATGAAATGCTTATATAACGTACATTTTCAATAAGAATGTACGTATATGTATGTAGGTAGCTGTATAGATATGAAGCCACGATAAGGATTTGCCACATCACATCACACTCTGGACGAAGTGTATTCAAGTCATTGTACTACTGACAAAAGAAAACTTTAATTAAAATTGATTTATGGAACGTGTCCCATGTACAATGCTTATTCATGTAAAAAAACTCATAAGGTTGTTTCATCAACATGTTTTTTATATATATAATATATGATGTCATTTCTAGGATTATGAAATTGTGTTATTAAATAGTTTGGTTCTAAGTTGTGAATCAATGAAATGAGTAATTTCATAAAAAAAATTGCAGTTCAGTATACGTGCAACTACTTATCTATATTTAAGAAAGCGCAGTAATAGATTTCAAATCCAGTGAAATGTGCCGTATCATTTCAAAATACCAATATCAGACTGAGGGATTGGTCGGGAAGAAACGGGCATACAGATTATTTTGACATTTTTTTTTACTCTTTATTATATACCGGGTATTTCAACGGGAGAAAGGAATAACATGTATGTAGCACCTTAACCATTCTTAAATTATTCTTTTATAAGTGGTCAATCATGCAAAAATATAGGTCACAGCCAGCATCCGAAGCATGCATTGTGCTTAGCATTACTAGGTGCAACTACCATACCAATATAGTTGGTGTGGCACATGTCAGTAAGAAGGAGTGGACTTTAATTATTTTTCTATAAGTGGTCATTCATGCGAAAAATATAGGTCACAGCCAACATCCGAAGCATGCATCGTGCTTAGCATCACTAGGTGCACCTAACATCCCAATATAATTGATGTGGCACATGTCAGTAAGTGGGAATGGACTTTAAACATTCTTCTGTAAGAGGTCATCCATGCGGAAAATATAAGTGACATCCAGCATCCGAAGCATGCATTGTGCTAAGCATCACTAGGTGCACCTACAATACAAATATGGCGCACTTGTCAGTAAGTGGGAATAGACTTTAACCATTCTTCTGTTAGTGGTCATTCATGCAAAAAAATATAGGTCACATACAGCATCCGAAGCATGCATTGTGCTTAGCATCACTAGATACACCTACCATACCAATATGATTGATGTGGCATGTGTCAGTAAGTGGGAATTTGGAAATATGGTGATTAAGGACGGACGGACGAACAAATGGTCGGACGAACGGACCCGAACACTATATGTCCCTCTTCTTTCGTAGATAGGGCATAAAAATAGTTTTACTTCAACTAAACGCAATATATATGTTAGTGTCATAACATAAGGCACCTCGATCAATAGTGTATGCTAAACAAACTGAGAAAAAAAGAACCATTATAGATAAACTGATGGAAGCAAGGCCTTGCTTTGCCATAACCTGGGTTTCTCAGTTTGAAAGCTAATGTAAATCCTGTCATATTAAACTATATCATTCCAGTATTTGGTAGTTTTGAGTTCATGCAATATTAATTTCCATCGGGCAAAAATCGTCAGCCTGGAGACAGCGACCACCTGTCTATATTCCCATTGTAGATTATTTATATTGCCACTGATTGATAAATGACAGAACTTCTGAGAGGAAAAATATATTTCTATCCCATTCTTTTTTTTTACAAATTTAATATAAATTCAAGTGAGACAAGCTGAAAATCAAAATGTATATTACAGGACAAAGGCAGGTTGCATGATTTTATTTCTTCTTTTAGGAATAAAAACCGACGTAATTCTTTTGGATCTTTGTACTTAACATATAAAAAGGAACAAAATTAATTTGTAAACACTGTTAAAACAAACATGTTTTAAACAATCTTTTTGTCATTAACACTATCTTTTGGCTGTAGCCATTCTTCTTCTAAGTGAAAACAGTGCATTTTCTTTCTCTTTGTCTCTCTTCATTTGTTCTTTCACCATTTTATGAGCATCTCGGGAACTAAGGAATTTTGCAGGAGCATCGATACTAAGTTCAGAATAGGAATCACTAGAAACCGGTGTATTCCTATTTGGGAACCGGCGACTATGAGTTTTAGACCTACGCGATAGCCTCCCCAGAGAACCATACCCTGTAGCGAAGCTAAGACTGCTTTCAGACCGACTCTCCGGTCGTTGGTGGTCGGCAATCAGTCGCATAGGATCGACAAAATTTTCGTTTGGCTCCCTGAATGACATAGATGACGTAGATCTGTTAGGCTGTGTTTGGTTGTTTTCGTCAATGAATTTCACCCTGTGATGAGATGAAGACAGTGATTTATCACTATAAACGCGAGGACGAAACACTGGTTCACTCGGTGAGGTTTTTGGGGCGAGGTCGGTCTTGATAGTAACACTTGGGGGTCTAGGTGATTCGTTTTTCCCCCAAGCCTCCATCACAACTTTAATTCTATTTTGTAAAAGTTCCATGTTGTGTTTTTCTAAATCTTGATGTAGTTGTCTTTTTAAGTTTTTCTCACTCAAAATAGCATCATCGACAACATTAGCATTTTGTCCATCGTTCCTGGGTGAGTGTTGTGAAGAATGGATTCTAGGACTATTGTTACGAGTATTGTCGTTGGATTGAGACTTATTGTCTTGATCAGCTGAGACCTGTTTGTAGTTTCGCAGTACAACTTTGTACTGCTTCGTTTTTCTATTTCGAGCGTCTGACATAATTTCCGATACGGATGTCTTCTTAACTTTATGACCTAACAATGATTTCATTATAGGTATTTTATTGTTTATTTTCATATCTGACGATACTGTTGGACTGAAATGTGACGTCCGTTTCCTAACTAAGGCCATCTGCTCTTTACTGGGATCTTTGGCCATAAAATAGGCCTGTACCACATCCATTTGTTGCGTCACTGGTGCGGGTTTCAGTATAAATTCTCCACTTTTTTCCTTCAGTCTTACTCGCGCGCAACCTTTCGAAAGATCATCGAAAGCCTTAGCCCGTATCATTATTTTCCTTGCTTTCGTTTGGTCCAGTTTCATGTCGACATGACCATCTATTCCTATTTCCAAATCCTCTTCTGGTAACTCTTCCTCTTTCTGATCCACTGCTGCTTTCAATGATTTCCAATGCGCACTTTTTATTTCGTGCTTTGGCTCTTGGGTAGTTTCTGCTGTTTTACTGTCAGCTTCTGATTTTAGCATTGTATAGACATCTTTAATACATGGTAGAGGAAATACTGTTTGAGGACGCGGTTCCTCTTGTTGTTCTTTGACTTCCTCCTCTTGTGGCGCCTGTGGAACACTAATAGCCGGTGCAGTAAGAGGGCGAATTTCTGTATCGGCTATTTCTGACGGAAGTATTAAATCCTCGTCGATGATCATATCCAGACCCCAAGGGGTATAATTTCTAAAATCATCCAAAACAACGGGAGACATTCTAACAAAGTTTTCCATGAGTTTACTCCGGTTTTCTGTGGCTTTAGAGAAGAGATCTGCACCATCGGAGCGGTATAATGAGTATTGACTGTTCAACAGTTTTTCTTTTCTTAATTGGTTAAATACTTTCCGAACTTCTTTTTCGTCTCGGAGATGCCCGTTCATTGTTTTAATGAAATCGTTGTATAAAATGGCGACTTTCTTTTGAAAGTCTTTGATGGCTGATGTTGATACTGCCATATTTTTCTCGTGCATGCTGATATCGAATCCATAGTCCCTCGATAACTTCGGCTCGTCATCTGCGACAACAGCTGAAACATAATTTTAAAATTAAATGTAGTATATTTTTCGATTTGTTTCATTGCATTCTCCTTTATATTTTCATGCTATCATCAAGTAAAACATAAAAAAACAAGTAAATCTGTGAGCTAATGCTCACTAGTGATACCCCCGCTCCCCAAACTAAGCCATGCATACAAGCTTGAATACTCTGCAGACAGGAAGTAGTTGACCTAGGAACATAAAATCACTAAACACCATGATATGGAACTATAGGATAAAGCTATATACAAAATATCCGACCTCTATCTCATGTAGTTGCTTGGGAAACTGTGACGGAAATTTTGCATTTATGTCCATTATGTGTAAAAACCTAAGTATTCCGTAAACAGGAAGTAGTCTACCTAGAACCATAAAATCGGTATTCACCATATGGTCCTATATGATAAAGCTGTATACAAAATATCAGACCTCTATCTCATGTAGTTGCTTGGGAAAATGTGACGGAAATTTTGCATTTATGTCCATTATGTGTAAAACCTAAGTATTCGGTAAACAGGAAGTAGATTACCTAGGAGCATAAAATCGGTATACAGGTACTATAGGATAAAGCTATATACAAAATATCAGACCTCTATCTCATGTTGTTGCTTGGGAAACTGTGTCGGAAATTTTGCCTTTATGTCCATTATGTGTAAAAACCTAAGTATTCCGTAAACAGGAAGTAGTCTACCTACGACCATAAAATCAGTATACACCATATGGTCCTATATGATAAAGCTGTATACAAAATATCAGACCTCTATCTCATGTAGTTGCTTGGGAAAATGTGACGGAAATTTTGCATTTATGTCCATTATGTGTAAAAACCTAAGTATTCGGTAAACAGGAAGTAAACTACCTAGGAGCATAAAATCGGTATACACCATATGGTACTATAGGATAAAGCTATATACAAAATATCAAAACTCTATCTCATGTAGTTGCTCAGAAAACTGCGACGGAAGTTTTGTTACGGACGGACGAACGGACGAACGAACGGACGGACGAACGGGCGGACGAACGGACAAGGGTAAAACAGTATACCCCCCTCTTCTTCGAAGCGGGGGTATAAAAATGAAGTTGAACATCATTTCAAGTAAAGGATTGAGTTAACTATCATCAAACAAGAGCAACTTGACATTCTTTTTGTAAAATAACTACATATTTTGAAAATATTTCTTAGAAAGTTAAACATGCCCTTTTCAAAAATCATTTATTTATACATTCTTAACAAAAAAGTAAGTGGTCCTGTACATTTTTACACTCGAGGAAGTGGGCTACACTACTAATAGACAAAAACATGATTTCCAAAGATACCCGTCATTTTTAAAAAGTATCAATTTTAACACACAAAAAATTTTAATATTTGAAGTTTTCAAAATCACATTTTTACAAAAGGCGTTTTGCAGATTTTTCAATATCTATGGGCTGCACGATAATGAATATTCTGAAAGATCACTATTCCTTTTCTTTATATTTGATAGAAACTGTTAACCCGTAAAACTTCATCTCCATAAACTTTCAGGACCCAGTAGTTTTAACATAAGATTCAAACAATTGGAGTCGTTTCGTAAGAGATCCGTGTGTTTTTTTCATCACAGGCCCAGAAAATATAGAGGTTCTTTCAACGAAAAATGAATCAAAACATTATGATTTTAAACTTTCTGTTGATTATATTTGACTTACCCATATCGGTCAAAAGGATTTTCCTGTTTTGAAATAGAAAACAAAAAAATGTTTGCTCCCAATTAATTAACAAATTTTAAATGTTGGTATAGAGATTTGCAGTTAAGAAAACATTCAAATTAAAGATTAAGGGTAATCTACCTTACCAAGTCTACTAAATATTGAATAAATATACAATATCGGATTAAATTTTAATCCTGACTTTTACTTTTTTGTTCGACATTAACACGAGAACTTGGATCGCAAGCACAAGAAAGCCACCTTAAAAAGGTCAAGTGTACGACAGATTTTAATCTTTAAACGAAAAAAAAATGTCCCAAAAATGTCACAAGTAACAACCCAACTCAAATCAAGCATGCTCTTAATTGTTTCATTTAAGAGATAGATTTCAATGTGAAACTTATCAAAAACTCAAAAAATGTTGGCTAATAGTTTGCTCTTACCCAAACTGTTGTAAACCCGCTGTCAACTGCGAACTTTACAATATATCTTTTAACTTTTAAAGAAAAAAAACCTTTCAAGTATCAAAAGAAAATCATCAGAACAACAATAGACAATAAACTAACGAGATAAGATGGAATAAGTGTACGCGACACAACCAACATAAAGAAACGGCAGTTTAAAAAATCACAATGGAAAACAGCCGGTGTTATATTGTCATTTCCCCCCCCCCCGGAAAATCTGGATCGATCTAGTTTTTTCCCCCGGGGGAAAAACTGGATCATTGCCATTTTCCCCCCTAGGAAAAATGACAATACGTATACAAATTGTAGATTTTCCCCCATGCCAGTTTTTTCCCCTTTGATGTTTGGCATGTATCTTAGCTTTTTAGTGGATGCATGCTTACCAGTCTGTGATTTTTTTCATGGAAAATGTAGCTTTTATATGATTTATATGCTTTTCCTTATGAAATTGAAATATTTAAAGTTAGTATCTTATAAATATTTTTTTATTTATATTCAGCTCTTACACTTTTGAGGTAATCTGTATGATAAGAATTATTTGAAAGAAGCAAAGAGGCACCAATGGGTCATTCAAGTGTCAAAAGTCCGAAAGGGCAACGACGAAACCGATAAAACACGAACAAAAACAGCACGAAGAAACACAAAAAACAAAATCCCCCAAAGGAAATCAACAACGCGAACTCAAGTCGTGACAAAAGTGAACTCGGTAGCCCCGGAAGAGTAAGCGATTCCTGCCTGCTATAGCACACCCGTCGCGTTGCCTTTTTCCAATTCAGTGTGTCAATTCCGGTAAAGGAAGACAATATAAATTTCTACGACAAACCAACATCTGCACTTATTTGAGGTACGGATTCAGTATTCAAAGCATTGCCATCTTTAAAAAAAACCATGGTGTCATCTTTAAAATACTAAGTCGTTCATGCTTTATACAATGAAAGATGAAAAACAGTAGATCTTTTTGCATTTATGATTGTAAAATTGACCATGACTCAATATGAGGTGGACAAATTTTACATCAATATTGCATGTCTACTGCATGGTTCAATTTGACTCGTATTCATATTTACTTAATATATTGGGGCGCTTTGGGTTGTCTTTAATTATAGCTTTTATGTGCCAAAGAGTACGACATGTCGGAATAGGACATTAAATTTTAAGTCCGACCATGCGAAAATTACTACGAGAACCGTACAGGGAATGATTTGACAATTGACAGGATTGTTTAGTATGACAAAATGTATGCCCTAGGGGGATGTTCAGCCCTATATACCTTTAAAGATTTCTGTTTGGTGTCCTGTGCTGGGCATACATGTCCCATAGATTAAATAATTCTTCCAGAAGTCTTTATTAAAGATTTTGTTTGTACTCTATTTGTTCTTTATGAAGAAGGGGGTCTTCCATGACATTTTTTGATAAGTTAGAACTTTATGCATTATCTACCCTCTAATAGAAAAAAGTATATATTTGAAAATCCCAAGGAAAACCGTCTATGTCCGATATGTAATATGGTCGAGGATGAACTAATATTTAGATCTACAAAAAAAATATAAACAAAGTAAAAACAGGAAATAAATCTTTTAAATTTTGATATGTTGAATGAAATAAGTAAAATTAAGTACACTCTGTCTTAAACAATCTTTCGGCAAGTAGAAAACACTAGTTCCTTTTTAAAACAGTCATTAGCACCGAGGACAGGGGACCTATAAACATATCTTTAATTTTGTGGTTTATATGGTTATTGTTTATACTTGCTGTTAAAATATTGTGTATGTTTCTCACAACCCTTATGTTGTGATTAATATTGCAATAAATGTTGATTGCAAGACAACGAGCATCAAACACTGAACTGCTGGCTGTTTTTCATTCCATATTGTTTGTACCCATGCAAACAAAGTTTGGGAGTATATATAGTAGTCACCCAGTCTGTGTGTCTGTCTACTTATCTTGTATTAAAGCACAACTCCCCATAAATCGCTTGAACTATGGAAATATCATTTTTTTGTTTTATTTCATCGTGACGTCGGTGACGTTACATCGTAAGGGGGAAAAATGAGCTTTTTGCTTGTAAAGGGGGAAAGACTGGACTGATCCTATTTTTCCCCGGGGGAAAAAACTGGATCAATCCTATTCTTCCGGGGGGAAAAACTGGATCGATCCAGATTTTTCCCCCGGAAAAACTGGCATGGGGAGAAATCTACAATAGAACACCGGCACATAAAAATACATACTTGATAGCAAGTGTTCATGTTCTTTATATTTCTTTCTTATCTCGTTGTTCTTGTTGTCTTCTTGTCATATAGGTTCTCTCTCACGGCCGGTGGCTAGTCGTTACGAAACTTTCGGGAGAAACGGTAACTTTATGATCATGCAACGGCTTATTAAGGTCAAACATATATATTAGTGCAATGGGCACGCGAAAGAAAAACACATAATAAGAAAGATGTAAAACTAATGATCACAATACGCGACTTTAAACATGATATTGTAAATTTAAACTAAATTAAAGTATATATTGCATATTTCAAGCACATCAATAATTCAAAATTTTGGGACAAAATTTGGCTCTTTTCATACCTCGTCCTTTAGGATTGGCATTGTATCGTATGTATTATATTTTAACACAGGCATGCACTTGTTTCTAACTCATTTTTGTATGTCGTCTATTTATAAAAGGAAGAATATAGAGTTGACCCCGGGAGTCCAACTCTCTTGATATTGATTCTAAACAAGTGCCTGTGAATTTTTTATGCATGACGGTGAGCAGCATCCACTGGACATATTGCTGTTGTTCATTATAGTTGGTTAATGTGGACACCTATACTGAAAAAAATTCTGTCATTAAACATTTGATTTTATGGTCTAAAATGAAACATGTTATTAATATCCTTTATTTAAAATAAAAATAAGGATAGGTCACCATGCTCGTTTTTGCAATATAAGTGGTTAAAGTATGCCTGAATTGCAATAGATTATATAGGAAAGGCCAAATTTTAGGCATAAAATCATGTCTCAGAAAAATTCCTTACAATAGGATCTTGTTTTTATTTTGTCAAAAGTTATATTTTTATCTATATATTAAAATAAAACATATAAAACAGGGGGTCACCAGCTTAGATTTTTGTCTACTATTTAATTCCATTGTAAATTTAGGGTAATTTTGAAGAGAGTTATCTCCCTTGTTTTTGTCAAAAATTGCATTATTCAAGAAACGATTGATGCAATTGTTAAACAATTGAATATTTATTACCCATTTCAATAAATTCAAATATTCTATTTCTTATTATTGATTTTATAGACACTGGTCTTAAATTTTGCATTTTTAAAGGTACAAAAGTCATGTGACACCTGTCTGTATTAACCTTAAATATCAAAATATCAACACTTGTTTGCATGACATTTGCTGAATATCTCATCTGGCCTAAAATTTAAGGCTACGTAGGCATCGGTAGGAAAAACTAATTAGCTCTTTTTGACATTTACTATGTTCATTTTTAAAGGTCAGTAGTTTAAAAAGGGTCATCTGACAAGGAAGCAAATGTGGATCAATACGACATTCAAATGACAAAATTTTAATTGGTTAAATACTCAAGGATGACTAAAGATAAAAAGCTTTGCATGTTGAATCCTGTACGTTTGAGGCCCAATATTGATAGCCAATTGCTCTGGACATGTGTTGCCCATGGTGGACTGACAAACCCCAAAAAATTCAGCTACAAAAATATTACCCCTTCAGCCCCTATTTTCATAACAGGAATGTGGGGATGTAACAAAATTAATCCTAAATCAACAAGGGGCAATATCAATCCCATCTATCCTCTTATGATAAGGAACATCAGTATCATATTTCATAGCAGTCGGATAACTAGAACTAAGTTATTGAGGGAACAGACAACGACGACGACAACAACGACGACAGCATCATACCTTTTTTTTCGGTTGTTAACATTTTTTTTCTTGTGTAGCAAAATTGTGTCAAGTGACATTATTACCGAAAGCCTTCAGATTTTTCTATCTCTTGAAGTTGCTGAGTTATAAGCCATCGTAGTGGTTTAACCCTATGTTCTATTTTAATTAATAACAGACATGTTTTTATTAGAACATGTACCATTTTTTGCCTTCATTTCATATATCATTCCTGCAAAGTTTCATTAAAATGGTTCAGAGGTTTTAGAGGAGAAGACTTTTGAAATTGTTTACAGCCGGCTGACGACACTGGATGACGACAGATGCATAGTGATGGCATAAGCTCATGAACCTGGCCAAACCCCTAACAACAATTAGCAATTTGAACTTTTAAAGTCTTAACGAGAGTATTAATTATATCAAGTACAACATTTCTTTTAAAGCTTGTGTAAGTGATACAAGAGGCTCCCAGGAGCCTGAATCGCTCACCTGGTCTTGATGTCGACCCTATAAAGCCTTTTAAGTGTTGAATGAGTTGAACATTTAAGCAAGCAACAGCTTTTCTCTATCTGCAATAGTTTTCATTCTATAGGCCAAAACACTATTATCACTTTTAAAAGGCCGTAAACCCTATAAGGGGTCATCTGACAACTTCGACCCTTCGGAGACTTTTGTAGAGCTAAATGAGCTGAACATTTAAGCAAGCAACAGCTTTTCTTTATCTGCAATAGTTTTCATTCTATAGGCCAAAAAACACTATTTTTCACCTTTAAGGGGCCGTGACCACTATAAGGGGTCATCTGACAACCTTGACTTTATGAAGTCTTTTGTAGAGCTTATTGAGCTGAACATTTAAGCAAGCAACAGCTAATCTCTACCTGCTATAGTTTTCATTCTGTAGGCCAAAAGCATGAAAAAAGCTATTTTTCACCTTAAGGGGCTGTAACCCCTATAAGGGATCATCTGACAACTTCGTCCAAATGGAGACTGTGGTAGAGCTTTTGATGATGAAGCAGTAGCGTGGCATCGGATTTCATCTATCTCTTATACCTTTTGATTTACAAGCCAAAAACAGTAGTCTACCCCCCTGGTCTATTTTAGCAACGGCAGCAATATTTTTTGACGAATCAAAAATCGAAACAAAAATTTGGTGCAGGACACCCTAAGGATCAATTATCCCAAGTTTCATTGAATTCTGTTAAGTAGTTTCAGAGGAGAAGATTTTTGAAAAATTGTTAAGAGACGACGACAGACGACGACGACGGACGCCAAGTGATGGCAATAGCTAAAAATAATACTACTGACATTAATATTCTGTAGACATTTCCAGTTCTTTCTTTAAAATATTTTTTTTGAAGAAACCAAAATATGTTTATATTAACCTAACACAAGTGATTTTCCTTTTCGTTTTTCGTTTTTCGTTTTTCAAATTTTTTTTTCAAAAATTTTTTTTTTCGAATTTTTTTTTTTTTTTTATGTTGAATAGGAAAATGACCCATTTTCCTTTTCGTTTTTCATTTTCCTTTTCGATTTTGAATAGGAAAATGACCCATTTTCCTTTTCGTTATTCAATTTCCTTTTCAATTTTTTTTTTTCAAAATTTTTTTTTTTCGATTTTTTTTTTTCGATTTTGAATAGGAAAATGACCCATTTTCCTTTTCGTTTTTCATTTTCCTTTTCGATTTTGAATAGGAAAATGACTCATTTTCCTTTTCGTTATTCATTTTCCTTTTCGTTTTTCATTTTCCTTTTCGATTTTGAATAGGAAAATGACCCATTTTCCTTTTCGTTATTCATTTTCCTTTTCAAATTTTTTTTTTCAAATTTTTTTTTTTTCGATTTTTTTTTTTTTTTCGATTTTGAATAGGAAAATGACCCATTTTCCTTTTCGTTTTTCATTTTCCTTTTCGATTTTGAATAGGAAAATGACTCATTTTCCTTTTCGTTATTCATTTTCCTTTTCGTTTTTCATTTTCCTTTTCGATTTTGAATAGGAAAATGACCCATTTTCCTTTTCGTTATTCATTTTCCTTTTCAAATTTTTTTTTTCAAAAATTTTTTTTTTCGATTTTTTTTTTCGATTTTGAATAGGAAAATGACCCATTTTCCTTTTCGTTTTTCATTTTCCTTTTCGATTTTGAATAGGAAAATGACTCATTTTCCTTTTCGTTATTCATTTTCCTTTTCGTTTTTCATTTTCCTTTTCGATTTTGAATAGGAAAATGACCCATTTTCCTTTTCGTTATTCATTTTCCTTTTCAATTTTTTTTTTTCAAAAATTTTTTTTTTCGATTTTTTTTTCTTTCGATTTTGAATAGGAAAATGACCCATTTTCCTTTTCGTTTTTCATTTTCCTTTTCGATTTTGAATAGGAAAATGACTCATTTTCCTTTTCGTTATTCATTTTCCTTTTCGTTTTTCATTTTCCTTTTCGATTTTGAATAGGAAAATGACCCATTTTCCTTTTCGTTATTCATTTTCCTTTTCAAATTTTTTTTTTCAATTTTTTTTTTTTCGATTTTTTTTTTTCGATTTTGAATAGGAAAATGACCCATTTTCCTTTTCGTTTTTCATTTTCCTTTTCGATTTTGAATAGGAAAATGACTCATTTTCCTTTTCGTTATTCATTTTCCTTTTCGTTTTTCATTTTCCTTTTCGATTTTGAATAGGAAAATGACCCATTTTCCTTTTCGTTATTCATTTTCCTTTTCAAATTTTTTTTTTCAAAAATTTTTTTTTTCGATTTTTTTTTTTTTCGATTTTGAATAGGAAAATGACCCATTTTCCTTTTCGTTTTTCATTTTCCTTTTCGATTTTGAATAGGAAAATGACTCATTTTCCTTTTCGTTATTCATTTTCCTTTTCGTTTTTCATTTTCCTTTTCGTTTTTCATTTTCCTTTTCGATTTTGAATAGGAAAATGACCCATTTTCCTTTTCGTTATTCATTTTTCTTTTCAAATTTTTTTTTCAAACATTTTTTTTTTCGATTTCTTTTTTTTTTCGATTTTGAATAGGAAAATGACCCATTTTCCTTTTCGTTTTTCATTTTCCTTTTCGATTTTGAATAGGAAAATGACTCATTTTCCTTTTCATTATTCATTTTCCTTTTCGTTTTTCATTTTCCTTTTCGATTTTGAATAGGAAAATGACCCATTTTCCTTTTCGTTATTCATTTTCCTTTTCAATTTTTTTTTTCAAAATTTTTTTTTTTCGATTTTTTTTTTTTCGATTTTGAATAGGAAAATGACCCATTTTCCTTTTCGTTTTTCATTTTCCTTTTCGATTTTGAATAGGAAAATGACTCATTTTCCTTTTCGTTATTCATTTTCCTTTTCGTTTTTCATTTTCCTTTTCGATTTTGAATAGGAAAATGACCCATTTTCCTTTTCGTTATTCATTTTCCTTTTCAAATTTTTTTTTCAAAATTTTTTTTTTCGATTTTGAATAGGAAAATGACCCATTTTCCTTTTCGTTTTTCATTTTCCTTTTCGATTTTGAATAGGAAAATGACTCATTTTCCTTTTCGTTATTCATTTTCCTTTTCGTTTTTCATTTTCCTTTTCGATTTTGAATAGGAAAATGACCCATTTTCCTTTTCGTTATTCATTTTCCTTTTCAAATTTTTTTTTTCAAAAATTTTTTTTTTCGATTTTTTTTTTTCGATTTTGAATAGGAAAATGACCCATTTTCCTTTTCGTTTTTCATTTTCCTTTTCGATTTTGAATAGGAAAATGACTCATTTTCCTTTTCGTTATTCATTTTCCTTTTCGTTTTTCATTTTCCTTTTCGATTTTGAATAGGAAAATGACCCATTTTCCTTTTCGTTATTCATTTTCCTTTTCAAATATTTTTTTTTCAAAAATTTTTTTTTTCGATTTTTTTTTTCAAAATTTTTTTTTTTTCGATTTTGATTGATTTTGTATTTTGTGTTTCCTCGTGCTGTTCTTGTTCGTGTTTATGGGTTTTGTGGTTGTCCTTTCGGACGTTTGACACTCAAATGTCCCAGTTATGCCTTTTTTGCTTCTGTAAAAAATCGCCATATCAGAACAGTTGAAAATGCCTAATTAAATGTATACAGTCCGACATAAATTAAGCACCATCCTATATATTTTATTAGTACAATTTTAAAGTAAAAATGCATGCGCCAGTTAACTTCAGAATATGTTTGAAGGGCATATCCTTAAAACATGTATTTCGATGTAATGTTACACAAAGGGGTGTGCGGCAGAGATGGAAATCTAACGAAAAACGACATTTCAAAACAGAACATGATTTAATCACGACAACCAATCTCGCAACAGAGAACTCCGATATTTTGTCCTGTTATGAGGTGTGATACGAGTTTTTCCTCGCTTCAAAACGTAAACACACATTTTGTTAAGTTTATAATGAACACTTATTTCTTTAATTGGAAAATATGAGAATGCTATTCGATCAATATGGTCACTAAAATTACTAAAATTAGGGGTCTTTATTTTAACCTCAGATCCAAATGCTCTATGATGAATCTTTTTGTTCTGTCGACGAAACGATATTGTTTTCAACACTGACCAAGTAATTTGATGTTTTTTAAACGAAATGCTCATCCAAATTATTTTTTTGGACTTGAATTGTGGCAACTAGTTTGCCACAAACGATAATGGTTCATTGAAATCTTATATTTCATAATTTAATGCATTAGAAGGCTTTAATGAAAATGTTATGAGTTATATGATTAAGTTGTGAGGTTTGGGACCAGTTATGAGTAGTTGTTTCAGTAATTTTCGAGTTTTATATATTTTACATTTTATATGTGCCTGTCCTAAACCAGGAATCTTGAACAAAGCTTTTGTTTGTACTAATCGTTTTGGTGTTTTCTGTTCATTGTTTAAGAAAGAGGGTCTTTCTTTGGCTAGTTCAAGACTGGATTTCAATTGTATGCATTTTATTTTGACCTTGGGCCAATCGCAAAACAGGAAGCAGCGCCTACTGGCCTCGCCGAAGGCTGCTGGCTGTTTTTCATTGTAGTCTTTCTAAGTTGCCAGTGGTGTATGTGCGCTGTGTCTTGTACATTTACACGCATTCCATATCTCATTATCTTCTATTATCGACATTTAGCACAAAATTCTTGAGCCAGGGCCGTCCTCAACTTGCAAGAAAGTGCAAGAGTTAATTCCAGTGAAAAACAACAATAAAAACGATTTGTTTTCCTTCAACATTTATCATGTGTGTTTTTGTCATGCATTTTCCTTCATCGTCATGTTTTGTTTCATTTAGCACAAGAAAAGTATAAACAAATTTTCAAAAAAATAAATAATTAGGACCAACTTTCCATACATTTCAAGTTTGAAGCTATCTTTTAAAACACCGCAAGTAAATATATAAAACAAATATATGCAAATAGATGCAAAAATATAAAACTAATAATTATGATCACCATCATATCAGGAGAAATTGTACTTGATAAACAGCTAAACATGATCATCACCAATAAGAAGCATAAACACCAATAACGAATTTGTAAATGAACGTACGGACACAGAGCTATTTTTGTGTCCAAAACAATAACCATCTTTGATCAGTAACTACAATCAACTCAACACACAGTAATTCGAAAGAAAGCAAATCTTTAATGGTATATTGATGTTCATACCATTATATTTTGCATGGTGTTTTGCAAAGTGTTTCGGGAAATACTTACAGTACTTTAACCAAAAGGGTGAGTGAGCGACTTTGTGTAACTGAACTAAACTTTTAAAAAGTCATTTATAATAAAGATTAAAGCTGCAATAAGTGTCCGGTCTTTGCAAAAAAACTCTGTTGACATCATTAATGGCACCCTTTTTGGTAAGTTCTAAAACAAATCACAGGGGCTTGAATTAAATCGATTTTGAAGCCTTGCCAATATGGCGGCTTTCCTCGATTGTGGGTTTTATAGGGCAGTGGGTCAATTTTTTAAAGTCGATATAAACGAACAAAATTCAACTATCTGTGTGAGACAAATATATAATGTATTTACAATGTAGCTGCATAATAATTATGCTTTACTGCTTGCAACTCATAAACACTATCGCAACTGACATCATGATAATACACCTCATAACAATTACTTGTAATGACGATAAATTTATTCTTATCAATATATAAAGATAAAAGTTGCATTTTCTTACAGCTTTGAATAAAACTTATTACGTTGAACATTAAAAGTGTGCATTTTTTGTCCCAAAGTGATCAAAATTAAGCATTGAAATAATTTGAGATTAAAAAATATACGAGTAGTCGGTAGAATAAAAGGAATTTAGAAGATTCATGGCACTACAAATACAAACAAAGGACTGATAACACAAGTAAACGATCGGGGGCATCGAACAGCATTCTTGGAATTTTAGTTTTTATCTATTTTCAATGATATATAACCAGATAAAAATGAACTTACAGTTTGAAGCGAAGTTAATTGGCATCAAAACTGATATCCCGGAAATATCACAACGGTTTTTACTTACATAACAAAATGTAATGATTTTCAAGATTGGTGGCCGTGTTAATGTTTCTTAGAAAAACATTGACGAAAAAATAAGATTTTGTTCATGTTATATTAAGTCTTGTGTTTTTTTCAATTTGGTTGGTGTCTTACAGTAAAACATATTGCTAAAACATTTTCATTAAATTGAACAAACAAAAACCTAACACCAATGGTTTAAAAAGGAAAATAAATCCTTCACACTTTTAAGCCCAAAACTGAAAGCAGGATCCTGTCTTTAAAAAATGGAATTAGCATGCAAACTTTTGCGGTAAGAACTTATGATGTATTCATTTTTGTGAGCAATGGTGTTTGTCCTCTGTTAAATAGTCCACTTTAATCTCATTTACCGTAAAGGAAATTTTTTGAAAAAAAATGCCACTTCTTTATTAAAAAAATCACTGAAATGTTTTTGACTCTCCATACCAAACTGTGATATGATCACGCATTTCAAATGAAAGACATGTCCTTCTGAAAACAGTTTCTCGGACTTTTGACATTCGGATACCCCATTGGTACCTCTGCTTCTTTTACAAACAAAAATGCATTTTCGGGAAAACCACGAAAAAACATGTTTTTCCCTCATTTCTCTGATAAACCTTTATAAAATATCCCAACTTAATCATCATCGAAAAGTAGCATTATTATTTCCAGCGTTAAGGAGAAACTAGCAATTGGAAATAAACATGGTCAGAAAGTCAGGACAAAACAAAAAAATTTCGCAGGTCCCCAAAAACTGAAAACTCATTACAAACAAAAATGCATTTTCGGGAAAACCACGAAAAAACATGTTTTTCCCTCATTTCTCTGATAAACCTTTATAAAATATCCCAACTTAATCATCATCGAAAAGTAGCATTATTATTTCCAGCGTTAAGGAGAAACTAGCAATTGGAAATAAACATGGTCAGAAAGTCAGGACAAAACAAAAAAATTTCGCAGGTCCCCAAAAACTGAAAACTCATTAAAAACTCATCTTTATCGATTGATGTGATTGAAAACACAACATTTTAAAGAAGTGTCATGAGTAAGATTATTTGAAACCGTGGTTTGCTTTAATTTTCTTTTGCCTTCCAAAACTTGACTTCAGGCTCGGGTAAAATCTCATAACACGATTTACCAATATTTTTGAAATGTTACTTTATTTTCAATTTTTGTAAGATGCAAAATTGTTCTAATATCCAAAGGTTCTTGCTTGCAAAAGATCAGAATATTTCAATGAAATATAAAAAAGATGGTACAATTTTAAAATGTGGTGGTGCTTAACTTTTCGCGGACTGTTTATAATTCCTTATAAAAACAAGAATTAAGATATAATGTCCCCTCAGTATTCAGACCAATCAGCTTGTACATTTTCAAAAAAGTGACCTTTTCATTTTTTTTTTTCACAATAGCGATGTATCGATATAGAGATAAAACACGCATCAAAACAGTGACAATTTGTATTTTCAAAACAGCGAAATTTACCTGTATGTTTTAGTAAAGATGGAAAAAGGAATTAAAAGATATTGAAATAAATAAATGTCCAAGTAACAACAAAAAACAAGTGTTTTTTTTTATAAATCAATAATTGGCTCATCGGAAAAGTATTACAATATGAAAATAGTTTATTGCAAAAAGGATCACAAGACTATCTGAATTAATAATTGGGTGCGAATTAAGGGCCTTGCGTTTTTTTTTTTTTAAGATTGCCGGTCAGTCTTGATGCTATGGCGGTCTTGGCAGGTGTGTCAATATTGGATCTTATACGAGATCAAACAGCAATAAGAGGAATTTTTAGAGGAATTTCTAAAGTTTACTCTTTCTCCATCAAATTTCAACTCCAATGCCATCTTAATAACTAGATGATGAAAAAAAAAACGCATAAAAGGTATGATGTATATTTAAGCAGAAATATAAGAAAAGAAACTGAAATAAATGTTAAGCACATAGTACCAGGGTTTACATTCTGTGAGTTATATGCAGTCAGACTACTTCAGAATACGGGAATAATATTGGGTCATCAAAAACATAAACTTAACAACAATCAAAAATCGGAAAATCTAAAATATCGCAACAACTGGCAGAATCTACTGATCACACTGCAGTCTCCTTCACGAATGTGTCTTGTTTATCGAACACTGGGTCATGTGGAGCCGGAACATTACTATCTTTTGAGAAAGATATCATGTGGAGCTAGAATATTACTATGTTTTGAGAAAGATATAATTGAACTGTAGTAAAAACGTTTGTGAAAGAAGAACAATCTTGCTTGGAGAGTTATTGACAATCAACTTAGTATTGGAACACATCATTTAGACTAAAATTTTTAAAAAAATCCATCGGAGTGCATTTTTTTGTCGGACAGACAATGAAATTTTATCGCTAAGAAGCAGAGGTACCAATGGGGTATCCGAATGTCAAAAAACCGAAAGAGCAAAGACAAAACCAGTAAACACAAACAAGAACAGGACAAAAACAGACAACATGTAAAATATGGAAACACAAAAATCACTGAATATCAATCAACACGCGAACTCCAGTCGTAACGAGAGTGAACTCATGTGCTCCTAAAGAGTAAGCAGTTAATTCAGTGTGTCAAATCCAGTAAAGGAAGACAAAAGAAAACCCTAAGACAAAGATCTACACTCATCTGATCGAACGAAATCCCATATTTGTCTATAAGCGCATGATGTCTTCTGTAAAATTCATTGAGTGGAAACAGCAACAGAGGAGCAACATAACCTTGTGTGAGCAATTTTTGTGTCAGATGTGACGCACTGCTAAACTTGATATTGGAAAGTCACAAATTAGTTATAGCTTAAATTAAAGAAAACTATCAGTATTAGGAAAAGACGGCATAGTTGTTCATCTGAATTGGTCAAAAGGACACGTGAATATACACAGAAAATGAACTAATTGATAAGTTATGGATAGAAGCAACCACGGAAGCAGAAAATCCGACCTCTAATGGTCATAATATCATCACTTAACAAGATGTAAATAGGACAGCAAAGCAAAATATAGAGAAGAAATGGAAACGAAGATAAGATGCAAGCGAGCGGGAAAGTATTTACTACAAATTCCATTCAGATGTCACAAAAACCACAAAAGACTTTCTAGATAAAAGACATCTAGTTTAATCAACAACTTGAGATCTGGATATGCATAACTCAATGATTGTTGTCACAAATAAGGATTTGTAGACAGTCCCCAATACGCATGTGGAGAAATTGAAACAGTTGAACATTATACACTTAATGTGCAAACAATGAAAATATTTTTCCGCTTTACTTACAGTACCTAAAATATAATATTCAGCAAAACACTCCAATTTAAGGTGCAATTTATTTGTATGTTTTATCTACACAAGTTCAGATTTTCTAACAAAAGGCTCCCAGGAGCCTGAATCGTTGACCTGATCTCTTATGCCTAAGCCTCTTACCAAGTGCGCAACATGGTCCATATGTACTTTTAAAAATGCAACATTGATAACTAGCCGATCACCTCTGAGCTGGTGTTGGAGTCCCGTTTGTATTTAACAAAAAGGGACTTCCCCAACTGTATGTGATTAGGTTTCCCAGCTACCTGCCCAAGGTCGGTGCTTTTCCACCGGGTACTCCGGTTTCCTCCACCGTTACAACTGACCGCCCTACATGGCCCAGGTGCGTCGATAAAGAGCGTTAAACAACACACACACACACACACACACACACACACACACACACACACACTCCATTGAGTCAAAGTTGTGGGACGACTCCTAATAGGAATTATTTTCCCTTAATCGTCAAAATTTTCACAGTTTTTGGGCTTTTCTTGAGAACTATAAGTGCTAGAGGAAAAGTTAGCGTTGTAAAATTGTTCAGCTCAGTGAGATCTACAAAAATAATTTCAGGGTCAAAATTGTCAGATCAATCGTTTAAGAGTTATCCCCTTTAACCGATTTTTCTATCAATTTTAACTGATTTTTAAAAATCTTCTTCTCTGAAACCACTGTTGGGATTGCTTTGAAACTTTGTACAATTGATTTTTAGGATGTCCTCTACCAAGTTTGTGAAATTTGTGAACGTCGACCAACCAACATGGCCGCCGTTACTAAAAATAGAACAGGGGGTCAGACCATAGTTTTTAGTTTTAGCTCAAAAAGTATAAGAGAAAGAGAAAATCCGAAGCAACTTTCTTACTCCTGTATCAAAAGCTCTACAAAACTCTCCATTGAGTCAAAGTTGTGAGACGACTCCGTATAGGAGTTATTTCCCCTTAATCGTCAAAATTTACCATTTTCACAGTTTTTGGACTTTATCTTGAAAACTGTAGAGGAAAAGTTAGCAGTGAAAAATTGTTCAGCTCATTGAGATCTACAAAAATTATTCACGGTCAATATTGTCAGATCAACCGTTTAAGAGTTATCCACCTTTAACTGATTTTTCTATCAATTTTAACTGATTTTTAAAAATCTTCTTCTCTGAAACCACTGGTGGGGTTGCTTTGAAACTTTTTACACTTAATCTTTAGGATATCCTCTACCAAGTTTGTGAAATTTGTGAACGTCGACCAACCAACAAGGCCGCCTTTTCTAAAAATAAAAACTCGAGTTATTTTTCGAGTTCGAGTTGAAATTTTTCAGCTAACTCGAAACAGTGATATTCATGACAATTATCCAGTTACGACACGGGTTCGAGTTAGAGTTCGAGTTACAAAACGAGTTAGTTATTTTTTTACCACACGTTTTATCATTTAAATTTGCATCACTGTTGCATGCACCCTAAAATCAAATGGTCGCTCCCAAACTGTTTGATAGTTGTCTTGGTAGAAAACAAGTAAATCTGTGAGGTATTGCTCACTAGTGCTACGCCCGCTCCAAAAATAATGCCTTGGGTAAAATAAAGTATAAAAGGAGGTATACATAAGATAAAGTTATATACAAATAATGTATAGTTGCTTAAAGAATAAAGACAGGACCAATGAAAGAACGGACAGATGGACAAGTGTAAAACCCCGCTCTTGTCCGATGAGGGGGCATGAATATATGGTGAATATCTCTAAGATGAATACATATATTAAAGATATTGGTTATATGATAAAGGGTTTTGTTTTCTTTACTTTATGGACCTGTCACATTATAACGCATAGTGTCAGCATTCGCCGACGTGTTACAAGAGTTATAAACACGTTGGTGTGCTTTGCATAAGATTTGAATATGTTTATGAACGTTAGCGAACGTTAGCATACGTCGTTGAATGTCGAGAGTGCGTTGATCAATTTTGAACATGCTAGTAGCATGCTGTTTTAATTGTGACTGGGTCATTTTCTATCTATTTGTTCTTTTAATTCCCGTTTTATCAAACTGTGTTCAAGAAAATCCAACAAAGCTCCCGACAATAAATTTTGCCACGCCTTCCTCCCGTTTCGTCTATTAAAGACTCACCAGAGCCGGCGCTCTAACCAAAATTTGAAAATATCAAACTACAGCCTCTTTTGTCACCTGCCTTTCACAGAAGCGACATATTATACACATATTTATCTCTATCAATCCTCGTTGCAGCTTCGTCGCCCCCCCCCACAACACTTTCAAAAAAACAAATTACATAAAATAAAAATGGACTGCCTTTAGTCGTGCTAAATATACCCCCTACTTGACCATTTGGAAAATAGGAAATAAATGCCTGACTGACCTGAAAAGGGGGCACGTTATAACTCAGCATAATAAAACTGTGTACCGAATTAGAAAACAATTCTTTTAGCAGAAGCCATGAAATCTGTTACAAAAAATGTCTATTTTTTACCCTTAAAAGTCAAGTCCGCTAAGAAAACAGGAAGTAGATGCGTGACTGAGCTGAAAAAAAAGGGGTAACTGTACAACTCACGGACAGACAAACCGACAAGGTGATTGCAATATAGCCCCTCTCTTATGAGTGGAGGTATACTATTTTCAGATATTCAAAGACAAAAGACGGGGATTCCTCCATTGGACTAAGCCACAAGAAAACAAGGGGTACCAATTTCTAATTTGCAACTCCTGCTGAACCCCTAGATAGATTTTAATGGAATTTGGATCAACGATATTCGCTGGCCCCATTGGTACATATTTGGTTCTTCTATAAAGTCTTTGTAACATTACGTAAATGTGCTTATTTATTGGTTTTTAATCATATCTATTTATAAACGGATATATTGCAAGGCGGCAATCAAAACAAGAGAGCCGGTGGTGTAGTTGTTAATGCGTCGGGCTACTAACACCGAGGTTTGTGGTTCGATCCTCGTCTGGGGTTAACATTTCATGGACCGATTTTGCGACTCTCTCTTGACACAATTTGCGAGGATGGACCCAAGAAACGATGCTAGTGTATGGGGAGAGCAATACCCTGTGCACGTTAAATACCCCTTTGTAGAGTTCGATAATAGTAGGCTGAATGGGGGCCGGTGCACTTGCAAACTGCAAACTGGAGAGGGATTTGTAGAAGCATCAAGCACTTGTTTTCCAATCCAGTATAAATAGATATGTTTAAATTAAAACAAGTTTAAAGTAATCTTTGAAAACGTTCATATAATTAGGCTTAATTAAGTATCAAACTAGAACTCTAACACGATCTCTAAATCGAACTCCAACTCGTCCTGTAGTAACTCGATTATTGCCATAAAAATTACGGTTTCGAGTTAGTTTAAATTTAAACTCGAACTCTAACTGGAACTCGAGTCATAACTCTAATTCTAACTAGAACTTGATGACTCGAACTCGAATTTTCTAATAGCACAATAAGAGAACGACCACTTGAGTTTAAGGACGGGGAGCTATGGTGAAAATAAAATTTAAAACGCAGAAATAAAAATGATTAAAAAAGGCAGAATGGTATTTTGGCCAAAAAATTTGAAGTAGCTTTTTGTCGAAAATAAAAACAAGAAGAAGGATGGAAATATGTAAACCTCGCCCAATTAAAAATTAAATGGTTGCTTCCTAACCATAAAAGAATTAAACCAATCATACAACTTTACGATAGCATATTAAAAGAATTAAAAGGCAAACAAAAACTAAAGCAGACATTCGTACAAATAAGCGTAATAGTAACACGAGATAACGCAAAGTGAAACACGTTATTTCGCAAAAAATGCGGATAATTACGCGATAGCCACGCAATAAGAGGCAAAAAGAAAACGGCAATTATAGACGGACAGTCGACGGATGCAAAGTGATGGGAATAGTTTACCCGAGTCCTCGGGGGAAATGGGCTAACAACTTGAATTTGTTTACCTTGAGGTGTTTAAGGCCAGGGGTATTGGAAAATCAATCAAAGCTATTAAAATCAGTATGATCCAATGAAAATATCGCAAAAAATCAGGGATCAGGAACCTTTCTTTTCTATTAGCTTGTAAGATAGTTACAAATTAAGTTCAATTGATTAAATACTAGAGAAAAATGTAATTCAAAACTTTTTAACTTGCCTACCAATTTTTCATTTTTTTTTTTAAACATGGGAAAAACAAAAAACTGGGTCAGCGATCGCCTTTTCTAGATAATTTAGAAGACCCTTTCCCCTAACATTCCATAACACGTGCTACCAATAATTCTCTTCTTGAAAATAGATTTAGATTTATAAAAACGTTTCATTACTCTAAAATATAAAAATATACACTCGCTAGGGGTTATATTTAGGTCACACTGCCCAACTGTTGGCATACTTGTATCCGCAAACCGATACAACGTCTCCGGTTCTATTGAGGGAATACATTTCTAATTTACTAGTAGTGCCATATAAACACATTAAGCATACTAAAATAATTTTGACATTATTTTTAAAACGGACAAAAATGGATTTTTTTGGTAATTCGTTATAGATCGAAGATTACTTTTACAGAAATCACTTTCCATTTTACGTAAGCAGGATCAGGCAAAGAAAATGAATTTAGATTGCATAACTCATTTACTTTTAATACAATATACTTACAGAAGTTAAGAAACTAGTCGTCTCTTCTTTTTGCAATGACTTTCTGTGCGTCTTGGTTTGAGAGATCAATTCTGTTTGCAAGTGAAACTTTTATGAATCTTTAAATCTATAGATGTAACATTCTAAATGTATTTGTTCTAAATAGCATTTTCATTGGACGTAAAATAACCTTTAAACAATTTCATTGGCGTGTTGTAGAGAAACTCTACCCCCATAAATCAATATGTATTAATGTCAAAATCTTATAGCTTTAGAAATCAAACAAACATTACCTGTGATATAGGATCTAATGTTAAATATTTTTTTAAAACAGTGGATTATTTTTTTTTTCAAAAACCGGGCGAAATGATTGTTGCATTCATCTTGGCTGATCAAATGGTGGGTCAAATGTGTTTAAATCGGATATTGATTCTACCTTAACCGCATTATGTGACTATGCATTTTTCTTTATATATTGCTCGTGAAAGAATTAACATATTTTAAACAGATCAAAATACAAATGACAACAAGTTCCAGACAATAAATTTTGCTACGCCTGACGCGCGTTTCGTCTATTCAAGACTCATCAGAGGCGCTCTACCAAAAATATTGAAAATGCCAAACACTGTATGAAAATGAAGAGCATAGAACAGTATAACCAAAAATACCAAACTGGGGAACCAAATTATTACTAAGATATTCAACCTATGTCTGGGGTAGGAAGAACCTTAGGGTTTAGACAATTTTGAAATTTAGACGGATAATTTAAAGCTTTGATGTATTCTCCAACTCAAAAGTGTTGGTGCCGGAGCGGGCTAACCTCGGGGAATCTAAACTCCACCAGCAGTGCTCACCTTCACGTGTGTTCGAAATACAAATGACAACAAAGTTCCAGACAATAAATTTTGCTACACCTGACGCGCGTTTCGTCTATTCAAGACTCATCAGAGGCGCTCTACCAAAAATATTGAAAATGCCAAACACTGTATGAAAATGAAGAGCATAGAACAGTATAACCAAAAATACCAAACTGGGGAACCAAATTATTACTAAGATATTCAACCTATGTCTGGGGTAGGAAGAACCTTAGGGTTTAGACAATTTTGAAATTTAGACGGATAATTTAAAGCTTTGATGTATTCTCCAACTCAAAAGTGTTGGTGCCGGAGCGGGCTAACCTCGGGGAATCTAAACTCCACCAGCAGTGTTTACCTTCACGTGTGTTCGAAATACAAATGACAACAAAGTTCCAGACAATAAATTTTGCTACGCCTGACGCGCGTTTCGTCTATTCAAGACTCATCAGAGGCGCTCTACCAAAAATATTGAAAATGCCAAACACTGTATGAAAATGAAGAGCATAGAACAGTATAACCAAAAATACCAAACTGGGGAACCAAATTATTACTAAGATATTCAACCTATGTCTGGGGTAGGAAGAACCTTAGGGTTTAGACAATTTTGAAATTTAGACGGATAATTTAAAGCTTTGATGTATTCTCCAACTCAAAAGTGTTGGTGCCGGAGCGGGCTAACCTCGGGGAATCTAAACTCCACCAGCAGTGCTAACCTTCACGTGTGTTCGAAATACAAATGACAACAAAGTTCCAGACAATAAATTTTGCTACGCCTGACGCGCGTTTCGTCTATTCAAGACTCATCAGAGGCGCTCTACCAAAAATATTGAAAATGCCAAACACTGTATGAAAATGAAGAGCATAGAACAGTATAACCAAAAATACCAAACTGGGGAACCAAATTATTACTAAGATATTCAACCTATGTCTGGGGTAGGAAGAACCTTAGGGTTTAGACAATTTTGAAATTTAGACGGATAATTTAAAGCTTTGATGTATTCTCCAACTCAAAAGTGTTGGTGCCGGAGCGGGCTAACCTCGGGGAATCTAAACTCCACCAGCAGTGCTAACCTTCACGTGTGTTCGAAATACAAATGACAACAAAGTTCCAGACAATAAATTTTGCTACGCCTGACGCGCGTTTCGTCTATTCAAGACTCATCAGAGGCGCTCTACCAAAAATATTGAAAATGCCAAACACTGTATGAAAATGAAGAGCATAGAACAGTATAACCAAAAATACCAAACTGGGGAACCAAATTATTACTAAGATATTCAACCTATGTCTGGGGTAGGAAGAACCTTAGGGTTTAGACAATTTTGAAATTTAGACGGATAATTTAAAGCTTTGATGTATTCTCCAACTCAAAAGTGTTGGTGCCGGAGCGGGCTAACCTCGGGGAATCTAAACTCCACCAGCAGTGCTAACCTTCACGTGTGTTCGAAATACAAATGACAACAAAGTTCCAGACAATAAATTTTGCTACGCCTGACGCGCGTTTCGTCTATTCAAGACTCATCAGAGGCGCTCTACCAAAAATATTGAAAATGCCAAACACTGTATGAAAATGAAGAGCATAGAACAGTATAACCAAAAATACCAAACTGGGGAACCAAATTATTACTAAGATATTCAACCTATGTCTGGGGTAGGAAGAACCTTAGGGTTTAGACAATTTTGAAATTTAGACGGATAATTTAAAGCTTTGATGTATTCTCCAACTCAAAAGTGTTGGTGCCGGAGCGGGCTAACCTCGGGGAATCTAAACTCCACCAGCAGTGCTAACCTTCACGTGTGTTCGAAATACAAATGACAACAAAGTTCCAGACAATAAATTTTGCTACGCCTGACGCGCGTTTCGTCTATTCAAGACTCATCAGAGGCGCTCTACCAAAAATATTGAAAATGCCAAACACTGTATGAAAATGAAGAGCATAGAACAGTATAACCAAAAATACCAAACTGGGGAACCAAATTATTACTAAGATATTCAACCTATGTCTGGGGTAGGAAGAACCTTAGGGTTTAGACAATTTTGAAATTTAGACGGATAATTTAAAGCTTTGATGTATTCTCCAACTCAAAAGTGTTGGTGCCGGAGCGGGCTAACCTCGGGGAATCTAAACTCCACCAGCAGTGCTAACCTTCACGTGTGTTCGAAATACAAATGACAACAAAGTTCCAGACAATAAATTTTGCTGCGCCTGACGCGCGTTTCGTCTATTCAAGACTCATCAGAGGCGCTCTACCAAAAATATTGAAAATGCCAAACACTGTATGAAAATGAAGAGCATAGAACAGTATAACCAAAAATACCAAACTGGGGAACCAAATTATTACTAAGATATTCAACCTATGTCTGGGGTAGGAAGAACCTTAGGGTTTAGACAATTTTGAAATTTAGACGGATAATTTAAAGCTTTGATGTATTCTCCAACTCAAAAGTGTTGGTGCCGGAGCGGGCTAACCTCGGGGAATCTAAACTCCACCAGCAGTGCTAACCTTCACGTGTGTTCGAAATACAAATGACAACAAAGTTCCAGACAATAAATTTTGCTACGCCTGACGCGCGTTTCGTCTATTCAAGACTCATCAGAGGCGCTCTACCAAAAATATTGAAAATGCCAAACACTGTATGAAAATGAAGAGCATAGAACAGTATAACCAAAAATACCAAACTGGGGAACCAAATTATTACTAAGATATTCAACCTATGTCTTGGGTAGGAAGAACCTTAGGGTTTAGACAATTTTGAAATTTAGACGGATAATTTAAAGCTTTGATGTATTCTCCAACTCAAAAGTGTTGGTGCCGGAGCGGGCTAACCTCGGGGAATCTAAACTCCACCAGCAGTGCTAACCTTCACGTGTGTTCGAAATACAAATGACAACAAAGTTCCAGACAATAAATTTTGCTACGCCTGACGCGCGTTTCGTCTATTCAAGACTCATCAGAGGCGCTCTACCAAAAATATTGAAAATGCCAAACACTGTATGAAAATGAAGAGCATAGAACAGTATAACCAAAAATACCAAACTGGGGAACCAAATTATTACTAAGATATTCAACCTATGTCTGGGGTAGGAAGAACCTTAGGGTTTAGACAATTTTGAAATTTAGACGGATAATTTAAAGCTTTGATGTATTCTCCAACTCAAAAGTGTTGGTGCCGGAGCGGGCTAACCTCGGGGAATCTAAACTCCACCAGCAGTGCTAACCTTCACGTGTGTTCGAAATACAAATGACAACAAAGTTCCAGACAATAAATTTTGCTACGCCTGACGCGCGTTTCGTCTATTCAAGACTCATCAGAGGCGCTCTACCAAAAATATTGAAAATGCCAAACACTGTATGAAAATGAAGAGCATAGAACAGTATAACCAAAAATACCAAACTGGGAAACCAAATTATTACTAAGATATTCAACCTATGTCTGGGGTAGGAAGAACCTTAGGGTTTAGACAATTTTGAAATTTAGACGGATAATTTAAAGCTTTGATGTATTCTCCAACTCAAAAGTGTTGGTGCCGGAGCGGGCTAACCTCGGGGAATCTAAACTCCACCAGCAGTGCTAACCTTCACGTGTGTTCGAAATACAAATGACAACAAAGTTCCAGACAATAAATTTTGCTACGCCTGACGCGCGTAATGAACATTACATTTTTTTTTTTTTTTCAAAAATATAGATATTGCTACAAATGAGGCGAATTTTTATTTTAGCTCACCTGACCCAAAGGGTCCTGTGAGCTACTGCCATCACTTGGCGTCCGTCGTCCGTCCGTTAGTTTTTTCAAACATTCACTCCTCTGACACCAAGTTTAATTGCAACTAAACTAGTTGTTTATTGGTATATGCGCTACAAAAGGATCGTTTGGATTTTTGATTTGTTAGAGAAACATGGCCGCTATGGCTAAGAATAGAACATAGGGTAAAATGCAGTTTTTTGCAAATAACTCAAAAACGGTGAAAGATATCAAATTTCGGCTGAAATATGAATTACAACCAAGTTCCAGAAACATAAATGTTGCTATGGCTGACGCGCGTTTCGTCTATTCAAGACTCATCAGAGGCGCTCTACCTAAAATTTAAAATGCCAAACACTATATGAAAATGAAGAACAACACCAGGTTTCTTTCCTTGTAATGCACATGGTCGATATCCTCGGTGCTGGATTTGGCTTCCTTGTTAAAACGTTTTGGTTGTGAGTAATTTTCGTTTTCAACAGTTTTGGAACTTGACATTCCAATGTTTTGATTCAAATGCTACTGATAAGAGGTTACTCCTTGAAATATCGATATATGGCATATCCAAATTAACCGTTTATACCCGAATTTTGGTATTTGTAATTATAGAACAACTAACTGAAAGTAAAAGTGTTAAGCACATCAAGATCTACATGCCCTGAAAGTTTGAAGAAGATCCGATGACCCATGTAGGAGTTATTGCCATTTTTTTGCATTTTTACAAATTTTGCACTTATTAAGCGCTCAGAATCTTGGAAACTATAAAGTATATTTGCAAAATTTGAATTGCATATTGTTTGGCACATAAAAATCTACAAAATATATAGCCGGTTACAAGATGTAAGTTATTTCCTTTTAGGGTTTACATGAAGTCCCCTTAGAATGTCAAAATTGACCATTTTGCGAACCCTATTCAATGTATTAAACTCCCACTAACACCATAAGTTTAATTGCAGCCAAACTAAGTATTTTTGTTCCTTGGCATGAGTTCTACAAAACCATCGTTTGGAGTTTTTATTTGTGAAAAAAAAAGAATGGCTGCCATGGCTAAAAAAAGAACATTGGGGTAAAATGCAGTTTTTTTTTCAAAATAACTCAAAAACGGTGACAGATATCAAAATTCTGACGAGAAGCAAAAGTGTTTAGCACCTCAAGATCTACCTGCCAGATAAATTTGAAAGAGATCTAACCACAAATGTAGGAGTTGTTGCCCTTTTTCTTCATTTTTTGCAAGTTTTGTAATTATCAAGCTCAATATCTCTAAGACTATTAAAGATATTTCAGAAATTTAAATTTCATGTTCAAGATCTACAAAATCTGTTAGAGGGTCAAAGTTGTAGGACCCGTATTTAAGGAGTTATTCCCTTTACAGTGTCTAAAACCCTTAAAACTACAGACAAGCTTTTAATTACAATATTGCTTAGTAATTCAAGCCCTTCAAAAACTAAATGTAAGGGAATTTTTAAATGACCCCGTTGTAGGAGTTATGGTTCGTTAAATGGCAAAATAAAAGTTTAAGAGCTTATAATTCAGGCAAACTGTAGAAAATAACAAACAGCTTTTCATTGCTATAAAGTTCAGCTAATTAAACTCAACACTTTAATGCATCAAATTAATTGATGTTGTCAGAAGACAAAGTTAAAGTTATGGCCCTTTAAATTTCAAAAAAGGCATTTTAGTCATGTGAGCGATTCCGGCTCCTGGGAGCCTCTTGTATATTTGCATAAGAGGATCTATCGAAAAGATAGAAGCAGTTCATTCCCATAAGAATAGGGAAGCACAATACATAAACAATAAAATAAAAAATAAAAAAATGTAAATAATAGATAAATATTATTTGGCACTAACAACATAAATTATTATAATGTGCTTACATTCTTGCACATTACTGAACACGTATTCAATACCAAATATTTTGTTTTAAAATGTTTTGGCCTTTCTAGAGTGAGTCACTCATAGCTTTGACTTGATGATACAAGAGAAGGAGGCCCCGATGTGAATCTCTTCTATTCTTTGAGGCATGCTCTTGACTGTGTTGCTCTTGCTCCTTTTTGTATGAAATATTTTACCAGTTCATGTATGCATGATTTGTTGAGCGGCATCGCAACCGATGTCATTTTATCATTTTTTTAAAAGAAATTGGTTAATATTAAAAACTATAGTTCTTGTAGTAAAAATAATCATTTGGATATAGTTCGCACTACGTTCTTACTAAGTCCTAAAAAGGTCTTAAATCGTGGTAGGAACTAGTTGACAGTAGTAAAGACGTGCTATATACGTGTATGGTAGTAGTGCGAATTCGAATGGACGTATTATGGACTTTATTGAACATAGTAAGAACACGAAGGACGTGGAATAATTTTGAACATGTTCAAAACAAACGTAGTGAGGACGTGGAGGAGTCAAAACGTAGAAAAGACCTACTAAGAACGTACTGAGAACTTGATGATCGTAGCATGAACGTAAAAGGAACGTGTTACAAACTGCATGGACCTGGCCTGGACGGTATGATATTTGTGCCGTTTATGCTATGTTTTCATAACGATCTTAAATTTTGCACTACGTTTGTCGTACGTTTTCACTTCGATTTCATATAAAGGTATTTTCGTTTGCAGCACGACCACAAGGATGTTTGTACTGCGTCCTTAATACGTCTGTACAGTTTTTACAACGTTGATAGTACGTCCTTGTGGTTTAAGTGCCGTTTGTAGTAAGCTTTTACAAGGTTTTCTGACAGTTCACATGAATTTGTGCATAAAATTTTGACATGCATTTAGATAAATCATTTTCGTCTTGTCCACTGGAACATATTTTTTTATTCAGCATTCTCTAAAGACATGATACTTCTTATATAGCCATTTATAGCTATTAAGGATCTGCATTTCCACAAAATGTAAGAACTTAACTTGTACATCGGCTAATGTTATATGATGTAAACTGATATTTTGACAATCTATAAAGCATGGAACCATCCAAATGTTTATAGTCGGATTGGCCGGGTTGTCCGGACTGATTTGCCATGTTATTGCGAGGTAATAGGGTCAAAATTATTAATTTTAGCTTATTCATTTTAGCATAAGCTGAATTAATTTAGCATAAGCTAAGATTACTACACGAAAAAAAAAAAAAAAATCGAAAAAAAAAAATTTTGAAAAAAAAAAAATTGAAAAGGAAAATGAAAAACGAAAAGGAAAATGGGTCATTTTCCTATTCAAAATCGAAAAGGAAAATGAAAAACGAAAAGGAAAATGAATAACGAAAAGGAAAATGAGTCATTTTCCTATTCAAAATCGAAAAGGAAAATGAATAACGAAAAGGAAAATGGGTCATTTTCCTATTCAAAATCGAAAAGGAAAATGAAAAACGAAAAGGAAAATGAATAACGAAAAGGAAAATGAGTCATTTTCCTGTTCAAAATCGAAAAGGAAAATGAAAAACGAAAAGGAAAATGGGTCATTTTCCTATTCAAAATCGAAAAAAAAAAAAATCGAAAAAAAAAATTTTGAAAAAAAAAATTTCAAAAGGAAAATGAATAACGAAAAGGAAAATGGGTCATTTTCCTATTCAAAATCGAAAAGGAAAAGGAAAATGAATAACGAAAAGGAAAATGAGTCATTTTCCTATTCAAAATCGAAAAGGAAAATGAAAAACGAAAAGGAAAATGGGTCATTTTCCTATTCAAAATCGAAAAAAAAAAAAAAATCGAAAAAAAAAATTTTGAAAAAAAAAAATTGAAAAGGAAAATGAATAACGAAAAGGAAAATGGGTCATTTTCCTATTCAAAAACGAAAAGGAAAATGAAAAACGAAAAGGAAAATGAATAACGAAAAGGAAAATGAGTCATTTACCTATTCAAAATCGAAAAGGAAAATGAAAAACGAAAAGGAAAATGGGTCATTTTCCTATTCAAAATCGAAAAAAAAAAAATCGAAAAAAAAAAATTTTGAAAAAAAAAATTTGAAAAGGAAAATGAATAACGAAAAGGAAAATGGGTCATTTTCCTATTCAAAATCGAAAAGGAAAATGAAAAACGAAAAGGAAAATGAATAACGAAAAGGAAAATGAGTCATTTTCCTATTCAAAATCGAAAAGGAAAATGAAAAACGAAAAGGAAAATGGGTCATTTTCCTATTCAAAATCGGAAAAAAAAAATCGAAAAAAAAAATTTTTGAAAAAAAAAATCTGAAAAGGAAAATGAATAACGAAAAGGAAAATGGGTCATTTTCCTATTCAAAATCGAAAAGGAAAATGAAAAACGAAAAGGAAAATGAATAACGAAAAGGAAAATGAGTCATTTTCCTATTCAAAATCGAAAAGGAAAATGAAAAACGAAAAGGAAAATGGGTCATTTTCCTATTCAAAATCGAAAAAAAAAAAAAATCGAAAAAAAAATTTTTTGAAAAAAAAAATTTGAAAAGGAAAATGAATAACGAAAAGGAAAATGGGTCATTTTCCTATTCAAAATCGAAAAGGAAAATGAAAAACGAAAAGGAAAATGAATAACGAAAAGGAAAATGAGTCATTTTCCTATTCAAAATCGAAAAGGAAAATGAAAAACGAAAAGGAAAATGGGTCATTTTCCTATTCAAAATCGAAAAAAAAAAAAATCGAAAAAAAAATTTTTTGAAAAAAAAAATTTGAAAAGGAAAATGAATAACGAAAAGGAAAATGGGTCATTTTCCTATTCAAAATCGAAAAGGAAAATGAAAAACGAAAAGGAAAATGAATAACGAAAAGGAAAATGAGTCATTTTCCTATTCAAAATCGAAAAGGCAAATGAAAAACGAAAAGGAAAATGGGTCATTTTCCTATTCAAAATCGAAAAAAAAATAAATCGAAAAAAAAAAATTTTGAAAAGGAAAATGAATAACGAAAAGGAAAATGGGTCATTTTCCTATTCAAAATCGAAAAGGAAAATGAAAAACGAAAAGGAAAATGAATAACGAAAAGGAAAATGAGTCATTTTCCTATTCAAAATCGAAAAGGAAAATGAATAACGAAAAGGAAAATGGGTCATTTTCCTATTCAAAATCGAAAAGGAAAATGAAAAACGAAAAGGAAAATGAATAACGAAAAGGAAAATGAGTCATTTTCCTATTCAAAATCGAAAAGGAAAATGAAAAACGAAAAGGAAAATGGGTCATTTCCTATTCAAAATCGAAAAAAAAAAAAATCGAAAAAAAAAAATTTTGAAAAAAAAAATTTGAAAAGGAAAATGAATAACGAAAAGGAAAATGGGTCATTTTCCTATTCAAAATCGAAAAGGAAAATGAAAAACGAAAAGGAAAATGAATAACGAAAAGGAAAATGAGTCATTTTCCTATTCAAAATCGAAAAGGAAAATGAAAAACGAAAAGGAAAATGGGTCATTTTCCTATTCAAAATCGAAAAAAAAAAAAAATCGAAAAAAAAAAATTTTGAAAAAAAAAATTTGAAAAGGAAAATGAATAACGAAAAGGAAAATGGGTCATTTTCCTATTCAAAATCGAAAAGGAAAATGAAAAACGAAAAGGAAAATGGGTCATTTTCCTATTCAAAATCAAAAAAAAAAAAAATCGAAAAAAAAAAATTTTGAAAAGGAAAATGAATAACGAAAAGGAAAATGGGTCATTTTCCTATTCAAAATCGAAAAAAAAAATGAAAAACGAAAAGGAAAATGAATAACGAAAAGGAAAATGAGTCATTTTCCTATTCAAAATCGAAAAGGAAAATGAATAACGAAAAGGAAAATGGGTCATTTTCCTATTCAAAATCGAAAAGGAAAAGGAAAAACGAAAAGGAAAATGAATAACGAAAAGGAAAATGAGTCATTTTCCTATTGAAAATCGAAAAGGAAAATGAAAAACGAAAAGGAAAATGGGTCATTTTCCTATTCAAAATCGAAAAAAAAAAAATCGAAAAAAAAAATTTTGAAAAAAAAAATTTCAAAAGGAAAATGAATAACGAAAAGGAAAATGGGTCATTTTCCTATTCAAAATCGAAAAGGAAAAGGAAAATGAATAACGAAAAGGAAAATGAGTCATTTTCCTATTCAAAATCGAAAAGGAAAATGAAAAACGAAAAGGAAAATGGGTCATTTTCCTATTCAAAATCGAAAAAAAAAAAAAAATCGAAAAAAAAAATTTTGAAAAAAAAAAATTGAAAAGGAAAATGAATAACGAAAAGGAAAATGGGTCATTTTCCTATTCAAAAACGAAAAGGAAAATGAAAAACGAAAAGGAAAATGAATAACGAAAAGGAAATTGAGTCATTTACCTATTCAAAATCGAAAAGGAAAATGAAAAACGAAAAGGAAAATGGGTCATTTTCCTATTCAAAATCGAAAAAAAAAAATCGAAAAAAAAAAATTTTGAAAAAAAAAATTTGAAAAGGAAAATGAATAACGAAAAGGAAAATGGGTCATTTTCCTATTCAAAATCGAAAAGGAAAATGAAAAACGAAAAGGAAAATGAATAACGAAAAGGAAAATGAGTCATTTTCCTATTCAAAATCGAAAAGGAAAATGAAAAACGAAAAGGAAAATGGGTCATTTTCCTATTCAAAATCGGAAAAAAAAAATCGAAAAAAAAAATTTTTGAAAAAAAAAATCTGAAAAGGAAAATGAATAACGAAAAGGAAAATGGGTCATTTTCCTATTCAAAATCGAAAAGGAAAATGAAAAACGAAAAGGAAAATGAATAACGAAAAGGAAAATGAGTCATTTTCCTATTCAAAATCGAAAAGGAAAATGAAAAACGAAAAGGAAAATGGGTCATTTTCCTATTCAAAATCGAAAAAAAAAAAAAATCGAAAAAAAAATTTTTTGAAAAAAAAAATTTGAAAAGGAAAATGAATAACGAAAAGGAAAATGGGTCATTTTCCTATTCAAAATCGAAAAGGAAAATGAAAAACGAAAAGGAAAATGAATAACGAAAAGGAAAATGAGTCATTTTCCTATTCAAAATCGAAAAGGAAAATGAAAAACGAAAAGGAAAATGGGTCATTTTCCTATTCAAAATCGAAAAAAAAAATTTTTGAAAAAAAAAATTTGAAAAGGAAAATGAATAACGAAAAGGAAAATGGGTCATTTTCCTATTCAAAATCGAAAAGGAAAATGAAAAACGAAAAGGAAAATGAATAACGAAAAGGAAAATGAGTCATTTTCCTATTCAAAATCGAAAAGGCAAATGAAAAACGAAAAGGAAAATGGGTCATTTTCCTATTCAAAATCGAAAAAAAAATAAATCGAAAAAAAAAAATTTTGAAAAGGAAAATGAATAACGAAAAGGAAAATGGGTCATTTTCCTATTCAAAATCGAAAAGGAAAATGAAAAACGAAAAGGAAAATGAATAACGAAAAGGAAAATGAGTCATTTTCCTATTCAAAATCGAAAAGGAAAATGAATAACGAAAAGGAAAATGGGTCATTTTCCTATTCAAAATCGAAAAGGAAAATGAAAAACGAAAAGGAAAATGAATAACGAAAAGGAAAATGAGTCATTTTCCTATTCAAAATCGAAAAGGAAAATGAAAAACGAAAAGGAAAATGGGTCATTTTCCTATTCAAAATCGAAAAAAAAAAAAAATCGAAAAAAAAAAATTTTGAAAAAAAAAATTTGAAAAGGAAAATGAATAACGAAAAGGAAAATGGGTCATTTTCCTATTCAAAATCGAAAAGGAAAATGAAAAACGAAAAGGAAAATGAATAACGAAAAGGAAAATGAGTCATTTTCCTATTCAAAATCGAAAAGGAAAATGAAAAACGAAAAGGAAAATGGGTCATTTTCCTATTCAAAATCGAAAAAAAAAAAAAATCGAAAAAAAAAAATTTTGAAAAAAAAAATTTGAAAAGGAAAATGAATAACGAAAAGGAAAATGGGTCATTTTCCTATTCAAAATCGAAAAGGAAAATGAAAAACGAAAAGGAAAATGGGTCATTTTCCTATTCAAAATCAAAAAAAAAAAAAATCGAAAAAAAAAAATTTTGAAAAGGAAAATGAATAACGAAAAGGAAAATGGGTCATTTTCCTATTCAAAATCGAAAAAAAAAATGAAAAACGAAAAGGAAAATGAATAACGAAAAGGAAAATGAGTCATTTTCCTATTCAAAATCGAAAAGGAAAATGAATAACGAAAAGGAAAATGGGTCATTTTCCTATTCAAAATCGAAAAGGAAAAGGAAAAACGAAAAGGAAAATGAATAACGAAAAGGAAAATGAGTCATTTTCCTATTGAAAATCGAAAAGGAAAATGAAAAACGAAAAGGAAAATGGGTCATTTTCCTATTCAAAATCGAAAAAAAAAAAAAATCGAAAAAAAAAAATTTTGAAAAAAAAAATGAAAAGGAAAATGAATAACGAAAAGGAAAATGGGTCATTTTCCTATTCAAAATCGAAAAGGAAAATGAAAAACGAAAAGGAAAATGAATAACAAAAAGGAAAATGAGTCATTTTCCTATTCAAAATCGAAAAGGAAAATGAATAACGAAAAGGAAAATGGGTCATTTTCCTATTCAAAATCGAAAAGGAAAATGAAAAACGAAAAGGAAAATGAATAACGAAAAGGAAAATGAGTCATTTTCCTATTCAAAATCGAAAAGGAAAATGAAAAACGAAAAGGAAAATGGGTCATTTTCCTATTCAAAATCGAAAAAAAAAAAATCGAAAAAAAAAAATTTTGAAAAAAAAAATTTGAAAAGGAAAATGAATAACGAAAAGGAAAATGGGTCATTTTCCTATTCAAAATCGAAAAGGAAAAGGAAAAACGAAAAGGAAAATGAATAACGAAAAGGAAAATGGGTCATTTTCCTAATCAAAATCGAAAAAAAAAATCGAAAAAAAAAATTTTGAAAAAAAAAATTGAAAAGGAAAATGAATAACGAAAAGGAAAATGGGTCATTTTCCTATTCAAAATCGAAAAGGAAAATGAAAAACGAAAAGGAAAATGAATAACGAAAAGGAAAATGAGTCATTTTCCTATTCAAAATCGAAAAGGAAAATGAAAAACGAAAAGGAAAATGGGTCATTTTCCTATTCAAAATCGAAAAAAAAAAATCGAAAAAAAAAATTTTGAAAAAAAAAATTGAAAAGGAAAATGAATAACGAAAAGGAAAATGGGTCATTTTCCTATTCAAAATCGAAAAGGAAAATGAAAAACGAAAAGGAAAATGAATAACGAAAAGGAAAATGAGTCATTTTCCTATTCAAAATCGAAAAGGAAAATGAAAAACGAAAAGGAAAATGGGTCATTTTCCTATTCAAAATCGAAAAAAAAAAAAATCGAAAAAAAAAAATTTTGAAAAAAAAAATTTGAAAAGGAAAATGAATAACGAAAAGGAAAATGGGTCATTTTCCTATTCAAAATCGAAAAGGAAAATGAAAAACGAAAAGGAAAATGAATAACGAAAAGGAAAATGAGTCATTTTCTTATTCAAAATCGAAAAGGAAAATGAAAAACGAAAAGGAAAATGGGTCATTTTCCTATTCAAAATCGGAAAAAAAAATTTTGAAAAAAAAAAATTTTGAAAAAAAAAATTTGAAAAGGAAAATGAATAACGAAAAGGAAAATGGGTCATTTTCCTATTCAAAATCGAAAAGGAAAATGAAAAACGAAAAGGAAAATGAATAACAAAAAGGAAAATGAGTCATTTTCCTATTCAAAATCGAAAAGGAAAATGAATAACGAAAAGGAAAATGGGTCATTTTCCTATTCAAAATCGAAAAGGAAAATGAAAAACGAAAAGGAAAATGAATAACGAAAAGGAAAATGAGTCATTTTCCTATTCAAAATCGAAAAGGAAAATGAAAAACGAAAAGTAAAATGGGTCATTTTCCTATTCAAAATCGAAAAAAAAAAAATCGAAAAAAAAAATTTTTGAAAAAAAAAATTTGAAAAGGAAAATGAATAACGAAAAGGAAAATGGGTCATTTTCCTATTCAAAATCGAAAAGGAAAATGAAAAACGAAAAGGAAAATGAATAACGAAAAGGAAAATGAGTCATTTTCCTATTCAAAATCGAAAAGGAAAATGAAAAACGAAAAGGAAAATGGGTCATTTTCCTATTCAAAATCGAAAAAAAAAAAAAAATCGAAAAAAAAAATTTTTGAAAAAAAAATTTGAAAAGGAAAATGAATAACGAAAAGGAAAATGGGTCATTTTCCTATTCAAAATCGAAAAGGAAAATGAAAAACGAAAAGGAAAATGGGTCATTTTCCTATTCAAAATCAAAAAAAAAAAAATCGAAAAAAAAAATTTTGAAAAGGAAAATGAATAACGAAAAGGAAAATGGGTCATTTTCCTATTCAAAATCGAAAAGGAAAATGAAAAACGAAAAGGAAAATGAATAACGAAAAGGAAAATGAGTCATTTTCTTATTCAAAATCGAAAAGGAAAATGAATAACGAAAAGGAAAATTGGTCATTTTCCTATTCAAAATCGAAAAGGAAAATGAAAAACGAAAAGGAAAATGAATAACGAAAAGGAAAATGAGTCATTTTCCTATTCAAAATCGAAAAGGAAAATGAAAAACGAAAAGGAAAATGGGTCATTTTCCTATTCAAAATCGAAAAAAAAAAATTTTGAAAAAAAAATTTGAAAAGGAAAATGAATAACGAAAAGGAAAATGGGTCATTTTCCTATTCAAAATCGAAAAGGAAAATGAAAAACGAAAAGGAAAATGAATAACGAAAAGGAAAATGAGTCATTTTCCTATTCAAAATCGAAAAGGAAAATGAAAAACGAAAAGGAAAATGGGTCATTTTCCTATTCAAAACCGAAAAAAAAAAAAAATCGAAAAAAAAAAATTTTGAAAAAAAAATTTGAAAAACAAAAAACGAAAAACGAAAAGGAAAATCACTTGTGTTAGGTTTTATATTAACCAATTTGTCAATGGGCATGAATTGTAACACTCACGGAGAGAATCGTACGGAGGGTTAAGTTATCGTAACTAGCTAGTGATAAGCTACTACTGGGGCATATGCATATCCAGTTTCATCAACCCAGGACTTATAGTTCTTGAGATTTGGATAACGCCGCTGCCATCGCCACCAGTAAAGTAAGGGGACGACCATTTGATTTTGAGGAGGGGGGCTGGCAGTTTTTGTAAATAAATATTCTGGCCTGGAAAAAAGTTGGACAAAAATATTCTGGCCTCTGTTTGCAAGAAAATAAATTATCTGTCCCAAGATCCTTGCTCAATTAAGCTATTGCATGAAAAAATAAATATTCTTGCCGCGTAGCGGCGAAAAATAAATAGTCTGGCCCGCAAAATTTTGAAAATAAATAATCTGTCTCGACCAAAACTGCCAGGCCCCCCTCAGAATCAAATGGTCGTCCCCTAACGCCTACTCCGCTCCGCTTCCCAGGCGAGACAAAAAACCTCAATAATGAAATATAAACCAGGAAATCGCAATTTGTCCTCATATCTGGGTGTATGCGTATGTGAGGGTTTTATGCCCTTTTTGACACACTAGGGCCATATAGGGCAGTCAGTTTTGATGGTGGAGGAAACCGTTGTATCCAGAGAAAACCACCAACCTTGGGCAGATAACTGACAAACCTAATCACATACAGGTGAGGAAGTCCCCTGTTTGTTAATTACAAGCGGGACTCAAACACCACCAGAGATGATCGGCTAGTTATCAATAGTAAGGTATTTAAACCAGTGCCTTACACCACTAAGCCACCCAAGCCCCCGTCCTCATATATTAAATAGGGATTAAATGATTTTATTGTACTTAAACCAGTATAAATTGAAATTTCACAAGTTATATTGTTGCATCCCAGAGCCCCCTGGATTGATATGTGTTTAAAAAAATCAAAACTAAAATCAGCAAATATATCCTTTATTCCCATTTCCAATTACAAATACAATGCACACATCATCATAGCCTGATACATTTATATGACCATGTACTTCCATAAATTGATAAAGTTATCTGGATAAAAACTTAATAAATACTGACAAAGTCGCAAAGGGTCCAGTTGGCAAAACATCTTAGTTTTTCCAAAAATATTTGATAGAAATTTTTATGACTTTTATGAAATTTTAATATGCAATTTCACCTATGCTACTTCATTACTGTGAAACTTCAAATCTCTATTCCTCATAGAATTGGAGTTAAATCATTCACAAAAACTTGTTGACCAACAGACAGACCATCCTCAGAAACCCAGGGGTTCTTCTCTTGCATACTCGTTCATCACCCCTGGGACATAACGCATAAAGTACTTCGATTTTGATAGTTTTGTATCAAGCTTTCTGATTGGTCGCTTTACATTTATCTAATGCGATTTAAACATATTTCTTTATATAAATAATATCAAGTTCAAGATCAGATTCTGAACTCAAAACGAACAATTTCATACCAATTGTCCCAGGGGGGATGAATGAGTAAGGGAGAGAAGAAACCCTATGTTTCCGAAGATGCAGACAGACAGACAAAGTGAAAACTCTAGGGCTCCAAATCTACAATGTGAGCCCTTATAAATACACATAAATTAAAAGATCAGCCTATTGGAATTCAGTAACAATGATACATATATGTACGTAAAATCCATACCAAACAATGAATAAATCTACACGTATTTACACATTATCCATACATGTACATACATCAACATAAAGACAGATGATGGAAAAAGAAATAAAACTATATTTTTAAGAAAACATAATTACTATACATTCATTATTTGTACAGTTTATACCAAGTCAAAATTTTTAGATGTAACAACATGAATCATAGCATGTATCTACTTCCTTTGTCTATCTTAATCTTTCCACATAGAGTATTACTGACAATATGAAAATAATGGCAATTACGAATGGCAAAAACAGACATGCCAGAAAAATCACAATACAAATTATACAATACATTATATGGATTTATCATTTTAAAAGTAAACTGTTGTCTACAATTTATCTTTTTAAAAATAAAAACCTACATGTACAACATTTCCTTTTTTTTTAAATTGGCATGAACTTATTTTTGCTGGTAATTACCAATGTTACAGATAGTACTACTACTCATAGACCTTAAAATTTGCAAGAGCTTCATTAATCATTCATGCGGAAAATATCAAGATGTTTTTCCTTTGGAAAAAAGTTCTTTCTGAAGAATGAGCCTTCTTCTAATATAGCACTCAGTCTAAAAATGAAGGGATATGGAGTTTACATGCATGACACAAAATCATGTTTTATATATTGAAGTAAAAATATGTGTAAGAACACTGCTTTTATTGTTGTTCTTTGTCCTTATGTTACAGGGAGGCCTTCAAGGTCGAGCTTAAACTTGAAAGTTTAGGACAGTCCTGCCACTAGAACTGGCTGAAGTGGAATTCCAATTCTATGTTAGATGTTGATAACACTTCACCTGTGTGTACCTTGACCAATAGAAATATCTTAAGCAAAATCTCACTAATAAACACAAGATATTTTGAGATTTCACCATTTTGTAAATCCATTCTAATATACAGGTCTATGGTTAAATGAAAGATGAACAGTTTTTATAATACATGTATTATAAATGATCATCAAAAATATTACTATAAATCAAAACTCATCATTACAGCCAATCATAATATGATTATTCATTGACAAGTAAAGCTTATTAATGTATGACATCTTAAGTTATGGATTTTTTATAAAATGACTTCTAGTAGTTCACCGGGTAAAAATAAAATGTATATGAATCTGCGTTTTACATGTGACAATACATTTTTATAAATCATCATTATAATGAATATGGATTTTATATAAGTAGAAGTAGACACTTGGATATAATATGATATGGTAAACATTGAATTAATTGCTTAAAAAGTATAACAAAATGATACAAAGTTTCTAATGTAATGAGCCCTGCTATATGTGATATATAAACATGATATATAGTATCTGATCCTTAAATGAAATTGCAAACTTTACATGAGAATTTCTGGGCGCATTACATTTGGGCTAAAAATTCAGAAATACAGATTTTCATTTGGGCTAATAGCAGTCGACGTTTGGGCTAATTAGATTTTAACCTGAACAGGTAAATGAAGGTAAATTTCTATCAAATTCTATATAGATCGTCTAAATATAGGTGATAAATTTTTTCTGATTTTGACCCCCCCATAAGAGAATTTTAATACAATAAAATGTGGAAATGCAAGATACTTTTGTAGAATAGTTTTAATTCCTTGTTATTGCTTCTATTCAAATTTACAAATCACCTGGTCTTTATGATAACATTTTGCATGTTTGATAGTACATGTATAGAGTTAGAAGTTGGCATGAGTTGCTGTGACTAACACAGAAAATAAATGCTTTGCGTAGATGAATTTTCTTGCCAAATAAATGTGTTATCCACAAAACTTATTATCCTAATACAGACAAACTTTTTTCTGTAAAATACTTTAAAAATATACAGCATTTAATCATATTTACTTGTATTTTACCTGTACATTGTCCAATAAAGCTGTAGCCAAAACAACGACTGCTATTAGCCCAAACATAATCTTCTTTTAGCCCAATCGTATTGCCAATTAGTCTAAATGTGCATAATAAGGTGGATCCCCGGGCCACCCAGGGCCCCCCCTTTTGGTGAAAAATTTGGTTGAATATATAGGAAATCATTGAAGCGTGACCAAAGCAGGCCCCCTCTTAGGCCAGTCAGTGGGCCCCCTCTTTTCAGAAGTTCTGGATCGCGATTGATGTGGATCCCTCAAATTTCTATGACATCTACCATAACTTCAATGGAGATAAGATCTAAAGAAATCATTGGAAATATGTCTTACACATTTTGTTTATCGAAGGGAGACAACACACGAGTAGGAAGTTCGATCGATAAAATCCTCCCCAAGACGGACGTAAAATCCGTACTTTTTGACGCAAAAGTTTCAACTTTGAAATTGGTACAAAAAAATGTTCATCTACCGATTTTACTCGGAGTGGGCTTGTTTAAAAGAACAGAATCTCAGCTTTCACCCCATATTAGCCTCTTTGTGGAACACGAAACTTCGTCGCTTCGATTTTTTCAGTGAAATTTTTTGCACGATTTTTTCATGCCAAAATTTACCGATTCAAATCAAAATGAATGAAAGAAAAACATTATATTCGTCCAAGAAACGAAGATGAATAAATAGAAATAGGTAACCGTTTCCTTATTTTTATTAAAGTTAGTTGGAAATCGTTAAAATAACATCAAAAACATTGGAAATCCTTTTCTCCCATTTAGACCCTAAAATGGCAGCCATTACGGCTTCTCCGACAGACCCCTTTGATCAGTGATATTCCTACTCAGGCGCTTCCGGTTACCCAACTGTTAGCTGTATAAAAAGGTAGACACTCTTCCACTTTAAAATATCTTTCTAAAATGTGGCCTCTAGAGCAGATTTCAAAGATTTAACCAATAATGAATAAAAGATTTCATTACTTAAAAGCTAGACACACATTTCATTACAAATAAAGAGAATAATCATAAGCTTGCAACAACCAATATTAATTTTAACTTTTAAAAGACTTGTTTTATAATATATTATTTTGATGGTTAAAATTTACTCATCTAAAAAAAAAGAAAAGTGGCCACTTAAAATATGATTACAAAATGTCACAAAAGTAGTTATACTAATAAATCTTTTTAAAAATCTGTCAAAGTCAAAAATGGCCGGATTTCGTTAAACAGGAAATAGGTGAGCGACAGACCTAAAATCTAATCCCTGTTATGGGACCCCACCCTGATGCTGTATACCAAATATCAAGTGGCTGTGATTCATAGTTGCTTAGAAAACTGTTACGAAAATTTTTCACCGCCCGCCCGCCCGACATTCACCATTTTATAACCAGGATTTTTCACTCCGTGAAATCCGCCCAAAAATAAAAGTTACCCCCTTCAAAAAAAAACAAAAATTAAAACAGTTAAAACTTTTACAACAAATTTTGTGGGAATTTGTTGTAGTCACTAATTTATACAACACCATACATATAAGACAACTTCCTTCATGTACATATTTTGCTTTGTGTATGCATTAGACTCTTTGTTTCATTTTGTACATCCTTCAATTGGTTCAAAGTGTCATGATTTTTGTGTCATATGAGGATAGTATATATCACGTAGGTGGTGATTTTCAGGATTTTCCAAAACAGTTTTCAGAAATTCTTTCGAATCCTTTTTCAGCATATCTATTTCACTCTGTAGCTGTTTATTCTTCTTCAGCAACTCTGCAGTTTTCATTGTGATATCCATAAGCCCAGACATTTTAAGGGCCTCCGCCGTTTTGTTGTACCGTTTAGCTTTAAGACCTGCTGGAGGAGACTTCATATCTATACCTGAATATTTATCAAAGCTATCATCTGACATTCTTTCAACTTTTTCTTCAATTGTTTCAAAGTTGTCTATTTGAGGAAATATGCTTTGCTGTTGATTGAGCTGGTTATTGTGAGCCTGAAGCTCGTTAAAAAAGTTTGAGTTTGTTACACTAGCGATACAACTGTTACTTAATGGTGATGATATTCCTTGATCGTAAGATTTTGGAAAAAATCCATTTGATGCCATCAAACCACCATTACGCCAAGGTTTTGTTGATGTTTTGGCTGAAGAAAAACTTTTATCTCTGAAGGCTTTAGGCTGCAATAAAATATGAACATCCAGGTTTACAAATTTAAAAGTCTAAAATATCAAACATTATATGTACATGTATACATGTAGCCTACAAAGTTTTGTAAATCAGTTTATAAGGAGTAGGTTCAGTTAGAACATAGAAGTAATATTGAGAAGGAACTACATCGACCAATTATCACATATTAGTTACCAGCAGAGCCTTCTACCAAAACTTTGGGATTTTATCTAATTAGCATTGTCTCGATAAGATTCCTTTGGTGACTATCTGCGTTAGCGCCACTGCAATTCGTCACCTGGATTCTCTTATCGGACACGGGATTTTTATCGAATTGGATGAAATTGCTAACTTTTAAAGAGCACCTGTAATTAATTACCATAGGTAGGACATCTACATCGTAAACTTGCGCTTTCAAATACGAATCGAACGGTGCAATAAACTTCAAAATCGGACAAAAATTATGGTCATTACAACTGTTTAAAATAAGAATTTATTGTAATTTCTAAAATGTTGCTTAATTTTAAATCACATTTAACCTGTGCTCCCGGTGACCTCCAATTACAAAAACATACGCTGTAAAAATAGACATGAAGCCGGTTCGATTGATACTAACGAGTATTTAGTGAGATGTGGTCGGATAATTGAGATTTTGATTGAAATCACGCAATTCTATCGGCAAAAGTTGGAATTCAAAGCCTTAGATTAAGTAGATGTTGTTAAGAGGAGTTGAGTGATTAAAGTAAAGTCAATTTATTCAAATAATTTGTATAAACATTTATTCAATTATTTGAAGGTTTCTCTGCAAAACGAAAAATCTGCTACAAAAATGAAATGTTTATTTTATTTAAGATTTTTTTGACAAGCTCGAAAATATGAAAATCTGTATTATGAAAAACTAAACTTAATTTGCTTTTATGAGAATCTAAAGGTCCTACATTTGAACAAAACACAAATTTATTCATAAATAAAAAATGGTGTTACATAACTATTCATATAATCATAGACCTGTATATTTAATATATTAAAATTGAATATATTCTAATAATATTGTACAGGTCTATGATACAATTTGTGCATTCACATTTAGTTAAATTTTCCAATATATTTAATTTAATTTCAGGATACCCCCTGGTTTAGCATTAACCCTTTTCAGCTGTTAAAACCCAAGACAGAATAAAAAGGATTTGATAAAACTTTGTTAATCACTTCTTTATGACATATTTAAGACATCGATTAAAAGAAAATAGGGGGTTTGTGGGCAAAAAAACTAACCCTGTTTTGATGGTAAAAACCAGAGGATTCCGAAAAAATGACAGAAATCCAACAACAAGTTATTTCAGACGCCCCCCACCATCACAAAAAACACGATCGGGTACATTTAATTTTTGAATTGTGGAGGTCTTTGTTTTCATTTGATTCTGGTCATTTCGCGAATATCCGTCGAAAATGGAACTTGCCGATAAGGTCAAAGCCGATCGAGACATGCTGAGTGTGTATCTACAATGTACATGACACGATTATTGTCAATTAACAGGATACCGATAAGATAGGCGGTAACACAGACAAACCGTATCATCTGGCTTAGTGGTTCTTCCTTCTCAATATTACTTCCATGGTAAGAACCAATTCAATATTGGCCCAAAATTTCAACTTGGAGCTAATTTCTTAAAACTACTGCCAAACATGTTTTGAAATACTGTATTTGTTAAAAAGAAAATTGCTTTTTTTTTATTGTCTAAATTTAAATTCTACAACACAAGGTTTAACTCCCTCAATTGTATTTTGTCCTTTGCTATTTTTGATATTGCTGATTATTTGGATGTCTTTTGGTTTTTTGCATTTCCAACACTTGTTTTAAATTGTGGATTTCCTATGTTTGGGTTCTAGTGCTGCTGATGAGGAACAAAATTCTGAAATGGCCATACAGCTCATAAAAATTATATGCAGTTGGAGTTACCATATGTGTTATTGTCTCATGTTCATTTACTCCATATCCTTTTATAAATAATTTTGATTGACAAATAGATGGACAAAGAATAATTGCTCTCAAAGAATATGCTCTACACTAATTTTAAGAAAAAACAATAATAAACCCTTAAAAATTAAGCAATTTATCAATACTCATATTTTCTTAATTTTTCAGCATTTTTATGACATCACAATTTCATTTATGTTGTCGTCAGCATTTGAAATCCAATAAATATGTAAGATGGCACAAAGTTGACAATTTTGTGCAAATATGGGGTTGATTTCAGGATTCCCTGAACATATTTCTTAGTGGCCATCTATTAAATCTTTATGTAAGAATGGATTCTGCTTAAGAATAAGTTTGAAACAAGGAATACTTCATAAAAAGATACACTTAAGTTCTTTTTTAGCTTTTATATTGAAAAAAAAAACAAGTCAAAATATCTAATGCCAAAAATCTGACAACAAGAAAATGATAAAAATGCACATGAATTGAAAGCAATGCATTTTCAATTTAAGTTACCTTGGTTGTATTTTTTAAATAGATTTTAAAAGGTTTGGAGCAGAATCGTCAATAATTTTTTTTCAATAATACAAAGACACTGAAAAAACAATCTTGTTTACCTTTTAATGGCTTTTTTTCCTATTCAGCTAAATACATTTTTCATACATGTATCTTTTTTCTTATTTGACACATTCTTTTTATCTGTTTATTTTTCATGTCAAAAGCATAAAAAGAAAGTTTAAAATAAATGTCAAATTAGAAAAAAATTGGACAGTTTAATTTACAGATTAAAAGGTCTATAATGAATATTTAATGAAAGTTCATCTACAATTAATGAAAATCAATATGCACATGGGTGCAAAAGCCGAGTTGCCATATTTTATTAACCAAAACTTTCCTTGTCTTCATTTTAAGATTTCATTAATTGGTTATTAGATAGTAGTAATCTCTTCCAATCTTGCATAAAAATGTTTGCAAATTCAACTGTCCATAAGTAGTAACCCCTTCCAATCTCGCATGAAAAATTTTGTGAATTCAACCGTCCATATACAATGTAGTTTGCATCATTATGCCAAAACTTTAATAAAATCGATTGAGAACTTTTCAAGTAATTGTCCTGAAACCATGTTTTTCTGTCGCTCTGCCCTTGATCCTTGAACAAAATTACCCCAAAATCATGAGCGTTTCTCCTCTTATAATTGGTAACAACATTACAAAGTTTTATTAAAATCTGTTTACAACTTTTTGAGTAAATGACCAGAAACTGCTTTTTTAAGTAAATTTCAAATGTTTTTCTGTTGCTGTGACCTTCACCTTGAATGGATTTACCCCAAAATCAATAGGGTTTCTTCTCTTATGGTATGTAACAATATCCTAAAGTTTCAATAAAATCGGTTGCAAACTTTTTGAGTTATGGTCCGGAAACCAATTGTTGACGCCCGCCCGCACGCCCGCCATCATCATCACAATAGCCGAGTTCAACTTCGTTGCAACTCGGCTAAAAACACATGATAAAAAAGATGAATATTTCTTTTTTCCAGAGGAGGGTTGAACATTTGCTAATACATAGATGCATATGAAAGACTGATTTTTCCCAGTGAAATAAAATCTGATAAATTCACATTGTGAAATAACCAAAATATTTTCACTCTTGTGTCCTTTCCCGACAAACTCAATTATGATGTCGTTAATTGTTTGCATTGTCGGCATTGAAAAATAGCGAGCAGTGACCGCTGGTCACATTGAAGGCTGCTGGCTGTTTTCCATTGTGGATGTTTTAAATTTAGGTTTATATTGTAGGTTGTGTTGCGTACACTTATTCCACATCTCATTTTATTCTATGACTGCTGCTGTCTAAATTCATATGCTATTCAAACTTATTTGTTAAAAAACAATTAAATACCGATATTTATCTATGTAATAAATAGGATAATCGATTGGGTCTCATGAATAACAAAAATATGAACACTCCTGCAGGAACGCACTCAGATTTAACTTCTGTGTGGAACAGGTTCTGTGCCCTCATTAAATCAGATGTGTTCACCAACTCATGATCATATTTTGGTTATTCACTTGACCCAATTAATTATCCTATAAATAATAAATGGATTGATTTAAATTAAAAAAAAGAAATTCATTTTTGTGTGCAGTTTAGCATGAATTTGGCTTTTTGTGTCAGTTATTTTTATCTTTGTATAAACAAAAAAAAATAACAGCATGATCAATGCATAACTTTCCCAAGAAATCATTTTCTTTAAATACTTAATGCGTGATAAATCAGTTTTCTAAGCAAAAAATATTTTACTGCAAAAAGACTTAACACAAAAATTTCTTTAAAACTTTTACATTAGCGCTGCATTTCATACCAATAATTTGACAAATGCATTCATTTTAAAAATATGACAAACATGCAGTAAGATAGATCACCTATATTTTTTGAAATGCTACATTTTTTTCTTCAAATGATAAAATATAAAACACTCCCAATACATAAAAGAATTAAAAAAAAAACATATCTTTTAAAATTTTGATTTATGTACACTGGAAAAATTCCGAGAGAAAAATCAATTAACCATAAGAGATTATGCTATCGCTTTACAATGATTCAAAAAAGAGAGTATTTACCTTTGTTGATGTCTGTGGAGCACATGTCATAACATCTGACTGATCTATAAGACAAAGATATAGTGATTAACACAAGATCAATAGATTGTCTATAAGTAAGCCGATTCACTTTGTCATTTTAACTATAATTCATTTTTATGTGAAAAAACAAGTCTCACATTTTCTGACACCATTTTCACACATTTAAGATGAGCTTGTGTGAAAAATATGACATGGAACCACATGTACATGTACTGTTAACATAGATTAATACATGGGTGTTTTTATATTGTATTGTTCTTAAATGTTTTATTTTTGTCATTTTTCTATTGTATTTGCTGAACCCGCCAGGGTTTTATGTTTTGCAAATAAACTATTATTATTTATATTGGGCTAGTTAGTTATCATCAAGTTACTTCAATATTGGGCCTGATATGCAGTCCAGGATGAATATTGGTCAAACGATAAATATCAGGTCAATATTGAAACAACAATGTGTATATGAAATTTATTTTCGAAGTTCCATCTACATGTAATACTTAAAGAATACAAGCTTTTTACTATTATTTTTATTTATGTAAGTTTATGGTAATTCTGAGGATTAAAAACCCTACAATTTGAAATCTTTTTCCATGTTACCACAGACAGCATTGAATTGCCTTGATCTTTTCCAGATCAAGACACAAAAGAATGTTTACCCTATCCAGATAAAAAAACAGACAAGGACTGATAGAGAACTTTTATCTTTTCCAGACAAGGACTGACAGAGAACTTTTATCTTTTCCAGACAAGGACTGACACAGAACTTTTATCTTTTCAGACAAGGACTGACAGAGAACTTTTATCTTTTCAGACAAGGACTGACACAGAACTTTTATCTTTTCCAGACAAGGACTGACAGAGAACTTTTATCTTTTCTAGACAAGGACTGACAGAGAACTTTTATCTTTTCAGACAAGGACTGACACAGAACTTTTATCTTTTCAGACAAGGACTGACACAGAACTTTTATCTTTTCCAGACAAGGACTGACAGAGAACTTTTATCTTTTCCAGGCAAGGACTGACAGAGAACTTTTATCTTTTCAGACAAAGACTGACAGAGAACTTTTATCTTTTCAGACAAAGACTGACAGAGAACTTTTATCTTTTCCAGACAAGGACTGACAGAGAACTTTTATCTTTTCAGACAAAGACAGGCAGAGAACTTTTATCTTTTCCAGACAAGGACTGACACAGAACTTTTATCTTTTCAGACAAGGACTGACAGAGAACTTTTATCTTTTCAGACAAGGACTGACACAGAACTTTTATCTTTTCCAGACAAGGACTGACAGAGAACTTTTATCTTTTCTAGACAAGGACTGACAGAGAACTTTTATCTTTTCAGACAAGGACTGACACAGAACTTTTATCTTTTCAGACAAGGACTGACACAGAACTTTTATCTTTTCCAGACAAGGACTGACAGAGAACTTTTATCTTTTCCAGGCAAGGACTGACAGAGAACTTTTATCTTTTCAGACAAAGACTGACAGAGAACTTTTATCTTTTCAGACAAAGACTGACAGAGAACTTTTATCTTTTCAGACAAAGACTGACAGAGAACTTTTATCTTTTCCAGACAAGGACTGACAGAGAACTTTTATCTTTTCAGACAAAGACAGGCAGAGAACTTTTATCTTTTCCTGACAAAGACTGACAGAGAACTTTTATCTTTTCCAGACAAGGACTGACAGAGAACTTTTATCTTTTCAGACAAAGACAGGCAGAGAACTTTTATCTTTTGCAGACAAAGACTGACAGAGAACTTTTATCTTTTTCAGACAAAGACAGGCAGAGAACTTTTATCTTTTCCAGACAAAGACTGACAGAGAACTTTTATCTTTTCCAGGCAAGGACTGACAGAGAACTTTTATCTTTTCAGACAAAGACTGACAGAGAACTTTTATCTTTTCCAGACAAGGACTGAGAGAGAACTTTTATCTTTTCAGACAAAGACAGGCAGAGAACTTTTATCTTTTCCAGACAAAGACTGACAGAGAACTTTTATCTTTTCCAGACAAGGACTGACAGAGAACTTTTATCTTTTCCAGACAAAGACAGGCAGAGAACTTTTATCTTTCCAGACAAAGACTGACAGAGAACTTTTATCTTTTCAGACAAAGACAGGCAGAGAACTTTTATCTTTTCCAGACAAAGACTGACAGAGAACTTTTATCTTTTCCAGACAAGGACTGACAAAGAACTTTTATCTTTTCAGACAAAGACTGACAGACAACTTTTAACTTTTCCAGACAAAGACTGACAGAGAACTTTTATCTTTTCCAGACAAGGACTGACAGAGAACTTTTATCTTTTCCAGACAAAGACAGGCAGAGAACTTTTATCTTTTCCAGACAAAGACTGACAGAGAACTTTTATCTTTTCCAGACAAGGACTGACAGAGAACTTTTATTTTTTCAGACAAAGACTGACAGAGAACTTTTATCTTTTCAGACAAGGACTGACAGAGAACTTTTATCTTTTCAGACAAAGACTGACAGAGAACTTTTATCTTTTCAGACAAAGACTGACAGAGAACTTTTATCTTTTCCAGACAAGGACTGACAGAGAACTTTTATTTTTTCAGACAAAGACTGACAGAGAACTTTTATCTTTTCAGACAAGGACTGACAGAGAACTTTTATCTTTTCAGACAAGGACTGACAGAGAGAACTTTTATCTTTTCCAGACAAGGACTGACAGAGAACTTTTATCTTTTCAGACAAAGACAGGCAGAGAACTTTTATCTTTTCCAGACAAAGACTGACAGAAAACTTTTATCTTTTCAGACAAGGACTGACAGAGAGAACTTTTATCTTTTTCAGAAAAAGACAGACAGAGAGAACTTTTATCTTTTCAGAAAAAGACAGACAGAGAGAACTTTTATCTTTTCAGACAAAGACAGAAAGAGGGAACTTTTATCTTTTCAGACAAAGACAGAAAGAGAGAACTTTTATCTTTTCAGACAAAGACAGAAAGAGAGAACTTTTATCTTTTCAGACAAGGACAGACAGAGAGAACTTTTATCTTTTCAGACATGGACAGACATAGAGAACTTTTATCTTCTCCAGACAAGGACAGACAGAGAGAACTTTTATCTTTTCAGACAAAGACAGACAGAGATAACTTTTATCTATTCCAGACAAAGACAGACAGAGAGAACTTTAATCTTTTCCAGACAAAAACAGACAGAGATAACTTTTATCTATTCCAGAGAAAGACACACAGAGATAACTTTTATCTTTTCCAGACAAAGACACACAGAGAGAACTTTAATCTTTTCCAGACAAAGACTGACAGAGAGAACTTTCATCTTTTCCAGACAAAAAACAGATAGAGAGAACTTTTATCTATTCCAGACAAAGACAGACAGAGAGAACTTTTATCTTTTCCAGACAAGGACTGACAGAGAACTTTTTATCTTTTCCAGACAAAGACAGGCAGAGAACTTTTATCTTTTCAGACAAGGACTGACAGAGAGAACTTTTATCTTTTCCAGGCAAGGACTGACAGAGAGAACTTTTATCTTTTCCAGGCAAGGACTGACAGAGAACTTTTTATCTTTTCCAGACAAGAACTGACAGAGAGAACTTTTATCTATTCCAGACAAGGACTGACAGAGAACTTTTATCTTTTTCAGACAAGGACTGACAGAGAGAAATTTGATCTTTTCCAGACAAGGAAAGACAAAGAGAGAGAAAACTTTAATCTTTTCCAGACAAGGACTGACAGAGAGAAATTTGATCTTTTCCAGACAAGGACTGACAGAGAACTTTTTATCTTTTCCAGACAAAGACTGACAGAGAGAAATTTGATCTTTTCCAGACAAGGACTGACAGAGAGAAATTTGATCTTTTCCAGACAAAGACAGACAGAGAGAAATTTGATCTTTTCCAGACAAGGACTGACAGAGAGAACTTTTATCTTTTCCAGGCAAGGACTGACAGAGAGAACTTTTATCTTTTCAGACGAGGACTGACAGTGAGAACTTTTATCTTTTCCAGACAAGGACTGACAGAGAACTTTTATCTTTTCCAGACAAAGACTGACAGAGAACTTTTATCTATTCCAGACAAGGACTGACAGAGAGAACTTTTATCTTTTCCAGGCAAGGACTGACAGAGAGAACTTTTATCTTTTCCAGACAGGGACTGACAGAGAGAACTTTTATCTTTTCCAGGCAAGGACTGACAGAGAGAACTTTTATCTTTTCCAGACAGGGACTGACAGAGAGAACTTTTATCTTTTCCAGACAGGGACTGACAAAGAACTTTTATCTTTTCCAGACAAGGACTGACAGAGTGAACTTTTATCTTTTCCAGGCAAGGACTGACAGAGAGAACTTTGATCTTTTCCAGACAGAGACTGACAGAGAGAACTTTTATCTTTTCAGACGAGGACTGACAGAGAACTTTTATCTTTTCCAGAAAAGGACTGACAGAGAACTTTTATCTTTTCCAGACAAGGACTGACAGAAAACTTTTATCTATTCCAGGCAAGGACTGACAGAGAGAACTTTTATCTTTTCAGACAAAGACAGACAGAGAGAACTTTTATCTTTTCCTGACAAAGACAAACAGAGACAACTTTTATCTATTCCAGGCAAGGACTGACTGAGAGAACTTTTATCTTTTCAGACAAAGACAAACAGAGAGAACTTTTATCTTTCCAGACAAGGACTGACAGAGAGAACTTTTATCTTTTCAGACAAAGACAAACAGAGAGAACTTTTATCTATTCCAGACAAGGACTGACAGAGAGAATTTTTATCTTTTCCTGACAAAGACTGACAGAGAACTTTTATCTTTTCAGACAAAGACTGACAGAGAGAATTTTTATCTTTTCAGACAAAGACTGACAGAGAGAACTTTTATCTTTTCCAGACAAAGACTGACAGAGAGAACTTTTATCTTTTCAGACAAAGACAAACAGAGAGAACTTTTATCTATTCCAGACAAGGACTGACAGAGAGAACTTTTATCTTTTCCAGACAAAGACTGACAGAGAGAACTTTTATCTATTCCAGACAAGGACTGACAGAGAGAACTTTTATCTATTCCAGACAAGGACTGACAGAGAGAACTTTTATCTTTTCCAGACAAGGACTAACAGAGAACTTTTATCTTTTCCAGACAAAGACTGACAGAGAGAACTTTTATCTTTTCAGACAAAGACAGGCAGAGAACTTTTATCTATTCCAGACAAGGACTGACAGAGAGAACTTTTATCTATTCCAGACAAGGACTGACAGAGAGAACTTTTATCTTTTCCAGACAAGGACTAACAGAGAACTTTTATCTTTTCCAGACAAAGACTGACAGAGAGAACTTTTATCTTTTCAGACAAAGACAGGCAGAGAACTTTTATCTTTTCAGACAAAGACTGGCAGAGAACTTTTATCTTTTCCAGACAAAGGACTGACAGAGAACTTTTATCTTTTCAGACAAAGACAGGCAGAGAACTTTTATCTTTTCCTGACAAAGACTGACAGAGAACTTTTATCTTTTCCAGACAAGGACTGACAGAGAACTTTTATCTTTTCAGACAAAGACAGGCAGAGAACTTTTATCTTTTGCAGACAAAGACTGACAGAGAACTTTTATCTTTTCAGACAAGGACTGACAGAGAGAACTTTTATCTTTTCCAGACAAGGACTGACAGAGAACTTTTATCTTTTCAGACAAAGACAGGCAGAGAACTTTTATCTTTTCCAGACAAAGACTGACAGAAAACTTTTATCTTTTCAGACAAGGACTGACAGAGAGAACTTTTATCTTTTTCAGAAAAAGACAGACAGAGAGAACTTTTATCTTTTCAGAAAAAGACAGACAGAGAGAACTTTTATCTTTTCAGACAAAGACAGAAAGAGGGAACTTTTATCTTTTCAGACAAAGACAGAAAGAGAGAACTTTTATCTTTTCAGACATGGACAGACATAGAGAACTTTTATCTTCTCCAGACAAGGACAGACAGAGAGAACTTTTATCTTTTCAGACAAAGACAGACAGAGATAACTTTTATCTTCTCCAGACAAGGACAGACAGAGAGAACTTTTATCTTTTCAGACAAAGACAGACAGAGATAACTTTTTTCTATTCCAGACAAAGACAGACAGAGAGAACTTTAATCTTTTCCAGACAAAAACAGACAGAGATAACTTTTATCTATTCCAGAGAAAGACACACAGAGATAACTTTTATCTTTTCCAGACAAAGACACACAGAGAGAACTTTAATCTTTTCCAGACAAAGACTGACAGAGAGAACTTTAATCTTTTCCAGACAAAAAACAGATAGAGAGAACTTTTATCTATTCCAGACAAAGATAGACAGAGAGAACTTTTATCTTTTCCAGACAAGGACTGACACAGAACTTTTATCTTTTCAGACAAGGACTGACAGAGAACTTTTATCTTTTCAGACAAGGACTGACACAGAACTTTTATCTTTTCCAGACAAGGACTGAAAGAGAACTTTTATCTTTTCTAGACAAGGACTGACAGAGAACTTTTATCTTTTCAGACAAGGACTGACACAGAACTTTTATCTTTTCAGACAAGGACTGACACAGAACTTTTATCTTTTCCAGACAAGGACTGACAGAGAACTTTTATCTTTTCCAGGCAAGGACTGACAGAGAACTTTTATCTTTTCAGACAAAGACTGACAGAGAACTTTTATCTTTTCAGACAAAGACTGACAGAGAACTTTTATCTTTTCCAGACAAGGACTGACAGAGAACTTTTATCTTTTCAGACAAAGACAGGCAGAGAACTTTTATCTTTTCCAGACAAGGACTGACACAGAACTTTTATCTTTTCAGACAAGGACTGACAGAGAACTTTTATCTTTTCAGACAAGGACTGACACAGAACTTTTATCTTTTCCAGACAAGGACTGACAGAGAACTTTTATCTTTTCCTGACAAGGACTGACACATAACTTTTATCTTTTCAGACAAGGACTGACACAGAACTTTTATCTTTTCCAGACAAGGACTGACAGAGAACTTTTATCTTTTCCAGGCAAGGACTGACAGAGAACTTTTATCTTTTCAGACAAAGACTGACAGAGAACTTTTATCTTTTCAGACAAAGACTGACAGAGAACTTTTATCTTTTCAGACAAAGACTGACAGAGAACTTTTATCTTTTCCAGACAAGGACTGACAGAGAACTTTTATTTTTTCAGACAAAGACTGACAGAGAACTTTTATCTTTTCAGACAAGGACTGACAGAGAACTTTTATCTTTTCAGACAAGGACTGACAGAGAGAACTTTTATCTTTTCCAGACAAGGACTGACAGAGAACTTTTATCTTTTCAGACAAAGACAGGCAGAGAACTTTTATCTTTTCAGACAAAGACAGGCAGAGAACTTTTATCTTTTCAGACAAAGACTGACAGAGAACTTTTATCTTTTCCAGACAAGGACTGACAGAGAACTTTTATTTTTTCAGACAAAGACTGACAGAGAACTTTTATCTTTTCAGACAAGGACTGACAGAGAACTTTTATCTTTTCAGACAAGGACTGACAGAGAGAACTTTTATCTTTTCCAGACAAGGACTGACAGAGAACTTTTATCTTTTCAGACAAAGACAGGCAGAGAACTTTTATCTTTTCAGACAAAGACAGGCAGAGAACTTTTATCTTTTCAGACAAAGACTGACAGAGAACTTTTATCTTTTCCAGACAAGGACTGACAGAGAACTTTTATTTTTTCAGACAAAGACTGACAGAGAACTTTTATCTTTTCAGACAAGGACTGACAGAGAGAACTTTTATCTTTTCCAGACAAGGACTGACAGAGAACTTTTATCTTTTCCAGACAAAGACTGACAGAGAGAACTTTTATCTATTCCAGACAAGGACTGACAGAGAGAACTTTTATCTATTCCAGACAAGGACTGACAGAGAGAACTTTTATCTTTTCCAGACAAGGACTAACAGAGAACTTTTATCTTTTCCAGACAAAGACTGACAGAGAGAACTTTTATCTTTTCAGACAAAGACAGGCAGAGAACTTTTATCTATTCCAGACAAGGACTGACAGAGAGAACTTTTATCTTTTCAGACAAGGACATACAGACAGAACTTTTATCTTTTCAGACCAAGACAGACAGACAGAACTTATATCATTTCCAGACAAATTCAAACAGAGAGACCTTTTATCATTTGAAAAAAGACAGACAGAAAGAATTTTCAATGTTTCCAGATAAAAGACAAACAGAGAACTTTTATCTTTTGTAAACAAAGGCAGTAAGAACTTTAATTTATTACAAACATGGTCAAAAAGATAGAACATTTATCTCAAGTCTTATTCACAATTTAAAAACAACAAGGATGCATGGAAATCTGAAATAAATGCCATGTAGAGTTTTTTGTTGAAGTTTTAAAGGTTCTAAGGTATCACCTGCTAACATGGGGATAGTTGGAAAAAACATCCCAACATAGAGACAAGTTGAAAACTCTAGTCCTTGCCCTATGTGACCCCCCCCCCCCCCCCCCCTGGCATAACAAGGAATAGGTAGGTAGGTAAGGTGCATAAGTTCTTTGGAACTAAAAGCTAAAATTCAAAGCCAGTTTTCAAGAACACATGAAAGAACATTTTATCCTGCAACAATTAGATTTTTATAATCTCAATCCCTAGGAAGTTTCATTCCGAGGAAGGTTTGGTACATTGTGTGTACCATTAAATCTGGTTTAACCAAACATTTCTTTAAAAATGCCTGTACCAAGTCAGGACTATTGTTATCTTCAATTTCTCCAGTTTTTCTGCCTTGTTTTGTCTTTTTTTGTTCATTAAAGATTGATCCTCTATCAGTTTTGGGTAGTTTTTTGTTATTACAGTGTACCTTAGCTTTGTCTCACTGACTAAACAACAAATTATCTTAAATAACATTTCATTTTATTGAATGATATTCACAATAAAGAACAGTATTGGTCAACTGTTTGCCTTGGTTACATGGAAACAGGAACAGTGTGAGATCATTGCACATGTACACATCTCTACACACAGTCAATATAAATCACAATGTAATGAGCCACATGAAAAATTACAGTTCTTGTAATCTCAGAATAGAAAATAAAATCTAATCTTTTTTTTTTTGGATATTTACTTGGTACAAATTGAAGGCTTCAAACTTTCAATTCTACTATGTATTGGCGGTCAAAAGCTGAAATGTAATTAAATTGTGAACTGTGAATTCAAAAGTTTTCTAAATTATTTTTCTTTGTACAGGACAGTCTGACTTAAGATTAGCCCCTACTAATTTGTTTTTCTTAATGATCTGCTTAGTAACACCCCCTTTTTCAGCTTGAATTTAAAGTGGAACCTCCATCCACCTCTGCTTAAAAAAATTCAACTGGTTTATGTTATTCCCTTACATGTATGTCTTGGTGTGTTGGGGAAAATTAACTTGAACAGACTTTATTTGTATATATCTGAAGCGAAACTGACCCGAATTTTTATTTATTATTCTTGTTATATAAAGCATCCCCTGAGTTCATCATTTTGTCATTCAAATATTCTTACAGGGTTTCCGCTGGCGTGGGCCACTTGGGCCATTGGCCCTATTTTTTCAATTCTGGCCCCAAAAATATAATTTTGGCCCAACAAAGTGGCCCAAAATGTTGGTTCCGTATTTTGATCAACAATGTCATTTTCGTGTCATTCAAACTGACAACAAATTTCACTATGAAGCCCTATATATTGATTTATGATCCAAGCTAACACCGTTAATTAACTGTAATTGCGTAAAGGGGTCGAAATAACAGGTGCTTGACCATCGCTGATTGATTAGGATTAATTGATAGAAATCAATCATGAATGCAATATAATTGACCAATCAGGAGTAAGTTTATTTTTATATCAGCTGATTTAAATGGCAATTCACGTGCTCTGACCATGTTGACCAAATAATAAATATTCTTGTGTAAATATCAGAAAAACTGGAAGTAAACATAAATGAAAGGATTTACCTTCATGAAATTATTTTATTAAGAACATCCTGTAATCCAAACACATCCTTTTTCATGCATCAAATTGAGATCAGATGAAAGAACTTTGTTTACATATTTACGATCTCTGTCTCCTCTGTAATACCCTCCTTTTGATAGGAGCACCTCCATAACAGCGGTGTACTGTGGTTTAGTGGAGTTCCAATGATTGATTTATTTTGTTAAAACAAGTTTTTTTTTATTATATTATTTTTTTGCCCATTATAACAAAAACAAAAAATTCTAGAAAGATCTGTAGTACATTAAAAAACATTATGACAGTTTGTTAAATCTTAATATGATTAACTAAGATCAATTCAACAAATGTTTAAATATATATTATTGAACATAATAATAACTGTTGTAATCTGTGTGCTTTCCTTGGTACTGAAAATAATATTGATAATGATTTCCGGCCAAAACTCAAAAAAAAATATTGGCCCAATGTCATTTATGTTGGCCCAAAAAATATGCATTTGGCCCAAGGGATGGCCCAAAGAAAAATACACCCAGAGGAAACCCTGTCTTACATTTGTATATTGTTTGAATCCTAATCAATACACAACAGTTTGAGATCATTGCACATGTAAACATCTCTACACACAGTCATATCACAATGTAATGAGCCACATGAAAAAAAATACAGTTCTTGTAATCTCAGAATGGAAAATAGAATCTATTCTTTCTTTAGGATATTTACTTTGTACAAATTGAAGGCCTCAAACTTTTGTCATTCAAATATTCTTACATTTGTATATTGTTTGGATCCTATGAAATCATTTTTCATCAACTTCCATGCATAGGTAAAGTTAAGTTTTTGCATCCATTTTGATAAGTGCTCTATATCTTCAATTAAAACACTCTGAAAAGAGTATATTTAATGAGTCTTCAATAAATCAAGAGCATTTCTCAAGGTCTCCCACCCGGTAAAACCTGTGGCCCTAATCATTGAGCTATTAATTTCAAAATTTATAGGTTTCTTTTCTTACCTCATACATTGTCATAAGTTTAATAAGATGGTAATTTTAATGTCAACTTTCAAATCAATTAAAATTAACAGAAGAGGTAAATAGCATGAGAGACTTCATTTTTTCAAGTAAACAGAAAAGAGTATGGATGTAAGGATTCCAATTTCCCACAATCCAATACACATCATGATTCTGACGAACAATGCGATCATGATACTGGTCTTTGCCAATTTGAATTTAGAAATGTAAACAACAATTGTAAATTTGCAGGATTATTATCATTCCGAAAATCTGATGTTTAATTCAGTCATGTTCAGTTCTTTGAACATGAATTATGGGTTTTAGTACCAAATTTGTTGCTGTAAGACCAAAAACAACAAACTTCAGGGGATTGGTACACTGAAATTAAAAATCTGTCAGATTCATCAAGTTGATGATGATCCGATACCAGTATCATAGGACAAAGTATCATGATTCCGATGCATCGCAATGTAGTTACACCCCTAGAAAAGAGCTTTAATTAACATTTTTGAAAAAAAAAGCTTGCCAACATTAATTTCAGTAGTATAATCCATGTGTGTCTTTGGTCAGCTTAAAAAAAGCGTACTTTAAAGTTGAAATAAAAAACAAGAGGCTCCCAGGAGCCTGAATCGCTCACCTGGTCTTGATGTCAACTCTATGAAGACGTTGTATAGCTAGATGAGCTGAATGTTTAAGCAAGAAAGAGCTTTTCTCTATCTGCAATAGCTTCCATTCTAAATAAGCAAAAAAAAAACACTATTATTCACCTTTTTAGGGGATGTAACTTCTATAAGGGGTTACATGTATATGACAACTTCAACCCTATGGAGACTTTTGTAGAGCTAAATGAGCTGAACATTTAAGCAAGCAACAGCTTTTCTCTATCTGCAATAGTTTTCATTCTATTAGCCAACAACACTTTTTTTGGCCTATATGGGCTGTAACCCCTATAAGGGGTCATCTGACAACTTCGACCCTATGGAAACTTTTATAGAGCTAATAAGCTGAACATGAAAGCAGGCAACAGCTTTTCTCTATCTGCAATAGTTTTCATTTTATAGGCCAAAGACACTATTTTTTGCCTTTAAGGGGCTGTAACCCCTATATGGGGTCATCTGACAACTTTGACCTTATGAAGACTTTTGTAGAGCTAAATGAGCTGAACATTTAAGCCTGTCCTAAGCCAGGAAACTTTGCCAAAGCCTTTGTTTGTCCTTGTCATTCTATATTAACTATTTTATGTCAAGAATTGAGTCTTTCGTTGATGATTTAGGGATTGGTTTTGATACTTTTGTATTGTATTATAAGTCTTGGGCCAATGCAAGACGGTAAGCAGTGACCTATGGTCATGTTGAAGACTGCTTGCTGTTTTCCGTTGTGATTTTTTGAATTGCTGTTTGTTTATGTTTGTTGTGTCGCGTACACTTATTCCACATCTCAATATCGTATATTTTGTAGAGCTTAATAAGCTGAACATTTGAGCAAGCAACAGCTTTTCTATATCTGCAATAGTTTTCATTCTATAGGGCAAAAACATGAAAAAGGCTATTTTTGACCTGTAAAGGGCCATAACTCTATTAGGGTTCATCTGACAACTTCAACCCAATGGGGACTTTTGTAGAGCTTTTGATTCTGAAGAGCCTCAGATCCTTTGGATTTGTTCTACAATGTATCTGTTATGGTTGCTGAGTTATAAGCCATTTTAAGTGGTTTTACCCTTTGTTCTATTTTTAGTAACCGCAGCCATGTTTTTTTATCAAATCATTTCAAAATGAGGATCGTTTGTTGCCAACATGTCATATACTATTCCTGCAAAGTTTCAGTTAAATTGGTTGAGTGGTTTCAGAGGAGAAGATTTTTAAAATTGTTAAAGGACGACAACAGACACATACATGTAGTGATGGCATAAGCTCACATGGCCTTTGGCCAGGTATGCTAAAAACCATGTAATAATTTTTTTTTACTTATATGATATGAATCCAACTATGTACATACCTCTGTGAAAGTTGATGTCATCTACCTCCATAAGATCTTAGGTTCCATCAAGAGAGCCTGTAAAAAAATCGCAGATTTTACATGCACAAGAAATCAAAGTACTGAAAATACTGGTAGGAGGGTTAATCAACATATTTTGTTTATGTTATGTTTTAACCCTATCCTCCATGAGCAATAGTGAAAAAATGGCAAAAATGCGCAATGAAAAAAGGCAAAAAAATGAAAAGGCTGTAAAAATTTTATTTTTCATCCAAAGGTTTTGAAACTTATTCAAGCTGTTCACTGGGCAAGGGTCTATTGATGCAGATCTCAATTGCCATTTTTATGGTTGCTATGGTAATCAAGGCTGGCCAAAAAATGTCAAAAAGATGGCTTTTTCCATCATTTTACTACCCAATTTTGACCTATAATTTTTTTTTTAAATTATGGGCAAGTCCAATTGTTCTCTGACCTAGAAATTAGAATTTTATAAAATGTGGCATTTGAGGTAATTTTGGGAGCAATTGTCACAGTCCTGAGGGTTAAAAAAATTTCCTGGCGGCGGGGGGCTTACTGCCCCATCAACCCCCTGACTTAGGCAAAAATTACATTTGCCAAAATAACCCCAGTCATGCTTTTACAGGTAAATTAGAAGGGTAGAGGGGGATAAAAAAGGGGGGTCACCAAAATGACACAGGGGTGTCCAAAGGCGTCTACATGTAGGAAATGGTTAAAGAAGAGTGGTAATTGGATATTGGAAAAAAAAAAACGTAAAAACCCTGAAAAGGAACTACATGTATATTGCAAGCAATTGAAGCATGCATTGAAATTTGAATCAATTTCTTAAAGGCACTGGTACCTATAGCTGTGGCTGATCACTGTAGCTATTTATCCTGGAGAAAATCATAAGAAATAAAACAAGAGGCTTCCAGGGGCCTGAATCGCTCACCTGGTCTTGATGTCAACCCTTTGAAGAAATTTGTGGAGCTAAATAAGCTGAACATTCAAGCAAGCAACAGCTTTTCTCTTTCAGCAATAGTTTTCATTCTGTAGGCCAAAAACATGCAAAATGTTATTTTAAGGGCCACTAACAACTTCGACTCTATAGAGACTTTTGTTGAAAGCTAAATGAGCTGAACATTTAAGCAAGCAACAGCTTTTCTCTATCTGCAATAGTTCTCATTCTACAGGCCAAAAACATGATAAAATGCTCTTTTTCACCTTTAAAAGACCGTAACCCCTATAAGGGGTCATCTGATAACTTCAAATCAATGGGTAGTGTTGCATTTGATGCTGAAACAGTAGTGTGGCATCAGATTAAGTCTTATACTTTTTGATTTACAAGCCAAAAACAGTGGTCTGACCCCCCTGGTCTATTTTCAGCAATGTCAGCCATGTTTTTTGTTGAATCAAAAATCCAAACGACAGTTTTGTAGAGAACACCCTAGAAAACAACCATACCATACCAAGTTCAATGGTATAAGGCTCGAATATAATAAATGAATATGACTAAGATAGTATAAATTGAGTATGTTTGATTTGTCACCAAATGAAAGTCTTCAGGAACAAAACATCCGAGATCCTGATCTATGGCCACATAACATGCATAAATACACTACTTTTAGTAAAAATATATCTGTTGTCACAAATGTAAACAAATAATCAATCAACATGGTCTAAAAAGTTTAAGCGAAATAAACCAAGTTTGTTCATTTTGTATAGACGGGTTGCGCATTTGCGGGATCAATCACTAATTTAGCCAAACGAGGAGGAACTGGTAAAAAAAAACTGGTTCCAACATGTAATGGACGAAGAAAGTAATTTCTTTATTTCTGTTCAAGATTGATTTTTGATCGGTTGGAAGTGTTGCCCGTGGGTTTATTTTTCAGTTGCAAATGATTTTTACCCATATGTTGTATAATTACAGAAGAATCGTTGATAGAAAATGCCATTCCCTTTGTTCCAAGTTGAATGACGTCATTTTTCCTCCCCGTGACCCCTGATGACCTCGTCTAAATGACGAGTCAAATCCGGAACGGATATAATGTGCAACCCTAGTATTGTCCTAACTTTTAATCATATATTTGTTGTATTGTATTTGCCCCTTGAGGGCCCATGATTGGCCAATAAATGATTGATTGATTGGTAACAAATTGATATTTAAAGTTTTCTTTTATTACATGTTTCTCTAAATGACATTAAAAAATTCGGCACGAAAAAAAAAATGTTAGACAATGCAAATATGCCTTTAAACTACACATTGGAATAAGCTGTAAAGGAAGACACAGTGCAAGGAAAGACAGTTAAGAGCTCCCATAACCTGCTACTAAAGCAGCAGCTCTCTTCCGATGCGTCGGTTCCATTATTGGTCCTACATCGTATTTATTCAGATTCAGAATTAATTTCAGCGACCGTTTACTTTTTGCACATTGAATGTGTTGAGAGCGAGACAATACATTTTGCACAAAGCTTATCTGTTAAAATTTAATGTTTAATATTAGAAAATTGAACAAGTGGACGGAGGTTGTACTACGATTACTTACATTTTTTTGTTTAAAACCCAAATATTGGCAAAAATTAATATTTTGTTGAAGCACCAGTTGTCGTTCTTGATGAAAATATAAAAGAAACGCCTAAATCGGGTAACCCGTTCCCGCTCCCAAATTTCACATATCCGTTTCGACCGTAGAGAAAACAATGTAAATCTCCGTGATATTTCATATGCCAAGAGCATTTCAGACTGGGATTTCAGATATGACAATTAATAATCATATAGCTCCAAACATTAGTATGAAAATTCAAATTTTGATTAATAGGCCAACAACAAAAATTATAAATTCTCGGCAACCCCTCGGCCGCCCCGATTTTTCCAGCCATCTTAAAATTTTATTTTGATTTTTTGCAAATATTGTTCATTTTTTGTCAATATCTTTAAAGAGAAAAAAAGGTTTTCTTCTTCTTCTTCTGCCAATATAGAGCCGACTCTTTCTAGAGTGTTAAAAGACTCTTGCTCGAAAATACAGGAGGCCCTTCCAATGATGTGTCCGAAAAGGAAACGGTTTATCAAAATGGATGTAAAATATTTTTATGGTTTATGAATATTTTAAAGTTAAATCATATACCTGTATATTCTTAGGACTATAGCTGTGATTAAAAAGGAAACAAAAAAGGATTAAGGAATGTCTGTGTGACTGAGGAACAGGTGTTTTTTTTATAAATAAAGATTGTTTTCAAATATCCACATCACTGAAATTTTTATCTATTGAAGTAGATCGTTGTTTTATAGTTTCGTTTTTTTTTTCCTTTTATAATTACCCCCCCCCCCCCCCCCCAAAAAAAAATACTGTAACCTTTTGAATGTATTTATGGGGGGATTAAAACCTATAGAAACCGAAGCATCGAGTGACTTACCGCTTCTAGCTCAAGTTCCTTAGTTAAGCAGGTCACCTTACAAAAATAGCCAGCATCATTGACTTTATCGATTTCTGAAATCGTATATCAAATTTCAAAACAGTTTTTTCTTTCAGGTGATTTTTACCATTTAAGAATAGACAGGGCCACCAGTGAATATGGTAGCAATATATGGTCAGTCATCTACCAAAAAGAAACTTTCAAAATAGAAAAAGTTCAAAGGGGAGCAACGAAGTTAGTCAAAAACATCCAACATCTCAGTTACAGCGAAAGATTAAAAACACTAGGAATTCCATCACTTCAATACAGAAGACTAAGGGCAGACATGGTCGAAATTTTAAGGATAATTAACAACAAAATCTTTCCAACCAGAGTAACAACTACAAGAGGACACAAAATATACAAGAAATACTCCAGAACAAATATAAGGAAATACAGAGAATTGTCCACACATCAATAAACTGCCCCCGAAAATAGTAGAAAGCCAAACCGTCAATGCATTCAAAAGCAATCTAAACGACCATTGGAAAAACCTCAGCATCAAATTCACGTTATAACGATTCGGATGTAGGTAGACAAAACAGAAATAGATGGGTCAGACAGGCCACAGGCCCAGACGCAGGCCTCGAGACCAGATAAACCAGGTAAGTGAATGCAGCACTGTGATTAAAACCAAAGTCGAAGAAGTATATGCATATGGTATGAAATTGCAGAATCAGAAAAGTCAGCAACGATTGGTATTTTATTTGAACTTCGAAAAGACGATTCTAGCAAAAGATTTAATGTATGAATGTTTCACAGACCACCGTAAAACACATAACTGTCAACGGTCGAGTCATATCTTGACAAAGTGTAAAACAAAACATATATAGTTACCGGTTTACTCCGTACCACAAGCGCATTCAACAACCCAGGCGCCAAAGCGCAAATCATGTAAATTAGAATGTAATCAACTAAAAGACATTTCATTGACAGGATATTCCCGGGCGAAAAGTATGATAGTATCGCAATATGGTACTGAAAGAGACAAACTATTCCGAAAAAAGGGTTCACAAACAAAGCGACACTAACCAAGAAGTACACAGACACTAAAAGTTGAACATCGTTAACAGAGGAAAGCCTACTCTAAATACTCTGTTAAGTAAGCTACCCATAAAAATACATGTACTTTAACAAGTCCCTAAAACTGCACATTCTCGGTACCCTCGGCACTGAGTTTGGTTTTCCTGTTCGAAATTTTTTGGGTAGAGTGCTTTTCCTAGGCCTTGAACACTTTGTTTTTGGCCTTCAAAAGTTTTGTTGCAAAAGTTAATATGTGAAATATGCATGCATGTATACAGCATATAAATTAACTCTTCGTTTCTATACCCGCATTGATAGAGCTGAAAACAACTGTAAACAGGAACGTTCTGGTAAAAGTCATTCATGAAAAAAAAACAGGGAATTACCACTTAAAGAAATCAGCTAGTAAGATACAATATGTCCTGTTGAATTTAGATCTCGAGATACGCCTGATATATTCAATATGCGCCCTCAAACAGGACAACAGCGAACCAACACTGAAACAGTGAGCACTCAATCTCCGTTAATGCCAAGTAACTATCAAAGAAGATGTATTGAAGCTGTTACTGAAAAAACAATCCACACAAAACAACTGGCGAGTTAAAAGATATGGTGATGAATGTGGTAAGAGTGACAGGGTTGAATTCAGTAAATATGCATACGTCATTAAGATCCGCCCCTTTGTAGGAGAGCTTTCTGGTACGTAATTGACATCTTTGAGCTCCAGGATTGGTAACCGTTGATAATTTTTCAAATAATTTTTAAAAAAAATTTCTAGTATATGAACAAACTCCAAAACGTAAAAAAGTTTCATTAAAAGTACATTTTGATTTTTTGCCAGTGCATTTATTGAGGTATGGGTATTAAAGGAATTTACTGCGAAATTACAATGTTTACAAACAGTGACATGTGAAAAGCCAAAATATGCCGCATAGGTATATGGTTTTATTAGTGCAAAAGAACCTACTGCATCTTATCTTCATCGAATGAAATATGAAAGATTTGGCATTTTAAAGATGAAATTTCTATGAATTTATTTCTAAAGTTGGTAATGCATTAAATCCAATGGGGCTTTCAATACTGGATTCAACCCTGACAAGATTGTCCATAGGACTACTGTCTTAAAGGCCAATAACATGAAACAGTTTGTACACATAACGCAATTCTTGCAAGATTACCCTAATGACAAGGCCGCGAATCCACGAGTATACTTTTGCGTCAAGGAAAAAAAAACTATTTCGATCAGATAGCATCGAAAAGCAACACGTGCTATGTTTTCTTATCATTATTTGTAGTAGAGCCATAAAGTAAGTACTGTACTTTTCGCTCTCAAGACTCGGCCAAGCTCATCATGGACCCATATGTAATCTAAATTGGAGTTCAAAATGAGACAACACATGGTGCCCTACAAACATACACTGTTATCATTCCTTGGATAAAAAACAGTTGAATCGTTAAGAACAAAATCTATCTGGTAATGTTCAGATCGTGAACGACCAAGTTGGCCATCGCCTGACTATTTGATTTATAGGAGGAATAGACTCAAACCACATTCAGTAAATGCAAAACTAGCACACCAGATTTAACGCCTAATTATCACAGAATCAAAGTGCTGGTCGGGTTGTTCGGCAAAAATGTGTCATGGGTTAAACTGTTACTTGAAAGCAATAATAATGACACTAGCGTAGTACGGCAGTATCCAAGTAATCAGTTTAATTGAAAAAAAAAAGTAAAATATCTATATACAATGTCAAGTAATAGTTTTCTAGTATATAATTCATAAAACTTCAACTATTATGTATACGTATTGAATTTTGAATAGCGAAAACGTATTTAATTATTTTCATGTGGAGAATTTATATATTTCATTTTCCATTATGAATTGAGCAGTATTATTTAATTTTTTAATCTATGTCATATATTTCCCATGAAAGGAGAACTAAAATATTCTATTTAAAGAATAATATTTTATTCACTTAAGTGCATTGATCTGTGTGAGATTTAGCTCATCATGACTCTGCTCAGCAAGGTAAGACTTACTTATATTATAAGCTAGCCCTTCATATACATGTTTCTTAAGCAAGGTAAGATTTACTTTAGATTATAAACTTGTCCTTCATATACATGTATCGTAAGCAAGATAGGACTTACTTAGATTATAAACTTGTCCTTCATATACATGTATCTTAAGCAAAGTTAGATTTACTTAGATAATATACATGTATCTTTAGCAAGGTAAGACTCACTTAGATTATTTACTTGTCCTTCATATACATGTTTCTTAAGCAAAGTTAAATCTACTTTGATAATTTACATGTATATTAAGCAAGGTATGATTCACTTAGATTATATACTTGTCCTTCATATACATGCATCTGAAGCAAGGTTATAGTTTTACTTAGATTATATACATGTATCTCAAGCAAGGTAAGACTTACTTAAATTATTCAATTGTCCTTCATATACATGAACTAGTATTTGAAGCAAGGTAAGACTTACTTTTGAAAAATATAAATTTGCCCTTCATATATACATGTATCTTAGTACCATAGTATAAGTATGTTATATGTCAAGACTAGGACAATAGTATAAGCATGCTATATGTCAACAATTTATAACTCCATGGTACAAGCAAACCACATGTGTCTTACCCACTGTGACTGCAATGTTATCATTACATGTGCCTTATTTTGGGAAACCGGAAATCATGGAGACTTTAAAAAAACACAATAACGTTTGAAAATCAACAATTTTAGGGTTTATATGATGAAAAGAAAGATTGTGAATATCATTAAATGTTAACATTAAAAAATATATATAATTTGCATACTGGCCAATGTTTTTGTATTTTTTTGTGTGTATATCTTGGCCTTTTAAAAAAAATATTTTGATTGTTGCTTATCGAGAAATGGCGGGTGTCGATCAAATGTGGATTCTCAAAATTTTAAAAGAACTATTAATTGGCATTCTCCATCTTTAATATGGAGAAATATGTATCGCAACTGATTTGTTATTCCAAAGCTTGTATAGAAGCGATCATAGCAAAACCTGACGAGCATGTTATAGTTCCGGGGTTATAGTAATATATATATATATTAAATACGAAAGAATACGGAATATGTGCCAGAAAGACACGATCCACATATTGAAATGATTTTGATAAATGTACAATGCAAATTTTCGCTGCGTGTGAAGCGCTTTTCTGGATTAACCTTCATCAGACACGCTAGGAGTAGAAACTTTGGAAAACCGGTAGAATATTAAATTTGATAAAACAAACACAGAAGCCAAAAATATTACAACAATGACCAAACAAATAAATTTATCAATTTTTAAAGAAATAGCCAAACGTTGTCAAATTTTGGAAATATGAAAACTGTGTCTTTCCAACATATATTCCAGTACTCGAAAATATATAAGAGCATACAACTGAAGCACGGGGAAGCTTTCTACGACCTCCACACGGCACTAAAGCCAAACTCTGAAATAATATTAAATACGAAAGAATACGGAATATGTGCCAGAAAGACACGATCCACATATTGAAATGATTTTGATAAATGTACAATGCAAATTTTCGCTGCGTGTGAAGCGCTTTTCTGGATTAACCTTCATCAGACACGCTAGGAGTAGAAACTTTGGAAAACCGGTAGAATATTAAATTTGATAAAACAAACACAGAAGCCAAAAATATTACAACAATGACCAAACAAATAAATTTATCAATTTTTAAAGAAATAGCCAAACGTTGTCAAATTTTGGAAATATGAAAACTGTGTCTTTCCAACATATATTCCAGTACTCGAAAATATATAAGAGCATACAACTGAAGCACGGGGAAGCTTTCTACGACCTCCACACGGCACTAAAGCCAAACTCTGAAATAATATTAAATACGAAAGAATACGGAATATGTGCCAGAAAGACACGATCCACTAGTACATATGTTGGGCGTTTTGAGAGGAATTGAAGTTTTGGAAAAAAATTCTACATTTGAAAAGTGGGTGAAAGGTTGAAAGTAATGTTTGTCGTTATATGATATGAAGGTTGAAGTGACGTATATGCACATGTTTGAACTTTAATTGTTATAAAAGAATTAATTCAAAGAATGTAAGAAAATAAATTAAATTAAAATACAGATAAGTTTACATAATTGGCATTTCTTTGTTTTAAGTTGTCTAGATCTAATTGTTTCTTGAAACCTTGTAAACCTGAACCCGAGCATGATACTTTTTGCGTATTGTATTTATTTACACTTACACGTGCCATATATATATACGTTGTGAAATTACAAGAAGCGTTTTATTCTTATATCAAATCGGATTTATTTTGAACGTTATCAAAAATTTCAAAAATATGTAAGTACTTCTTACTATATGTAGAAAAAGACCCAAACAAATTCTGACTAAACCGTCGAGAAACAGACTGTGATTTAACTGAGATGCATAATTATTGCTGTAAAATTCATACAAAAAGGTCTGAAAAAAAAGAAATCGGTCGGGTAATGAAGTGCTCATTCTAAACACACGCACCATAGAGGAATTTTCAAGCACACCCAAGGCTCTCTCCATGGAACTTTTTCCAAGTCATGTCTCGCACCAGCGTAGTTTTTCTTTTGTAGCTACCATACTCTTAGATTGCAATGGTTCAAGGCGTCATAAAAACCCGTTTCAGCTCAACAGTACACGGTATGCAGTATCCTTATTTTGAGGTCCAGGAAGCAGACAGGAACTGCTTACCCTTCCGGAGCACCCGAGTTCACTCTCGTTACGACTTGAGTTCGTGTTGTTGATTCCTGTTTGGTTGATTTTGTGTTTTTGTTTTATGTTTCAGTGTGTTTCTTTGTGCTGTTTTCGTTCGTGTTTACTGGTTTTGTCGTTGCCCTTTCGGACTTTTGACAGTGAGTCGAATGCTCCATTGATGCCTCTTTACTTCTTTTCTCCCCCTCTTGAACATTTGAGATTAATCGCATCCATGCGGTAATATTATTGTTACCTTTATTAACTTTAATCAAATAGAAAACCGATCTTAAACGTAGGTACTAATGCGTGCTTTCACTTCTTGTCTCATAGAGGTATTTTGTTTCTATATTTTTAGTATTGAATTCGGATAACCATCTTTAACAGCTATAATGTTACACCTTAATTGTAACTTTCACTTTTCGGTAGATAAAGTCCTTTCTTCTTGTTCAACCGTTTCTGTCTTGTATTACTCCCTGACAATGTCCAATCACACTATCTATTATCTTCAGGTGTTAATTACTTGGGTTATAAAAACCTTGCTTTTGTTTTGCAAATTAATTTAGAAAATGGAAAGTTAAGTGAAAGGTGCAGATGTAAGTATAATTGCCTTATTTATCTTGTTTCATTTTGTAAGCCAAATCACAAAAATGTTCCAAAACTCAACGGTTAAAATCCTTTGCGCTTTTCGGTTGAGAGTCGTTTTCAACATCTTGGCGCTGCTCTTCAAACAAAATATGTAACCAGTTTATTTGATATGCCACAAAAGCAATAATTTTTCGTTGCCGAAATATGAATTTTTATTATTTAATTAAATAATTGTATACATGTCTCCTAAGTGACTGGCCTCTTAACTTGATTTTCTTTTCTTTTTTTTGGGGGGGGGGGGGGTGGGGTGGTAATTGTTCTGGTAAAAAAAATCGCACATGACAGGCTTCTTAATTTGTAGCAGAAATCCAGAAAGCAGAGTCTTAATATTTTTTTCTTAACCTCTGCTGCCAAATTATAGTATTTTTTCTCAAAATTCAGATCCAAATGTCTCTTTCACAAATATTTAGATTTTAGATACTTAAAGGAAAAAACAAGAACCCGTCACTTCAAATAAAATGGTCAGTCCCGAATTTGTTGAATGATAAAGAAGGAAAAATTCATGCATTTTATTTCGAGAACTTTGATTTTTTGAATCTTACCTGTCTGCAGTAAGATATTTGCAAAGGTCAAGCATTTTCTGTGCAGGTTTGAATACAAGAAGACAAATAAAACCAAATTAAAAAGTGCTAGACATCATGTGGTTGTAAACAAATACTTGATTTCGATCTCTGTAACACAGAATATAGCCTCAGACTAGTAGAGATGTTATTTTGTCACAGAGGCTTTGTGTATATTATTCCTGTTATGACATATTTTATGACAGTTGTGTTTTAAAAAGCAGGAGATGTGTGCCCAAGAACATCTGAGTTTACAGTTCGATAATTTTTGGTTAAATTCTGCTTTTTAGCTCACCTGACCCAAAGGGTCATGTGAGCTATTGCCATCACTTGGCGTCCGTCGTCCGTCCGTCGTCCGTTAGCTTTTTTCAAACATCTTCTTCTCTGAAACTGCTTCGCTAAATGCAGCCAAACTTGATATGGTTGTTCCTTAGGGTATTGTGCAAAAAGTTTGCGTTGGGATTTTTGATACGTCAAAAAACAAGGCCGCTGTTACTAAAAATAGAACAGGGGGGGGGTCAAATAAAAGTTTTTTGCAAATATCTCAGAAACGGTCACAAATATCAAAATTCTGGAATAGGGTAAAAGTGATCAGCACCTCAAGATCTACCTGCCCAGAAATCTTTAAAAAGATCCAACAACAGATGTAGGAGTTCTTGCCCTTTTTCTGGATTTTTTCAAAATTTTGCACTCATTTAGCCCTATATCTTGAAAACTATACAAGATATTTTAAAAATTCAAATTGCATATGATTAAACACATCAAGATCTACATTTCATGTAATTCGGTCAAAGCTGTAGAACCATTTCTTTTAGGAGTTATGGCCCTTAAAGCGTCAAAATTTACCATTTTTCATTACTTTTCCCCTGAATTTCAAAGATTAACTTGTCTGACACCATAAATCCAACTTCAATTAAATTTGGCACAGTTGCTTAATAGCATAATTGCTACAATTCTATCGTTCGGGTTTTGATTCTTCAAAAAATATGGCCGCCATGGCTAAAAATAGAACATAGGGGTAAATTGCAGTTTTTTGCTAATCACTCAAAAATAGTTACAGATATCAAAATTTTGATGGGAAACAAAAGTGATCAGCATCTCAAGATCTACCTGCTCTGAAATTTTCAAGAAGATCCAACAATCGACATAGGAGTTATTGCCCTTTTTCTGGATTTTTTGAACATTTTGCACTTATTCACCCCTATATCTTGAAAACTATACAAGATATTTTAAAAATTCAAATTTCATATGATAAAGAAGCACATCAAGATCTACATTTCATGTAATTCGGTCAAAGCTGTAGAACCATTTCTTTTAGGCGTTATGGCCCTTAAAACGTCAAAATTTACCATTTTTCATTACTTTTCCCCTGAATTTCAAAGATTAACTTGTCTGACACCATAAATCCAACTTCAATTAAACTTGGCACAGTTGCTTAATAGCATAATTGCTACAATTCTATCGTTCGGGTTTTGATTCTTCAAAAAATATGGCCGCCATGGCTAAAAATAGAACATAGGGGTAAATTGCAGTTTTTTGCTAATCACTCAAAAATAGTTACAGATATCAAAATTTTGATGGGAAACAAAAGTGATCAGCATCTCAAGATCTACCTGCTCTGAAATTTTCAAGAAGATCCAACAATCGACATAGGAGTTATTGCCCTTTTTCTGGATTTTTTGAACATTTTGCACTTATTTACCCCTATATCTTGAAAACTATACAAGATATTTTAAAAATTCAAATTTCATATGATTAAGCACATCAGATCTACATTTCATGTAATTAGGTCAAAGCTGTAGAACCATTTCTTTTAGGCGTTATGGCCCTTAAAGCGTCAAAATTTACCATTTTTCATTACTTTTCCCCTGAATTTCAAAGATTAACTTGTCTGACACCATAAATCCAACTTCAATTAAACTTGGCACAGTTGCTTAATAGCATAATTGCTACAATTCTATCGTTCGGGTTTTGATTCTTCAAAAAATATGGCCGCCATGGCTAAAAATAGAACATAGGGGTAAATTGCAGTTTTTTGCTAATCACTCAAAAATAGTTACAGATATCAAAATTTTGATGGAAAACAAAAGTGATCAGCATCTCAAGATCTACCTGCTCTGAAATTTTCAAGAAGATCCAACAATCGACATAGGAGTTATTGCCCTTTTTCTGGATTTTTTGAACATTTTGCACTTATTCACCCCTATATCTTGAAAACTATACAAGATATTTTAAAAATTCAAATTTCATATGATTAAACACATCAAGATCTACATTTCATGTAATTCGGTCAAAGCTGTAGAACCATTTCTTTTAGGCGTTATGGCCCTTAAAGCGTCAAAATTTACCATTTTTCATTACTTTTCCCCTGAATTTCAAAAATTAACTTGTCTGACACCATAAATCCAACTTCAATTAAACTTGGCACAGTTGCTTAATAGCATAATTGCTACAATTCTATCGTTCGGGTTTTGATTCTTCAAAAAATATGGCCGCCATGGCTAAAAATAGAACATAGGGGTAAATTGCAGTTTTTTGCTAATCACTCAAAAATACTTACAGATATCAAAATTTTGATGGGAAACGAAAGTGATCAGCATCTCAAGATCTACCTGCTCTGAAATTTTCAAGAAGATCCAACAATCGACATAGGAGTTATTGCCCTTTTTCTGGATTTTTTGAACATTTTGCACTTATTTACCCCTATATCTTGAAAACTATACAAGATATTTTAAAAATTCAAATTTCATATGATTAAGCACATCAAGATCTACATTTCATGTAATTAGGTCAAAGCTGTAGAACCATTTCTTTTAGGCGTTATGGCCCTTAAAGCGTCAAAATTTACCATTTTTCATTACTTTTCCCCTGAATTTCAAAGATTAACTTGTCTGACACCATAAATCCAACTTCAATTAAACTTGGCACAGTTGCTTAATAGCATAATTGCTACAATTCTATCGTTCGGGTTTTGATTCTTCAAAAAATATGGCCGCCATGGCTAAAAATAGAACATAGGGGTAAATTGCAGTTTTTTGCTAATCACTCAAAAATAGTTACAGATATCAAAATTTTGATGGAAAACAAAAGTGATCAGCATCTCAAGATCTACCTGCTCTGAAATTTTCAAGAAGATCCAACAATCGACATAGGAGTTATTGCCCTTTTTCTGGATTTTTTGAACATTTTGCACTTATTTACCCCTATATCTTGAAAACTATACAAGATATTTTAAAAATTCAAATTTCATATGATTAAACACATCAAGATCTACATTTCATGTAATTCGGTCAAAGCTGTAGAACCATTTCTTTTAGGCGTTATGGCCCTTAAAGCGTCAAAATTTACCATTTTTCATTACTTTTCCCCTGAATTTCAAAAATTAACTTGTCTGACACCATAAATCCAACTTCAATTAAACTTGGCACAGTTGCTTAATAGCATAATTGCTACAATTCTATCGTTCGGGTTTTGATTCTTCAAAAAATATGGCCGCCATGGCTAAAAATAGAACATAGGGGTAAATTGCAGTTTTTTGCTAATCACTCAAAAATAGTTACAGATATCAAAATTTTGATGGAAAACAAAAGTGATCAGCATCTCAAGATCTACCTGCTCTGAAATTTTCAAGAAGATCCAACAATCGACATAGGAGTTATTGCCCTTTTTCTGGATTTTTTGAACATTTTGCACTTATTCACCCCTATATCTTGAAAACTATACAAGATATTTTAAAAATTCAAATTTCATATGATAAAGAAGCACATCAAGATCTACATTTCATGTAATTCGGTCAAAGCTGTAGAACCATTTCTTTTAGGCGTTATGGCCCTTAAAGCGTCAAAATTTACCATTTTTCATTACTTTTCCCCTGAATTTCAAAGATTAACTTGTCTGACACCATAAATCCAACTTCAATTAAACTTGGCACAGTTGCTTAATAGCATAATTGCTACAATTCTATCGTTCGGGTTTTGATTCTTCAAAAAATATGGCCGCCATGGCTAAAAATAGAACATAGGGGTAAATTGCAGTTTTTTGCTAATCACTCAAAAATAGTTACAGATATCAAAATTTTGATGGAAAACAAAAGGGATCAGCATCTCAAGATCTACCTGCTCTGAAATTTTCAAGAAGATCCAACAATCGACATAGGAGTTATTGCCCTTTTTCTGGATTTTTTGAACATTTTGCACTTATTTACCCCTATATCTTGAAAACTATACAAGATATTTTAAAATTTCAAATTTCATATGATTGAGCACATCAAGATCTACATTTCATGTAATTAGGTCAAAGCTGTAGAACCATTTCTTTTAGGCGTTATGGCCCTTAAAGCGTCAAAATTTACCATTTTTCATTACTTTTCCCCTGAATTTCAAAGATTAACTTGTCTGACACCATAAATCCAACTTCAATTAAACTTGGCACAGTTGCTAATAGCATAATTGCTACAATTCTATCGTTCGGGTTTTGATTCTTCAAAAAATATGGCCGCCATGGCTAAAAATAGAACATAGGGGTAAATTGCAGTTTTTTGCTAATCACTCAAAAATAGTTACAGATATCAAAATTTTGATGGGAAACAAAAGTGATCAGCATCTCAAGATTTACCTGCTCTGAAATTTTCAAGAAGATCCAACAATCGACATAGGAGTTATTGTCCTTTTTCTGGATTTTTGAACATTTTGCACTTATTTACCCCTATATCTTGAAAACTATACAAGATATTTTAAAAATTCAAATTTCATATGATTAAACACATCAAGATCTACATTTCATGTAATTAGGTCAAAGCTGTAGAACCATTTCTTTTAGGCGTTATGGCCCTTAAAGCGTCAAAATTTACCATTTTCCATTGTTTAATAGCTCTATTGTCAGATTTTTTATTCGTTAAAAAAACATGGCCACCATGGCCGAAAATAGAACATAGGGGTAAATTGCATTTTTTTGCTAATAACTCAAAAATGGTTTCAGATATCAAAATTGTGCAAGAATCAAAAGTGATCAGCATGTTAAGATTTACCTGTCCTGAAATTTAAAAAAAGATCGGACTGCTGATGTGGGAGTTATTGTTCTTTTTTCCTAATTTTCGCCAAATTTGCACTTATTAAGCCCAATATCTTAAAAACTAACCAAGATATTTCAGAAATTTAAATCGCATATGGTTAAGCACAATAATATCTACAAATATACGTATCTGTGTAGTTCAGGTGAGCGATTCAGGCTCTTGGGAGCCTCTTGTTTATATATTTAAATTGCTTTTTGCACACTGACTCATTTCAATTCTAACCTTATGCATTATGTAGAAATATTTATGCGTTAATAACCACCGGAAGCTTTATTTCTGTTCTTGTAAATGCAGAGCTAGATTTAAAATGATATTTTTTTCTTGCTCTTTTTTTCTGGGCCAAACCCAGAAGAAAAAAATAAAAACAAAAACAAATGCAAAAAATACAGGCAAAAATATTGTACTCTCCAGCATAGCATGCATGGTAAGACAAAACAATAGCTAGATTTGAAGGTATTATTATTGTAATAACATACACTTCAAAATTGTCCATTTATTGCACGCACTGCTTTTCAATTTCACAAAAACGTTTTTGTTAGTATATTTGGTTGAAACATTATTACATATATATCTTACTAACTCAATGAGAAGAGCATATTTTTCTAAGAAGTTCTAATCACTTCGCATCGAACGTCAGCAGTCCAAAAAGACAAAGTAGCAATCAGTTGATGCAAAGAATAACATCACGAATAAACAATGTTGAAGACTGCTGGCTGTTTTTCATTGTGATTTTTTAAAATTGACGTTTCTTTATGTTGGTTGTGTCGCGTACACTTATTCCACATCTTCTCTAATATAACAAAACACACTCATTAAAACTGCAATCAACAACGCGCGAACTCTCATCGAAACAAGACCGGACTAAGCTGTTCTTGAAGGACTAGCAGTTTTTGCTTGTTGCAACACATCCATGTCGAGAGCCAATTCAGTGCATATGAAATCCGGTAAAACAACGCATGCAATACAAAAAGAATCTATTCAAAGCCGCATATTCGTCTCTTGTGCTGTTTTATGTCACTTTTTGAGTTCAAAATCAGATTGCCCTTTTTATACTTTAACTTTAATGTTTTGCTTTGTTTTGCATTTATTTTTATTTAATATTTGCCATACTCTTCCATTGTGAAATTTTCAAACTTTCAGTTAAAGTTGGGTTGGAACTTTCTTTTTGTTCAAATTCTTGTGAGAATCTGACCCCTTTTAAAACTTTCTGAATCCGCTCCATAGCTTTCATTTCAACAATGTTCTTATGTTACTTTTGACCTTCAACTATTAAAGTAATCATCATTTGTTTATCTGTTGTAATCCAATAAAGAATGGATTACTGCCAATTGGTTTTCAGAACATCACTGCCAAAACCATAACCTTTAGATTGTATGTATTGTTCTATCCATTATCAGCTTATTGGAATACAATACATTTTTCCACCGTATAATTAATTAATTTGACGAACAAGATGTGTTTGATACCACGAACAGTCCAAATAACCGATATGTTTTGGCACTTTTGTTGTGAACTTAGAATTAAACGTTTTAAACTTCATATACACGTAGCTAGTTTTTTGTAGGAAGGGATTCGAAGTCGTTCATGTGGTCTAAATTTTTCAGAGTTTGAACGCCCCCTTTCTTGGCCACAAAATATATAAATCGTACTTAAGCGTAGTCAGAAAGAAACATTAAAAACGTATCTAAGCTTTCATGCTTTGGTAAACGGACATTTCAAGTTTTGTTTTGAAAACGGGTGTACAGCACTCTTTTAAGTAACGACTGAACATAATAGAGTCCGATTCTTTGAAAAAATCAAGTGAAAGTGAATGAAAACTATTACATCGATCTTATCTCGTTTATATTTTTAATCCCAAACAAAACAAGCCGTTGATTTCCCACCCTTATAAACGTCGTAGCGTGTTTTAGATTTATACAGACACACCGTATTTTATTGTTAAAAAATATCATCAAAAACTGACACGTAAACAATAAAATATAATTGAGGTATTGGCATATTGGATATTGAATATCTACATAAATTTATTTGAATTCCTTTATGAAATGTATATTTCAAATCTTAAATGAAAAAGCAATTATTGTAAACGACATTTTGAACGATCTGTACCGAGTGAATAAATATATGGACATTATATTACTGGTACTTCACAAGAGTGAGTGAATGAGTTGGTGTTTTACGCCCTTGCAACGCTATATAGGTTATTTAAAGGCGATGGACATGAAAAGATGATAAAATGAACACGAAATGATGATGAGGTATGAAATATGGGAAACAAAGGAACACCAGAGAAAAGAGGGCAGAGGTGGGTAGGGGCGAAAAATTCAGCCTTTCTAGTGCACAACTTGGCGGTCCACAAAGTGGTCTTTTACGTGCATAAAACGTGGCATTCTTCATGCACGTTGGCCCACTAAGGTTTGCAGTCAGGTTTTCCGCATTTATTTATATATTGGACCCCAAAACCTAGTTTAAACCTGTCACATTCAATATGTATACATGTCCTAAGTCAGGAATCTTTGACAAAGCTTTTGTATATACTTCCGATTCCTTATTTAAGAAAGGGTTAAATTTGACTTTTTCGTGACTTAATTTGATATGCATTTTATTTTGACTTTGGGCCAATTAAAAAGGTGCTTTTTGGTCTCATTGAAGGCTGCTGGTTGTTTTTTATAGTTTTTTTATCGCTAGTTTATGCGGGCTGTGTCTCGTACACTTATTCCACATCTCATTATCCTCTACCATAATTGGCACCTATAGCATGAGTTCTCTACTATTACTTGATAACACTGTAATCAAGCTAATATAGTTCAAGAGTCGCTAAGGAATCCTTTTTTGCAGAAAAACATATATACCCGAATAATGCTTTTAGTGTCCACTTAAAATCTTAGATAATTTCACGAGACCATCATTTCTTGAATAAAAATTAAAATTGGCAATTTCCATTTCTTTGAGTTGAGATAGTCTTTCTGGTGACTCAAAAGGTTTCTGTAGAGTGACAATGGTAAATCTAACGAGAGTTAAGGTTAAATAATTGGTGTAGATAAAACCGAAGAAAGAAGTTCGGTTACAACTGTATTAGGCTGGGTCAAAGTAAATGTAGGGGTGTCTCTTGTTGCTTCACAGTGACAGGGATATGGACAGATATGGACACAGGGCCCCTGACACAGTTAGGTTGATCTTTTGTTACTTAGATCTAAGCTTTACAATATACAATACGTATGACTTTGTATTCAAGTACTCAAACCACTGAATAATATGATTTCTTAAAGCAATATTTCTGTATAAATTGAAATTGAAATATTAGTTAAATAAAGTTCTTCCTCAAACACACCTCGACAGGCACAAGTAACAAAATACAAACACAAGGATTTCGTTTTAAATCCGTTCTATTATAAAAAGTTAATTCACCACTGTGAAATAATGGAGCTGGCAGTCACAGACTAATTAGTTTGAAGAATTAGGATTTAAAATATCGAAGACTAAGATCTTACCCTATTATTATCGGGTATAGTTATTATTGTTAAAAAATATAATTCTGACGATGATAGACTTATAACGTAGTTGTTTTACAAGGATAGACAAGATGATACGGCGATGATGGAGGGATAATACAAGCGACAAATTACTTTTTTGCGATAACAAATATCAGTGCTTTTTTATTTTGCATTTGTAATCGGACATTAGTTTGAAAATGGAGATTATGCCAAATATGATTATCAGAAAGAAGCTGTGTTCACCTCTTGATGTTATTGCTAATAACGATAATCCAATTTTTATTTCTAGAGAATTGACGAGTGAAAAATCCACATGTAATCTTGAACGGTCACATACTATGTCAATGCAGAAAGAACTGGAAATGAGTATCAATGAAGCACCGTGTTTACCTGAAGGAAAGGAATTCCATGCATTCTTCAGCTACCAGAATGCTACTCACGATAGAAATTGGGTAAAAGCAGTTGTAAGAGAATTAGAGAACTGTGGTTTCAGATGCTGTGTTTACGAAAAAGACAGAAACCAAACAAAGTCTTATTCTTACAACATTCAGGATTTCATATCCAAATCAATGCGAGTTGTCATTGTGCTCTCAAAGGCATACATCAATGGCGAATGGGGTAAGTTTGAAATGGAGGTCCTCACGCGTGATAATGCAAATGAATTAGTATTCATACCAGTCCTCATTGAACCTTGCAACATTCCGCCGTATCTTAAAGATTGTATGTATACCAATGCCACAAGTAAACAAGTCCAGTGGTGGGATCAGTTTTTAGAATTGTTAAGAGGCGCCTGCCCACCGCTGCCCCCAAAGAAGAAATACCATGCATTTTTTGCTCATTCTAGTAAAGATAAAACTTTTGTAGAAGATATTGTCAAAATGTTAGAATCGCCAAAGGTAGGAATCACCTGTACCTACCCCTCTAGAAACTTTAGGAATGGCCAATCGAAACGAGAATGTATTGATCATGCTCTCAGGAGATCAGCAAAGGTAGTGTTGATTATATCTGAACAGTTTGTGAACCAGGAATGGAAGAAATATTACGAGAGCAGGACTGCAAACAAAGACATTATCCCAGTAGTGATAGACGATACATTTATGCCAAGTTCTATTGATGGCTGTCAGACTATTGATGCTAGATCTGACGAATTCCACTGGTTACCAAGCCTTCTAGCTGCTATTACAGACAGTGGTCAGTATCAGTTACAACTAAGGCTATTAATGGAATACAAAATACAGGGGCGGATCCAGAAATTGAAATTTTCGAAAGGGGGGGTTCCACATACTGTGTTCTGTTGACCAATTTTGCTGAAAATCTACACATAAATTTTAAAATTTCGGAGGAAAGGGGGGTTCCGACCCCCAGAACCCCCACTGAAATAACCCTAATTAAGGTCTAAGAGTTACAATAAAGTAGGATGTTAACACGAGGTCAATATCTAAAACTACATGTTTCGGTTTTGTTCAATAAATATAATTTGATTCACAAAAGTTCTCAATTTCAAAAAATAATGCTTCATGGCTACATAATTCAATACATAGCCACGTATGCCTAAATATGCCAGACCATTTGGGTTTTAATTTTCTGTTTTTGTACACTGATATTGCCTATCAACATCAACCAGATACATGTTATTGCCTTTTTGTTTGTTGCATTTCCTTTGGTGTCATATTGCTTTTGTTTGACTTTTTGTCCGGCATTTTTCCTGCTCTTTTATTTAATGTGACAATTTTTAAAAATATAAAAATAAAGGAACATTGAGTATACATATCTATGACACAAACTTACATGATAAATATTGACGTGAAACAAAGCATAGGAAAGACGCTTTAATTGCCCATCATCAGTCTTCAACGTACAAGCACCTCTCTGCGGCTTAGTTAAAGTCACTCAAATTCGGCGATATAAGGGAAAGAAAAGTGAAAGGGATGATAAAATGAACATGAAACCAATAAGACATAGAAGGTACATGTATATTGTCAAATTTTTAAGAATTTTGTTATGTTTCATATATACCCCACGTACCCCCAGCTATCATCTTTATTGTGTTTACTTTTTAATATCAGCTTCACTGTCTTTTAAGATTACAAGGTTATATTATAAACATACATAATAGAGTACATGCATATTGGCACTATTTCTTTTGAACATAAATTCCATATGGGGCTTTGCACACGCGGTTTAAAGTGGATAATCCCTAGCTACAGGATGATTATGAAGGATTACGGGAAATATTTTAATAATTGGTGTAAATTTATGTAATTGAATGGCTTGTTTAATACCTACTTCATTATTTTGCTGATGTAATTTCTAAGCACGAAAGACCGGTGTACAGTATTATTTTTTCTATAAAAGCTCACATTTTTCAGTTCTTAGTTGACATCTCACTTCAAAGTTGGGACTAAAAAATGTAAAGTTGGAAGTGCACTTTATGTCAATTGGAACTAAGCAATGCCAAGTTGAAACTAAGATATGCTTACTTGGGAGTGAGAAATGCCAACATGGAAGTTAGAAGTTCAAACTTTAAATTTAGAAACGTCAACATGCAACTGCAAACTGTAAACTATCTCCCTCTCCCCAATTAGTTTTTTAATCAATATGAGAAAGGCACACATGGGTTAGGGACGTAAGTAACTTTGGACTTGGTAAAATTATTTGTCTTGCCTTACCATTGCATATACTGACTATTAGTGAGTTCAGCTTCAGGCTATCCATAATGTAACTGCGGTTCTCTAGGCAGGTGCCAGTCTGCACATCATCATCTGGCAATGTGTTTGTTTACAACCCCAGTCTAGTTTCATCGCGGTTCAATAACACTTTGTATCGAACTAAAGAACACACTTTGTGTAGATAGGGTCACAAACTTGGCAAAACACCCATGGTGATTGGAGTTGCATTCCAGTGACTTCTGTCATCTGTCATTTTTGTTTTGGTCACAAGAACGTTTGACTAAGAACTTGAATAAAATGATTCATTTTAAACTTTTTATAATTATAATGTTTTAGAATGTAAAAATAGTTTAAAACCTGTCTTATTTTAGAAACAGTATCAAAAATGGGCATTTTTAGAAATTAGAATAACTTTTTTTCTAAAAAGTGAAATGGATTTTGGCTGTCAGTTTTGAACTATATATAGAAGTTACGTTCTATTAGACCAAGGTTATAAGAAAAAGCGTCTCATACGATCTCTAAAAAATCTTTCTTCGTTATCATCCACTGGTAGAAAAATTCAATATCATGTTAGACGAAATGGTCAGTTCTTGCTTTGATTAGTGCTTGGCTGGTTGATGTACTGAGATGATCACCTTAGCATCCCTGATATGTCATCACAAACCTGTTGTGTTTTGTGTAACTACCGGACCCAAAGATCGCAATGGAAAAGGGGGATTTGGCGCGCCTTAAAACCTGGTTTAACCCACCATTTCTTTTGAAATGCCTGAACCAAGTCAGGACCATTGCGGTCTTCAATTTTTCCGGTATGCCTTCCTTATTTTGTCTCGTCTTATGGACATTTGAGATTGATTCTCCAAGTTCGGTAATTTTGTTATAACCTTTGTTTATCCATACAAATACACTTTGGGATTTTAATACTACCGGTAAATGGACTTGCGTCCCTTAGAAATAAGTAGACCACCATTCGGTAATCAATCATTGCGTTTTTTTCCTACATACAGATTAATAATTGATTACCTAGGTTGTTTTCTAACGTAGATATGTTAATCTTGTTATAGTGTACGTGCCCTCGGTGACGAGTTATGGTGCAGACAGACAAGATTGTGCTTCCAGTAGTATGTCTCGTAAGTATAATGATTCAAGTAGTATGTCTCGTAAGTATAATGATTCAAGTTGTATGTCTCGTAAGTATAATGATTCAAGTAGTATGTCTCGTAAGTATACTGTTTCACGAAGTATGTCTCGTAAGTATACTGTTTCACGAAGTATGTCTCGTAAGTATACTGTTTCACGAAGTATGTCTCGTAAGTATACTGTTTCACGAAGTATGTTTTGTAAGTATACTGATTCAGGCATTATGTCTCGTAATTATACTGATTCAAGTAGTATGTCTCGATAGTATACTGTTTCAGGTGGTATGTCTCGTAAATATACTGATTCAGGTGGTATGTCTCGTAAGTATACCGATTCAAATAGTATATCTCGTAAGTATTTTGATTCAGGTAGTATGTCTCGTACGTATACTGATTCAAGTAGTTAAGTATGTCTCGTAAGTATACTGATTCAGGTAGTATGTCTCGTAAGTATACTGATTCAAGTAGTATGTCTCGTAGGTATACCGATTCAAATAGTATGTCGCGTAAGTATACTGAGTCAAGTAGTATGTCCCGTAAGTATACTGATTCAAGTTGTATGTCTCGTAGGTATACCGATTCAAATAGTATGTCGCGTAAGTATACTGAGTCAAGTAGTATGTCCCGTAAGTATACTGATTCAAATAGTATGTTTCGTAAATATACTGATTTAAATAGTATGTCTCGTAATTATACTGATTCAAGTAGTATGTCTCGTAAGTATACTGATTCACATAGTATGTCTCGTAAGTATACTGATTCAAGTAGTATGTCTTGTAATTATACTGATTCAAGTAGTATGTCTCGTAAGTATACTGATTGACATAGTATGTCTCGTAAGTATACTGATTCAAATAGCATGTCTTGGGAGTATACTGGTTCAGGTGGTATGTCGCGTAAGTATACCGATTCAAGAAGTATGTCTCGTAAGTATTCTTATTCACGTAGTAGGTCTCGTAAGTATACTGATTCAAGTAGCATGTCTCGTAAGTATACTGGTTCAGGTGGTATGTCGCGTAAGTATACCGATTCAAATAGTTTGTCTCGTACATGTAAGTATACTGATTCAGGTGGTATGTCGCGTAAGTTTACTGATTCAGGTGGTATGTCGCGTAAGTATACTGTTTCAAGTACCGGGGGTAGTATGTCTCGTATGTATCAAGACTTAAAAATACTGCACGTATCAAGTACATATTTTATACAACTACTTATAAAAAAGGTAAGATATACATATAATGTGTTAAATTGATCAGTTGTTCTATCAAAATGTTCAACCAAACAGACATACTTATTGAATTTCTGTCGAACAGCACGATTTCAGCAAAACCAGGGAGCTGAACATTAAAGGGTGATGAAGTGAACATGAAATGATGATAAAGTGAGACGTGTGATTAATACACAAGCCAAATAGCATAAAAGGTTGAATGAGTTTTGAGTGCAATTAGAAAATTAATCAAAATTTGAAAATTTTTCCCATACGATGTATTAAGTATGGTTTGTGGTCAGGTTTGCGGTTGGGGAAAATGCCCGCAGCAGAGCATAGCTTGCCGTAAGAGGCGACTAAGGGTCTTGGGATTATAATATCGAGTTAGTGGTCAGCCCACGGAGCGACCAATGTGTATACCCTGGGTGGCTAAATAGGAAGGCCCTCGTCAGGTCTATAATACGGAAAGCTTGACAACTGACCTGTGTGCACCTATGAGTGTGGAGAGTGCTACGCTTCATAACGTAAAAAATCCTTTTGCTAACCGCCAATAGTGCACCAAATAGGCTAAATTTTCCACCATTACCCAGCTGTCCCCTTTTCTGGTGGCATTCAAAATTTACTGCGCCTTTGTTTCCAACCCACATCCATAGTACTCATCATCGTTTAATGTTCATTTTATCACCCTTTAATATAGTGTTGCTGAGGCATAAAACACCAATTCACACACCCCATTCAACCACCATGTTAACACATCCCAGTACAGGGTGTTCTTGGTGGGCTTTAATCGACAATCTATTCTTAGTTCTTCTACGGGTACATTCTTCAGCCCAGACCCGCACGTGGAATTTTCAAAGTGAAAAAAGATTTTTATCGGCATTGCTTGCTGTCAAATTTTATATAAAAAACCATGAATAAGGATATATTTTAATCTTATTTAAAAAATAATTAATATTTGAGTTACTTGTTAATTTTACAGTTGTGAGTGGAACCAGTCAAACAACATCGGAGACATAATACGGAACAAATGGTTTGAAGAGACTACACAATGTTATGCTAGTTGAAGACTTGTGTTTATCGTTGAATATTTATAATTTTATTCAATTACTTTATGTACAGCATATTTATTTTATTTATCTTTCATTAAACTTCTGTATGTCTTAACTATTTTAAAAGAGGAAACCAGAGAAGCATTATTAAAAGAAGCAAAAAGACACGAACGAGAGCAGCTAGCACAAAGAAACAGACAACACAGAAATAACTGAATAGCAATTAACAACACGAACTCAAGTCGTTGTACGCGAGTGAACCCAGGTGCTCTAGAACAGTAAGCAGTCCTGCTTGCTATTTCGCAACCACCGCGTTGATAATGATCAATTCAGCTTTGATATTGAAATACCTTGTTAAAAAAAACAAAGCTATTCAAGCTGGTGTCCTTTTTATTTGTTTTTAAATGAAGGCATGTCATGTCAGACACTTCTGATCGTTTCTATCAATTATTATTATCAAATGCCTTTTTATTCTACTTGAAAACAAAGCTCCCCGCATCGTCAGTGTAAAACTGAAACCACCACAACCAGCAGAAACATTTGGCGTTAACTATATTTTCTTATTTATATTGTTGAGTAATATTTACTATTTCTTGTGTGATGAAATTTTCTTGTGCACCCGCTCAATAATATGAGATATTCCTAAAAAATTCTCATTTCAACGATTTTCATTGGCTGTCGGTGCGTGCTCAGAAGTTGTGCATTAATTTTACTCAGTGGGTTTGAATGGATCATTATTTTACGTTTCGTCATTGGTTTTTGGTTCTCAATCTATGTCAAAGATATGGCTGATGTTTACTCAAACTGAAAAAAAAATGGTATCATATCGCTTACATATAGTTGCGAAACAAACCTGCATTTATTTTCTGTAGTTAAGCTATCTTCGTGTCGGTAAACCACTGCCTTACTTTAACCATTTCCCCCCGCATTCCAGATTGATCATTTCTGTTCGGTTATGTTGTTATAACATTTATTTGAATATCTTGTGCTTATTTTTCATTTGAGGAAAAAAAGACTTATTTAGCATTAATTTCTCGACAATTAAAAAAGCTAATACTCTCAATACCACTGATAAGAATGCTTATTACATCTTAAGGAAGATATGAAAATGTTCATCTAGATAATGCAGATGACATTTGATGTTGCGTGATAAGAATACATTTTTTTCGGAATATCAATCTCAAAATTAGAATTATTCCAATCTTATCATGCTCTCCGAGTGGTAGTAAATAAAAATAGTTCATAATTCGAAAGTGAAAGACTTAATCTCGTCAGCAGAAACTGTGGCAAATGGGCAGCATTGATAAAAAGTACCGTAGATCACTAGGCGTGCCAAGACGTCTTGACTCTTTCGAATTTTTGTACCTCCGTCCAATATCACATCTAATGTCGAACGTAGAAGATAAATATGAAGAGAATACAGATGGAAGGTTGCTGTTTGATGCTATCAGGAAGGGCAAACAAAACATAGTACGATTCATCTTAGAAGCAGCACCGGGGAACGTTGTTAATGCAAGGGATTTCAATGGAAAGACGCCTCTTATGGTCGTCTCATCGATAAAGGTTTGTATTCTTTGTAGTTCTTTGTTTGTTTTTTTTCAATTCGAAAATATTTAGTAAGAAAGTGATAAACAAAAACGGTTAATTTAGTTATGCTGTATAAGGAATCTCTCATCGGCTTCATAAATTAATTAATGCATTTGAATAAAACTCTGCCAATTAAAGTAAAAAATGGCTCGATTTCGTTAAACAGGAAGAGGACAAACAACAGACCCGAAATAAAATCTCACATTATGCTGTATACCAAATATAAAATGGCTGTGATAAGTAGCTGCTGAGAAAAGTGTTACGAAAATTTCTGGAATTTGTCGTTTTTTTATGGTTTTGTTCATTGGAGTCTATTTTACTATCTCAGGACTGTTTCTTGAATAGTATGCATGTATTTTGACATTGGACCAATTGCATATCAGCTAGCTGTTTTTCCATTGTTTGTGTATTTAATAGCCGCTTGTTTATGCGGGCTGTGTCGCATACAATTATCCCTCATCTCATTATCTTCTATAAGTTATAGGCAACAAAGAGTATAAAAACGTTGACTGGATTTGATTTTTAAAAATGAAAATTCAATCTATTAATATGGTCATGTATAAAAACATAAAACCGTACCAACTTTTATAATGCACATGCTTTAAAAACTGCAACTTATAGAAGTCTAAAATTAAATTAATAAGTACATGTTTACATGATATTCCCTAAAAAGAATAAGTTATAAAGTTTCAACTTTTAACAGGAAGAGTTTAGAAGAGCATCAGTAACTCGGCTACTTCTTTATCACGGTGCTGATGTTAACTTGCCTGACGATAACCAAAGAACGCCATTAAGTCATGCATGCGAGAAACGCTGCAACGATTTGGTGGACATATTCATCAAACAAAGTGATATTGATCCAGATATTCCAGATAAAAAAGGTAAAACGGATATAAAAGATGCACAGCTTTAAGAATCTACATTTGAAGCTTTTATTAAAAGTTTCTACACTCAGACCAGTACAAATGAGTATGCTAAATAACTACGCTTAACATTTTATTAGTTTCAAAAATAAAATAAAAAGTTACCAAAATACATAGTTTTTGGGGATTTATTTTGGCTTATCAAACTGAAAAAGTTGATGAGATGACTATGCGTGCTTAAGGCATGTCTCCATAGATTAACAGAAATATGACCAAAAAAAAATAAACGATCCCGATTAAGTTTACAAACTGACTTTACATCTATCTGATGAGATAGTTTAAGAAATATTTTATAAAGGATATGCAGTAAATGAACATGAGACCATAACACATATGTACAACCTGTATTTAATTTTTATGAGCTGTATGGCCATTTTGGAGTTTTATTTCTCACCAGCAGCACTTGAACCCAAACATAGGAAATCCACAAATAAAAACTGTTAGAAAATACATTAACCTAAATGAAATCAAAATAATTAGGAATATCAAATATTTCTAAGAACAAACTACGACTACGAGGGATGAAGTTAAAGCTTAAAGTCACTTTCTAAATAATAATAAAAAACCTACAATATATTCAGTTTGGAGAGTTATCATTTGATAACTCTTGCATATGGTTTGTATATTTTACAACTTTATCCCTTGCCAGAGCTTATGTATTTTTTTCTGATTTTTATTCCATACGGCCTAAAAAAAGTTTTTCCAGATGAAATGATTCTAGATTGTCTTGATAAGTTCTTATCTGTTTGTTGTTCTGATGTGATCACCTCACTTTCCTTTTAGTGTACTGGACCCTTATATCGCAATTGAAAAGAATGTTTTGGTGCCATAAAACCCTGGTTAACCCACCAATTCGTTTGAAATGCTTGTACCAAGTCAGGACAAGTGCAATCTTCAATTTCTTCGGTGTGTCTTTGTCGTTATCGTTATTTGATATAAATCATCCCACTTCGGATTTTTTTTTATTACCTTAATTATTTATCTTTATTGAACTTGGAATCATAATATACTGAATTAAACAACTAGATAAAAACTTAATAACACTACTAAATTAAAACTGAATAAAACTACTTAATGTTGCTACGGAAAATTATTTTACTGTGTTACTTTATAGCTATTGTTGTTTTTTTTTTATATAGGAAATACTCCCCTGATGTACTGTGTAATGGTTGGGAACGACCATGGTGCCAATACACTATTGAGGTATTTCAGACGACTTGGGTTAAAAGTAGATACGGTCAACAAAGATGGGTACACTCCAATGGTAGTGGCGGCAAAGAATGGATATATATCTTGTGCTAGAATTTTGTTCCAGCATGGACAGGCGTCTCTGTTGTCTAAAGACCCCGAAAGCAACAGAACAGTGGAAGAATTACTGCAGAAAAATGGATTTACGCTCGAAGACTTGCTACCATATGCTCGACAAATGGAAGCAAGGAAAAGATTTCAAAAGATTTTTCAGTTTGCGAAATTAGCAAAAAGTTTATCAACGGTTCGGTATTCATCCACGAAGTCATGTTTCCCGCGAGCCTCCTTTGTCGTGTCTGCAGACCTTTACGAGAAGGAATGTTTTCCAAGGGTACAAAATCGAACGCATCTAAGATCACTACCGCCAATCCAATCAAACGACAAGACCAATAAAAAGACAAAATCACGCGGGAAAAACTTACCGCACTGGAAGCAAAATGGTTCAGCCCTAGTTGGAAGGGAGGGTGCAGCTGCAATCATAGAAACAAGAAGCTCGTCTTCTGACAATACCGATATTGATGATCTAGATTTTGATGAAAACGACCTCGAGAACGACAACTTACCATCTGATAATACAGATGAAGAATGCGTCATCTAATTCCATCCTGACTGGATCTTAGTGGGACTAAATTCACTTTCTAGCTATGTCTACATCATTCAACCAACTATAAACTTGATTAGATTTATCATAAACCATCAAACATAAGTCTTTGTATGTGCCCAGCATATGTGATATATAAACCTTAGATCATGGTTGTAAAGCTGTTGTAATTAATTGTACAAAATTTTCACTTTAATATGTCTACAATCCTAATGTTTAGAAATCCGTCGGGTAGTCTTTTACATTGAAAATAAAAATTTCAAACCTATTGTACACAATATAAATCCTTCAGATATATCTGGTCCAAAGAACGACAACTCGACGTGACAGAATGTATATTGTAAGAGGGAGATGTACCACCTGCCCCGTCTTACGGAATTTATATTTCACAATTGGGAAGATATACTCGCGTCTGATTTTAATGATAAAAACATGTTTATTACAAAAAAATTACTAAAACAAGGATATCGTTACCACAAAGTAGTGAAGTTGTTTACTAAGTTTTATCATAAATATTTATACCTTATTGAAAAAATGACTGTACACGTCGATTATTGATTGTAAAGGGAATTCTTCGGTTATGTTGTTTATAAAGCAAATAAATTCAAAAACAATGGCAACAATCCTTTGGGAATGAAAAACTGGCTTAAAAAACTTTATTGAATAAAGGCTATGAAATGGAAATTTTAGTAAAATCTTTGAATTTAGTCTTTTTTTGTAAAAAATTGATAATTTGATACTTACTTTAAAATGTTAATTGCCCGCCTTTTTTGATTATGCCATTTCTGGGTATTACAGCGGTCAAGTGTGTCGGTTTTGTGTGATGATACATCATCAAATCATTAATTGTATGACTGTTGTGTCGGATTGAAAATCGACATACTTGTCTTTTTTTACATCAGTCGATAGATGCTTCTTAGCTAGCTGTCATTAACTTCAAGTGTTCTCAAGAGAGTATACGTCCCGTTATTTTTGGTGTCCTTTTGTCTCAGGTTCTCTCTTGTTGAATTGAACTTCTATCGATTTGATTTTTACTGTGTGTTAGTTTGTGCTAAATGTCATTGATTATCAATTGGGGGAAGGTTGGGCCCCCCAAAAAAACAAGTTTAACCCCGCCACATTTAAAATGTGCATGTACTAAGCCAGGAATCTTTATCAAAGCTTGTGTTTGTATTTCGTCGAATTTATGTTAATTGTTTTTTGTCAAGAAGAGGGTCTTTTTTAAAATTTGCACTTTAGGATTGGGTTATCATATGTAATTTATTTTCAATCAAGGGCCAATCGCAAAACAGCGAGCAGCTACCACTTGTCACATTGCAGGCTGCTCGCTGTTTTCCATTGTGGATTTTTAAAATTTTCGTTTATATTGAAGCTGTGTCGCGAACATTTATTCCACATCTCATTATCTTCTACAGTTGTATTTTACAAAGCAACAGAAGTTCAGTTTACATAATGCATAGAATTAGTTATTGACAAAAGTCAAAAAGGCAGACGAGAGAATGCACAGGACGTTACATATTCTTGAATAAAAAATAATGGTATATGTAATAACAATAGATACAAGCTCTAAAATACCGATATGTTGTCAATATGACAATCTTGTTAAATCTGGTGAAGCAATCTTTTTAGATCTTTTTATGCAATTTAAAAAAAAAGGTTTTGTTCTAAAAAAAAGTTTCGGTTTTACGTGCTGTAAGGTTGTACAGGAAGTACAAAATGTTTTTTAATTCAAAAGCCTCATTGAAAAGTGTAACAAATTTTTGTGTTTCAATTCATATAGCGTGAATTTAAAATTTTTACGAAAAATGATAAAAGTTTCAGTTGTATTAAGGAAGTCCGGTGTTTAATACATGTATATACGTATTATTATTCAAATCATTGATTTTCATATTATGTACATTTTTGTTTCTTTCCTGTTTTCCAATACACACTTTTATATTTATCATCAATGTGATATTCTTAATCACGATGTATTGACGAGCGATAAATGTGAAACATCTGCGCCATGAAGTATGAACTTTTAGGGAAACTAAGTTTAAAATGTGTTATAGTCGGAGATTGTGAATGTGGAAAAACTTCTCTGGCTTGTCGTATCACATCAAAAGACTTGAACAAAGAATATGTTCCAACGACATTCGACAACTATGCTGGTAAGATGTCATTCTTTAATAACTGTCCTATTGTTTAGTATACTTTAAATTTGACAACTGTTTCATTTTTTTTGGGGGGGTGTCCTACTACCCTTTCCATATTCCTAATGAATTTACATTGATATGATATTTAAACGGGTTGTCAAGAATCAGATCAAGTCTCTTCCAAATCTTGACATTGAAAAGACGCATCTTATTTGCCTTCAACTGTAAAGAAACGATTGATGCTAAATTATATTCACTCTCTGTTTTTTTCCTGCAAATCCCGATACGTTATATTTGTGTTAATATTTAAAAAAATAAAACTTTCAGTGCACGATTTAGAGTAAAACATAAAAACAGCCACAAAGCATGCAAAAGATAACAAAAATTGAACATAAACAAGATAATGGTGAAGAAGGTAGCATTTATTTTTCTTTAAAGATTTTTTAAGAACTTTTTTTTTATATATTTTATATATTTTACACAATGGACCTTAATATATACTCTTCAAAAAAAGTTACGCATAGATAGAAATTTCCCTGTAGGTTTAATGCAAATCGAAACAATTTCAAAACATTATTGCCGAGCTGTTCTGCAATCGATTTTCACGAAATAAAATCCAGTAAAGAGAAAACAAAATGAAGATTGTTTGATTAATTTAGACCAAAATCCTAACTTCAATGGTTTTTAAGACATTGTGAGTAGAACACGACTAATGTTTTTCACGGAACATTTTGCATTGATTTAAACGGGAAATTGAATCGTAAAATGTACACATAAGTTCTACTTGCAATATCTTAAAAAGCAGCGATGTTACGATTTTACACCAATTAAACAAACAATCTTTATTTTGTTTTCTTTTTACTGGATTTTGTTTCGTGAAAATCGGTTGCAGAACAGCTCGGCGATAATGTTTTAAAATTGTTTCGATTTGCATTAAACGTACGGGGAATTTTCTATCTATGCGTAACTTTTTTTAAAGAGTATATTTCGTTCAAAGAAATATAATATAAGATCCAGAAAAGAAAATCTGAACATATCAAACTCTTGTTTTTCAGCAACCATAGTTATAGATGATACGCCGTATCACCTAAGCATGTTTGACACCTCTGGTAGGGTGAGTACGTTTCAGCTTAAGTTACATGTAGCACAAAATCGTCTTAATTCACTCATAAATTGATATGATCATTACAGGAAAAAGTCACCAAACTTAGACGATTTAAGAAATCAACAAGCGTTTTGGGTATGCTTTTGATTTTTGCAAACGGTAGGTACGTGCATTTAAAGCCTTATATACTGATTCAAATGCTGCTGATGAGAGGTTACTCCTTGAAATATCGATATACAGCATAACCAAATTAACCGTTTTACAGCCGTTTTGGTGTTGGTATTGTATATATTAATAATGATTTCAATAGCAAAATAATACCCCAAAATGAAATTTCATCCTCAGAAAAATGAATCCTTCATTTTATTTCAGGATGACACAAGTTCCAGTAAACTGCGTGTCTTGTCCTATGTAAACTGTGATATATTTTTGGTGTGTTTCTCCGTTCTAAGTGAACAAAGTCTTGAACATGCTGAGGATAGATGGATACCAGAAATCCGTATGCATCATCCCAGTACCCCAATAATATTGGTTGGTACACAGATCGACAGACGGTTTGAAACGCCAGACATACAGGTATAATCTAGGTTATATACACATATAGTGTTAGGCATTTTCAATATTTTTGGTAGAGTGCCTCTGATGAGTCTTGAATAGACAAAACGCGCGTCAGGCGTAGCAAAAATTATTGTCTGGAACTTTGTTGTCATTTGCATTTCTTTACAAAACAGTTTAAAGCAGTAATAAAATGAAACAAAGAAAACTTATATTGTTAATTTGAATAACTAAGCTTTCCGTTCTAAGACACGTACATTGATATAATCATAAATATTTTTAGACGATTAAAGCCCAATGAGTATATTTTATCGTTAGATTAAGAAAAAAAATGTAAATCAAGTTGTGTTATTCAAAGATATCTGCATGAAAAAAAAATCATAACAACTAACCGATGATCCATATTCCTTTCTTTTCCAAATATCAATATATAGTTTTTTAAATTAGCAGACAATCACAGAACAAACGGTGTCCCAGACTGCTGCTCGAGATGTAGTGATACGTACAAACATTGATAGCTATGTAGAATGTTCGGCTGTATCTGGAGAGGGAGTTAGCGAACTTATCAGGGAGATTATCATGACAGGCAGTAGAGCTCCAGAGAGCAAACCCAAACCTAAGTGCAAATGTTGTCAATTTATGTAAGAGAAGGAACGTGTTGATATCTGTCTCAAATATATGAATGTGTTGAAATGAGTGGTTGTGTTTGCTTAATCTGTTCAAGTGTACTGTGATGGAGAACGTTTGACAATGTATAAATGAAACTTTTTTGTTTTGTTTTGTGTTGTAATTTTGATAATAAATTTCTAGTACAACCTTTTCATTAAAAAATATGTCTTTGTTATATCTAGTATACAAATGAATTGGATATAATCAAGCAAATGTTACACAGATTCTTAGGATAAAAAATCCCTTGAAATTATCAAACAGTATGTAACAGATACCACTGCTTATGGTTTGTCCAGATACAAAAAAACAGATTTTTTTTTATATAATGCTTTAAAGTCTATCAAAATAAAACATTTCAAACATATATTATAGAATAAAATTATTACAAACTTTGACCATAGTACATGCATTAAATTAAGAATGAATTTGACATACTTCCTTAAAGGAAGTGAAAATTAAAGTGACATTGTTCTCAAAGTGATATGTTTTGTAAGCTTGTTGTTAACTAAAAGGTGAATAATTCATGTAAATGTAAGAAGCAAAGAGGCACCAATGGGGCATCGAGTGATTGTCAAAAGTACGAAAGAGCAACGACAAGAACAGCAAGAAGAAACACAAAACACAAAATCAACCGAACGGAACTCAAGTCGTAACAGAAGTGAACTCAGGTGCTCCGGAAGAGTAAGCGGTACCTGCCTGCTATAGCACACCCGTCGCGATGCTAATTTCCAATTCAGTGTATCAAATCCGGTTAAGGAAGAAAAAAACAAATTTCTACGACAAACCAAAATCTGGAGCAACATAACACTGTTTCAACAATTTCGATTTCTGTGTCAAACGTGACTTTAATGGCCATAATGAAAGTTCATATGTAATATCTTATAATATTTACCTAAATACAACAATTGTTACTGAATTAGTAGAAAACTTAAACAAAATCTTGTTGATATAGAATGTTATACGATTGGTTCAAATCACAAAATATCTCTCAAAGACAGAAATTCTGGTAAAAAATTAACAAATCCATTTTTCCAAATATTAAAATGATCTAGAGGCAAAATATGAATTACATGTTTAATTAAATGAATTTCAATAATAGCAAATTGATATAGGTGGAATATGCTCGAAAAACTGTTTCTTTAAAAAAAAGTTGCTCTATTGTGAGTAAAATATGTTCCTACCTTATAATAAAAAGTCTAAAAATACATTTAGGCATTTTAATAAAGAACAAAGATGTGTTCCTTGGGCCAGCTCAATCGAGGTATCTTAGGACGAAGATATGTCCTTGTCTATTTATATACTATCCAATAAGAGAACATTGATGGCATGGCCCCTGACTACAACACACTAAATTTATAGCTAGTCGTATGGCTATATACCTCACCAGGTCTTAGGATGGTGCTGGGAAACTTCTCCTAAGAGAAATAAAAAAAAATACATATTATTTGTTTCTTCAACATTAAGGCCACGCCGAATTAATTTCTTGTTCGTCGGACCGCCCGCATGTAAAATTGTTTCCTAAAGAAACCTCCTGCCAGACTCCACATCCTCAGCACCAACATTGGAGGACTTCAAGGCCCGTATTACCACCTTACCTGGGGCCTTGAACGACCGCTCAATTTAGACACACCAACAAGATCCAGTTGTTTTTATCCATGTTTTAACCATGTAAATATTTTATTTTGCTTTTGGACCTGTTTGGAAGGCGTCTTGTTGCATTGAGCAAGAGTCAATATACACTCTCAAAGAGTCCGACTCTGTACTGGAAGAAGAAGAAGAAGAAGAAGATATATTTCTTCCGCCCGCCTTTACCGGAAACCCGCCCGCGTCCGGCGCCGGAAGTTGTGTTACAAAATTTTTTTCATCTCCGCGTTTGAAAATATCTGTCTATTGCAAAGGTAAACAAACATTAATTTGCCGATTTTCAACGAAGTGCTCCAAAAATTTGACTCTGTTTTGTCTTATCGCTTGTAAGTTCAGTTAAGTGCTCCAATATTGGAGATACATTCAGGACTTAAACGGTTGAAATTCCGTTTCAAGACAATAAGACGGTTTCCGGTTTCCGAGTGGTGGCGGTGAAATTTTTGGAAGAGGAAAATTCTGCTTATTTGAATATATTTGTGTTTACCCGAGTGACATTTAACACTTCAAACATTACATTTCAAATCTGATCCACGTTCAACAACAAAACATGTGATAAAACATTGAATTAACAATCAAACCAGGCGACTGGGCATAAAACCACGCTCTCCCCCTAGAAGCCATTCAAGATGGCGTCCTAACATTTTTATTTTTATCTGAACATTATAAACTTGGAACAACATTCCACTATTCGGCTTTTTCCACTGAAAGTAATTCAAAACATAGAACAATGTGCTAGAAAATAATAACTTTCTGAAAATATTCCTGACAGTTTTAGGTGTTTCAAAATTCTGCCATCACCTTTAAAGGTGCACTCCATATCCGATACGACCCACTAGCATCGTTATAAATACAAACATTATTCTATGACTGAGAAGAAGTTACAGAAATACCTTCGAAGGGCTATAGAACCTCCTTCTGGCATTCAAACACTGGTACCTGTGATATTAACAGACAGCAAAGCAAAAAACCTAAGAGCATACTGCTGTACTGAGATAGAGAACAAAATTAAGTGGTGGTATAAATCAGGACAATCTACAGGTGACGGATTAGTCTGGCTTAAGAAAAACATTGAGCATAAACTATTTTTCCTGGGTAGCATACATCTATATCTATGGTTAGGCACATGTGATTTGACAGTATATGACAAAGAGCATAAAATTGTAACACTATCAGAAGACCCCGATACAATTACTAGATTTAAAGATCACATACAGCAATTCATTGCTCTTATCGCACAATATCCAGGGTCAAAGATAACAATCTTAGAGATACCGCCGTTCTCCATTGTTGACTTCAATAATAGTCGAGGGCACCCAGACCCACAATCATTCAAGAAACAAGAAGAACAACTGTTGGAGCTATTATATGAATTAAACAAATACATCAGGGAGACAAATATTGAATTGAATACATTTTCTCCAAACTTCTCAGTAGACATTAGCCACAATAACAACAAAAATACTTCAAAATCTAAAAAACTAACGTGGAGGGATAAATACTTTTTCCAATTGTACCAAGACGGGATTCATGCAGGAACAGAACTAGCTAAGGTGTGGCTGAAGAAAATAGTAATACAAGTAATAAAAGACTGTTGGCACTAGAAAGTGGGATTACCAACTGTGGGAGTATCCACGACGTGTTCTCTTAACTACTAGTGTCACTTTCACTACAACTACTATCCAACATGCCTATATCCTTACCAACATCTGACAGAAATCTATCTTTACCTAAGATGAATTCTGGAACACATGAGGACGGAATAAGTAATATTATCACTAAACCATACTCCCTCAATATTAAGAAATCATTGAACAAAAAGCTCAAGAGTACCAAGATAGAAGAAATAACATATCGCTTTACAAAAGGAGGCTTTACTGCGATACTAGATGCAGTTACATTCGAACTTTTCTGTAATGCTTGCGATATATTCTATGAAGAGAATTATAGCCAACATAGAGAGTGTAGTAAAGATCTGTCAAAAGATAGGAAAGGTAACATTACACAAAAGACTTACAAGATCAAAGACAGTGAGCATGAAGCATATACTATTAACTTATACCTACCAAAATGCTCTCTTTTAGTCAACGGAAAAGGTCAAACAAAATTTCTTACCAAGGACATTGACTATATTCATGAGATAATAGCCAAGACAGAAATAAATGGCGTTAGAGTGAACATAAAGGAAACAAATAGAATTTTGGCCGAAAAACTACAGGCAGTAATAGCAACACTAGATTCTACAAATGCAAACTCGAATGATGATGATGATGCCAAATGTATCAAATGCAATAGACCATGTAAAACCCGAGGAGTGCGCTGCAAACATAATCACTGGGTCCATTACTATTGCGACAAACTCTCATAAAGAGATATTGACAAATTACAAAAGCATGATGAGGATATTGATTACGAATGTTCAACATGCAATAACTCAGCATACCCAATGATAACCTCTACATCAGAGGCTAACAATATGATCGTAGGGCATAAAAGACTTGAAATCAGTGGCACTCAACATCAAACACTAGCGGCCATAATGCTAGAAGAGGAAACTTGCAATACATCTGTATGTCCAGCTTGTCAAGATGCTCTTACCAATGACCAAAATGTTTGCGATAAATGTTACCAACAGTTTCACATTAAATGTATGGACAGTAAACAAAATCTATGCCACGCATGTAAAGGATCTAACCACCAACTTCAGAGTGTTTCAGGAGCTGAGGAAGAAATTCACATGGTACACGAACCAACAGTATCAACAAAACCACAAGTTACTCATCTAAATAAAGATACAGCTATTCATTTAGATAATAAAGACTCTAGTGGCAATAATGAACAATCAATTAAGATGAAAGACCTAAGGCAGCTGGAACTTAGATTAAAGAAGAAGGAAGAGCAATTAAAGATAAAGGAAGCTTTATTAAATGATGATCTGAAAGAAAAGGAAAAGATACTGGAACGACTCTATAAAGCTGAAAATCGGAACATTGAGCTGGAATCAACTATAAAAACATTAAATAGACGAATAACCTTAATCGAGGAGCAAAAGCAAGATGGATATGAAAATCGTCAAAAATCATGTCAACAAAATCCCTCAACACAACCACAGAATACAACAGATGAGCTCATTATTGGAGTCCGTGATAAAGTCACAAGATTTGTCCTATCCAAAATCGACATGGAGTTAGATAAAATGATGAATCAGAGCGCAAAGGAAGATATGGTAACAGAATCTCACACTAGTACCAACTTTTCAAACCATATATCCAATGAACAACAGGCATCTCATACTGATATCGACGAATCACCAAATAAAATGGAGGAGTATGTACAATCAGAACCTAGAAGGAAGAGTAAAACTTCATATGTTGCGCCAGATACTCAACCAACTAATGAGGCTAGGGGTACAGGAAAGAATGAACATATATCCCACCATAAAACGAATAGAACAGAGACTGATCAGCATTTGTTACCAACATGTAGCTATGTTACAGGCTATCCACTATTTCTACCCCCCACTAGCAATGGTACAAGTAACCATTTTTTAGCCAACAACCGCCTACCAACCCTGCGAATGTGACACATGGAAAAGTCACAAGATGAAATATGGCCAACTATAGAACCTGTGATAATGAAGAAAGTGCAATAGATTTTAACAGTGATTTTACTCAAGAGCAAGATACAGTAGTTCAGAGAAACCTGAAAATTTTATCTTTTAACTGTAAAAACATTTTAACCTGTGGACCATTTTTTAACGAAGCAACAAAGTACTTTGATATATGTCTTTTACAAGAACATTGGCTTTTTAAATGTCAGATTGATCTTTTAAATGAGATAAATGGAAACTTGATTGGAGTGGGTAAATCAGTAGATGATAGAGATCCACTACCTCCAGTACATATGCCACGTGGACATGGTGGGGTTGCAATTCTATGGAAAAAAGAACTAGATGCCCTAGTAAAACCGATAGAAACTGGAAATGAGCGAATTCAATGCATTGAATTTAATGGAATGACAGACAAACTTCTCATAGTCTCGGTATACATGCCATGTAAAAACTCTCCAAATAGCCTGGACACATTCAAGGAATGCATCGACCTCTTGTTTGAGATTGTAGAAACTTTTGGAGATACTCATACTGTGATTATTGGCGGTGACATCAATGAAGAACTAAATTGTCCGAATGCTACCGCAAGGAGCAAATACATTGCAAACTTCCTATCCGAGACCAACCTTGACTACTCAGATGTTGGGAAAACATTCATAAACAATATTGGACAAGATTGTACTGCAATTGACTACATGATTTATCCAGTGAAATTTGCATCTCATATCTTGCACATACGCAAACTGGTAATGAATAGCTCAGTTTCTGATCACCATCCTATATTGGCAAACATAAGATTTGACTACACCATGAAACCTGATGAAGGAAAAGAGGCTACACCTAAATCAAGCAGCCAAAGGATAAACTGGAACAAAATCAACAAATCTCAGTATGAGGAAATTCTGGAAGAAAATCTCAAGCGTTGTAAGCTATCTTATGAAAATGATAAACAGATGGAAGATGCAATTACTGAAGTGAATTCAGCAATACAAACCACAATATCTAGCTTAGTCCCAAAAAAGATTCACAGAAAACATAAACCTAAGCTACAAATAACTACAAAGGAGATATATAGAGCACTTAAAGAAAAAAAGGAAGCATTTGCAAAATGGAAACTGGCTGGTAAACCGAATGAGCTTAACAACACCCTACTTATTGAAAAGAAGTCAACGTCAAAAGGGCTAAGAAAAGCATGTAGAGCAGTAGATGCAAAACGTCGTATACAGGAAAGGGAAGAAATACTGAACGCTAGGACAATGGACACCAAGCTCTTCTATAAGTTAATAAAGAGAAAAAGAGGGACTTTAAATAGATTTATTGATGAGCTCAATGTAGACGATGAAATATATCAAGGCGTAGATGTACTGAATGGATGGAAGGTGCATTTTGCTAATCTGGCAATGAAATCTGATTCTAAAAATTTTGACGTCAGTTACTTCAAGCAAGTAGACCAGGAATACCATCATATAATGGAGATATGTCAACAAAACTGGACCCACAACCCTGTCACAATGATTGAGATTGAAAATGCACTGCAAAACTTAAATAGGAATAAAGCACCGGACATTTTTGGAATATCTGCAGAAGCTTTGCTCTATGGTGGAAATGATATCAAGAACATCATTTGTGACATTATAAATGCATCATTTTACTCAGGACACTTTCCTGATTCATTAAAGATAGGAATACTCACTCCAATTTACAAGAATAAAGGTGACATAGGATGTGCTAAAAACTACCGAGGTATCACCATCACGCCGACAATATCAAAAGTCGCAGAGTTTATATTAAAACAGCGCATTCAAAACAACATCGACAGCACTCAGAATCCCTTGCAACGTGGGTTTACAACTAATACAACTCCAATTATGGCCTCGTTATTACTAGAAGAATATCAGAGAGAAAATCTAGACAGAAAGAAACCCACAATATATGGAATGCTCGATGCCAAATCAGCCTTTGATGTCGTTCGTCATACAAATTTAATCAGAAAACTATACCACATTGGAATATCCCAGCAGTGTCTGATACTAATTGACAACCTATATAATAATGCTTCAACCTCAGTAAAATGGAAAGGTGAAACATCAGATCCATTTCCAATACATCAAGGAGTAAGACAAGGTGGTACTTTGAGCGCTGACCTATATAAAGTCTATATTAATCAATTACTGAACATCATGACAGACTCAGGTTTAGGTGGAAGAATTGGCCAAATTAATGTGTGTGCTCCTACATGTGCAGATGATATTGCCATAGCCGGCAACAATCCAACTGAAATTCAGGCACTAGTCAATATGGCGTATGACTACAGTCAACGTGAGGGGTACATACTGCAACCAACAAAGAGTGTCATCTTACCAGTCAACACATATAACAAACTAAACTTCTCAAATGAAATTTGGACTATGAATAACAAGGTCATGCCAACTGTACAAAGAACAACTCATATTGGAATAACTAGAGATGCAAACAGCTCCACTGCAAGTACAATAGACGAAAACATAAAAAAATCAAGAAGAGCAATGTACAGTCTAATGAACACGGGATTACATGGAGAGAACGGGTTAGACCCGGTAACATCTATTAGCTTACTAAAGACCTTTGTGTTTCCAATACTCCTATATGGACTGGAAGTATTAATCCCCCAAGGGAAAAGTTTAGATACATTAGATAAATACCACAAAAAGATCATTAAACAAGTCCTGTCACTCCCAGTTTCAGTAGCTGACCCTGCAGTATACATTCTCTCTGGTCTTTTACCGGCGGAGGCAGAAATTCACAAAAAAGCTCTTAGCTTATTTGGAAACATCTGTAGATCAGGCCAAAACTCAACAGAATGGAAAGTAGCTGAGCGACAATTATCTATCAAGACACACAAAAGTCAAAGTTGGTTTATTGACATCAAGAAGCTACTTATAAGATATCAGCTAGGAGATCCATTAGAGCATTTATACAATGAAAATAACAAAAAGGAACCTTGGAAACGCTTAGTTAAAAGACAGGTAGAAGACTACTGGAGAAATAAAATACTTGAAGATGCAAAGCTGTATACATCCCTCAGATTTTTAGGTAGCTCATTTAGAGTTGGAAACTGCCACCCAGTTGCTGTGACAAACACTATTAGTCTATCCGAAATTGCGCAAATCCCTGTGCGGCTGAAATTGATATCTGGGACCTACATTCTCCAATCCAAAAGAGCTAGGTTTAGTAATGTAGAAGCTGATGAAACCTGCCAACTATGCCATTCATATGGGGAGAATCTAGAGCATTTTCTTATCACATGTCAAAAATTAGATGATGCAAGAGCACCAATACTATCCTCAATCATGGAGACTACAGCTGATATTTACGCCAAACATAGAGCAGATATTGCCCCTGATCTACTCACTCTGATATTAAATCCATATTTTTACTGTATTGACTTGGGCACAAGATACAATGAACTTAGAAATGATATAACGAACAGATTGGAACCTCTCTGCAAGCTACTATGTTATAAGCTACATTCGAGAAGATATTCCCTCCTTGGAATACATAAGTGACTGTCAAACAAGCATAGCAATTGATGCAGTGGGTCCTATCGAATCTGGTGTGCTCTTTTAAAGATGTTTTTATTGACATTATTTTAGATATTCCCCTGTGATATATGTAAATACGTATTGTTCTGCATGATGGATGTTCATTGACACTATACATAGGAGCACTATTCTTGGATACTGGTGGATAATTAGGATATATATAATTCACTCCGTACTCCAGGGGATTACACTGGAGGTGTGCCTTAACTGGCAGAAGTTTGACGATAAAGAAAAGAAAAAGAAGTTTCATTCCCCTCAAACAAAACACTCCGATGTAAACAATGACACCAAGTTAAAAATTGTTACGAAATATGGCAATTGCATGTCAAATGGAAGACTCTTACATTGATCTATTTAAATACATATAAGGGATGTCATACACGATGTATAGTCGACCCCCTTTGTTGATAGAATAAAGTGTCTGTGGTAGAATAAGAATTATTTTTATTGTCAAAACACATTTACAATAAATGGTTCTTACACATTATTACACGTATAGTCGATTTAAAAGCTCATTAGAGCTTGTGTTTCTTTGTTATATATGCATCGACTTTAAATAAAACTTTGATTGATTGATTGATGTACATACATTCTTAAATCAAATGAAATTAAAGACTATATATTACAGTAATAAACCTTGGGTGGTGGCAGCTCAATATCTTACAATGTACCTCAGATGACCTCAGTTATAACTAAAAATATTAAGGACAATCCCTAACTTATAGTGTAAGGACAATGATTAGATATTATTGACACCATCTATGAATTCGAACATCCCACGTGAAACATCGATATCCAGTTCACCAAGGATTGTTTTGTCTTATTGTTTTTTTTTAATAAATTTTTACAAATTGTTATTGTTGTTTTTGTGTTTTTTATTGTGAATAAAGATTGGAAGTTTTGTTTCTTTTTTATATTAAATCTTAAAAGCATGCTTTGCCAGCAAGATTGGGGACATAGTTGTACTTGTTTAGTGTTATGGACTGTCTCTTGGTCTGCCAATGCCTAATCATAGAAAGCCAAGACAGCAACTTTTCAGAGAGAAAAACAACTCAAGACAATTATTTCCTGTGTAAACAATTTTTAAAGCAATTGGAAAAGCCATAAAACACTAAGAACAAACATTTATTATACTTTAAATAGAATTTTTTTAATATTTCATGTATTTTCTCCAAAAATAAAAATAATCGCTCACTCGCACCAATATAACATGAAAAACAAGGAAAAAAACTTTTTAAAAATTTAAAAACAAGTCGCTCGCCTGAAGAAATATCAGTCGCTCCAAAAAATCTGATTTTCAGAAAAAAAATTAATAAAAATCATTTCGCTCGCTCGCTCCTTTTTTTAAAAGTCAAAATCCAAAGAACAAGAAATTAATTCTGTGTGGCCTAATCTTATGAAGAGTACATATACTATGAATTACAATTCAGTTTTATTTCTTTAAGGTAAGTCCATTAGGTACTCATGTGTATTTAAAAGAAAACCAAATTGCAATATAAAACGTTCGTAATCATTTAGGACCTGCATACTGCTAAAGACTAATTTAAAGGCATTTTCACTAATTTGAATAAAATTGAAATAATAAATATTAAATTTCATTATTTATCTTTGCCATTTAACTTTAAAAAAATATAAAGTTTATGAAATATGAAATGTATAAAGTTTATAAGGCACAAAGTACTGAAACAAGCGATTTGACGTAAGTAGCCAGTTTACTATCATTTATGTGGAAGTGCATCGATTAATTATTAACTTTATAGTTATTTTAACTATTGTTCAATGTATTAAACCAATCTTACTTGATTGACACTATCAGGATAATGCTCGGTTTCCAGACATATTGCACTAAACTGTTTGTAGACCGCTCCTCCTTTCCCCTTCACGTTGTCCAGGAAGTATGAAGAGTACCCGACAAGACCTGGTTCTGTGGTCGATACTTCCATCACTCTTCCTGATGGAGGGTGCTCAAGTCTACAAATCAGATTTTAAGAAAAAATAAAACATAAGAAAAACAAAAAACATAAATGTTATATAGTAGGAAGTCGTAGCACAGAACACACAATAAATTCAGAGTGCAGATGTGGTTTGTCATAGAGTTTTGTTAGATGTCTTTCTTTACTGAAGTGACAATTGGAGGCACAACGGATGTAGCCCTAGCAAGAAGGTTAGGAAATGCTTATTATTCCTCTCGTTGCGACTTGTTGCGTTGTTGATTTCTGTTCGGTTGTTTCTGGGTTTTTATGTTCGCGTTTTGTGTTTTTTGTGCTGTTCGTGTTTACTGGTTTTGTTGATGCCCTTTGGAACTTTCGACACTCGAATGTCTCACTGGTGCCTCTCTGCTTCCGTGACATGAACATTTTGTATCCATTCAACTTTCTCATACAAATAGCTAAAGAATTCGGAACAATATAAAGCCATAGTTAGATGTCCACGTATGATGACCTTGGTTGTAACTATACAAATAGCAAGACAAAAAACAAAACAAAAAAAAAAAACCAACAAAAAAAAAAAAAACAAAAAAAAAAAAACAAAACACAAAAAACCCCAAACGGTACCAAGAAATACGTCGGTGAAGACTTTTGGTAATATATATTTCTACTATCTTTGATTTAGATTCAGCCATATTGTTGCAAGCAAGAATTTCTGATATACTCGGTGACATCTCTGAGATTTGTTACCGTCATTGTATATATCAGTTTATTTTCATATGGTTTTTAAAAGTAAGTAGGGACTTTGGGAAACCCTTTTATATTTTAATGCTTATTCCCCTACAATATAGTCAACCCTTAAAAGGTGTACCTTGCACATTTCTTCATCACTCCTGTATCCCCAATACAGTATCCCATTGCTAAACCAATACCATTATCCATTTGATTTAAACGATCCCCTAAGCGAACTGGCTTGCGAAAGTCATACAAAGTGCCATCAACTGGTGGGAGCTCTCCTGTTTATATGTAAGTACATAAAGAGCAGTGTATATACATAATCATTGTGTAGTAGGCACATATTCTACATCTATTTTTTTCTGAAAAAAGGTCTATTTGGCACGTGGCCTTTTTCTCAGAATTGGAACTTTTTGGCACACCTTTATTATGAAAAGCGTGTAAAGATTTTGAGTAAAAACTGCGAGATTTTCAACATCTGTAATGGAAGTTTATTTTCATTCATTACAGAAGGCATGGATCTAATTGTTTATCTTCATGCCAATGCAGATCACACGCTGGCTTTTTTTCAAGCCTTTTAAAGTTTTTATCCTTTTTAGGAAATTATGTTCCAATGAAATTTTTCTTCCGAGTACCGATAATAATGCTATAAGCAGTTGTAGACACCTTTATATGACACAAAAGAGTAGGTTCATAATGGCCTACCATGGCAATGATTTTTCATGTCCCAACAATTTAATGAATGCCACCAAAATAACTTTAAGAATACTTAGATTTAAAATATATCACAGTTGCATTATGTTAGTTCTTAGCTGTTCCTCTCGATAACAGTCATCCTTAATATGAGTATAAAAAGGATGTTTTCACCTTTTCACAAATACTTTGTCAAAATCAAAAGTGTCCGCATGGCCTGACCAACATAGTCTTTTGTTTAATAATTCCTTACTTAAAAGTAAATAATTTGACCAAAAAAGTTTTGTTCGGAGTATGCGGCCATTATCATTTTCAAAATATTTGGTAGAGCGCCTCTGATGAGTCTTGAATAGACGAAACGCGCGTCAGGCGTAGCAAAATTTATTGTCTGGAACTTTGTTGTCATTCTTATTTCGAGCATCCGTGAAGGTTAGCACTGCTGGTGTAGTTTTTTTCCCGAGGTTAGCCCGCTCCGGCACCAACACTTTTGTGTGGGAGAACACATCAAAGCTTTAAATTATCCCTTTAAATTTGAAAATTTTCTAAACCCTAAGGTTCTTCCTATCCTAGACATAGGTTGATAATCTAAGTAATAATTTGGTTCCCAAGTTTGGTATTTTTGGTTTTATTGTTTTATGCTCTTCTTAATCATATAGCGTTTGGCATTTTCAATATTTTTGGTAGATGCCTCTGGTGAGTCTTGAATAGACGAAACGTACGTCAGGCGTAGCAAAATTTATTGTCTGGAACTTTGTTGTCATTTTTATTTCACCAATTTATACCCGAAAAAGAAAAAAAATAAGAACGTTAAATGAAAGAATCTCGTCACTTGAGGTCTGTACTAAGCAAACAACGCTAATTCTTGCACCGTTTAGGAATTTTTAAAATTACAGAGTACTAGAAATTTTCCAGCATCATTATTTTGAATTTGTCTCTAATTACAAATTTAGGGCCGTTTTCTTTCCTTTAAGGTTTCCTTAAAAATTGTTATTGCTACATTCTAACTTTAAATACTTTTAGAAGTGATGCTTAAACTTGATCTTGCGTCGAGAAATAAATATACTATCTTGGCGGTCGGTGGTGAAGAAAAACATTTTATGGTCTTAGACTGATATGTTATATGATCAGAACAGATAATGTTACCAATGGTCATTGCTATTTGTCTTGTCATTGGCCTCACACCAAAACTTGAATGCAGAGAATTCTTTACATATCCTTAAGCTCTCTTTCGAATATAGAGGTTGAACAACTCATATCAAACATCAGAAAGGACAGACACACGCGAAATTGACATCAATTCGGTCCTATTTTTAAAAGGAATTTGTCGTGTTACTTTCTTTCTAATCTTCAAGAATTTCTGTTGCAGTGTAAATGGATAACTCTATTTTGCTTTATCCAACCTAAATCTTTTATTAACCTTTTCATGGTTACCTGTTGGTATAAATGCTGAATCTTGGGCAATGTAGTTATCCGAGGTGATAGATAAAACGTGGTCATCTAAATTCGCCATACCCTGCAAATAGAAAATGTGAGAAATGAATACACAGCCGAACACCTTATTCCAATATTTGTTTATATAAAATATTTTAAAGAAAGGGTAATAAACCACATTAAAGGCTTTTTAACATAAGGGACATATAGAAATGTGATGTGGTAAGATTTCTCTATCTTATCTCTAACTATTGTGGGAACTTTTGTTTATTTTAAATCTCTCGGCACAGAACCTTTTACTTTTGACTAAAATCTTTAAAAAAATGTTGAAATTACTCTACTCAAGTGTGATCTTACTTGTCCAGCAAGGTTAAAATAGCAATGATTGGTAAGATTGATAGGTGTCGCTTTGGTCGTAGTAGCTGTGTAGTCCAGAATTAGAGCGTTGTCATTGGTTAGTTCATATGTCAGCACAACAGTTAACTCCCCTGGATAGTTTTCCTCTCCGTCGGGACTGACATACGTTAGCTGTACTTTATTTCCAACAATTTTTCCATCCCAATGAACCTAGATAACAGGTTAATACATTTATAAGATTCATTGAATTATGTACATATTTCGCAATATTTTAATAATTTTAAAATGTTGCTGTATCGTCAAACTGGTAACTGCAAATCAATTTCCCATGATAAATAAAATACATGTCACCAATACTGTCCAAGAAAAGTTCAAATTCTACAACTATAATTATATTCAAGGCATCAGATGTTTTTTGTTCTTCGATATTTTTTTCTCAGAAAAAACGGCCCGCCGTATTGGTTAAATAAAAATAAGAAATACCTTATCAAAACCTATGAGTCCGCCATGAAGATGGTTTAGACCATCATTTTGAGCAAGTTGATATTGTTTGCCATCAAGAGAAAACTTGCCACCTGCTATTCTGTTTGTAAATCTACCACATATAGCGCCCATGTATGGCGTATTTCTTTCTTCGTAACCTGGAAATAAAGCATTGATTTATTGAAAGCTCATGATTCGGTAAACTTAAAAGTGGCTGCAATGAATCAAAACAAAATACTGAAAACTTTTAATTACTCCAACCCAACGGTTTGAGTTAATGTATTGATACTTATTTCTAGAATCTCTTTTACAATTATTTTCACAAAATAAACATGGCTAGTCTCAAGCATTTAAAACAGGAAGAAACGACGAACGTTGTGACTTTCTGCACGATACCTTTGTGTGTACCGATGGCAAATAGGCCCGCAGCAGTGCTAATCCTGTCAGTAAAAATCCACGCATGAGCGCTTAGAAACCTCCCATCGGACAAGGCCGCTTTGCCCACAAAGCGACTGAGATGCCCCCCCCAAAGTGGTTGAATGGGGCATTCCTGTCATAATGATTGTCGGGTTCGTCAGGCTATAATGCGGAAAACCTGCATGACCGCAAACCATAGTGGTGAACAGTGTCGGAAAAAAATGTCACGTTTCTTGCAGGTTAAAGACCCCCTGGTGCACAGGTCTCGGTAAGAATAGGACCCGTAGGACCCCCATGCAGGAGGCTAAATTGCCCGTCCCTACCCATCATTTTTCCTCTCTACTCCCCGATTGGTCTTGTGTCCCCCATTCCTCCATTCCATCAATTCTTCATATTCATACTATCTCCCATTTCATGTTCATCTCCCGGATATAGCCGAAATCGCGCTGCCTGAGTTTAAAGCAATAACTAACTAATTTAAACCGAGGATATCGACCATGTGCAATACAAGGACAGAAATCTGGTGTCTCAAACCATTTAGAATTTAACAATCGGGAACTTCAATAACATAAAATATTAGAAATGTAATGGTAAATTCGTGTCAGACAGGTCTGACGACCAGGCTTGTGATTAGCCTAGATGACCTCTGGTCAACCAGCAGCGGTAAATTCGTGTCAGACAGGTCTGACGACCAGGCTTGTGATTAGCCTAGATGACCTCTGGTCAACCAGCAGCGGTTACCGATCCGGTGATTTCAAAATACAATACCAAAACGTGCATAAAAACAGTTTATTTGGTTATATACTGTATATGGATATTTCAAGGAGTAACCTTTCATCAGCAGTATTTTAATCAAAACATTGGTTGGAAGGTCAAAAACCGAAAGTATTGAATGAAAATACTCTAAGCCATGCAAAAGGTTAGAAGAGGGAAGCCAAATCGAGCACCGAGGATATCGACCATGCGCTGTACAAGGAGAAAGACCCTAGTGTTTTAAACAATTTAGAAATTAACAATCGGGAATTTCAGTAACAAAAAATATGGCATGTTTTGTGCCCCTTTTGGGCCCCAATTTCTAAATAAAAAAGGAGGGCCCAAAATAAATTTTATCCAGCATTAATTTTTATGGTTAGAAACATCATTATCAAACTTCACAGCAATCAGATTACTAGACCTTTAGTTAATTGAGGGAACACTGAAGTTAACAGAAAACGACATCAACGACTGCACCATACCATAATACCAAAGAATTTTTCTTTTCTTTTTTTTGGTAATGTTTTTAGCTATCCGATTGCTGTGAAATTACAATGCAAGTGACCAAACAAATGTCACGTGTCATCTGTGGTGTTTGACCGGACGTTGACCAGATTTGACGAACAATAAAATTTAGTAAGGAGACGTAGGTGTGTCATAACAAGTTCGGAAGTAGGAACTGTTTTCCCATCTGCGGCATTTAAATTCATTTTTTCACGTTAGTTCGTGTTGCTGTATGCATGGTATGCGCTTTGATTGTTTAAGATGTAGTATATTGGTTTTTTTCGTGTTTTTTTTTTGTATAAACGAATTTTTCTTTGCTTATATTCATACTTTTATTTGGATGCTCAAATATCTTTACTTCTATCAAAACGAGGATTTATTTTCTGAGTACGTTGTATATAATGATTTTAATTATAGCAGAACACTGGGTAATAAATTACTAATTCACTCATTAAATGTGATGCCAGATGGTATTTTTTGATATCATAACAACAGCATTTCTTAAAGCGGATCAATGCAATAATTGCATACAACATGTACTCGTAAAATCAACGTCACCAGTGTTACAATGTACCTTGAATGTCGTCAAATCCCAAATTAACATCATCGACTTGGCCATTACGATCAGGTACAATGATATCTTTTACTATAGCTCCATAAGTAATTATTCTGACTTTCATTCCATTCTGATTAGTTAATGTAAATCTACAAAAATGTTCATAATTTAATTAATAAACGAGTTGACTAGAAATGAGAGTGGATCCATTTAGTAATTAAAAAAAAATATTATAACCTCATATTTTTATTACAATCTATCATACGGTAACTTTGTTCAATAGCATGCCAATGAATTTCGGCAATTTTAAGTCGCATTTTTGATTATATTTTAAAAAGTCCTTTACTTGTTAAAATTTTATGACTCGTTTGACTAACCATACATTTCAAAATGTCTAAGGTAAACTCCCGATAATTTGCCGAATGGTCTTATTTTGTTTACATGTAAACTGAATAAAAGATTGAAGAAATATACTTGCATTTTGACCTTTTTACCATCTTTCGTTGATCCAAACTCATCGGACGCAACATTTATTCCGGCTGACATCGTGAAATGATTAATCGCAGGGAAAAATCACGAAATGGAAGCGTTGGTGGTGGGCGTGGTTATTTTTGTATGGTGGACATTTTCGGACAAATAATATAGAAACGGGATCACTACTATCTTTTCAAGGTTAGCTTAGGTACTAACTTTTCAAGGTTAGCTGGGGTTATACACATAACGATGCGTATAACAAATATTAAAAGAAGATAATGATGTCTAATCAGGTTCTTACAGATAAAAATGTTATCCTGTTTTACGCTGAGTTATCTATCTATCTATCTTCCGTTAAGCGCAGGGCTCACTCTGGAGCATCATCGCACTGTTTTCTGCTAATCTCGTGTTTTTTTTATAACGGTTTTTAGTTTGATAATGAACAAGACAAATTAGGTCATGGTTACACTTTGAATAAAAAAAAGTTGATATTAGACTTCTTTTTTTCTAGTCTATTTACACAAAGAAAAAAGCAGCGTCCATAGATAAGAAATTAGCAGATTATTTTAATTCGCGTGCAACAAGATATTTTAATTTGCGTGCAACAAGATACTTTAGTTATTTTTGCAATTCATTTTCTTTTCGTTCACGTTGTACCTTAAACGAAGCCTGAATGAAAGATCATTGTTGATGTTTAGCTATATTTGGGTACATAAAATGCCACGGCAAAACGGACCAAGTACATGTATATACATGACAAATATTAAAGCTTTATGAATAAAAATATTAATCGAAACGCTGATGTTTGCCTTATTTTGCAGTTAAATGCACATAGACTGAAAAACACGTAAAATATCAGCCATTTTATTCGAACCTTAAAGAATCAAAGAAGCGCCAACGGAACTTCGTTCGAAAATCAGCAAACATTACATGTATGTTGATCGATTTGTTTATATTGTGTGTAAAATTTGTGCTTTGTCAGGAATTATTGATAAGGAGAAGGTTGGTCCCAGAAAATAAGTTTATCCCCACCATATTTTATATATGCATGCTGTCCTAAGCCATGAATCTTTGACAAAGCGGCCTTTGTTTGTTCTGGTCTTTTAAATGTTTTCTGTTCCTTGTTTAAGAAGGCGGTCTTTATTTGACTATTTCAATACTGGATTTCAATTGTATGCATTTTTATTTAACATTGAGCCAGTTACAAAACAGCTAGCAGCGCCTACTGACCTAGTTGAAGGCTGTTGGCTGTTTTTCATTTTACAGCTATTTTATGTGAGCTGTGTCGCATACATTTTATTCTACATCTCATATTTTTTTATTAATAGATATATAGCTAACATCTAAAGATAGTCACCCGTGCAGGTTCCGGGTGGCAAATATAGGTTCGCAGCAGCGCTAAGCTTGTCGGTAAAAGTCAACCAAAGGGCGCTCAGAAACCTGACATGTGTTCCCCAGGTTGTTGAATGGGGCAGTCCTGTCATAAATTAATGAATACCGGGTTCATCAGGCTATAATGCGGAAAACCTGACCAAAAGCCATAGTGATGCACCGTGTTGGTAAAATGTCACGTTCCTCACATGTTAAAAAACCCTGCTGCAGTTCTCGGCGAGAGTAAGACTCGTAGGATCCCCATGTAGGTGGCTTAATTCCCAGTCCCTACCCATCGTTATTTTTTCCAGTGTCAGCAAAAAACTCTCCACCCGATTGGCCTAGTGTCTCTTTTCTTCCATTTCATCATTATCATCATCATTTCATGTTCAATTTTGCCTATCTCCCGGATATAATCGAAATTGTGTTGCTTGGGAGTAAAGCACTCATTGACTCACTGACTATAATAAGAGGGCGCCTATTTCCGATAAAAATATCAGCACAAATTAACATAAAAATGTGGATAATTTATGATATTTGAATTTAATTAGACATCTTCGACAACGCTTTTTATGATTTACAACTATGCATGAAAAAAGGTGTCAGTTCAAATCAGCATAAACTTACATCATGTGCTTGCAATGTTAAGTACAAATCTGATACGAATGGACCCTATGAGGACCGCTTCACAAAGGTCACACCCGGAGTCTACAATTTGGAGAGGATAATTGCATGTAAGCGCATAGCTTGTTTCCCAATCCAGTGTAAATTATGAAAGTGTAACTTTTATCATATAGATAAAAACAGGGGATTCAGCATAGCAAAAATCTGTGCCTTTTAATTGATTTTTGTAACCTCGTTTTAACTTTGTAGCACTAATACATATATAGCCGTTTTGGACAAAAACATTTAATATGACTAAAAGGAAAAGAAACCCCCTATTAGAAAACATAGTATCGTCAAAATAAATTAATTACGTTTCATATTAGATTTTAATGGTGCTAAAGCTGTTGTCATATCCAGAAGCATGTACACGAAGAGAGGTTTATACCTTCAATCTATTACAATAAAAAATATGATTTTTTACCATCGTTAACGACTTGACTTATATGCGACCATACAAGAATGATTTGGTGAATTCTTTCTCGATCAATTGCAAAGCTTTGACTCATTTTTTTCTGTATTCGTCTCTTTTATCTTTTTCAATCTGTTTTCACCTTGCCTGGAATTAAACTTTATTGCATGTCTATGTGTTGTCTTTAAACTATGAGTTTGTAAACAAATTCTATATGTTTGCTTCGCATCAAGGTGCGAAGCTATTAATTTCATAGGATATTCACGCCATCTTGAAATAATCAATTACTTATGAACGCGTTGATTGGCTGTTTAATAAGGTTACAAAAGTAACAATTCGTTTCATTGGCTTAACCAATAACTATAATCGTGAATTAGTTACGGAGAAGAGACGATTTGATCATGATAAGGCTATTTTGTGTACTGCAGAACTGGACACGGTACGATTTAATGTTTGCCGTTGATTAAAATTTCTTTGACCAGGTGACCTCGACAAATCCACTAAAATATCACGTGATATTTATTGATCGCTGAGCAACAATAGATTACATCAATTTTGTTGTAATCAACAGATTTATCATATGATTTACAAGTCCAGATTATTTTTATGTTTCTTTTGATGTGCATTTTCAACCAAATATAAGCTTTTTTGTTTGGCAACACTTTAGGCTTATAAAAGGATAATGCACCGTGCTCAAAAGTTGTCTTCCACAATTCCGACTAGTACCTCCTCGTGGTGTAAGTACCTGGAACAACTATGGCCGAGTTACCAATACTTGTGCACGTACAGTTTATTTTAGAATTCACTTGCAATGTTTGCAAATATAGCAACAAATTAGAGAGACTTTTTCAATATCCATCGTCTTGCATAGTGGTGCTGTGGCGTCACAAAAATTCCCCATCGCAGGTTTTCGGCAACTTTATGTCATTTGCCAAGTATGGATTTCTTCTATAACAAGCTTTTTTTGTTCGTTACCCTTCTGCTTCTTGTTTATCGAATATCTTAAGACTGTCGTGTAAAAGAAATATATCACAGTTTTCCAGGCAAATTCATGTAATTGTCCGTTTATAGACGCGAACATTTACCTCTTATAATGTCCTTTTTTGGCAAGCAATTTTATACCCGAAACTCATTTTTATTCGGTTGACCAACTTTCATAAGACGCATGCAACATACATGACATATGTCTTCCATATATAGTTAGCCATTACTATTCGTCCTCAAAAATCATTTAATTAGACCAATTAGACACTGACTCAGTAATAACTTATTGGCGTTATAAGATATCATTTTTAATGGCCACTGATCCTTAAAGCAACTATAATAGAGAAACTGAACATTAAACAGAAATCGGTTGTTTTCTTATAAAATGACCTTCAGCTCACGGTAATATTTCTTATGCATTGTAATTATAGGCATGTTCCTGATACATTCTATAAAGTTCTGGTAGACCAGTGACCAGTCATTTTTAAATATAAACCGATATACACTTTCCTTTCCTTTAAATGCCGCTACAGCGAAGCTGCCCCAGCTTTTTGAAAAGCTAAAACTTGTGTTATAATTTATGTTCAGATTCTAGGCTATGTTAAGTTTGCTAATTAATATAACATATATGCATATACACATTTTACACTTTACATTATTTTATACTGTTCTATGCTCTTCATATTCATACAGTGTTTGGCATTTTCAATATTTTTTCGTAGAGCGCCTCTGATGAGTCCTGAATAGACGAAATGCGCGCCAGGCGTAGCAAAATTTATTGTCTGGAACTTTGTTGTCATTTGTATTTCGAACACACGTGAAGGTTAGCACTGCTGGTGGAGTTTAAATTCCCCGAGGTTAGCCCGCTCCGGCACCAACACTTTTGAGTTGGAGAATACATCAAAGCTTTAAAATTATCCGTCTAAATTTCAAAATTGTCTAAACCCTAAGGTTCTTCCTACCCCAGACATAGGTTGAATATCTTAGTAATAATTTGGTTCTCCAGTTTGGTATTTTTGGTTATACTGTTCTATGCTCTTCATATTCATACAGTGTTTGGCATTTTCAATATTTTTCGTAGAGCGCCTCTGATGAGTCTTGAATAGACGAAACGCGCGTCAGGCGTAGCAAAATTTATTGTCTGGAACTTTGTTGTCATTTGTATTTGGAAAAATGCTAAGCGCCCCAGACTATTTGTGCTTTTCGGTGATTAAATAAATAAAAATTTTGATGGATATGTGCAGTTTAAATTGTTACCATGTATTTTTAAAAGAAATTGATATTAAAAACGAAAGAACATGGAATATGTGCCAAAAAGACACGATCCACATATTGAAATGATTTTAATAAATGCACAAAAGCAAAATTTCACTGCGTGTGAAGCGCTTTTCTGGATTAACCTTCATCAGACACGCTAGGAGTAGAAAACTTGGAAAACCGGTAGAATATTAAATTTGATAAAAAAAGAAAATGCCAAAAAAATATTACAACAATGACCAAACAGATAAATTTATCAATTTTTAAAGAAACAGCCAAACGTTGAGCCTTCTGTTAGAAGAACATTTTCACCTTAATGTATTAGGGCAGATAAACCTTCGAGAATTCAGACGCCTAAATTGCAGTATAAACTACAGGGTTCCAGCAGTCATTAGTGCTTGAGATTGATATACCCGAAATTGACTCTTTGACACTAAATTATCAATCTTTTGATTGGCGCTCAAAAACATTTTGACAGTAGTCATGACAAATGTGATGACTAATACCTTAAATTATCACCAACTTGATAATTAAGTGATAATCTCTTATAATCTTTAGTTTTCTATATTCAATTAATTTCTTTCAAATGATACTGACGAAAAGTTACTCCTGAAAATATGCATATCCAGTATTCTTTATCTTTTTGTGGTAACTTGCCGTCGGTTTTTCAAAGCTTTTAAATTAATTTCATATTAAATATGAAATGCCACTGGTCACTGGAATCAAAATATCATTTATTCAGTTTTTGCTTTCAAAAATCAACTGATCAGATAAAATTCATTAAATATCATCATACAATTTCACATTTAATAAATTAATACCATCACAAAATACCAAATGACGTTACGTCAAGAGTTATATTTCTTGACTATATTAACCCTTGAAACGTTCCACAGATGATGTTTGTATTACTTTTGAATGAAATGCAGTGCTCTCTGTTTTTTTTAATACATTTAATCAATGAAAGTAGTATATCATAGTAAAGGTTACATGAACGTTACTACAAAATGCAACAAACAAGCAAAAACTTATTTAAAGTCTCTCTCTCTCTCTCTGTGATAAAAAAATAATAAATAAATAAAAGACAGTGTAATACAAATGACAACAAAGTTTACAAAAAAAATTAACTCAAAATTTTGTAGAAAAAAGATGGTGACCCACGATTTGTATTTGATTTTTCGTGCAGAAAATCATTGAAATTAAAATCGGTCCCATTCGGTATCCTGTGACCTTATACAATTATCACCCTAGTTGGTGTGTGACCCGGTGGTTTCTTTCCCCGAGAAAGTAAGGTCACCCGAGGGCTTGCCCCGAGGGTGACCTTACTTTTCGAGGGGAAAGAAATGCCGGGTCACATATCATCTAGGGTGATAACTGTTATATTATATCGAATATTTAAATGAAACAATTCAATATTTAAATTTGAAACATATTTCGGACATTTTAACCTTTTTCAAAGAGAAAAATTACAGCTCATACAATGTCGAAGAAAAATAAAGGGGTTCACGTGCAAAATCTCACGAGCGGGTGACCTTACCATGCGACCCAACGATTACCGGTTGACCCAGCGAAATATCACATGTCACGTGTCCACGTCTAAGCGAATCACAATAAAGATTTTTATATGAGTATATAATATTAATTAATACACCTCGCTTAAAAACTTGATATAAGGCAGTAATTAAAACAAGTTCTTATTGAAAACTGAACATTGAGCAATATTCGACACAACTTCACTTCACATTAAACATGAATAATAAGCATTTCTCGAAACAACCGAATATAAACAATTACATGATAAACTTTCTTTCAACATAATGCAAATTTTGCTCTGGCCAAAATAAAGAAGTAACATTTCAGTTTACACTGTCTATGTCATTTATGTATAGGACATAAAGTGTTTTCTTTAACATTTGAGTTTGTATGGGACATCAGGTTTTCTTTAACATTAGAGTTTGTATGGGACATCAGGTTTTCTTCAACTTTTAAGTTTATGCTGCCTTTGTATGGGACGCTACAGGTTTTCTATAATGTTCCTCTAAATATTCCATGAAATCTTTTGTATTTGTATGTTAACAAGTACTAAACTTGAAAACTGTTGTATGTCTGTATGTTTCACCAGGTCTAAGAATTGTCGATGGAAAGTTGGCCTGAAAGAAAAAAAAATGTGTTTCAGCATGTTCATACACATACATTCTATATGTAAAAAGTTACTTTGTCTTATCCCGAAAAACCACAGAAAGAGGTCTGAACGAATGAAAAAGTTCGAAAAATATCTACTGATTGGGGTTATATACTAGTACATAAAGGATATATTGGGTAGATGTAAGAGGATATGTACTCGGTAGATGTTGTAAGAGGATATATTGAGTAGATGTAAGAGGATATATTGGGTAGATGTAAGAAGATATAATGGGTAGATGAGGATATATTGGGTAGATGTAAGGGGATATATTGAGTAGATGAAAGAGGATATATTGGGTAGATGTAAGAGGATATATTGAGTAGATGTAAGAGGATATATTGGGTAGATGTAAGAAGATATATTGGGTAGATGAGGATATATTGGGTAGATGTAAGAGGATATATTGAGTAGATGTAAGAGGATATATTGGGTAGATGTAAGACGATATATTGGGTAGATGTAAGAGGATATATTGGGTAGATGTAAGAAGATATATTGGGTAGATGAGGATATATTGGGTAGATGTAAGGGGATATATTGAGTAGATGTAAGAGGATATATTGGGTAGATGTAAGATGATATATTGAGTAGATGTAAGAGGATATATTGGGTAGATGTAAGAAGATATATTGGGTAGATGAGGATATATTGGGTAGGTGTAAGAGGATATATTGAGTAGATGTAAGAGGATATATTGGGTAGATGTATGACGATATATTATATACTCATATAAAAATCTTTATTGTGATTCGCTTAGACGTGGACACGTGACATGTGATATTTTGCTGGGTCAACCGGTAATCGTTGGGTCGCATGGTAAGGTCACCCGCTCGTGAGATTTTGCACGTGAACCCCTTTATTTTTCTTCGACATTGTATGAGCTGTAATTTTTCTCTTTGAAAAAGGTTAAAGTGTCCGAAATATGTTTCAAATTTAAATATTGAATTGTTTCATTTAAATATTCGATATAATATAATAGTTATCACCCTAGATGATATGTGACCCGGCATTTCTTTCCCCTCGAAAAGTAAGGTCACCCTCGGGGCAAGCCCTCGGGTGACCTTACTTTCTCGGGGAAAGAAACCACCGGGTCACACACCAACTAGGGTGATAATTGTATAATATAGGGTAGATGTAAGAGGATATATTGGGTAGATGTAAGAGGATGTATTGGGTAGATGAGCGGATGTAAGAGAACATATTGGGTAGATGTAAGAGGATATATTGGATAGATGTAAGAGGATATATTTGGTAGATAAGGATATATTGGGTAGATGTAAGTATGCAGACTGCAGACTATACAGGTGCTGTGCCCGGTTTCATGAAACATCTCAAATTGGGTATTTTCTTAAATCTCTTCTCAACTCAAACTTCAACATTATTGATTAGAATTTGAGTTGATGAAGGATTTGAGGAAATACTCAATTTGAGATGGTTTTTTAAGTCTGGAACAGGATACAGATATGATCTAATAAAAAAACAAATCAAACAAACAAAAATTTGTCCAGAAGACATAATGCGCCCAATCTCACAACATTTGGAACGAACGGACAGACAGACGGACGAACGGACCCGAACACTATATGCCCCCTACTTTTGTAGATGGGGCACAAAAACAAAGACAGTACAAATATCTTTCAGATGATTTTTACCCCTTATACCAAATAAGTATTATTTTATTATCCTTCTTACTACTTAGAAGCTTACATGATTAACACTATCAGCATAATGTTGTGGTTCAAGACAGAAAGCTGCAAAACGCTGGTACTCTATACCACCTTTGTCCTTGATAGGCTGTAGGTTTTTTGATGTGTAGAATTGAAGACCTGGTTCCGTTGTATGAATCTCTAAAACTCTCCCAGAAGGTGGGTGTTCTACTCTGAAAAAGTAAACGTCAACGCTAGAATAAAGATAAATTTTGAAAAGAAACTTATTTAACTACACTATAGGCTGCATATTTTATATATAAAAAAACATAGAAAAAAAATCTTACAAAAAAAATTTGCAATTGTAAAAGGGAAACATACATCAACTGTAACTAAAAATGTAGGAGCTAACTAATGATATTTCCCCATCATAATGATAGGCAATCTATACATGAGCTAGAGTAACGAAAATGAGATTTTACAAATGTTCTCATCCTTTGACATTGTTGTGACGATTATCGCTCTTTCTGTATAACAATCCGCATTTGAGTAACGTGAACAAAAATTGTCAAAAAGCATAAATAATTATAAAGTCAATTTAGAACCTAATTGCAATTTTTCATGGAACCCTAACTTATTGTTTAATTTGTACCTGGCACCACATTTCATCACACCCGTCTCTCCTAAGCAGTAGTTTATATCGAATCCGTTTCCGTTATTGACCTCTTTTATTCTTTCGTCCAGTCTTGTAGGTTTACGAATGTCATATGGGCTGCCTTCTACCGATAGTATCTCTCCTGTTGAAAGTATCAATGGGATAGTTATATACTTTTAGATATAAAATATTGATAATAATAATAATAAAATATATAATCAGAGTTCTTTTACGGTGATCTGCACTGTGCCTCTTTCGAATTTGTTTTGCAATGTAGAAAAAAACAACCAGTTTTATTGTCGGTTACTTAAAGAATAAGTTCACATTTGTGGAAAGAAAAAAAAATCACATACGAGATTGAACACCATATAATCCGAATTAACTAAGAAAGTTCAGAAGAGTAAGCAATTTTTTTCCGGTGCAAACTTGAGTAGTACATCATAATTGAGTATTATTTTCAAAGTGGTTCAAAAAGATATACATAAAACAATAAATAAATGTACAACACCAACTGTAGGACTTTTAAGGGGAAGATTTATTTCAACGATCTAATACGATTTGTTTAAGTAGTTTCACAAGAATTATGCCATTTAATTGATCATGAGGATATTTTTGTTGTACCAACCTGTAGGGATTGTATTTTCATCAAGCGGAGTGTAGGAGTCAGCATGTAATGTAACTAGATGATCTGCCAATTTAAGATTGTCCTGTCAAAATATCGTCAAAAAAGGTGTATGCTATTCAAGTACACATACTACATATAGCTCATTTCTAATTCTAGAATTAAGGAATAACTTTGTGAGAATACCGTACTAGACAAAAACTCATTGTTACAGATAGAAACAGACACTATAATATTATTTTATTGTCATTTTTTTTCCTTTGAGAAATAAGTTGCCTGAGTGGTCTATACTTTATTTTTTTTTCATAATCTGACGCCTTTAGACAACACGTCTTTAAAACTTGGTTGCCCACACAAATAAAGACTATTCAGTGCGTTCAGTTACTAAGACAAAGGGGAAATATTAAATTTATCAAAGTTACAACAAAGTTCCGGACAATAAGTTTCGTGATCTCTTCAATTCAAGACGCGCTCTATCCATATTTTAGAATATGCTGAAAAAAATAAATTACTTAAAAGTTTTAACCTTTCTTTATGAGAACTTGTAATTAACTTTCTTTCAAAATACTTTAACTTACATGCCCAGCTAAATTAAAATACGCATGGTTGGTCAAGTTGACTTGGGTTGGTTTGGTTGTGGTTGCTGTGTAGTCAATAGCTAGTTCATTATTACTTGTTAATTCATAGGTAACAGTCACAGTAACTTCCCCTGGATAACCCTCTTCACCATCAGCACTTACATATTTCAATTCTAGTTTAGAATCCTTGACAGCAGCCTCCCATATAACCTTTTTAAGTAATAATAACGAAGTAGCAAAGAGAAAACGACCATGTACCCGAGTAAAATTCAAGATGTTGGGAAAGAATGATTAATTAAGCTCTTAGGTTCCATATGCAATATTGAACTCTAAGAAAAAAACAGAAGAAACCATTGAAACAAATAAACAATAAAATGGCAATCTAAACTGATTAGACTGGAAAATCTCCTGCAGTTAATATTGCTCACATTGTAGGCTGCTGTCCATTTTCCATGGTGAATTTGTGAATTGCTGCTAATGTAGGCTGTGTTTTTTAAATGCGCGAAGAAATCAAAAGTGTACTAATTGGGCAGTCGAACGAATGCAAAAACAATCGGTAGACACAAAATCATCACAGAATATATACTTTATTATGTACCTTGTCAAAGCCTTTTAATCCGCCGTGTATATGATTGGGAGGACCATTAACGGCCAATTGATACTCTTTGCCATCCAAGGTAAACTTGCCATCTGCTATCCTGTTAACAACTCTCCCACAAACGGCACCGAAATATGGAATATTATTTTCATATCCTAAAACCAAAGAATAAACGACATACAAAGTATTATCATTTGTTGTGTTTCTCTGTTATTTCTTCAGATGTTTTAAGACCAAAGGTGAGAGAAACTTCTTATTTTTGGATATTGGTCTTGTCAAATTTGCTTCGCTTCAGATGTGAAGTCTTCTAGTTTATCTAAAACATAATTATTGTACAAAATTGTGTAATTTACTCATATACAAAAGAAACGTTACACATTCGAATAAACAAGAAACTATGTAAGATGACACATATCTACAAAATAATTGATAGCAAAAAGAAATTGTTACGAGTTATCCGACAAATAATAATGGACAAGCCCTTTTGGGCAAATCCCAATTTTATAATAAATGAATGCCGGGGTCTTCAGGCTATAATTCGGAAAACCTGACTGCATCGTCCCTTACCAATAACTTTTTTTTTTACCAGTGGCACTCCCCCGATTGGCCATTTCATATTAATTGTTTCATCCCTTTCCTCGCGAAAATAGCTAAAAAACGCACTGCTTGAGAGAATAGAAATAACTAAGTAAATAACCAACTAACCAAAGTTTATGACCCTTTAGTACATTTGCTCTTAAGAGTCTGTTCATGAGAAAACCATGCAAAAATGGAAATTTTGTCCAGTAGCAAGGTTTTTATTTATGTAAAAGGTATATTGCAACTGAAAGACCATCCTATAAGACTTATTCAGGCAAATTTATTTTTTCGAAAAATTCAAGATGGCCGCCCTACAGGCCTCAATAGATATATATAGCTTTCATCTGATTTATCGCTTATTTCAATCAAATTTTATTGAAAATTTGACATTTTTATTGTGATTTTTTCAGTCTACGTAGAAGGAATTAAAATTATTTCAATGTTTTTTGAAAAAGTGATGTTTGGTCTTTCAAATACAGTTCAATTTTCGTAATTCATAATTTTGGTTTCTCTGGTGTCTTTAGGTAGGACTTGGGCAGTATTCCAGACTGTTCAAAAATGCTAAAATTTGTTATTTTTAAGGGCACTTATTGTCCAAGGTAACGCTTTTTTATCCTTATCTTTTAGAAATTCAAAAACAATAACATATCAAGACAAACTTATCAAAAAGCCAAGCTGGGATTTTACATTTTGACTTAGCCACAGCCCCGGAAAACAATGACATGTTTTGATAATTCTCCATAAAATCTACTTTTTAGAGGATTCAGTTTCAAACTCTGAATGTGTTTGCTATGAAACAAAATACATTTAGAACATTTGTTACACCAGGTGATCACAATACAAGTACCATTTAAGGGTCGAGAAAGACATATACTTGGGGATTAAGGGTGAAAGATGGGAATATCTTGTGTATTTTGATGAAATGTACAGAAATGGCCAACTTTAGGGGACTATTTTTCATGAATGAAGGGTTGGACTATTAATATGGAATATCTTTCCAAAAGACTGTTATATGGTCTGTACAAAAACATATTTGTAACTTTGCTTTCGATCATCCCTTACATGTTACAACATTACAAAAATGGAGATTTGGCCATTTTACCACATGGCTAAAATGGGCTTCGGGGGGCTTATAGTGGCATCTTTTTGAAATAATTAAAAGATGTACAGAACAGCAGACTTTATAGGCCAAATGTATATAACTTGTTCTATATAAACAAATAATATTGTAGAAATCAAACAAAAGAGCACTTTTTACTTGTGGTCTAATATAGCCCCCAGAGCCTTTTTACAAAAAAGTCTCTAGCCACCTTAAAATGACAAAGTCAGACCTAAATGTGAAAAAAAATATGAACCAGGAAAATTGTTTTATTTGTAAAATTCGACCATTTTCTGCACAATAAAACATTTTGTATGGTGGATCCCGACCACAAATAATGTTTGTTTTTGCTTGAGGACAAGGGACTATTTCGCCAAATGGCCCTGGGAGCCATATTGGACCACCAAGTTGAAAGTGCTCTTTTGTTTGATTTCTTCAATATTATTTGTTTATATAGAACAAGTTATATACATTTGGCCTATAAAGTCTGCTGTTCTGTACATCTTTTAATTATTTCAAAAAGATGCCACTATAAGCCCCCCGAAGCCCATTTTAGCCATGTGGTAAAATGGCCAAATCTCCATTTTTGTAATGTTGTAACATGTAAGGGATGATCGAAAGCAAAGTTACAAATATGTTTTTGTACAGACCATATAACAGTCTTTTGGAAAGACATTCCATATTAATAGTCCAACCCTTCATTCATGAAAAATAGTCCCCTAAAGTTGGCCATTTCTGTACATTTCATCAAAATACACAAGATATTCCCATCTTTCACCCTTAATCCCCAAGTATATGTCTTTCTCGACCATTAAATGGTACTTGTATTGTGATCATCTGTTGTAACAAATGTTCTAAATGTATTTTGATTCATAGCAAACACATTCAGAGTTTGAAACTGAATCCTCTAAAAAGTAGATTTTATGGAGAATTATCAAAACATGTCATTGTTTTCCGGGCTTTGGCTAAGTCAAAATGTAAAATCCCAGCTTGGCTTTTTGATAAGTTTGTCTTGATATGTTATTGTTTTTGAATTTCTAAAAGATAAGGATAAAAAAACGTTACCTTGGACAATAAGTGCCCTTAAGAATAACAAATTTTAGCATTTTAGAACAGTCTGGAATACTGCCCAAGTCCTACCTAAAGACACCAGAGGAACCAAAATTATGAATTACGAAAATTGCACTGTATTTAAAAGACAAAACATCACTATTTCAAAAAATATTGTTACAATTGTCATTTAATATACGTGTACTAAAAAATCACAATGAAAATGTCTTATTTTCATAAAAAAAAATATTGAAATCACTGAAAAATCAGATGAATGCTATATATAGCTATTAAGGCCTGTAGGGCGGCCATCTTTGATTTTTCGAAGGAAAAAATTTGCCTGAATAAGTCTTATAGGATGGTCTTTCAGTTGTACTATACTTTTTTCAAAAATGAAAACATTGCTATTGGACGATTTTGCATGGTTTTCTCATGAACAGACTCTTAAGTTTTAACTTATAGTACGATACGCGTGTTTTTCACAAATGAATAAAGGTTTAATTTCAAAATGAATTGTAATAAAACAACCAACTTAATGTACATGTTCAAGGTAAATTTGCTTGACTAATCAAATGCTTGAAGTATAGATTATTACACAGGATTTTCCATATCAGGTCTCATATCATTCCGAGACTCCCTTATTTGTATGATTTGGGACCTGATATTGAAACCCTTTATAATTATCACAACCTTCCACAAAAATCTTAAAATGGTAAATTTTACTTTAATAAATAATTGAACCTTTCAAAAACATGAGTCCATGTATGTTAATATTATTAAATTTTCCAAAATTACTATTAATTTCTTTTTAATTTAGTTTTTAAATGTTTTGAATAATCTGGAAATAATTATAGGTTATTTTTAAGAGCGGAGTTAAGGACGTAATATAAACACGCAAGGCCTTGATATGTATGCCATATTGCCCACTTGTAAGCACACGAGGTCTGATACCAATACAAATAATTTTATTCCAATTAAGGTCCCTCAAGGGGCAATGACAAAAAAATATATATATAGTTTTTAAACAGTACACTTTACAGTTTTAACAGAATGTGGAACAGTTACATATTAAAATATAGATAGATGCATGAATTATAGTGCTGTGTGCACCAAAAATGACGAGGTTGAAGCTGGTTATATTGTTCATATTTAAGATAGTGAGTATATTTGTAATGGAATAAAAATAAAAATAAAAGATGAATTTTTAAGTTGTTTATATATATCATAATTTAATTTCTTCAATGGAGAAGCCACACGGGGATGGTGCTTAAGAATTTCTTTTGAGTTCTCCCTGTGCCGGCTATATCCATCAGAGAAAGAGTTTTACTCCAAGATATGAAGTTTATTTTATTTCAATATAGTAGTAGTATGCCATTATCTTTCCGGGGGAAATACCAGGGGTCGGTGCTTATTAGAGCCATGGTAGGCTCGCCCCGTATCTCCCACTGAAAGACAAGCGTTTATATATTAAGAAACACGAAATGGTTACTTAACTGGAGAAGACACCAGGGGACGGTGCTTTGAGATTCTCCCTGTGTCTTGACCAGAAAAGCAAGCAATATCTTTGAATGGTTTTTGTATATAAAAAAGTGCATTTTACCTACAAAATTTATGAGTAAAATAACATAATTCTTTAAGTATGTTTTTATCCTCGCGGTTTAATATTCAGTTGAATTTTTCCTACACAGTTAAATTTAGAAAGTCGTTTCATGTTCAAGAGAAGGTGTTAAGTAGTCTTTGTCGGTTTTCTGCAAATTTGTTACAGACAAGTAAAAAAATGACTTCGTCTTCAACTTCTATCGAGTCACACTGAGCACACAGCCTTTGTTGTGAAGGTATATCCTGATTTCTACCTGCCTCAATATTGAGGCGATGTGCTGAGGTTATTAGTTTTGTTAAAATCCTCCTATGCTCAAAGTTTTTAATAATGGAAAGATAACTCTCATATCCTAAATGTTGCTTAATGGAAGTGTAAGTCCGTAATTTTCAGATAACTGGGCCCTTTGATTAGTCCATAGTTCCAAAAATCTGTCCCTTGTAAGTTTATTGAGTTTGGTTGAAGAGGTTCTTTTTTCTTTCAGTTGATTTATTATTGGAAAATTTTGCAGTATACACTGCAGAGATCCATACCATGAAGCTTTTTTTCTGTTCATAAAGAAGTTGTGATTGTTTATAGGCCTCCTGTAATAACGGAAACGTTGTCAATAGCGCAAGATGCTTTTAATCATATCATAGTGTAGTGGAAAACACCCAAGTTCTGACAAAACAGCAAAATTTGTCGTTTTTCGATGGACCCCTAATATTAACTCGAAAAATTTTGAATGTATTTTTTTCACAAATAGTATTTGAGTAAATTTTATCTGTTGTTAAAGACCCATTTCTAAATCTGAATTTCCATTAAAAGTTTCTCATATTTCACAACCATAAAGTAAGATTGGTTTAATTGTATAGTCAAAAATATGGATACTCGTTTTTGGATCTGGATTAATGCTGAGAAATTCTTTTTGAAGTTTAAAATAGGCCTTTAGACTTTTTATAGAGTTCATCTTTACCATAGGAGAAGTTTCCAGATGCACCAAAGTACACACCTAAGTATTTACAGTGTTGAGCACATTTTATCACATTATCTTTGTAATCAAAATTATGTTGAAGGTGTCTGCCTGCTTTTTTGAAGATTAAAACTTAATTTTTAATTGGATTGATTGTCAAGCACCAATCATCACAGTATTTACCAATAATGTTAAGTATAGCTATGATTGCCATATTGCCACCTTTTAACGCTCTTGGCTCTAATTTGATAGAGGTTTCAAATATGGTCTGGGCACTTCCGGCTGTGCCACCTGGTCAAAATCACAAATATAAAAGGTAAGTGTGTTATAGAAATGAAATAAGAATACAAATATGTTTGTTAATTCAAACAACAAAGTGTCTTAATACATGCAAAGATCATGTTATCTTCTGTTGATAATTTTCAAAAATCAGTTTGCTTCTTTGTGACATTGCGTTACTGTTGCTTTAAAGACGTTATCTGTACACTATAGATTTATCTAAAGGGAAATGTTTATATGTCTGTGTGAAAGGAAAAACTTTGTTCGAATTATATCGTCAATTCGCCAGAACAAAACCTTACCCTGTAAATTATCAAAACCAAGGCTGATATCCACACACTCTCCTTTTCTATCTGGGGCAAGTATATCAGTAATGATAGCACCGTAGTTGATAATCCTGATTTCTATGTTTTCGTTTTTTAATATGAATCTACAAAATATCAAATGAAATATAGAAATTTATTCAAAATTTTCATAAAACAGACATGGCCTGACTGAGGGACGTATATGCATATGCATAGACAATATTGATATGTATACGCTAAATTGACTATTTTTTCTATTTCCTCCTTGGTATTTTGTATTTTGAAACCGCTAACCGTGGGTCATGAACGCTGCTGGAGGAACATCTTCAAAGGTAACCACAAGCCTGGTTGTCTGACACGAATGTACCTACATATTTTTCCTTTTATTGAAATTTCCCATTATCTATAAAATAACAGTTTTTTCCTCGTATATATATCCGACATAACATCATTTTTGTTTGCAAGACACATTACTATAACTGTTTGATGGCTGAATTAGGGGGTTGGATATATCAACAAAAGCCCCACATATACAACCATAGCACTGTCTAAGGAGAAAATATTGGAAACGTTATCACAAATCTGTCCTTTTCTCCTTCAGCCTTTCTTTTGGTGCTAAAAATGATGACATTCCATCCCTGAATTTGATTCACAAATAACAAATAATCCATACAAACAGCGTGTCATTGCGATGTCATCTAAATGAACCACTAAACGTCTTTCAGTTCTGTTAACTTCAATACGCATGGCTATCAAATCTGGCATCCAGAAATCTCCTTACTTTATATTTCAATTCCACATGCACAATTTAAATCACGACTGGCACAGCTTATTTAAGCATTTTTTTTTCAAATAGAACGGAAAATGCAGGTATAAATATCTGGAAGTCGATTGTAAGCCTAAGTAAAAAGAACAAATTTACAAAGGACCAAATAATCGACATTTTAAACTTTTTTTATTAACAACATGTTTGTTCAGTTTTTTTTAGCAAACAATGGAGATTCCAATTGGCACTTATTGTGCACCTTTTCTTGCTGATTTGTTTCTGCATTCATATGAAGCATACTTCTTACAATCACTTCTAGATAAAAAAAGATCGTTGACTAGCTCTCTCTTTTAACATTACTTTTCGTTATATTGATGATGTACTTTCACTGAAAATTTTTTCTCCATCTCGTATACCCCCAAGAGCACAACGGATTCTTGGAAGTCTGCTGCAAATCTAGATATAAACAATATAGAGATATATGTCGAAATAGACACTCAATAAAGTTATTCCACTAAGTTCTCGACAAACGTGATGACTTTAACTTTTCAATCATCAACTCTACCCTCTTGTGAAGCAACATTCCGTCCGCTCCTGTTTATGGAGTTAACGTATAACGACTGATTCGACAGAGCTTGTGGGACTTACATCGAATTTGTTGATAGACCGTAACGTCTAACACAAAAAATAGCACAGGGCTAGGTTGCTCCACGTCTGTTGCGTTCACTGAAAAAAAATATGGACGACATCATCCACTCATAAACAATTATGGAGTAGGGTTTTGTTTTATCTTCCTTTATCGGATTTGCCATGCTTAATTGGCCATTGGCAGTGCGACGGTGTGCTATGGCAAGCAAGAACTGCTTACTCTTCCGGCGCATCCGAGTTCCCTCTCGTTATGTCTTGGGTTAAAGTTGTTACATTTAATTGCTATTTAGTTGTTTTTGTATTTTTGTGTTGTGTTGTGTTGTCTGGTTATTCATGCCATTCTAGTGCTTGTTTTCTGATTTTGTCTTTGACATTCGAATGACCCATTGGTACCTCTGCTTCTTAAACATGGTCGATATCCTCGTTGACGGATTTGCCTTATGATCTTCAGAATCAAAAGCTATACGTAAGTCTCCATGGGGACGAAGATGTCAGATGATCCCTTATAGGGGTTATGAACCTTTAGAGGTCAAATATAGCGTTTTTTTATGTTTTGTCCTATCGAAAAAAAAATATTACTGATAGAAAATTTGTTTCTCAATCTGCAAATATTTTCATTCTGTGGGGCAAAACCATGCAAAAACCGCTTTTTACCATTTAAAGGTCATAACCACTATCACCTGACAACTTCGACCAAATAGAGACCTTTGTAATGATTAACAAGCCAAACGTTTATTTAAGTGAGAAACAAATTTTCTCTATCAGTAATATTTTTTTTCGATAGGTTAAAACATAAAAAACGTTATATTTGAAAAAAAAACTCCAATAAAGCATCAACATACAATTTCCAACTATAATGAAGGCTTTTGTAGAGCACATAAAACTAAACATGCAAGCAAACAAAAGCTTTTCTTAATCTTTTATAGGAATAATATGCAAGACAATAACCCAAAACTTGACAATTAAGGCTCGGCTCGTAACTTTTATAAAAGGGGGGGTTCATCTGACAGCTTCAGCCAAATGGATATTTTGAAGAGTTTATTCAACTGAAGATTTAAGTACTATTCCACATAAGGATGAGGCAGGGATGGCACATTGATAATTTCAATTTTCGGATTATGGGATATAGATGCATTCATTTTACCATAAAAACAAACCCAAAGCAGTTTTTACATTTAAAAATGTAGTTGGTGCCTAGATATTTTTTGACTGGTTATAAAGGGAAATTTTCCCGTACTTTTCACTGTACAATGTAACTAAATTTTGACTGGTAATATCTCCTAAACCCAAGACTGACTGAAAAAATTAGTGGTCAAAACAAAGTTTACTGAGACTGCTTTACTTATTTCTTTTGAATTTTTTTGTGTGTATTTATTATCGATGTGCCACCCTATTTAAGGTATCTGCCTGATTCTTAAAAATGTAGTACTTAAGCAAGCAACATTTTTTCTCTATCTGTTACAACTTTCATTGTATAGGTCAAACACGCAAAAATACTATTTTTCACCCTAAAGGACCATAACCCCTATAAGGGGTCACCTGACAATTTTTACGCTGAAATCATTTCTATAGATCTCAATGAGCTTCACAATTTTCCAATGCCAACTTTTCCTCTAACACTTACAGTTTCAAGATATAGTAAAAAAAACTGTGAAAATGGTCGATTTTGACGATAAAGGGGAAATAACCTATAAGGAGTCGTCCCAAAACTTTGACTCAGTAGAAAGTCTTGTAGAGCTTTTGATGCTGAAGATGGAAGGTTGCTTCGGATTTTCTCTATCTCTTCCACTTTTTGAGTAAAATAGTAAATTCTATGGTCTGACTCCCCCCCCCCCCCCCCCCCTGTTCTATTTTTAGTAATGGTGGCCATGTTGGTTGGTTTGTGTGCACAAATTCACAAACTTGGTAGAGAACATCCTATAAATCAAGTGTACAAAGTTTCAAAGCAATCCCTTCAGTGGTTTCAGAGAAGAAGATTTTCTAAAATCAGTTAAAATTGATAGGAAAAACAGTTAAAGGGGAATAACTCTTAAACGGTTGAACTGACAATTCAGACCCTGAAATTATTTTTGTACATCTTATTGAGTTTCACAATTTTCCAATGCTAACGTTTCCTCTATTACTTTCAGTTTTCAAGATAAAGTGCAAAAACTGTGAAAATGGTCAATTTTAACGATTAAGGGGAAATAACTCGTCCCACAAATTAAGACTCAATGGATTTTTTTCTTTAAATCACTTACCAACTATCTTACTGTCTCTCTTTTATAACTATTTCTTAATATCCCAGGTGATCAAATTTGTTCCTTTGTATGGTTCAATGAAAAGAAATCGAATAGAACATTTCTAATCGATTCTTTAAATTATGTTCATTAGAACTTATTCTAAAACAAATATTTATTTTGTCTCATATTTTAAAACAAATATTTATTTTGTTTCTTATAGGTTTAATGTTCAGGTTCATTGTAGTTGTCACCTTCGTCCAATTAAGCAGGTAAGTTCAACATTTCTTTTCAGTTAATTCCTCTAAAATATGAATGATCTGTGAAATTCTTTTTATCATGTCGCTATAATCGGGACAAAAAACAAATTCGAAATGAAAATGAATTCACATATAAACCGGAAATAATTGATTGATTGATTGTTGGCTGCTAAATGTCCCGTCGGTGATATTGCAGCCATCATCGGGACATAAAGGATTTGCACATCTTCAATTATATGTATACAACTGTGAAAGTTTAAACGGTGTAACGGCTGATTATCAAAACTTAAAAATTGTAGCAAAATAATGGATAATCCTAAATATGCAGTCACTGTGCAAGTAAAAAAAGCTGTACTAGTTTTAAATTTACCGACTCTTTCAAGATACACACTGACCAACGGCGGACGAAATGTCGGAGATGAACAATTGAATTGCAATCCTTTCTTGTTTCTGAATCCTTTTGTTAAATATATTATAGTTTAATTTATGTTAGTTATCTTTAAAATAAATGTTTAAACTAATTTAATTGCACGACGCACGAAAAATTATCAGAATCTTTAACTAAATTCTCAATGTGGTAACACCATGAAAATATTAAAAGCATCAGTTTCTATCCGGGGCCTTAGTGACCGAGTGGTCTAAGGCGCTGACTATCGATCAATATAGCAGGTAGTTGGATCGAATCCTGGTTTGTGAATAACAAAACAAAAGGCTCCCAGGAGCCTGAATCGCTCACCTGGTCTTGATGTTGACCCTATACTTTTGTAGAGCTAAATGAGCTGAACATTTAAGCAAGCAACAGCTTTTCTCTACCTGCAATAATTTTCATTCTATAGGCCAAAAACACAATTTTTCACCTATAAGGGGCCATAACCCCTATAAGGAGTTACTGACAACTTCGACCCTATGGAGACTTTTGTAGAGTTAAATGAGCTGAACATTTAAGCAAGCAACAGCTAATCTCTATCTGCAATAGTTTTCATTCTGTAGGCCAAAAACATGAAAAATCGCTTTTTTCAAAGGCCGTAACCCCTGTAAGGGGTCACTTGACAACTTCTACCCTATGGAGAATTTTGTAGAGCTAAATGAGCTGAACATTTAAGCAAGCAACAGCTAATCTCTATCTGCAATAGTTTTCATTCTGTAGGCTAAAAACATGAAAAATCGCTATTTTTCAGGGGCCGTAACCCCTATAAGGGGTCATCTGACAACTTCAACCCTATGGAGAATTTTGTAGAGCTAAATGAGCTGAACATTTAAGCAAGCAACAGCTAATCTCTATCTGCAATAGTTTTCATTCTGTAGGCTAAAAACATGAAAAATCGCTATTTTTCAGGGGCCGTAACCCCTATAAGGGGTCATCTGACAACTTCAACCCTATGGACAATTTTGTAGAGCTAAATGAGCTGAACATTTAAGCAAGCAACAGCTAATCTCTATCTGCAATAGTTTTCATTTTATTAGACAAAAACATGAAAAATCGCTATTTTTCAGGGGCCGTAATCCCTATAAGGGGTCATCTGACAACTTCGACCCTATGGAGAATTTTGTAAAGCTAAATGAGCTGAACATTTAAGCAAGCAACAGCTAATCTCTATCTGCAATAGTTTTCATTCTGTAGGCCAAAAACATGAAAAATCGCTATTTTTCAGGGGCCGTAACCCCTATAAGGGATCATCTGACAACTTCGACCCTATGGTAAATTTTGTAGAGCTAAATGAGCTGAACATCTAAGCAAACAACAGCTAATCTCTATCTGCAATAGTTTTCATTCTGTAGGACAAAAACATGAAAAAACGCTATTTTTCAGGGGCCGTAACCCCTATAAGTGGTTATCTGACAACTTCGACCCTATGGAGACTTTTGTAGAGCTAAATGAGCTAAACATTTAAGCAAGCAACAGCTAATCTCTATCTGCAATAGTTTTCATTCTGTAGGCCAAAAACATGAAAAATGGCTATTTTTCACCTTTAAGGGGCCGTAACCCCTATAAGGGGTCATCTGACAACTTCGACCCTATGGAGAATTTTGTAGAGTTAAATGAGCTGAACATTTAAGCAAGCAACAGCTAATCTCTATCTGCAATAGTTTTCATTCTGTAGGCCAAAAACATGAAAAAATGCTATTTTTCACCTTCAAGGGGCCGTAACCCCTACAAGGGGTCATCTGACAACTTTGACCAAATGGAGACTTTTGTAGAGCTTTTGATGCTGAATCAGTAACGTGGCCTCAGATTTCCTCTATCTCTTATACTTTTTGATTTATAAGCCAAAAACAGTAGTCTGACCCCCCCCCCAGTCTATTTTTAGTAACGGCGGCCATGTTTTTTAACGGATCAAAAATCAAAACACAAGTTTGGTGCAGGACACCCTAAGGATCATTCATACCAAGTTTCATTAAATTCTGTTTGGTAGTTTCAGAGGAGAAGATTTTTGAAAAATTGTTAACAGACGACGACAGACGACGACAGACGACGACGACGACGACGACGACAGACGACGACAGACGACGACAGACGACGACGACGACGACGACGACGGACGCCAAGTGATGGTAATAGCTCACATGGACCTTCGGTCCAGGTGAGCTAAAAAAAGGGACTTTCCAACCAGTATGTAATTAGATTGGTCAGTTACCTACCAAAAGTTGGTGGGTACTTCTGATATTCCAGTTTCACCCATCATTAAAACTAACTGTCCTATATGGCCAATGAGCAATCACACACAAACACGCACAATATATTTCTTACCTATTCACTTCCTTTCCATTTTGTAATGTGCCATAGACTTCAGATCGTACTTTCAATTGGTTAGACATTTTAGGGTTAATAAATAGGACGAAGATAACGTATGGTATCATTATTTTATCTAATAAGAAGTTTACGTACGTATAAAGAGATGAAAGTGTGCGTTTTGTTTTTGTTTTAAACAGGGCTATGTTACTCATCGGTTACATCGTCGTCATTCAAGAAAATACGGAATAACCACAGGCAATTGTTTATGTAAAAAATATATCTATAAACTATTAACCATGCCACAATTAAGCTGTATTTTTGAAATTTTACACCGAGTTTTGATATTTGCTTATTAATTCCAAAAAACAACCCATTTCTGGGACCCAATGTCAGGGAATACGGGTTAAATCATTGAAACTATAAAAATTGTCTACAAAGGGGTGTTTGTAGCATCTTTCTTCACTGGACTTCAATGCAAAAAAGTTCTGACCTTTCACAAACTACCACGCCCTCTCGGACTTTTGACATTCAAGAGCCCGAATGGTATCTCTTTATTTTGTTAATATCACGTTTGTGTTCGCATTTGTTATAGAAAAAAATAGTCAAAATTAATGTAAAGTTATCCCACAGGTTTCCATATAGGTAACTTATCATCTTTCCATTGTCAGGGAGAAAAAGCTAATGGGGGACTACAATTTAAATTGTCCGTACGGTTTTATTTATTCAAAAGGTCTCTAGAGTCTAACTAATTAGTTATACAATTAAAAAAATCATACCCCCTGTAAGCACAAATGCAATACGAGCTTTTGTCATCACTATGCGTCCGTCTTCGTCGTCGTCTGTCGTCAGTTAACAATTTTATAATTTAAAAACTTTCCAGGAATGATATTTGACCAAAAACATGACCGCTGTTAAAAATGTGGATCAAGGGTTAAATCACGCAACTATAAAATGGAAGAAAAATCCAAATATCTTAGGCTCTTTAGAATCAAAACTGTACAAAGTCTTTACAGAGACAAAAATATCAGATAGAACCACTTACATGTACAATTACAGACTGGCTTTTAGGCCAGGATATTAAATTCTGATGCTTTCGCCCTGTATACTATTCCACTAAAGGCGAAAAACAGAATTTCTCTAAACATGCGCACATTATATTACTATTCAATTATTACATCATATGATCTTTACCCTATAAATGCTTGTGTGAAAAAAGTTTTTTTAACAATGAAAAACACAAAAAAACATTGTAGACACCTGGGTGCTTTGATACGTGAGAATCGTTTATACTGTTACGACATGGTACTGCATGAATAACCTTTTATCAATTGACTTCCTACTATTGATCTTTGAGTATTAGTTTAACAACGTAGCATTAACTAGGACAATTTAAATTTATAATGGTTTTATGTAAATATAGGATATTTGTAAAAGTGTACTTTTATAAGGAACTCTTAATTTCTTTAAAGATAACGAATTTTCAGTTTAAAAATGAATTGCAACAGATGGTTGATTTCTACGGAAGCCTATATCGGCCACTGATTTTTTTTTATCATATTGAAAATTCAAGATAATAACTTGAAAATTCAAGATACAAAGTTAAAAAATCAAGATAATAACTTGAAAATTCAAGATAATAACTTGAAAATTTAAGATACTGTGTTAAAAATTCAAGATAATAACTTGAAAATTTAAGATACTGTGTTAAAAATTCAAGATAATAACTTGAAAATTCAACATACTAACTTGAAAATTCAAGATGCTATGTTGAAAATTCAAGATAATGTATTGCTAATACTAAATAGATGAGTTATATGAATCATTTAATACCTTCTCTGTAAGCAATGAAATGGAGAATACTCAGTGTTTTGATATATACAATAATAGTACACTGACTCGACATAAAATTTTTATACGGATGAGGCTTAGAAACAGGAAAACGCAAGTCTCCCGAGCGTTATCTTGTTTCGAGCCGAATTCGTATAAATACAATTTTATGTCGAGTCAGTGTACTATCATTGTGTTTATACTGCAATATTTTGTATTTTCTTTGGAGTATTCTTTATTTAAAAAACACAAATAAAAAAATCGATAAATGATCCTACCGCCGGCCCCTCTCCTAATATGGTCATAACACCTGTGTCGCCAGGTAAGAGGCACACTGTATAACATGGAATGGTTTACTATGATACAAATGTTTATGTTCTAAAGTAAATTAATGTAATGAAATTTGAAAAAAATAAAAAAATAAAAATAATATATTTATACTGAAGCATAAATTTAAAATTGAAAATTGAATGCTACAGTTTTTTAACTAATATGCGCCTTACATGTAAGAATGCAGCTTAATATCATTATGCTAGAAATAAATAAAATAAAAATAATTGTTTTTCTTGGAATAGAATGTAATAAATTTATTTAAAACATTCGGCGTTAAAAATATTAAGACTACATATTTTATCAAAAGTATTTTAAATTCGGGTATTCAATTCAGCGCATTAATATTTACACATGTCAATCAAAACGCACGTGGAGTCCGTGCAACTGCAAACTCAACTAGCTCTCTCTATATATGTTGTTTACCGGTTTATACGGATTTGATAGTAGTTGCCTACATGAATTGGGCATATTTAATTACATGATAGAACATCCCATTATTTCCCACCCATTTTTTAAGTTTATAGTTTTTAATGTTCTTTCAACGCACACCTAACAAATACTTTTCTTAAATTTATTTATACGGGAATAAACGGTTTATTTAATGTTGCCGATTTCAAAATTTACAATTGATTCGCTATTCCAGAGCATGTGGTGAGTACAACGACTTCCTTGATAGAGCCACACGGCTGACAAGCAAATTGTTAACACAGGGGTACGTTGCTCCCAGGTTGTTGTCATCACTCAAGAAATTTTACGGACGACATCATGTGCTTGTATACAAATACGGGATTTCTATCTCTCAGATGAGCACAGATGTTGGTTTGACATAGAGTTTTGTAATGTCATCCTTTCCGGATTTGACCAACACTTAATCAATCTTTGGCAACGTGACGGGTGTGCTATAGCAAGCAGGAACTGCTTACTCTTCCGGAGCACCTGAGTTCACTCTCGTTTCGACTTGAGTTCGCGTTGCTGAATGCGGTTTTGTTGTTATGTTTGTGTGTGTTTTATGTTGTTATGTGGTTTGTTTTGTTGTGATGATTTTTTGTCTGCCGGTTTTGTCTTTGTCTTTACGGTTTTATGATACTGATTACCCCTTTGGTACACCTTTGCTTCTTTCAAGGAGTAACCTCTCATCAACAGCATTCACGTCAAAACATTGGAATATCAATGACCAAAACTATGAAAATGCATTTGTAGAAGTAATAATTACCAAAAAGTTCGAACAGGAAAGCCAAATCAAGGACCACGGATATCTGTATTCTAATTCCTTGCTTCCGTCCTGACTTCTCAATCCGAGTTGCATGAAAATTTTCACATACTATCCTTTTTAAAATTATATATTAAATAATTGGTGATGTATGTGGTTTTAATCGTCATTCCGGACCATGAAAATTCTTTAACAGCATTAGGAACAAATTCGTAGAGATCTCTGCTAGAGCGAATAACCCGCTTTCGATCTGTGCTCACTAATACCAATATTCATTTTCCCACTCATACGAAAGTTTTCTTTTATTTATACATATTTATTAGAGTTTTGATTTAATTCTTCAATGTAGCTGATGTGTCCTAGAATGCAACCCCCCCCGAAAAAAAAACAAAACAAAAAAAACAAACACTGTGTATGTATAGAGGTTGTTCTGCTAATTTTGTGATTTACAAATTATCAAGTTCCATAAAACAATAATATAATAAGTTATCCCTCATAAAGGGGCTTGTGTGGCGGAATCTTCATGCTTGAATATCACACTATCGGTCATTAGCCAATTGCCAATAAAATTCTTCTTTTCTAAATATTTGTACCATACTATATTCGACCTTGTTTTACAGCATGCCTCGGTAAGGGGGTGTGTACTAAAAGTGATATACTGTCACTGACCGTATATCACATATCGATATACGGTCACTGTAATTTGACTGCTCAAATAGACCGATTGCAGTATAAAATGCTATTGAAACCTTTTTCAATCTCGGCTTGACTTACAAAGAAATACTTTATTTTTTGGCACACGATCACGGGAAAAGTATAAGTGAACGGACCTTAAGAAGTTGACATTCTAAACTTGATTTGTTTAAAAAAAAAATGGCACGTATTATGTACTGGAGGTAGCCTTGTTCATTTTACACGAGATCGAAACGTCTGGACGACAGCTTGGCTATCGCCTAATACATAATAAATGCCAGAATAGCGGATAGAAGCTCACGAATCAATACCCCCGCCCCAAATATTGATCAAAAGAAATTGTTATTATAAGAGGTGCACATATACATCATGTCACAAAGGTTGTGTTAAAGTTTCATAAAAATTCATCAAGGAGTCCAGGATGAGTTGCGGATAAGAGATGGGTACCCTACGTTGTCCAATCGACAAGTGCATGTTTTGCTTATGGAAACCCCAAAAATCATTTCCACCAGTTCGCCGGTATGACTGATTCGTTTTTGTCATTTTCTCTGGACTATGAGATTGACCATTCAAGTTCGGTAGTTTTGTTATTACCTTTATTTGATGGACTTTTGAAATAAGAGGTGCACATTAACATTATATAACTAAGATTGTGTGAAAGTTTCATGAAAATCCATCATGGGGTCTAGGAGGAATTACGGATAAGAGATTCGTACCGCCTTGTTGACCAATCGCAAAGTCCATGTTTTGCTTTGGGAAACACCAAAACTCATTTTGACAGAATTACAAATACCAAAACGCGGGTATAAACGGTTTATTTGGATATGCTCTATATTGATATTTCAAGGAGCAACCTCTCATCAGTAGCGTTTGAATCAAAACATTGGAAGGTCAATTTCCAAAACTGTTGAAAACGAAAAGAACTCAAAACCAAAACGTTTAAACAAAGAAGCCAAATCCAGCACTGAGGATATTGACCATGTGCATTACAAGGAAAGAAACCTGAACTTTGAAATAGGAGCTGTATCTTGAATTTTCAACTAAGTATCTTTAATTTTCAACTTATTATCTTGAATTTTCAACTTAGTATCTTGAATATTCAAGTTAGTATCTTGAATTTTCAAGTTATTTTCAACATAGTATCTTGAATTTTCAACTTAGTATTTCAAATTTTCAAGTAGTATGTTGAATTTTCAAGTTATTATTTTGAATTTTGAACTTAGTGTCTTGATTTTTTTTTTACATTTTCAAGTAATTATCTTGAATTTTCGATATAATAAAAAAAAAAAAAAAATCAGTGGCCGATTTAGGCTTCCGTAGATTTCAGCATTTTTTTTTCTTATCAGAAACAGATGACAAAATATGATATAAAGAAACAGAATTTAAAGTACATTTACTTTTATAATGTTTGTAAACACAGGAAATAATGATAATTATATTTTCTCTAACATGTCTAATTTTCATTTGATTTAGCAATGCACTTTAATATCGACTAGCTGTGAAAATAAAAATCAACAACATCTCTAAGGAAAATTAGGAAAATCTTATGATGTCACTGTTATTTACCACACTGGTTTCAAAAGAGTATTACAAATGTTCATTAGAGAAAACCTTCTACTTCAACTAATTTTTCGATGATTATGAAATTTCTTACAGCTCAAAAAAAAAAAGAAAAGGTATGTTAAAGACATGGATTCGGTCCCCAAAACTTAAAAAATGATTGGGCTATATACATTAATATATTCAGATACTTGAAAATAGTCGAAAAACACTAGATCAACTTAATTTTGTTTTAAATCAGCCATTTTGATATTTTCAATTGTACAAAAGTGGCATACAAAGGTGATTTTTAAAATTTTTTCAAAAGTGAAATGATGAGAGTAGTTTTTGGTAATTAAAATGAGCCAAACAGTTTACCACAACGATATTTGGTGTAAAAGTTCATTTTGTAAACAAAAACAAGCCACATATATTTCGTTTGAGTACTCTGTGTTGTTCCGACTTAAATTTACTGCACAACTGCTAATATAATGACCAATTATTAGCCACTTTTATTCTTTATCAAATCATCGAAATGGTAATAAAAACAAAACTAAGTTTGTTTTTAACTATTTAAAGTATATGTTTCAAAGCTAAAAATCGTTATTTTGAATAAGGGAGAAAAGCATACCCTCATCCTAACTTGTCCTTTGTTACATGTGATATCTTAACTAATCGGGAAGCTTCGGTATTCAAATAATCAAATTAATTTTAGATAATGTGAAAATTCCATTAAAATCGACTTTAGGCTTTGTATTTATAAATACGTCACTTTCGTGACTTTAGGAACACTTGGAACAAATATTTTTTATTATATCATCGACAGAACGTGTAAGATAAGATTGGAAAAAAAATCAATGCTTGTTAGGGAGCAACCATTTGATTTTTAGGGGATTATAGATATTTTTTATCCTGCCTTTATATTTTCGGGAAGATCGGAGCCTGGATTTTTTTGGTTGCGCTTACGCTTGCAAGTTTTAATTTTTTTTATTTCATCATAAATTTTTCAGCCAAAAAATTGCATCCTGCCTTTATTTTTGATTTCAAAGCACCGTCCTGCTTTTTATTTTCGGATTTTTGCCGTCCTGCCTTTTTCGAATTTCACCATACCGCCCCCCCCCCGCCCATTAAAGTCAAATGGTCGTTCGCCTACTTTTATCTCGTTCTGGGAAATTTGCGCACTTTTTCCTGTTTCATAACTATCAAAACATCGTTCACAACCTGTTTTTGAACAGAAAGTTTTGGTCAGACAAAAAACTATAAATATGATCCATAATACTTTAGTTTAAACTTAGTATAAGCTGATCTAATATGGAGTAGGCATTGCCTAAATGCGAGCATAGCTAAAAGGGACTACGTTTTGTTCTGTTTTATTTGATATCTTTTCTTTTGTATATCATTTAATTTCCAATATTTCCATTTGCTTATTTTGGGGCGAGATGGTATGGGGCGATTAAGCTTTGAGACACTTTAGTTTCGTACGTGCATATAACCAAGACGAAACGAGCAGCTTATGTGTATTTATTATTTTAAGAATATTATTTTCTTGTAAAAAGCGCAATTCATTATTTTTTTAAGCATTATTTCTTTTCTTATAAATTATTTTAACATTCACTCCGGACCTGTAAAAATAATAACCCTTTCCGGACCATAAAAAAATCTAAATCAGCATTAGCAAATTTCTCGCGGAAACAAATACCGTAGAGCTCTCCGCTCGAGCGGGCACTTCGTGCCCGCTTGCGAGCTATGCTCGCTATTAATTCTTCTTTAGTTTTCTAGTGTGACCTTTTAGTGTGGCCTTTGAACCTGTGTTCATTGAACCTAGTACTGCTCTCCAATACACAGGAAAACCATTTATCGTATCCTCTGTAAGACTACCATAGTTAATGTATCGTTAAGCCTTTATCCTGTTCAAAACTTAATTCCTTCATATTATTTAAACTGTTCTCACTCAAAAAACAAACGCACCATACCAAAATTTGGAAATAACATGGCATATAACAATCGTGTTTTCTATTACCAGTTGCTGCAATATCAATAAGAAATTTGACTTTGTAAATCTAATTGCAGATAGGCCATTTTTTGGGCTAAAATTTTAACAAATTGTGAAAAAATTGGGCGTGCATGCCAATACGGATTCTGATAATCTGTTTGCAAGACATTATCCAACTTGATATCCCAATATTCTTAAGAACGTTTTGCGCAAGATTTTAATACTATATTCCAATCACACACAAGTATGCGTTTTTTCCTGCATGTTTAATTGCGCAATTAGGTGTTGGCGCATGTGCAGATCCATTTTTTTTCATTTGACGCCTGTTTTTCTACAAGGTCATTTTAAAGCATCGATGTCTTGTGTTGCTATCGGTAAGGTTTCTCGGCCACCCATTTGACTCTTGATGCACTACACTCTTCCCAATTTAGAAAAATCCATGATTCATTCTTTTTTCACTGTTTGTCATTTGTTGGAATATTTTGCATAAAATGTTATTGTAACAAAGTGGTATTTTGATTGATTGATTGTTTATTTCAAAGGTATTTTATTTGTATGGTGCGTTTCTTTTTTGAAAGAGTATAATTTAAGCTCAATTTTATTTAATCATTCATTTGTCCTTCAAAATAGCATAAGAAATCTATTTTTTTTGTGTGTATATAAAATATGGGTCTTCCTGTCCCTTGTCTTTTTTCGTGATAATTTAATTTTATACTGATTTATCTATTTTCAAATGTAATTTGCTCAAAGATATATTTCTATGTATCACTTCTTAGGCACATTTAGCCCAAATGCGTCTGGCGTGTTGTGTTTCTTTTTTCAAAGAGACATGACCCAAGCTTTCCATTTTGAAGGTTACTTTACGTTTTAAAAATTAGTTTTGAATTACGGGCGTTTGCAATGTTCGTATACAAGGTAAGGAATATAAAAATAATTGGGATAATCATAAAAAATCAAGAACAACACCATTAGTAATTTATATATGCCCCTTTGGATCATGGTGTTACCGGTGACCTTGCCATAGTCAAAGACCTGCAGGGTGTCGTTTCATAAAGCGTTCGTTAATTAACGTGCTCGTTATCCCATGCAGATTAAATAGGCTAACATGCACGCTAGGCTAATGATCGCTTTATGAATTGGTGCACCCCGGAGGTTATTAATTCTTTTTAAAATTAAGACCCCCTACAAAGATAAATTGAAATTCTTGCTACGATTGTATCCAAATCACTGTAAGTCGTGGATCAAGAGAGAAGAGCAGATACTTAATCTTTTGACAATTTTTATAAATACCTTCATGTAAATTTTTAAACTAAGAATCAATCATATTCAAAATTCCTGTGTAGAATTTTGGGTCAATACCTATCTGAGAAGAATTAAAAAAAGATGCGTTCAAATGTTTCACAATACGTTTTTCGTTCCTTCGGAGAAACCGCTAACAATGTTGATATTGTATGACAGAAATATTGCTTTGAGGTTTTGATACATAAAGTTAAAAGCACCAAAACTTTCATTCACGTACAATCAACAGAATCCAGTATTAAATTTAAACCGCCGCCTCATTATGCAATAAATTACCTACAATGTACTGGATACCTTAGTAACACAAAAACCCTTATAAATCTTGTTTTATCTCTACTCAAGTAAGTATTCTCTAACCAATATTTCTTAAGTACTCTATGATCTATCTTGCTATTACTACAACGAAAGAATTTGTTATAAGGTAATGCGAAAATGTATTTGACAGTGGTATAAATCATTTTTGGGGGTTAAAAATTCGCTTTGTGTTTTTGACGAAATTCGTGCTTATAAAAATACTTACCAGACAGTTGGTAGCTACGATTTTTCTACTTTGTATACTAACCTTCTTCATCATCTTATCAAAAATAAATTTGAATATTGATTAAATGGCGTTTCGATCAACCAAAAAAGACTATATCTGTTCAAAAGTTTCTAACTTATTTTGTAACTTTTTTTTAGGATCGAGACACACAAAGGTTGCTAATTGGGCTGAGGCAGAAATGATTACTGCTCTAAACTATATTTTGGAAAACATGTATATACATTTTTGGAAACAAATTTATCGCAAAAACAGCGGTATCCCTTTGGGAACTTATCGTGCTTCACTAATGGCTGACTTTTCATACAACCGCAAATTTTTGCGATCATATTGTGTTATGGCGATGTCGTTGTCGTTTTCGTCATTGTCGTCGTCTGTAGACACTTTGGTTTCCGTGCGATAACTTTAGTTATAGTGAGCCAATTGTTATAAAATTTTGATATGATGTTTATGACCACTGAAGAAAGGTTGATATTGCATTTGGGGTTTCTGACCCCTGCCGTTTCAGAAAAAAATGGAAAAAAGGGGCTAAAATGGGTGTATTGACAAAACATCTGTAGAGGGTTCATTTTTCATCTGATTTTGAAAATTCTCTTTTTTTATTTAATTTAACATTAAATTCTGTCTACTAAAAGTGTCAATGGCTTTGATTTATATTGCAATGTCACATTGCTAAAGGGGATCAAAAAGGGGCAACACCCAAAAAATCTACTTTTTTATTTGTAGTCCGATTTTGAAAATCTTTTTTTCATTGGAATCCTTTAGAAAATCCCTGCCTGTGTTTTTTCAATCAGATTTGAAATATCTATTAGTGTTTTTGAGAAATTAAGGGTCAAAGGGGCCAAAAACACCATTTTTAAAAGTTTGTCAAGGCAAATAGTTTAATACCAAAATTAAGTTGTAGTGGGCCATCCAATTGTTATGAAGTTTCAATATGATGAATATATCCACTAAAGGAATGTTGGTATTGTATTTGGGGTTTGTGGCCCTGTGCAGTTTTAGAAACAAGGGCCAATAACAAGTGTATTGACATAACAGTTATAGAATCAATTTTAACAATTCTTTTTCTGTTGAATTGCTCATTAGATTCTGTCAACTAAATGTGTCAATGCTACATCTATTGGACTTTGTTCATGCTTCATTATATTTCAATGAGCATAACAACATATCACGGAATAGCAAACTCCATAAGTATTCAAAATCTCCGTGATCTGTGTTAGGCTCATTAAAACATAATGAAGCATGAACAAAGTCCAAAAGGTGTAGCATTGACACATTTAGATACATGTATATATCTGTATAATTATTTAATATCTCAATATCTTTAAGTACTGTGGAATTGTTACCAAACGACAATTTTTCAATAATTTCCAAATCTGGTGTCTGCTTGAATGTGTGTGTGTTGATGTTTAACGCCTCATTTCGACGCACATGGGCCATGAAAGGAAGTCGGTTTTAATGGTGGAGCAGGCGCGGATGCAGGAATTTAAATCAGAGGGGCGCGGGTATTAAAATTTCGAAAATGTGTGGCCTTTTTTGATTGATTTCATGGTAAAATTAAAGCGCTAAAGCGTTTAAAGGCAGAGCTAAATCTCTAAGCACTAAAAATAAAGAACGATCTGTGTTTCATAAACTTGAATCATAGCACATCATTTTGTTTGTTTCCTCCGCACACATTTGTTAAGAAATCTGTAATTAAGCTCCGCCCACTTGATCAAAGGTCAAAAATGCTTTAGTAAACGTCAACGAGTATTGATACACGATATGTAGTGCACATTTATATCGCATTTATGTTGGGGTATAAATATGTACCTCCTATTTTAGACAATACGTATAACATTTAAAATACAATACACGAATAATGTTCTGTAATAGATCCTCTGGTAGCAATATTGACTGACCGATCGTCTCGACGAAAAAAAAACCGCGAAAATCAGATAGCTTTATGACGCTATAAGGCTCTGCCTAAAAATCACATTTTTCCACATTCAGATCTGTAGAGTTCAACTGTGGTTCTATGCTGTTTCAGTGTGATATTTTAACGAAAGTGCTTTTGTTTTGATATTTATCTTAATACAGATATTGTGATCTATACATTTGTATATTTGACATGGTTTTTAATGTCAAACATACTTCTATATTTATTACTTAAAAATTATAAATGGGTATACTTTTCCTGAATTATTGGCACAAATCGATCATTCAAAAAAGATGGTACAAATGAAGTATAATTTGTGGAGCAAATGAAATATATTTGTTTGAAAAAGAAATAGTAATTGACGCCAAAGCAATGCGACGATATAGTCGAATGAAAAAGTATGTACATTGCAAAGTGATTAGGACAGAAACTTACTACCTAAATTTAGTATTTTCGGGATGTGTTTTTCTTATAAGTTAGTTATAATTAGTAATTAGTAATTGGCTTATAACTGAATGAAATTAAAATAATTAACTGAGTACGACAAAAATTCAAAAAGAAAAATTATAAAAAGGTTTAATTTTGTTTTCGAAATGAATAGGTCAATTTCTTCAGATTTAAAGGTGGGTTGGTCAACTTGAACAGTGTCTTTGGTAGTTGTTATCAAAAATCAAAAGCACCAAAGTACCAGACAACAAAACTTGCTTTGCCTGACGCGCCTTTCGTTAATTCAAGACTCATCAGAGGCACTCTACCCGAATATTAAAACGCCAAACACTTCAATGAATGAATATGAAGAGCATAGAACAATCAAACCAAAAATGCTCAACTTGGAACCAAATTATGAATAAGATCATCTAACATCTGGGGAACGAAGAACCTTAGGGTTTTGACAATTTTGAAATTCCATAACTTTGATGTGTTCTCGACACAATACTAATTGTGATGCCTGAGCGGGCTAAACTTGGGAAATTAAAACTCCTCCAACAGTGTAATATTAGACCATAATTGTTATTCATGTTAATACGAAAATTTAAATTTTACATGTGCGATGCAAATAAGATAACAGAAACCACTTAGAACAAGAAAATCACTTTATAATTGCGCGTGTTTGATATTTCTCTGGTATCATGTTAGTAAAATAAACTATTACTTTTTCATTACCATGATTGTTATATTGTTAATTAGGGAAAATAGGTGTTGGCACTTTTATCTCCAGGTAAAAATAGGTCTAAAATCACGTGATCAAAGACTAATAAATTAGAACAAGATCAATTAACATGGATGGTTCAAGCAAGAAACCCAGACAGTATTAACGTAAGTCTCTATTTTATCTTGTGTTGTTTGCTTGTTTGCTTTTACAAAATGCTTCATAGAAAAAGCTATCATTTACATTATATTTGTAAAGCAGCGGTTTCTATTTCTATGTAGTATTATTGAATGCCGAGTAATCATGACCACGAATTACTTACTATAAGGAAAAAGCTCACAAAACTGAAAACATTATTACGACGATGGTATAATGGCAAATGTTGTTAATTGAAAAAATAGCGATATATTTTGCCTAATTTTCTTATATTTTTTTATCAAATTATGTCGTGATATTTATCCGTTAAAGAACAGGCACAATTATTTTCCTTTCTTATAGAATCAAAACATGTAAAAAATGCACAGGCACTTGTTTTGAGAAAACAATACTTATGTATGGTTAGTATTTGAGTATTTTTTTCTCGAAACAAGTGCCCGTATGAATAAAGTATAAAGAAATTTAGAGCTGTATAATTTTTTTCAAAAGTAAAAAATAAAAAATAAAAATAAACGGTGGTGTTGAAGATAAAAAATTGTAATTTTTATACGTTATGGCACAATAAAATACCCCCAAATGCTTTAAGGAGGTATCTGACAATACGACGTTTTTTTCCAATATACTTTCTCTATAACTTTTAAATAGACGCACCAAGAAATAAAGCTTAAAATTCAGTTTGATAAAGACTATCTAAATTATATTATTGAATATCACACTTTCAACTTAAAAAAGAACATCATATAAAACTGAATTAAATTATAAATTTTGAATTGAAAGGATTTAATATCAGATAAAAGGTTCACTAGCGGATCGCATTTGATTTTGTTATACTTTTTCCAGCTATATGAAAAGCAGTTAATCAATAATATAGGTCATTTTTAAATCATATTTGTTGAAACGAGACATTTGCACGATTTTTAGTATTAAAATATAATTCTAAGGAGGCAGTATTTCCCCCTTTTTTTCATCCCAAGACTATTTGTGAAACCGTCTTGACAACATTTTGATTTGATCAAAATCAAATGATAGATAAGGATTATTGACATGTTTCAAATCTTTTGTTTACATCAAGGGGTAAGTCATGCTTTATTTATGGAACAATACAAAAAAGTAATCTTGTAAACTAGAAGCCTAGGGAAATTAATATTTAGACGCTGCTACACTTCATATTGTGTTCCTATGTGTCGTTTAAATTGCACATAGACTAGAAAAATAGGTCAAATATCTACCATTTTATTCAAAGTGTAACCATGAACCTTAACGTTATGATTATTATCGATAGCTACGAACAGTTCAAAGTTTGCCATATTTGTATCATATATCCTATTAAATAATAATTTGTGTTTATTTAAAAAAAACAAAAAACTAATGCATTTATAGATCGACCTTGCTTTACAGAGCACTTAATTTAACAATTAATAAATACACAAAAGTTATTCCTAAAACTAAATGGAATTTAGCAGGCAATACTTTTCGGTAAGTTTAATTCACATTTTTACTCGTTATTTTGATGCTACAAAGGAAATATTCAGAAGCCTAGGACTTCTATACAATTAACAATGTGCTTGGCTGATTTATAATTGAAACAACACCGGTTCTTGGTTAAAAATTTAGATGTAATTATTTATTTTGATGTGACCATATTGGATAAGTAGAAATTATATACAGATATATATGACTGTTTTAAGAATTTTTTAAGTATATGTTTCATATGTTTTATATGCATTAAATATATAACATTTTTTATTCTGATCAAGCACATTTCCTTTTTTTTCGATGAGAGTAATGTTTTAATTCTGTATGTAACAATAATTATATATTTTATCTTTTGTGCTTCATTGGAACCGAGAAATGCTTTCTTTTTTTATCAAAAATATCTAAAAGCAGTTCTCTGTAACAATCAAAATATTTGAAGCTAGACTTTAAGGAAAAAATATTGTCTGGAACTTTGTTGTAATTTGTATTTGATAGATTTGACCAATAAAATCATAATCATACTATTATTTCAGTAATCTTGACATATTACGAACATATTCATTTCAAATTTAATGATAAAGGTCATTTTTGCAAGGAGATGATTATTCTCATCGAACCATTCATCAAATAAGTTTTTCTTTGTGTTTTGTCGTGCTGTTGTCATTCATATTTACTGGTTTTTTCGTTGCCCTTTAGGAGTTTGAGACTCAAATGCCCCATTGGTGCCATTTTGCTTCTTCCTGCATTTTGCAGAATGTGACATTTCTTATTTGTTTTTATGAACAAGTATTTATTGCAGTTTTTATGGAAAGTTTGAAATCTTATACAAGGATGTCAGTGAATAACTTGTGAGATTATGTTATATGGTTTTAAGAAATTTTCCATCCAAATTATGGTAGATTAATTTTACATAATAAGCCTGTATATAACCCATATATAAATACTTAAGTATTACATTCTATTTAGGCTAGTATAATTACGGTATGTTCAAAGGACAAGATATGAAAAGGGCCCAATTTTGCCCCCCAATTTTGAAATTATTAAAATGAGCTAAAAGTATGTGATATATACTTTAAATTAGTTAAACTCTACTATATCAGCATTATTTCGATTAAAGTGTTCCATTATGGTGTTGAAATAATTACCCAAAGTGGCTTAAAGATCGTGATTTGGTGAAAAACTGTAAAAAACCTGCAATTTTGAAGTGGTTTTCAACAAATTTAATTATGAGCCACACAGAGTACCACTACAATAATTCATGTAGATAATCATTTTTAATATAGAAACAGACCACAAAAATATCTTTGTGGTACTCTGTGTGGCTCATAGTTAAATTTGCCAAAAACTACTCAAAAGTTGCATGATTTTTACACTTTTTCACAAAAATGCCATTTTCACATAATTTGATGACGTCACTGTGACGTAATAAACAAGATTTAGTTAAAATTAATGTTATTTTACTACACCTTGTTCATCTAAGAACTGATCTAGAATAATTTAACTTCAGTTAAATAATTTTAAAAAAAATGGTAAATTAGGGGGCCAAATTTAGCACTTATCATATCTTGTCCTTTATACTTAGATGAAACGCGGTTCACAGAGGAATTTCAAATAGAACAAATGATATCAAAAGAATCCTTTCAATATCGAGAGAGATGAAATAAGGAATGGAGTTACTCGCAGATAAATTAAAGGACAGGCATAGTCTACAGAAATCAATACACGAATAAAGTTTGATAATGCATGTTAAATGTTTAAACTTAGGCTAAAGACACAACATCCATTCGACTTAATCATGTTCAATAGTTACAACATCAAGGGTTCTAAAAAATAAAAACAAATCAGCATTTTAAAATATTTCGAAGACTGCTGTCATTGTCTTTTTGAAACAAGGTTATTTCATTCACTCGACAAAATCTCGATTTTGCATAGAAAATCTCATAAATGTTTGTTACACAGTGTCTTTTTTTTTGGAGTATTTTCTATTTTTGGTCAATGTTTTATGCTTTATATATGTTGAAGAATGGTTACTGATTGCTAAACAAGAGATTATTCTCTTTCGCCTTGGCGAATGAGTATTTAGAATTACGATTGACCTTTTGAACTTATTCTAATTCATGGTCATTGAAACGCACGATAAACAGTAGACAGAGGGACTTTCTTGACAAACATTTTAAAGGTCACCGAATGATGCATGCGGTGTCAGCTAAATAATTGTCACGGTGGACTATCTATTTTCAAAGATTGTTTTCACTATAAAGAGGCAGCAGTCAATCGGTAATTGACATGGTTAATAAATTCACATACTTTAATGCTGACGGATTTCATCGTTTTCAACCTTTCATTTTTTAATATGTTACTTCAGACATGGTTAATAAATTCACATACTTTAATGCTGACGGATTTCATCGTTTTCAACCTTTCATTTTTTAATATGTTACTTCAGACAAGGTTAATAAATTCACATATTTTAATGATGACAGATTTCATCATTTTCAACCATTTTTTTTTAAATATGTTATATCAGACAATGTAGGAAATAAGAAATTATTATTGTAGAAATAAACCTTTCTAAAAAAACTGATTTTTTTTAGTTTCATCTTTCAACATATAAATAAATGCAAACAAAAGAGTTAGCTTTTTTGAAAAGCTGATACTTAGCTTGTAATGTCTCGATCTACGAACAATATCGGGTGTCATATCAGAAAGGTATATGGATTTCACCAACCAACAATATTTAGAAGGCATATTTTACTTCTCGACCAATCAGAGCACAGTATTTCAGACCTCTAATTTGTTAAGTATTCTGTCTACTGACCATCTTAATAACTTGCTTAATGCAGGTCCAAACAAAAGACTCTGATTAGTCAAGGGTCATTTGTCAAGTGGTCAGCAGACAGATTACCCAACAAATTAGAGATCTGAAATGATGTGCCCTGATTAGACAAAAATAAATATACAAAACTTTCTTACACAAATAAATAAAACAAAATTTTAACAAAATAATAAAATAAATATTTGAATACATTATTAAAAAAAATAAAATGAATAATGTTATTAATTTCAAAAGAAGTAAGAGCGAAAGTATCAACTCCTAAATCAAAGATTAACTGCAGAAAAAAAACACACTATTAATGTATTCCAATCACGTAATATTTAATAAAAATTTAGAATTTCGGTTTCAATTCCTTTTAGAAATATTAACACTGACTATACACAACTTAAATTCCAAAACACACTATTTTGAAATATTAAATCCATAGAGAAACGAAATCAAAACATAATTTTAAAAAATGGAAAACTGAACTGTCCACAACGAAATGTTTGATTAAAATGAATCAAAACCTTGAGAATCATGTTCTATAAACAGTAAGATTAGGTCAAATTGCTTCCTGTTGCTATAAAATGATGGACCATGAAACTCCTGCTTATGAGGATCAAAGATTAAGGTCTCGAGTAAAATATGCCTTCTAAGTAGGTTAGAAGGTCGTAAATTTTTCTTAACAATTAAGCATTGTCTCGCCTGCGGCTCGACTGCTTAATTGTTAAGAAAAATTTACTAACCTTCTAACCTTTACTAAAGGAAATCAAGAACAAAACAAACTTCGTAAATGTTTACATATAATTTAGCTTATGTTTGTCACTTTAAATATTTCAACATTTAGGTAACATTTTATCGATTACTGCTTTTTGTTCAAGCGAAGACTTGGTTTTATTCTATAACTGAAATATACTGGCTGGACACGTTATTATTTTTAGATTTATATAATTTTGTAGAATAATTTTGATTCGAAAACGTTTCAAGAGGGACTTGGAAAATTGAAAAGCAGAACTATAATTAATACACAACAACAAACTCAAAGTCCATAATATCTTAAGCAATTTACAAATACAAACATAGGGCGCATTGGTGTAAACCAGCAAGGAGGCGGTGACGAAAAAATATCTCCCATGTTGATATCTTGTAAATTTTATGTACTACATGTAGCACAAATAATCGCTTAGCTTTCATATGCTGAACGTAACTCTGATTAATAAGAGGAATATCGTGTTTATTGTCAAGTTTGAGGTTAAGTGTATATACATAATATATTTTATCCATTGGGATATTTAAGTTATGAATTAAAAAGTATGACGAGTAAAATTTGATCTAGAAAAAAGACCGTGACATTATAAATGTATGCAACATGTTTGTTTTAAGAAACATTTTAACTTGCGACGGATTGGCCAAGAAGATGACAAATACAGCGCGTTATATGAGTCAAAATCATAAGATAATCTTAAGATAGTGCCTTTATTGCCACAACCATGTTTAAAACGTTGCTAGGTGGCAATTAGGTGATTCAAATCAAACAGACTTCATTAAACATGCCTTCTATTTTTTTTACAGCGTAATTTAACATTGATCGATTTAAGACATGCAATGTCAACATAAAAAAAAATATTGTACATTTAGTGCCTTATAGTTTTAATATTTACAGCAAATTATTCAGCCAGTCGATCAGACCTTTGTTTAAGCCGTGTTTTAGAATATCTGAATGTAAATTGATTCCTGCATTTCAATAGAGGATCATCAATTAATTTATGATATTGAAACAACTTAATAAAGAGATACAAATTACAACAAAGTTCCAGACAATAAATTTTTCTACGCCTGACGCGCGTTTCGTCTATTCAAGACTCATCAGAGGCGCTCTACCAAAAATTTCAAGTGCCAAACACTATATGAATATGAAGAGCACAGAACAGTTATACCAAAAAATGCTGAAAACTAGAAACCAAATTTGACTTAATAAGACCAACCTATGTCTGGGGTAGGAAGAAACTTAGGGTTTTGACATTTTTGAAATTTAAACGGATACATTATAGCTTTGACGTGTTTGTCAACACTAAAGTGGAGATGCCAGTGCGGGCTAACCTCGGGGAATTAAAACTCCACCAGCAGCGCTAACCATCACGGATGTTAGAAATACAAATTACAACAAAGTTCCAAACAATAAATTTTGCTACGCCTGACGCGCCATTCTCTATAGGAAACAAGATGGCTCGGACATAACATTTCAAAGATTTTGATGCTTTTTATGGCACGATGTATTTTAGACAAACTGATAACAAAATTAATCTCAGCTAATCTCTATGAACTTCCGCCGCCATGGTAACCACAGCGGCAATTTTGAACTCTGTAAAATACCCTAAAAAGGCTATATTTCATTAATGTTTTATACAAAAAGATGAAGATCTACCAAAGCAAAAATTATTATGGGCATTATTTACCCCCTAAGGTATGACATTAAAATCCAAGTTTTGAGTTTTACATAATTATTAATGGCATTGGTTCTAGTGCTGCTGAGGAATGGTTTTCCGAAATGGCCATACAGCTCATAAAAAATGATTGCAGTTGGAGTTAACATATGTGTTGTGGTCTCATGTTCATTTACTCCATATCCTTTCTTAAATTATGATTGATTATTTCGAAAAAAATATGCTATTTTTTATGTGCATTTTGTACTTTTCACATTAAAATTTCATAAAACCCAACTATAGAATTTATTGATTTTGCAATACAGTAGTACTTTAACATGAAAAAATGGCTTATTCTAGTTTTAGAGACAAGCGCTTAAATGGTTACCATGGTAACCAGTCAACAAGCTATTTGTAAAACCCAATAAAATAAGCAGGTAACCATAGTTTTTTAAACAGCTTCTAATTGCACAAGTTAGATAAAATCATTTTACCATGAAAGTACTTCAAAGTCATTTATATGAAGTTCAATGTCACGAAATTATCAAATTTAAGAAGATGTTTTATAGGAAATTTGTACTTTTCAATTTTGCATGGCCTATACATTTCAGCTTGGAGTTTATTTGTACAAAGAGATAACAATCTATCAAATTGTAATAAATAAATGACTTCGTATCATTTAAATGATATCAGCCAAAATAGTACAGTTCTTCAGAATAAGGCTCGTCTATAATATTTTTAGCAGATCGCCATGAACTTTAAACACTCTTACATGGTCTTTTCAAAAGATAAATGTTTTAAAGTTTCCCGAGATATATAATTGCCACTGTCTGCACCACATTTCTTTTATGAAAATACAATACCAAAAACGGGTATAAAACGGTTAATTTTGTTATGCTGTATATCGCTGTTTCAAGGAGTAACCTCTCATCAGCAGCATTTAAATCAAATCATTGAAAAGTATTGAATAAAAAGTACTCAAAGCCAAAAGGTTCGAACCGATGATATCGACCATTAACCCAGAAACGAGGTTATCCACTGTGTACAGAACAAGGCAACGAATCTGATGTTTCAAAATGTTGAATATGTTTCATTAAAATAAGGGCAGTTGTGAATTTTCTTGTCACTAGAAAGTGTTTAGTGATTTAATATTGATGATCTTTTCTAAACGATTTTTAGCAATTACAAATACCAACGAGGGTATAAATGATTAATTTGGATATGCTCTATATCGATATTTCAAGGAGTAACCTCTCATCAGTAGCATTTAAATGAAAACATTGGTAAATTCAAAAATAATGCTATTTTTCTGTTTAAAGGATGTTAGTATGATTAATAATGATAAAACGTATAAGATAATATGTACCAATGTGTGGTAATATCAAACACAGAATAAAATTTAAAATTGCAATGTCACCCATACATGATTACAACATCATTTTTGCAAGCGACGTAGAAGACTTCTGTATATAAACCTAGAATTTCAAGAAAGGACCTGAAAAGTTGCTATTATATTTTGATAAACAGATAAGGTTCTTTGTTGTGTCCCTTGAATGGTATTGCAATTATTAAAAATTAAAGAGAGAAACATTCTCTATTTTCATTCCTAGTTGTGGCTTTTCAAGCCGAATGATTTTCTGTTTTGATGAAAGAAAAAAGTTCATTGCTCTTATTCGTTGTTCATTGTACTTTTTCTATGGAAGGCCTACAATTTACTGCGGTTTCAAGTGTCATCACAATTTAAGCCAATACATCAATACATCAATACATTTTATGATTTTAAAATTTTATACTAGAATTTGCAGTAAATAGGATCGGGTACCGTTACTTGTCTATGAGACTATGAAATTGATCATTCAAGTTCGGTAGTTTTGTTATTACCTTTATTGTCATTGCCATTGAATAATGATACTTATTATGAAATATAAGAAGGTGTCATCAATCATAGATGACCAATTTAATATTCCATTGAAGGTTCCAAATGATTTTTCTTCATTTATAATTCAGTTTACGAATGAACAAGTCACGACCAAACAATAAAAGCATTCTTTATAATCAGAATGATTATATTTCATTCAATTAGTCATTCGAACTGTGTAAAAAAGATGGGATCATCGATTTCACTCAAAGATATATAGGTATGAGTTTGCGTTGTTGATTGCCTTTCAGTTTTTTTGGGTATTTCTGTGGTTTGTGTTGTCTGTTTTTTCGTTCTTTTCTTGTTTGTGTTTACTGGTTTTGTCTCTGGTCTTTCGGACTTTTGACATTCGGATCTTTTTAACATTGCAGTATCAAAGTTTCTTTGATCAAAATAGTAAAATTTGAAAAATAAAAATCTTTTTATTGTCCGGCGATTTGATATTGTTATTTGTTATTTGTTGTTGGAAATTTCTAATCCCTAAATAGCTTTATGTTGTTATCTCTTTCAATATTCTTGTCTCCCAGCGAGATTAGACAGTTGTCAAAGTGACTGATAGTATTGATTTAGTATAAAATATTAAGATTTATTGCTGTCGTCCTTGTATGGTCAATGCAGCAGTTATTTGAGTGACTGTTTAAACAATTATTGACGAGTTCGTGTATAATTTGTCGTCCCCCTGTGAAATGATCTCCTAATTATAACGATTTTTTTATTCGCAAATTCTTAATCTTTACGTTACGATCTGTATTTGTGATGTTTGCAGCCTTAGACATCGTTAATTGTCTTTGAATGGGAGTATTGCATGTCAGTGTTGATATTAAAACATTAGAAATTATACATAATCATTGACCTTTATCTATTAAACATGTTAAAGGTGTTTAAAAAAAGCGGTAATCAATTCTCTGATTTAAAGTAACCTCTCTTCAGCAGCCCTTGGAAAGTTTTTAACAAAAAGTATAGTAGGAAAACTATTCAAACCCAAAAACTTCAAACGGGGAAGCCAAATCCAGCACCGATTGTATCAAACAATTGCAGTACAAAAAGAAACCTAGTGGTTTAACCATATAGTGTATGGCATTTTCAATATTTTTGGTAGAGCGCCTCTGATGAGTATTGAATAGACGAAACATGCGTCGGTTATTCAGAGATTCAGTTATTTTGTGTTTCCATGTTTTACATGTTGTCTGTTTTTGACCCATTCTTGTTGGTGTTTACTAGTTTGTCTCTGCCCTTTCGGACTTTTGACATTCGGATACCCCATTGTACCAATCTTCTTGGAGTCAGTGTTAACAGAAATTTTCTATCGTTCTTTTGTGTTTTGAATTTCCATTCATCGATACTCTTCCGGGTATTTGATTTGGTTATCACATCTATTTTTTTTTATTGGAAAGTATTTTATTTCTATGTTAGATAAATAATGATGCGAAAATATTTGCAATGTTCTATTACCAAAAATAAAAATAAAAAACACAGATTTTCTTTTGTGGTTGCAGCATAAGTGTCCCTCACAAAGATAGCTAAAAACATGAAATAGCAAGACAAGATGTTTTTTGTCCTTAACATTGTATTTTACAGGAGACTTGCTTGCTTCTGAAACTAAAACGCTTGAAATAATTTGTTATGAAAAAATAACTATTATAGTTGAGTCTCACCAGAACAGAACGAAAAAGATCTTTTTTTTTTTGTATATGTGGTCTTTTAGTTAGTCAAGAAACCTGACCCCAAAATAATATTTTTAAACATATCAAAATTTGGTAAATACTTTATCGTGTATGAATATTGTACCCCCTATCAAGGTTTGTTCTTATAGAGACCAAACCCAAGAAAAACTCTGTGTTGTTTATTTGATGGTGTAATCGAACTAATTTTGAGGAGTCACCAACTTAAACTTTTGTTTACAACAAACCGTTTTAGTTTAGGGTAAACCGGTTAATTATCAAATAAACTAATTCCCTTGTTACAATAAAAAAATGTATTTATTTTGATTTGATAGGTGCATTTTATCAGCACATGAAATTAATGTATTTCTATCTAGTTAAATTATAAATAACCCTGTATTATTTGACATAGTGTGCACTTTTTGGTTATTTATGGTCAAATTAAAAATTGTCTCACTAACCTTAGATTAAGATATACTTCAATGTTTGTAGTGGCCTTTGATTTGTCATATACTGTTGATAACTAGTCTAAGATTAATAAAGAATGGAAATTTCTCTCACATGGAGTTTATATGCCACTTTATTGCTTGTTTTAACATCACTTGATTATGTTTCGTGTTATTTTTCTTGTAGATGATGGCCTATTAAGATCAAAATCTGTTTTAAAATCATTTAAACAGATTTTGAAATTCGAATAAGGTTCATTATTTAGATTTGTTGTCCCAGACACTGTAAATTGACATTGAATGTCGGTATTTGATATTGAAACACATCAGGAATTTTATTTTTATTTAATCTGTATTTGTGGTTATTAAACACACACATAATTTAAAATATTAAATAGTTTTTTTTTGCTTTCATTTGTTATTAACCCCGGACTTTACCTTAAAACGTTCGAACAAAGAATTTTGATTTCAAATTAAATGTGCTTATTGGGTCAAAAATGTGTGATATAGTGTTGAATTAACGATATTGGATTCCCCAATTTCGAGTGTCTAAATATTTTAAAAAAATGTTTCTAGTTTCCACGTATTTCGTCCTTAATTTCATACTTATGGACATATCTTACAAGATTTCTCATTATCCAAAGCTTTTTTGTTTTAATTATGCCTGTAGTACTTGGACTTAAAACCGTTTGAACCGCAGCAACAATCTATACGAAATTGTACACTTTTCAATCTCTTACATTTTTTAACAGTCTTTTTTAAACTGCTTCTTACATTAGAATATTTTACTAATTTGATTTATAAAGAATTCACAGACAAACAACAATGTTTAAGGAGTATCTTTTAAATTGATAAAAATACCTTTTTAGGACAGATTGTGTTATTAAACTTTTCTTACGTTAAACGCAACACTTTCCCTCCAAAAAAGCTCAAAGAACGCAATTCAGGGCCATTTTAACAATACTTTCTAAAGATCTAGTGTAAACTTGTATCAAAGGTAACAATCTTTTGACAATTTCTAAATAAATATTAACAAAGATTTTTATGAGGTCTTTAGGAAAGATGATATTTTGAAAGTAATTAGAGTATTTGATAGAAATGAGATTTAAAAAGAAAATAGAACATAAAATTATTTCCAATAATGAAAAGCAAACATGTTCTTTTTAAGACATTTGTGTTGTTGATATAATTTTCCCATAATTTTGACGATTTATTTTTCGACACCACGGATTAAAAGTGAAAAGAAAAATTTCAATTTTGAATTTATGAATTTTTGATATCTGGAGTGCCAAGGGTCTAAACTTTATCGAGTCTTAGAAGACTTCGCCTAGCTACATCCATTTTTCAAAACCAAACAGAGCAACATTCATACTGTGAGAAACTGTTTATTTTGGCACATAGAATGTTGCTGGACGTATGATAACATAACCTAGTTTCCTTCGCTTAGAATAGAACTTTGGTTTCTTTGGCACATAAACAGTGCTAGAGAAACAAAAACATAAATTGGTTATCTCCGCTCATAGTTAAACTATTGTTGTTTTGGTATATAAAGAGTGCTTGAATCTTTAGCATAACTTAGTGTTTTCTGTTCATAGCAAAGCTATGGTTTCTTTGGCACATATAGATTTCTGGAGAAACAATAGCATAACCTAGGTTTCTAGTTTAGGGTCTAGAAACTTCAAAATACATTTTTTTACTATTGTAGCATAGAACTTATGTTTTCTATAAGTTCACAAACATTGTTTTATCGTTAATCTAATTTTAAATATCCTTATATATATTTTCAGGTATTCTGAAAAGAATGAAAACGCGAATACAGGACTTAGAAGAAAACGCCTTCAGTAACTTTATTGCAGATAAACAACCAGAGATTCAGAATATATACAAAACACAGTTCCTTCGCAGTCAATCGAACATAGACAAAGAAACAAATGACTACCAAAAGGAAGTGCATAGACTTTTAACCGATAAACCTTTCACGACCACTCTATGCAATGATAGTGAGTATTACAAAATAAAGTTTAGTCATTGTAAAGATTGTTTATCTGAACCGTGTGAAACACTTCCAACACACTATGACATGACAAACCATCATCATTATGACAACAAACATAATATTAAAAACCAAACCACGAAACATTTGAACAGGGATGATAATTTACAATGTGACGAATGTGGTCAAAGGTTTTGGTCAGAACATTTTCTTTATATGCATTTTAAAACGCATCATTCAAAATCAACCTTACCATCCACTTGTGGTTCAGATTATACAACAAAAAAATCAATTCAAAAACAAAATGGAAACAAAGAAGCGAGAACTAAATCAGCTACTTGTATGAGGAAAGTACTATGTGTTGACGATAATTCTTTAAATAAGGAGAAAGGTAGGATAGAGAGTGGCTCATCAAAAGAGACAAAGTTTGAAGTTTTGTCACCTTTTGGATGTTTTGCTTACAAATGTGTTTTATGTAGTCAAGGGTTCCAGTGCGAGAAATCGTTTGCAAGCCATTTCAGACAAAGTCATACCGGAGTTTATCGTTATATATCTCATAATTGTGGTGCTGGTTTTCATGAAAAGGATTATTTCAAAGAGAATGGACTGTTCTGTAAAGAAACTAAATCTGTGAGCCCCAATTGTGGCTCAATTGCAAACTCCGACCTTTCAAGGAGTATGCCTAATCAAAACACAGAAACACAGAAAGAAAAATATAAATGCGACATTTGCGGGAATGATTTTGAAAATTCACTGTTGCTTGAAAGGCATATAATGTTGCATGAGAAAAATAAAATTCGTAAAAAGTCAATTAAACGTAAATTTTACAAGTCAAGAATGTTTAGGAACCAAGGGGACTATAGTTCTGACGAACAAGGACATTATAATTCCAAGAAGAAAAAAACGACTAAGGATCACGACGGGGAGGTATTGGATAAACAAAACTTAAATTGTCCGTATTGTGTTCAAGTCTTTAGTAATAACATGAACTTGAGGAACCATCTTCCCGTACATTTAAGCGATGTAAAAATACATTTTTGCCATTTTTGTGGGCAAAGGTTTAACAAAAAGGATCAACTGGGCAACCATTTAAAATCAACTCACCATAATGAATCTCCTTCAGAGAAAATACAATTTATATCAAACCATCATCTAAATGCTGACCAAGAAAGCACGGAAAGAACGGAAATATATAGCCACCATCAATGTGATATATGTGACATGACATTCATAACAGATAAAGAACTAAAATCTCATATTGCAATACACTTAGATAACCAGCATGCTGCAATGGACATTTCTAAGGAAATAAATAAACGTGAAAAGACACTATTACCAGAAAATGTGCAAAACCATACAAATGATCAAGCAAGTTCTGATTTTAAAAGATACAAAATGTCATTTAACTCTGTTGGCTTAGACAAAAGCTTTGATTCGACCAAATTTGTTCAAATTGATCCAATTATTCAACAAGAGATAGATGAACTTAACCTAGAGAAAGATCTTAATTTCGATTTTTCTACCACTGATATAGGTCTATCCGAACTTCATAAAATATCACCTCAACAGTTTGTTCACACCAATGATATAGGGCTATCCGAACTTCATAAAATATCTCCTCAACAGTTTGTTCAAATAAATGATTTAGAAAGTGAGTGTATCTTACTAGAACCGAAAGAAAGTATGCCTCAAGAAATAATGAGCATAGCATCTTCACCTAGAGGGAAAACTGGAAGTGATACTGATAGTGGTTATTCTGAAAAGAAAAACACAGTTTCCGATATTGAACGTGTTTTCTCTCCTTTTCCAATAAAAGATAATGTATATTTTAAACAGAGGTTTCATATTCCGTCCTCATCTTATAGCGAATGTTCGCCTATCGTTGAGAAAACAATGCAAGATTCCAGTAATCAAAGCGGCAGCAAATCCATACAGCATATAAATAATGTCTCAAGACCATATCCATCCATTTGTCATGTTCCTGGTTCAAGACCTACAGGGCGTTCTAAAATCAATCAACGTGTGCCATTTATTTTTAGAAAAGGAGGAAAGAGAAGGAAATTGCACCGCAAAACTAACGTCAACTTTTATTTGTTAGGCAGACTAAATTGAAATTGCGCGAATAAAGTTTTTATTCATTTTTTTTTTCATTTTGTTTTATATAACTATGTTTTACAATCTAGTATGTAATCAAATTTTAGCCATGAAAATCATCTGAAAAACAGATTTTGATTTTTTTAGTGCCCTCAGCGAGGACTCACAACATTTGGGACATCTAGAAAAAACAAAAATATATTATTCTTTTTCTTATAATGTGCTTTAGAATAAAAAGAAAATAATTGAAAATGAATTTAGGTTGCCATGGTTTAGAGAAACAATATGATCCGATATTCAATATCGAGATTTAAGATGAGAAAATATCTGCTACCATCAAGAAATATTGACATTCTATATAAAAGAAAACATCCAAAGTATTAGAATACGATCTGGTACCAAATTGATCACAATCATAACCCGACTCTTGAATTTCATAGGAAAATTGCTCATGACCTATCTTAATTTTGAATAAAATTTGTTAGTTAGTACAAAGGCTCATCTTACTATCAATGAAGAAAAATTGTTTTGGTATAACGGGTTTTGCATTGAATTTGGTTGTTGTTTTATAATCATATAGTTTTTGGCTTTTTCAATATTTCGAGCGCCTCTGATGAGTCTTGAATAGACGAAATTAATGCGCGTCAGGCGTAGCAAAATTTATTGACTAGAACTTTGTTGTCATTTTAATTTTGAAGGATAATAGAATTTGAAGTTATGACCGTATTGATTTGATTTCTATTATTGGCATGACATTTTCCATATCTTTTCCATTCGTGAAAAGGTGAATTTATCATGAACTGCAAACATTGCTTGCTATGAGAGCTTCGAGTTCAATAAAAAAGTAAATTTTGTTAAATATTGATTTTAGATTATCTGCCTTTCACATGAGTTTGATGAATAAGGAAAATTCGGCCCACGAAATTTTACAAGAACCTTCAAATAGGATGTGTTTTACTGGTTGCAAATGCATTTTAAATATAAACAGTATAAATATCGATGGAGCCATGGTTATTTTGTCCTTCAATGATAACTCTAAAATAACACTTTCACGGAACAAATCAAAGTCATGCAAATCAAGATGTCAGGTCAAAATATTCTGAAGGGTGCTTCTTTTTACACATCAAAAACATTAAATATGGAGAATGATAGATTTAAGTTTCCTGTGGTGTTAAGTAGATAGAGCATTTAAAAACTGAGGTGTTTTCAGTGTTTGATAAAACGTGAAGAATTCGTCATGCTTAATTGAATAATGAATAAGAATAAGGATTTCTATAATTCTATAACTCTATCACATTATTCGTCTACTACATTATAAACGGGTTAAATACAACATTTTTGTTATAGGTCGTCAAAACGGTGGCAAATAGTTTTATATATTGAATTACGACCCCATATCTTAACCTTTATTATTGTCTTTTGTGTTTGCTCAAAGACGAACTATGCCAGTAGTACTTATTGTATTTTTTAAGATTTAGATATTTATGTCCTTTCTTCTTTACAAAGGTAGATTTTAATGTGATATAAAAGGCATCAATTCGGATGTTAAAAGAGTACTGGTTAACAAATTGACGACATAAATTGCATGACAGATTTTGTAAAAGATATAACATTGTGTTTGTCCTTGTTAATTAGAACAATAAGTTCTTATGTTATCAATCGACCGTTTCAAAAAATAACCCTGACAATTTGTGTTATGTTGTATTTTTTCCTCATGATACCATTTTCACAGGGGATTTTTCGCCCAGACAAAAAGAATTTAACCACCTTTACCCAGAGAAAAAAAAATGGAAGTCAACACTCCAGATCCCCCCCATTTTTTCACAAAACTCTCTGTTGTCCCATGTACAATGTCGTTGACTTCACTGCAATATAAAATCGCTATTTCTTCTATTATTATAAAGATATTAATATAACTTAGTTCTCGAATGCATGCATTAATATCTATGATAAATGAACAAGCAAGCAAACAAAATTAAACAAAAGCAAAACAAAACCAACAAAAAAATATATGAAGTTACATCATAACAAATATACTAAACAAAGATTCATCTCACACATCAACAACAAAATACAAAATACAAAAAAAAAACATATAGGAAGTGATCATAAAGTTTTTGGAATTCCGAAAAGTCTATGGTGCTGACAGCTCTAATATCAGAATATTATTTTCAAGTCCCAAACCAATTTTAAATAATTTAAAAACGTGTAAAATATTCTATTACCTACAATAATGTTATGAGAGATATATACATGTGATTAAACGACACATATTTTTATCAAATATGAACAATAAACAATGAAATGACCAACATATTCCTATCAACTGTTTAATAATAAGATAACACTTTAATCATTTCACCATATCTACATGTATAAAAGCTCATCACATGAACGACAATATGGCGGCGCCCAGTGGCGCTAAAGAACATTTGTACAAGATTCTTGTTATAGGGGAATTTGGTGTAGGTAAATTAGCTTTTTCAACAATTACATTAGGCATTAGTATTTTTTCGGAATTCAAACTATTTTGCTTTTACACAGAAATTAGATAAAAAGATGTGCAACAACCGAAAATGTTTACCTGTCACATGTATCTGAGTTTAAGCTCGTATTCCTTTTGAGTTTTCTAAGCTGCTTGTTAATCGATTCTCTTAGGCTTGCATATGCATTTTATCATTATTTGTTTATTAGTATTTGGAATTCACGTTCAAAAATTCCCTTTTCGTTGATGAACAAACATGTAACTGTGATTTTTTTTGAAAAAAATATTTTCTTTTGATACACAGATGTTTTACTATTTACGCAAGTTAATAAATATTTAATTAATTCACCGGACAACGTATGAGTATTTGTTTTGATGAACATTATTCGATATGCCTTTTTCACATCGACATTGTTAAATCCTTTATTGCAGGTAAAACATCGATTATACGGCGATATACAGAAGGTAGGGTTAATGTTACCTAGACTTACTTGGTTCTGTGACTACAGTTTGAGTAAATTCCCGACTTTAAAATAAGAACAAAACAACTGAAAGTCAGAAAACCTAAAACAAATCAAAGGAGAAACCGTCTTAACAAATAATTTTAATGAAAATTTCCAATGATTTCAAACATATGCAAAATGAAATTGAAATGAAAGTTGTTTTTTCTTCTAATTAATTCTTAATTAAAAATTCAACTTTTTAGAGGAAATCATCTATTCATCTTATTTGAAAAAAAATAAGTATCAAATGTTTAAAATGCAAAGTATTTCATTCTATGGTGTCAACCAGAGTATGAAAAAACTTAATTTTATGATAAAATCGGATTTTTAGGAATGTTAAAAAGTTATGACAGACCAAACGGATTTGTTTTCAGACAGATATCGTTAAGTATTCTTTATTTGATTTATTGATATCAAGAGCAGCACATTTATCACTTAATCCAAGTTAACTGAACGTGCTTAAGTATATGTTTAAAAGTGATATAGTTTGGTTTTAGAATTGTAACACTTTGAAGTTTGTGTAGCCAAACAATATGATGGGTTCTTTGGATAGATTTAAGCCAACAATGGAACTTCATCAACCTTTTATCGAACGAAATCAAACTAGAGTTTTAAACAATTTTGAACTGATTTAACACAGAAATTTCAAAAACATTTTTTTTTATATTTGATAACTTTATGTCAAACAAGTCAATATTCTGCAAAAAATACATTGAACACAATCAGATCGTAATATCTCTTTCTGAAAAAGGGAGAGAAAAAAACAATCACAAGGACGTCGAGTACAAATATAAGGGTTGACAAAGAGAGAGGCACACTGTTATTTTAGAGTTTAAACTATATGCCCCAACATTATAAACAAAGCAAAAAAAAAAAAAGCAAAAATTAAGAGGGTTTAAGTATTTTTTCTACCGAACGAACTAAGACAGGTAAAAGAAAACAACAAAAGAAAAAGAAAACCAGAAACGTAGATGAACACTTTAAGAGAAAACTCACAGAAACTAACAGCTAGCTACGAAGCATTAAACTGATGAAATAACTTTTACAACAGAGTCTCAGACAATAAATTTTGCGACTCCTGGCGCGTGTTTCGGCTATCTAAGACTTACCAGAGGCGTGCTAGCCAAAAGGGTGAAAAAATATATCAGGCTATTATAGCTGAATCTAACAGAACCTTACAGAAGAAAGATCTGATGTTAATTTTTTTAATGGTTTTCACTGTTTTTGTACCTTCCCCTGAGTGATCTTGCTTTCAAATATATTTGCTTCCAAATAATATGTTTATTTGGTAGTTGAAATGTTGGCAAGGGTAAATATAAATTTAATCCAGACATGCCTATAATAATGCATTTTAAAAAACTGAAAATAAATGAAACTAAAAAGTACCGTTAAATATAAAAAATCTTTTATACCACTTTGAATGACTGTTTATGAAATGATCTAGAAATAAAATGGTACTTTAACAATTTTTAAGGTGTTTTTACTGCCAACTACAAACTGACTATTGGTGTAGATTTTGCATTAAAGACCATTAACTGGAATGATGATACCAAAATAAACTTACAACTGTGGTAAGAGGTGTAAAGATAAAATGCATAAAAATCAAATTTATCACAATATTGACAGGTGTATTACAACAAGCAGGAACCATTTACTCTTCTAAGGCACATGCCTTCATTCTATTTGGACGTAGCTTATTGCAATTTGGTTTTTTACGTCCCTTATGGTGTTGGCATAAATACCGACTGATTTTGTCTGTAACGGTTCGGAGTTTAAAAGCAAAAAATCTTAAAATGCTCTGAAGGATGTTTCTTCAACCAGTCATTTCCAATTATCAAAAGAGTACATCAACTAACTATCTAATCATAAAATATATACAGTACCGCATAAACCAAACAAAAAAAGAATAGAACAGATGCCAAATATCAAACATTTTTTTTCTCCAATTCTTCTAAACATTATGGTATTAATTTGGTTCAGTTTTTAGGTTTTGTTTGGTCTACCGCGCTCATTATAGTTTTCTCGCAGGCCTTATTAAAAGTTTTCTATACACATTAAAATAAAATATTTCATTAGTAATGTATCAATCTCTTACAGGGACATAGCTGGACACGAGAGATTTGGACAGATGACGAGGGTCTACTACAAATACGCGTAAGAGATACACTTTTAACAGACCTAAACCTCTCCCTCTGATATGATTGAAGTTAAAAACAATACTACCGAATCTAAATTTCCAAGAAGAAAAGACAAAAAAGGACGAAGATACTAGGAGAAATTAAGCAAAGACATATTATGTTGAATCATAATAATATAAGACTATTGACTCCGACAAAATATCAATGAAACAGAACACATCTATTTAAACAAATACAAAGGAATTGGTCTGAAACACTATAGAGGTCAATGACTTATAACTTTCGTACAAGTATATTACAAGTATTATGTTTCTTTTTGGCCGCGTAAAGTAAACACGGTCGATGATAACAATAGTTAAGCAGTTCTCTGACGTTTTATTATATATATCTAAAGGGAAATCTAAAATAGGCATATAGGTGGTCAATCGAAAGTCCTATCTTTGACAGTCAAGGCTGGGGAAAGAGGGATTTCTAAGCTTTGAAACTCGTGTTAAAAAACAACATGCCTGTAACCAACCATCACTTGAGGGGTCCGTTTCGTAAATAATTCAAATCGAACTTAATGTTCTTGGTCTTAAAAGGCACATGTTTTCTTTCCATTTGTATACAAAGAAGATATCATATTTATCACACATTTATATTTTTGGATGCAACGGAAATTTTTTAACTTACCAACAAGTAAAGGTGCAGTATAATATGTTGTCATTTGCATAAACTATTAAGCTGCCCCAAAATGACAAATTAGACTCACTTAATGCATGCTTGAATGACACATTAATAAACAGCTTTGAAAACTGGTACTTCAAGGCCATTTTTGATCAAACATTAAAAGTGAATGCATATGTGTCATGGTTTAATTGTCACCTTTTGTCGATCATTTTTATGTGCTCAAAAGGTCCTTTATTGTCACTTTGTATTATCATTATACCCAATGTAATCAAATGTTACGGTCATTTGCATGTGCTTACCAACAATTTATTTATTATTTCAGAATTGCGGCTATAATTGTGTTCGATCTCACAAGGTTAGCAATACCTTTTATAATAGTCATTTATTTATTATGAAAAGTCGTACTAAAGATCTCCAGTACAAATCAAGATGTACATACACAACCAATTAATATGTATATAAACACATAACAAAAACAACAGAAAACCAGCAAGCTAATAAAACAAAACATGAGCTCCTTCATCGAAAAAAAAAACGAAAAAAAAAACACATCTGATATTAATATAATAAAAATATAATAATATGTTCAATTAATTCTTTATTTTTTTTATATGTTATCAACTCGATTCAAAATTTCGGTGTAACATAGTGATTACTTTTCTTTTATTTTATCATAAAACATGTTGCTCTGTGATTGCAGGCTAAGTCTATGAGAGTTACATCAAAATTTGAAAATATAAAAAACGAATAATAAATAGCAATAAGAAAGTTTGAACATTGCTCTATTTTTTTTTGTAATTTTAATTTTTTTCATTGCTTCCAATTTTCTTAACAATATATTTTTCAATAAACTATTACATAGTTTGACAGAGTCTGTCTGGGTGTAGATTGTTAATATAAAAATAATTTCGCATCTCCTTTATTTAGATTTTGGGGGGGGGGGATTTGTCCCCCGTTAAAAAATTTACATACATTTATAATGAATCAAATATTCGTTTGAAACAAAAGAACATTTTTTAAAATTTCCATATGATCCATATTATATTCAGGTATAATCAAAGAATAACATATAAAACAAACATCCGAAGTTACTAACAAATAAACAACAATCAATTTGTTACACACTGGAACAAGTTTGCAGTATGCTTGATTTCCTCATTGACAACATATTTGTCACCTTCGGAGGAGAGATTTTTCAACAACAAATCGGCATTCCAATGGGCACAAACTGTGCTCCTCTCCTCGCCGATTTGTTTTTATACTCTTACGAGACTGAATTTCTTCAGGGACTCGTAAAGAACAAGAAGATGAAAGAGGCAAGGTCATTTAATCTTACATTCAGATATATTGATGATGTCCTTTCTGTCAATAACACTTCATTTGGTAGTTGGATTACTTCAATATATCCTCCGGAATGGGAGATTAAAGAGACCACCGAATCTAATTGCTTCACGTCTTTCTTGGATTTGCACCTCGAATTTGACCCAGGTGGTCATCTCAGTACTAAAATTTACGATAAACGAGACGATTTTAATTTTCAAATTATTAATTTTCCTAATCTACAGAGCAATATACCTACTTCTCCTGCATACGGTGTTTATATTTCTCAACTTATTCGATATGCCAGAGCTTGCACACATTTCACAGATTTTTTGATCAGACACCGGTTTCTTCGTGACCGACTTTTGAAGCAGGGCTATAAGAAAATACGTCTCATACGATCACTAAAAAAATTCTTTCTTCGTTATCAGCCACTAGTAGAAAAGTTCAAAATTGAGTTAAAAGATATGATAGTTAATTGTTTTAATTAGTGTTTGACTGGTCTTATGTACTGAGATGATCACCTCAATATCCCTATTGTGTCTCACAACAATGTTGTGTTCTATGGTCATTACCGGATCCTAAGATCGCAATGGAAGAGGGAGGTTTGGCGCCATAAAACCTGGTTCAACCCACCATTTCGTTTGAAATGCCTGTACCAAGTCAGGACCATTGCGATCCACCAGTTCTCTGGTATGACTGATTCGTTTTTGTCATTTTCCCTGGACTATGAGATTGATCATTCAAGTTCGGTAATTTTGTTATTACCTTTATTTACACAAACACACAGAAAAAATAAATAGACAAAAATGCTAGCTTATTATTAACATAAACAGCAAAACCACTTCTTGAAAATCATTTGGAGAAAAATTGTGGTCTCGACTTATTATGGACATTTAACAACATTATGAACTGTTTGAATTTTTCGGTTTAAAAAAAATAAATTGGATTTATCTTATGAACCTTATAAATTTTAAGATCTAGATTTATATTTTTTAGACCAGCCACATTTGATTCCGTACTGAAGGTAATTTATGCTTTTGAAGTTCAGCTTATTACAGTGTTCTCCATTCGCCATTTAAGCCGGGTGTGCCGACCACCTTTTTTCCAGAGCCGACCACCTTTCCTTTTGGTAAGGTGGTTGGCAATTTTCAAAAAAAATAATGTTTAATTAGGTCTTTTGTTACTAATTAAATGAAGACATTGAGTGACACTTTTATAACCCAAGCCAATTAAAACCACAGATCGATAGGTGACCAGCAAACATAAAAGAAATTTGCTGACAAGGTAAAGAATAATTTATTGTATGTAAATTTCTTATCATCCAATCAAAAATGGAGAAAATGTAAATAAAAAATGGCTGGCACGTGTCCAGCACGACATGCACACATGTGGATTATTCAAAGGTTTTATTGAAAGAAAAAGAATATTGATATTAACCTTCAACTTAGAAACAGTTTAATCCACAAAAAGAACATAAAACATACAATAAAGTTTGAATTTTTGCTGACATAATTTCTGCAATGCTAATGAAGGATCAAGTGTGTTTGTTTACATTTGAAGCTGTGATCATGTGACTTTTTGGCGAGAAAATTAACATATTGGCTAACTAATAGGAAAAGAAAGATAACTCTAGCCTAAAGAAAAAAGAAAAGAAAATTATTTAAATAGCCTAGATTTAATTAAGGCTATTTTTACTGTATCTTTGTTTGTATACCATGTATAATGTGCATTTTATGGTTTTATTAAAACAATCACTCTCTCTGATAAAGGGTTTCAGGGGCAGATCCAGATTTAAAAAAAAGAGGGGTGCCTAGAACAATGCGGGGGGGGGGGTTTCCAAATTGATAAGGATTAAGCAGTAGAAAAAACCCGGTTGGTAAGTGGTTTTTTAAAACACCCACCTTACCTTTTTGAAAAAAGGAGAACACTGTATTGTCTAACAATTATCGTCTAAATAAAGTAATGATAATGCAAATCACATCATCAATTCTGTGACACTTTGTATATTACTGATAATGACAAGGTAGACTTAAAATATCAAAAATGAAGAAAGTATGATATATTGTTAAAGCACTAGAAATCCACCGAATACACGTTGCCATGGAAAACACAAACAATTATATCAATGTTTTTGTTAACCTTGGACATGTTGAACATATCAATTTTACTCTCTTACGGGTTTTTTATGGTGTCAGTGTCTTGTATAAAATTTCTAGTTTTATTTGTTTTTTTTTCTTTTAAATGGCCGAATGTTGGAGTTTAATTTTTTTTTGGAGTTCACGCAGGTCAGCCCATCCTACTCTACTTAATGATTTTCAATAACACGTACAATAGGAACTTTTCACAAACAGTTATACTTAAGACTGTGCTCGGCCTATGATTTCTATAGTGTCGGTATCCTGTTTTAAATTGTAGGCTTTTGTTTGTTTTTCTTTTAAATTGCTGAATGTGGGAGTCTCTATAAATAATAGAAAAGGGTTTTAAGGTCATACGGGTCAGTCTATCGTACTATTTGTATGTCCTTACCACTCAAAAGACATTCCATGATGATCTTGTTTATGTCCATTTAGCATGTTAAAGCTTCAGTTATTGTCCAAGCTAAAATAGTCAAGAACAAATTACTATACAGCTTTGTCAGAGAATTTGATAAAATCATCCTGTGAGCTTAATCAAAATCTAAAATCACTATCCACGAGAAAAATAAATACGATTAATTACAGGAAGGACACTGACAGAATTGACATCAATAAGAAACTAAGTAGAAACATTTACAAGTATTATTCCACATCGTCATAAGGGTTAGGCAGTTGACGACACGTCTTTTTTTATTTTTAAAATTTTGGCTAAGATACATTTATTTTGATTAAGAAAAAAAATCCAACAAGATATTTGAGTATGTGTTAATAGTCTAAATATTTTTTGTGGTAACGTGAAGAAAAATTAGGCAGGAAAATTTTGGCTCATTTTTCTTAACAATTAATTTCAAATTATTGTTTCTTGAATAAGCAAAGTATCAATCTGATGTTATTTCAGATAGTTTTTTTTTCAAAAGGATAATGATCATATACTTTGCGTAATTTCCTTCATGTGCCATTAAACCTTTGCAATTGTTCTAATTCTTTCGAAGCTACTTTCATTTGTTTTGTGTCAATATTGAACATGCACAATATGCAGAAAGTACCAAGAATGTTATTAAAGATTACTTATAGATATGTCCATGTATTGTTAATTGTAGTGGTTTCATTGTCAAATATGACATTAAATTAGTGAATATATAGACTTTTAATTCACTAGTATATTTTGAATTAATAAAACATATTTTCAGATCATATAGATATTATTTTTTACTTATAAACGGATTATATTTGTTGATGCAGTTATTTCATTTCCACGATCTAAGGTATGTGTAGTAATTTCAAAGATCAAAGAATCGTTAAGATTTTATTCTGTCTATAACACTTTGAATGAACTTTTAATTGCTAATAATCAAATTTTATTACAGTGGTTAAATGATGTAAACTCAAAAGTCATGTTAGCTAACCATGAACCTGTTCCAGTGATTCTCCTTGCAAATAAGGTAATATCAATTAAATGACATATAAATCAAGTTATTGTGGATAATGTAAAGAAAAATCAAAGAAATAAAGGTAATAACAAAACTACCGAACTTGAATGATCAATCTGATAGTCCAGAGAAAATGACAAAAACGAATCAGTCATACCGGAGAATTGGTGGATCGCAATGGTCCTGACTTGGTACAGGCATTTCAAACGAAATGGTGGGTTAAACCAGGTTTTATGGCGCCTAACCTCCCTCTTCCATTGCGATCTTAGGATCCGGTAATGACCATAGTACACAACATAGTTGTGAGACACAATAGGGATATTGAGGTGATCATCAATGACACGACTTTGTCAAAACATTAAAGCTCGCAAGTCTCAAACAAACGATTATTATACTAAGCATCATTTTAAAATCCCAATTTAAATCTTTGATTAATGTGGATCAAAACAAAGCATTTGAAAAAAAAATGGATCGAAAAGGTCAAACATTGTCAGGAAAGACGAAGTTACAATACCAAAAAAACTTGGTTGTGATTTTTTCCATCTTTATTCGTAGATATTTTTGCTATTATCAATGCACATGAAATATTTTGGGGATTTCAGAAGACATTTACAAGCTAACACACGTACACACAATTTCTCGAAATAATTTGATTGTATTTTGTATACGATGTAGTTATCATAAGCAAAGTACATTTAATTTGGTGAATAATACGTGAAAGCAACAATGTTTGAATGAACCATATTGCTTAAATTTAATCTTAATGTATCTTTAGTGTGATATGGAAAATGTAACTGTTGATTCTCGGATCCTAACCGAATTCTGTAGAAATAACCATTTAGTCAACTGGTTTGAAACCTCAGCTAAAAACAATATAAATATAGGTAAGAAATTTTATAGACTCATATAAAGGTGAAATAACAACAAGAATTCAGAATCATAGACATACCAATTTGTTATTCATATGACAGAACTTCGGAATGAGAGGAAGAACAAGTATTCACCGAAGATAAGACAAAAGTTTTCGCATAATGATAAAGATGATTCAAAGTCAAATGTAGAAATTGTGTGAACTACAGGTCAAAGATAAATACCCACGGCTCCTTAAAATGCCAATTAGATCAAATTTAAGAAAGGGGTGCACATATGAATCATGTATTTAAACGTGTGTGAAAGCTTCAATCCATAAAGTTTAGGAGGATTGCGCATTAGGAATGAATGCATTGAAGCATGACGGACGGACGGACGGACGGACGGACTCATATGTAAGTCATATGCTCCTATTATTATATACTCCTTTTTACAAGCATTTGAATGTACAAGAGCGACAAAATCAGGTGACAAAACAGACACCAAGAAACAACTTGTACGCTGTAGTCACAGTTGCGGATCAAAACGAATGACTCAAATAGAGGTCCTTTGACAGACCAAAAAAAAGGACCTGACCTTGTCGGGCTTAAATTACTTTCTATACAACACCAACATATTTTGTCTGTAAGGGAAATGCCCTATACTCCCCCAGATTCACCTATTAGTCAAGCAAGAAACTGCTAACATAATAAACAATAGCATAGTTTGTCAATGTAAAATGAGAGGCGGGTTTCTTGAGTTGTAAAATATATTTCAGTCATATCTCTTTACTTTTTTCTCAGATGAAGCCATGAACTTTCTTATCGACCACGTTTTAAAACTGCCAACTGAAAGCCAACAGCCTGATGAACATATAAGCTTGTTCAGTGAACAACAAAATCAAAATAGTTTTGACGATTCATTTGAAAGAGACGTTAAAACAAAGCCAAAGTCGGATTGTTGTTGAGAAGGAAGATTGAGTTTTGTTACTTGAAACCACATACTGGTATTTGGTCTACTTCCATTCAAAAACAACACCAAAATTGATTGTTTTATTTTTATTTTTCCGTAATAGCATGCATATCTTCAAATTTGTACAAAATAAGATAAAATAAAACTTATGTATTTAAGTAACTTTAGGCCAACCCAATCGATTCCTCAGTCGTCACAAATTTTTAGTACAGGAAACAAGCATGCGGAATTCTTATTCCTATTTTCAAAATCTTCAGTTGTATAGATTATTTGTCACTCATTTTCAATGTTATTGCTGACATGATGAAGTGTTACAACATTAAATTTATAAACCCATGAATTCTAAACATGAATTAATTTATAAAAGCATGTTGTGCTAAAATGTTTTTGTTTAACATTCATTATGCACACAGGTTTTACAGCATATCACCTGATTTTACTTTGTTTTAATTGTTTTTGTTTTTTAGTGAAATGAAGAATTTTTTCATGTTAGATCAATTTTTTTTATTGAAAATGGTAATCAGTTGTTGTTTTTTGCACTTTCTGTTCCAAGTCATAATCATTGTGTTTTATAGTAAGCTTATACGTCGCCATTCATTTTTCTGAATGTGGTTGTCTGATGGCGAAGACTACTTTGACAACATAAACTATTTTAAAAAGAGTTTTTTTAAGGATATAGTTTTATTTCATGAACTTTTATAGTTTTGTATCATGGTAAAAAACTGATTTATCAAAAAATAAAAACCGTTTAAATATGATTCGTTAATTGCATTTGTAATTTTTATTTGCTATCCAATAGCCATAGTGGTGGTTATCCATAATACAAATTTGACGACGTTCACATAAACTCCAGGCATATTCTTGCCTGCAATGAAAAATACAATAGCTATTAATGTTGTCAATGTCTAATTCTTGCATTGTGATAATAAAACATTTAAAACATTATCACAGGATTTAAAAAAAATCATGCTTTTCTAGTTTGTATAAAAAAATCTACATACACGACACGCATTACTGATTGCAGAGTACATAGTACCAAGGTGATTGTCAGCTAAACTATCAATTTCGATTTTCTGTATATGCATTTTCATCATCGCCCTTAAAGTTGTTGTAATGTGTTTGTTTTGTTGTGTGCTTTTTAAAAAAAAAACATTTGGCTTTTCGGATTTAGGACATTTGAATGTCGCATTTGGTGCTTCTTTGCATCTTAGAAAGCATTTTCCACCATCGTATTCGTCAAAACCCCATGACATAATTCTTGACAAGTACCTTTATATTTTTATAACATTTGTAATGATCTTCCAGCACGGGCTTCACCCAATGGCATAATGAACCTATTTATACCTATATTTATAATGAACTACAAAAAGCCAATACCCCATTGGATAACTGTTAAATCTTTGTAACTATATTTGTCATGACCTATCAGCACAGCATTTACACCATAATATTATTTCTGACAAAAGCTTATATTCAATTATATAAGTAATGACTTACCAACACAGCCAATACAAAATGATGTTACTCTTGACATCTTATTTGTAATGCCCTAGTCCCGTGCGGGGCCCGGGTGGCGAATAGGCCCGCAGCAGAGCCTAGCTTGTCGTAAGAGGCGACTAAGGGTCTTGGGATTCCGACGTCGGGTCGGTGCTCAGCCCACAGAGCGACCAAGTGTGTACCCTAGGTGGCTGAATAGGGTAGCCCTCGTCCGCGGGGGTTGTCAGGTCTATAATACGGAAACCCTGACCGCCGACCATAGTGGGCCAACGTGTGTGGAGAGTGCCACGCTTCATGCACGTAAAAGACCCCTTTGTGGACCGCCCAGTAGTGCACCACATAGGCTAAATTTTCCAACCCTACCCACCTCTCCCCTTTTTCCTGTGGTTCTTCAAAATTTACCGGTCCTTTGTTTCCCACCCCATCCCCATATTTCATTTATCATCATCATTTCATGTTCATTTTATCATCCTTTTCATGTTCATCGCCTGTAAATAACCTATATAGCGTTGCACGGGCGTAAAACACCAACTCACTCACTCACTGTAATGCCCTATATATAAATACCCCATGATATGATTCCTGACAAGTACTCATTTGTAAAGACATTCCAGCACAGTCTATACCCCATGATATCATTCTTGACAAGTAACCCATTTGTAATGACCTACCAGTACAGTCTATACATTCCTGACAAGTATTCGTATTTAATGACCTACCAGCACAGCCTATACACCATGATATAATTCCTGACAAGTATCCATATTTAATAACCTACCAGCACAACCTATACCCCATGATATGATTCCTGAGAGGTGCCATTTTCCATCATTATGTTTACAAGCTAGAGGTCCTCCGCTGTCACCCTGTAAAGCATTATCATAGTGTATTATATTAAAAGAAGCAAGGAAAAATACAAATACACTCGAATATCAGAAGAAGGAAATACAGACAAACTCAGCTGATATAAAAGACGACAAGAGAAAAATTGCATACGAAAACTAAATGCATACAGAGACACAAAAACAGGATAAAATAGAAAATTAACAATCTTGATTAACAAGAAAGCAATACATGGAAAATTTAAAATGTAATTTTTCAAACGGCAAAATACAGTTTCAAGTGAACAAATCAACTAAACTTGTAAATGCCTACCTGATCATATTTTCTACTTTGTAAAGTAAGAAAAGGGGAATAATGCAATCTATAAAATGATGTATTTTGAGGAATAATTGTACCTGCCTGGCAAGCATCATGGCCTCCTAGTGCATACCCTGCGCAAAACATATGGTCTGTGATTTGTCCAGCTAAGATATCGTTTGTCAGTCCAGGCACTTACTATTTGTTGTAATATTACTACGGCACGTAATATTACAACAAATGATAATATTATTGCAGGGAATAATATAAGGCTTAAATTACAATATTTTGTAATTTTTTATATTATTGTGTTTTGTAATATAGCGTTGGTAAATTACAGTATACAATAATATAAGGAAATCTTTGCTAAAAACAATCTTCGACCTCTTTTTAAATGAATGTTTTAATATTTTTTTAAAGACTTAAGTGTGTTTAACAATACTACCAGCAAGAGAAAATTTTCATTTTAAAGGAACACACAAAATTTTTCGAATACATGGTGAAATATCACAATTTCCGCCTTTAACCTCAAACTATTTCTTTTTAAATCTTTTGTGGCCCTTCGGGCTAAGCTTCGACGAACTATTAATCTTTTATCTTTCTAAAAAAGTATAACATATCATTGTACATATCACCACGTTTTCATGAAAATTATTTTAACACGAAGTGGTGTGTCCATTTAGGGGAGACAAACATTGTTGTCTTGAATGATAAATATCGATTATCTCCCCTATGTTATACGTTGAATGATTCGATTTTTTTTTTATCAATATATTTTCTCTGCACAGAAACAGTTTAAAAAATGAAAACATTTTCTGCATAAAAATTAACTACTTTTATTAATTATCTTACTGTTTATAATAGTATCAATGACGGTCGACACGCGATCATTACATGCATAAGGTACACGGGAAATGGCTTTAATCATATGTACCCAAATTTAAAAAAGTTGTACATCATCTATTTATCATGCTTGACTTCAAAAGTCAACCATGTCACTCAATAACTAAATAATAAAACAATAAATTTTGGAATACATGTGGTTATTTTATGATACAGAAAAACATCAATACATGAAAAAGGATGATGTTAATTATATGTATTGTTACATAATTCGGTATAGATCGGGTAATTTGGTAAGGCTGTAGATACATATTTCAAGGAATAACCTCTCATCAGCAGCATTTGAATCAAAATATTGAAAGGTCAAATTAAAACAAAAAGTACACAAACCCCAAAATAATCGAACAGAAAAGCCAAATCCAGCATCGATGATACCGACCATGTGAAGTACAATGTACAAGGAAAGAAACCCAGTATTTAAAAAAATTCTGAATTTTATAATCGGACATTTCAACGACAAAAAAGTATTAAAATTAATTGGTATATTGGATGATATAAATGTAATAAAATAATCAAAGTTTTTAAGCGTAGAATGTTTTGTTAACCGTTTCTGGCTGATTGCCGAGCCGAATATATTCAATGCCACCAAATTTGTGGCTTCTATACCATATGTATACTGCACAAAGAAAACGGGAAGATTACTTATGTTGTGATAATATTGATAAAACGCGATGGAACATAAAACTACTAACTATAAACATAATATACTATTATATAACATTTACATGATTTAGCCAAAATTCTACTTTTACTACTATTATAATTTGCCGCACATTTACGAGAAAAATGCAAAACAAGAAAGAGATCAACACAAATTGAGAGTCATAAAAATAAGAAAATTAATTTATTACATGTAATCTTTAATTTCTTGGTTACTAACTTTAAGTTACAAGTCCCTCTGTATTATTTATTCTCTTAATTAACCTGACTGAAACACATTCTAACTCCTGCAGCAATCAGTAAATTTTTACCTGCTAAGACAATTATCTTTAAATGAGAAATAATTAAAAATAATATGTTTAAAGAGAAAGGGACTTGCAGCAAGTCTAAAACAATTACTATAAATCAAACTTATGAATAGTTTTGGCTGTATTCATTTTTCACGCATCAAAAACATCAGCAGGTTGCGATCGGAAATAAGTGTGCCATTTTGGATTCAAAAATATTCCACTAAGTTAATAAGAACCCTGCATCTTACAGTGCCGGTATAATATAAATCGCCCTAATTTTCCACATGGATTATTATTAACTTCATTTATTGGCAATTTGCAATAGAAAATGAATTTGTAATTAGTTTGTTAACTAAAAGAAAATCAACATTGATGAATATAACATGTATACATAAAAACACACTTGTTTTCTTGTGTTTTTTTTCTCGATTAAATGAAAATGGGCTATCACTGCAGCCGTTTTCTAATAATTGTCGCATCGAAGCCCTTATCTGTATATATTTGTGACAGATCTAATCTTATGTTTTTAATTATGTCTTTGTTTCTCGTTTCTCTGCATCTTGTCACACACCCCATTTTTGCATTTCTGTAATCCTTTTTAAATATATTCGTATAAGGCGCGGACCATTTGATTTTCTGGGGGGGGGAGGCTGGAATTTTTCCTCGAGCCGGAAATTTCGCGAGCCGGATTATTTTTTTCACATACATGCTGAGCAAGATTTTTTTTGGGTAAAATTTATTTATTTCAGATAGGCCAAAATCAAGGTCAGATTTTTTTTTTCAGCCCAGGTCCGCCGGGGCAATTTTTTTTTTCAGTGAAAATCGGGGCCAGGAATTTTTTTTCAAAAAAATCCCAGGCCTTCCCCAGAAAATCCTTGCCTAAAAACGACGTCGCATTCGTCATTTGATATGCATACATTTATGAGGGCTTTTTAAATGACTTTGCATGTGTATTCTAAAAAAAAACCCACTCATATCTGTTTGAACAACACAAAGCCCTTAATTACAAATAGAGAAGCATAACCTTATTTAATCATCAATATATATATTTAATTATCAATATAAAAGATAGACCAAGACCCCCTTCTGAATTCGAATCAAGTCTGGATGTAGAAAGAATCGCGCAATAACTAGCATTCCGCTGAACTTTAAAATCCGCGATTATCACAGTGGTCGTTTTCATTACGTTCCAGAGAGAACTGAAATCGCTGATTTGCATATTTTGTAAAAAATCTGTTGATAAGATCTCGTCCAGTCTGTGTTTTTCTATCTGTCAGACAATTATTCTCACGCTGCTACAGTTACAAACTTCAGTGATATAAAGTATTGTACCAGATGGTAATATACTTTTGTTGTGAAGATAATTTTAATAATTGCGATAATATATTGAGGTTTACTACACATTTATTAACCGGCTATTTCATGTCATATTATTTTTGTTGCATGTAGTAAACATATTTATTTCATCTAAGAAATGTTCCATTATGCCCCAGTCACTCCGATTCAGGGATTTAAAGCCGGATCAGCTATGGAAACGATCCGGCTCTGTATCATTTCGTTCCTCATCCGTGCTGTTAAACGTTAAGTCATGTTTACTTTACTTTGGTTTTTTTGTTTGTTCTGAACTTCAGATGTAGACAGCTAATGTTCATTGAAATTTTTCAAGTTTATTTGAGACTCTGTATTAAGGATTATACGTAAGCTGTTTGAGAATTCTAATATCTTTTAAATATACATGGTCACAACTGGTACTCTTTTTTACGAAAACATGGAAAAGCCGATCCAGTTGGAATTGGGTAAAAGAGAGAAGTTACACACTGACTCTCAACTCTAAACGCCAGAAGCAGCTGATCCTGTGTTTAAATGTAACTTCATAAATGATTAAATGATACCATACCCGTCTACTCCCTCCCCCCAGGGGGGGGGGGGTTCGAGAGGTTCGGACCTAACCCCACCCCCACCCCTTTTGGAGAAAAAAATTGAAAATCTAGGAAAAAACATTCTAAAATTTGGTTAAGAACTATTCAAGTAAGGACTATTTTGCAAAACGAACCCTCGATTGACCCCCGCCCTGAAAAATTTTGGTTATGGGTACGGATACACTCTCTCAATATCCAATACTTACAGACACGTAATGTATATATTGATAGATGGACAGGAATTTGCACAAAACTGCCTTAGCAATGATTTATTACATAAGAATTATTTTTAAAATCAAAAGCAAGCGCTTTTAAAGCGACAAACTACGCGTAGTTGCGGAAAGTTGAACGAATTGAATAACTAATATTAAAGAACATTTAAAATATTTAATTCAAATGATGTGCACAACAATGATAAAGCGAATACATTAAACATCTTAATGATAATTTTCACATATTTATGGGAGCTCTGGTTAGGAAATAAAAATCCCATTTATTTTTACAAGGCACTAAAGCTAAATGACTATTATGGCAATAGCGATGATACTTTAAATTTTGTTGGGTCTAATATTTTTTTTTTTTGGTAAACGAAATTTGAACCAATTTTACTAGATCTAGTGTTTCGATGATCATCGTGAACGGCCGTAAAGCCCCGATGAGTGTCGCATTATTCCGATTAAGAACGTTCTTTTCCGTTTTGATCCTTATTTACATCGTAGAAAACCGACCATAGCACAGTCGATCTAAAAGTCCAACCGTCCAATAACCGTGTTGAACTGTACAGTTCCGTTCTGATCCGACCTAACAAAGGCGCCAAATTTACCGTTATTCTAGATATTCCGTTGTGCATCGATCCGTACTAACTCGTACTATGGCTACGGAAAATGGATTTTTCGGCCTCGACCGTGGCGGAACCGTGGTGTTGATCAGTGAATGTGTGACTGGGGCATTAAAAATCTGATGATTATCGTGAGGCTCCTGCTTTGTCTTCTTTATACAACCAGAACATAGTATTAAAAAATGATAAGTAAACTGCGTCTATCCAAGAACAGTCGTCCAATTCTAGCCTCTACTTGAACATTTTGTGCGTATTCAAGACATGTACAGCAATTCTTATTCAAACAAACTTTAATGTCACTAGTTAAACATGCTTTTTGTTTGAAATAAAGTCCCATGATGGGCCTGGGAGGCAAATAGGCCCACAGCAGAGCCTAGATTGTCGTAAAAGGCGAGTAAGGGTCTTGGTATTCTGAAGCCGGGTCAGTGCTCAGCCCACAGAGCGACCAAGTGTGTACCCTATAGGTGGGTGAATAGGGTGGCTCTCGTCTGCAGGGGTTGTCAGGTCTAAAATACGGAAACCCTGACCGTCGACCATAGTGGGCCAACGTGTGTGGAGAATGCCAAGCTTCTTGCACTTTAAAGATCCCTTTGTGGACCACCAAGCAGTGCACCACCTAGGCTAAATTTTTCGTCCCTACCCATCTCTCCCCTTTTCCTGTGGTTCTTCCAAATTTACTGTTCTTTGTTTCCCACCCCATTCCCATCATCTCATGTTTATTTTATCATCCCTTTTCATGTTCATCGTCTTTAAATAACTTATATAGCATTGAAACACCAACCCACTCACTCACTCACTGTTAAAATGAAACACTTTAGAGTGCTTACAAAAGTTGTAAAAAATTGCCGTTTTTCTACAAAAATCAAAACCAACTCATTTCACAGGCTTGTACATGTTGTATCGAAGTTAGAATACATGATCCATATAGTTGCAGGTTTAACATGTTCACCTTGTAAGCATTAAAGTTTTTAATATTAGAGAAGAGCCCTGCCTTGGACAAAATTTAAAGTTAAAAACAAGCGTGTTGTTGATTTGCAACAATTGCAGTTGGATCTGGACAAAACTGCATGAATTTCTCTGAGACATGCACGTAAGAAAAATACTCAAAAACGGTGTGCAAAGATTGACTTATAAAACAGTGTTCTATGTTGCTTAATAATACAATTTCACAGTAACGGTAACAAATTATAAATTATTTACAAAAACATGCCGAAATAAAAAAAAAAGAAAGAGAAAAGCTGTATTTTGTCACTTCCATAACGTGCAACATGAACCTATAGATGGCGTTACAATTAATTATTTTTGTTCAGAATTTGATTTTTTTTTCAAAGGTGTCGCGACAAGATATTATTTCTCCAATTATTTATATGACAGAAATCCTTCTACAGAATATTTTTTCTTCATTGCTGCCAAAATATTTTTCATAAAAAATCAGATCAAGAACATTTTTAGAAAGAAAAACCAAGGCCTCTCCCTACTGGTTAAATCGTCGGACCGTTAGGTCGGCCAGGTCAAATTATCGTTTTCTTTTCATTTTAATACCCGAGGTATATGGTTTGTTCCGTCCATCCGTTTGTCCGTGCTTCTTGCCTTTCCCCCTTAATTCCCTCATACTTTTTGTACTCTTTACTAAAATAACTATTTTTGTGTTCGATACGATTATTTATTAAGCTACAAACTAATAAAATCGAATATTCACTTGTTTATTAATTTTTCCCGGACAAAGCATTATCTTTGTAAATGCCTTCTAAAAACGAATGTAATGTGAATCTTGGTATGTTTTGTTAATCTTTTCGACAGACAGAAACCAAACGAAACGGAGATTATAACATAATACCTCGCCTCTTCGTGAACACACACAATACGTACTAAATAGCAACCAACAACGCGTTATGAGTGCCCCGGGAGGGTAAGCAATTCCTGCTTGTTGCAACTTCTTTACATGTACACGAATTAGTTTTATGCGGATGAATAAAAAATTTTAAAAACTTTAAGGCATTTTCAATATCATACTGTCGATGTCAGGCTTGTCAGACCAAATGATTATTTTCTTTTCAATTTTATAACCATTGACGTGTGCTATGGTTTGTTCTGTCCGTACAGTACATCTGTCCTTTCTCCCGTCCTTTTTTGTCCGCCCGTCTGTCCGTGCTTCCCTCCTCTTTTGCCGTCCGTACTTCCTGATTATTCCGTCCGTCAAACGTTTTGAATACTACTCCTTCCAAACGCTTGATGAATAGTCTTCATATTTTTTAGAACCTTTCTTATACAACATAGATTTATGCATACTATTTGATTTTTGGTGTTTATGGGGATTTCTTAAAGCCACTTACAGACGTAAGCTATTGACACATTAGTTGTTTGCATGTTGCATCGGCTTATCTCTCAAAATTCTTACAAATTATATGATCTGGTAAGGGGGTTTCTACTAGAACCTTTAAACCTCTAACGCATCAGAGACTATCATCACTTAAACCCAAAGGTTACTCCTTTCCAAAGCTTTTATATTTGTCTTCGCAATTGCATGTCTTTATGCAAAATAGGAAACCTTTTCCTTTGTCTTTTAGAAGTAAGACGTCCATAAATGCCATACCATTTATTTAAAAAGGAAATTCCAAAATGTAATAGAATAATAGTAAGCTGCTAGGCCAACTTTTTTCTCGTCTTTCTTACATTATAAACTAAAAGCCCTTTGATGCTGGCTGACAATATGGTTGTAAGAAACCCGATTCCCATTTGGCAAAATTAAGTACTCTGATAAAAGCTACACCGTGCGCTCGTAGACAAATATGGGATTTATACTTTATTGCATAATAAAACCTCAAAGAGGTACGTTAAGCAAATACAAATATACATGTAAAAACATACAAAAAACAATGAACATTAACTCTACATACAAAGACATTATATAGTATTTACAAATACTTAAGTTACCAATACAAGACAGTAATCAGTACAAGACCAGACGTTTCTTTTATCTTCTTTTATTTTCCGATCCTTCTTTACCATACTGTGGTTTCATTATTATTCGTGGGGGTATCATTTTTCGTGGTTTTCATTAGTGGGCTTGACCCACGAGAATATATGTCCTACGAAAAGAAAGTTAATATTGATCTGTATGCTGTGGACAGTTTTCAAAACCACGAATTTAAGAATCTACGAATTAATCCTTTTTCATCAAACCACGATTGTAGAGTTGTTTTTTTTTTGTGCTTTTATGTAATTTGCTGTTTCATGATATTAATTGAATTTGTCTTTGCACATTGGCACCTCTCCTTTTTTCAGTTTTTTTTTCATCCCTAGTAAATAACCACCCTCCTTCCCTTGTGGTCGTTTGGTTTTTATGCGGAAAACCTGACAGCAAACCATAGTGAACGAACGTGTGTGGAGAGTGCCACGCTTCATGCACGTAAGTGATCCCTTTGTGGATCGCGAATTAGAGCACCACATGGGCTTAATTGTCCGCCCCCACTCACCTCTCCCCGTTAACGTGCGAGGAACCCTAAGGTTCTTCCTACCCCAGACATAGGTTGATAATCTTAGTTATAATTTGGTCCCCCAGTTTGGTATTTTTGGTTTTACAGTTCTATGCTCTTCATATTCATATAGTGTTTGGCATTTTCAATATTTTTGGTAGAGCGCCTCTGATGAGTCTTAAATAGACGAAACGCGCGTCAGTCGTAGCAAAATTTATTGTCTGGAAATTTGTTGTAATTTGTATTTCGGACTCACGTGAAGGTTAGCACTGCTGCTGGAGTTTTAATTCCCCGAGGTTAGCCCGCTCCGGCATCAACACTTTTGAGTTGGAGAAAACATCAAAGCTTTAAATTATCTGTCTAAATTTCAAAATTGTCTAAACCCTAAGGTTCTTTCTACCCCAGACATAGGTTGATTATCTTAGTAATAATTTGGTCCCCCAGTTTGGTATTTTTGGTTTTACTGTTCTATGCTCTTCATATTCATATAGTGTTTGGCATTTTCAATATTTTTGGTAGAGCGCCTCTGATGAGTCTTAAATAGACGAAACGCGCGTCAGGCGTAGATAAATTTATTGTCTGGAACTATGTTGTAATTTGTATTCCGTAGTCTTAAAAATTTGCAGTTACTTTGTTTCCCAACCAACCCCATTTTTAAACTCCCAGACCAGCATTGTATTTAAGACGGAAAAGGGTCGTTTATGTAAAACTGGATAAGGGTTGGTTATAGTTAGTTAGTTAGTTAGTTAGTTAGTTATTGCTAATGGGGACACAGGCCAATTACACTATGAACCAAAAAAATTACTGTCTATACCAGACACAGTCATTTTTTTTACTGCCTTGCACTGCTATTTACTGTGAAACTACTGCCAAACAACAGTGAATTACCATTATCACCCTATACAATCAAGGACAGTTTGTGACAGTGATTACCGTCCGCCTATAATGCACTGTCCTACATTGGCCTGCACTGTCCGACATTGGTACAGTTTCTCATAGATCGTGACCGACTTTACCTGGATTGTTAATCACTGTCCTAAATTGTTACAATTTTTGGCAGTAGTTAACAATTTTACCTGTATTGTTTATCACTGTCCTGATCCGTAACAATTTTGCACAGCAGTCGACAATTTTTTTTTGACCTATCATGCACTGTCCACCATTGCCATAGTAAAAGGCAGTTCTTGACAAGATATCCACTAACTGTTATGCACTGTTGTGAATTGCTGCAGGAAATAATAGGTCATGACAGATTTGTATTTTCTGTCTTGACCTGTCATGAACTTAAGTAGGAAACAATAGATTGTAACAGTTTATAATGGTTTATTATTTACTGTCCTTCATTTTGTTAGTTTTTGGCGACGACAAGAATATTTATATTAATAATAACCTAGCCTGATACAACGCATGCTCGAAGTTCTATGTGTTTTATTTGCACATATTTTTGCATCAGAATCGGAATCAAAACCACAAGTTTATAAGCAACCCGGAAATACTCCTATATTTAAAAAAAAAACTAAAGGAACTCCTCTAACACAACTTTATAGAGCACACATGTAACCTCTTATCTTTAATATGCCAAACATCATATTAACGTTTACAGCTGACAAAAAAAGATCTTCTATTTCAAGGTGGTGTCCATATATCATATATGAATTAAATTTCTATACAAATGTGTACATCACCCATGGAGGAATTTCGACACATTTGATTAGGCACCGACCATTTGATTTTCGGGGGAGGAGGGCTAGAATTAAAAAAATATATATATTCTGGCTCTGACTTTTGGACTAAAAATAGTCTGGCCAGCTAAAAGGGCGAAAAAAATAAACTGGCCCTCATTTTGCGCATTAGAAATAAAGAGTTTTATGAACAAAATTTTCTAGCATTGAGTGTATGGGAAAACATAAGCTGGCCCGCGCAGCGGTCGAAAAAGATTCTCGGCTCGGGTGAAAATCCCAGCCCCCCCCGAAAATTAAATGGTCGTTGCCTTATTTTACCAACCAACAACCACGTAAACACACTACTAAGTGCTACAGTTTCAACTATATAAGACTTGTAAGAGACGCTTGTACCCGAAAGTAGAAAATGAACAACGGATAATAAGTGATGGCATTCCAGTAAACAGAACAGACGGACGTTTATATTTTCTAACGCTTTCTACTTAGCGATTGTCGGTTCTTGGCCAGATATCTTGCTCTGGTACTCCTGCTTGATAGAGGACAGTGGCCCCGGGATAGTTGCACGCGTTCTTTTGCCAGAGAAATTTGTAAAATAACCTTCCAATCCGGCTTTTCACACTGAACTTAATTTATCGAGTGAAGATGGGTTTGAAACAATTTTTTTTTTGCCTTTTGCACTAGGTCTTTTGTAGAATAAATCGCCATTCATTCAAAAAATAGAAAAAAAACTTTCTTCGCAGTCTTCATAGATTTTGAACAAGACCTTATTTTGACAATAATGCTGAATGTTTACGCTTGAGACCACACAAAATAACCAAATTAAACAATAAGTTTAATAACAAAATAAAACACTATGTATTTAATAAAATCAACACGTCAACAAAGTTTCAAGCCATAAAATGGATAATTCGTGAGGCCGATTTGTTTTTCTCGGAAAAACGATGGCGGACCTCGAAGAAAGCACCTAGATTTTCAGAAAATGTTTTTTTTCTCGGAAAAGCGATAGCGGACCTCGAAGAAAGCATCTAGATTTTCAGAAAATGCATTCTTGGTAAAGCGATAGCGGACCTCGACGAAAGCACCTAGATTCGGAAAAACACTTTGCCTATCGTGTGCCGGCCTATCAATCATAAAAAATGAGATTCGCGACCAAAACTACATTCATGATATGTTTTCGCTTCTTGTCCTTGAAAAAGCAGTTCTATATTTTGCTCTTTCTTTTTTATTCAAATTTATTATTAATCATGGCTCATTTGAAGGACTTTTACATGTAAAAATATGCTTCATGGTTTAGAAATTTTCAAAAAACCCTACAAATGCAGGGAGTGACAAATAAATCTCACCTTTGTACGTTTTGCTAGATCCGAGGCTTGATCACCCTTTAAATAATGTGAATTTTCCGTTTTGATCCTTTGCAGTATTAATCTGGGGTGGTGTTCCCGATGCTTTCCGAAGAAAAGCCATAAGAAAGGTTCTTAGACAGACTTACGGAAACATCTAGGAATGACTTAAGAAATACTTAGGGGTGTTTTCGAAGTATTCCTAGTAACTTCTTAACTCAGGCAATCCTAACTATAATTGGCCGGATTTCACGGAGTGAAAAATCCGGGTTATAGAATGGTGAATGTCGGGCGGCGTGCAGGCGGGGAAATATTTTTTGCAACAGTTTTCTCAGCAACTACTCATCACAGCCACTTGATATTTGGTATACAGCATCAAGGTGGGGTCCCATAACGGGGGATTCGATTTCAGGTCTGTCGCTCACCTACTTCCCGTTTAACGAAATCCGGCCATTTTTTACTTTGACAGATTTTTTATTATAAAACGGCAGCTGGTATAAAGCACGACTATGCATTTCAATAAATAATCAAATAATATAATATATTATTACTTGTGTTAGTTTTTGTTAAGAAATTAAAACTGTGAACATATGAAGAATGAGTTGGTGTTTTACACCCTTGCAACGCTATATAGGTTATTTAAAAGCGATGAACATGAAAAAGATGATAAAATGAACATGAAATGATGATGAGAAAGGGGGATATCAAATTTTGAAGACTACAAGAAAATGGGAGAGGTGGGTAGAAACATTTACCCTATGTGATGCTCTTCTTGGCGGTCAACAAAGGGGTCTTTTACGTGCAAGAAGCGTGACACTCTCAACAAACGTTGGCTCACTATGGTCAGCGGTCAGGATTTCCGTATTATAGACCTGAGAACACCCGCGGACGAGGTGCATCCTATTCACCCACCAAGGGTACACACTTTGTCGCACGGGCAGAATCAGAATCTCAAGACCTTTAGTCGCCTCTTACGGCAAACTAGACTCTGCTGCGGGCCAATTCAGCTACCGGACCCGAACATATGAAGAAAAATAAAGTCAAAGAAGAAATACTTACAGAAAATAATATAATATATTTTCCGACCATGCACATAGATATACTTCTATTTAAAACATTTCTAATGTAATTTGATTTAATAATATAAATCCTTCAAAATCGTTTCCTGCCAAAATATTGGTGTTTCTTGCATAAGTACAATGTATGACTAGATTTGTTTTTAAGAATTAATAATTAAAATCATTAATAGGGTTGAAATACATATGGAACGTCAGGTGTCCTAAAGTTAGGAGAAAAAATACGGAGTATCCCAAATTGAGAGACCTTCGAAAACATGACTCAACTTAGGTCTTTAGACGGACTTGGGTAAGGTCATACAATGTTTAATGAAAAATATCTGATAAATGATTATGATATTGTTCAATGATACAAATAAAGGCTAGATAAAGAATTAGAATTAGAATTTATAACTAAAATAGTAAATTTGGGATGACAGAATAAAAAGGATTATGTGTTAGTTATTCCCCTGAGGGCGGATGCCCGATGGGGGATAACTGATTTATACCACGGGACTGTAGAGGGTGCTAAATGAAAGTTTATGATAGTTAATGAGGGGGGTCTTTCAGGAATTTAGCCTTATCTACTGATAAAGCATGATTAGTGCAGGGTATCTCGTTACATTTTATGACATAGTGGTATAAATATCATATGTACATGCACCAGTATTAGTTTGTTTATTTATTATGAGTTTTTTAATTCAGAATTATAAAAATGATTTGCGTCCTTGGGTGCATTTAAGTATCAGAATACACGTACGGCTTGTTGATTTTGGTAGTTACAATAAACATGTCAAAACTTCTTGCACAATAAACATTTAAACTCATTAAACCAATTTAAAGGAATATTTTACAGATATACAATGTACCATCAGTTTTATAGATATTTATCCCTTTTATACAAACTCATTTTAACCACAGGACTATTTTTACAACTAAAGGACCTTAATTAAAAAAAAAGTTTTTTAACTTATTCAAACATTAGATTAATCAAACGCTCAAGACTGCGCGCACGTATATTAAATGAAATTAAATAAACCATTATTTTTTTTTTCATTCACTGGTTTAATAAATAATAAACATTCACATATTTCAGTTCCTGTTTTTTGTTTATGTTTTATCTAATTTTATTTTGTATGTGCGACATACAATTTTAAAATATGCAATTCGTATTCACAATTTGCCTCCATGTAACCCTTAATTAATGTACATGCATTCGATAACTTTGAGCATTCAAACCGTTTGATTTAAATAGAATATCTATAAAATATGTCAAGTTTAAGTATATCTGTGGAATTTCAAATGCATTAAAAATATATGAATGGGTTTATTTTTTAAGCGGGCCTACTTATGAATGGGGTGGGTATAAAATTTGTACCCTAAAGTACTAAGAGTAACACCCCCCCGTGATTTGTAAGTACTTTGAACAATGTTGAATGTAGCTGTCTGCATCAAAATTTACCCCCAAAAAATCCTTGTAAACGATAATAAATCCAAATTTACCCGGACAAAAAAATCTAAATAACCAATGCTTGTCAAAATATAAGTAACAATTCAAAGATTCTTCAAAGCACAAACCTTCTATTTCTTCCACCATTCAAGTTGAAGTGGACTTTTTTTTATCATTGTTTCCCTTTACATATAGGATCAATTACTAACTTGTTTAATGCATTACGTATTCATAAAATTAATATTTATTTTACTTGCTATTCAAATGATTTCTTTACTATGGGGAAAAAACTTTTTAAATTTTTTTGTAAATAAAAAAAATTGCAATTCTATGAACACATTGCCACCTTATACTTTTCATGTTTATTTTTGAATCTGGTTCAGGCCGGTCCTTCAATTTGCAATACACATTCAATAAGACTGGAATGTTTATCGATAGCTGGTAAGGTAAGATGTACTTTAATATGTCGAACGAGCTGCATTATTGCTATCCTTGTCACCGACCACAAAGAAGATAGTCTAAAATATTACACCTGATCATGACTTGTTGAAAAGAACAAGAGATCTAATCGGTAAACAGCAGTCTAATATATCCTAGTATTTGTCTAGCTATTGTTTCTTATTATCCACTTCTTGTCAAAATCATAGTACACCATTAATTTGTTTAATGAAATGTACGTTTTTAGTTTACCAGTGGTAAAGCATAGCCGGTAACCCTTTTTTCCCAGAAATAGTTTTAAGGTGACACATTTTGCGGCATTTCTTTCAATTCTATGCTGAATGGACTCAGTGTTGCATTTGCATTTGCCCCTTTGTCACTACTAAATTAACAGATTTTTGATCAACATAACACATTTATTAAATTAAACAACATCCATTATAATGTTTCCTAATCTTGATTTACCATGAAAGCCTCAGTAGTTGGGATAAAGATGTTTTCTCACCACCTGTCTTTGCGGGGAAGTTTTTTTTTTCGCAGAAGCGCTCACCCGCTCTCTCGGGAATTCTCAGCAGAGACATCTGCCGCCTGTTTATCTAAAATTGTTTGAAAATTAAGAGTTATTACTTGTAAATTCTTGGAAGTTCTTATATAGAAAAGTAATGAATTTTGAAGATCTTTAAAGATAAGTTTGTTAGACTAAACAACAAGAACACTCATAGAACGATTAACTATTGGTAGGCTAGCGTCCTGATTTTATGCCTTGAATAACATCATTGATATTTTCAAAACAGGAAGTAGATGTGCGATAGGGATTTATTTATAATTGCAACATACACGCTTTAAATGATAATGTAATTTTTAGGTCATTGATGACGCATAATGCAACACGTATCTGTTTTTCGCAACATGTACAAAATATGGAGCCCAGAAAAATAAAAAGGTTTAATAACCGTGTGTGCGCTACAATCTGTAACATTTATTCACACCTCCTTATAGATCTATATAACACAATTAATTTTCATAAAACTTGCAATAATGAAGTGCATATGGAGGGGTCTGAGAGTAAAAAAAAAGACTTTTAAAGAAGAATATTAAATAATAAGACAAGTGTGTGCTCACCTCTCTCGAGAAATAATAATTTTGATTAGCTTATACATGTCTACCTAGATTTGGTATGATTGGTCTTATAGTAGCTATATATATATAGAAACACGAAGATAGGTCGATCTTTCATGGCAAGTTCTTAGTCAATACATCCCTATAAAATAATGTGATGTTTGATTGTATTAAGTGTTTCTACCACTTTTTAAATTATTGTTATACAAAACGGAACGAATAAGAAATATGTGCACATGCATAAAATACTTTCATTTCTTGTCAAGTGCATGTATTTTCCTGCGTTAACCCGTTTTATTTTTTTACCTTAAGACCCATAGACTTGTAATTTTACAATTAGAAACAAAGGCTATTCATAAAACTATGTTTAAATGTTTAAAGTAAAACTGATGATTTTCTAAAACTGTGAACTCTCTCCTCTGAGTGTAAACTGCCTCAGGTAAGCGCTTGGCTAATTAACCTGCTACCTAGACAGACATGCAGGTATTAAGTAATATACATGTACATGTCGTTCACAATAAACATCCTGTATACTGCCTGGTCACACACAGCAGGATACCCATCAAGACATTTTCACGGCAGTATTGCGTAACTTGTTAATTTACAAATGCATCTTAATAATGTTTAAATAATGTAGACCGGGCTCAGGGGCGGACCATTTAACTTCATTTAAAAAGGGGGGTTCTTTTATGTTTTGGTCGGAAAAAATATTTATTTTTAAAGGGAAAGAGACAAAATAGTTTATTTTTAATCTTTATTAGCATAATTTTATATTGCAGAAATAACCTCTGCTGCCAAAATATTTTTTCATGATAAATTTATTTCCCAGAAATAAATAAGTATACAAAGCGGAGAATATAGCGATCCGCTGGAAAATAGTAAAAGCGTAAAAGGCGTATGTGCAAGTGTGGAAAGGATGTATTTTAACTATTGAGTAAGTCTTGGGAATTATAGACCCGTTTTAATTTTTACCTTAGGACCATAGACTTGTAATTTTACAATTAGAAACAAAGGCTATTCATAAAACTATTTATCATATTGAAAGATACATTTAACACGGAAAAGAAGTTTTTCCATTGCTTTTATTATTTGTAGTGGGTTTTTTCTTCTCAAATTATTATTACTGACATGAAACTTATAAAAATAATTATTTCCGAGTTTTAAATTTGACATTGAAAACGTAAGTATAAGAAAGGCATATTATATCTTATGCATGACGATGTTTGAACCAAAAAAAATTTAATCTTAATTTTGAACAACAAATATCAGCGATTTTAAGAGCTTGTGTCAGAAAAGTTTCTTTCATTTTTTAAAAAGAAGATCTTTACGAATGTATGTGACAGTTATAAATTTGTGGTTCTGATTCTTATACAAAAATATGTGAAAATAAAAATAAAAAACCCATAGAACTCGCGCATTCGGTGTGGCGGGCTAGGTTATAAAAGATTCTATGTACAAAGCATTTAAAGCATAATAATAAAATGAAAATAAAAATAATCTCGTCTTCGCCAAAAACTCACAAAATGAAGGACAGTAAATAAGAGACCGTTATAAATTGTTACCATCTATTATTTCCTGCTTAAGTTCATGACAGTTCAAGACAGAAAACACAAATCTGTCATGACCTAATATTTCCTGCAGCAATTCACAACAGTGCATTACAGTTAGTGGATATCTTGTCAAGTACTGCCTTTTACTATGGCAATGGTGGACAGTGCATAATAGGTCAAGAAAATTGTCAACTGCTGTGCAAAATTGTTACGGATCAGGACAGTGATAAACAATACAAGTAAAATTGTTAACCACTGCCCAAAATTGTGACAATTTAGGACAGTGATTAACAATCCAGGTAAAGTCTGTCACGATTTATGAGAAACTGTACCAATGTCGGACAGTGCAGGCCAATGCAGGACAGTGCATTATAGGCGGAAGGTAATCACGGTCACAAACTGTCCTTGATTGTATAGGGTAATAATGGTAATTCACTGCTGTTTGGCAGTAGTTTCACAGTAAATAGCAGTGTAAGGCAGTAACAAAATGACTGTGTCTGGTATAGACAGTAACTTTTTTGGTTCATAGTGAATTAGGTAGGAGAGTTTTGACTGCCACTTGAAAAAGAAGTGATGGGTACATGTAGGGACGGGAAATTTATATTAGCCTTCTGCATGGTAATCCTACGGGTCCTACTCTTAGTTAGTTAGTTAGTTATTTCTTTACTCTCAAGCAGCACGATTTTGGTTATATCCGGGCGATGAACATGAAAATGGTGATACAATGAACATGAAATGATGATAAAGTGGAGGAAATTGGGATACAAGGCCCGAGTTTTGACTGCCACTGGAAAAAGGAGTGATGGGTAGGGACGGGAAATCTAACCTCCTGCACGGGGATCCTACGGGTCCTACTCTTACCGAGACCTGCAGTAGGGTTCTTTTACGTGCGAGGAACGTGACATTTTCCCAACACGGTGCACCACTATGGTTTGCGGTCAGGTTTTCCACATTATAGGCTGACGACCCCAGCATTCATTATGACAGGCCAGGGCTGCCCCATTCCACCACCTGGGGCACACATCCCAGTCGCTTTAAGGGCAAAGCGGCCTGACATGATGTAAGGTTTCTGGGCGCTCTTTAGTGGTCTTTTACCGACAAGCGTAGCGCTTCTGCGGGCCTATTTGCCACCCGGAACCCGCACGGATGGGTTGGTTACTAAAGTAAGTGTTTATACTGTTATGTAAGGGTTTTTCATTGTCAATCACCATAGGTAAGGATTCAAGAATGTGTGAAGTTTTGGCCGAGGGTTTCGTCACTTTCCGAGTACATTGGTTTATGGTTCATTGAGGGTACTTTGGCCTGTTTTGTGAGTTGGTTAATTTTCTCTCTGGTTAGTGGTCGTACATTGGTCCGATTTGGGAGATATACATTTTATGCGTCTCTACACAATTCAATTTGTTGTTGTCTTTTCCTGATTATGACTGAATTGCTGTCGACTGGGCATAAAACGAACAAAACTCACATGTTAAACAACATCTGCATCCCTTGCAGCATTTGCATTCCCTGTCATTTTATCTTGACCAAAATACTGCGTTAACAGACATTAAAACTAGCTTTTCTATATCGTTCGATCTATCTGGTTTACATTTGAAACATTTCAATCGGCTGCGATCAGTTGTTACATTTTCATACAATTTGATTCAATTGTACAGAAAAACATAAAAACCGAAATCGTCCCCTATAATTGAAATGATACCGCTTCTAATTTGATCACTATTGCGAGGGACGTAACATTTTCCAAAGACGGCGCACCACGATGGCTTGCGATCTGGTTCTCCGCATTATAACCTGACGACTTTCCACTTTGACAGGGCTTCCCATTAAACCACAAAGGGCACATATCCAAGCCGCTTTGTTGGCAAAGCGACCTGACCCGATGTAAGGAATGTGTTCATGGGACACGTATGCCCCCGCCGGCACCACACAGGAAGTTCAAGTAAAAGTCCGACAATTCCGAAAGTCGCTTTGGACGTACAGTGTGTCACACTGAACCATCCTACCAAGTATCAAGTCGTTTTTATCTACGGTTTCTGAGAAAGGCTTGACCGAAATTCGTACAAACATACGAACCTATGTCTGTTCGTCCGTACCCCAAACAGGAAGAAGTCTTATAGGTCAGAAAGTCGCTTAGGATGTACATTTTGTCATACTGAACATCATACAAGGATTCAAATCATTCTTGTTTACGGTTTCTGATAAAAGCTTGAAGAAAATTCTTACAGACATTTATGTCGGTTTGTCCGTACCCCAAACAAGATGTTGAAGTCTGACAGGTGAAAAAGTCGTAAAGGACCTAGAGTTGTCATATTGAACCACCCTACCACTTTCAAATCATTCTAATGTAGTGTTTTGGCAAAAGCATGAAGGAAATTTTCACGTAAATTTTCATCTCGACCCACTCCCAGACAGGAAGTAAAAATCCAAATGGTCGGAAAGTCGCTTATGACGTACAGTTTGTCATACTGAGCAATCCTACAAAGTTTTAAATCATTCTCATTTATACGGTTTCCGTACGAAGTTTGACGGAAATTCGTACGGACGGATGGACATGAGTAAAACTTAATGACCCTGACGACATGTCGGCGGGCATAAAAAAGCAGGATTCCAGATATCAGGCAGAATAGTGCATTTTGACTGAATTAAAAGGAATTATAGTAAATTAAACAAAATGCACACATTAGGAAGCAAACTAAAACAAATCGTTTGCATGAGTGTACATAAAGACAAATATCAATTAATAAAAATCGGTTCTTTCAAGACAGATTGGTTGTAGTGATTCTGTTTCAGTATATTTGCTAATCGAGCACATTCCGTTTCAAATTATTGATTACATATGTTTATCTATACTGATACACAAAATAATCTATTTTATTCGTTTTTTTTTCAATTTCTGTTTCAACTTGGACGATAGAACAAGTAACACTTTGAAACGTCATTCAGAACAAAAAACATCTGTAAGATAAACCTCATATTTCATCTTTATAATCACGTAAAATAGTATCTTCTTGTGAAGCGGAAACCTTGGAATTGTTTTTTTTTCAGGGTCAGGGAACTCCTCATGATAAATTTATGACTATAGTCAACCTAATTAACATTCATCTAGTTCAAGGTTTCTCCACAAACACATGTAAATGAATCTGCACTGAAAGTTTTTCAGCTTTTCCCGCTATTTTGTACAAAGGAAGAAAACAATTTTGTCGTATTGAGTTTTAAGTTCGTCAAAATGTTTTGTTTGACAATAAAATCCAATTAACATGTAACTTTATTTCAGTAAAATGCAATCATTATGCTTTGGACATGTTGAAAATGTTTTAAAGGCCGGACCATTTAACTTGAAAAGGGGGGGGCTTGGTTTTTAGCTCACCTGACCCAAAGGGTCATGTGAGTTATTGCCATCACTTTGCGTCCGTCGACGTCGCCCGTCGTCGTTAACTCTTTTTGAAAATCTTCTCCTCTGAAACTACTGAATGGATTGCTTTGAAACTTTGCACACTTCATCTATGGGGTTTTCTCTACAAAGATTGCACAAATGATGACTGCCGACCAATAAACTTGGCTGCTGTTGCTAAAAATAGAACAGGGAGGTCAGACTATAGTTTTTGGCCTATAAATCAAAAAGTATAACAGATGGAGAAAATCTGAAGAAACGATCCATCTTCAGAATCAAAAGCTCTACAAAAGTCTCCAATGGGTCGAAGTTGTCAGATGACCCCTAATAGGGGCTATGGCCCTTTAAGGTGAAAAATAACGTTTTTTTCATGTGTTTGTCCTATAGAAATGAAAACTATTGCAGATAAAGAAAAACTGTTGCTTGCTTAAATGTTCAGCTCATCAAGCTCTACAAAAGTCTCCATTCGGTCAAAGTTGTCAGATTACCCCTTATAGGGGTTATGGCCCTTAACAGGTAAAAAATAACGTTTTTCCCCTATAGAATGAAAACTATTGCAGATAGAGAAAATATGTTGCTTGCTTAAATGTTCAGCTCATTGAGCTTTACAAAAGTCTCCATTTGGTCGAGGTTGTCAGATGACCCCTTATAGGGGTTACGTACGGCCCTTTAAAGAAGAAAATAGCGTTTTGTCTTGAATGAAAACTATAGCAGATAGAAAAAAGCTGTTGCTTGCTTACACCTTTAGATCCTGGAGCTTTACAAAAGTCTCCATTGGGTTGAGGTTCTCAGATGATCCCTTATAGGGTTTATGGCCCTTTAAAGGTGTTAAATAGCATTTTTTCAAGTTTTTGGCCTATAGAATGAAAATGTTTCAGATAGAGAAAAGCTGTTGCTTGCTTAAACCCTCAGTTTATTCAGTTTTTCGAAGGCGTTACGTGACGGTAGAATTATATTTTCATTTTTAGCATTATTTTATTCATTATTATCGTTATTTTATATGGCAGACATACTACTTCCTATCCTCTGCTGCCAAAATATTTTTATGAAAAAAGCTAAGGCCGTCTTTTTCAAGCACTAGTTAAATGGTCGGTCCCTATGATCAAAGTTCTTGGTTGTTGATTTTTATACAGATAAAGGATAGACATCGAGTGGGTAAATGAGTTGGTGTTTTACGCTCTCGCAACACTTTATAGGTTATTTGAAGGCGATGAATATGAAAGGAAGATAAAATAACATGAAATGATATTGATATGGAATATGGGGTGGGGTGGGACACAAAGGCAACAGCAAATTTTAAGAACCACAGGAAAAAGGGGAGAGTTGGTTAGGAACAGAAAACTAACCCTATGTGATGCACTACTTGGCGGTCAACAAAAGGATTTTTTTACGTGCATGAAGCGTGGCACTCTCCATACACATTGGCCCATTTTGGTCAGAGGTCAGGGTTTCCGTATTATAGACCTGACAACCCCCGCGGACGAGGGCCACCCTATTCTGCCACCTAGGGTACACATCTGGGTCGCTCTGTGGTCTGAGCACTGACCCGATTTCAAAATCCCAAGACCCTTAGTCGCCTCTTACGACAAGCTAAGCTCTGCTGAGGGACTATTCGCCTCCTAGGTGGCGGGAAAGAAATCGGAAGCATCAAAAGCATATTTTAATGCGTCAGCTTATAATGCTTATTGAACGTCGAAATATTATTTCATGATAATAAAAGGAGTAAGAACAAAATTACCGAACAGGGATGATCAATCTCACTCATACATCTAAGAATAAAAGGCAAACAAGGCAAAGACATACCAGAGAAATTGAAGATCGCAATGGTCCTGACTTGGTACAGGCATTTCTAAAGAAATGGTGGGTTGAACTAGGTTTTATGCCGACAAACCCTCTTTTCCATTCCGGTAACATAAAACACAACACATTGGGATACAGGGGTAAACATCTTAGTACAAAAACTAGTGTTCATGACAATTTTATGTTATTTTAATAAAATATCTAGTCGACACACTATATATGACTTTATATGTAAAACAAGTAAATCTGTGAGCTTATGCTCACTAGTGATAACCCCACTCCCAAAGATATACCATGAATAAAAACCTAAGAAGTCCGTAATCAGAGAGAAGATGATCTAGAAATCTTCAATAGGAAAAAGCTTGCCTACATGTAAAATTTCAGATCCCCGAGTCATGTATTTGCTTAGGACACTGTGACGGAAATGTTAAATGTATGTAAACTATGTGTAAAATCCTAAGTATTCGGTTAACAAGAAGTAGATGACCTAGGAGCATAAAATAGGTATAAACTATATGGTACTATAGGACAAAGCTTACAGCTATATTCAAAATACCAGACCTCTATGTCATGTAGTTGCTAAGGAAACGGTGACGGGAAATTTGCATTCATGTACACTATGTATAAATGCCATAGTCTTCAATAAACAGGAAATAGATTACCTAGGAGCATTAAATCGGTAAACAACATACAGTACTATAGAATAAAGCTATATATGTAAAATATTGGACCTCTGGGTTATGTAATTGCGTATATAAATAGAAAACTGTGACGGAAATTACATGTGTATGGTACAGACGTACGGACGAACAAACGATCGAATAGACGGATGAACGAACGGACAAGGGTAAAACAGTATACACCCTCTAGGTCTTCTTTAAAGAGAGGGTATAATAATGCATGCTCACGTGAGAAAGGAAAGGTATGCAACACACCGACACAAATTTATGTACTTAGTACAGGGAGACAATTCAAAAACTCTATGACAACCCAACATCCGCACTAGCAAACTTCCTTTAAATTTTGGTGTCGCACAGGTTCCGGGTGACGATTCGACACAGAAGTCCATTTAAGCGGTTAGAAACCTGACATTGGTCAGGCCGCATGGCCCAAAAAGCGACTTTGATATGTGGCGCAAGTGGTTGAATGTGGATACCCTGTTGTTCTTGTTCGTGTTTACCGGCTTTGTCGTTTTGACACTCGAATGTCCCATGTTTGCCTCTTTGCTTCTTTGATGTATCTTGCACCGTTACAATACAGCGGCGGCTAATATGCTCAAAAATACCAATGTAAACTTTACTTGACAAATGTAGTGGGCCAACCAACTTTAATACAGTTTTAATATGATGTTACTTTTTACTAAAAAAAGCTATGTCTCGCATTTTGGGTGAGCTTTTTTTGGGTTTTTTTTTTTTTTTTTTTTTTTGAAAAAATGCAAAATTTTTTGAAGGCTAAGTGAACGTTATGTAGAATTAATGTTTATTTTACATTGGATTTTGATGATTATTTTTTCATTGTGTTCCTCAATAAATTCTACTAGACAAATGTGACGACACTTTTGATTTACAAGGGGTTTCTTTAATTGTGGGCTTAAATTCAAAATACTAATTATTTCAAAATATACTCTGCAAAAAAAGTTACGCATAGATAGAAAATTCCCCGTAGGTTTAATGCAAATCGAAACAATTTCAAAACATTATTGCCGAGCTGTTTTTCAACCGATTTTCACAAAATAAAATCCAGTAAAAAGAAAACAAAATGAAGATTGTTTGATTAATTTAGACCGAAATCCTAACTTCAATGGTTTTTAAGACATCGTGAGTAGAACACGACTAATGTTTTTCACGGAACATTTTGCATTGATTTAAACGGGAAATTGAATCGTAAAATGTACACTTGAGTTCCACTTGCAATATCTTAAAAAGCAGCGATGTTACGGTTTTACTCAAAATTAAACAAAAAATCTCTATTTTGTTTTCTTTTTACTGAAGTTTATTTCGTGAAAATCGGTCGCAGAACAGCACGGCAATAATATTTTGAAATTGTTTCGATTTGCATTAAACCTACGGGGAATTTTCTATCTATGCGTAACTTTTTTTGAAGAGTATATTTCAAACTATAAGTTGGAGTGTATTGTTTAACCCTTGGCCGAAATTATAGCCCTTAGACTTACATTAAAAAAAAATCATAAAAAAACCTGTTTTCGGACTTTTTTCCATATGCTTGAACATATTGAATTGGTATTTTGGAATGGAAGTTTATCGTGATAAGTCATAGGCCCCATCATTGATTTTAATCGAAGTTATGGCTCTTGGACTTTGAACATTAAAAGAAAATACAAGTTTTCTGGACACTTTAGCCAGATTTTCAAACATCGCGGGGCATCATCTTCATCTTACACACACCAACAACATTTAGCTACATGTACTTCTCTGAATATTGTATACTTGTCTGGGCATTTATTATTTTAATCCTAGGCGTTCCACAAAGGGATCTTTTACGCGCATAAAGCGTGGCACTCTTCACATACGTTGGCCCACTATGGTCAGTGGTCAGGATTTCCGTAATATAGACCTGCAAACGAGTGCCTCCCCATTCAGCCACTTAGGTCACACTTTGCCGCTCTGTGGACTGAGCACTAACGCTATGTCAGAATCCCAATTAAGACCCGTATTCGACTTTTACGACAAGTTAGGCTCTGCTGTGGGGTTATTCGCCAAGCATCCGGGCCCAGCACGGAAAAAATCATCTTAAACAACAATTAATTATTTTGTCATTTATACCATTTTTAGAGTATGTTTTAAACTTGTTTTTAGAAATATTTAGTTAGTTTTACTTTAATCACAAGCAGCAATATTCGGTAGTTTACCATATAAGGGATGATTCATTCATGTGCATGTAAGGGTGTAAAGACTTTTTGACGCTCGTTTGTCAAACAGGATAGTCAGCTTAATGGATACTGGAGTTACCAAAGGACATCATTAGTTAACATCCGGACAGGTATCTGACAAACCTAGTTACATACATGTATATACAAATGGAAAATCCCGATGTTTTTGGGGTTTTTTTTTCGTTTTTTTTGGGGGGGGGGGGTGTTGGTGGTGTATGTGTGTGTTTGTTTGTTTTTTATTGTTGACTAAGGCTGATACAATGACCATGAAATGATGAATATATAAGCAATGGTATATTGACACATAAGGCCATAGAAACCATCCATTTTTGATTGCCACTTTTAACCGGTTTAGGTTGGACAATTAGCCAACTGAAGAGAAGCAAAAGCTACACATTTTATCGAAACATTTAACATGCGAGGAACATGACCTTTTATCCATAAAAGTGCACCTATCATATGGTTGCCTGACGAACCCGGGATGCTTGTTTACAGGATTTCTCCATTTAATCCCTCGGGTGCATTTTACAGTCACTATGTGTACAAAGGTGTACAAAGCGATATGTCATAAAAACTCAGCACTGAAGCGGTCCTAATATTTGGATAACTGAAACCCTCTCGAGGCCGTTACATTTTTATACCATACCAGACCGAGTATTAAATGCCATTATATCTTAGAAGACTTTAATATGTACAAACATTACTTACTAGGTAGTCCTTTAATCTCAAGTTAGCAGAACAAATTCGGCTACATGTACATGTAAATCAGGGAGATGAACATAAAAAGGGCTATAAAGTAAACATGAAGTGTTTAAGTTTTCATATGAAATGATGACGAAGTGGAGGATATAGGGACACACGGACTTTCGGGGAGATTTTTCGCTGCCGTTGGAAAATAAGAAGGGCAGGATCTATCATGCAATAATGCCGCTTATGCCGCAATAATGGTGATCCTAAGGGTCAATTTTACCAAGGTCTACCCGAGCCTCAGTCTTTTTTCATTTGCGAGAAACGTGTGAATGTATTCCCACTTCGGACCGATGTACATGTCCGATTATGATTTTGTCTGATAACCCCGGCATTCAATCGGTAGTCGTTTTGTTTGCAATCGGCCTTACTCGATATCAGTTTTCTGGCGGACTTTTACCGGCAAGCATATCCCTGCCCGAAACCCGGATAGTTCAAATGCATTAGTCTCCTGAAGATATGATAGACAGAGAATGAATGACATTTTCTAACCAATTCTTGTTTTTCTGTAAAATTGGCAAAAATTAAGATTTTTCTATTGATATTTCATAAAGGACAACGTTACCTTATTTCATTAATTTAAATAAAGTTTTAGAAAATATTCCCCTTTCAACAAGAATCCTTGTCTATATTGTTTTTGACTGTGGCAATATACATGTATCAAATAATAGTTCGTAATCTTGTTAACTTTTTCATAGCGCTGAATAAGAAAATTCTTTAAAGATCGAAAACAGTGTACTTCTGTGATACTACGTGTTCAAAAATGTTCGCGCTTGAAATAACCAGAAAATAGTCAAGACAGCGCGTTAAGCATGTTTTCAAATCAACCGGTTGTTGACCCCATGCACGCATATACTTATGATATACTGTAAAATATGGTATTTCAAAAAATATATACGATAATGTCAGCAATATAATAAGACTGAATTAGTTTTGATACTGTAAATTAATATTATTTGCGATCGTGACATAGTGTTAGTACTTTATGCTCTTGCATTTAAAATGTACCACAAACGATGAAAAGTGTGGCATGCAACTTTTCTTTACGATAAGAGTGGTGCTTTGATTTTTTGTTGTTTTTGTTTTAGTTATGTATTTTTAAGAGCATTATTTTATAGATCAATATAAAGCTTTCTTCAGGATGGCGTTTTTGGTTGCACAGACTATAATAAAATAAACTTATGAAAATGCCACGCTACGTACGATTTGTCAAAAAATAAAAAGACAGGTTGAAAAAGATTCAATAGCCCTTCCTCTATAAAAATCTAATAGCTGATCACTTATCACCTAGTCACACGGTTAGTGCGAAACATATATTTTTAGCATTTCTTTTAGACATAATTATGATTATTATAACATGTGCACTAATTATCAGACAGTAAATAGGAAAGGTCACTCTGTCCATGTCTGCTTTTGAGAAAAATGTATCTGGTAAACCGATTGATCTTGATTTTAAAAATTATTTAGGTTGAATGACCACAAACAACACACGTGGACCACGGTTATGACTGTGGCTAGAGTATCTTAGGCACGGACCATTTGATTTTCTGGGGGGGCTGGGATTTTACCTTGAGCCGGGAAAAATTTTTTCACACACATATTAAGCAAGGAAATTTTTTTGGCAAGATTTTTTTTTTTCAAGTGGCAAGATTGAAACCAGATTATTTTTTTTCAACCTAGGTGCTGGCCAGATTTTTTTTTTTACAAAAATCAGGGCCGGGAAATTTTTTTCAAAAAAATCCCAGCCCCCCCCCCCGAAAATCAAATGGTCCGTGCCTTATAAACAACTGAAAAAATACTTGACAAATATCTCTGACAAATTCAACACGCGTATCGATTGCAATAATTTTTACTTGTGCTCAAATCGTCGAGTGAAATAATTTTTCGTATGAAATAGGGCCTACGATGCTAGGGTCGTCCTAAACGTTCAGTGAGGTGCGTTGGACTCTGTGACTTTATGAACAGTAATAGTTTTTTTTTACGACCGCAAAAAATTTGCGGACGTATTATGGTATGATGCTGTGGTCGTTGTCGTCGTCGTCGTCGTCGTCGTCGGTGTCTGTTAACTTTTTAGTGTTTCCACAATAACTTTAGTTCCAGTTATCCGATTGCTATGAAACTTAATAATGATGTTCCTTACCATAAAAGGATGAATGGGATTGATTTGGGGGTCCCCCCATTTTTCGTAAAGAAATTAGGGGCCAAAAAGGGCCAAAAATACTACTTTTTTGTTTGTTTCCAATTGCTAAGAAATTTGACAGTGATGTCTCTTACCATACAAGGATGAATGGGATTAATTTTTGGGGTCCCCCCTTTTCTTGTTTCGAAATAAGGGGCCCAAAAGGGGCAAAAAATTCAAATATTTTACTTTTTTCCACCATAACTTTGGTCCTAGTTGGCCTATTGCTGTGAAATTTGTCAAGAATGTTTCTTACAATAAAAGAATGAACCTGATGAATTTTTGCGCCCGCTTTTTCCTCGTTGTGTAATTAGGGATCAAAAGGGGCCAAAACAAAAACTTTTATTTGTGGTCCGATTTTGAAATTTTTTTTTGCATTTTTGTTCTTGTCAAATAGCGGATACAAAATTAAGAATTAATTAATTAATCCTATTTTGCGACCCCCCCCCTTTTCCCACTATTACGTAATTAGTGGCCATATGGGGCCAAAATCGAAACTTTTTTATTTGTGGTCCGATTTTGAAATTTTTTTTTGCAAGTTTATTCTTGTCAGGTAGCGAATCCAAATTTGAGAATTAATTTTTGCGACCATCCCCTTTTTCACTTGTTTTGTAATTAGGGGCCAAAAGGGGCTGTATTCAAAACTTTTTATTTCTGGTTTGTTTTTGAAATTTTTTTTTGCAATTTTATTTTTATCAAGTAGCAAAACCAAATTTGAGAATTTATTTTTGCGACCCCACCTCTTTTTCACCTGTTACGTAATAAGGGGTCAAAAGGGGCCGAAATCGAAACTTTTTTAATTCTTGTTCGATTTTGACAATTTTTTTTGCAAGTTTATTTTTGTCAAGTAGCAGATATATTATTGTGTCCCTTTTTTTAACTGTTATGTTATTAGGGAGCAAAAGGGGCAAAAATCGTAACTTTGTTATTTCTGGTCCGATTAAAAATATTTTTTTTTACAAGTTCATCCTTGCCAAGTAGCGATTCTAAATTTAAGAATAAATTTTTGCGACCCCCACCTTTTTTTCGCTCATTACCTTATTATCCCCCAATTCATACAATGTTGACAGGGGTACGTCTATTCGATGATTGCATTTAGTGGATTTAAACAATTTCAATGTAACTTTTCTTTCCAAATGTGTTTATTTCTGGTCCTTGCAGGAAAGATTAAGAAAGGTCGGTCGTACATCTTACATCGTGCATTAAAAAAAAAGTTTACATTCCCGTAAGTTCTCTGTACTCATCCTACAATTCATTATTAGAACTAAAAAAAATTCTATATGAATAATGTTTGTTATCTTGAATACTTGACAAGTAAGAGATGTTTTTAGAAGCTATCCCCCCTATCCCCGCCCTTCTGGAAAAAAGATCGGCTGGATACTTTGAAAGTGTGTTAAAAATAAATGCTAAAACAGAGATAGTGCCCTTTTCAGTTTAATTGACAAAAGCTTCCTTATGAAACCAAAAGTTGCTTAACATGATTTATTTTCATCTAAATGCTTTCAAATTGTAATTAAGACACATATTAAGGACAATTAAAGATAAACAAAAAAAATATTTTTAAAGGTTAACAAAGCATCTGCCTTTTATTTGATGGTTTGTGCATTAAATTTGATATTTTGAGCATGAAAATATAACTAAATTCAGTTTGCCCTCATGGACGAAGTTGCAAGTCCATACTTTGTTGTACCTACTTAGTACTTATAACATACATGGTATATTATAAAATATGCATTTAAAACATATAAAACACTCAAATGAAAACTTTTCCATATACTAGTATTTTCTCCTACATACGATTACGCGATTTTTGTAGTAAAGAAAGATAATCTGTTTCCATTTGTTTTCTCATTTTTCATGAAAATATATGAGGTTATGTCCCTTTAGTTTATTTACAAAAGAAAAATCGTCTGGACAAAGGGAAACTACCCAATTATTGCCTTATTTTACAAAATCGTGTAATATAGTTAAATTATTGTCTACTGTAATATTACTTTACTTTGTAATATTACAATAAATAGTAAGTGCCTGGACTGTTTGTAGTTGTGTTACATTCAGTGGTGTCTATTATTGGTAACTTTGTCTGCTTAAGAACAAAGTCGTGACCTGTTCCTGGAGAAAAAAGGTGTAAAAATTAATTAACCAAGTTGTAATTGATTTCATGTTTGTATACTCTTAGAATTAAAAAATTGAAAAGGTGTCATCTTACCAATTTAATATTTATATTCTTGTTGCTAGGAAACTCGCAATATCAGTGTTTTACTTTAAAATAAATATGGTTAAAATTTATTAAAAAAGCGTTACCAATAGAGGCAATGACAAAAACAACAAACAAACAAAAATATTGCATAATTTGTGCAAATGAAGGTAATAGCAAAACTACCATACTTGAAAGATCAATCTTAAGCGTCCACCGGAGAAATTGAATATCACAATGGTCCTGCTATAGGCATGCATTTCATTTTCTTGATTAGGGTTAACAACATATATAAATTGCTAATTAAGGATACATAAAAATAAACTACTAGTATAAAACCTCTATACAAGTAATACATATAATATATCTTTATATAGTTTCATTTTCATATCATTTCGCGTTGATGGTTTTCTGTAGTAGTGTCGTCGTATTTTAGTGTAAAATGTCTCTTAGTTTTTTTTTCTAGAACATCGAGATTCGATTTTCTGTATTGTGATGCTGGAATTTCTAACTCAAAGAACCATGTGGAACACACAAGAAAGGGGTATAAGTTGTTTGTCAGCTTACATTATCTGTTTACTCAATAATCAATTTTTGAATTTTGGACACAAGGAACCACGTGTGTTTAAAAACTCGCAACATATGAGTTTTTAACCTGTGGCCCTTTGTGTCTAAAACTTTACAATTGACAAATTAAACATCATCAATTCTCAAACAACTCCAACCCGGTCTTTTGTGATCCTCACGGTTCTGTGTTCGAATACTAGGCGTGCTGCAAGTTTAAAGCAAAACACATAAGAATTGTTTTTGTTAAATGTACATGTAAGCATTTTTACTCTTACCATATGTTTCTCCCCAACCTTTCACATAGCAATAATCTCCCGGTTTTGCTTGTCTTGAAGGTAAACATATTTGCCTCACATATCTATTGAATATAAACGGTCGGTCAACTTTAACTAAAGTAATATCCTTATCAATAAAGTTGTGTGACAGATTTGGTGCACCAATAACTTTGATAACTCTCCTTTTCTGCTGAGTCAATGGTTCGTCTATTGTCTTATGAGTTTTTCCAGCATATACAGTCCATTCCGAACTTTTGTTGCTTCTGTAATACAAAATATAAGCTTCTATACAAATCTTAATTCTTGATCTGAAAGCAGAGTCGTATCATTACTTAGCGCAAAAAAAACTAGTTTAACCCCGCCACATTTTCAATGTGCCTGTCCTAAGCCAGATATCTTTATCAAAGCTTTTGTTTGTATTATGTCGAATTTATGTCAATTGTTTTTGTCAAGAAGAGGGTCTTTCATTGCACTTTAGGATTGGGCTTAATCATATGTAGTTTATTTTGAATCCAGGGGCCAATTGAAAAACAGCGAGCAGCGACCGCTGGTCACATTGAAGGCTTCTGGCTGTTTTCCATTGTGGATGTTTTAAATTTACGTTTATATTGTAGGTTGTGTCGCGTACACTTATTCCACGTCTCATTTTCTTCTATTCATTCTTTCATCGCAAAGAAAAATAGTTTTTAAGCAAATAAAACAAATTGAAATTGCGTCGATGGAAATGATATTGTGAAACATAAATAATAAATGTGTGTTTTACTGGTAAAAGAACGGTAAACAGAATGCAATCGTGGCATGCATTTGACCAGGAAAATGGGCAAAAACAAATGAGGGGAAGGTCAAGCAATAAATAAGCGAAAACAGCGCAACACTCTATTGTAGATACCTCATGAAACAATGTTTTGCTGTAGCAACCCATCTTGACGCCACAATGGTACCACCACATTCATGCTTATCATGGAAACGTATCTGTACGATCCAAGGCCAAGAGTAGTTTCTAGCTAAATTACCACCTACTACTCGTGGTGCAATAAAAAAAGGTTCCCAGTATGGCACACCGCAGTCAATTGCATTAGGTCCCTCTGTAATATGTAGAAATATGGAAATATATTTACTAAATAACAGTAGTGCTTTAATATTGAGTGTAGTTAAGGGCGAGTAGGACTTTCTTCATTTAGAATGAAGTTTTCTTTGATCTCATTCTAGGAAAAACCCTGTAAAACCCTTAAAGTTGTCCAACACAGAAAATATCATAACAATCAAAAAGGGCGTAACTTAAACCCCTTGTTAAGAAGACTTTCTAAAATTTGGCAAAATATATTTTGCGCTATTCAAGTTGGATGATCTACGGGTTCAACCAGTATAGAGAATGTAAAGAATGGGGTGTTATATTTGTATAAAATATCAAACCTGACGAAAGCTTCAAATGTATAAATGAGATTCCTTCCGGATTAATAACATGAACAATTATGAACCACTACCTTTTATAGAACACGTCGGTCCACTATAACCATTGAGACATACACATTGGAATCCATTAACGGCATCCTGACACCTTGCGTTATTTTCACATGGACCAGAAGCACAATCATCTTCATCTTTAAAAATGAAGATTCCAAGTATGATATTTCATCATATAATTTACAGTGCAAAAAAAAACCATAATTTATCAATACAATTTTCATGTCAACAAGTTTTAACTAGCCCCGTGTAGAATCACACTTGCAAAGAATGGACCGGCAAGGGCTGGAAAGCCCGGTTGAAAGAAACCAAAACTGATGATACATATGTAAAAATTGAAAATATTTATCTACAGGAGCGTTTTTGCTCCTTTGAAGTGCTCATGAAAACGCATTTTGATTAAGGAAGGTCACTCCTGAACTTTTATATATGAAAGATTTTATGATTTGTGATGGAAAAGATAAATAAATGTCCACTTAATTAAATGACAAAAAGAAAACTATAGGTCAGTGTGATTGTTTTCAAGATATATGACGTCAAATATTTGGCAGGAAATTAGACTCCTCTAGATTTTACATAGCTTTACCATTGTGTCGTTTTGGGCCTACAAAAAAAATTGTACAATTAGTTTTTACAGGCTTTATAATCAGAAAATGTCATAAAAAGTAGGGTAAGTGTGCAATACAATTCTTAGGTAACTGAGGGTAAAGTCTAGAGGAGTTCCGAAATTAGACGGAAATTAAGAAAAATGAAGAGTGACCATCCTTAAAGTAGGGTGTGGAAATTATTAATAAGGCATTATCTATAATCATGTTAAATTATGTTTTGTATTTTGTCGTAAAATCCTACCTAGTTCACAATACTTTCCAATATACCCAGCTTTACATTTGCAGAAAAATCCATTGATTTCATCAATACAAGTTGCCCCGTTTTGGCACACGGCTTTAAAGCATTCATCAATATCTATTTTTAAATACAAAAAGTAATGTTTATTAGACATATATTAAAAACAAAAGAATATGGAATATGTGCCATGTCAACCAAAAATGGTTAATTTGTGACGCAAAAAATAGAGATGCTAATGGTGTGGTTTTTAGACTCTTTGTTTACCTTTTGGCGTTCGAAAGTCGCAACCCGAAACACTAAGACAAAACCAATAGACATTAAATACAACACGAAAAAAAACCTTTCTCGACAAAAAAAAAAATCAAAATTTAAAATAAAGATTGACTTTCTTAAAGTCAAATCAAAAGTAAAACACACAAACAACATATTGATATTTGTTTAGAGATCAGGTATCATATTAAACTTGCTAAATTTGGTATTGATATATATATGACAATATGTTGAATTATAAGGAACCGATTTCAGTTTTGGTTGATCCATGCTGACGTTGTCATGGCTGTTTAATTAGTTAAGTTTAGATAATTTGCTAAGATTTGCTCGTGGTGTAGACTTGTGAGATACCGTAATGATTATACCGGTATTTCAAAGAAATTTGATAATTATTAGATTTGTTTTATTAAAGAACGCTACATAAATTGATAATAATAAGTATTTGTTCTTAAAGATTTAAGCAGATGTTTTGTTTTTAAACTAACTGTGATTACTCATTTTATCTCACCTGTTTCACAATATTTCCCAGTAAAACCAGGTTTACAGAGACAGACAAATGCATTAATTTGGTCTTTACATGTTGCTCCGTTCTGACAAGTCACATTTGAGCATTCATCAATATCTGTCTCATAACAAAGATCGAAATATTGTTGTTTATTTCAATATTTTTTTGTTTAAAGTCATCTTCTCTTGTCTAAAATCGGATCTTATGTTTACTTGAAGTCTTAACAGTTTAAAATTTGAATACAATCTTAAATACTTTATTCGATCCTGGTCAGGGATGAAAATTTCATGACCCAATTTTCCGACTCTCTCTTGACACCATTTGCGAGGATGGTCTCAAGAAACGATGCTAGTCCTTCGGAAGGGAAGAAAGTTGTCCTGTGTATGCGGAAAGCAATACCCTGTGCACGTTAAAGACCCCTTCGTAGAGGTCGATAAGAGTAGGCTCAATGGGGGCCGTTTACAGAGGCCAAACTCGCAAACTACAAACTGATTAAGCATGTTTCCCAAACCAGGATAAATAAATATGTTAAAGCTAAGTTTTATATTTCAAATTCTGAAACTATTCTAAGTTGCAGCTGATTTATGTGAGTGTTGTCGAGTACACCTATTTCAGATCTGATTATCGTTTAGGCTAATAGCAAAAGTTAAGCACACAATTTTTCTCACCTGTTTCACAGTATTTTCCAGTAAAACCAGGTTTACAGTGACAGGCAAAACCGTTGATTTGGTCTTTACAAGTTGCTCCGTTCTGACAGGTCACATATGAGCATTCATCAATATCTGTATCATAATAAAAATCAAATTACTGTTAAAGATTTCAAAAACTCTCAGTTTTAACTTTATCTTCTCCTGTCTAAAAATTGGATCTTTGAAGTAGGTAAAGAATGAAAACTTAGAATATTTATACAGAGTTTAAACCTGTTAAAAATTTGAATACCATCTAACTTACTGTATTTCAAATAAAAAAAACCAAAAACTTATTTTTAAGTTGCCGCTGATTTATTGAGTTATTTTCGAGTTCACTTTTTTCACATCTGACCATCTTCTATTTATCAGCAAAAGCTAACAACTATAAATATTACTCACCAGTTTCACAATATTTTCCAGTAAAACCAGGTTTACACTGACAGACAAAACCATTGATTCGGTCTTTACAAGTTGCTCGGTTTTGACAAGTCACATTTAAGCATTCATTAATGTCTGTATGAAAAGAAAACTTTCTTAAGATTATGATTTACCAAAATAGTATAATACCTTATTGTTTCCTTGTTTTAGAAGTAAGAAGTTCTTTTTAGCAATTGTTACTAGAACAAAAAATTATTTGCTACTTCAATTCAAATTATTGTAGGTGGTACTCAACACGTAGCCTGAAATTATATTGTGTCGTTTAATTTCTTATAAGAAACTTTGACTCTTTCAGTCTTCTTGTTTTTTTATTCAAACGCCAGTGATGAGAGTTTACTCATTGGACTATACCTATACAGCATTACAGAACTACCTGTTTTATTGACTCCCGTCTTTGTGGTTTGTAATTTAAAGCATTAACGAAAGCTGAAACTATATAAGACCACTTAGTGAAAGTGTACGCAAAGTAATGATTTTGAACTCATTTAGAATTCAAAAGAAATGTGAAGCACAACCCACCTGTTTCACAGTATTTGCTTGTAAAACCAGGTTTACACTGACAAACAAAACCGTTGATTCGGTCTAGACAGCTTCCTCCATTCTGACATGTCACATTCAAGCATTCATCGATATCTGTATTAAAACAAAATTCAACTATAGAATACTTTATCTGTCCAAAGTCTTTAATATTTGTAAGTTGAATAATACATAAGAATTTTTTATTCACATCTCCGTTCAAACATGTTACATTAAAGAATTCCACAATATCTGTAGTTCAAGAAAAAAATGGCTAAAATTTACCGGATTTTATACACTAAATATGAAATTGGGAATGGCAGCGCGACGGTCGTGTTTTAGCGAACAGGAAGTGCTTGCTTACTCTTCCGAAGCACCTGAATTCACTCTCGTTACGACTTGAGTTCGCGTTGATGATTTCGGTTCGGTGGATTTTTTTTCTTTTGTGTTTCTTCGTGTCGTTTTCGTTCGTGTTAACAGGTTTTGTCGTCGCCCTTTCTGACTTTTGACACTCGAATGTCCCATTGGTGCCTCTTTGCTCCTTGTGTTTTGCATTTAACGTGTTTAGCCTCTAACTAAGAGCAGACAAACAATTATTTTAAACACAATCAATACCAGAACGAATTGTGTGGATCATACTTCTTTTATCTACCTGTTTCACAATATTCTCCAGTAAAACCAGGTTTACACTGACAGGCAAAACCGTTGATTCGGTCTTTACAAGTTGCTCCGTTCAGACATGAAACATTTAAGCATTCATCGATATCTGTTTTAATGCAAAGTTTACTCAAAAAATAATATGACGATTTTTTTTAATACGCACATTTGTTTTCTTTTCCTGTTTTTTAAACTCATTGACGTTTTTTACATAAATAAAAACTATTTATAAACGTAACATTTTTAGAGAAAATAGGCAAAAGTGATGTTACCACATACTTTAATCAAATTTCTACACAGATAAATACGTTCAAAGTCTTTATTATTGTATAAAGAAAAGCACACCTGTGATTTTTACTCACAATCTAAAACAATAAATGTACACTTTCTTGTACTAACCTGTTTCACAATATTTTCCAGTGAAACCAGGTTTACAATGACAGAGAAATCCGTTTATTCGGTCTTCACAAGTTGCTCCGTTCTGACAGGTCACACTTAAGCATTCATCAATATCTGCATTTAAACAAAATTTTTAAACATAAAATTATTAAGAAATATTTTGCTCCTTGTCTCTTTTGAATCTGTTTTTGACAGTATGAAAAGTATGTAACAGAACCTTAATATAATATCATAGAGCGAAATTTACACAAATTAGCTATTTGCTGTTATTACGAGTTTCTAATATTTACTAACATATTTTTTTTATCATATATGTATTTTACCTACCAGTTTCACAATATTTTCCAGTAAAACCAGGTTTACACTGACAGACAAAACCATTGATTTGATCTTTACAAGTTGCTCCATTCTGACATGTAATGTTTAAGCATTCATCAATATCTGTTTCAAAAGAAAACTGTCTTAAGGTTATGTTTGTACATAAATGTAGGAAAAACCTTTATTCTTCCACCCCTTCTTATAGTAGGTAGAATATTTTAGCAATTGTTATAAGAAGAAAATAAAAAGAGAAAGAAAAATAAGAAAAAGAACAACTTAACACAAACTTACTGTACATATAACTTTTACTAAAACTTCGCCAGTGAGACTTGTCTGATATGAGTATTACAAAATACAAATGACATCAAAGTTCCAGACAATAAATTTTGCTACGCCTGACGCGCGTTTCGTCTATTCAAGACTCATCAGAGGCGCTCTAACAAAAATATTGAAAATGCCAAACACTTTATGATTATGAAGAGCATAGAACAGTAAAACCAAAAATACCAAACTGGGGAACCAAATTATTACTAAGATGTTCAACCTATGTCTGGGGTAGGAAGAACCTTAGGGTTTAAACAATTTTGAAATTTAAACGGATAATTTAAAGCTTTGATGTGTTCTCCATCACAAAAGAGTTGGTGCCGGAGCGGGCTAACCTCGGGGAATTAAAACTCCACCAGCAGTGCTAAACCTTCACGGGTGTTCGAAATACAAATAACAACAATTTAGTTCCAGACAATAAATTTTGCTACGCCTGACGCGCGTTTCGTCTATTCAAGACTCATCAGAGGCGCTCTACCAAAAATATTGAAAATGCCAAACACTTTATGATTATGAAGCAACATATGATTTTAAAATTCTCCGGTTGCTTTTATTCAAAATTGTTTAAACCACCTTTTTGATTTTTTCTGATATGGCAAAGGTCGATATCTTCGGTGCTAGTTTTGGCGTCCTTGTTCGAACATTTAGGTTAAGGTATGACTCTTTTGACACTCTTGATTTTTGCCCATCAATTATTTTGATTCGAAAGTTGGTTCATGTGAGGTAATTCCTTCAAAATACAATACAAAAACAGGTATAAAAACGATTAATTTGGTTATGCTGTATATCGATATTTCAAGGAGTAACAGCTCATCAGCAGCATTTGAATCAAAACATTGGAAGGTCAAAAACCAAAAATATTGAATGAAAAGTACTCAGAGCCAAAAGAATCGAACAGGGAAGCCACATTTAGCACCGCGGAAATCGACCATGTGCAGTACAAGGAAAGAAACTTGGTGTTTTAAACAATTTAAAATTTAACAATCGGGAATTTCAAGAACAAATCAATAAAAGAAAAATAATTAATTTCGTGTCAGACAAGACTGACGACCAAGCTTGTGATTACCCTTTGGGACTTCCGGTCCACCAGCAGCGGTGGATATTTCAAACAATCTTTATTGAAATCTTTATTTTAAGATTATTTAAGATTATCATTTTAGTGATTATTACAAGCACCAAAAAGTGCATCAGAACAACTTAACACAAATTTACTGTTACTGTCAAATGTTTCTAAGCAACATTTTTAACGGAAAAGGGATATGCAAACTTAGATTTTGAACTAGATCATCCAAAACTTGAAGAAATTGAAAGTATAAAGTATTTTTAATTCATATTTTACAAAGTTAAATGCCCATTTGATTTTACTCACTAGTTTCACAATATTTTCCAGTTAACCCAGGTTTACAATGACAAACAAAGCCGTTGATTCGGTCTTTACAGATTCCTCCATTCCGACAAATCACATTAAAGCATTCGTCAATGTCTGTATAAAATGAAAGACTTTGAACATGCAAACATAAAGAAACTTTTTGCTTTTCCTGCACTTCAAATCTGATCGTGGCAGCAAGAAGAAAATGTTGATTTTTTGTAACAAAACCTGAATATGATACTTAAGAGCATATTTTACACAAATTATAGATTTACTGTTCTTTTCCTCCGGCACCAACACTTTTGTGTGGTATTTTTTGTTTCATTGTTTAATGCTCTTCATAATCATATAGTTTTTGGCGTTTTAAATATTTTTGGTAGAGTGCCTCTTTACAGACAAAACGCGCGTCAGGCGTACCAAAATTTATCGTCTAGAACTTTGTTACCAATTTTATTTGCTACAGGTTTTTAGTATTTACTAAGACAGTTTTTATTATTATACTATATTTTAAACTTGAACTTAAAGTTTGTAACATAGTTGTATTTTACCTACCAGTTTCACAATATTTTCCAGTAAAACCAGGTTTACACAAACAGGCAAAACAGTTGATTCGATCTTCACAAGTTCCTCCATTCTGACATGTCACATCTGAGCATTCATCTATATCTGTATAGAAACAAAGCACACTTAACATGCTGAAGAATAAACGTTATTTTGAAAATCGTTTGAATCTGTTAACGTTTCTGACATAAGGAAGGGCATGTTGATAAACGTATCATTTTAAGAAAAATGAAATCAAAAGCATGTTTAGGCACATATTAACAGTTACTTTCCCTTTCACATCTTTATCAAATTTCTATACACATGTAGATCAATCTATTCAAAGTCTTTAAGTATTGTAAGTTGAAAAAGTACACATTCAAGTACTTTCAATTCATATTTTCCATGAAAGTAGATGTCCACTTGTTGTTTGCTCACCTGTTTTACAGTATTTTCCAGTAAAACCGGCTTTACAGTGACAGACAAAGCCGTTGGTCCCGTCCTTACAAGTTGCTCCGTTCTGACATGTCACATTTAAGCATTCATCAATATCTGTTACAAAATAAAAGATGATGTACCTTTAAATATTATGTAGAGACATTTGTGTTAATTCTTCAACCCCTGTCTTTTGATTTCATCATGAATGTCATGGCAGTAGGTAAAATAAACTTAAACTTACTATTTATATATAATTTGATACCACATCAACTAAATTTATTTCAAATTTGTCTAAAATTTGATTTTTGGTGTTCAGTTGTGTCTTTCTTTGTTACGTGTCATATATTTCTTCTTGAAAATTTTAGATTTGTCATCCCAGTTAGGTAGTTGTTATTTCTCTTTCCCAAAACTTGAAAATATATCTATAAAACTTGTTTTACGCACCTGTTTCACAGTATTTTCCAGTAAAACCAGGTTTACAGACACAGACAAATGCATTAATTTGGTCTTTACAAGTTCCTCCGTTCTGACATGTCACATCTGAGCATTCATCTATATCTGTATAGAAACAAAGCACACTTAACATGCTGAAGAATAAACGTAATTTTGAAAATCGTTTAAATCTGTTAACGTTTCTGACATAAGGAAGGGCATGTTGATAAACGTATCATTTTAAGAAAAATAAAATGAAAAGCATGTTTAGGCACATATTAACAGTAACTTTACCTTTCATATCTTTATCAAATTTCTATACACATGTAGATCAATTTATTCAAAGTCTTTAAGCATTGTAAGAAGCAGAGGTACCAATGGGGTATCCGAATATCAAAAGTCCGAAAGGGCAGAGACAAAACCAGTAAACACCAACAAGAACCGGACAAAAACAGACAACATGTAAAACATGGAAACACAAAATAACTGAATATCAATCAACAACGCGAACTCCAGTCGAAACAAGAGTGAACTCAGGTGCTCCGGAAGAGTAAGCAGTTCCTGCTTGCTATAGCACACCCGTCGCGTTGCCAATAGTCCATTAAGCGTGTCAAATCCGGTAAAGGAAGACAAAACAACACCCTATGACAAACCAACATCTGCACTCATCTGAGTAAGTTGAAAAAGTACACATTCAAGTACTTTCAATTCATAAATTCCATGAAATTAGATGTCCACTTGTTGTTCACTCACCTGTTTTACAGTATTTTCCAGTAAAACCGGCTTTACAGTGACAGACAAAGCCGTTGGTCCCGTCTTTACAAGTTGCTCCGTTCTGACATGTCACATTTAAGCATTCATCAATATCTGTTACAAAATAAAAGATGACGTACCTTTAAATATTTTGTTAAGAAATTTGTGTTAATTCTTCAACCCCTGTCTTTTGATTTCATCTTGAAAGTCATGGCAGTAGGTTAAATAAACTTAAACTTACTATTTATATAATTATATTACTTTTTATAATTTGATACCACATCAACTAAATTTATTTCAAATTTGTCTAAAATTTGATACTTGGTGTTCAGTTGTGTCTTTCTTTGTTACGTGTCATATATTTCTTCTTGAAAATTTTAGATTTGTCATCCCAGTTAGGTAGTTGTTATTTCCCTTTCCAAAAACCTGAAAATATATCTATAAAACTTGTTTTACGCACCTGTTTCACAGTATTTTCCAGTAAAACCAGGTTTACACTGACAGGCAAAACCGTTGATTCGATCGTTACAAGTTGCTCTATTCTGACATGTAATGTTTAAGCATTCATCAATATCTATATAACAACAAAGCTAGTTTACAACATAATTGAACAAAGCCAGCAATTTTTTCGTACAAAATCTGTTCCTGGCTTGAGATACAATATGCTAGTTTAAAATTCTAAAAAGGTTGGAACATAGCAAGTGTATATCTATGAATAGGTACTTCTTCATATTTTACTTAAAACTTGCACAATCATGCCAATCCTTTCAAATGTCTTTTTATACAAAAATTCAGCTATTTACAAGAATAACAAAGTGTAAAGATCAGTTATTTTTGCTTATCTTCCAGTAAAACCAGGTTTACAGTGACAGACACATAAATTGACTTAAATTAGGTTTCTCCTATCATATATGATTTTATTGTGAAAGCATGAAATTAATTTAAAAAATATACCACAGGATCCATGAAGAAATAACATTTAAAACTATGGTACACACTTCGCAGGTTACAGTGTGTGTCTTGAAAAAGTAATATGGCTATGGGTACTTCTTATAAATTATTTTCATTTACATTTTTTACCAATTAAAATCTTAGATAACAAAAACCCAATTTTCATGCAATGTATATATCTAAATTTCCCACCCGAACCAACCGATTTGTCAATAGTCTGCGAATGTCCTGTTTGATTCAATAAATAGGAACTAATTTTTAATTTACTCAAAACATAAAATCAGACAAGAAAATTTGACAAATGTTGTTAAAGTAACTATACATGGATATTACACAGACAAGTTTAGTTAAATCGCAAATGTTCACAACTTTTAATATGCACTTGCTTTTACCCACCTGTTTCACAATATTTTCCAGTAAAACCAGGTTTGTAGTTAAACACTGACACATAAACCGAAAATAAAAAAAATTATGTACGTACTGCCTTACTTCAACATTCGGTAGAATATGTTGGTCATGGTTACAAGATATAACAAGTTAGAACATAAAGCAGCTTTTTTTCTACATATTACCCTCATTGCTTTTGAAATTAATTTGTTCACAGTATTTAACTAAAAAAAGTAAGTAATTTTTATTCAAAATCAATACAAAGTTTGATTCACGCATGTTTTAACCATGTTTACCCACCTTCCAGTAAAACCGGGTTTACACTGACAAATAAATCCGTCAGTTTGGTCTTAATATAACCAAACCAATATTACCAAAGAGGTATTTTAAATATAATTAAAGATGCATTTCTACATTTTACTCAATACTTGCGCGCGTTGCATTTAAGCTTTTATCAATTGATGCACGTAAACATAGGTGGAATAGAGTATATTATTTCACTTTGATATTTTTAATAAAAGACTGCAAATAACTGGTTTTAATTTCAAATTAATACATTTTCCTTTCATTGGGTTGAATATATCAGTAGTCAGCGAATACCATGTTCAATTGAATAAAAAGGACCTAATTTATAGTTGACTCAAATTGAAAACATAGATTCACTTGAGTAGATTTTGACCAACGTCGTTAAAAAGCCACCAGGAAAGTACACAAATAAATTCAGTTCATTCAACAACAAAGTTAGATATTCACTTGTTTTTACCCACCTGTTTCACAATATTTTCCTGTAAAACCAGGTTTACACTGACAGACAAAACCATTGATTTGGTCTTTACAAGTCGCCCCGTTTAGACACGTCACATTTAAGCATTCGTCAATACCTGTTTAAAAAGAAAGCCCTATTACGGCTCATTTAACACAAATATATTTTTATTCCTCTGGTTTTTATATTTAAGCTAATGCCATCAGACCAAAATCAATAAAAAAAAACACAAGAGCAATTTTACACAAACTAACTGTTATTGTTACTCTAACATAACAATAAAATAAATGGACAAGAGGCTTGCATGCAATCAAAAGCCCTTGTCTGTCAAGAATTTTTTCCAAGTAGATGTCATTCATTAGTAATGAAAATTTTTAATACTATTTTTCATTCATTGTTATGCACTAAAACCGTAGGACTCTTTTAACCTTTTGACACTTGGTTTTCGGCATCCAATTATTTTGGTTCAAAAGCTGCTTGTGAGTAAAAGTTACTCCCTGAACTTTTCAATAGCAAAATGGCAAAAAGCCTCATTGAGACCTACCCTTTTGCTTGGATTGAGCATTTGAGCGGATAATTGAACCTGCACACCAACAAGCATAACTAGTGTTACAAGCGTATTTGAATAAATCATTTTGAACTCATTTTGGACATAACTAACCTGTTTCACAATATTTCCCAGTAAAACTAGGTTTACATTTGACAGACAAAACCGTTGGTTCGGTCTTTACAAATTACTCCATTCTGATTGCACGTTACATCTTAGCCCCTTTCAACATGGGTATAAAACAGCTCGGTTAATGCTTTGTTTTACATAAACATTTTAAAGAAATATTTCGTTTCTCATATGAGTCTTGAATAGACGATACGCGCGTCAGGCGTAGCAAAATTTATTGTCTGGAACTTTGTTGTCATTTGAATTTCGAACACACGTGAAGGTTAGCACTGCTGGTGGAGTATTAATTCCCCGAGGTTAGCCCGCTCCGGCACCAACACTTTTGAGTTGGAGAATACATCAAAGCTTAAAATTATCCGTCTAAATTTCAAAATTGTCTAAACCCTAAGGCTCTTCCTACCCCAGACATAGGTTGTTTATCTTAGTAATAATTTGGTTCCCCAGTTTGGTATTTTTGGTTTTATTGTTCTATGCTCTTCATATTTATATAGTGTTTGGCATTTTCAATATTTTTGGTAGAGCGCCTCTGATGAGTCTTGAATAGACGAAACGCGCGTCAGGCGTAGCAAAATTTATTGTCTGGAACTTTGTTGTCATTTGAATTTCACCAATAGATTATATTCAGGAAAACTGTTACTGCAACTGTAACATGTGAAACTTTACGTTTTAACCATAATTGTTGAAACTGTCGATATCTAACTCCACTTCATTTCGTATAGATAATATCTAAAACTATGTAATAATGTTTTAACCCACCTGTTTCACAATATTTTCCAGTAAAACCAGGTTTACACTGACAGACAAATCCGTTGATTCGGTCTTTACAGCTTCCTCCATTATGACATGTTACATTTATGCAGTCGTCAATATCTGTTTATATGAGACAAGTTAAATTATCACTTAATCATTAATTTCAAAACCAAAGACATACATTAATGTAAATATATATTTAAAGATATAACAGTTCATTTTGAGATAATTTTTTTCTTCGTATGTATTTTTAGACATGTATTATTTCAGCGGACTGCCTAGAAAATATTCTTTGATACGCCTGGAAAGCTTGTTTGGTCATTTTCCTGTAATTAATTGTGTATGCAGCATCCTTTTTATCGTTCCAGATACACTGCACTGAATGCACATTTTGGACATTTGTTTTAAGATGATTGTATATATTCCTAAATAATATACCAATATTCTACTCATATATGTTTTTATCATTTTGAAAATTACCTTTTTGACAACTCCATCCAGCAAAACCCTCGACACATTTACATTTATAGCCGAATCTTGTATTTCTACAAATTCCTTTGTTACGACACGGATTAGGTTTACAATAATTATTAACACCTGAAATAACAGTCGCTATGATAATATACTAAGCAACCTTATTAGTTCTTTTATCAATCTCGAATTAACATGATATTATGTCCATTTATTGAAATGGTTCTATCTGTTGACTCCTATTCTTTTTCGGTTCATAAATGTAAACAACGCTTCTCTGTTGACTATCTTATATTATTATATTTGTATACCTATAAAACATATTCATGATGCACAAAATTAACAAATGCGTTTTGATGTTTTGTTTTGTGTATATTGACTGCAATTAATATCCTTATAGACATTTTCAATAACTCGTCTATACCTACAACGACAACGGTTATCCAAAATTGTTCTGAAATCTTCCCCTTCAAATTTTACCATAGTCTCGATGTAGACAGTTATTGAAAATGTCTTATACCACACTAGTATGAAACAGGGATGTTTAAATTGGTGCAATTACACCTGGTTCTACTATGTGAAAAGACAGAACTATTGAAAACCTTAATTGGAAGAGCAAAATGACGTTGATCTTAACTGAAGCTCCTATACACGTATTGATATCTACTAACCAAATATTAAAATACATTGCTCAAATAGCAATTAATATTACAAGGATTTAATAGAAAATAATGAGATGTGGAATAAGTGTACGCGACACAGCCAACATAACAAGCGGCAATTTAGAACAAGAGGCTCCCAGGAGCCTAAATCGCTCACCTGGTCTTAATGTCAACCCTTTGAAGACTTTTGTATAGCTAAATGAGCTGAATGTTTAAGCAATAAAAAGCTTTTCTCTATCTGCAATAGTTTTCATTCCAAAGCAAAAAACACTATTTTTCACCTTAAAAGGGCCAAAACCCCTTAAAGGAGTCATCTGACAACTTCGACCCTAAAAAGACTTTTGTAGAGCTAATTAAGCTGAACATTTAAGCAACCAACATCTTTTCTCTATCTGCAAAAGTTTTCTTTCTTTAGGCCAAAAACACTATTTTTTGCCTGTAAGGGGCCGTAACCACTATAAGGGGTCATCTGGCAACTTTGACCCTATGGAAACTTTTGTAGAGCTAAATGAGCTGAACATTTAAGCAAGCAACAACTTTTCTCTATCTGCAATAGTTTTCATTCCATAGGTTAAAAACACTATTTTTTGCCTTTAAGGGGCCATAACCCCTATAAGGGGTCATCTGACAACTTAGACCCTATGAAGACTTTTGTAGAGCTAAATGAGCTGAACATTTAAGCAAGCAACAGCTTTTCTCTATCTGCAATAGTTTTCATTCTATAGGCCAAAAACACTATTTTTTGCCTTTAAGGGGCCGTAACCCCTATAAGGGGTCATCTGACAACTTAGACCCTATGAAGACTTTTGTAGAGCTAAATGAGCTGAACATTTAAGCAAGCAACAGCTTTTCTCTATCTGCAATAGTTTTCATTCTATAGGCCAAAAACACTATTTTTTGCCTTTAAGGGGCCGTAACCCCTATAAGGGGTCATCTGACAACTTTGACCTTTTGGAGACTTTTGTAGAGCTAAATGAGCTGAACATTTAAGCAAGCAACAGCTTCTCTCTATCTGCAATAGTTTTCATTCTATAGGCCAAAAACATGAAAAAATGCTATTTTTCACCTTTAAGGGGCAGTAACTCCCATAAGGGGTCATCTGACAACTTCGACTCAATGGAGATTTTTGTAGAGCTTTTGATGCTGAAGCAGTAGCGTGGCATCAGATTTCATCTATCTCTTATACTTTTTGATTTACAAGCCAAAAACAGTAGTTTGACCCCCCTGGTCTATTTTTAGCAACGGCGGCCATGTTTTTCGACGAATCAAAAATCCCCACATCAGTTCTGTGGGGGATACCCTAAAGTGCCACCAGACCAAATTTGGTTTGAATCTGTGCATCCGTTTCAGAGGAGAAGAAGTTTGAAAGAAAAGTTAACGACGACGACGACGACGACGACGACGGACGACGACGGACGACGACGACGGACGCCAAGTGATGGCAATAGCTCACATGGCCTTTGGCCAGGTGAGCTAAAAACCACAATGGACAACCGCCAATAGTCACTGATAGACCCCCTTCTTAAACAAGAACCAGGAAACATCAAAAAGACAAGTACAAACAAAAGCTTTGTCAAAGATTCCTGGCTTTTAAATAACATTGAAGAGGGTTCTATCATCGAAGTTACATACCTTTAGGCTTGACACATTTATAGTAGAAATGTAAATATTGTTCAGTCCCCTTGCATTTGTTTCCGAACACACGTTCTGTTGCTTTTATTCCACAAAACCGGCGACCTTGACACATTTGTCTCAACTTCCAAGTAATAATACGCTTACAGTTTGTTGTATTTACATGTTTAGGATTACATGATCTTGCATTAGTTCTTCCAAATATTCCATACGTAATATGTAAAACGTTTCCAGATCTACAACTTATACTTCTATGAGTATTCTGGCATATAGTTCTTACTGTAATAAAGAACAAAGTTTCTTTTAATCTGATCTTCTTTTGTTGTAAAATATTAGTAAAGTATTTATTTTCTTGTGGCCAATCCATATCAATAATGTGTCCAAAAAAAAACTGTACATGTTAGTCTATTCATTTAATCAAGCCACTCAGTCTTTTAGTCAAAAGTCCGTTCAGCGGAAGTATTGTCTTAAGGTTAATGGGTACACTTCGAATAAAATAGTAGATATCTGACCTGTTTTTCTAGTCTATGTACGACTTAAAGGACACATAGAAACACAAAATAAAGTGTAGCAGCGTCTAGATATAAAAATCGCCGATCTTTTTCCCTTCCAGTTTACAAGATAACCTTTGTTGTTTTCTCTATTCATTTTCTTTCCGTTCAAATTGTAACATAAATAAAGCATGAATTATCCCTAAATAACCTTCCATAATCCCGATTGTGAGTAGATTTAATAACAACAATAATGAAATTACCTAGCACGTGGAGGCCAAATAACGGGGCATTGTTAATTTTTGGCTATATTTGGGTGAACTGGAAAACGTAAAGAAAATGCCCCGGCAAAACGGATCAAGCGTACACAAAAAAAAAAATACTCAAAAGTTTATGCAAAAATATTTATCTAGACGCTGCTACGCCTTATTCAGCAATTGAATGTGTAGTTTAGGCTCCACATAGACTGGAAACAGACGTTAAATATCAGTCATTTTTTTTCAAAGTGTAAAGATGAACCTTAAATATCAATTATGGATATTATCAGTTTTTCGCCCTCTTATTTTAACTACTTGACTTATCGACAATGTTTTACAGTAAATTAAAGTCTGAATGGAATTAAGAGCTTTGTAATCCGGCATTGCAACCACCTTCCGTGGGTATCGATTTTCGTGAATTCTCCAAAAAGAAGATTTCGTTGGATTTAAAATTTCATGGTTTGCACATGATGCTTATGTAATCAAGGTGAAAAAAAAACACTTCGACGGATTCCTATTTTTGTGGAATACTGACATCAACGAAAAACCACGAAAATCAATACTCCACAAATGATAATGAAACTACAACTAAACTTAAATTTACTAAATAAATGAAAGCGTTATTTACTTCTAGTTTTTGTGTATACTAATGGACAGATGCATTGATCAATTTATAGATCATAAAAATCAGAGATTTGTACGATTACTTTTATAATATACATAGGTCAGTATAGCCTTCATGTTAAAGTCGCTGTAATTTTTTTTATTTAATTTCATTCATTATAGGGACCGACCATTTTACTTGAAGGGGGGGCTTGGTTTTTTCCTAAACAAATATTCTGAAAATTATTTTTGATGAAAAAAATATTTTGGCAGCTGAGAGTAAGAAAAAAAAATATTCTGAAGAAAGATTTCTGCTATAAAAAAGAATGCTGATAATGAAAAAAAAATATTCTGTCGCGACGCCTTCGAAAAATAAATATTTTGTCTGATCAAAACAAAAAACCATGGCCCCCCTCTTCAAGTTAAATGGTCCATCCCTAATCCAAAATACAAAAACAAAACGTGTTTAAAAACGGGTAATTTTGTTATGCATATTTCAAGGAGTTAAACAAAATAAAATGAAGTATATTTGTTAAAGAATACAGAAAGTACTGACTTTCAATTTATCACAAGTAAAATAACTTACCATTAGCAGACACATAATAGCACAAAAAGCTTAAAAGTAAATGTGAAAATGCTAAAAAGTCCATTCTTAAAAGGGTTTTGGAAGACCTAAGAATGAATTCACACTCAAAGAACTGTATTAAAAAGGAAGTCTGTTTTTGTTTGTTTATCTTAACTCGTAGGCATTAAAATGTATAATCTACTATTAATGAATTTTACAAGCAATTTTCCCTCGCATGTGTTACAGTATTTAGATTTCATAAACTTGTAACTAGTCGCAAAACAAGTAGATAAAAAGAAAATTATGTTCTATCAATTCATTTTCTATAAAGTTAAGAACCAAGGTGTGAACAGCGACATGAAGGATATAATGCGATTTTAGTGAAGTTTACAATTGTGTATCAATCTAATAAGTTAGTATACGAACAGGACAATAGGTTAGGTTTATTAAGAAAACATTCATAATTACTATTGGCTTAAGAAATTAGTTCCTTAACTGAATTTATCTATTGTAAATCCTTCATACCACACTTTAAATAGTCAAAACCTGAAACCGGACTTTAAAACACACGGTGCATCAACAGATATAGAATTAGGTTATTGCCCATTTATTATGACATTGGTCGTTTGACTGAAGCAACAGCTGATCGAATGGTATAAAAAACGACACAACATGGTCATTTAAATCTATTAATCGGTATAAGATGAACTGGCTTTTTTCCTTGGTGGATTCAGTATACGAGTATAAAAGACTTAACCAAACTAAATGTCTTGACTAAATTCAGGTGGGACGGAAGTATAAAACTGAGCATAATTTTCTCGGACATCTTGCGAATATTCAGTCTGCGTTTCAATTAAAATAATTTAAGAAAAAACAGAAGATACAAAATGTATTTTTTTATTTTATTTTAAAATTATTAATGAAATGAATATACCATACATATTTATTAAGAAATTAAGCTTCGTCTGAAAAAATCAGGGGAGATAATTGGCAGGAAAATATGTGACAAATCTTATTATAGAAATTTAATGTGTAAAATAATGTGTAGGAAAAATTAGTTTTTCTTAGATATCTTAAAAAAAGAAGGACCGTCGCCCTAAGTTTTTTTCATGTTTTGCAAAGGATAGTATAATATGGTTTGTCATTTTTGAAATATAACTAAAATCTGATTGGTTTCCAGCTCACAACGATGCCAATATATCCCTTTAATCTATAGAAAGGTCAGTGACCCAAAATTGGTTTTGCATTTTTTCATTGTTCATTTATGAAAGCTTAATTCAGCTAAATAGAAATAAAATCTGGTAAATTTTGTAGTACTCACAAACCACCTAAAAACAAGTTATTTATGTGGAAAACAGTGTAAATATGTCAATTTATTTTATACCAGTTGACATATTAAAATGACCAAGTTGTCTTGTTATTTATAAGATTGAATCAAATATTACTTCAGTCAAACCACTAATGTCATAATAAATGGACAATAGAATAAAACAAAATCATTACTACATGTAGGAGAGTGCTATTACAACTTCGACAGACAAAAGTGTAGTACTTTACCCACTGTAAAGATGATAAGCAGGTGTAGAATTTTTTTTAATTTTATTTTCCATTTCGATTTCATTTTCCATTTCTTTATTTGGGTTCTAGTGCTGCTGATGAGGAATATTTTTTCTGAAATGGCCATTCAGCTCATAAAAAATAATTGTAGTTGGAGTTAACATATGTGTTGTGGTCTCGTGTTCATTTACTCCATATCCTTTCTTAAATTATTTATTACAGGAGTTTGTCTTTTATGCCGTGTGGAGTTAGTGGAGTAAGTAGAACAATTCCCCGTGTTTAAGATGTATGCTCTTTATTTTTTAGATATGGTGTACTTGTACATGAGATTACTTCTCATGTGTACACTTTGTTTTGAACCACTTTATAAATTTCTAAAACCTAAGGCTAAACTCCCTCCATCATAGTTTTGCCGTTAGCTATATATTTGGATTTCGTTTGGCTTTATGCATTTTGAACATCTTTTGAATTGTGGGTTTCCTTTATTTGGGTTCTAGTGCTGCTGATGAGGAATAATTTTCCGAAATGGCCATTCAGCTCATAAAAAATAATTGTAGTTGGAGTTAACATATGTGTTGTGGTCTCATTTACTCCATATCCTTTCTTAAATTATGAATTAATGATATGATTTGCGGTTCATAAGGTTTTTATGCATAGGTCTAGTCTGTGGTTTGTAATCGTTTTCTCAAAAGGACATGGGTGACCGAGTCTTATAAGGCGCTTGTTTTAATATCACAATATTGGTCATGGGTCTATCACAACTTTAGGTGTTCGAGTATCGCATTATTATTTTCATAAAATCTAAATGTTTGAAATCTAAAATTTTGAAAGCAGTATAACAAGACCATCAAATTTTATACCACAGAGAACTTACAGCATACATCAAAAATGTAAGCAAAAATCAAAACAATAACACAGAGATATGGACTCCATAGACTTGATGTTTTCAAAGTAAAATGTTATCGAAAATCAAATGCTCAGAATTTATTCTAACATCAAAATCAACAAGAACAATTTCAAATAAATAAGAAATATAGTCTCAGTGAGATAATACACAAAAAAGGACTATCTATTAGTACTCTCAGAATTCATTGTTTCCTTTATCCAAGAGACCATTTGGTACACATTTGTATAGACGGCTGCTGAGTTTGGCACTGTAAAACAAAAACAAAATAAAACAGATTTCAAATTAACAGTGTTCAGGTGTACTTTACGTTTCTAGTTGTTGTAAGGTCTCTTTTGTTGTGTTGCTCAAGTGTCTTGACCATTATTGGAATTAGAGGTTGCAATGTCCGTTAATATAATACTTAAAATTATCATAAGTTTCCGAAGTCTTAAACGTTTTTGAAAAATCTTTTTTTTTCTGTGGCATTCATGGATATAATTATCAGCTTGGTCAATGTGTAGCATCGTATATTTACTAACAAAACACTTTTGATCATGCTTTAACGTATGTATACTTACAAGCACACTCTTGGTTACCGAAGGACACTATTCCATGTAATGCCCATCTGCTACCCTCTTTACAAACAAGAGGTCCACCGCTGTCTCCCTATCAATGACGAAAATAGAAAAAAATAGTAAACCTATGTTCAAAACTATAATTATGTTGTGTATCAATAATTTGATACCCACCATTTCTTTTGAAATGCCTGTACCAAGTCAGGACCATTGCGATCCACCAATTCTCCGGTATGACTGATTCGTTTTTGTCATTTTCTCTGGACTATGAGATTGATCATTCAAGTTCGGTAGTTTTGTTATTACCTTTAATTAATTGATACTGATGAAGGTCATACGAATGTCCGAAATATCGCTATAAACCTTTAATTTATTTAACATAAATTGGTAATGTTGCGTACATTTTCTAGACCCTAATGATTTTCTAACTATATATCATAACGTTGTCGTTCTTTATTATTGGACCAAGTTCTCAATGGCCTCAAACTCTAGGATGTTCCTTTGGTCTCGTATTTGTCTATATTAACATTTTTCGCCCCCTTGCGTCTTTTTTTCTTAATTATCAAATTATTTTCTTAATAGTTGTCTTTTTTTTTATTGTCATACATGTATATATGTCACAAAATGTTGATTTCTTGACAAATAAAGATCATTATTATTATTATTATTTAATCCGTGTATAGTAACTAGTCAAACAGTAGGTACGAGTACACAATTATCGCCCTTGGATTTACGAATGAAGTTCTATTAAAAATAGTACCTATGAACAAGTATTGTGTATGTGTGTTCTATTCACTTTTAGAGGTTGATGTTGGTCTCAAATTGATGTCACAGTAATGAAGAAATTTAATGACATCCTTAAAAATCCAAATTCAATTGGGAAAGGTAGCTCTTTATTGCACAAAAAGGGGGAGTTTTGCTTCAGATTTTATCCCCTCTAGGACCCAAGAATTTTAACTGTCAAAAAAGTTTGGTAACTGTGAAAGGAGAATTTGTTGCATTATTTGTTTGCAATTGTGGTAATGAGAAAGTGTGTTTAAAATTATTTGGTTTGAGCAGGTGCATTTTTTTTAAATAAAATTTTCTTTTATTGAACAAAGAGGGAAAAGTAAATGTGGTCTCGGTCAAGTATTAATCGTAGTTTTTTTTCTGAAAACTCTTCTCGCCTTGTAATTGCCATTTCCCCTCGAAATTGTCATAGAATAGCTCAATTTAAGGTTCATCTGTAGCTCTTGTTAAAATTAGAGAATTTTTTTACCTATTTTTTAGTATATGCAGAACAAATACCACAAATAAAATAATAATATAAAGCATAGCTGGACCTAGATAAGGTAATTTCTGATTCAATTTCTATCAAGTTTTCATTTTAAGTTCCTTAAAAATAAAGATCTCTTTTTTTTTTCCTGTTCAGATTTTAAATTGAACAAGGACAAACTATCCCTATTGTGCCTCTTACATGAACGATGTGAACACTTTTAGTTAAATCCCTTATTGAAAGTTGCATGAAATTTGAGGCCACAAGAAAGGGTGAAAGTGATATTAGCCTTAAATCGGGTGTTTTTAAAAGCGGAGAAAAAAGAGATCTCTAAAATAAAGGATTTTTTTGGGAAGAATTCATAGAGAAAAGGTAAGAATTTTTAATTTCTAGGTCCAGCTACACTTTATATTTCAATTTTATGTGCAGTTTTGGCTGTGCATATACTGAAAATATATTAAAAATAACGCCATGTTTAAAGAAAGGCACAGATGAACCTTAAAGGCTATTCTTTCCTCTTTCAAGATCAGGTTACAATTTCTGATCTGACTGTCCATATAAATTCAATATAAACGTTTAAAAATTGGGCGGGGAGAAATACTCTGTGACTAGTAGACAATCCATACCTGACACGAGTCTGTGCCTCCTTCCTTCACTCCAGCACATATCATATTATTAGATATCAAATTGGGATAGTAAGTGTTACATAGAGTTCTGTTTATAACAGGTAGTACAGCTTGTTTAAGTTTACCTTCACTGCCGGTTCCTAAAAAGATACTCTGTTTATTAACTTCCGATATTCTATCTGAGCATTTTTTATCATGGTCATACTGATATAGTTTGATCATGATTAAGATCAGCAATACCAATTTGTGTATTGTCTTTTTTTTCCTTATAAATGGTTTCTTCACTGCTGGTGTAGATTCTCGACAGTAACCAGTTAAGTTTGTATCTAATATACATTAATATAAGGCATTACATTATGTTGCAGTTGAAAATTGCTGTAAAGTCATAATAAAGTTTCTTACTCACATGCATGAGATGGTCTCAATTTGAATTATCAATAATTTTGAAATTCAATGCAATGTTTTTGATATTTTTGTTCAATTTGGGCCTATTCATTTTTGCTAGAACTTGAGCAACTTGAGAACTTGAAGACTATGATTTCTTAAAAGTCGTTATGAGCATATTGTTCTTTTCATTGCATAGAACCTAATGGTTAATACTTTTACTTCGCCTTTCAAAATATTCTTCTATTTAAAGTTTCTTATTTTGGAAACTTTTTTTGCATTGTTAGGCTTGTTTTTGCATTTTATTCACACTCATCAGATTCTCTTCTGTGTACACATTCAAAAATACCTCAAAGACAACAATACTATTTTTCAAGATCCATAAAAGCACCTTTTATGGATCTTACTCTCTAAGCTATGTTACTTTTAAATGACATATAACATCATATCATATCTTATTTCCTACAACCTTTTTCACTATTGGTAATAAAAAAACTGAATACTTTAATCCCTTTGATAAATATAATCATATAAACATTAAAGGTGAATTAAAAAGAAAATTAACAATGAATCCTTTTTGGTAGCTAAGTAACTATAATTTTGACAGAATAAACTCACCCAAAGTCTCACCCCATCCAGTTACAATACAGTTTTCCCCTTCTATTGTCTCTCTTGCTGGCAGACAGACGGGACTTATGTACTCTGAAAATCTGTGAAGGAAAATAATTTCAGTTGCACTTTTCGTGCATCCATACTTCAAAATTTATATTTAACGTACACGAAAAGTTTTAAAAACAAGAATATGTATGACTATTTGGAATATATTTGGAATATAAAACTAAGCAATTTTAGCAAAAAAGGCTGTGTTTTACTTAGAATTGCTCTTAAAGTGCACATGTGGCATATACAATAAATTTACAAATGAACGTATTGTATGTTTTAAACCAGATACCGCCGTAATTTGGCATTTGCATAGACTTAAAAAGTCGCAATGTACTAGTATCATCTTGTTAATTCAAATAGAAAATAATGAGATGTAGAATATTAAGTGTACGCGACACAGCCCACAATCAAGCGGCAATTCAGAAAAACCACAATGGACAACCGCCAGCAGCCTTCAACGAGGCCATTTGGCACTGCTCGTTGGACATTTGGTCTAAATAAAAGTCAACGTGGATATAAAAAACTTAATAAAAAACTTAACAAATATTGATCCAATATAGTGCCTTTGTGGACCTGAAAGCCGTTGATTACATAAACACATGACCATCTCTTGTGAGGACATAACACTTACGTCACTGGTTCATCTAGTTCGACTAAAGTAAGGTCAGGGTCAAGAAAGTGTAGTCCACCGGCAGTTGAGTGAGTTATTTTCCTCTTAATTCTCCTTACTTGGCTTGATGAATCGTTTTGATCTTTTTTATGTTTACCCATTAGAACGGTCCAATGTGTAATGTCATCATCTCTGTAATAAAGAGACCTGTCACTTGTACAAACGTTTCTTTTTTCAGTTACACATACAGTAGAACATTATCAATGTTTTAAAAAGGTCTTCTTTATACTCTGTTCACTCTTATATATTTTTATATACTAGTAATATTAATTATAATTTGGAAAAATAATGTTAACATTCTTGCAAGAAACAACTTCCCATAGGCCAAAATAGCCTTAATAAGGCAATTAAAGCAGAATTTATCATACCCTATGATTAATTAAGAACAATGTTACCAACAAACAATGTTATAAATTAAAAAATGGCAAAGACATAAAAATAGGGGTAACGTTATCATTGACACTCACGCAATAAAACAATGGGCTGCTGTGACAATCCAGGCTTCGTTGATGACAGTTGCTCCACAGTGGTGTTTGGTCTGCAGACGTAACTGGACTTGCCATGGCCAACTATGTGGTTCTGCCTCTTCTCCTCCAACAATACGCGAAACGAAATTCGTAATTTTGGGGGGATGAATGGCGACACCGCATGTCTTTACAGTTGGACCTGTAAAACAATCAGTGTGGTATTCAGGGATTCAAGGAACCTAAATCATATATCTGACTTCAGTGCCTAAATTTGTCCTAAACAGGTTGTTCATGTAATCTAAAAACTCGACCACAAAAAACATACTAAAGAGCTTACTTAGTCTAAACATTTTTTGCCAAAAAAAGTCTTTTTGTCCTATTTAGCTTTTTTCATGCCCGAAGTCAAAAATGGCCTTTTAACATCTAAGGGGACAGAATCCCTGAAAATTTTCATCTGAAAATCTTGAACAAAGGATATTTCATATAGCCTTCTAATAAATGGTCAATTTTCATGTTTCAAAGCGTACTAGTTCATTAAAGGAATATGGTCTTGCAGCTTTGCTTTTTTTCATATTTTGTTGTTGGTCTTGATGTGGCTTTATTCAACTGCAATAAAATGCTGTTTTGTTCCCTTATGCCACCTTTAGTAACGACGGCCATGTTTTGGTGGATAAAACAGCAAATCACTTATAGGTGAGAGCCCCTATAAAGGAACTATAATAGTTTTGGTTCCAATTGGTGCTGCGGTATCATTTGATATATTATATATTAGTACGACGCCGGTAGCAAGGTGAGGTAGTCAAAGGGAATTTAATACTAGTATTTGATCAAAGACGCAGAAGTACCAATGGATCATTCGAATGTCAAAAGTCCGAAAGGGCAAAGACAACCCAGTAAACACGATCGAGAACAATACGAAGAAACGGGCAAAAGACAACATAAAACACAAAAACAAAATAGATATGTTCTGTACCCTTTGATTAAAAAAATGTAGTCCCGGTTGGTTCATTAGTATTTGCATCTTACTGGTAAGGGTCAATCAATTATTAAAGTGACTGTCTGGCACAGATTTAATAAAATTTAGGCTCCACTAAACAAGTTTAAATAGATATAGATATATACAAACATTATTTTATCTGTTTCAAGTTGGATCAGAAAGCATTAAGCATATAAAACCCTTGAATATGCAAATTTACTAGAAACGTGCATCCTTAAACATTGAACTAGGCACAAAAAAGCTATTGATCTATATACAGGTTATAAAAATTATACTTACTCGTTGATGCAGCTGTTGATGAACTAGTCATTGTTGTGGTGGCTGTGGTCGTTGTTATGGTGGGTGTGGTCGTTGTTGTGGTGGGCGTTGTCGTGGTCGTGGTTGGTGTCATTGTTGTTGTGGTGGGCGTTGTCGTGGTCGTGGTGGGCGTTGTCGTTGTTGTGGTGGGTCTCGTTGTTGTTGTGGTGGGCGTTGTAGTGGTCGTGGTGGGTCTCGTTGTTGTTGTGGTGGGCGTTGTCGTGGTCGTGGTGGGCGTTGTCGTTGTTGTGGTGGGTCTCGTTGTTGTTTTGGTGGGCGTTGTAGTGGTCGTGGTGGGTGTCGTTGTTGTTGTGGTGGGTGTCGTTGTTGTTGTGGTGGGCGTTGTCGTGGTCGTGGTGGGTGTCGTTGTTGTTGTGGTGGACATTGTAGTGGTCGTGGTGGTCGTCGTTGGTGTGGTTGTTGTTGTTGCAGGCGTTGTCGTTGTAGTGGTAGGTGTCGTTGTTGTTGTGGTGGGCGTTGTCGTTGTTCTGGTGGGTGTCGTTGTTGTGGTGGGTGTTGTCGTGGTCGTGGTGGGTGTCGTTGTTGTTGTGGTGGGCGTTGTAGTGGTCGTGGTGGGTGTCGTTGTTGTTGTGGTGGGCGTTGTCGTTGTTCTGGTGGGTGTCGTTGTTGTTGTGGTCGGTTTTGTCGTAGTCGTGGTGGCCGCGGTCATTGTTGTGCTGGGTGTGGTTGTTGTGGTAGAGATAGTCGACGTTGAAATTGGTGGTAAAATATCTAAAAGGTTTGAATATTAAAAATATTTAGATCTAATGTTTGATGATTAACTCAATTTTATCATTAAACGAAACGAGGAAAATGTACATTCAGCATTGTTTTATATATCTTCATATAAAAGAATTTCACTTAAAACAATGTAAATCAGTCTATAATGTAGAAATGTAACTGTATCGTATAACTGTGGCTTACCGCAGTAAGTTTCGTCGCTGTCGTCATCAATTAAGTGGCCACTGCTGTCGTTATAACTACCACAGTCGTTTTGTCTGTTACATGTTTTCCCCAAAGATAGGCAATTTCTTGTGTTAATACAGGTGAATTCTTGTCCTGGTTTACATGTATCTAAAATATAACGAAATAGATTGAAAGCCAAATAAATAGTTAAATATTTATTTAATTGACAAAAAAAAAGAAACTGAAAAAAAGGAAAAAATGCAGGAAGGTTATTTAACACCACATTATTCTAGCTCCTTTGTATAGTTTGGATGTGCAACACAAACAAATCCGTTACCAACTGAAAAAAAAGTCCCGAGTTTTACTATATTTGAGTCAATTGGTATATCGAGCATAATTGGAACTTTTTGTTTTTTGGGGTTTTTTTTGGCAATAGTTTATCGGTACATATTGATTCAATAAACAGCACTGACAAAAAAAATAATGCACTTTTATAGGATTGTTATAATTAGATTAGTCAAGATTTATTTGGATAAATCATTATCTAAAAAACTATACTAGTAGTTAACATAAACACTGTATGATATATGCAGAATGTTGTTTCGGTTTCATTGTCTGTGCACATTTCTGTATAGTGAACTTTACAAAACATATCAACTTACCACCCCGAAGACATTGGTAGGTAAAACTCAGGTATTTAGGACTGCCTCCGCATGGATCCATATTGTCAAAAAACTCGTTTGATGCTTCTATCATACATACAAACCGGCCATCGCATGCCTTCTTTAGGTTCAATGTGACATCTTTTATACACCTGTTCTGTGTAATAGTGTCACTCTGACAAATTTGGTGATCTTTTCTTCCCCATTCTCCAGCGGTTATAGCGATTTTAGAAGGCCAGTTACAGTTGAACCAAATTTTGATACCCTCACATACGTACCGCTTATCTGAAAATATCAAAGTCAGATCAACTTTATTATGACAAACATATTCTATCAAACTATTCATTCATTCATTATCAATTCCATCGAGCTATATAACTCACTAACACATTTTTTTTTATTTTTCCTATTGAAATTTCCTGCAAGGAGGCTACATTGCCAGGCAAAACAAAAACGACGTCCGGATTAAATGAAGTTGCGAACGAAACTATGATAAACCGAAAATGCACTTTCAAGGGATCGAAAAAAGCAGTGAGGTACCAATGGTTCATCCGAGTGTCACAAGTCCGAAAGTGCAAAAACAAAACCAGTAAACACAAACGAGAACAACACGAAGAAACATACAACATAAAAAAAAACACAAAAAAAAACTGAACAACTGAATAGCAATCAATAACGTGAACTTTAGTCGGAACGAAAGTGAACTCGAAATTTTCCGCAAATTTATTCGCTCCCACAGATGGATTCAGAATCCTGATCATTTTTCACATCAATGGCAACACCATTTGTAATTCAAGCGACTAAGACCACTCGGCTAGCTACACCATTAACCGAGTGATGCCTTCGTCGTAAGGCATAAATAAGCCAGTTAGACCAAAGTATTTAGTTTTGAAAGTTTAAAGATAGATAAATCTACTTACATGTGTTTGTAATAGTAGTTGATCGTAACTGGTTCCTGTGGTGTTGTCTTGGAATTGGTTCTTTGTTGTTCGACGCTGTGAAATTTACAAAACGAGAAAAAAGAATTTAAGTTTGACGAAGCAAGAAGTAAACTTTGACAAAACAAGGTTTAGATATTTCTAGAAAACATATATAGAAATTTGGTTTGTATATACAAGTAGATTAAATGTTAAGGATCTTATATCTAAAGCGTCTCTGGTAAGTTTTTCCCTTCCTTCGTTTTTTTTTCATTATTAAAGGTTGGATGGGGGCATGTGTGCTTTGACGAAACGCGCGTCAACCATTTGCCCCTTAGTTTACTAACCTAAAGTAACTGTGTACAAAATACCTGTATTAATTTGATTTGAAAAAAAAACCTCCAAATAGTTTCTAACTAATCATTTGTTTAGTAAAGAACTATTATTGCGACGGAATAAGAAAAGAGTGTTCTTGCAGTATAAAACCACTACCCTCCCTTGGCAATATCCCACTAATCATGTAATTACCCTTAAATATAAATACCATAATTTGTTTTACAATCTTTTCACTTATTTATTTTTTTCTGATCAAGACAATATCAGTAAAGCATCCAAAAGAATGAAAAATAATTAAATAAATTAATACTGTATAAAAATGAAGAAACCTTACATGATTCCGCACCGCGATATAAATTCCAAAGCCTCAATAGTTGCGATGTTTCTTTTAGCTCTGTTTCTAGTGTTCTTGGTATTGGCTTGTATTGTGCTGAAATATACAATATATATTTTTAAACAATGAATGAGTTGTCATAATTTGTATGTTCATATATATGAAATTTGAATAAGGTTTTCAATACAAATTGATAGAAACAAATGAGATGTGGAATAAGTGATTGTGATAAAATCTCCAAAAAAAAGATCATTTATGTATGCGATTTTCTAGTTTTTTTCTTCAAAAGAGTAATTTTTTGTGTCGATGCATCTTGAAACAAGAATGTTTGTCTTCGATTGAAGGTCTATATCGCCTGCTTAACAGGAAGAAATTGATTTACGAGGACAAAATCTCCTAAAACAACATATATAGTATTATATAACATATCTACATACCAAATTTGAATTTAATCAAAATATCGATTGAGGGAACTACCCCCTGTAGTTGCCCGAAATCATTATAAATGAGCACTATATATAATAAAAGTCAAATCTAAAGAAGTCGATAAACAAGTCGTAGATGAGTTTATACAAACGCTTGAAACCCTATAGTATTAGACGAAGATACATGCAAAATTTAAATTAAGCTTGAAAATCTGTGACCGAATTTTTAGGGCCGTCGCAGAACACAAGACGCCGAAAAGTGCCAAGTGACTATTACACTCATGTCGCCTTCCACCAAGTTGTAACTCGGGCGGCATTATGACATAAATTCTTGAAACAATAAACAAAATACTTTGAAACCAATTATACATTTCATCTTTCTTTTTATTTAATTAATCACATGATCTACAAATCTTAAAATTAAGAAATATGTACAGCATTAATGCACGACACAAAATCATATTATAAATACTGAAATGAATGAAACCAAAATAAGGAAGCAGTTTTAACAATGTTTAATGCTGTTATTCATCAACATGATCAAGTTTCAATATGTATGAACATATGTTATACTTTCCCATATAGCGCAAATGATCCCAAAAAGGTAATAAAAAAAAATGGATTAATAAAATGATGAACATTTAATTAATATAGACGATTTTGTTAATTCAAACAAATGAATTATGTTTACCTTTGTTTCCTTCTGCAAATGTCAAAAGCGTCAATAGTGTTACAAAAAGTGTTATTGGCAGTTCCATTTTCCAGCACGCAAGTCGAAAACTGCGAAACTACATCGTGCGGGTCATTTATAAATACCGTTACTCATGATGGATTCGGTGGCGTCATTATTAGGGGTTAAGCACCTATTAGCTCTACCAAAGTAGGCTTTTACCTATATTGGGCTAAGAAGGCGTGGTAAGAGACTAATATTATGATTGAAGTGGTCACAAAATTGTTACAACTTCTAAAGATTGGTAAATTATTGGTGTTTCACAGCGGTAGATGGGCTTGTTCTATTTTGTAAACAATAATCAAGGCAAATTATTATTTTCAATCTAATTTTGTTTCACTCCTTACAATACATACTTAATATGCAATATGTATATGACCATAAAATCATCAAATATATATTTCAATTTGCATCTTTACGCCATCTGAATAATCTAAATATGAACATTACCATCAAAGTAATAATAATCCAAAATAAAAATGAATATCATATCAGTAATTCTTATAAAGCGTCACAACCATGCTTAACATGTTCTATATTCGGTAAAGGTATCTGAAAACTAAGCTCATTATAAAGTTTAACTAAGTCATTTTAAGTGTGAAACCGTTTGAACCGAGATGACCGGTGATGACATGCATTTTGCAAGTTGACAGTGATAAAGTTAAATAAACCCATATCTAAAATATGATATGAACAGACTAAGGAACTAGATATTCTGGGACTGTGGATCATCGCTCATCACACAGAGATATGTACCCTAGCTGAACGAATAGGATGGCTCCTAAGGTTCCACGCCTGGATCGCTCCATGTGCGATAAAAGGTCCACCAAGTTCTAGGCGACAATATTTGTCTGATTCCTTTTTTTTGTCTGTGAAGATTCATCAGAGATGCTCCAATCAAAATTGTAATAGCATGACAAAGTAGAATATTAGTAGAACATGATTAAAATAAATAATACCTTTTAACATACATTTATTGACTATGCTGTGTCTCCAACACAAAGTTGTTGGTGCTGAAGCAGTTTAACTTCCAGTAACCATCAAGGTGATATCAAAACAGAATTTCAACAATGTTCACGCTGACATCCAATTAAAGGCAAATTCTATACTCCCAAATGTTGTGAAAGGCGGGTTAAACAAACAAAACGGTTTCATTCCTAAAAGTATACCGATCCCTGTGGTCTTTGCGCAAAAAAAACCCAACCTTTATTTTACCCAAAAATGAAGGGGTGTGGAGTAAGTGTACGTGACACAAAATCGTAATATACATTGTAGATATTGAAATGAATCTTTTGTTGCTGTTCTTCGTCCTATAGTAACGAGTGGAGGCCTTGAACGTGGACCTGTTTATTGATATTAAGGACCAGTTAGTTTCACTATTAAAAATTCAAACATTAAAATGTCAAATGAAAAATGTTTAAAGAGGCGAGTATAATTATCTTTTGACAAAGAAACGCATATTTGACATACTTCCATTTTAAAAATATTGTTTGAGCACCAGCATCTAAATATGATAAAAAATCCGGAAAACAACTTGAATGCAAATGTAGTTCCCATTTTCCGCTGATTGAAATTGATTTATATTTATTTTATGTGTGTTTCTTGATCAGCAGTTTCCTCATGTTGTTGTTATTTGTATTGAATTAACGGACCTCTGACTTGTTTCAAAATACCCAATCGGTACTTTTTGATGAATAGAGGATCTGGTTCAAATTCAAACATGTTAAAAAATAATAATGACAAATAAAAAATCTGTCTGTCAAAAATAGTCGGATTTCGTTAAACAGGAAGAAGGTGAGCGACGGACCAGAAATCAAATCCCACGTTATGAAACCCCATCCCGATGCTGTGTATACCAAATATCAAGTGGCTATGATTAGTAGTTGCTGAAAAAAAAACTTTTATGCAAATTTCTCCCCAAAACGCCTGCCGCCCGACATTCACCCATTTATAACCTGGATTTTTCACTCCGTGAATTCCGGCCAAAAATGGTAATTTTCCATCAAGTGTTGGAACAACGATAGATCAGGATCCAAGTTTTCGAGCTGGTTCACATTTTTTTTACCAAAAAGAACGAACATATATTTGTAGCTGATGTACATATATAGATATATAAAAGCTGATGGCTGATTTCCATTGTTTTTTTTTATAATATTCATAAATATTTCTTTCTTTCACACTTGTTTTTATTTTTTATGAAATGGAAGGTGAAATAATAAACTTATCATGCTTATTGTGCAAACAATTACATTTCAGTTTTTTACATTTTTGTTTACAAAACTGGAGCCTGAACTGCTTACCTGGTCCTTAAGCCATATATAGGACTTTTGTAAAGCTTAATGAGCTGAAGGATATATTACCAGCTCAATCTGCAATAGTTTCATTTTATTAGACAAAAACTTAGAAATAAAGGACTATTTTTTGCCCCTGTTAGGGAAATTCAGTGGCTTCCTCTAATTGAAGAAACTTGAGAGACTAACGGGCTGAAGGTGGAAGCAAGAAACAGCTTTTCTCTCTTTGCACTTGTTTTCATTTTTAGAGCAAAAAACATGAAAAAAATGCTTAATTTAACCTTTAGAAGGCCTTAACCCCTGAAAGGTGTTACTTTAGAACCTTGATCAAATGCAGACTTTTTTAAGTGTTTAAGCAGGCAACAGATTTTTCTTTATCTGCACCAGTTTTCTTTTTACAGGGCAAAAACAAGATTAACACATTTTTTACCTTTGAAGTGCCATGGCTCCTTTAAGGGTCATCTGACAACTTTGATTCAATGGAGACTTTTGTAGAGCTTAATAAGCTGAATGTTTATGCAAGCTACAGCTTTCTCTTTCCACAATAGATTTCATTCTATAGGGAAAATGTGAAACATAGGTTATCTATCGATTACGAAGCTCACCTCGTTGCGCATTATTGTCACTAAGTAATAATGTTTCAAAATTTAAATGTGCTCAATCCATGCAAAAAAAGTAACAGCCAGCATCTCGCTAAGCACCTTTCATACCAATATCATTGATGTGGCACTTGTCAGTAAGCAGAAATGGACTTTAACCATTCTTCTGTAAGTGGTCATCTTTGCAGAAAATATAGGTCACAGCCAGCATCCGAAGCATGCATTGTGCTAAGCATCACTAGGTGCACCTACCATACCAATATCATTGATGTGGCACTTGACAATAAGGGGGAATGTACTTTATCCATTTTTCTGTTAGTGGTCATCCATGCGGGAAATATAGGTCACAGCCAGCATCCGAAGCACACATCTACCATACCAATATCATTGATGTGGCACTTGTCAGTAAGCGGGAATGGACTTTATCTATTCTTCTGTAAGTGGTCATCCATGCGGAAAATATAGGTCACAGCCAGCATCTAAAGCATGCATTTTGCTTAGCATCACTAGGTGCACCTACCATACAAATATCATTGATGTGGCTCTTGTCAGAAAGCGGGAATGGACTTTAACCATTCTTCTGTAAGTGGTCACCTATGCGGAATATATAGATCACAGTCAGCATTGGAAAATGCATTGTGCTAAGCATCACTTGGTGCACCTACCATACAAATATCATTGATGTGGCACTTGTCAGTTAGCGTGTAGTTAGCGTGTATGGATCTTGACCATTCTTCTGTAAGTGGATGTAGATGATGATGGGTATTTATAGTCGTGACTAGGGGAAAGCCCCTCTGCATCGACTATTTAACAGTAAGACTGTTAAAGACTCGCTATGTGCCATGGGTCTTCCAGCCCATGACACACCACCGCCAGTGTTAGCTGCTCCATAGTATCCTTTGTTGTCGATGGATGCATGGCCCGTCTTCCGCCACGGGGAGGTACTGGTCGGAATTCTGGAAGACAAGCAGATGTAGACGCCGACGCCAGGTGTATCACATAAGCCCCCTTACTTTCATGAGCTTTTTAGACCATTAACCCTTTAAGTGGTCATCTGATATCTTCAATCCAATCGAGACTGTAGAGCTTAATGAGCTGATAGTTTAAGCATGCAAAAGCTTTTTTTTTCTATCTGCAAAATATTTAATTCAAAACTTTAAAGGGCCATAATCTTAAAACAGCTAAGTTACATGAAAACTTCAATGCAATGCTGGCTATTGTAAAGCTTTTAATTCAGACTTTGGATTTTTTCCTATCTGTTATAGGTGCTGAATTATAAGCCATTTTATGTGATTTTAACCCATGACATAACATGTTCTATTTTTTTTTTTAATAGTGGCAATGGTTTTTTTTTCCAAATCACTTCAACATAAAAAAAAGGTTGTTGCAAACTGTGTCATATATCATTCCTGATAAGTTTCAGTCATCTTGGTTCAGTGGTTTGACAATGATGACATAGACAACAACAATGGACATATAGCAATAGCATTATACGCTCACATGATCTTTGGTCAGGTGAGCTAAAAAGGGTTTTAAAATAAAAAGCTACGCCGAGCGCAGCATGATACGACCGCAAAAAGTTGAACCCTGAACATTGGAGGCCCAATATGGATAGTCTATTGCTTTTGTCACATGCAGCCCATGGTGGACTTACAAAGATTTTTGACACATGCATCCCATGGTGGACTTTAAAATGCGCATTTAACACATATATATTTATATTAACATTTAATAGAAAAATCTTATTTCTATATTAATTGACATTTTTGGCCCGTTTTAGCCATCTTTTGGCCCTTTTTTTTAAAAGGTTAGGACCACAAACCCCAAATGCAATGAAAAGCTTCCTTCAGTGGATATACCAGTAATCATCATATTTAAACTTCATATCAATTGGCTGGCCCACTACAGCTGTAGAAAACCATTTGCCTTGACCTACTGGAACTGCTTACTCTTCCGGAGCACCTGAGTTCACTCTTGTTTCGACTGGAGTTCGCGTTGTTGATTGATATTCAGTTATTTTGTGTTACATGTTTTACATGTTGTCTGTTTTTGTCCCATTCTTGTTGGTGTTTACTTGTTTTGTCTCTGCCCTTTCGGACTTTTGATATTCGGATGCCCCATTGGTACCTCTGCTTCTCTACTTATAAAAATGGCGTTTTTTGCCCCTTTGACCCCTAATATCTCAAAAACAGTAAGAGATATTGCAAATCTGATTGAAAAATGCAGGCAGGGATTTTCACAAGGATTCCAATGAAAAAAAGATTTTGAAAATCGGACCACAAATAAAAAAGTTGATTTTTTGGGTGTGGCCTATCTTTTGCCCCCTGTAGAAATGTAACGGTTCAATATATATCAAAACCTTCGACACATTTTGTTGACATGACAGAATTTAATGAAGAATTCAATAAAAAAAGAATTTAAAAATCAAATGAATAATAAACATTCTACAACAGTTTTGTCAATACACCCGTTTTAGCCCCTTTTGGCCCTTTTTTCCAAAACGGTAGGGGCCATCAACCCCAAATACAATAGGAACCTTCTTCTAGTGGTTAGAAACATCATGTTAAAATTTCATAACAATTGGTCAATATTTACTCAAGTTATCGCACGGAAACCAAATGTCCCCAGACGACGACAACGACGACGACGACGAGGCCGAAGACGACGACATCGCCATACCATTATACGATCGCAAAAAATTTGCGGTCATATAAAAAGAAAACAAAGATAAGAAATAATTTATATAAAATATGTAACTATAACAATAAATTAAGACATGGTGTATACTACATATGGCTATGTTAAAATAAATATATCACAGATTATACATGTAAAGATGAGTAAATGTTTAAACCTTATAAAAAAATAAATAACATCATATATTTTGTGATCCACTTTTGTTTAGTATCAAACATATTTTAAACAAAACAAATTCTTTTAAATTATAGTATAAGTATCACTGCTTTCTTAAATATATTCAAGTTGTATTAAACTTTTTGAAAGTACTATCAACATACTCTTGACAGTTAAATCAACTGTTGAATGAAGAAAAATCTAATGCCCTAGCATCTATAATAACATGTAGTTTTTTTGGTGAAATTAAATTGAACATGAAAGGGAAAAATCTGGAATATGAATGTACTTTAATAGTGGATTAAAAATCAAAATGAGATATTATATTTGACTTTTAGCAAGTGAAAATGTGGATAAAGGATTTTTATTCTTATCAATGTGTTCATCAAAGGAGTACCCAAATAGATCGTACATGTTTATCAAGATACCCCTCTTCAGAATGAATGGGGTATTGCATGAAAAATGCAGTTTTATTCATTAAAGAAAAAATTGTAGTAATGACTTCTACTTTGTTTCCTAACAATGGTGCAATGACAATTAAAACATTTGTAAAACAAGTTCATAACAGATTACATGTACTAGATTTCTTTTTGTCAGAACTTGTATCTGCTGAGGTAGTATTTTCATTGGTATGTGTTTTGTCTATCTCTTTGTTGTCTTTTCCCTTGGCTTCATTAGGTTTGGGATTCATGTTTGTCACTTTATCCTGAGGCTGATCTGTATTTGAATTATCAGCCCACTTCACAACACTCTTGTTCTTGGGTGTGGTTTCCTCTTTAGATGTTTCCTTTTCCTTGGATTGACTGTTAGTATTAGATATTGCCAAATCTTCTTTTGATTTTGCGTTTGTTGTAAGTTTGTTATCACTAGTGCTATTTAACACTGCTGACTTCACATCCTTTGTCCCAGTTGGTTGAATTTCTGCACTCTTTACTTTATCATCATGGTTTGTTTTCATTTTTTCATCAACACTGCTTGCCTCAAGACCTTTCTTGTCCACAGGTTGAAGTTCAGTATCTAGGACACTTTCTTCTAGTTGTATAAATTCAACAAGTGGTGGTGTTTTCTCTGAGGAGATTTCTATCAAAATCTATTGAAAAAACAAAAGATTGGTAGATAAAACTTTATTGAAAATACAACAAAAATCTGATTGCTTTTAATACATGTACAGGTATTTAAAATAAAATTATTTTATTACCTAATGTTTTAATCCTTTTATTTCTATATTCTATAAAACAGACTAATATTCTACATTTCACGTCTTTTTCAGGAAATATTAAACAGACCATCGACTTTCTATAGCCATCTAATTTCATAAAATAACATTTATAAAGGTTCAAAGTTTCATGAGGTTAAGATGCAAAAATGCACAGTTTATTCAAAATATAAAAAGGTAATTTAACAAAAAACTGAACTTGGAGGACCAATCTCAATGTCCAAGAGAAAAGACAAAACAAGGAAGAAATACCAGAAAAATTGAAAAAGAGACTGAAAAAAGTGCATAATAGCACAATACTTAAATACTATAAGGTCTTTTTTTCCAACACAGTAAGCACAACAATGTATGAACTATCCAAAAGAAAAACAGTAGTATTTTTATTTACAGACAAACAATTATGAGCTGCTTCTGATATGACTAAAGGCCAATCTAATCTAGAAGTCATAAAATCAACATTATGTATAAAATATGAATCAAAATATGTAACTCACATCTGACATTTTTGTAGTTGGTGGTAAGCCATTTCTCTTAATTTTTTCCTGTAGAATGTTTGTTATAATTGGTGGCACAACTGAATTCTGTTTATTTGATCTGAAATATCAAAAGATGATAGCTTAACAATTTTACTAATGTCTGACATTAAAACTGTGATCAGTCTTTGTATTTGATTATCAAAAGGACACCATTTTCATTCCCTAGAATGGTGGTCTTCCATGATAATGTACATGTATACTACAGTTTAATTGAAATTGATAAAATATTTTTGGGAAAAATTACTCATTTTGAGATTTGATAATTGTGAATGCTTAAACCAGGAAAAAAATCTATAAGAAGTACAGATCTGAAGCTTTACACACTGATTTATAACCATTTGAGAATTTGCAAATTAACATTTTATGGAATTCTGTCAAATATTTTAGGGTAATACCTGGCTGAATAGCGAATTACGCCTTGAAATATGCTGATTAACATGAAAATTGAAAAATCATCAAGTGGTGGAAACAGGAGTTGTAGTAGCAAATGTAAGGTATGGACACGTCCTATAGTTCTTTGACAGACTTAAAGAACCAAAAAAGACATTGGATACTTCCTGCTTTAGAAAACAATATCAGACTAAACTATTTATAACATACCAAGTTAATATTCTTACCCACTGAGAGTTAGAAGGACCTCATCTGCTGTTTTCTGTAGACCATAGTAAGTTCCATATGCTATGCTAAATGTTCCCTTTATGCCCTGTGTTCGTGACATAACAGATTTCTTGTTATAGTCCTTGGTTGGTGCAGACATCTTTTCATATCTCTGCCATATCTTATCCGTCAGACATGTTTCAAATGGTAGAAAATGTACAAACATTGGCTTGTCTGGAAGATAGTCACTGGCAAGTATCCTCACGATTAGTTTATCTTTTGAATCTCGCTGTCGACATAAAGCAACATGAAGTTCTTGCATATGGTGGGCTGACTGTATATACTCTTTCGATAAGATAATGATAATTTGTCTTGCAATGTCCAGATCTTGGAGACTACCGGCTGCATTTTCACTCAGAAATGACACATTTAAATTTTCATTATATTTGCTGAATATATTACTTAAAGTTCCTGCCAATGGGATAGAGTCTCTTGCAAAGCTGATAGCAATATCTAATTTTGATGTTTCCAGATTTCCTACCATTGCTTTTGATGATATGTTTTTCATCTTGCAGTCTAAGACATAGTTATCTGTAATGTATTCAGCTCTTATTTGTTCAATTGCCCTGAGATTGAACACATCCTGAAACATAAAAGTACAAACTCTCTCAATCCAGGTTGTTTTATATTTTATTTGTTATATATGATAATGTGATAGAAAATTCTAATCCTTCCAAAGCAGTTGACTTCACTTTCCTTGTTATGGGTGTTGGCATTGCTTATAGACAGTTAAGGTAACTGGGGGTTCTAAAAAGGTGCATTTTTTCAAAGAAGTATGTTCAGGAAGGGCTGAAATTGGCCCCTTATTTGCACAAAATTGTCAACTTTATACCATATCTCAATGATTTTGATGTAATTCAGTTATTAGATAATTAAACTTTAGACATTTAATCGAGTCCAAAGGCTGAAGGCACCATTTTTTAATGCAATAAACATGCTCAATTCATTTTTCCGGGTTTGTTTTCTTAAAATAAGTATAGAGCCAATTTCTCAACAACATTAATTCTTCTTCCATCTGTTGTTCTGTCTAAAATATGCATTTGACATAACAAAATTGTTTTCATGACACATGTGCTTTATGTTAAATTTAGAGATTTCTCACCTGTCCAATAAATTGCTCTAAAATTGCCACACAAAAAAAGGAGAAAAATTCTATAAAATCATATGATTTAAAGCCCGGTTTTCTCTAAGCTGTTAAATATTTTGTGACAAGTTTTTGGTATTCATTTAATAAAGTACAGCATTTCAAACAATTATTACATGGCAGTAATTTTGAGAAGTTGTAATTTGGGGCTAATTGGTTTCTAACAGAACCAACAACCAACCTACTTTTTTTTACAGCTTATATTTCAATTTTCCTTGTTATAGCATAAATGATGTGAAATTAGTTCTTTATTTAATTTCATTGATCACAAAGATAAATTACAAGATAAATACTTAGAGAGATATTGAACTTTTTCTTATATAAATCTCATTTCAGGGGAGGTAATTGTCGGAAAAAGTATGACTTATTTTGATGAAGAAATGTATTGGAAAAATTAGTTTTCCTTATATATATCTTGTAAGAAGTTCAGTGACCCTGTGTTTCTATAACAGCAATTAAAAGTATATATTATTATTGTTATTTAACAAAAATTGTACAGGTCTTCAAAATATAAGCATTTTGAGGATTTTTCTTAATATAAAATCTATACAAATTTCTTAAAGATTGAAACCAAATAATTAAAAAAAAAACACAGTGACCTATTGTTTTCATTGTTTATTTCCAATGCTCATACCAATTTCTATTTACTGTAAAATTTTAAAAAAATCTAGTCAAATTTTTAGACCCCCCCCCCCACAACTATCTTAAGATGTGTTTTGTGTGTCTACATGTAGTGTCAATATCTCCTGGTTTTGTATTTGTTTCTATTGACCCTGTTCATGAGACTAAATGATACTTTTAAATTTTCATTACATTTAATTACTGTGGACTTATCTATTTTCATGGTTTCCCCTAAAAAGACATTTTGTTGTATTTTAACTTCACCATCTTTGCAAATATTGCTAGAATGAATCCATATGAAAATTACATTTTGTTGGATTGTGTATTTCATGGTTGAATGTCACCCATAAAACCCATGAAATTTGGTACTAGAGGAAAATAATTAAACCACAGTAACTATAAACAAAAGACATTTGCAGTACCAGTAATATTTAAAAACACCTCATTCATTTCTACAGGTTAAATAAAAAATGCAAAGCTCTGGCAGAACTTGATTTTTTTTCCTATTGACCTCAAAATCAACAGGATTCTCTCTTTTCTCATTACCTTTAATGTTTGTAAATTTAAGCAAATCGAATCAAGGTGTTCTTGAGTTAGAATTCCCAAATCAATATGGACACAATGTCAAATAGACATATTAAAGGCAAAAAGCACAAAATATCTAGAAAACTTGACAAAAACCATGCATTGTTTTATTTAGAACTGATAAAATTTTCCATGAAAATAAAGTTTTCAAAAAATTTAAATGCAGAAGAACAATAAATATACTGCCATAATAATAATTCTCTTACTGTAGGAGTTTGTACATAAGGTATTTTGACTCCAGTCAGTCTCCATTCTATTACGTCTTTAGCAATCAGATGGACAACATCCTCAAATTTTTCCCCAACACCATTTATCACAGGAATTCTTCCAAAATGGCTTGGTATTATCTCCATAGGCTCAACCAACACAGGAATAAACAGTACTTCTGATGGCTAAATCATAATCAAATTTTTTATTAGTTTTCATATGAACCCATTTTGTAGTTAAGTAATGATTTTTTTGCTTAGAACTTTTTTAAACTGCAATAAAAAAAAACTTAAACTTGAAAATATTATACAAAATTGTCATATACAAGTAATAATTCAATTGTTTTTTAAATAGTTGAAAAGTTAAATAGGAACTGTGAATTATACATGTAGATAAATAAGCCCAACAAATAGCTATAATAAACTCTAATAAAATATACCGGTATAAAGAAAGATAAGTAACATTTATGAAAATCTGTTCATCTATGTAACTATATTTTAAAAGTGGAGATTATCATTGGGGGGGGGGGGGGTTTGGAGGTCTATTTAAAACCTGCAATCTTTTGTGTGGGGGATAATATCACATTTATTCAGAATATATGCATTTTTTATAAAAAAAAAAAAACCAAACCATTTGCAACAGAATAGTTTGGCAGATATTTTGAGATTGCAAATTAAAGTGTTCAAAGACAACCCCACATACACAAATGTTCTTGTATATAGTAGAATAGGAAACCTCATTAAGGATAGACTACTGATATCATAGTAACATGCTTACATTACTCAAGTATCTGGCAAGTGAAATATTGTATTCTTCTTGACATACTGTAGAGGAACAGTATTCTGGTGATAGAAAGGCTATGATGCATTCTGAATTGTCTAAGGCTTGATACAGAGAGGATTGCCAAATACTGCCTACAAAATAAAAGAATCATCAATGTTTTGGATACGCTGTTTATTTGTGCAAGAATATCAAGGATTCACTTCTGATACAACAACTGAAATCAAGAATCTTGAAACTGTCTTGTATATTCCATTATAACAAATATGTTCTTCACACAAATCTTTGTATAAAAATATGGCTAAGACAATGTACCTAATTTGAAATCACTCATTTCATAAAAAGCGTGGGGAATATGTTTTAAAACATATATATATATATATGTGTGTCAAAAGAAGGACAAACAGATATACAGACAAGATAGTTGTAATACATGCCCTTCTTGAATATATTTTTTAAACTCTGCATCTTCCTTTTACAAAAAATAAATAAAAATAAAACAGCTTAAAAGATAAATCTTACCCATTGTCAATTCACTCCTATCGAAGAAAATCTTCAAGTCAGAGTTTCCTGATGATAATATCTGCAGCATGTCTTGTGCTTGTTTGGGCTGCCGATGAGAGTAGGAAATAAAAATATCATAATCAAATCTTTCCTTTGTTGACTGGTTTTCCTGTCCAACCAAATTAGAAGGATCCAAAATAAAAGCACAAGCACTGTCTATTTTACCCTGAAGAACATCACCCTCTCTTCGAATTCTAAAATGAAACAAAGGTTAAAGTTGTTTAAGTCTATTGTGAAAGTTCTTTTCTTGTCTACTGGTATATCATTTTTTGTTCAGTTGTTAAAATGTTTATCAGGCCATACAAAAATAATCTTAGCTTCTCAGGCCATTTTTTGTCAAAAACAGATGTGGCAGGGATGCCTCTAATTATTTTTTTATTGGTCCATAAAGTGAATGAGGCAGTTTTTTTACATTGCAAATACACAAATAAGTGATGAGGCAGGTGATTTTTTTCTTTTTATTTTATGAAAAGTCAATAAAAAGGGAAAAGGAGGCTGCCTCATAATAGATGAAGCAGGGGCCTGAGAAGATTAACATTTTTTTTTATTTTGCCTTATGGGGGATCCATGATATTGTGGTGAAGAAAACTACTGTATAACATACTCATCATAAGAAATTTCCCTTTATATGTTGGAAACCAACTTTCTTGGGTTGAATGACCCATAAAAGTTGTTAAAAGTTGGTACCCTAAGACATGAAGGTATTCACATAATAACACATAAAACTATATCAAATTTACAAAAAGGTTCCAAGCAATACATTTTGCAACGCCTTACACACATTTTGTCTATTTAAGACTCATCAGAGGTGCTCTTTGCTCAAGATCGACAAATGCCAAACGAAATGTGAATATGAAGAGCATAGAACAATAAAACCAAAATATACCAAATTGAAAACTAAATTAGTTAATAAATTCAATCATGTTTGTATCTGTCATTGTTATATAAGTAATTCAGACATATAGCAAGAGTAAGGTTGTGCCACATACACTTATTAAACATCTCATTATTAAGTCGCCCAAAACAAAGTTTTGGCGACTTATTGTTTTTACCCCGTTTCTTATTATTATTATTATTATTCCTCTTATCCATGAACTTTTCCGAAAGGATTGCTCGTAAGTGCTTTGTAGGAGGTCTATAAAACTTTGCAGGGCGATAGAACACCAAAAGGAGTTATGCAACGTAAAGTTTTAAAATTCAAAATGGCGGCCGTCTCAAAATGGCGGCTGTTCTAAAAATAGTAACAACGACTTATACTTATCGGAACATTTTGAAAATTGGATGGCTGGGTAAATGGGGTATCCTGAGTTCAAATATGAAATCGGATTTAAGATTGGACTTATCGTTTTCAAATGGCGGTCATTCTTATACCCCCGCCCCCTGGTAATTTTGTCCGGATAACTAGTTTGAGATGCTTTGACCAAAGATAATGAAACTTTGCACAGTGATTAACCTTCATGTGAAGTTTTGCAGGAAGTTTTCAGAATGTTCAAAATGGCTGCCGTTTCAAAATGGCGGCCTGTTACTAAAAATAGACAAAAAAATTAAAGTTTGTCTGATTGTCATGAAAATGGGTTATCTGGGTGAATCAGGTATGGTGAGTTCAATGGTGCAATTGAAATTTTGATCAGACTTCCGGTTTGAAAATGACGGCCATTTTTAATACATTCCCGTCCAGGTTAAATGGAAACTTTGTCCGATTTCAATGAAATTTGATTTCTAGGCATATTTTATTGTACTGAATTGAAAGAAATATAATCCATGGCGATTTTGGGCGACTTTTGTGTTGGCATCCCAACACATTTATACCTAGTTTTCTATGTAAGGATATAACTAAGATTATTCATACTAACCTACAGTCATAATATTGCACTAGTTTCATATATATAGGCATGGTGTCTACCGTGGCCAGGAGAAAAGGGAACAAAAGCTGGGACTTTTTCAGTCTGTTACAACACATCGCCATATTAAACTGATCTAAACAATCTTTACTGATCACAAACGATGGCGTCAATAAAGCTATTATCCTGTAATAAAAAACAAAAATTATTACAAAATATTAAAAAAATATCTAACAGTCATGTTTTTTTTTTTCCATTTTTTATTTAGGAATAGTAGACAGTATTGTAATGTATACCGATTAAAAGTTCATTCTCAGATTTGAAATTTATGATTTGTCACTTATAACCATATATTTTTGATACAATATTGAGCCAGAATAACCTTGGCTATAGGTACGAAAGCCTCTCAGTATCTGAACAATTATAAGCTAGCTGATGGACGTGTTGCCTCATCTTATATTAATTCAAATATCGATGCATGCTCACAATATACTAAATGTAGTACCTTTGCAGAAATTTTATATTTATGTTGCTTTAACCAAACTCCAATACCCAAATACTACTCTTCTTTTATACTAAACATAAACAATCTTTAAAATTTGAAGATTATCCCGGCTGTAAGTACTTTCAGTCTTTTGAAAGCAGCATTTTCAAAGCAGATGGCCATGAAATTGTCACTTTTTCAAACTTAATAAGATATTTTTACACAGTCAAAATTTTGTTATCTCTGCATAGTTATCTATTTATTTACAAATAATATACTGACTAAAAATGATTTAATTTAGTTCAACATCTTTCCAAATGGTAGAAAATTCAAAAATCAAATTTACATTAAGGAAGTGTAATTCGAAAAACCAGCTTTACCAAAGAAACATATATGCATTCAATCATGCTTTATATTTCTAATATCTTACATTTTACTACACGTCATGCATTTGAACACATTTTCCTGCCAGACCTGGTTTTGGTCAAATTTCTGTATCTCTTTGTAGATCTTTAAGTCTTTACTTTTTCTCTGTAATGTTTTACAAACCATGTCTAACCATTCCTTATCATTTTCTTCATATGTGATGAAAACATCAAAGGAGGCTTCTTCTCTCTAAAATTAAAAATGTGAAAGATAATTAAATGTGTCTTATCTTTCACATTTAGTAAGGCATGAAAAATGAAAAAAATGAAAAACTTACAGTAATTAAAATGTTTTTGACACTGTATTCTAAAACTTAACACCAAACTGTTTTACAAGACCCAAGTAAAATAAAAAGCTTTGCCAAGAGCAGCACGATACGAACGCAACATGTCGAACCCTGTACGTTTTAGGCCCAATATGGATAGTCTATTGCTCTGGACACATACAGCCCATGGTGGACTGACAAAGGTTTTTGACACATGCTTCTCTGATGGACTTTCGACCCAGTGGGGGAAAATATGAATTTTCAATTTTGTATTTTACTCTTGAAAAGAATAATGTTTTTAACTTGGGTAAAAAAATTAAAAACCAAACCAGAAAAATAATGATTATGGCCCCTTAGGTAATGAGTAAAAAAAAATGGGGGTCGCATAAATTAATTCTCAAATTTGGAATCACTACTTGGCAAGGATGAACTTGCAAAACATTTTTTTTAATCGGACCAGAAATAAAAAAGTTACTATTTTTGCCCTTTTGGTCCCTAATAACATAACAGTAAAAAAAGGGGACACAAAATTATAACTGCTACTTGACAAGAATAAACTTGCAAAAAAATGGTCAAAATCGGACCAGAAATAAAAAAGTTTCAATTACAGGTGAAAAAGGGGATGGTCACAAAAATTTATTCTCAAATATGGATTCACTAATTGACAAGACTAAACTTGCAAAAAAAAATTTTCAAAATCAGACCAAAAATTAAAAGTTTAAATTTCAGCCGCAAATTACATAACAAGGAAAAAGGGGGCACAAAATCAATCAGGCCCATTCTTTTATGGTTAAGAACATCCTTGACAAATTTCACATTAATTGGCCATCAAGGACTAAAGTTATTGCAGGAAAAAATAAAATATTTGAATTTTTTGCCCCTTTTGGGCCCGTAATTTCTTAACGAAACAAGAGGCTCCCAGGAGCCTGAATCCATCACCTGGTCTTGATGTCAACCCTATGAAGACTTTTGTATAGCTAAATGAGCTGAATGTTTAAGCATGAAAAAGCTTTTCTCTATCTGCAATAGTTTTCATTCTAAATAATCAAAAAACACTATTATTCAACTTTTAAGGGGCTGTAACCCCTATAAGGGGTTATCTGACAACTTCCACCCCATGGAGACTTTTGGAGAGCTAAATGAGCTGAACATTTAATCAAGCAACAGCTTTTCTATATCTGCAATAGTTTTCATTCTTTAAGCCAAAAACACTATTTATGCCTTTAAGGGACTGTAACCCCTATAAGGTGTTATCTAACAACTTCGACCCTATGAAGACTTTAATAGAGCTAAATGAGCTGAACATTAAAGCAAGCAACAGCTTTTCTCTATCTGCAATAGTTTTCATTCAATAGGCCAAAAACACTATTTTTTGCCTTTAAGGGGCTTTCACCCCTATAAAAGATCATATGACAACTTCCACCCCATGGAGACTTTTGTAGAGCTAAATGAGCTGAACATTTTAGCAAGCAACAGCTTTTCTCTATCTGCAACAGTTTTCATTCTATAGGCCGAAAACACTATTTTTCGCATTTAAGGGGCTGTAACCCCTAAAAGGGGTCATCTGACAACTTTGACTCTATGGAGACTTTTGTAGAGCTAAATGAGCTGAACATTTAAGCAAGTAACAGCTTTTCTTTATCTACATTAGTTTTCATTCTATAGGCCAAAAACACGCAAAAACGCTATTTTTCACCTTTAAGGGGCTGTAACCCCTGTAAGAGATCATCTGACAACTTTGACCTTATGGAGACTTTTGTAGAGCTAAATGAGCTGAGCATTTTAGCAAGCAACAGCTTTTCTCTATCTGCAATAGTTTTCATTCTATAGGCCAAAAACACTATTTTTCGCCTTTAAGGGGCTGTAACCCCTATAAGGGGTCATCTGACAACTTCGACCTTATGGAGACTTTTGTAGAGCTAAATGAGCTGAACATTTAAGCAAGCAACAGCTTTCTCTATCTACAATAGTTTTCATTCTATAGGCCAATAAAAAGCTACGCCGAGCGCAGCATGATACGACCGCAACAAGTTGAACCCTGTAGGTTGGAGGCCCAATATGGATAGTCCATTGCTTTGGTCACATGAAGCCCATGGTGGACTTACAAAGCTTTTTGACACATGCATCCTGTGGTGGACTTAGAAATGCATTTTTGACAAATATATTTACATCAACATCTTATACAAAAAGCCTTATTCTATACATGTATTAATTTACAATTTTGGCCCTTTGACACCTAATTCCTCAAAAATGGTAAAAGATATTGCTAATCTGATAAAAAATAATAGGAAATTGTGTACATGGAATCCAATGAAAAAAAGATTTTGAAAATCGGACCACAAATAAAAAAGTTGATTTTATGGGCATGGCCTGTCTTTAGCCCCCTGTAACAATGTAATGGTTAAATACATATCAAAATCATTGACACATTTTGTTGACAGAATTTAATGATGAATTCAACAAAGAAAGAATTTTCAAAATCTAATGAATAATAAACATTCTACAACAGTTTTGTCAATACACCCGTTTTAGCCCTTTTTGGCCCTTTTTTCTAAAACAGTAGGGGCCACAAACCCCAAATACAAAACCAAGATTCCTTTAGTGGATATAATCATCATATATAAACTTCATAACAATTGGCAGGCCCACTACAACTTAATTTTTGGTATAAAACTATTTGCATTGACAAACTTTTAAAAATGGCGTTTTTGGCCCCTTTGACCCCTAATTTCTCAAAAACGGTAAGAGATATTGCAAATCTGATTGAAAAACGCAGGCAGGGATTTTCACAAGGATTCCAATGAAAAAAAGATTTTGAAAATCGGACCACAAATAAAAAAGTAAATTTTTTGGGTGTGGCTCCTTTTTGACTGCCAGTATCAATGTAACAGTGCAATATATATCAAAACCATTGACACATTTTGTTAACAGAATTTAATGATGAATTCAATAAAAAAAGAATTATCAAAGTCGAATGAATAATAAACATTCTACAACAGTTTTGTCAATACAACCGTTTTAGCCCTTTTTGGCCCTTTTTTCTAAAATGATAGGGGCCACAACCCCCAAATACAATACCAACCTTCCTTAAGTGGTAACAAACATCATATCAAAATTTCATAACATTCGGTCAATATTTACTCAAGTTATTGCACGGAAACCAAAGTGTCCACAGACGACGACGACGACGCTGACGCCGACAACGACAACGACGACATCGCCATAACATTATACGATCGCATTATGCGGTCGTATAAAAACATGCAAAAACGCTATTTTTCACCTTTAAGGGGCTGTAACCCCTATAAGGGATCATCTGACAACTTCGACCAAATGGAGACTTTTGTAGAACTTTTCATGCTGAAGCAGTAGGGTGCATCATATTTCATCTATCTCTTATACTTTTTGATTTACAAGCCAAAAACAGTAGTCTGACCCCCCTGGTCTATTTTTAGTAACGGTGGCCATGTTTTTTGACGGATCAAAAATTGAAACACAAGTTTGGTGCAGGACACCCTAAGGATCATTCATACCAAGTTTCATTAAATTCTGTTCAGTAGTTTCAGAGGAGAAGATTTTTGAAAAATTGTTAACAGACGACGACGACGACAGACCTTCGGTCCAGGTGAGCTAAAAAGGGGGGACCCCAAAATCAATCCCATCCATCCTTTTATGGTAAGGAACATCACTACCAAATTACAATGCAATCAGATAACTAAAACTGACGTTATCATGGCAACAAACAAAGAAATAGCATTTTTGGCCCTTTTTCGGCCCCTAATTTCTAAACAAATAATGGGGGAACCCCCAAAGTCAATCTCATCCATCCTTTCATGGTAAGGGACAGCACTGCCAAATTTCAGATCAATCAAATAGCTAGAATTAAAGTTATTGTGTATACACTAAAGTTAACAGACAACGACAACAACGACGCCAAAGACAATGACGACATCATCATACCATAATACAACCACAAAATTTTGCGGTCATATAAAAAGTTAATAGGGTAAAATTAAATCAATTCTGGAATAAAATAGGAAGCTAATTGGCAAATAGACAAATGTTAACCTACATCCTTTTTCTTCTTCTTTTTATCATGTTTATCTAGTTTCTTTTTAAGCCTAGAAAACAGATCATTAAGCTCTCTATTATCAGCCTCGTAAATGACAAGCTTCATACATTTGAGAGGAAGCCCTGCTTGCATCCAATTAGCTGCACCTTCTACAATACACTGCAGTACTGATGCTTCACTGTGACCCTGAAAGATATGATAATTCATATAGCATCCAAATATATATCTATAAGTTAGAAGCCAAGAACGAAAAGCAAACAGTCATTCATATGTTGTAAGTCTGAAAAAGTTAAGACCAAGTCAGTAGACATAAAAAAACAATAGACAAGAGGCTCCCAGGAGCCTGAATCGCTCACCTGGTCTTGATGTTGACCCTATACTTTTGTACAGCTATTTTAATGAGCTGAACATTTAAGCAAGCAACAGCTTTTCTCTACCTGCAATAGTTTTCATTCTATAGCCCAAAAACACCATTTTTCACCTATAAGGGGCCATAACCCCTATAAGGAGTCATCTGACAACTTCGACCCTATGGAGACTTTTGTAGAGCTAAATGAGCTGAACATTTAAGCAAGCAATAGCTAATCTTTATCTGCAATAGTTTTCATTCTGTTGGCCAAAAACATGAAAAATCGCTATTTTTCATGGGCCGTAACCCCTATAAGAGGTCATCTGACATCTTCGACCCTATGGAGAATTTTGTAGAGCTAAATGAGCTGAACATTTAAGCAAGCAACAGCTAATCTCTATATGCAATAGTTTTCATTCTGTAGGACAAAAACATGAAAAAACGATTTTTTCCAGGGGCCTTAACCCCTATAAGGGGTTATCTGACAACTTCGACCCTATGGAGACTTTCGTAGAGCTAAATGAGCTGAACATTTAAGCAAGCAACAGCTAATCTTTATCTGCAATAGTTTTCATTCTGTAGGCCAAAAACATGAAAAATCTTTATTTTTCAGGGGCCGTAACCCCTATAAGGGGTCATCTGACAACTTCGACCCTAGGAGAATTTTGTAAAGCTAAATGAGCTGAACATTTAAGCAAGCAACAGCTAATCTCTATCTGCAATAGTTTTCATTCTGCAGGCCAAAAACATGAAAAATCGCTATTTTTCAGGGGCTGTAACCCCTATAAGGGGTCATCTGACAACTTCAACCCTATGGAGAATTTTGTAGAGCTAAATGAGCTGAACATTTAAGCAAGCAACAGCTAATCTCTATCTGCAATAGTTTTCATTCAGTAGGACAAAAACATGAAAAATCGCTATTTTTCATGGGCCATAACCCCTATAAGGGGTCATCTGACAACTTCGACCCTATGGAGAATTTTGTAGAGCTAAATGAGCTGAACATTTAAGCAAGCAACAGCTAATCTCTATCTGCAATAGTTTTCATTCAGTAGGACAAAAACATGAAAAATCGCTATTTTTCATGGGCCATAACCCCTATAAGGGGTCATCTGACAACTTCGACCCTATGGAGAATTTTGTAGAGCTAAATGAGCTGAACATTTAAGCAAGCAACAGCTAATCTCTATGTGCAATAGTTTTCATTCTGTAGGACAAAAACATGAAACAAGAGGCTCCCAGGAGCCTGAATCGCTCACCTGGTCTGAGTCAACTACAAACACTTTTCTAGAGCTAAATGAGCTGAACACTTAAGCAAGCAACAGCTTTTCTCTATCTACTATAGTTTCATTCTATAAGCCAAAAACATGAAAAAACGTTATTTTAGGGGCCGTAACCCCTATAAGGGGTCATCTGACAACTTTGACCCAATGAAAACTTTTGTAGAGCTAAATGAACTGAACATTTAAGAAACCAACAGCTTTTCTCTATCTGCTATAGTTTTCAATCAAAAGGCCAAAAACATGAAAAAACGTCATTTTACAGGGCGTTACCCCTATTAGGGGTCATCTGACAACTTCGATCCTATAGAGACTTTAATAGAGCTTAATGAGCTGAACATTTAAGCAAGCAACAGCTTTTCTCTATCTGCTATAGTTCTCATTCCATAGGCCAAAAATGTGAAAAAACGTTATTTTAGGGGCTGTAACCCCTATAAGGGTTCATCTGACAACTTCGACCCTATGGAGACTTTTGTAGAGCTAAATGAGCTGAACATTTAAGCAAGCAACAACTTTTCTCCATCTGTTATAGTTTTCATTCTATAGGCCAAAAACATGAAAAAATGCTATTTTTCACCTTTAAGGGGCCGTAACTCCTATAAGGGGTCATCTGACAACTTCGACTCAATGAAGACTTTGGTAGAGCTTTTGATGCTGAAGCAGTAGCGTGGCATCAGATTTCATCTATCTCTTATACTTTTTGATTTACAAGCCAAAAACAGTAGTCTGACCCCTCTAGTCTATTTTTAGTAACGACGGCCATGTTGTTTGGACGGCGGTCACCATTTGTGCAATCTTGGTAGAGGACATCCCATAGATGAAGTGTGCAAAGTTTCAAAGCAATCCCTTCAGTAGTTTCGGAGGAGAAGATTTTCAAAGAAAAGTTAATGACGACGACGACGGACGACGACGACGACGGACGACGACGACGACGGACGCCAAGTGATGGCAATAGCTCACATGGACCTTCGGTCCAGGTGAGCTAAAAAACAGTTAAAGGGGAACAACTCTTCAATGGCTGATCTGACAATTTTGACTCTGAAATCAATGTTGTAGATCTGAATGAGCTTAACAATTCTGCAATGCTAACTTTTCCTCTAGCTCTAATGGTTTTCAAGATATTGTCCAAAAACTGCAAAAATTGTCAATTTTGACAATTAAAGGGCAATAACTCTATAAGGAGTCGTTTCACAAATTCGACTCAATGGAGAGATTCGTAAAGCTTTTGATGCTGAACAAGGAAGGTTGCTTCGGATTTTCTCTATCTCTTATACTTTTTGAGTTATAAGCCAAAAACAATGGTCTGACCCCCCTGTTCTATTTTTAGCAAAGGCGGCCATGTTGGTTGGTCGACATGTATATAATTCACAAACTTGGTAGAGGACATCCTAAAGATCATGTATACCAAGTATCAATGCAATCCCTTCAATGGTTTTAGAGAAGAAGATTTTTGAAAATCAGTGTAAATTAATGGAAAAAAACAGTTAAAGGGGAATAACTCTTAAACAGCTGATCTGACAATTTAGACCCTGAAATCATTTTAGTAGATCTCAATGAGCTTAACAATTCTGCAATGCTAACTTTTCCTCTACCTCTAACGGTTTTCAAGATAAAGTCCAAAAACTGCAAAAATGGTCAATTTTGATGATTAAAGTGCAATAACTCCTATAAGGAGTCGTTTCACAACTTCGACTCAATGGAGAGATTCGTAGAGCTTTTGATGCTGAACAAGGAAGGTTGCTTCGGATTTTCTCTATCTCTTATACTTTTTGAGTTATAAGCCAAAAACAATGGTCTGACCCCCCTGTTCTATTTTTAGCAACGGCGGCCATGTTGGTTGGTCGACATGTATATAATTCACAAACTTAGTAGAGGACATCCTAAAGATCATGTATACCAAGTATCAATGCAATCCCTTCAGTGGTTTCAGAGAAGAAGATCTTTGAAGAAAAGTTAACGGACGACGGACGGACGGACGGACGACGGACGCTTAACGATGACAATAGCTCACATGACCCTTTGGGTCAGGTGAGCTAAAAACGCGATTTTTCAGGGGCCTTTACCCCTATTAGGGGTTATCTGACAACTTCGACCCTATGGAGACTTTCGTAGAGCTAAATGAGCTTAACATTTAAGCAAGCAATAGCTAATCTCTAGCTGCAATAGTTTTCATTCTGTAGGCCAAAAACATGAAAAATGGCTATTTTTCACCTTTAAGGGGTCGTAACCCCTATAAGGGTTCATCTGACAACTTTGACCCTATAGAGACTTTTGTAGAGTTAAATGAGCTGAACATTTAAGCAAGCAACAGCTAATCTCTATCTGCAATAGTTTTCATTCTGTAGGCCAAAAACATGAAAAAATGCTATTTTTCACCTTTAAGGGGCCGTAACCCCTATAAGGGGTCATCTGACAACTTCGACCCTATGGAGACTTTCGTAGAGCTTTTGATGCTGAATCAGTAGCGAGGCCTCAGATTTCCTTTATCTCTTATACTTTTAGATTTATAAGCCAAAAACAGTAGTCTGACCCCCCCTAGTCTATTTTTAGCAACGGCGGCCATGTTTTTTAACGGATCAAAAATCAAAACACAAGTTTGGTGCAGGACACCCTAAGAATCAATCATACCAAGTTTCATTGAATTCTGTTCAGTAGTTTCAGAGGAGAAGATTTTTGAAAAAATGTTAACAGACGACGACGACAACGACAGACGACGACGACAAACGACGACGACGGACGCCAAGTGATGGCAATAGCTCACATGGACCTTCGGTCCAGGTGAGCTAAAAAACGAACCCCACAAAACACAAATATATAACAACCTAACTGCAATCAACAATGAGAGCTCAAATTGAAATGTATGCGTATAACGAAATTTTATAAGGTTTTAATGTCATCAATCTACTTAAAGTCCTGTGGTAAATAATGAATACAAATCAATTACTGTGGATTCATTTATTTTCCTGGGTACCAATTTTTGTGGTAAAGTGAAAAAAGATCAGTTCATTGATCGTTGATTGTTGATTTTGTGGTTTTTAAGTCTCCAGCACACAGGTCAATGTTAAATTTTCTTTTCGTTGGGTTTCAAATTTTGTGGGTCAAGGCCACCCACGAAGACAATGAAAATTGATACCCAACGAATAATAATAAAACCATAGTACTAAACTTTCCTAAAAATCAATTACAATACTTATGGTTTACTATTATGACCTTGAAATGTAGTACATGTAATAAAAGTAAAAACAAATTAAACATAAATTAAAGTTCCATGACAATCCATCAAGTAATTTTGTAGAAGTATCAGATAAATAATGTAAAAAACCTCCAAAAAGATGTTACACATTGCAATTAATAGTAAAAAATTCCACTCAGGACCAACTTATCAATGATCAAGAAAATACTGTGAAAACCTTACTTTATAAACATGTGCACTTAAAAATTAAAATCAACTTTCTGTATTTGAGCTTTTCTAATCCTTAAAAAATACAGCAATAATATCAAATTGTCATTATAAGAGTGTATTCCTGGTTATACCTGATTTCCAGCTCCCAGTAGAGGTGATATTACAGTTGTTTCCTGTGTACCACAGGCAGGTACTAAGGCTCTAAACATATCTCTCATCTGACCAATAAAGTCACCTTTAGATCTAGACCTGTTGATGAAATATTGAAATGAAAAAAAAAGAACATTTATTTTCAAATTACTTTAAAAAGACTTCTTAATTTTATTGAATACATTTTTTATCTATGAAATAGACACACAACCATTGTCATTTTTTTAAGTATAAAATAAAATGTTTGGTTATGTAAAAGAATGTAAAATGATTTATGTTTAGTGCGGGTAGCTAATATAAATTAAAAGCTCTGAATCTATTTAATAAATTGTTTGAGTAAAGTAGGATTTTGTGTAATTGGGGTGGTAACATATATGCTGTCAGTGTCAGCTAAGCTATTCTGTTTGTTTAAGATTAACATTTTTCCTATACATTGTACATCTAGAACATTTTGAGGTTTCATAAATATTACAGGGACTTGTATCCAGAATAAAATCTATACATTAATCTAAGAGCAATAAGACTGACTGCTTTCATGAAATAAGTACAATGTACATTATATACCTGTACATTGCCTAAAACCACCAGATGATAAAGTCCTTACCCTCTCCCATGGAAATAGGTTAAAAGGCATTATTACATGTAATTGTGAGTTTTTGGCAATGGTGCCTGTGGTAAAAATATAGATAATTCAAATTGTTACCTTTCAAAGCACAGAAGTCTTTTGTAGGGTACATTGAGATCTAAATCCTTTGATATCCAACATGAGAAATGTGTTCTCAGATCTATGTCTTTGTCCCTGGCAAGTTTACTAACATCTATTCCAAGATTTCTCTTTAAAGCACCAATCAATGTTCCAGATACTGCAGCATAATCACCTTGAAATAAAAATAAGTCAAAGTCAAAAATGGCCGGATTTTATTTAACAGTAGGAAGGTAAGGGCAGACCTACAATTGAGTCTCATGTTATGGAACTCCATGATGATTTATTTTACCAAATATTATGGGATCATGATAAAAGGTTGCTGGGAAAACTGTTAAGAAAACTCTGCTTGCTTTTTAATTTTGGGTTTAAGGTTAAATTTACATGAGTGGTTTATTATATAGTTTAAGTTTCATTATTCTCTATTCTTCAATTTTTCGGGCCATTATTCTTCATCTGTTTTTTAAGGGTGTAGGTAATCATCGAGTTCGAGTTCGAGTTCGAGTCAGAGTTAAAGTTCGAGTTAGAGTTCGAGTTACAATTCGAGTTCGAGTTAGAGTTCGAGTTAAAGTTCGAGTTATTTTTCGAGTTCGAGTTAAATTTTGAGCTAACTCGAAACAGTAATTTTCATAGACATAGTCGAGTTAGGACTGGAGTTCGAGTTAGAGTTCGAGTTAGAGTTCGAGTTACAAATCGAGTTAGAGTTCGAGTTACAAAATATTTATTGTTCTATGTCCAGAATTTGGTCTTTCGTTCATCATTATACCCCCTCTTGAAAAAATGGGGCATATATAGTGATAGAGGTGTCTGTCCATCGTCCCGTCCGTTCGTCCGTCCTGCCTTCCTTACACTTTAGGGTACCCATCTCTTATCACAACTCCTCCTAAACTCCTTGATGAATTTTCATGAAACTTTCACACGATCTGTGTGACAAAATGTAGATATGCACCTCTTTTAAAATTTGATCAAACTGATTTTGGGGAAGCGAAACATGGAATTCGCTATTCAACTATCCGCAACTTCTCCCAAACCCATCAATGGATGTCAGTGAAACTTTCACACCATCTTCGTAAAATAGTGTAGATTTGCACCCCTAGTTAAAAATTTGATCTGTTTTTAGGAAAGAGGTAGCGGGGTATTTATTAGTAAGCCACGACTAACAGTTTTTCTAGTTTGTTTAGGGATTGGTTATAAATCTTATGCATTGTATTTTTTATTTCCAACTTTTTCCAAGCCAGAATATTTATTAACAAAAACAGCCCCCCTCAAAATCAAATGGTCGTCCCCTTTGTCTTGTCCTTAAAACTAAACTGACGACTTTGATAAAAATTAAAACTTTTTTTGTTCTTTTTTCTGTAAACGCGGCCTTTTTTTGCAACAAAATAAACCAAGGTATTTCAAAGTATTGTCTTGTCCTTGGGAGAATTAACATATTTTTTTCTTAAACCACCGCACAACATAATAGATGTCTGAATTATTATTTTTTCTCGTGGAAAGTGTTGTAGTTTGCTAAAAATATGTTTTCTTTAGGTCGGAACTCTAACTCGAACCCGATTTGTAACTCGATCTCTAACTCGAACTCGAACTTTAACTCGAGTCGTAACTCGACTATGTCTATGAAAATTACTGTTTCGAGTTAGCTCAAAATTTAACTCGAACTCGAAAAATAACTCGAACTTTAACTCGAACTCTAACTCGAACTCGAATTGTAACTCGAACTCTAACTCGAACTTTAACTCTGACTCGAACTCGAACTCGAACTCGATGATTACCTACACCCGTTTTTTAAATTATTTTTTGCCATTATTATGAGTATTCTCTAAGTTGTCTTTAAATCCCATCTGCTTCCTCATTAATGGACCTCTTTCAAATGAATGACATCTTATAATTATTAAATGAATCCCATCCTCACAATGCTCATGATGCTAGTGGTTCTGTTTCCAAAAAGGTCTGTTGGGTCCCACAGACAAATAATTTATAAACCCAGGATACCGGACATTGCTGGGGTCCCATGGACAGATATAAACATAGGGCCCTTGATATTATGAGAATTTCGAACCTGGGAATGCAGAAACCATGATGATATCCATTTTCTCTTCAATTGCAGTAATATCTCCATAACAAAGCTGGATCTGGTATTCTCCTGTCTTAGTTGGGACATTTATTGTGTCTGCAACACGGAGTGACATTTTGATACTCAAAATTTCTCTCTTGAGTGACTGCTACATATTACATCATAGTATGTATTCCTAGGTCATTGAGTTGAGTCTGTCAACAAAAATATTCACTTGCATAAATAAAGGATAAGTACTAAAGCACAGCACATGCACAGTAAGATATTGACGTTCATTTATAACAATGAGATTATCTGTGAAAATTTAAAAATTGTCAAAACTAGAAGGTTCTTCCTAAATTCTACCCAAGGCCTATGTCAATATCAAATCAGACTTTGAATTCCAGTTCTGTATATTTTCATTCAATTTTATTTTTTGCATTTTCAATCTTTTGGGGTATAGATTGCATCTAATAATAGATGAAACTGCAGGTGTTGGGCTTAGCAAATTTTTTAACCTGGAACTTTGTTGTAATCCATACATGTGATCCTCCCGCCGGGAGACAAAATCTTCCGACTTTTTTACCCATCTCCCTTTCTCCAGACTTTTTGTGAAATCCTACGCTTTTTCAACATGGTCAACACATGACAAAATTTTAGTTTTATGGACATTTTAATTGTTCAGTAAAACATTTATGGTGTTTTAGGGGTTTCTTATACAGTCATATGGCACTTAATTAGGCACTCGTTACATGTAATTCAACAGGTAAAGGTGTTAATTGATGGTTTATTGCTATGATTCACCTGATAGTTGTATAAACAGTGGGAGATTAATCAGTGAAGCCATGTTTATTTGGCACATGCTAGTGCCCTCAATTGACATTAAAATGTAATTTAATGAGTGTTAAAAATCTCCTGCTTTTTTGTCCGATATCAAAATCTCCCACTTTGACATGTTTGACACCACAGATCTGTCACATGTATGGTAATCTTAATTTATTACAGTTATTGGAAAAGAAGAAACAATTCTAAGTACAATAAATGTAAGTCAATGTTTTGTTTCCATCACATGCATTTGTGCATATTTCACAACATCATATGACTTGCATGTGACTGTCACTGTGTGGCATATTAAGGATTAAAGATAATAATACAAAGGTATGCTGAAAACGTTAGTCAATCCTGTTTAATCAACAGCTATTTTGAGTAAATATTATGGATGACATGCGTTATTTTACCAAATATCTGTAGAAATGTGTGCTTGGAAACAATGTAAATAAGAAACCGGAAGTGTAATTCTATTCCGTAATTTCCGTGTTTCATCAAAAACTATAAAGTGAATCACCCTGATTAACCCTACTGGCAATACGAACTTACCGCGCGCGTTGTATATGCTGTGATGGGTCGGATTGCTCTTCAGATGTATTTGTATCATATAGGGCATGAAATGTGCACCCAATTGAGACCCTCCTAATTTGTAACCCCCATTAACTCTTTGGTTACACCTGGTTACATTGGTAACATTAGTTTCTGGAACTAGAAATCATGTAATTAACCCTCCTCGTGATTTGTAATCTCCATATAATCTTTGGTTACCAAGGCCGTAGCGCAAGGCCGAACGAAGTGAGGCAAATCGCCGAGCGAAGCGAGGCGAAATTTTTTTTGGGGGGGTTCGGGTGTCTGAAACGGGAAAATCTTATTTCAGCATAACTATGGGAGAAGTCAATGTATTTATAATAAGAAACAAAAGAAAAAAAATTAACAGAAATGCGTTTTTTAATAGCTAGCCTAGTAAGTAACAAAACAAGTTTCACTGTATATCATAGTTAATCTCTGTTGGTCAACCAAAACTTCCCGATTCTCCTTTGTCCTGTGCACGTTCTTTGTCCACTGCATCATTCCTATGCACATGGAGCATGGCAAGCCCACAAAGCCTGTCACCACCCATTGTAGCCCGTTCCCATGTTTTCAAACGCCTTAAACTGGAAAACGATCTCTCACAACAGACTGATATGACAGGCATAGTTAAAAGTACTTGCAATATTGTGAAAACATTTGGGTACAAGTCTTTGTTAGCCAGCTTAATTGCTGTCGTGAGGCTTCCTTCATCTAGCATACCTACTGTCTTTCTGACCCACCTTTCAAGTTCACATGTTAACTCTCCCATGTTTGTTACGTCCGGAAATGCTTATATAAATAATTATTATATTTTTGGTCACTGAATTATTTTATCGATTAGCATTTGTTTGTTGTTCAGTGAATTGATAGTGTATACATTGGTAACTATAGCATTATCCATCCAAAAAATAAAACAAGCAGAAAGCCTGCATACTTCATGAGTTACCTTTCTCATCTTTTTTTCGCTTGAAAGAACCCGTCTTCAACCAGTTTTGTAAAGACATCACGAGTTTGTTTCAATTTTCTATTTTGACTTATTGTTTTACCGTCAGCGCTATGGTAAAAGCTGCACACTGCAACATAGTGGACACACTGTATGTAGGGTGCCGGTATATAATTTGAAACTCGAAACTCGTATAATGATATTAGTATGATAATTGAAAAAATGACACTTTTAAAGTTTGGTCGTCGTTTCAAAAGTGAGGCATTTGCCTCATTTGCCTCCATTACGCTACGGCCCTGGTTACACCTGGTTACATTGGTTACAAAATATTTTCCACTTAGAAATCAGAAAAAATCCATTTAAATCTCAAGGTTGCCATGGCAACATCTCCTTGGCATTATAACTGTTACATGACTGAGGTCTATTTCAAACTATTTTTACAATGGTAACAATAGATAACCAATGGTTACATTGGTAACACAAGGTTACAATAGGTTACACAGGTTACAATAGGTGACAATGGTTACATTGGTTACACAGGGTTACAATAGGTTACACCGGGTTACATTGGTTACACAGGGTGACAATGGTTACATTGGTTACAAAGGGTTACATTGGGTTACAATAGGTTACAATGGTTACAATAGGTTACAATAGGTTACAATGGTTACATAGGTTACATAGGGTTACATTGGGTTACACAGGGTTACAATAGGTTACAATGGTTACATAGGGTTACATTGGGTTACACAGGGTTACAATAGGTTACATAGGGTTACATTGGGTTACATTCAGGTTACATTGGTTACATTGGGTTACATTGGGTCACAATAGGTTACATGGTTACATTGGTTACACAGGGTTACAATAGGTTACACTGGTAACACAGGGTTACAATATACAATGGTTACACAGGGTTACAATAGGTTACAATGGTTACATTGGTTACATAGGGTTTCACAGGGTTAAAATAGGTAACATATAGGGTTACATTGGGTTACACAGGATTACCATAGGTTACATAGGGTTACAATAGGTTACAACGGTTACATTGGGTTACATTAGGTCTCAAGGGTTACCCAGGGTTACATAGGGTTACAATAGGTTGCTTAGGGTTACAATAGGTTATAAGGGAATATGATACAGGTTAAACCTGATAAGCTCCCGCAGATAAAGTAACTTTCTTATAAATACCCATAATTTTGAAAAAAGAACGAACTTGCAAACAGAACACGGAAGTGAATGGCTTCGAACGTGGACCTCGCAGAACGCACCCTTTTTCGAAAATATTTCTACTTTCATTTTCGAATGCAGAAAATAACAAAATCAATTTTTTTTAATGAGGATAAAGTAAATATATTTCATGTATTTATTGCCCTTTTTCTGGATTTTTTGACTTATTTAGCCCTATATCTTGAAAACTATACAAGATATTTCAAAAATTCAAATTGCATATGATTAAGCACAACAAGTTCTACAATTCATGTTTATTAGGTCAAAGCTGTAGAACCATTTCTTTTAGGAGTTATGGCCCTTAAAGCGTCATTATTTACCATTGTTCATTACTTTTCCCCTGACTTGTCTGAAACGGTAAGACCAACTGCATCTTAACATGGCACACTGTTTGATAGCTTATATGCTACAACTCTATCGTTCAGATTTTTGATTCATAAAAAAACATGACCACCATGGCTAAAAATAGAACATAGGGGCAAATTTCATTTTTTTGCTAATAACTCAAAACTGGTTTCAGATATCAACCTATTGTAACCCAATGTAACCCTGTGTAACCAATGTAACCATTGTAACCTTTTGTAACCCTGTGTAACCCTATGTAACCATTGTAACCTATTGTAACCCAATGTAACCCTATGTTACCAATGTAACCATTGTAACCTATTGTAACCCTGTGTAACCAATGTAACCATTGTAACCCTATGTAACCTATTGTAACCCAATGTAACCAATGTAACCCTATGTAACCAATGTAACCATTGTAACCTTTTGTAGCCCTGTGTAACCCTATGTAACCAATGTAACCATTGTAACCTATTGTAACCCTATGTAACCAATGTAACCCTGTGTAACCCAATGTAACCAATGTAACCATTGTAACCTATTGTAACCCTATGTAACCAATGTAACCCTGTGTAACCCAATGTAACCCTTTGTAACCAATGTAACCATTGTAACCCTGTGTAACCCTGTGTAACCCTATGTAACCTATTGTAACCCTGTGTAACCCAATGTAACCCTATGTAACCAATGTAACCATTGTAACCTTGTGTAACCCAATGTAACCCTATGTAACCATTGTAACCTATTGTAACACTTTGTAACCCTATGTAACCAATGTAATCTCTTGTAACCCAGTGTTACCCTATGTAACCTTTGTAACCTATTGTAACCGTGTAACCCAATGTAACCCTACGTAACCAATGTTAGCATTTATTTTTTCTGTTGAGGATAACCTATCTCCCGTACATAAGGTTACATATTCTTGGCATAGTGTAACCAATGTAACCCCATGTAACCATTGACTTTATGGGGGTTACAAAACAAGAGCACCTGAATTTGGTGCACATTTTAGGACATATCTAATTTGTATGTCTGTTCACCATATTGTCATCATTCCAAAGAGACTGCTTCCGGTTCCGGCCGGATCTGGTTCCCAGTCCAAACCCACAATCACTACACTCCCCCCAGTTTTCTTTGAAAGGCCCTTGTTTATGGTTGGGCCTTCCTCCTGGTAGGGGGAGTGAGTTGGATTTCCAAAAAATTCGGACTGGGCACTCCTGGTCATCGGTCACAGCTCCCTGGTATGGCCTCTCGTCGTCATCATCCTGGACGTCAAAGATAAATGGAGACTACCTACTATTCTCTCCTCCCCCTCTATTGAATTTTGGAAAAGGGGGAGGGGCACCACCTAAACAGCCGGACATTTGGAAATCAAACATACAGGAAAAGAAAAAAACTAAAAAACATCGATAACAAACTGCAAACAATAACGTATGTACAATGGGTTCTGTGCTGATCACACTACAACGACCTCGGTGGGTCAGGCCCTACATTGGGCCTGTATCCCTTACTGTCAGGTCGCACCTTGAAACGGCTGGACCTCATGACCAGCCACAGAAACCTGACATCTGGCTGCACCATTTGGGATAAGAGGAAATCATCAGCTGCCTGGTTCCCCCTGGGTGGCGGTGCACCAGACCGCACAGACATGCAGATAGCAGGATCTGTACCTCCAAAATGACGGGCTCCTAACAGGGTCCCATTCCGTGCCAACCCTTCAGTCCTGGAGAGGACCCTGTTATGGTACAATTCATCGGTAGGCAGGGCCCTGGGAAGGCCTCCAATGGAACCAAATTGTCCTAGACACAGAGACCCTAGTAAGGTCTCCGTACCATACACCTTGTCCTTAAATCTACTGCTGTCCCTGACAGGCCAACCAAACTCTGGAGTCTGTGGATGGATGAGCTCCTCAGGACTTAGCATGATGTCAGAAAGGACAGACTTTAATCTGTTGCTCGTCCTGACCAGCCAATAAAACCGTGGGCTACTGGTGACGGGCAACTGGATGGAGATCAGAGGAACAGTCCACAAGGGCCTGTGTCCAGCGGTTGGGGATCCTAGCTGCAAGCCTATGTTGCGGAAATTGGAATGGACATCTTTCACAGGCTCACGCTGACTTGTACAAACCACAGGCCGGTGCACACTCCCCTGAGTGGCCGCAAAGCTAACCTCCGAGTTCAGCATGGGATGGTCCTGGGGACAGTCCCCCAAAGGTACTGAAGTATCGGATGACATTTTCATGGGAGGAGACCTAGCCAAGTCCCTGTTAAGAGGGTCTGAGCTCAGTGTCTCCTGCAAACTTCTGCAATCCGACTGATCCTCAAAAAGCTGGGAAAGGTCTAGATCCTCATCCCACACTGAACAAACTACATCTGGAGTGGGGTTTAGGCCTGGATACGGTTGTCTGGGCTCGCTCTGGCCTTCTGGGCGAGCCCGTTGTAGTTTAACGGTTCCACGTCCTCATGTTTCTGGTTCAGCACCTTGACTGTTGGAACCTCCAAAACCTCAGGTTTAGGTTTTGGAGATGAACATCTAGAAGGGCTACTGTCATGGTCTGCCCTCGAGTACAATGTCGTGGGTGGCACTCGGCACACATAGCTGTCTTGGACATCCTTTCTTGATCTCTGGGGTGGGTCCCTACTTAGAGGGGACCCAAGCTGTCTAATCTGTGGTACTTCCCTCCTTGGAGTCTTCCCATAGATGGCTTGGCGGTTATGTTTGTGCCATTTGATCTGGTCAAGGGCTTGCTCTATGCTGACCGGTCTTTCATTGGAGACAGCAACTCCCACTTCTTTGTCTGCCAAGCCCTGGCACAAGCGGAGAACAGCTTGCTGGTACATGTGGTCATCAGGTAGCTCCCTGAATGCCATGGTGGCCAAGGTTAACACCCGATCAGCCCAGCCTTCCAAAGACTCGTCAGGGGCTTGATGGGCACTATGAAACCTCACCTGGGCAGTCTCTGAGAGCTCCCTACAACCAAACCGTCTGTCCATCTTCTGTACCAGCTCGCTGTAGCTCATCTCTCTGCTTTCCATGAGGAGGGCAAAGTAATCTGAAGCCTTACCCTCCAAACACGGACAAAGCTGGTCCACACACCTCTCTTCGTCCCAGCTGCAAATCTCAGCACACCTGGCAAACTTGATGTAGAAAGCTTACCAGCTGCCTTTCCCACTGTATTTCAGGTTCTCGAGGATGGAACCCAAACCTGAATCCTCTCCAACCTTGTCATCCGATAAGTATCCTATAGGGGGCACCCACGTCGATCTACCTGGCGTACGCCTGTGCACTTTCTGAAATCTGGGTGCCTCCACATCCCTGTCTCCTCCCCCTCTTTGTCTGGTAAAAGGGCGACGTGCCTGGTCATAGCACGCTGGAGTTGGTGACCTCCAATCCCTCTGCGTAACTGGGGTGGTATAAGCTCTAGAGTACCACCCTGGTTGTTGCCCCTGCCTTGACACTGGTGTTGCTGTTGTCTGCTGAAATGTTTGGCTCTGGCCCCAGTGGTGTGATGGGCCAGTACCACTCTGACCATAACATTGGGAGTTATGACCGAAATCCTGAACTTGCTGTAAAGGGAGCTGTTGTGAATCTCCCACTGTTGGAGCACCATACATCTCAATTAGTCTGCTCTGGCCCTGACCCACCTGAGGATCAGAACCAGGTCCCCACATCTGATGGTCGTCTGTAGGAGACCTGTCACTGTATACTGAATCATTGGGACAGGGACTCTCTCGACCTACATCACTTAAACTTACCCTTTGGTCCATGCCAATGGGCCCCAGTTGCCCCAGGCCCATCTGCATGACCTGTTCACCTGCACTTACCCTCTTCCTGTTAACAACCATGGGCCCCACATGGCCTGGGCCCAATGAATAACTCTGATCGTACCCACTGTTCATGCTTTCACGATACCAGGGCCCTGGATGTCCTGGGCCCCACAGGTCCTTCGCTGAGGACCACTGTACCTGTCGTGGATGGGTGAAGTCAATGAGGTCCCACATCCCTGGAAAGAATGGAAACCCAGGGATCATGGATAAATCATCTGGCTGAAGGGACCCCATCTCTTTTCTGAAATTCATAATATGCCGGGAAATGACTGGACCTACCCCAGGCAACTTCATTAGATCTGACCTTGAACAGGTGTTGATGTTGACCCTGTTCATGCTGTACCCTGATAGACAGTAAACACAGGGAAGGGGTGGCAACTATAATTTTATTTATAACAAATACAGGGTAATTCAAAAGTCTAAACACAACTATTTATTTTATTTATTAAATCTGTTCCAATGGTATTAGGATCTCTCAACTCAACTCAAAAACTACTGCACGTTTCCTTGGATAGCCAAGAGCAGCAACTAGATAAATCCGGGCCCCGTCTGTCACGAAGACTGGGTCCCCAAGGGTAAACACGTTGGAGAGGGTCAAGGTGTGTGATGGGTTAACACTACCCTTACCCCCTTACCGAAAACCGCTAAAGGGGTACGTGGTATATTATCAAACGCCCAGAAGAAAAACAAAGATCAGAAATTCAAACTTACTGAAAAATCAACTACAAACCTCCTTGTTTCCTAGAATTTGGTAATTTATAGTTCAGACATCTTCATATTGACTCACAACTAAATACCAACACTAGACACACAAACCCTTCGGAAGGCAGTATCAAATTTACAGTACCCGAACAGACTTCTGCTTCTGCCTCTTTTCTTTACCAGTCTTGATAATATAATCCAATCACAGTCCAGCAAAGTTTTAATATCTAGCTTCAAGCTTTGTCACAGCCTTACTTCCGGTTGGGCAATACAGCGTACATATTGAGAACATACAGAGAAAAGCAAAAAGGTCATTGGGAATATTAAGAGAAATAAAAGGAATTGCAAAAATCCCAACAAAAAGGATGATACAACTATATCAATGTATGATTTGTTCAACCATCAATTATGCATGTTGTATTTGGCAAGTTGGATCATCACCTGCAATGGAAAAACTTAATGAAATACAACGTCATGGGTTAGCTCTTTGCCTAGATATGCCGGCTACAGCAAGTTTAGAGGTCTTGCAAACAATTGCAGGAGTGTTACCATTGGAATTGAGAAGGGAAGAAATAGCGATACGAGAGTTAGCAAAAATTTCATCAAGTAATAATACAGTTCCTATCAAAGGCAAGTTAGAAAACTGGAAAACAGAGACAACACCAGAAACCTTCATATCACCAATTGGAAGAATGATTCTACAGACAGTGGATATGGAGAAGGAAACAGCCGAATCAACATTAAAGACATGGAACCTCAATATGAAAGTCGTGGTATGGTAGCAATTAGAAAACCACCAGAATACTGGACTACATTAGGAAGTTCAAAAAATAGGTCAGAAAAACAAACAACAGAAGCCAAAACCATCATTCAAAGTAAGATTGAAAATGTACCGCCGAACACTGCACTAGCATTTACAGATGGATCATGCATGGGAAACCCAGGGCCATGTGGAGCTGGGGCAATAATTTTATATTACAATGAAGAACAGGAAACCATTCAATACCCGGTGTCAAATAGAGGGTCTATATTATTAGCCGAACTGGTAGCTATTAAACTTGTACTGGAAAAAGTTGATACATATAACTATCGATCTGTTAATTATCTAAACATTTTCTCTGATAGTCAATCAGCCATTGGAATAATTTCTTTAAACTGGACCTCTGAAAATTACAAACATACAATACATGAAATCAAAAATCGGAAAAAGAAACTCGAATCAAAAGGCATCATCATAAATCTAAATTGGACACCTGGACATGCAGATATAGAAGGAAATGAACAAGCAGATAGGTTGGCAAAGGAAGCTGCAAAGGAGGCAGAAAATAATGAAGAACTAAGTACAACTGTCACAAAACAAGATGTCATACATGCAGCACGAACATCCGTGATACTCAAGTGGCAAAAACAATGGGATATGAGTAATGTAGGAAGGAGGTACTACAACCATCACCCAAAAGTCGAACACAAGAGGAAGCTAGATTATCCATCTAAAAAACACTTTGCAATATTGAACGGCCTTAGATCTGGATATTCAAAGCTCAAAAGTTACCAACATCTAATAAATAAACATACTGAAAGCAACAAATGTACATGTGGGGAGACGGAAACAATTGAACATTATTTATTCCTATGTGGTAATTACGACCTAGAAAGGGAAAAATTGAGACATCAAATATATTTTAAAACGGGATCATTAGACTTAGATTTGGATACAATACTCAACATCGACGTAGATACCGAAATTCAAGCAGCTCTGTGTGATTATATAGACGACACACACAGATTTGAATCCACCGCCGTTTAATTATTTTTTTTTCTGACAGCGCCCTAATACAAAGTGAAAGTACACCTGTGAAATAAATTACAAACGCGCAACCGACATTACAGTTGTGAAGATCAGTGTCAAGACGACGCTTATTGAAGAGGTATAATATTATAATACTTTAGCATTTCGTCACCAGGAAAATCACCAGGCAATGCGCATGCGCGAATGTGACGTCAAATCGCTACTTTCACTTTTCGATCTTCTGTACCATTGATATGGATCTATTTATAAATATCTTTAATGAATTTAATTGTTTATTTTGAAATCGCCATTTCAATTTTGGATTTAAAAAAATCTAACCGTTCTTTTTGGGGTAGATTAACTATGGGAACGATCATTTACCTTTAAAAGGGGGAGGGGTGACAGAGGCGGATCCAGAAATTCTGAAAAGAGGGGGCCCACTGACTGGCCTAAGAGGGGGCCCGCTTTGGTCATGCTTCAATGATTTCCTATATATTCAACCAAATTTTTCCGTCAAAAGGGGGGGGGGCCGGGCCCCCCAGCCCCCCCCTGGATCCGCCTATGGACCGTGAGGTTTTAAAATGCTGAAAAAATATTTAAATAGGATACGTGATAAAAAATACATTGCTTATACTCCGTGTCAATAAAAATGTCAGGATGCAAAAATCAAGAAAACAGAGAGGTCAGTGCTTTGAAAAAATAAGGCAATATGTAGTGTTTTAGCTGAAAAAAAAATATTTTCCAATTTTCCAAAAATTAAAATAGTTGCCCTGACCATAATAAACCAATATCTGAACTCATTGGAGAGATAGAAATTAACGCTGTCAGCCGTAAACATGATGACTCGATTTAAGAAGAGGAACATAACATCAGGAGGATAACAAACGGCACCTTATTTCTATCACCAGGGTCTATACATCTATCACCAGGGTATATACATCTATCACCAGGATCTCTACATCTATAACCGGGGTCTCTACATCTATCACCAGGGTCTCTACATCTATCACCAGGGTCCATACATCAATCACCAGGGTCTATACATCTATCACCAGGGTATATACATCTATCACCAGGATCTCTACATCTATAACCAGGGTCTCTACATCTATCACCAGGGTCTCTACACTCATCACCAGGGTCCATACATCAATCACCAGGGTCTATACATCAATCACCAGGGTCTAAACATCTATCACCAGGGTCTCTACATCTATCACCAGGGTCTCTACATCTATAACCAGGGTCTCTACATCTATCAAAAGGATCTATACATATTATCACCAGGGTCTATACATCTGTCACCAGGGTCTCTACATCTATCACCAGGGTCTTTACATCTATAACCAGGGTCTCTACATCTATCACAAGGATCTATACATCTATCACCAGGGCTCTACGTCTATCACCAGGGTCTAAACATCTATCACCAGGGTCTAAACATCTATCACAAGGATCTATACATCTATCACCAGGGCTCTACGTCTATCACCAGGGTCTAAACATCTATCACCAGGGTCTAAACATCTATCACCAGGGTCTTTACATCTATCACCAGGGTCCATACAACTATCAGCAAGGTCCATAATCTATCACCAGGGTCTCTATTCATCTATCACCTGGGGCTCTACATCTATCACCAGGGTTTAAACATCAATCACCAGGGTCTAAATATCTATCACCAGGTTCTCAACACCTATCACCAGGGTCTATACATATATCACCAGGGTCTCTACATCTATAACCAGGGTCTCTACATCAATCACCAGGGTCTATACATCTATCACCAGGGTCTACACATCTATCACCAGGGTCTCAACATCTATAACCAGGGTCTCTATATCTATAACCAGGGTCTCTACATCTATCACCAGGTTCTGAACATCTATCACCAGGGTCTATACATCTATCACAAGGATCTATACATCTATCACCGGGGCTCTACGTCTATCACCAGGGTCTAAACATCTATCACCAGGGTCTAAACATCTATCACCAGGTCTATACATCTATCACCAGGGTCCATACATCTATCACCAAGGTCCATAAGCTATCACCAGGGTCTCTATTCATCTATCACCAGGATCTACACATCTATCACCAGGGGCTCTACATCTATCACCAGGGTTTAAACATCAATCACCAGGGTCTAAACATCTATGACCAGGGTCTATACATCTATCACCAGGGTCTCTACATCTAGCACCAGGGTCTAAACATCAATCACCAGGGTCTAAACATCCATCACCAGGGTCTATACATCGATAACAAGGGTCTCTACATCTATCACTAGGGTCTATACATCGATAACAAGGGTCTCTACATCTATCACTAGGGTCTATACATCTATCACCAGAGTCTATACATCTATCACCAGGGTCTCTACATCTATAACCAGGGTCTCTACATCTATCACCAGGGTCTATACATCTATCACCAAGGTCTCTACATCTATCACCAGGGTCTCTACATCTATCACCAGGGTCTCTACATCTATAACCGGGGTCTCTACATCTATCACCAGGGTCTGTAAATCAATCACCAGGGTCTCTACACTCATCACCAGGGTCTAAACATCTATCACTGAGGTTTCTAAATCTATCACCAGGGTCTCTGCATCCATCACCAGGGTCTCTACATCTATCACCAAGGTCTATACATCAATCATCAGGGTCTCTACATGTATCACCAGGGTCCATACATCTATCACTTAGGTTTCTACATCTATCACCAGGGTCTCTACATCCATCACCAGGGTCTCTACATCTATCACCAAGGTCTATACATCAATCACTAGAGTCTCTACATCTATCACCAGGGTCCATACATCTATCACAAGGGTCTCTACATCTATTACCAGGTTCTCAACATCTATCACCAGGATCTGTACATCCATCAACAAGGTCTACATCTAACACGAGGGTCAATACATCTATCACCAGGGTCTCAACATCTATCACAAGGGTTCATACATCTATCACCAGTGTCTCGACATCTATCACCAGGGTCTCAACATCTATCTTTAGAGTCCATACATCTTCCACCAGGGTCTATACATCTATCACCAGGGTCTCAACATCTGTCACCAGGGTCTTTACGTCTATCACCAGGGTCTCTACATCTATCACCAGGGTCTATACATCTATCACCAAGTTCTCTACATCTATAACCAGGGTCTCTACATCTATCACCAGGGTCTCTACATCTATCACCAGGGTCTATACATCTATCACCAAGGTCTCTACATCTATCACCAGGGTCTCTACATCTATCACCAGGGTCTCTACATCTATCACCAGGATCTCTACATATATCAACAGGATCTGTACATCTTTCACCAGGGTCTAAACATCAATCACCAGGGTCTTTACATCTATCAACAGGGTCCATACATCTATCACCAGGGTCTCTACATCTATCAACAGGATCTGTACATCTATCACCAGGGTCTAAACATCAATCACCAGGGTCTTTACATCTATCAACAGGGTCCATACATCTATCACCAGGGTCTCTACATCTATAACCGGGGTCTCTACATCTATCACCAGGGTCTGTACATCAATCACTAGGGTCTCTACACTCATCACCAGGGTCTCACATCAATCACCACATCTATCACCAGGGTCCATGCATCTATGACATGGGCCCATACATCTTAACCAGGGTCTCTACATTGCAATTTGATTTTAGTATTGAACTATAACGAAAATACATCCATACGTCAAGATTCAGGAATAAACCGTTTACATGTATTACTGCTGTGATGTGAGCATAAACAATTAATAATTGTATGCTGCAGTGATCTATTTTTACAACCACCTACTACCACTTACACAAACCTGCACAAAGTTTGAATATGTACAGTTGCTAACTTTTACTGTGTGCTTTGTTTTATTAAACTGGGAAGGTTGGACCAGAAAAGCTAGTAAAATCCTGTCACATTAAATATATGCCTGTTTTAAGCAGAAAATTTTGTCAAAGCTTATTTTATGTTTATATTCTGTGTCAAGACGGAAACCTTTCTTTGATTATTATAGCCCTCTCACGTATGTGAGATAGACTTTAAGTTGTTCTTGTCCACCCGTCATGCCTGTTACATTGTGGTTCAGATCAATAGATCGAGAACTACATGATGGCGGTCAATGATATTTCAAGAACGACATGCCATCATGGCTCATGAAATAGCTTTGTTCATAGACCCATTTTTGTCCCCCGCCATGGAGGGACCTAGTAATGGTCTTCCTCCATCCGTCCGTCCGTCCGTCCGTGCGACAGTCTGTCACAATTTTGAGAGCGCAACTCCTCTGAGACCGCTCAACGGATTTTGATGACATTTGGTAGGATTGTTTATGTAGTTGATCATATCACACCGCCATTTCGATTTGACAAACTTTAAAAGAGTTATGGAACTCTATCGACTTTGTTCATTTTATGTCATATGAACACTGTGAGTGCAACTCCTCTGCTACCGCTCAACGGATTTTAATGAGAACTTGTAGTATTGTTAATCATGATATGTAGTTGATCTTCTCGCAGCACAATTTGGATTTGACAAGTTTTATAGGAGCTATGGGACTTTATCGACTTATCAATAGGGGGAAGGTTGGATCCAAAAAACTAATTTAACCCCGCCACATTTTATATGTGCCTGTCCTAAGCCAGGAAACTTTGCCAAAGCCTTTGTTTGTCCTTGTCATTCTGTGTTAACTGTTTTATGTCAAGAATTGGGTCTTTCGTTGATGATTTAGGGATAGGTTTTGATACTTTTGTATTGTTTTATAAGTCTTGGGCCAATGCAAGACGGTAAGCAGTGACCTATGGTCATGTTGAAGACTGCTTGCTGTTTTCCGTTGTGATTTTTTGAATTGCTGTTTGTTTATGTTTGTTGTGTCGCGTACACTTATTCCACATCTCAATATCGTCTATTTGTTCATATGTCATAGGAAAACTTTGGTGATAGATGTATAGACCCTGGTGATTGATGTTTAGACCCCGGTGATTAATGAAGAGACCCTGGTGATAGATGTAGAGACCCTGGTGATAGATGAAGAGATCCTTGTGACAGATGTAGAGACCCTGGTGATAGATGTATAGGCCCTGACGATAGATGTATAGACCCTGGTGATAGATGTACGGACCCTGGTGATAAATGTACAGACCCTGGTGATAGATGTATGGACCCTGGTGATAGATGTATAGACCCTGGTGATAGATGTATGGACCCTGGTGATAGATGAATGAACCCTGGTGATAGATGTATGGACCCTGGTGAGAGATGTATAGACCCTGGTGATAGATGTATGGACCCTGGTGATAGATGTATAGACCCTGGTGATAGATGTATGGACCCTGGTGATAAATGTATAGACCCTGGTGATAGATGTATGGACCCTGGTGATAGATGTCAAGACCCTGGTGATAGATGAATCGACCCTGGTGAAAGATGTATAGACCCTCAAATCAGAGAAAACAGGGCTAACAGTTTTCGGTGCAAATGTTGAAGGTCCCTGGTGATTGATGTATGGACCCTGGTGATGAGTGTAGAGACCCTGGTAATTGATGTATAGACCCTGGTGATAAATGTATAGACCCTGGTTATTGATGTTTAGACCCCGGTGATTAATGAAGAGACCCTGGTGATAGATGTAGAGACACTGGTGATAGATGAAGAGACCCTTGTGACAGAGGTAGAGACCCTGGTGATAGATGTATAGGCCCTGACGATAGATGCATAGACCCTGGTGATAGATGTACGGACCCTGGTGATAAGTGTACGGACCCTGGTGATAGATGTATAGATCCTGGTGATAGATGTATGGACCCTGGTGATAAATGTATAGACCCTGGTGATAGATATATGGACCCTGGTGTTAGATGTAAGGACCTTGGTGATAGATGTAAGGACCCTGGTGATAGATGTATAGACACTGGTGATAGATGTATGTACCCTGGTGATTAATGCATAAACCCTGGTGATAGATGTATCGACCCTGGTGATAGATGTATAGACCCTGGTGATAGATATATGGACCCTGGTGATAGATGTATAGACACTGGTGATAGACGTATGGACCCTGGTGATAGATGTATAGACCCTGGTGATAGATGTATGGACCCTGGTGATAGATGTATAGACCCTAGTGATAGATGTATGGACCCTGGTGATAGATGTATAGACCCTGGTGATAGATGTATGGACCCTGGTGATAGATGTAAAGACCCTGGTGATAGATGAATGGACCCTGGTGATAGATGTATAGACCCTCAAATCAGAAAAAAACAGGGCTAACAGTTTTCGCTGCAAATGTTGAAGGCCCCTGGTGATTGATGTATGGACCCTGGTGATGAGTGTAGAGACCCTGGTTAATATGTATAGACCCTGGTGATAGATGTAGAGACCCTAGTTATAGATGTAGAGACCCCGGTGATAGATGTATAGAACCTGGTGACGGATGTATGGAACCTGATGATAGATGTATGGACCCTGGTGATAGATGTATAGACCCTGGTGATAGATGTATAGACCCTGGTGATAGATATATGGACCCTGGTGATAGATATAGAGACCCTGGTGATAGATGTTGAGAACCTTTTTATAGATGTAGAAACCCTGGTGATAGATGTAAAGACCCTGGTGATAGATGTATAGACCCTGGTGATAGATGTAAGGACCCTGGTGATAGATGTATAGACACTGGTGATAGATGTGTGGACCCTGGTGATAGATGTATAGACCCTGGTGATAGATGTATGGACCCTGGTAATAAATGTATAGACCCTGGTGATAGATGTATGGACCCTGGTGATAGATGTCAAGACCCTGGTGATAGATGAATGGACCCTGGTGATAGATGTATAGACCCTCAAATCAGAGAAAACAGGGCTAACAGTTTTCATTGCAAATGTTAAAGGCCCCTGGTGATTGATGTTTGGACCCTGGTGATGAGTGTAGAGACCCTGGTGATGAGTGTAGAGACCCTGGTGATTGATGTAGAGACCCTGGTGATAGATGTAGAGACCCTAGTTATAGATGTAGAGACCCCGGTGATAGATGTATAGAACCTGGTGATGGATGTATGGACCCTGGTGATAGATGTATAGACCCTGGTGATAGATATATAGACCCTGGTGATAGATGTATAGACCCTTGTGATAGATATATGGACCCTGGTGATAGATATAGAGACCCTGGTGATAGATGTTGAGAACCTTTTTATAGATGTAGAAACCGTGGTGATAGATGTAAAGACCTTGGTGATAGATGTATAGACCCTGATGATAGATGTATGGACCCTGGTGATAGATGTATGGACCCTGGTGATAGATGTATGGACCCTGGTGATAGATGTATAGACCCTCGTGATAAATGTTTGGGCCCTGGTGATAGATGTTAAGACCCTGGTGATAGATGAATGAACCCTGGTATTAGATGTATGGACCCTGGTGATAGATATATAGACCCTGGTGATAGATGTTTGGGCCCTGGTGATAGATGTTAAGACCCTGGTGATAGATGAATGGACCCTGGTGATAGATGTATAGACCCTGGTAATAGATGTATGGACCCTGGTGATAGATGTATGGACCCTGGTGATAGATGTATAGACCCTGGTGATAGATGTTTTTGCCCTGGTGATAGATGTTAAGACCCTGATGATAGATGAATGGACCCTGGTGATAGATGTATGGACCCTGGTGATAGATGTATGGACCCTGGTGATAGATGTATAGACCCTGGTGATAGATGTATAGACCCTGGTGATAGATGTATGGACCCTGGTGATTAATGCATAGACCCTGTTGATAGATGTATGGACCCTGGTGATAGATGTATGGACCATAATGATAGATGTATGGACCCTGGTGATAGATGTATAGACCCTGGTGATAGATGAATGGACCCTGGTGATAGATGTATAGATCCTGGTGAAAGATATATGGACCTTGGTGATAGATGTATAGACACTGGTAACAGATGTATGGACCCTGGTGATTAATGCATAGACCCTGTTGATAGATGTATGGACCCTGGTGATAGATGTATGGACCCCGGTGATAGATGTATGGACCCTGGTGATAGATGTATGGACCCTGGTGATAGATGTATAGACCCTGGTGATAGATGTATAGACCCTGGTGATAGATGTATGGACCTTGGTGATAGATGTATAGACCTTCGTGATAGATGTATGGACCCTGTTGATAGATGTATGGAGCCTGGTGATAGATGTATAGACACTGGTGATAGATGTATGGACACTGGTGATAGATGTATAGACCCTGGTGATAGATGTAGATACCCTAGGGATAGATGTATAGACCATTGTGATAGATATAGAGACCCTGGGGATAGATGTATAGACCCTGTTGATAGATGTATGGACCATGGTGATAGATGTATACACCCTGGTAATAGATGTATGGACCCTGGTGATAGATGAATGGACCCTGGTGATAGATGTATAGACCCTGGTGATAGATATATGGACCTTGGTGATAGATGTATAGACACTGGTAATAGATGTATGGACCCTGGTGATTAATGCATAGACCCTGTTGATAGATGTATGGACCCTGGTGATAGATGTATGGACCCTGGTGATAGATGTATGGACCCTGGTGATAGATGTATAGACCCTGGTGATAGATGTATAGACCCTGGTGATAGATGTATGGATCTTGGTGATAGATGTATAGACCTTCGTGATAGATGTATGGACCCTGGTGATAGATGTATGGAGCCTGGTGATAGATGTATAGACACTGGTGATAGATGTATGGACACTGGTGATAGATGTATAGACCCTGGTGATAGATGTAGATACCCTAGGGATAGATGTATAGACCATGGTGATAGATGTAGAGACCCTGGGGATAGATGTATAGACCCTGTTGATAGATGTATGGACCCTGGTGATAGATGTATAGACCCTGGTAATAGATGTATGGACCCTGGTGATATATGTATGGACCCTGGTGATAGATGTATAGACCCTGGTGATAGATGTATAGACCCTGGTGATAGATGTATGGACCCTGGTGATAGATGTATGGACCCTGGTGATAGATGTATGGACTCGGGTGAAAGATGTATAGACCCTGGTGATAGATGTATGGACCCTGGTGATAGATGTATGGACCCTGGTGATAGATGTATAGACCCTGGTGATAGATGTATGGACCCTGGCGATAGATGTATAGACCCTGGTGATAGATGTATGGACTTGGGTGATAGATGTATAGACCCTGGTGATAGATGTATGGACCCTGGTGATAGATATATAGACCCTGGTGATAGATGTATGGACCCTGGTGATAGATGTATAGACCCTGGTGATAGATGTATGGACTCGGGTGATAGATGTATAGACCCTGGTGATAGATGTATGGACCCTGGTAATAGATGTATGGACCCTGGTGATAGATGTATGGACTCTGGTGATAGATGTATGGACTCTGGTGATAGATGTATGGACTCTGGTGATAGATATAAAGTACGTGCCGTACGTTGTCCTCCTGTTGTTATGTTCCTCTTCTTAAATCGAGTCATCATGTTTACGGCTGACAGCGTTAATTTCTATCTCTCCAATGAGTTCAGATATTGGTTTATTATGGTCTGAGCAACTATTTTTATTTTCGGAAAATCGGAAATTATTTTTTTCAGCTAAAACATTACATTGCCTTATTTTTTTCAAAAGCACTGACCTGTCTGTTTATTTCTTGATTTTTACATCCTGACATTTTTATTGACACGGAGTATAAGCAATGTTTTCTTATCACGTATCATATATATTTAAATATTCTTTTCTCCATTTTTCACCTCACCCCCCTCCCCCCTTTTAAAGGTAAATGTTAATAAACCCCAAAAAGAACAGTAAGGTTTTTTAATACAAAAATGAAATTTCAAAATATTAAATTTTATAAATACAATTCGTTCCCATAGTTAATCTACCCCAAAAAGAACGATTATATTCTTTTAAATCCAAAATTGAAATGGCGATTTCAAAATAAACAATTAATTAAAGATATTTATAAATAGATCCATATGGCACCGAAGATCGAAAAGTGAAAGTAGCGGTTTGACGTCATATTTGCGCAAGCGCATTGCCTGGTGATTTTCCTGGTGACGAAATACAAAAGTACTATTATATTATACCTCTATTGAAGATTGAAGAAACTTTTAAAATTCCTGTGTAATGTTTCCTATAAATACAGTTTTTTCCCTACACCATAACACTTTGGTTTGGAACACACCACTGGCAAATATAGATACGGCAAACACTCTAATTGATCCCGCCCCAAGTAGATCTGTCGTGATTTGTCCCTTAGTTGATCTGTCCTCTAGTATATCCGTCCCCAATAAAACATATACAATAAGTTGTTATCGGACAAAAAGTAGTTTATGTGATTTCAATCTGAGATAATTAAACTAAATTATAATATTCTCATTTTTAATTAGTAAAATTTAAGTTAACATCAATAATTAATGATCATCATTGAATCAAAGAGTTTCAGGTTAATTATTTTCTAAGGTTCTTACCTTAGAAAATAATTATTTTTAAAATCGAAAAGGAAAATGAATGACGAAAAGGAAAATGAATAACGAAAAGGAAAATGTTTAAAACATATGTATGTATACATACATATCTCAATATCGTATATACATGTATATGTTAACTGTAGTCATATAAATTTTGAAAAAAACGAAAAACCAAAAACAGGAAAGGAGAATCACTTGTCTTAGCTATATATATAGGTTTGATAAACAACAAAGCAATATTAATAACTTATCTATTGCTCTTTCATGCACTGGAAGTCGTCATGGCATGCCTAAAAAAATGTTATAAAAGAACATTCTTGGGATTCATTACATGTATATATAATTAGCCATTCTGTGCTATTTGGAAACTGACATATTATATACATGATATAATAAGCATACACTGTTTGTATATCAAAGTTAGTTGGTCTCTTGTATATAGTTTTAGTTGTTAAATGGCACCAGTCCCAGAAGAGGGAGAGCATGATGGGAAACCTCCAGACATCAACCCTGTCGATAACATTGCTATCCCCGATGTATTCATTGATGCAGAACAATCTGACAGTGAAGATGAAGATGATGATTTCCAAGGCTACCAAATGCTGCCTCAAGAACCAGAGGATGATGAAATAGATGAAAATGACAATGATATAGATAACTCGAATACTGATGAAGTAGGCGTTAATCAAATAGATGAAGCCATGAATAATAGTGGTGTTCATATTCAGGCAGGGGGTGGTACACCATCCTATATGCAGGTAGAGCATACATTTTGAATTTCAGATCACACACTATGCAACATTACTACAGGCTCATAAAAAAATTTGTAGGCTAAACTTCTCTTTTTTTTATGTGCAAAATTATGATTGACTGGCCCTCAATCAGCAAGTCTTTGTTTGATACATGTATTTAACTTTATTGGCTGATTTTCATGTAGTGAAAAATTAGGGATATAAAATGGTGGAAGTCTGGATGTGGGTGAGCAACAGTCAGACAGGGAAAATATTTACATAGATTTTTCTCAGTATCTACTATATATTTACAGCCTCTTAGTATTTTGTAACACTAACATGTAACTTGGCATGTACTTGTTGTACCAAAACATTGGATTTGATTTCAGGTCTGTGGCTTTCTTTCTGTTTAACCAAGCTAAGTCCAGCCATTATTGTCTAATTACACAGATTTTTAAAGATTGTGTTATAAACACATCTCATTATTATTTATCCCTTATAAAATTTTGATATAAAATTTAATAAAAAAAACTCAATGTATAAATACACAATAGACATGATAGGCCAATCACATTTACACTAAAGGATCATTGCTAACATACAACATGTAGTTAACAAAAAGGCTAATAATGACAATAAAAGTCTATAGTGGCTGTGAAAAATAAAAAGTAAATATATTACAAAATATCATACTGGTAGTAAATAATCATTCATTGTTGGAATTGGATGCTTGTTCAGAAAAAAGTGATAAAATTCAATGTTATACTCTTTTAAATTTATTCTGCCTGCATTTTATGTACTTTAAAATGTGCTTGTTTTTTTTCTGCTGACTATATATGTTCTTATTTTTTATATAGGTTCCAGATTTACCTAAACCAGATCCTCAAAGCCTTCTATGGAACCAGAAATGTGAGGATAAAAGAATACAATTAGATGCAGGTAACTTTAACAATTATATTCATTCCATCTTAGTATCTACAAAAGAACATGTACTGGTATATTACCTCTTGTACAAATACATGTATGTGATTGACTTTTAAAATTCAAGATATTAAGAATCCACAAACCAGTTCTTTTTATAAATCCCTAAAATCTGTACAAAAAAAAACAAAAGTTTGTAGTTACTGTGCTAGATAAATACTGAACATGAAATCTTTTCATTTTTATATGTCCGCAAATTAAAGCAACTAATTTGTAGACATATTATGGTATGATGCTGTTGTTATTGTCATCTGTTAACTTTAGTGTTCCCACAATAACTTCAGTTCTGGTAACCACTAGAGGAAGGTTCCTATTGTATTTGGGGTTGGTGGGCCCTACCATTTTTGAAAAAAGGGCCAAAAGGGGCTAAAATGGGTGTATTGACAAAACTCATGTAGAATGTTTATTATTCATTCAATAAAAATTGAAAATTCTTTGTTTTATTGAATTCCACATTAAATTCTGTCAACTAGATGTGTTAATGGTTTTGATGTAAATTGTACCGTTATATTGCTACAGGGGGGCAAAGACGGGCCACGCCCAAAACATCAACTTTTTTATTTGTGGTTCGATTTTCTAAATCTTTTTTTCATTGGAATCCTTGTGAAAATCCCTGCATCCGATTAAAATCAGATTTGCAATATCTCTTACTGTTTTTGAGATATTAGGGGTCGAAGGGGCAAAATATTTGGTTAAGGCAAAACTGAAGGAAGCTTTTTATTGCATTTGGGGTTTGTGGTCCTTACCATTTTAGAAAAAAAGGGTCAAAAATGTCAATGAATATAGAAATAATTTTTTTTCTATTAAGGTAGATGGGGTGTCTATCACTGAGCATCTTTTTAGCACATCTATCATAATTTTGAATTTTATAATGTTTGTTAATTTTAGTGGTTTCTTTTGGACTCACTAAACATCAAAATTGTCAAATACCACAAAAATTGGTATTAATATACCTTATTTTCAAATTTCAATAATTTCCCTTACTTTTTAAGGGGAGATAATTTGTATAGAATTAATAGGGAAAAATAAGATTTTTCAATTTTTTTGAAAATTTTGCTGGTGAACTTTTTTTTTTTTATTAATTTTTTTTTTAAGTCTTTATATGAGAAAGATTTACACAAATTTTTAGAAAAATCTATGGATTATATTAATTTTAATAGCAGGAAATATAATTTTTTTCCCTATTGTTTCTATATTAAAATGTACCAAAACATACATTTTTCAAATCCAATTCTACAAAAATTCTGATGGTAAACTTTTAATTTTAGTATCAAGATTTGAAGTACCATTCTAAAACTAACTGTTACCAAAATTTAAGAAAATTCTATGGACAAATTATAAGACACCCCATCTACCTTAAATGTTAATGTAAATATAAATGTGTCAAATATGCATTTTAAAGTCCACCACAGGATTCATGTATCAAAAAGCTTTGTAAGTCCACCATGGGCTGCATGTGACCAATGCAAAAGACTATTCATATTGGGCTTCCAATGTACAAGGTTCAACTTGTTGCGGTCGTATCATGCTACGCTTGGCGTAGCTTTTTATTTTCCCAAGTTTTCATGTTAACTTAATGACAAATAGGCATTGGTTTTTTTTAGAAAACGCAGAGAAGATAAAGAGTTTAATGAAGAAAATTCAACTCCCACAAACAAACATTCCTGACTGGGCAAAGAACATACCTGAGGACCAATGGAGACAAAAAATAGAAAAGATACAGAACACAAACTCATAGCAATGGCTTCTGTTTTAATCTTGTCAGTCTTTCATGATATTATTTTAATGTGACTATGGTCGTAATTATGATAATTGATTTTTTTTTAATGGACAATTCGATAGAGTTGCTTCTCTTGTCTTGACTTTCAATATGATTTGGGGTTATAAAAGCTTCTCAAATGCAGACCAAATATCTGTAAAAGTTTCAGTATAATTTTGTAATGGTCCAAATAGACAAATAACTGCTGGTCTAAACGTCTAGTAATCATGATGTCAACAAGTTTTATGATGTCTTTTTGTTTGTTATTGTTTTGTTGTCATTATTTATCATTATTGTTAATATGTCAGAATGTTTGTTAACTTGGTCTAGCTGAAATACAGCTGACAGTTTATTTGTAAGTTAGGAAACTATTAAAATTTTATTGTCAAAATAAAATTATATATATGACAGATAATTCTGATGTAAACAATTTTGAAAAGCGAAGGGCGCCGGACTCAGATTCATCAAAAACACTCTAATGCTATTTTGACATGTTTATACCAAGGAAAAAATCAAGGTGTGGGTCTAAAACTGAGCATATGATTTTCACAACAAAACATTCAATTGTTTTGAATCATTTTTACTGGGTTTTAAATGATAATGTAAATGAAAACAGCAATAAATTCCTTTTTTATAAATACCTTTTTCTTATCATTCAAATTGAATTAAAAATATTTTCCATACTTTGTAAGGGGAGATAATTTGTATAGGATTGGGGAAAACAATGTTATTGATTTTCTTATTGATGAAATATTTATTAGTCATAACAATTACTCAATATTGGATAATGAATATGCACATAAATTTGAAATACATCAATAGTATCACAACTTTTAAGAAAAGTTGAAACATGTAAATAATACTGTAGATCTTTTAGAAAACAAAAGATGTGAATTTTACATATTGGGTTTGTAATTAAAGTACCTGAAATTATCATTCATTCTTTAAAACTGATAACCATTAAATTGTTATGATGATTCATTATATTTATGAAAATTAAAAGTTACTTGATTAATAGGGAATAAATAACTGTATTGTTTTTCAAGCTGTGACTGTGTAAAGCATAGATTTAGTAATTTCTAATTATGTTGCATTTACTGTCGTCAAAGTTTGAATTTTTATGGATAAAATCTTAGACCCACTTTTATCTTTGAAATTAAATACTTTATATATGATTGCAAATAATGTAAGTATTTATATGTTTTCATTGTACATGTATATCTATATTCAGTTTCATGCACTATAAATTTATTTTGTAAATATAATCTTAATCATGAAAAAAACATTTATTTCATTGTTTCTTTTTGAAATGCATGTCTCTTGAAAATAAAAGAAACTATTTTATTAAAGATATGGCATAATATCTAATAGGTTTGTTGAGATTGTCATGTTGTTTTGAGCTCTGGTGGCATATTAAGATAGCATTATAAACAATTAATGCATTAAATCAGTCACACTATAGCAATGAAATAGCGGAAAAATAGTTTGGGGGAGAGTGATCTGGCAAAATCAATCTAGAAAGATAGTAGATACAAGTTCCACATATATGAGTGATGAGATATGGATTTTTATCACATTGTGTTAGATATTTGTCAAATTTGTGAGTTGACAAATATCTCATAGTTACAAAACTTTTTTCTCTAAAAAACACCATCAACAATGAAAGTAAGCAAAAATAATTTTATTGGCAACCCTAGAAATTAAGTTACATATCTTATTATCTTTGTTGCAAAGTAACTCTACTTTAATAATTAAAAAATAAAATACAAATACCTTTTTTTAGCTCACCTGACCCGAAGGGTCATGTGAGCTATTGTCATCGTTAAGCGTCCGTCGTCCGTCCCTCGTCCGTCCCTCGTCCGTCCGTCCGTTAACTTTTCTTCAAAGATCTTCTTCTCTGAAACCACTGAAGGGATTGCATTGAAACTTGGTATACTTGATCTTTAGGATGTCCTCTACCAAGTTTGTGAATAATATACATGTCGACAAACCAACATGGCCGCCGTTGCTAAAAATAGAACAGGGGGGTCAGACCATTGTTTTTGGCTTATAACTCGAAAAGTATAAGAGATAGAGAAAATCTGAAGTAACGCTCCTTGTTCAGCATCAAAAGCTCTACAAATCTCTTCATTGAGTCGAAGTTGTGAAACGACTCCTTATAGGAGTTATTGCCCTTTAATCATCAAAATTGACCATTTTTTCAGTTTTTGGACTATATCTTGAAAACCGCTAGAGCTAGAGGAAAAGTTAGCATTGCAGAATTGTTAAGCTCATTGAGATTTACGAAAATGATTCAGGGTCAAAATTGTCAGATCAACCGTTTAAGAGTTATTCCCCTTTATTAGCTCACCTGGACCGAAGGTCCATGTGAGCTTTTACCATCACTTGGCGTCCGTCGTCGTCGTCGTCGTCGTCTGTCGTCTGTAAACAATTTTTCAAATGTTAACTTGTCCAACACCATAAGTCCAATTGCAACCAAACTTGGTATAGTTGTTTAGTGGCATTATGTGTACAAAACTATCGTTCGGAATTTTGATTCGTATAAAAACATGGCCGCCATGGCTAAAAATAGAACAGGGGGGTCAAATTACAGTTTTTTGCAAATAACTCAAAAACGATAACAGATATCAAAATTCTGGCATAGGGTAAAAGTGATCAGCACCTCAAGATCTACCTGCCTAGAAATTTTCAAGAAGATCCAACAACCGATGTAGGAGTTATTGCCCTTTTTCTGGATTTTTTCAAAATTTTGCACATATTTAGCCCTATATCTTGAAAACTATACAAGTTATTTTAAAAATTCAAAATGCAGATGATTGAGCACGTCAAGATCTACATTTCATGTAATTAGGTCAAAGCTGTAGAACCATTTCTTTTTGGAGTTATGGCCCTTAAAGTGTCAAATTTACCTTTTTTCATTACTTTTCCCCTGAATTTCAAAGATTAACTTGTCTGACACCATATATCCAACTTCAACCAAACTTGGCACAGTTGTTTAATAGCATATATGCTACAATTCTATCGTTCAAATTTTTGATTCGTCAAAAAATATGGCCGCCATGGCTAAAAATAGAACATAGGTGTAAATTGCAGTTTTTTGCTAATAACTCAAAAATGGTTACAGATATCAAAATTCTGATGGGAGACAAAAGTGATCAGCATCTCAAGATCTACCTGCCATGAAAGTTTCAAGAAGATCCAACAACTGATGTGGGAGTTATTGCCCTTTTTCTGGATTTTTTTCAAAATTTTTCACTTGTTTAGCCATATATCTTGAAAACTATACAAGATATTTCAAGAATTTGAATTGCATATGATTAAGCACATCAAGATCTACATTTCATGTATTTAGATCAAAGCTGTAGGATCATTTCTTTTAGGAGTTATTGTCCTTAAAACAACAAAATTTACCATTTTTCATTACTTTTTCCCTGAATTTCAAAGAATAACTTGTCTGACACTGTAAGACCAACTGCATTTTAACTTGGCACACTTGTTTAATAGCTTATATGCTACAACTCTATTGTTCAGATTTTTGATTCTTGAAAAAAACATGGCCGCCATGGCTAAAAATAGAACATAGGGGAAAATTGCATTTTTTTGCTAATAACTCAAAAATGGTTTCAGATATCAAAATTGTGCAAGAATCAAAAAAGATCAGCATATTAAGATCTACCTGTGCTGAGATTTTGGAAAAGATCTGACTGCTGATGTGGGAGTTATTGCCCTTTTTCCTAATTTTTGCCAAATTTTGCACTTATCAAGCCCAATATCTTGAAAACTAACCAAGATATTTCAGAAATTTAAATCGCATATGGGTATGCACAATAATATCTACAAAATATATGTGTCTGTGTAGTTCAGGTGAGCGATTCAGGCTCCTGGGAGCCTCTTGTTTGTTTTTTTCCATTAATTTACACTGATTTTCAAAAATCTTCTCTGAAACCAATAAAGGGATTGCATTGAAACTTGGTATATATGATCTTTAGGATGTCCTCTACCAAGTTTGTGAATTATATACATGTCGACCAACCAACATGGCCGCCGTTGCTAAAAATAGAACAGGGGGGTCAGACCATTGTTTTTGGCTTATAACTTGAAAAGTATAAGAGATAGAGAAAATCTGAAGCAATCTTTCTTGTTCAGCATCAAAAGCTCTACAAATCTCTTAGTTGAGTCAAAGTTGTGAAACGACTCCTTATAGGAGTTATTGCCCTTTAATCATCAAAATTGACCATTTTTTCAGTTTTTGGACTACATCTTGAAAACCGTTAGAGATAGAGGAAAAGTTAGCATAGTAGAATTGTTAAGCTCATTGAGATCTACGAAAATGATTTCAGGGTCAAAATTGTCAGATCAACCGTTTAAGAGTTATTCCCCTTTAACTGTTTTTTTTCCATTAATTTACACTGATTTTCAAAAATCTTCTTCTCTAAAACCACTGAAGGGATTGCATTGATACTTGGTATACATGATCTTTAGGATGTCCTCTACCAAGTTTGTGAATTATATACATGTCGACCAACCAACATGGCCGCCGTTGCTAAAAATAGAACAGGTGGGTCAGACCATTGTTTTTGGCTTATAACTCAAAAAGTATAAGAGATAGAGAAAATCGGAAACAACCTTTCATGCTCAGCATCAAAAGGTCCTTACAGGAGTTATTGCCCTTTAACTGTTTTTTTCTATTTATTTAAACTGATTTCCAAAAATCTTCTCTGAAACCACTGAAAGGATTGTTTTGCAACTTTGTATACTTGAAAGTTTGTGAAATTTATTCAAACTTTGGCAGAAGAGATCAGGTGAGCGATTCAGGCTCCTGGGAGCCTCTAGTTTAAAAATCTTCTCCTCTGAAACTACTGAACAGAATTTAATGAAACTTGGTATGAATGATCCTTAGGGTGTCCTGCACCAAACTTTTGTTTCGATTTTTGATCCGTCAAAAAACATGGCCACCGTAACTAAAAATAGACCAGGGGGGGTCAGACTATAGTTTTTGGCTTGTAAATCAAAAAGTATAAGAGATAGATGAAATCTGTCGCCACCTTACTGCTTCAGCATCAAAAGTTCTACAAAAGTCTCCATTTGGTCGAAGTTGTCAGAGGATCCCTTATAGGGGTTACAGCCCCTTAAAGATGAAAAATAGTGTTTTTGCATGTTTTTGGCCTATAGAATAAAAACTATTGCAGATAGAGAAAAGCTGTTACTTGCTTAAATGTTCAGCTCATTTAGCTCTACAAAAGTCTCCATGGGGTTGAAGTTGTCTGATAACCCCTGATAGGGTTACAGCCCCTTCAAAGTTGAATAATAGTGTTTTTTGATTATTTAGAATAAAAACTATTGCAGAAAGAGAAAAGCTTTTTCATGCTTAAACATTCAGCTCATTTAGCTATACAAAAGTCTTCATAGGGTTGACATCAAGACCAGGTGAGCGATTCAGGCTCCTGGGAGCCTCTTGTTTCTTTATCCTCTACAAATTAGCACCCTCCGGATCCACAAGCTGAATATCTAGCTGTGACGTCAAGCCAATCAGATACCTTGAAATCTAATATCTTTATCATATGGAGTGGGATATTCAAAAACATCTCACCCCCCTTAGAAAGTCTCTGTTGACAGATGACCCATATTAGAAGTTACTACACCTTTTTAACTTTGAGGTGGAGGCGAAGCAGAGAGGGACATAGGTGTTACTTTTTCTGGTGAAGGCGACGATGTTAACTTTTACGTTTAAAATAAGGTTTTAAGAGCATTTCCATATCTCAAGAACTATAAGTATAAGAAACTTAGTATGCATATTCCCAAGTAGTAGCTTAGCACAGTTGCATCCCAATCTTTGGACCATGTCCTTGATTTTCCGGTTGAAAGGCTTTGACAATTTCAATACATATAATAGCAGTGTTAAGGTTTTATGAGCACCTCCATATCTCAAGTACTATAGGTCCTAGGTTGATGAAACTTGGTATGCATATACCTTGTGATAGCTTAGCATAGTTAAATACCCATCTTTTGACCTTGACCTTGATTTTCTGGTTGATTGATGCATATATTAGCAATGTTTAAGTTCTATAAGCACCTTTTGATCTCAGAAACTGAAAATCTTTATTTTATGCAAATATAGTGGAAGTAAGAAAGAATTATTGTTTCTCATGGTGCCAGCAGGCAAGACATACTTTAGTTTTAACGAAGGCAAAATACGGCGTTCACATTTTGTGTTAAGTGTTTATGAGCATCTCCAAATTTCAAGAACTTTAAGTTCTAGGTTGATTCAACTTCGTATGCATATGGCTCAGTAATAGCTTAGCACACTTCCATCTTTTGACCTTGACCTTCATTTTCAGGTTGAATGACTTTAACAATTTTCTCTACATATAATAACAATGTAAAGGTTTTATGAGCACCTCCATATCTCAAGTACTATAGGTCCTAGGTTGATGAAACTTGGTATGCATATACCTTGTGATAGCTTAGCATAGTTAAATACCCATCTTTTGACCTTGACCTTGATTTTCTGGTTGATTGATGCATATATTAGCAATGTTTAAGTTCTATAAGCACCTTTTGATCTCAGAAACTGAAAATCTTTATTTTATGCAAATATAGTGGAAGTAAGAAAGAATTATTGTTTCTCATGGTGCCAGCAGGCAAGACATACTTTAGTTTTAACGAAGGCAAAATACGGCGTTCACATTTTGTGTTAAGTGTTTATGAGCATCTCCAAATTTCAAGAACTTTAAGTTCTAGGTTGATTCAACTTCGTATGCATATGGCTCAGTAATAGCTTAGCACACTTCCATCTTTTGACCTTGACCTTCATTTTCAGGTTGAATGACTTTAACAATTTTCTCTACATATAATAACAATGTAAAGGTTTTATGAGCACCTCAATATCTCAAAAACTGTAAGTCTTAGGTTGATAAAACTGTATGAATATGCTTCGAAGTAGCTGAGCATAGTTACAAAAATTGACAGTTTCAATACATATACTAGTAATAGCAATGTTAGAGTTTTGCAAACACCTCCATATCTCAAGAACCATAAGTCATAGGTTTATGAACATTGGTATGCATATGCCTCAGTAGTAGGTCAGCACAGCTGTATCCCCATCTTTTGACCTTGATTTTTTGGTTGACTGACTTGGACAATTTTCAATACATATGATAGCAATGTTTAAGTTTTGCGAGCACCTCCATATCTCAAGAACTATAAGTCCTAGGTTGATGATAATTGGTATGCATATGTCCAAGTAGAATCTCAGCACAGCTGCATCCCCATCTGTTTACCTTGACCTTAATTTTTCAGTTGACTGAATTTGACAACTTTCAATACATATAATAGCAAGGGTAAGGTTTTGTGAGCACCTCCATATCACAAGAACCATTAGTCCTAGGTTGATGAAAATTGGTATACCTATGTCCAAGTAGAAGCTCAGCACAGCTGCATCCCCATCTGTTGACCTTGACCTTCATTGTCAGGTTGAATGACTGACAACTTTCAATACATATATAATAACAATGTTAAAGTTTTGAGAGCACCTCCATATCACAAGAACCATAAGTCCTAGGTTGATGAAACTTGGTATGCATGTGCCGTAGTAGCAGCTTAGCACAACTGCATCCCCATCTTTTGAACTGGCCTTGATTTTTCAGTCGAATGACTCACAATTTTCAATACATAAAACTAGCAATGTTAAAGGTTTAAGAGCACCTCCATATCTCAGAAACTAATACATTGTAGTCCTTTGTTGATGAAAATTGGTATGCATATGCCCCAGTAGTATCTTAGCTTAGCTGCGTCCCCATCTTATGACATTGACCTTATTTTTTTAGTTAAGTGACTTTGACAACAATCAACACATATTTATAGCAATGTTAAAGTTTTGCGAGCACCTTCATATCTCAAAAACTATAAGTCCTAGGTTGGGGAAACTTGGTATGCATATGCCCCAGTAGAAGCTTCGAAGTTGCGAAGAGTATATTTTTTGACCGGTCAGTCCGTCTGTGCGTGATTAAAAGGTTCACTAACAGATTTCTCAGCAAGTATTTATCATAGGCTTTTGATATTTGGTATATAGCTCCAGGAAGGTGTCTCATATGGTGAGATACGTTGTCAGAAGCAAAGGTGTACCAAAGGGGTCAGTCTGTCGATCATCTATCTCCTATAAAAAGCCGAGTTGATCTTTTTTCACTAAATTTTCAGAGATGAAATTTCTGTTACAGATTTATCATGATCAGCAACTATTAAATATTTGAGTTGATAAAAAAAGAGGGTGTATATAAAGTCCATGTCCAAAGTGCATGTGGTTTATTGTTCTAAAATGTATGAAAATAGTGGTTCTTTTTTCATGTATTTTCTCTATAGAATGAAATCTACGAATTACAGATAAAGAAAAGTTGTTACTTTCTTAAACCTTCAGCTCCTTAATCTTAAGTTCTATAAAAGTCTCCTTTTGGGTCAAAGTTGTTTGGTGGCCCCATAGTCCTTATGGCTTACAGGTGAGAGATTCGGGTTTCTGGGAGCATCTCGTTTTTGTTTTTTTATGCCTCCGCGACGACATGTCGGGGGGCATTAAGTTTTACTCATGTCCGTCCGTACGAAATTTCCGTCAAGCTTTTCTCAGGAACCGTAAATGAGAATGATTTGAAACTTGGTAGGATTGTTCAATATGACAAACTGTATGTCCTAAGCAATTTGCAGACCTATCAAACTTCTACTTACTGTTTGGGACTTAGGCGAATGTGAAAATATGTGACCATGACTATGAAAATTTTCGTCAAGCTTTTCTCAGGCACCATACACAATAATGATTTGAAATTTGATAGGATGGTTAAGTATGACAAACTATACGTCCTAAGCGATTTTCAGACCTAACGGACATCTACTTCCTGTTTGGACTTAGGCTGATGTGAAAATGTGTGAACATGACTTAACAAAATTTCGTCAAGCTTTTCACAGGAACCGTACATGAGAATGATTTGAAACTTGGTAGGATGGTTCAGTATGACAAACTATACGTCCTAACCAATTTTGAGACCTGTCAGACATCTACTTCCTGTTTGGGACAAAGGCCAACTTTGAAGTATGTGAACATGATATGAAAATTTCCGTCAAGCTTTTCTCAGGCACCATACACAATAATGATTTGAAACTTGGTAGGATGGTTAAGTATGACAAACTGTACGTCCTAAGCGATTTTCAGACCAAACGGACATCTACTTCCTGTTTGGACTTAGGCTGATGTGAAAATGTGTGAACATGACTTAACAAAATTTCGTCAAGCTTTTCACAGGAACCGTACATGAGAATGATTTGAAACTTGGTAGAATGGTTCAGTATGACAAACTATACGTCCTAACCAATTTTGAGACCTGTCAGACATCTACTTCCTGTTTGGGACATAGGCTAACTTTGAAGTATGTGAACATGATATGAAAATTTCCGTCAAGCTTTTCTCAGGAACCTTACATGAGAATGATTTGAAACTTGGTAGGATGGTTCAGTATGACAAACTATACGTCCTAAGCAATTTTGAGACCTGTAGGACATCTACTTCCTGTTTGGGACTTAGGCCAATTTTGAATTATGTGAACATGATATGAAAATTTCAGTCAAGTTTTTCTCAAGAACTGTACACCAGAATGTTTTGAAACTTGGTAGGATGGATCAGTATGACAAACTGTATGTCTTGTGCTATTTTCAGACCTGTCCGAAATCTACTTCCTGTTTGGGACTTAGGCCAATGTGAAAATATGTGAACATGATATGAAAATTTCCGTCAAGCTTTTTTCAGGAACTGTATACCAGAATCTTTTGAAACTTGGTAGGATGAATCAGTATGCTAAAATGTATATTCTAAGCGATATTCAGACCTGTCAGAAATCTACTTCCTGTTTGGGGCCAGCGGGGGCGTCCGTGTCCCATGGACACATTCTTTCTTTATTTTTTTTTTGTTTTTTCGGTTTTTTTTTTGTGTTTTTTTGTTTGTTTGTTTGTTTGGTTGGTGTTTTTTTTTTGCTTTATGAATTGAAAACTGTAAAATGTAAAGAAGAGCTTTTGCTTGCTTAAATGTTAAGCTAAATGTGCACTAGTTTTAAGTTGTTTAATGATCCCATGCCAGCTGGTTTTTCTCCTGAAAAGTTTTAAAATTTGCAAATTTAATTATCATTTTCATTTTTATTGCATGTTAATTGAGCAGGGGCTTGAATTATGGTCTGAAATTAGATCTGAGTCTTTTGAGGTGTATGTTTCTTTAGGATACTTTAGGATCAATTATGGACGCAGGCCTTCTGAGGCCCCTATGTCCATCTCTGAGGTTGTTTCTTCGCTATTGCCCTTTTGCACGCAACTTCCTGGTCTTGCATGGATGTCCAGGTCCTTTGTGAAATCATATTTGACTTCTTGGTTTTCCCAGAATTTGTCTAGGGCTATTTCAAAGCTCTTTACATTTTTTTTACTGGACTATACTTTCTGGTAGGCTGTTCCAGGGGTCGACTTCTCTATTGGTGAAACAGTATTTGCGTAGATTTAACCGGCAGAATCTTTTCTTTAGCTTCATACTGTTTCCTCTTGTTCTTGTATTTGTGTCCCTTACTAGCAGGTTTCCACTAACTTCATTGTCATATATTCCCTTCAATATCTTGAATGTCTCAATCATGTCCCCCGTATCCTTCTATACTTCAGCGTAGGCATGTTAAGTTTTCTCAATCTTTGGTGGTATTCCATGTCTTTAAGCGAGGGGATAAGTTTGGTAGCTCTTCTCTGCACATTCTCTATACTCTCTATATCTGCTATTTTGTATGGGCTCCATACTGCAGCTGCATATTCAAAATGTGGCCTTACTAACCCTTGAAAAAGGTATCTGAAAGTTCTTTCGTCTAGATAAGTATAGGTTCTTCTGATTAGTCCCATAATACCATTAGCCTTGTTGATTTGTTGTTGCATGTGTTTTGAGAAGTTGATGTTATCGTAGACCAAAACACCTATGTCCTTTTCTCCTTTGGACTGGTCTAGATTAACCTGGTTTCCATCGTTGTCATACAAATGATACTTATGGTTAATATTATCTGCTTCTTTCTTATTGTTAATAGATATGGCTTTGCATTTGTTGGGATGTAACTTTAGTAGCCAGGTGTTTGACCATGTCTGGAGACTGTCAGCTTGTAGGCTAGTTCTGTCGCTTGGTATAAAAGAAAGGTAGTGAACCTGTTTTCTTATGTACATGTATTTCTTGTGCTTCATAAAGTACTCCTTTAAATTTAACAAGTATAATGCACTATATGACATTACTTATACATTTATAATCTAGATCAATTCACGGTTATCCTCGAAAACATTTCAACCGACAAAATACAAGTTACACCAAAAATGTCTATTAAAGAAAATCCTGCATCAGGCCTTCACTTAGTTTCTAATATATACGAACGAACTCTGGCTGACTGAAATAAACCACACACAGCAAAGTTTGGCTATTCGCGGATGACAGCATTATATACCCACGTATACCGCAATATAATGTTCATTCAAAAATATCAGATATGTGGAAGCAATAGGCTCAAGGCCTTCAATGACATCCTGCTTTATGTATGCAACATGATCATCAGAATATAATCAGAGTACAAAACACTTAGTCAAAATTTAAATGGTAAAATTTACAAACAGCAAATCAAAGTATCTATGTGTTACTTTTTCTTTTGGACTGAAATGGAAATATCACACCACAAAGACAGTTCAGTGCTAAGGCAAGCAAAATTTATATATGCATTGAATTTAGTTCGTGGATACTAAAGTAATTTTATATAGCACGAGCTATTATAATGTTCATGTGCATAACAATCACTAGGCAGACTTAAATTAGAATAGAATTTTACACCTCAGTTTTGGGGTCCTTAACTCAGTTCCGATAAAGATTGGAAAAGAACTACTGAACAAGAAATTCAAAGAAGAGTTGAAAGATACACATGCAACAGATGATTCAACACCAGTAATGTTCAAAAATTTTATATTGGCCCACATAGATGTTGTCGTTGTCTCAAATTTTGACTAAGGGGGCAACCGATGATTTGATTTTTATTCGGGGGGGGGGGGGTATGGTGAAATTTGAAATAAAAACGCAGGGCAATGCTTTGAATTATCATGAAAAAGCTGTTTTTAGGTGAAAAATTTATAGTAAGTTGAAAAAAATCAAAGAACGCCAGCGATAGCGCGGAAAAAGGCGGAATGGGTACGATTACTCACCACGAGTAACAGTAGATCCAAGTTCTCAGCTTTAGCAGAACACTTTAAGATTGGATCTTTAAAAGCAATATCTGACAACGGAGAACCGGTGGCTCGGTCTATGCGTCAGGATTTATCATGTATAAAATAATGATACTGAAAAAATAGTAAAATTACTCATATTAAAGTAATAAAACTGCACAAATGAAATAAACAACTTCTTGTTTTGTTCAGAATTGGTTTAAAGACCGCATAACACGGGAAAGTTATGTTGTATTCTAAAACAACTCACTTTCTGCCTTCTCCGGCCTAGTTTCTGTACAACATGTGACAGCTAGAAGATCTTACAGTGTCTTACAGTGTCTGTACTGAGCGCTGGCTTACACCACTATGCTCAGATCTTCTATATCTTGCTGACGACTTTCTGATCCGGTTCCAGTGTCAGCTTTTGCTCTATAATCATACTTGAATTCTACAGTGGTCCAATGTTTGTCTAATCGGTTTTCAAATGATTTAACTGTGGATGCGTTTACAACACTGCTTGGTAGGCTGTTCCATAATGGTGCAATCCTTTGTGTGAAGAAGTTAGATCTGAGGTTTTTGTTGCTTCGGTTAATTGATAGTTTCTTGTTATGGCCTCTAGTTATGGTATCAGTGTTGAATACAAGTATGCTAGGCAGTGATTTGTCATATATTTCTGTTGTCATTTTATAGGTTTCAATCATATCACCTCTAATACGTCTGTACTTCAATGTTGGTAGTTTGAGTTTCTTTAGCCGTTGTTCATAGTCAAGGTCTTTTAAGGCAGGAATTAGTTTTGTAGCTCGTCTCTGTACGTTTTCAATTGCCGTGATGTCTTTTACTTTGAATGGATTCCAGATAGCATTGGCATATTCTAGGTTTGGTCGAACTAGTCCTTTATATAGGAGTAAAAATGTCTCATTGTTTAGAAATGTAAAAGTTCTTCTTATCAATCCCATGATACTATTTGCCTTGTTTATTTTCTCATTCATGTGCTGTTCAAAACTTAGTTTGCTATCTATAGTTACTCCAATGTCTTTTTCTTTCTCAACATGTTCTAAGGTGGTGTTACACAGGTTATAATTATAATTTCCAAGATGTTTACCAGCTGTTAAGACTTTACATTTGTCAGGATGGAATCTCAATAACCAAGTGTTGGACCATGTTTCTAGTTGTAGTAAGTCTGACTGTAGGGTCTTGTTATCCTCAGGTGTTTGGATTTGGCGAAAGACTTTGGTATCATCTGCGAACATGTAGCATTCTGATTCAAGACTATCTGGTAGGTCATTTATGTAAATGACAAAAAGGATTGGTCCTAAAACACTTCCTTGTGGTATTCCACTTGTAACTGGTTGGTATGCAGAGTAGCTGGTGTTAACCCTTATTCGTTGTTTCCTCATACTCAAAAAAGATGTTACCCATTCAATGGTTTCCTCTGCTATTCCATAACTATGAAGTTTGCTGATAAGACGTTTATGGGGGGCAGTGTCAAATGCTTTCATATTAAAAGTCGAGGTATATTGTATCTATTGAGCCTCCAAGATAATATGCTAATTGGCAAAGAAATTATAAGTTTCTTTTTCATCTTTAATTTTTGTATCTTTTAATGTCATATTATCTTTTAATGTCATATTTCACGACTGGACTACACTCGATGATTTGTAAAAGCTCAGTGCGAGTACGGGTGCTGGAGACATATTTTAGGCATATGACTGATGCACCGGAAATGACAGGTGCTCAAAATAAATAATGATGTGGAGGGCTGAACGATGAAATAATTGTTTTGAGTCGACATTTTAGCGTTTAAATAACTCAAAATGGTAAAGAATTATGACCATTTTGTCAATATTTGAACATATAGTGAAAATTTTGGAAATACATTGTGAAAAATCTCAACTCACTCTCAAGACAATTAAAAAAAGGCTAACACAAATTTAGACATGATTTTATCCATGTAGTTATGATTTCTCCATTGGCTGTTTCATCATGGAGCCATCTGGCCTAATGTCATTTACTGATTAAGATGTTAGCTCCAGTGATTTTTTTTTTAATTTGCCTCCTCTTCTGGTCACAGAGTAGTTCTCCCCATTTTTTTCTAAAAAAAAATACTGTCCACAAAGCTGCAAAAAACTAGCCTATATCTCACTTGTATGATCCACAATGGAATATGGAGCAGCAGTCTGGGACCCTTACAACATTGGGGACATGAACAAACTAGAATGGGTACAACACCAGGCAGCTACGTAGGTTCATCACAGGCGACTACAAATTCAGAGATGAAGGATGCGTTACGAGAATGCTAGCACAACGACAGCTAGAAGAACTAACAGAAAGACTTACCAGCCAGAGGTTACTCTTCTTGTACAAGGTGGTTGAGGGGTTGGTTCCTGCCATAGAATCCGAGAAATTAAATATGCTTTGTCAGTCCACCATAGGATGCAAGTGTCAAAAACTATTAACTGTCCATATTGGGCCTTAAGGTACCAGTCTTGTAAAAGATTTTTACTTCCTGGGTGCATGTCAAAACATGGACGCCAATAATATAGTCCCTATTTTTCTCTTTTTTTCTCCGCATCCCATATTTGAAAATGTACAATTTTTGACATTGATTTTAAAAGATATATAATTATTTTACTTGAAAAAAAATTTTGGTACCATTTTAGAAAAGGGAAAATGTAGGGATATGCTGTTTACTATGGGTGGTGCGGCTAAGGATAAACAGTGAAATGAAAGTGGAAAACATGCGACTTTCACTTTGAGGTTAGTTATTTTGAAAAACTTCGTGGCTTCATATGGTTTTCTTTGCATGAAATGATTTTTTCATCTTTCCCAAAGTACAGCATATGCTTGAAAGTTTGATTGAATAATTTTTAGAATTTTTAGAATTTTTTATTCCAACCCTGTTTAACATTATTGGCAATGGAAAATCTTTTACAAGACTGAGACCTGGTAGACAGTTTTCACAGTAAAGGTGAAAATCAAATAAATGTTAAAAATCAGTTTTAAAGGAAAGAAAGTCATATTGTATGATACTTAAAGTTGAAATTTTTTAATTTTAAGAAAAAATTTTACTGCCATCCTTCATTTTTTGCTATAATGGTAGGGTTTGACCATATTTGGACATTAGAATAACTTTTGTGTTTTTCATGGGGACAAATGCATTTAAATGCACAAGGTTTTTATATTTAGTAAGAATAGATTCATAGTAGTAAGTTTTTTTCATTTGAGTTGTATTATTTTATACGGTTTAACTTTTTTCGCACTTTGCATATGTTAAGTCTAATGTAAGAAATGACAGTTTTCATTAGCTCTCCACACATATGGCAACTGTGATAATTTTGAAAATGGTGACTCCCTAACAATACAAATGGTTTAAAAATGTTCCAGATAGATTTTATGACTGATTCCAGCCCAAAAAACCTAAATCAATTCATTAACTTTTTCTAAGTGGTCTTCTGTGATGTGCATACAATATGTTTTCTATGTGCGGGAAATTCAAAATTGCTATTTTACAGTAATAAAAGCCATTTTCTCAATATAATTGATCAAGTCATACAATATTTTGGTGATTTCTGCCTTGTTTACCTTCTTTCTAAGCAACTTGTTCAGTTTCATTAGTCTAATGTATAAATTCTAACCAATGGAGGGCCATTTATATCTGCCCAGGGCACTAATTTTGCTTGAAAAGCTCATAAATTGGTCAAAAAAGTCCAATTTTCTTTCTTGTGATGTTGTTCATTTCACATTTATTCTTTTTCTCATATAAGTTTTGTCATTTTTGTTACCTTAAAAGATTTGATGGGCCTGTTTTTGATTTTTGGATAAACAAGAGGCTCCCGGTTGTCTACATAGGTGAAAAAGGGGGGTCCGCACATAGCTTTTTCTTCTTTAAGGACTTAAAACCATATTGAAAAACATTTTTTTGCACTTATATCTTGACTTGGGTATTGCTTACATCAAATCAACTAAGATATTTGATCTGAGAAGGACTAAACTGGAACAGGACCTGAAAGTGTTCATTTTAAGTCAAGAATGAGAAAATTGACAAATATGATATGAGGGTACCCATTTTAAATATGTAATAAAAAAATCCTTGTTGGCATTTGGGATATGAATTTTTCAGAATTTTATTGCAAAATGAATAAAGAAACAGAAAAACAACAGTTTTAATAAATATTCAAACATGTATGGCAGTAATAGGTACCAGTCTTGTAAAAGATTTTTACTTCCTGGGTGCATGTCAAAACATGGACGCCAATAATATAGTCCCTATTTTTCTCTTTTTTTCTCCGCATCCCATATTTGAAAATGTACAATTTTTGACATTGATTTTAAAAGATATATAATTATTTTACTTGAAAAAAAATTTTGGTACCATTTTAGAAAAGGGAAAATGTAGGGATATGCTGTTTACTATGGGTGGTGCGGCTAAGGATAAACAGTGAAATGAAAGTGGAAAACATGCGACTTTCACTTTGAGGTTAGTTATTTTGAAAAACTTCGTGGCTTCATATGGTTTTCTTTGCATGAAATGATTTTTTCATCTTTCCCAAAGTACAGCATATGCTTGAAAGTTTGATTGAATAATTTTTAGAATTTTTAGAATTTTTTATTCCAACCCTGTTTAACATTATTGGCAATGGAAAATCTTTTACAAGACTGAGACCTTAAGAACATACAGTGTTCAACATTTTGCCATGCAACGCAGGGCAAGACATCGATTGGTCTTGTATAGTTTACGGTATATACAATGTAATTAGGCACCAGAATATACATGATGTATATGTAATATGTAGGTCATTTAAGAGCTTTTAGGCACTTACATTTTCAGCCTACTGCTTTTTACATGCTGCCTTACGCCTGATATATTCCTGCAGACACTTTTTGTGATCTGCTGGTCCGTGCTGGATACTATTAAAAATTCTGCCAGACACAGCAGGACATTTATTAGTGGGACCAATTTCAATTGATTTTTTTCATGTCTTGAAAAACCTGTTGCAGAAAATTCAGCTCATGTCGTTCACACTACAGATAAATATTTCATCAAGAAAAGTTAGATTACCTGGGGAAAACTACAGTGAAAAGGTAATTTCTACCACCAAAAGAGTTGAAAATTTCCATTTAAGTTATTTTGCTTTCTTTTCAGATGCAGTTTATGCTTTTATTCAGTCGACAAGGCAAGTTACGACTTCAGAAATGGTACGAAGCCCACCCAGACAAAGTGAAGAAGAAAATCACCAGAGAACTTGTAGCTCTTGTATTGTCCAGAAAACCTAAAATGTGTAGTTTCCTTGAATGGAAAGATCTCAAGATTGTTTATAAAAGGTATTTTTGTACATGGAAAGCTACATATACGGTAAATGAACAAATAATAAACATATGTTAGATAAATGTTTTGTCTTCAGCTACTCATGCTACATGCATTATAACATGTTCAAATTGAAAATATAATGCCATCCCTTTACAATGTTTAATAATCATCACTTGCATTTACTTCATTTATCATGTTTATATGTATAACTTTATCCCACTAAAGGGAACACAGCAAACATTTACATGTACAAAATGTACATATGATACCAAAAGTTCAACATTAGAAAAAACTTGATTTTATACATGTATAATGATAAAGTAAGAAATGAATATACAGCATGTACAGTGCACACAGAACATTACCAGAGGTTGAAAATCAAACAGCTGCATTTGCAAAAATAAATATATTTTATAGTCATAGTGTTTATTTCAAATTTGTCATATTACCTATGCATAAACACATTTAAATACTAATTAGTGCCATATTTTACAAATATGTGTTTTCTTTGTTTTGTCAACAGATATGCCAGTTTATATTTTTGTTGTGCAATAGAGAATGATGACAATGAGTTGTTAGCTCTTGAAGTTATCCACAGATATGTAGAATTGTTAGATAAATATTTTGGAAGTGTAAGTTTGAAAATATTTGCCAAAACTACAATAGTTAGAAGTGTTTATTTAATCTTGTTACAAATGTTAACCATTTATAAATATATGCACATAATTGTTGAAATAATGTTTCATGACATGTGTTACCGTACAGGTAAAAATACATTGAAATAATTTATTAGTTAAAACACATGAAAATAAAAGGAAAGTAGAAAAGTTATTTTGACAGTGTTCTGACAAACTTAAAGTTGATACTAACAAATAAGGTTTGAAGTTGGTACTAGTTTAACAGGAAGAGTAAAAAAATACACGTAAATAAAACATGAATGATTATTTTTGTCTTTCAAAGGTTAATAGTTATTTTAAAGAACAAAATATTCCCTGTGCACCAATATATATTTTTGTTTTGATGCTGGTAATTTTAATTTGCCATTCTTGTTCAGTAGTATACATGTATATAAATTTTATTGATACCTTTATTTACATATGTGTGAACATCTCTGTTGTTTCTTGAACAGGTGTGTGAACTTGACATAATATTTAACTTTGAGAAGGCTTATTTCATGCTGGATGAGCTACTACTTGGTGGTGAGGTGCAGGAAACAAGCAAGAAAAATGTCCTGAAAGCGATAGCTGCCCAGGACCTACTTCAGGAGGTATGTACCGACACCACAATTGTCTGCTTTGGGTTGAGTAATAGGAAAGGGCTGTGTCTCATAAAATGATAAGTAATTAATGTCTACGTTATTCCATGCAATTTTAATGGGAAAATGTACATGTTAAAGTTAATGATCTCTTTATAAAATGCTTTCCAAGCTTTTATTGTTTCAATAGCTTAATTTAAATGATCATTGTACCTTACGTTCAAGTTGCCTGCATTTAGCACATTTAACATAGTGACCTATAGTTGTCACTAACTCACTATCTTTGTATGTGTTGTAGTGATTGTCAAATTTTCTCAGCAACTACATACAAATGACCCTGTATATTTTGCTTTAAGCTTTATTCATAGTATATACCTTGTTTAGCATTTTTTTATGGCAATGGCTTCGCTACCTCCCCTTTTGCAAAATATGAAACACAAATGTTCATTGCCACCTTCCTATGATAGTAAAGTGTTGACGTAAAGTTCTATGGGCAGATCTAGCATGTCTAGAAATTTTACCAAATCCGAGAAAAAAGGGTGGGCAATTTCGCCCAAATTCTGGATGAAACTAACACAACTTTGTTTGGAATATGGGGGGTCTCCAACCCTGAATCCCCCCTCTAGATCCCCTTCAGAATACTCACCTTGAAGGTTCCGTCTTGCATGAGCTAAGATATACTCATGGAAAAAAGAAACTGTGCATGTCTATTGGAAATCAATAGTACCCATATTTCTCCTAATCAGAAAATCGTAAAAGATACAGTTATCGAACTGAAACTTTCACTGAATGTCGAGTGGACCATGCGGATCATTTTTGTGTAAAAATCCGAAAAAATTTAATTCCAGTTTCTGAGTTTCAAAAAACCACTTTTTTAACCAAAAAATAAAAAATCAAGATTTTCACTCAAAATTTAAACTGTTAACTTTCAACCACTAAAAGGAGTTCAAAAATGTGCATTGTTTCCAAAGTGTGATTTTGTGAATTTCAAATTGACACTACCTGATTTCATACTGCAAACAAAACATCTTTTAGGGGTCTAAAAATGAAATTTTTTATCCAGATCTTGAGAAAAATGATTTTGCAATACTTTTGTGATAAAATGTATAAGTGATGCACAGTTTCTTTCTTTCCATTAGTATAAATGGAGGTTTCTAGAAACTAATAAAATATATTAGAATTTCATTTTCATGTTAAATGCCCACTTTATTGTTTTACCTTCTGAGGTTATGTTTTTATTCCTTGAGATGGTATATTTTATTTAAAGGAGGAGACATTTGAGGCAGCTTTGAGAGAATATGGACTGGTCTAGTTACATTCTAGGAAGATGATATTGGTACTTGTTATAATTTCTGATTCATTTGAGCCATGATTATAAATCTGTTTAAAAATGTCAATGCCTGAAACCCCACTTACTTAATGCTAATTTTCCAACTAGGTTGCATATAAAAATGAAGTGTGAAAGTTTTAAGAATGATGAAAATTTAGATGAATATATATCTTTCCATCATTCTTTGTCTATTAAAATGAATTCGAAATAATTTCAAATGTCATTACATCATGTACATGATTGCCTGTCTGCCAAAATACTCAGATATTTCAACATGCATATGACCCATTGACCAAGTTACAGTAAAAAAATACCTAAATCTTACATTTGTAAACGTTTGTGATAAATACACGTAAAATGAGTAGTCAATGCCTGTCATGCTTCATCATAATTACTCACTTAAATGTATACCCGAAAAAGGATGCAAAATAACACCAAATAAGTGAAGCATTTTTAAGAGAATTAATCTGCCAACAGCTATATATACATGTAGTTAAGGTGTCTAAAGTCTAACCCATGTTAATTTGGCAGACTTTTGAAAAAATTGTCACTGGTGTTGAGGTCATGTGATCTGCTCAAAGTAATTCAGTTTCACCAAAATGACAGGGCCTTGCAACTACAAATGGTTTTCCATTAGGTCGAGGCCTTTTTCATGTATTAGCTCTAGATTTACCTTAGTAACATTTGAGATATTAAAGTAGGATTGTTGTATGATCTAAGGATCCATAACTGATTTATTATCATCATGGCAAAAATGAATCTGCATGTTGTACACAACAGACATGATATTGTGATTGAACTTTATATGTCATCTCTTGATATCCTTTGACTCCCTGGACAATTTCTGTTGTAACTCCATCATCTTTTTTGTGGCTGTGATTAAAACAGTATTAAATCCACTCATCATGTGATGCAACATAAGATATAAAGAATCACTCATTGTTTACTGATACTTATTGTAGAAATTAACTTGTTTGCATGATTAAATAAGTAAGAATTAATAAGATGTTGGGAATTTCCATATATACTGTTTGGACTGTAAGGTAAACATCTTCCTAGAATGTAACTAGTCATCTGTTCTCTCTCTAGTTTGATGTTGTACACCCACGTAATCACATTGCTTATTGAATGTTAAAAATCATGCTTTGTATTATTGCTGTTTTAAATTAAGTTTAATGTTAAATTTTGAGTTTTGTTAAGCAATTATGCAAGTAAACATATTTTAACATCACAAATAATTTTGCTGAGCTTTCGCAATGCCTATAGATTTTTTATTATTACTTGTATTATTTTTTAATAAGCTATATAGCATGTTTTATTTTCATTTGTATATTAATGCATGCTTTGTTTTTGTTTCCTTTTCTTTTGGCTTAAAACACAGAATTGATTTTGTTTGTACAATGTAAACTTTCTATGACACTTTGTATAAATTCAGCATGATAAATTTCTGTTGTCTCATTATGTTATCAGTATTTACATATTTTCATTTCTCCAAGCTTTTATTTGCATAAAAGGATATTTTACACCTATAAATGGTTGAACAATCAATGTCTCAAAAAATTTCAAATTTATTTTTAATGTTTTTTTAGAACTAAAATTAATCAATAAATGATTTCCAATAAAAGGAAGGAAATAAGAAAATTATGAAACTAGTGAAAATAAGTTAATATTATTGAATTGTTTATATATTTTCTCGATATTTTTTTTTACAATAAAAGCAAACAACTACATGAAGAAAGACTTCGGCTTTGCTTTTAGCACACATTTTGGCTTTATTAAATAATCATTTGTAGACATTTATTTCATTTTTAAATAACATTAAATTGATTTTCATTTTATTCATTCTAACATGTTTAAAGGGATAGACTAAAAAATAATATTCTCTCCTTACAAATGATTAACAGTGGGTCTTTTTTCATTAATAGGAAGAGACACCACAAGGGTTTTTTGAAGACCATGGTCTTGGATGAGGTGATGCTGATATCCACATACAACCATGACTGCAATTTAAATATGTTGTGACGGAAATCCATTTTTGTGACATTAATTAATTTTTTTTAATTTACATTCCATTTTTTCTTTATTTAATGTTATTTAGTTGAGGTACAAACTACAGAAATCTGTTTTGCTGAATCTCTTTAGAATCTCAATAAAGTTAGAACAAAATGAAGTCTGTGTTTTTTGCCAATGTAAACTTTAATGTAAAACTGACACTAACATGAATTGTAATGTTTTGATAATCATAACATGTACATTGTATGTTGCTAGGATTATTCAAAAGCTATAATTAATTATACCCCCACTCGTAAGAGAGGGGGCTATATTGCAATCACCTTGTCCGTCCATCTGTCCGTCCGTCCGTCTGTCCGTCTGTCCGTCCGGTTCAATTTCTCTGCTTCTACTGGATGGATTGGTTTCAAATTTGGTACACAGCTTCAGCATGATGAGTTATACTATGCCTACCCTTTCCAGGTCAGTCCATCATCTACTTCCTGTTTTCCAAGCCGACTTAGACCTTTTTAGGGGAATAAAAAATTGAAATGTGAAATTTTTCGTAACAGATTTCTCGGCTTCTACAGGATAGATTGGTTTCAAATTTGGTACACAGCTTCAGCATGATAAGTTATACCGTGCCTCCCCTTTCCAGGTCAGTCCATCATCTACTTCCTGTTTTTCGAGCCGACTTAGACTTTTTAGGGTAAAAAATTTGAAAAGTGAAATTTTTCGTAACAGATTTCATGGCTTCTACTGGATGGATTGGTTTCAAATTTGGTACACATCTTCAGCATGATTAGTTATACCGTGCCTCCCCTTTTCAGGTCAGTCCATCATCTACTTCCTGTTTTCTGAGCTGACTTAGACTTTTTATGGGTCAAAAATAGACAATTTTTCGTAACAGATTTCTCGGCTTCTAGAGAAGGGATTGATTTTAAATTTGGTATACAGCTTTAGCATGATGAGTTGTATCGTGCCTCCCCTTTCCAGGTCAGTCGGTCATCTACTTCCTGCTTTCTGAATGGCCGAGTGGGGGTATGCTTAGCACGACTTAGTGCAACCCCTTGTTTGTATTTCATGATTTTAATTTAATGTTAAATGACTAAATTCTGGCTTGTGTGATAAGGTTTTTCATGGGTTTACAGATGTCCATATTTGGTGTCTTGATCTGGTTTAGTTTCACACAATTTTTCAGAGATTACTGAATGAATTTTTCTAAAACAAACATACAGATTTTATTTTGACCTGTTTGGGCACACATCAAGATGTTGGAGCCCTTTAGTTTTCAAGAACAACAAGATTGTTGTAATTTTGAAATCAAATAAACATCTGTGATGTTAAGCACTGCTGATGGAGTTTCAACACCCCAAGGGTAACCTGCTCAAAACACATCAAAGCTATCAAATATTATCCCATTAAATCAAAATTGTCAAAAATAACAAGGTTCTTCCTATTCAAGCAAAGGTTGATCATAGTCATAATTTGGTTTTCAGTTTGAGATTTTTTGTTCTATTGTTCTACGTGTATGCTCATCATATTCTATAGTTTTTTGGCATATTCAATATTTTTTGTAGAGGGCTTTTGATGAGTCTTAAATAGGCAAACATGCATCTGGGGTAGCAAAATTAATTGTGTGGATCCTTGTTGTAATTTTGATATATCTTTGTCTATTCCTCCTTTGTCTGTTCACAAGAAATGGTGGGTGAAACCAGGTTTTAAGGCGCACCAAACCTCCCTGTTCCATTGCGGATCTGGGTCCGGTAGTTAAACAAAACACAACATTTGGCATTTGGGGTAGAAAGAGTCAAAGTGCCACCACACAAATTTTTCTAGCCATTTTGACACTTTGAATCTCTCACCTCAATGACTATGAAACAAAAGGACTATAAGGGAAACAGATCAATAATTTTACACAGTGGTTAAGTACTAATTGAGGACATGTTTATTTAAAAAAAAAAAAGCCTTTTCTGCTCCTTAGTGGCCATGGGCTATAGAAGGAGTCATGATGTCTGTCTGTCCATGTGTCAACACCTATTACTGAGGTTTTAATATTATTCGAAGGGTATCAATTTTTGTGGTTTTCATGGGTGGTCTTGACCCAAAGTATTTGAAAACCTATGAAAAGGAATTTTTACGTTGATCTGTATGTTGCAGACTTGGCTGCAGACAAGAGAACCATGAATTTTAGAATCCACAAAATCATCTTTTTTCAACAAACCACGAAATATTGGTACCCACAAAAATGAATGAATCCACAGTTATTACAACTCTGCCTAAACAGCTTGCAATTAATGGATTTTGATGAAACTTTACATGAATGAAGTACATTATATGGAGATGTGCTTGCTTTCAGATATCACTCAGGGGAGACAATTTGAGTTGATTTATTGCAATATAGTCAATGATAGTGTTCGATATGAAGCAAAGGTATCTTTTGCGAGCACAGTATTCGTTGTTTTCTTTCATTTTGCTCTGTTCATAATAGATGCTGTTTTATTCTTAACCCTTCTCTATCATTTCTTTTTCAATAGACGATAAAGAGATATGGAATAAGTGTACGGGACACAACCAACATTAAAGAAACAGCAATTTAAAAACTCAAAATTGAAAACAGCCAGCAGTCTTCAACATGACCAGAGGTTACTGCTCATCGTCTTGCATTGGCCCAAGACTAAAAATAATACATAAGATTCAAACAAAGTATTCAAACAAGTATTCATCTAGATGGTAGTCTAGAATATTTTCCTTATGATGTCCATTGAAGTGCTTGGCATGTGATGTTTGCTTCGCCTTTTCTTACTGTGTGCTCCAACATATAAAAAAAAATATGAGCTTTTTTTATAGATGTACGAGTAAAATTGATAGATGTAATTTGAATAAAAGATTTTATATTTTATCAATAGTGCTTTACAATGTACATAGAAAATAGTATTCTTACACAGAGTTAGGTCCCTTTTTAGGCAAGAAAAAGAGCAGCCAGGAAAGGCAGTTTATATAAAATTTACATATCTGCATCAAAAATTAAATTATCTGTGATCTGAACTTGTATCTTGTGAAGATCGAATACCAGCATTTAAGTGACAGTATATAATGCACCAAGCTGTCATCACAGTTACATATCACTTATTGTAGGTCGAGATGAATTATGAATCTACTTCGCTATCCAAATTACTTCCTATATGAAATAAAATTCAGAAAAGTATGGAGCATAACTTTGGTATGTTTTAAATTAATATTGATACATGTACTATACATATATATATATATTCAATGTATGTGTTTATTAAAGTAATATCTTTGTAAGGAGTTTGTGTAAAAACACTTAAGCCGTGGAAAATCCAGGGAAACTAGTACTGGTATTTGTGTATAGCTATAGATGAAGGTAAAAGGAAAATGCATTAAGACTTCTTCTGCTTTTTTTTTCCTGCAATATTTAAAGCTTATTCATTAAATTTTTTCATTTGTTAACAAAAATGCTGGCTTCTATTGGATAACATGGCTAGAATCTAAATTTTAACTCCTTTGCAGTTCTAAATAAGCAGTGCATGCAATGAAAGGCCTAGCTTATCTGTACATTTTACTAAACTGACCTTAAAACTAACCTAGTGATTTTGTAATTATTGCATATATTCTAGTTTTTCTTTAGCATATTGAATTGTTTTTTTTTTCTTTTTAATTTAGGAGTCAGTGTCATACTGTTATTAATGTGATTGTATTAAAATAATATGATATCACCTAAAACAAAGATGGAAACACTAGATAACATATTTACAGACATCATTCTTTTACACAGTTCTTAAATAATGTTCTATTTCTTAACACTAAGATTTGACAAAAAGAAACAATGCAATTAAGGTTTACTATACAGATAGATGTTATTATCAGGGACTGATCTAGAGGTGAAAGAGGGAGTGTAGGTGCTAAAAATGTCCCATTTGGATGAAAATTTGAAGAAGCTTGGTCAGTTATATACAGAAAAAAAAAATCTCAATTAAAGGAGGGGCATACGCCCCTCTGCCCCCTCTGAATCCGCCATTGATTATGACAATAATTATTATTATTACATAAACATGTCTTACAACATACTAAAATTTCAACAGTTGAGTGGATAATTGCTGATATTTCACTGCACTAGAAAACTTCACTACAATATATTTAAGTTGCCTCAATTGCAACACAATTGAATTAATGTCCTCTTATATTTTAATTTAAAATTTACTTTTGATTTTAGGAATCTGATGAGCCAAAAGGCCTTTTGGAAGAGCTAGGATTTATCACAGGAAGCTAGATGGATCTTGTACAAGGCTATATATACAATGTTCTAGTGTTACAGATATAGAAGAACAACGTCCCAAGTTATCACTGGATAATGTAAAACTATATGACATTAGTAAAATTGTAGCAGTGTATATTGTCTTAAAAGATAAAAGATAAATTATTTGTATATTTTTGATACTTAACTTTGATTACATTTAATGTGAGGATGGCTTTTTTGAGAGACTTGTTATATTAGGGTATTAATATTATACATATTTTAAAATATTATATTAATTTCATTTGATTTAAATCTATTATAATGACAATGAAATAAGAAAGAAAAACTAATGCTGTGTACATGTATTGATTTAATTAATAATTATTTACTTAAGAAATTTTACCAAAGATGTATATTTCAAAAGGTCACAAATTATATATTTATACATAAATCTAGTCTGTGAATTAATGAATCCTTCTGAAAAATAAAACTTACAACATGAGCAATATTTTTTATACCCCGCCACACGAAGTGGCGAGGTATTATGTTGTACCCTCAGTTTCTTTCGCTGTCTGTCTGTCCTTCCCCCAAGGTTTCCGGATGATAACTTGAAACCTGTCAAGGGATTTGGATGATATTTTGCACAGCAGTTGAGTACAATAAAATAAAGGTCAAGTTCAATTTTCAGGATGATCTGAAAAACATTACTGAAGGTTTGCCACTTTGTAAATTTTCATCATAATTTGAAAATGAAGAAATGTTCTGGTCTAAGAAAGATAACTCATTTCTTTTCTGTCTTAATATAGATGTAGTATACAAATATATTTAACTATTGATGAATATCGTGGCAGGGTGTCCCATTAGATGCCCTATTTTTTGTTTTGCTTCCATGGTTTCTTTATGAGCAAACTCACAGTCATGTCCACCAATTTGACAGAAATGGTCAAAGTCCCATAACTCTTGCATTGTCAGGTCAAGATATAATTTATTACTACATATTGTGTACTTACTATAAACTTAATTATGGAAATCAGTTGAGTAATTTCAGAGCAGTTGTGCTGTCTGACAATTTGCTGTAGAAAACAAATTCATTTTTAAATTCTAAGAACCATTCCAGATTAGTTAACTTTTAATTTAAGGGGGTATAAGAAAAATCCATCAGATTTTTGTTACATTTTGCAGAATTAAACTTTGATAAAAGAACATTAAAAAAATGCAAAAATAATTGGGGGTCACGGACCTTTCTACAGATTTATGACCTTGCGAAGTTGGTTGCCTAGAGATCTTTTTTCCAATAGATTATAAAGGGAAAAGAGTTATTTAGCATCACTGTGAGCTGGAAACCCATCAGATTTTAATTATATTTCACAAATGACAAGCCCCATATACTATCTACTAAAAAACATGATAAAAACTTGGGGTCACGGACCTTCTTTTTAAGATATTTAAGAAAAACTAATTTTTCCTACACATTTCTATATAAAAATTTGTCACACAGTTTCCCGCCAATTATCTCCCCTGAAAATAGAACTTTTTAGAAAAAGCTTAATTTCTGTTTAAACACATTTGTTATATTTATTTCATTCATAAAATAAAATAAAGAATTAAATTTTGTATCTCTTGTGTTATTTTTATTCACTTTAATTGAAATCCAGACTAAAAATTTGCAAGATGTCTGAAAAAGATGCTCAGTTTTATACTCCCGAACCAAATAACCAAGAAATTTGTAGGTTCTTAGAACAAAATATTCTTCCAAATGTTTGGTTTTTGTCTTGCCCTCTAAGTGTAGGGAGACATAGGTTTTACTTAACCAGCGACTGTGGCAGCATTAACTTTTGTGTTAAGGTATAGTTTAGTACAGTTTCATCCCCATCTTGATTTTATATATAATGAAAATGTTAAACGTTTTATGAGCACCTCTATATCTCAAGAACTATTAGTCTTAGTTTGATGAAACTTGGTGACCAAATGCCTCAGAAGTAGCTTAGCACAGTTGCATGCTAATCTTTTGACCTTGACCTTGATTTTCTGGTTGAGTGACTTGGATAGTTTTTGTCTAGCCTGGGAAGTAGAGCGAGACATAGGTTTTACTTTACCTGTGGCCCTGGTATTTACTTTTGTGTTAAGGTTTTAAGAGCACCTCCATATCTTAAGAACTAATATGGAGTAGGCATTGCCTAAATGCGAGCATAGCTAAAAGGGACTACATTTTGTTTATATAATGTATTTGGGGCGAGATGGTATGGGGCGATTCAGCTTCGAGTCACGTTAGTTTCGTACGTGCATATAACCAAGACAAAACAAGCAGCTTAATTATGTGTATTTATTATTTTAAGAATGTTATTTTCTTGTAAAAAGCGATATTTATTATTTTTTTAAGCATTATTTCTTTTCTTATAAATTATTTTAACATTCACTCCGGCCCTGTAAAAATAATAACCCTTTCCGGACCATAAAAAATCTAAATCAGCATTAGCAAATTTCTTGTGGAAACAAATACCGTAGAGCTCTCCGCTCGAGTGGGCACTTCATGCCCGCTTGCGAGCTATGCTCGCTATAAGTCCTATGCTGATGAAACTTGGCATGCAAATGCCCCAGTAGTAGCCTAGCAGTTGCATCCATATCATTAAACCTTGACCTTGAATTTCTGGTCAAGAGACTGACAATTTTCAATACATATTAATATAGCAATGTTAAGGTTTCATGAGCACCTCCATATTTAAGAACTTTAAGTCCTAGTTTGATGAAACTTGGTATGCATATGCCCAAGTAGTAGCTTAGTAGAGCTGCATCCCCATCTTTTGACCTTGACCTTGATTTTTCTGTTGAGTGACTGACAATTTTCAACACATAGCATTTTTAAAGTTTTGCAAGCACCTCCATATCTCAAGAACTATAAGTTCTTCGTTGATCAAACTTGGTATATGCATATGCCCCAGTAATAGCTTAGATCAGTTGCATCACCATCTTGATTTTTGTCCCCTGCGACAACGCCACAGGACGACCTAGTAAATGGTCTTCCTCCATCTGTCCATCTGTATGTCACACTTTTTTTAGCGCAAATCCTCTGAGACCGCTCAACGGATTTTGAGAAATTTTGTAGGATTGTTTGTCATGATATGTAGTTGATCATAATTCACTGCCATTTTGATTTGACAAATTTTATAGGAGTTATGGGACTTAATCGATTTTGTTCATTTTAGGTCATAGGAACACTTTGTGAGCGCAAATTTTGATGAAAGTTTGTAGAATTGTTTATGATATGTAGGTTATCATATCACAATGCAATTTTAATTCTTCAAATTTTAGTAAATTGTTAACTTTAATATTGCGTCAGGGGACATTTGATATGTGTAGCAATTGTATATATAATAAAATTGTTAAAGTTTTATGAGTACCCCCTTATCTCAAGGACTACTAGTCCTAGTTTGAAATTTGGTGACCGTAGCTGAGCAGAGTTGCATGCCCATCTTTTGACCTTGACCTTGATTTTCTGGTTGAGTGTCTTGAATAGTTGTTGTCTTGCCTGCAAAATGGAGCGAGACATAGGTGATAATTTACTGGCGGTGGCAGCAGCAGTGTTAGTTTTTGTGTTAAGGTTATATGATCACCTCCACATCTCAAGAATTATAAGTCCTAGGTTGATGAAACTTGGTATGTGTATGCCCCAGTAGAAGCCATGCACAGTTGCATCCCCATCTTTTTACCTTGACCTTAAATTTACGGTCGAGTGACTTTGACAATTTTCAATATGTATATATAGCAATGCTTTTAAGGTTTTATGACTTGAGCACCTTCATATCTCAAGAACTATAAATCCTAGGTTGATAAAACTTGGTATGCATATGCCCCAGTAGTAACTTAGCACAGCTGCATCGCAGTCTTTTACCTTTGGCCTTGAATTTTCGGTTGAGTGACTTTGACCATTTTCATTACATATAATAGCAATGTTAATTTACCGGCAGTGGCAGCAACAGAGTTAACTTTTGTGCAAAGTTATTTGAGCACCTCCATATCTCAAGAACTATAAATCCTAGGTTGATGAAACTTGGTATGCATATGCCCCAGTAGTAGCTTAGTACAGATACATCCACATCTTTTGAACTTGACCTTGATTTTTGTGACCTCTCCATATCTCAAGTCCTAGGTTGATGAAATTGGTATGCATATGTCCCAGTAGTAGCTTAGCACAGCTGCATCCCTGTCTTTTGACCTTGATTTTCTGGTTGAGTGACTTTGGTAGCTTTTGATTTTTACCACTTATTTTGATGGTGCAGGCAGGCAAGACATACTTAAGTGTTAACTCTTGTTTTTTGGCCTGATTTGTAGTACATGTAATGAAAATTTGGATTATAAAATGGTTAATGTTGAGTGGCAAGTGGTGGGTGGAAACACTTTCTTAGCAGCTTGTTATCACTAAATTTTGAGATTTTGTATGGATTTCACCATTATACCACAAAGTCCTTGCGAAAAAAATACTACACAATTTAGTTGATTGCAGGTAATTCTATAAATAATTTTGTCTTCTCACATTCTCGTGCATCAAGTTTCATATGATATTTTTCTTCATTCTAAGAAAAGGAACTTAAGCCGATAGGAAAATAGAAGTATAACAATCCCTTTCCCTTTGATCAGTAAACCATGAAGTTAGTAGGACAGATGCAATTAGGTAAAGTTAGGTGATCATTTAATTTGTTCATACATTGTATCCTGATGTACATGTCTATAAAGTATTATGATGATATAATTATTTATTGAAAAGTTAACTTAAATTTGATTTTAGACCACATGACAAATGATCAAAACACTCTATGCCCATCTTGATTTTTGTCCCCTGCGACAACGCCACAGGACGACCTAGTAATGGTCTTCCTCCATCTGTCCATCTGTATGTCACACTTTTTTAGCGCAAATCCTCTGAGACCGCTCAACGGATTTTGAGAAATTTTGTAGGATTGTTTGTCATGATATGTAGTTGATCATAATTCACTGCCATTTTGATTTGACAAATTTTATAGGAGTTATGGGACTTTATCGATTTTGTTCATTTTAGGTCATAGGAACACTTTGTGAGCGCAGATTTTGATGAAAGTTTGTAGAATTGTTTATGATATGTAGGTTATCATATCACAATGCAATTTTAATTCTTCAAATTTTAGTAAATTGTTAACTTTAATATTGCGTCAGGGGACATTTGATATGTGTAGCAATTGTATATAATGAAATTGTTAAAGTTTTATGAGTACCCCCTTATCTAGTCCTAGTTATGGCCCGACCACGTATGTGGATCGGACATATAGTTTTACCCTTGTCCGTCCGTCCGTCCGTACGTCCGTACGTCCGTCCGTAACACTTTGGTTAAGTTCTTGGTTAAGGTCCATTACTCGGATACTAGATGTTGGGGGTCAACGATATTTCACCACCAGATGGGTCTTGGGTAGGGCTACACCACCCACTAGAAATAAGGTCACTGTGACCTATATTTTATGCATGAACGACTTCGGTTAAGTTCTTGGTTAAGGTCCATAACTTGGATACTAGATGTTGGGGGTCAATGATATTTCACTACTAGATGTGTCTTAGGTAAGGTGATACCACCCACTAGAAATTAGGTCACTGTGACCTATATTTTACGCATGAATGACTTCGGTTAAGTTCTTGGTTAAGGTCCATATCTCAGATACTACATGTTGATGATCAATGGTATTTCACCACTAGATGTGTCTTGGGTAACATGACACCACCCAATAAAAATAAGTTCACTGTGATCTATATTTTATGCATGAACGACTTCGGTTAAGTTCTTGGTTAAGGTCCATAACTTGGATACTAGATGTTGGGGGTCAATGATATTTCACCACTAGATGTGTCTTGGGTAAAGTGACACCATCCACTAGAAATGAGGTCACTGTGACGTATATTTTACGCATGAATGACCATATCCCAGGTAATACACATTGAGGGTCAATGATATTTCAAGAACGGGAGGGCCATCCTGTGGCTCATAGACACATTATCTAGTTTAAAATTTGGTGACCATATGCCCCTGAAGTAGCTGAGCACAGTTGCATGCCAATCTTTTGACCTTGACCTTGATTTTCTGGTTGAGTGTCTTGAATAGTTGTTGACTTGCTTGCAAAATGGAGCGAGACATAGGTGATAATTTACTGGCGGTGGCAGCAGCAGTGTTAACTTTCGTGTTAAGGTTATATGATCACCTCCATATCTCAAGAATTATAAGTCCTAGGTTGATGAAACTTGGTATGTGTATGCCCCAGTAGTAGCCATGCACAGTTGCATCCCCATCTTTTTACCTTGACCTTAAATTTCCGGTCGAGTGACTTTGACAATTTCAATATGTATATATAGCAATGCTTTTAAGGTCTTATGAGCACCTTCATATCTCAAGAACTATAAATCCTAGGTTGATAAAACTTGGTATGCATATGCCCCAGTAGTAATTTAGCACAGTTGCATCGCAGTCTTTTACCTTTGGCCTTGAATTTTCGGTTGAGTGACTTTGACCATTTTCATTACATATAATAGCAATGTTAATTTACCGGCAGTGGCAGCAACAGAGTTAACTTTTGTGCAAAGTTATTTGAGCACCTCCATATCTCAAGAACTATAAATCCTAGGTTGATGAAACTTGGTATGCATATGCCCCAGTAGTAGCTTAGTACAGATACATCCACATCTTTTGAACTTGACCTTGATTTTTGTGACCTCTCCATATCTCAAGTCCTAGGTTGATGAAATTGGTATGCATATGTCCCAGTAGTAGCTTAGCACAGCTGAATCCCTGTCTTTTGACCTTGATTTTCTGGTTGAGTGACTTCGGTAGCTTTTGATTTATACCACTTATTTTGATGGTGCAGGCAGGCAAGACATACTAAAGTGTTAACTCTTGTTTTTTGGCCTGATTTGTAGTACATGTAATGAAAATTTGAATTATAAAATGGTTAATGTTGAGTGGCAAGTGGGTGGAAACAATTTCTTAGCAGCTTCAATTATCACTAAATTTTGAGATTTTGTATGGATTTTACCATTATACCACAAAGTCCTTGCGTAAAAAACACTGCACAATTTAGTTGATGGTAGGTAATTCTATAAATAATTTTGTCTACTCACATTCTCATGCATAAAGTTTCTTCATTCTAAGAAAAGGAACTTAAGCCAATAGGAAAACAGAAGTATAACAACCCTTTTTCCTTTGATCAGTAAACCATGAAGTCTACTCACGTTCTCATGCATATAGGAAAACAGAAGTATAACAACCCCTTTCCCTTTGATCAGTAAACCATGAAGTTAATGGGAGAGATGCAATTAGGTCAAGTTAGGTGATCATTTTATTTGTTCATACATTGTATCCTGATATACATGTCTATTAAGTATTATGATGATGTAATTATTTATTGAAAAGTAACTTAAATTTGATTTTAGACCACATGACAAATGATCAAAACACTCTATGCCCCTTCACCTCTGAGTCGATTTGTAGGTTGGTCAAAATGAAATGGTGGTGGCATGGTTGTGTGGCCTGCTTATGTAGTGTGTAGTGATACACAAGAATCAGGTCATCTATTGAACTACACTTATCAATATGTCCATTGATTGCTCCCAAATTATTTGATTTGTTTCATGAAACTTTCACAGATTCTTTTTACATAATATGTAAATGTTATAATTTTCTTAGATTGATTTCTGGTGTTCCTTTGCAATTTAAAAGATGAGCTTAGCAACTGGAGTTTTAATGAAGTCCAAATCATTATCCACTTCTTCTAGATTACTTGATGGATTTTCATAAAACTTTCACAGAATCTTTGACATATCATACATCTACACCTCTTATTCTATATATTTTATAATTCCTCAGAGTTATATATAAGATGAGAATTCCTGTCCAAAATGGTTTCAACAAGGGTAAATTTACAATATACCCAATAATTTAAGTATACAGGGGCATAAAAAGTGCAGGTGCCAATTAAAAATAGAAAATAAACAACAATAATAAAATATGTATTTTATTTAACATCAGGTCTTCAAACATGTTTGTTCAATATAGGTTAATTATTTAATACTTTGAGATTCACTTTACACATATGTAGTTGTCTACTATAAATGATCAACTTATAAGTACTAAAGGCAAAACTAGTAATACCCCTACTTTCACAACTGAAAACAAGAAAATAAGTCAAACAGACACAGTTCCCTGCCTTTATACATGTATTTATCAAACAGCTAGGTAATCTATCAATTACAAAGCTCACCTAGTTATGCATTATCGTCACTAAGTGGGAATGGACTTAAACTTTTCAAAATTTTTAGTGCTCATTCATGCACAAAAAGAAGGTCACAGCCAGCATCAGAACCATGTTTCTTGCTAAGAATCCTAGAGGCACCAACCAAACCACTTTGGTTGATGTGGTAATTGCCTGTTAGCGGGAATGGACTTTAACCATTCTTCCTGCAAAAAATAAAGTTCACATCCGGCATCCAAAGCATACATTGTGCTTATCATCAGTTGGAACATCTACAATACCAATATGGTTGATGTGGCACTTGTCAGTAAGCAAGAATGGACTTTATTTAATCTGCGAGTGGTCATCCATGGGGAAAATATAGGTCAGATCCAGCCTCCCAAGCATGCATTGTGCTAAGCATTGTTAGGTGGACCTAACAAACCAAAATGGTTGGAGTGGCACTTGTCAGTAAGCAGGAATGGACTTTAACCATTCTGCTGCAAGTAGTCATCCATAGGCGGGGTATTAAAAGTGTGATGGAACTACGGAACCACAGAATGACACAGGTAAAACAGTATACCCCTCCCCCTCTTCTTTGAGACGTGGGAATAAATACCATTAATAGTGTGTTTTATCAATGACAAATTTTCAAGATTGTTTTTCAATTAACTCTAAATTGCACTTCTGCATCAGTTGATTAAAAAACCACATGGATTGTTGTTGTCTATGCAAAAAAAAAAAAAAAATACAGTGAGTTCTTGTTAAAAATAACAAGAGATATTGCACCAAGTACATTTATAAAGACTTTATGTACATGAGGTGATTTTCAAAATGTTAAAGAAACAAATGATAACAATTTGGATGTTTAGAATTACTAAAATTATTGTTATAGAATATTCTATACCAGTATTTCAATTTGTAATTGCTTTAATTTGCTTAAACCACCGACACAATACTAACTAGCAAAGTATAAATGACATTGAATCCACAAAAATTACAATGAGACAGAATTGATATCTAAAAAAAACATACACACATCCATGAAATAATGATGAAAAAACAACATGAAAATTTAATTTTGCAATACATTTGTAATGATTATAACAATTACCCTCCCCCTAATATCGGCATGATGCAAAACTTCATTACATGTGTATAAATTCTCAATACACCAAAGACTTCACTCTTAAAAAAAAAGTATTTGTAAAACCAACACAGGTCTGACAGATGGATTGCATGTATCTTTCACTTAAAATGTCACTAGCATGTTGTTACACAACATAATTATTTGAGGCATATCGGCAAGATAAAAGAATAAAGCAAATTTGTCAGACAACACACAAAAGGTACCCTAAAAATAAGTTTTAGCACTATGACATGAAATAAACTATAATAAAATCCTGTCAAGGCTATGATGGCTGTTGCAGAATTAAAGCAGGTTGTACCATCTCTTGGGTCAATTCTACAGGAAATCTAGATATTTGGTTGGCTATGCCACTTGTCAACTGCAACAACCTGAAATACATATATGAAAAATATTGAAAACTTTAAACCTTAAAATCCTTCTACATAAAAATGTTAAAAACAAGTTATAACTATTTTTCTCATACTTTTAAGTGTGTATTAGATATTTCTTAATAAAGTCACTAAATTTTTGTTGAAACTTCTTAAATGTTTAGACCCTTAGTATATCTAAGGAATAAAGTAGTTGACACTTTCTTTTCAGTAATATTCTCTTCAAATTCTTATTAACTTTTCAACTTTTGGTAAGATCATCTTGAATGAGTCATCATCATTCTGTTTTGTCCCACAATTTAAAATTATCAGCTTGGCACTTTATTGTTTATCAATTGCTATTTTACCTCCATCTTGTTTCTGCATAGTCTGAAGCAGATAAGCCACTGTCTATGATGTAAATTAATCATTAACTTGGCTTGCTTTCAGAATTATTTTAACTTAAGTTAAATCTTAAGCTATAAACTAACCAATCTTTTTGTTGAGGTGCTAACTTTCTCGATCCATCTGAATGTTCTTCATTTAACGTGTGCTTTATGGCCTTGAAATTTTCTTCTATACTCTTCTTGTATGCATCTAAGTAAGTACTGTTCATGGTATTTAATGATTGCTTAATGTAAAAGATAAAAAAATCTGAGAGCTAATACTCATTGTTGATATCCCTGCTTCTAAAAGTATCCCTTTCGTGAAAACCTTTAGAAGCAGGTGTATAGAAATAATCCTTTTAAATATTGACCAAATAGAGCAAAAATATTAAGCTTGTCCCAAGAAAACATACATACGGTGTTCAGTTTTAAAAATTTTCAAAAATATACAATGCATGCACCAAATTTAGCATGAAAATGATTATCAAAACCTACAGTATTTTTTTGTTTTTTAAGTTTTAACTTAGCATTTTCTTTTTTTGCATAGGGCTTGGTAAACATTGCGAATTTCATTATTTCCCATATTTTTTTAAGGAGATCATTTTTATTGTAATAAGATAAATAAAGAAAAGATAAATTTTATTTAAAGTCAGGTCTATAACAGTAACATAAGCTCTGTAGAGCTTTTATATCGACATAATAATGGGGTAGTTATCCAAAAGTCCCTCCAAACCAAAGATTTTCATGAATTTTCAGAAAAATCTATTGAGTAGATTTTTTAATATAAAGGCATATTGATCCTATATTAAAAGTTCTAAAATCAGCATTTTTCAAAGTAGTGTCTATGAAAATTTAGAGGGTGAACTTTTAATTTTACAACAAAATTTGTAAAAATACACCTTCTTTGTGAATTTCATTATTTACAATACGTAATAAGGGGAGATAATTTGTATTGAAATAATAGGGAAAACATATTTTTCACTTTTTTCAAAAAGTTTGATGGTAGACTTAACTTTTTATTTTTAGCATATATCTAAAAGATTTTCACAATTTTCGAAAAAAATCTATAAAGTAGATTTTTGATATGAAGGAAATTTGAATTTTCCTTATTGATCCTATATTAAAAGTATTAAAATCATGCTTTTTTTAAGTAGTTTCTGATGGTGAACTTTTAATTTTACAACAAAAATCTAGAGCACCATTGTAAGGCTATATTGTAACTCTGGCCAAAATTTAAGAAAATTCTGTGGATACATTTTTAGATCGACACCCATCCACTTCAATATTTTTATCATCATTGTTCTCTCAAAAATACCAAATTACATGTACTGCTTAAACAGCTAAAATCTTCCATATGATAGTTACTTACATATAAAATTGATATTTGATGAGCTATATATTTATGGTCTGATAAATTACTGAGATCTGAGTTGATTTGGTGTGCCAGATATTTCAATTGATTTAATCCTGAAATATCACTGAAGTAGGCTGAAAAAAGACAAGAAAGTTTTATATGTCTTGAATCAAAATGGATTCATACTGGTTTAAATTAAAATCCAATTTGTACTAATATTAAATTATTGAGTCATACAGGATTCCTCCTGTAAAATAATGTACCGCAGCAATTTTTATATCTTGTTCCTCTTTAACCCATGTTTGCACCTTGTGCAACCCAATTCCTAATATTTTGTCGCTGAAATTTCCGTTTTTTAAATTAAAAATTTTCTAAAACACCAGGTTTCTTTCCTTGTAATGCACATGGTCGATATTCTCGGTGCTGGATTTGGCTTCCTTGTTCGAATGTATTGGTTTTGAGTACTTTTTGTTTTCAACAGTGTTGGAAATTGACCTTCCAATGTTTTGATTCAAATGCTACCGATGAGAGGTTACTACTTGAAATATCAATATATAGCATATCCAAATTAACCGTTTATAACATCGTTTTAGTATTTGTAATTCTATCATGATAGAAAGATCACCAAGTCTTTCCAAAGATCATTTTAAGTAACAATTATCTCGTTCTTTCTGTTAACAAATGTATTTTAATATGCTTTGTCCTTATTGAGTTTATTTTATTTAGACACTCAAAAATATTTGCAGCAGCTCTTAAAAAATAATTTGAGCCATCTTTTAGGAAGCTCAGCAGGTAAGGAAAAATGCATGAACCAGGATTTACTGGTTGTTAATATCTCTTTACCAAACAAAGGCGCTCAATCACAAAGTGTCTTAAAAACCAACAAAACAGGCAACTGTAAGCATAAGAAATGAACACCATAACATCTCTGACTTTTTTACATAGGTATTTCGAAAGAAATTGTGGTTTGAATCTGGTCTTGTAGTTAATCTCCCTGTCTCCCTTTATGTATTAGAGTTATTTTACTTTTAAAAATAAAGTCAATTGATTACAATATAACCTTACCATCAAGACTAGTCTTTTCATTTAAATATGTCAGATTAATAGGTGAGGAAATATAAGCTGAGGCTCTAGGAAACAGTTTGTCTAATCCTTTAGCTGCCAGATACTCCTAAAACAGAAATGTCAAAATAGTAGGAGAAGAAAGAGGCTTAAGACTAGGCATACTGTAAGCCAGCTCACAAAAGGATACCACAGCATCATATTGAACTCAAAACATGAACTGGAAAAAATATATAATTATCTCCCCTGAATTATTTTACGGTACTAAAGAAATCAAATTTCTTCAGATACATGTCCATAGCACATATTTCTTTCACCTCTTAAGTTTCATAAAATCCACCAAGCAGTTTGGAAGGAGTTGGGCTTAAGGTCCATCAGGACAGCTTGAACCTTTTCTTTCTTAGGGCTATTCCAGAAATAAATGTAGGGGGGGGGGGGGAAGGCACTTTTTTTTAATACCCACCATGCATAAAAAAAAATTTTTTCCCCCTTTATGTTGCATTTGAGAAATATCTAAAAATACCACCACCCATAAAATTTTAATTAAAGTGCCTTCCGACCCCCCATACAATTAATGCTGGAATAGCCCTTATCTTTTTCATAGTATACATGTATACCGTATAAGTTGTTTTTTTTCGCAGGAGCTAAGCTATGCGAATTTCTATAAAAATGGAAGATCTTTTTTTCGCAATCTTCAATTTTAGCGATTACTTATATGCGAGTATATATTCAACATATAAAATACACGAGATTTTATTTTGGTGGATTTATATTTTTGCAAATTGCTTACTATCGCGAAAAAAGCACAAATTAGATTCCGGCGAAAAAAACAACATATACGGTATACAGCTGCAACAGCATATTATCAGGACAAATAAAGTATAGTATATGGACACACCTTATTACATTGGCACATTAATTTAGTTCGAAACAGCATAGTTTTTTGACATTCAATTTTTGTGGGTTCAAAACGTATTTTGAATAAGTACAAAATATCTCGATTGTACCTCTCAACTGACATGTTGGTGAACACTTTTGGTTTAGTTATAACTAAATGTTGCATGAGATTTGAGGCCACATGCTAAGATCTAATACAACATGTATAATTTGTATACATACAGGCAAAAGCAATCTGTTTTGAGAATTTCTGTGAAGAACTTGAAGCATTCTATCTTGAACTACAATAGCTAAAACAGAAAATAAACAACAAAATCATACATGTATTTGCTTGTTTTGTTGCACTGTAATCACAAAATGATGAGCATGTATACAAGAAAATATATACCTTCCTGATGTAGAAAACTGTATTAAAATTGTATTTTCCACTGAAAAGTACTTATTTTATTTTAAAATACTGAAAGCTACATATTCATGTTGATTTTTTTTATTTAAAGTGTATTCAAAAACGTAGATTGGTCCAATCAACTAAGTGACATTCAAGAAAATGTTGTATTGACCTGACATTTACATATCTTATCTTTTTTTGAGTGTGTGTGTGTTGGTGTTTAACATCCTTTATCAATGCACCTGGGCCATGTAGGGTGGTCAGTTTTAATGGTGGAGGAAACCAGAGTACCATGAGGAAACCACCAACCTTGGGCATGTACATGTAACTAACAAACCTAATCACATACAATTGAGAGCCCAAAATTTTGTTAAATACAAACAGGACTCAAACACCAGCTGACAGGTGTTAATCTGATCAAAAGTGTTGTATTTAAACCAGGGCCTTAGATCACTCAGCCCTCAGGCCCCTTTCTTTTTTGAAGTTATGACAGGTATAATATCATTAAAAATAGCAAAGTTAAAAGGAAAGATTAAGTCATTGTTGAAAAAATAATAAAATAATTACAGCTTTTAAGACTTTTCTCAATGTGTTTTTATCAACTTAACAAAAAATATATTGATTGTTGACTTAGTCAATAAAGTTTTTTATGACATGATTAGAGCATGTATGGGCAATACCAAACATGCCAAAAGGCTACAAATCTGTAATTGTATTATTTACATGTATGTCAATTACCTTTAACTGTAAATGAATTACTAAATCTTCCTTGCTCAATTTTTTCCATTGGTTGCTAAAATGAAAAATGATATCTTACATGTGTATTGTCATGATTATATAAATTTATATACTGTATAATAATTTATTTTTGCAGGATTATTTAATTTCATGGTTTAGAGCACAAAATGATTTAGTGGGGACAAATTTTTGTGGAATTTTGATTTTGAAATTTATTTTTCAACTAAATATTTTAAATTGGTAGGGATTTAATTTCATGGATTTCTCTTGCCCATGCAATAAACGAAATTTAATCCCTCATGAATATTTCTGCTTTTACTGCATGTTAATATAGAGTTCTATAGGATTTAAAATGATTATTAGCAGGCTCCAGACCTGATACTTTCAACTGAATGTCAGAACTGATTTTGACTAAAACATCTCATGGAATTTGATTTTGTGAAAAGTGGGTTCAATAAGACCGGTAGGTAAATATAGAGAGAAGCTATAAGACCTATTGCATCTCTTGGCTATTTAAGGCCTAGCCCATTTTATAACAAAATTAACAGCCTTGCAATATCAATGAATTTTAAAAATGCACTACATTTACCAATTTCATGATTTGATATTTATTTGCTTTAAGTGACCAGCAAATGCTATTAATGAAATCCTTAATTTCTTTCATAAAGCAGTTGGCCTTTGATATTAGATAAACATTTAAAAAATACCATAACATCTACATCTACAGGATACTCCTTGAACATCAATGTGGTGATGAAAACTAAGGATATAATTCTGTATTATAAAATCTTTTGCATTGGAAAAGGCATTGCTTCCAAACTAAACTCACATCCTTAAGTTCTTTTCTGCATAAAATATCTAACTGTGAACAAAGAGACATCATTTCAAGTTCTGTATTGAGTTGAGCAGCACTTCTTGTCAGCAGAGGTTCATGCAGACAGATATCAACTAAAAATATGAAATGATTTTTAATTAAGCTTGTCTGACACAAATTAACCAATAAATTCCCAGATTTCTTTCCTTGTACTGCACATGGTAGTTATCATCAAGACAGTGGATAAAATGGCAAGTTATATCTCTTTATCAAATCAGTCATTTTCTTTCAAAATGCCAAGTTTCAAATTGCTTGATCAATTACAGTACACATCAAATTTAATTTTTGAGCGTTTTGTTAGTGTTTTTCTATAATACTGATATATACAATACTTCTGGTGAATTCTTTAAAAAAAATACACACAAGGTAGGGTCTAGCAGTGAATTTACAAAATTAACAAGTGCAAAATTTAGTCATAATATATCAATTTGGAACCTTTAAAAGATGCATCATAATTCATTGGCGATGCCAAAGGAGATGTGCAAACTGCTGCCATTAGGTCTTATGTTGAATTATAAGCTAGAGCAAAATATTCCACAAAATCAACTTTCTAGGTAAAAATCAATGTATTTTACTTCCGTCTTTTGCCATTCTCTTAACTCTACCTATATCGTAACGGTGTGTCTAGAGATGTTCCGATATCTACTTTCACTTCCGCGTCAGTTTAACTGTTTAACTCAAATAAAGACAATGAGGCGTAGTGATAGAATCAAGCAACCACCAAGGGTATTCACACCGTCTGGAAATAGGTCCCAATCATTAGTTGCTCGTAGTACTACAAACATAAATACTGAGGGAAATGAGACTAGTAAGCATGTACAATGTACATCAGCCAAAGTTCCATATACAAAAAATCTGAGAAGAGCAGCTACTCAAAAAATACATGCTGCAGATAGAGATACACCAATAGACCAATCGCGAGTTAATCCATTCCGGAACATTCCGGATATTAGAATGTACAAATGTCAAAGGTCAACTGAGGAAAGATCTGACGTCAGAACATTGGGAGCAAGGGAAGCAACACGTTTACCGATTTATTTTAGGAAATTTTAAAGAAAATTGAATAAAAAGTTTTGTTCTTCAATTTTTAATGGTTAAAGAAATATAAAAACAAACATTTCCAAGGGATTGGAGAGAAAGGACAAGGTTTCCCTGTTTAATTTATCACAGAGTAGGTACAAGTTTTCCAGTAAAATCGAGGTAAAATGGCGACTATTTTGGAACTCGCGATCCGGGTATTCAAATCGAATACAAACGAGGCAACATAGTATTAGAGTTAGATGCGGCGTCATATGAAACATTCAAGTCAATACTCATAGAGATTCTAGATAGTTTGAATTACAACATAGAAACAACAAATAGGGTAGAACAAAATGACTATGTAATGGAAGTATCCATATCTGTTATGAATCGAAACAACACACAATTATTTAGAGTGAACTGTTACAATACATCATCTAAAGTCGTTATAAACGGGAGTAAGATTGGTAACTTTATATCAGATGTGCTACCAAACATTGTAGACAAAATCAACAACAAGCCAGATTTATCAGATCTAAACAAACATATCAAACAAACATTTGAGAAGTATCTTGAGAAACCTAGGTCACCATCGCAAAATAAAAGCGCCCATTGTGAACTGAAACAGAAAACCTCAAACAATCGCAAGGGAAATACATGTACACCGAAAAGTAATGGACACTTGCAAGCTTTACAAGGACACTCAGGTCAAACCCCCTACGATGATGATTATCAAATAGAAAACTGTAACATTTGCCCTATATGCAACCAATATTGCCAGAACGGTGTCGAATGTGGAAAATGCTCCTTTTGGTTTCACTACCAATGCCTAAATATCTCCGAAATTGAGGTTGAATTATTGGAAAACAACCAAAACCAATTTTTCTTCTGCAATAGTTGCGAACAGGAACAAGATTTCCTCGAAACTGAATATTCAAGAGACAGAGACTCCATACATGAAACATATGTCAAGGAAACTGACCCAAGCCATGGCACCCTCTATGAGAACAATGAGAATAGCACAAGCCAACTAGAAACTCTAGAACACCCACCCTCATTGACCGTGGCACATAACAACCAAACTAAGCAAGGAAAAGTACAGATGATCAATCAATCATGCTCAATCACTGACTTAAATACATGTACTATCTCAACACAAAACACAAGTTCAGATAAGCCAGTCGCTGTACATTTATACTTCTATTACATCAAGACTCCAACGAACAAAGAAGCTTTACAAAACCTACAGGGCAGGCTGAGGCCAACAATAATGATTCCAAAATATGGTTTTATGAACAAAGACTTCGACAGTTAGAGATTGACAACCTGAAGCTCAGTGCCAGAATAGACAAAATTGAAATTTTAAATATAACTACACACCAAGGACATAATACGTCACTGTCGACAAGCGGATTATCGTAACTGTTATTACGACGATCCCAATATGGCGACGGGAAACCCCCGTAAAATAAACATTACCTTTTAATTCATTCAATACACAACGACACACAACCATACTTTGCTACTGCAAAGGTCTTTTGGCTAGCGATATACTGTAAATATGATTTGAATTAATATTCATCCGTTTGGGAGATATCCACAACAGAAAAATGTGGCAAGATCATCGTAACTCGAATATTTTTCAAAGAAAGATTATCGTAACTCGGGTTACTGATTATGGTAACTCTGCTATATCGTTCGTTAAAAGAAAACAATTTCACAAAGTTAGGCATTGATTATTTGATTAACATGTCAAAGATAGAAGTCAGGCATCAAAATCGCGGCCGAAAGTCTTATTATCATGCTTGTTTGTTGTATTAAATATATGGGAGTAAAGCTACGGCGTTTTATTCTGACGGAGTATTGCCGGCTATGGTTTACGCGGGAAATCCTAAGACAGTAAAATTATTTACAGTGATTTTAACAACAATAAGGAGAATGAGAAAAACTGTTTTTTTTAAAAAAACAAGAGGTAAATCTAGTCTGAACTGAAAAGCGTGTCCAAAATCTACCAACTGTGCAATATATAGACCAGTGATATAGACACGTAAAAGATCCTTATAATCATATTAGTTCCAATAAAAATAAATGTCGTAGTAATGTGTCCTTGGCCGCAGTATGCTTTTAACATCTGCCAATTTTACTTATTTCTTCGTTCGAAAGATTTTTTGTTAATTAAAAGTATTATATAATCTGTCAGTTAAGATAATTCATTTATGCATTTTGAAAAAAAGTTACCAGAATAGAGACTTATAGTCCTTATATATACATCTGAGAATTTACATAGTATGACCGAGGAGTCATATGGCCGAGACGAAATAAAGTGTGGCCGAGGTGTCCAAATACTAGTACCTTAATTTTTCACAACTCTGTGAAAGTTAATTTTCAATCAGCATTCCTCGGAGGAGTCCGCTTTTCTTCGAAGTTTGAGGAGGTAACTCAGCCGAAGTTGCGACGAGTGGATGAATTTTAACTGTCACCTTTCCGTGACCAGTTTTACACAAGCCAAAAGCGTGTTCATTTCGTTGTTCCGTAATTCCGTCCCGCATTTGTTTATTCGTAATTCATCTACTTTTAGTCCTAGGTTGTTCTTATTTAGAGACAATCTTTATATGAACATGATGCATTGTGGGATATGTTTAAAGTTGCATCAGACAACTACTTCTTGTTAACCGAAACCTTGAAATTTTTCTGCCATACTTTAATTCCTTTCCGCTTTTCATTTGCTCATAACTTAGCAACTTATATTCCTAGATTGCTGATATTTGGTAACAAGCTTGATATGGGCATATAGTGTATTGTGGGATACGTTTTTGGATCCATCGGACATCTTCTTCCTGTTTACCGAAAACAGTTTTTTTTAATTATGTTATACTTTTCATCTACATGTACTTACATACAACTACATGTACATGTATAACTCAGTAACTATAATTACTTCTTTGTTGCTGATGTTTGGTAAAAGGCTTGAAACGGACATGATATTATGTGGGATTCCGATGATCAAGCATTTACTTCTTGTTTCATGTAAACTTTATATTAAACACAAGGCATACTAGCAGTAGCTGTGAAAGCGGGGGTATCACTAGTCATCATTGGCTCACGGATTTCTTGTTGCGTTGTTTTTCAATTTAAAATACCGTATCAAATAAATATTGATTTTGAGAAACAATTTTCATGAATTCAAAACCTTTCATTGTTCGCTTCCTCGCGATTTTCTTACGTCAGGGGTAAGAATATTACAAACTAGAGTTAACACTAAAGTATGTCTCGCCTGCTGCACCATCAGAAACAATTCTTCTTTCTTTCTTCCACTATTTTTTGAATTTACATGGATTTTCAGTTTCTGAGATCAAAAGATGTTTATAGAACTTAAACATTGCTATTAAATGCAATAAAAATAATCAAAGTCACTCAACCAGAAAAAACAAGGTCAAAGTCAAAAGATGGGGATGCAACTGTGCTTAGATATTATATTACTAGGGTATATGGATACCAAGTTTCATCAATCTAGGACCAATAATACTTGAGATATGGAGGTGTTTGCAAAACCATAACATTGCTATTACATTGCATATGTATATGTATTGAAAATTGTCATAGTCACTCAACCGGAAAATCAAGGTCAAGGTCAAAAGATGGGGATACAGCTGTGCTAAGCTACTACTGGGGCATATGCATACCAAGTTTCATCAACCTAGGACTTATAGTTCTTGAGATATGGAGGTGCTCGCCTAACTTTTCCATTGCAATTTTATGTATTGAAAATTGTCAAAGTCACTCAACTGGAAAATCAATGTCAATGTCAAAAGATGGGGATGCAACTGTGCTAATCTAATACTGGGGCATATGCATACCAAGTTTCACCAACCTAGGACCTATAGTTCTTGAGATATGCAGGTGCTCGCAAAACCTTTCCATTGCTATTATATGTATTGAAAATTGTCAAAGTCACTCAACCGTAGAATCAAGGTCAAAGTCATACATGGGGATGCAACTATGCTAAACTACTACACGGGCATATGCATACCAAGTTTCATCAACCCATGACCTATAGTTCTTGAGATATGGAGATGCTCATAAAACTTTTCCAAAAAGTTAACGCCGCCGCCGGTAAAGTAACACCTATGTCCCGCTCTGCTTCGCAGGCGAGACAAAAACTGCATCCACCAAGCATTCAATGGTCAATTTCAACTTTATGATTGAGTGAGTAATAACTATATTTCATTTCAACGAAACACTTAAAAGATTAAATAAGGAATGAACAAGAAGAGGATGATAAAATGAACATAAAATGATGATGTGATATATAGATGTGGAATGGGAGACAAAGGAGCAGCAAATATTGAAGACCACAGGAAAAGGGGAGGGTGAGTAGGGCGGATAATTTAGTCTATAGCTCTACTCGGTGGTCCACAAATGAATCTTTTACTTGCATGATTCGTGGCACTCTTGATGCACGTTAGCCCACTATGGTCAGCGATCAGGCTTACCGTATTATAGACCTGACAACCCAGTGAAGAGGACAAGCCTATTCAGCCACAAATAGTACATATTTGGTATATCTCACTAAATGGACTGATTTCCATTTGCACTAGACTAAACATAAGCTTAATATAAAATGAATTTATTGACTATGTGTTATTGGCTTTTTTCGGTTTAAGCTATAACCAATTAAAGTAGATGTACCAAAAACATTCAAAGAGGAATATTTTTGTTATTCTGTCAGTTTAAGAATATAAAAGCAAATACAAGCATTTTTATAAGATTTTCACTTGAATACTTCTATAATTTCGTATTGTTAGATTTAAAAATTATTTTTTTTAGAATTAGAACGTATTCTTATGAATACATTCATATTGAAGTAACCATTTGCACCCCCTCCCGTCAGTGAAGCTTTAGTAACTAGTTTTAAGAGGATCCCAAGATACGGCTTAGGTGAAAGTTGTAACAAGTGATGTAATTAATATTTTGTTTGATATCTAGTTTGTATTTTTCTGTAGGAATTGGAATGTAACGATTTTATTTTTTTCATTTTATTTGAGTTACGATAATCATTTTAAAATAAATTTTGAAGTTACGATAATCTGGCATCGGCGTTACGACGATCTTGTCACGTTTTTCTGTTGTGGATTTCTCCCAAACGGATGAATATAGATTCAAATCATATTAACAGTATATCGCTATCCAAAAGACCTTTTTAATGGCCAAGTATGGTCGTGTGTAGTTGTGTATTAAATGAATAAAAAGGGATTGTTTATTTTACGGGGGTTTCCCGTCGCCATATTGGGATCGTCGTAATTACAGTTACGATAATCCGCTTGTCGACAGTGATACGTGTCATAATAGTAACAATTCACAGGTTAGAAGGAAAAAACGGCACAGATACAACAAGAAAAGTGACCCAGAATCCTCCAATGATAATAAAGATCAACATGACCAAAATAACAAACAACAGGGGACCCATTATACAGCGAACGGACATCAACCATCCGTACATCAAAATGATACACATCAATCCAGCAATACACAATCTATGCCACATACCAACCTACCAACAGTAAATCATTTTTTAGATCTGACACGACCCCCTCTACAACCTCCGTGGATACCACACTACAACAACCCAATGTTAATCCCTCCACAGCAGCTACGTCTAGTACCACACATCTCAGGATTACCACATACAACATTGAAGGGTTCAACAGTAATAAACTTTACCTAGATAAGATAGCATCACGTTCAGATATTATTGTACTACAGGAACACTGGGCACACAATTTTGAAAAAGGTGATATCCAAAACTATCTTAATGACTTTGATGGCTATATTAAATGTTTTGATGATAAAGACCCAGCTCTACCGAATCAAAGGTCCCGAGGGAAAGGGGGAGTGGCTATTTTCTACAGAAACTGCTATTCAAATGCTATTGAGGAAATCCCAGATGGGTGTGAACGTATAATATGCATTAAAATAAAGGCAACTCCTAAGCCTTTCCTTTTAATTGGTATCTATATGCCCTGCCGTGGCCAACCCAACTCTGAAACAGAATATTTAGAGATTTTGGATGAGATAGGGGAGATTACTGAGAAATATGAACAATCACATGAAATTATATTGGCAGGGGATTTTAATGCCTCCATTATGAAGGATGTTCCTAACACTAGAGACCGGAAGCTTTTAGATTTTATGAATATAAATGGGTTTGAAATAAGTAGACAAGTAAAACGTATAAATACGTACTTCCATAACAGCGGAAATGCTAGTACTCAGATAGACTATATTATAGGGAGACAATCTGATTTATTTGCTCATTATATAACATTTCAAAGAGAGGATATTAACTGCTCTACTCATGACCCAGTATATGTAAATATGGATTGCGTTTTAGATTTTAACTCTGATAATACTGAATATTCACAAAACTACCAACCAAAGTTGAATTGGGATAAAATTGATAAAAATAGATATAGTGAATTAGTAGATAGGAAACTTGCAGCAATAGATTTAGGACAGTATGGTGCTTCCCCTGCGGACGTTAATATACTAACTGAGGTTATATGTGAAACACTAGACGAGGCAGCTAGAGAGAGCTACAAAGGGACGACCAAACAAAGTTGTCGTAAACGGAAGAAACGCTATTGGCCGGATCACATTAAAGATCTCTGCCGACAAAACAAAGAAACACACTGGCACTGGAAAATGGCAGGCAGCCCAATGGATTCAGAAAACATCCTCTTTCAAAAACGTAAAGAAGTGAAAAAACGACTCAGAAGTGCACAAAGGCAATTGGAAGCCATAAAGAGAAAAGAGAAATATGAGGAAATTATGGGTGCAAGGGAGGGAGATAATAGACTCTTTTACAAGCTTGTTAATAATCAACGTAGAGATGGAGCAACTGTTACTACACACCTGATAGTAAATAATAAACAACTAACGAACACTGATGATATTCGTCAAGGCTGGGCAAATTACTTTGAAGAGTTAGCTACACCTGAAGTCTTTCCACATTCAGATAGCCAATATAATGATCAACTGTTAATTGACCGACACTTACTTGAAAACATAACAGAGTCCGTAGAAACAGACAAAATCAGTGTCTCCAGTGATGAAGTTAAGGAAACAATCGCCTCACTTAAAAATGGTAAAGCAATGGACTGTTTGAATGTCGCGAGTGAACACCTCAAATACGGAGGCGATAGCCTGATACTTATACTAACTTTTCTTATAAATCTGATCTTCTCGGTATGCGTGCTTCCAGACTCCTTTAAGCTTGGAACAGTAACACCCTGCTATAAACGTAAGGGAAAGCCAATACATCAACCAAACTCTTACAGGAAGATTACAGTGACAAGTGTTATTGGTAAAATTACGGAGAAACTACATCTCATGAAGTCCAGTCAACCGTTGGACATGCGACAAAACCTTCTTCAAAAAGGATTTACTAAGGACACATCAAGTACTCACGCTGCATTAATTGTCTCTGAATTAATCGCAGAATCTAAAGACTGTAAAAAACCAGTATACATTGCATTCCTCGATGCCCTAAAAGCCTTTGATGTGGTATGTCACGACTCACTCTTGCGCAAACTTTATCTTTCTGGTGTAACAGGGAATAAATGGAAAATCATCAACGATTGGTATAAAAATCTAAAATCTAGGGTCAAATGGAAAGGAGGCTTCTCTGAAACATTTGGTGAACAACAGGGAGTTAGACAAGGTGGAATATGGTCACCTACGGCATACAAAGCTTTTATTAACCCTTTACTTAATCTTCTACAACAACATCGGCTTGGAAGTTTCATCGGGTCAATATACTGCGGAACCCCTACAGTCGCAGATGATGTCTGTTTAGCTGCTAACAGTGTACATGAGCTACAAGCAATGTTAAACGTACAAGGCAATTATGCAAATAGAGAGCGGTATGGTATTAGTGAATCGAAGTCCGTAATGATGAGGTTTGGCTCTAAAAACAAAATAATACAAGATAATGTCTATATGAATAATACTGCCTTAGCAGATGTAGAAACAACAACTCACCTTGGAATCACCAGAGACAATAGCTCAAAATACTCCACCGGAATGGTAGCACAAGAGAGGATCTCCACTGCTAGGAAAACTGTTTATGCGTTGATGGGGGCTGGTCTCCATGGGTTAAATGGCCTAAACCCAATTGTATCTCTCCACATGATACAAATTTATGTTATACCAAGACTGACTTATGGATTAGAATCTGTCCGACTACTGGCAAAGGATATGTCTGAAATTACTATGTACTTTAAACGACTATTAAAACGCATACAAAATCTACCAGAGCGAACAGCCGATGTTAGTGCATATATTCTTACTGGTCAATTGCCTATTGAGGGAGTAATTCATAAGAGAATACTAACTACGTATGGAAATATAATCAGAAGCCATGGGTCCGTGGAATGTGAACTTGCACATAGACAATTGGCACTGAAAGATAAAAGTTCCAGTAGCTGGTTCATCATGGTGTCCGAGATGTTAAGCAAGTATAGTCTGCCGTCAATATATGACCTTTTAGCCTCACCTCCTGGTAAAAATACCTGGAAGACTCATGTCAACACAGCCGTAAACAATTACTGGAAAAGCAATATTAAAACCGAAGCTCAATCGAAGAGTACGCTAAGACATCTTAACCTCTCCAACTTTGAATTTGGGTCATCTCACCTCATTTGGAAAGCTGCAGGAACTGAAATCATCAATATACACAAAGCAACAGTAAAAGCCAAATTACTAACTGGAACATATATATTACAAACAAACCGACACAAATTCAACCAGCATGACGTCAAACCAGATTGTCCGTTATGCCTAGATGCCATTGAAGACCTAGAACACTTTGTAATAACATGTGAGAGACTTGCTCCTATACGTACTTCCTACATGGAGAAGCTAAAACAACTATTGGACAGTTCATTAGATGTAGACTTTCCGTTCTCTAACCATGAAATCCTTCTACAGCTTATGTTAGACTGCACTCTGCTTTCATTCATTCCACATAACATTCATATAGATATAGAAAACCTTAGTAGGGGAATGATATACGCTTTACATGTAGCTAGATGTAGTATGCTTCAGCTTAGAACGTAGTGCTTAGCCCATCATAATCAAAGTGGTATAAGTGACATAATCTGACAGTGACTCACAGTGCTTGTCCTTTGTGAATATACTCTTATTTTAGAACATTTTTTAACCTCGATTTGTGACAAAATAACCGGATAGAGACATTCTCACCGAAATTGACGTTATAACACAGGAATTCTTTACCTGTGTGTTCTCCAGATAGTGGAGGGAAATACAGAACCAGAACCAGAACCAGTCAGCTGTTTACAAACATTCTTTAGTTGTCAAGTGTGTTTTTACTTTTCCGGTAATTTTTTCAAATAATTTCCATTTTCACATAAAATATTTGGTCCCCAAATATTTTAGTTTTAAACTTTGACCAGTTTTCAATCTATTGTTCCATTTGTGTTTTATATTGATTATAACCTTAATGTTGTGCATGCTGTAATTAACTTACCATGCATCATGCCATAATACTGTACATACATGTGTGATGCAACAAGTTTCTTGTAACTTATTATTTTAATGAAACAATTGTGACTTTTTAAATGTTATAGTTCCCTTCACAAATGTCTAATCTTTTGAAATTGTCCTTTTCTCTATTTTATTAATTTAATATTGTCTGGAACTTTGTTGTAATTTCTATTGCCAATGTTGAACATTCATTTGTTTTGACATACATGACATATGATTTCATCAATAATACCAAAAGACATATTGACCTGTTGGATTGGTAATCCTTAGTCAAAAATTTAGTAAAATTTAAAACCATTATTGAATGAATACCATCCAGATTCAATGCATCAACTTCGTCACACCCGTGATCACCAAAGTATATTGCGAGACTGCCATTAACACACTCTAATTCACCACCATTCTGTATAGTATAGTTTGTAAATTATGAATCCATAAATGGATTCATTAATTTACATGTTACTAATTTCTGTCTTCTTTATCATGTTTATAGTTGGATTAATCATGCAAACCCTAGACTGATCATGAAATTTGTAATATATTGCAGCATTTCACTCCCTCAGACTGTCAGAGCATGCCTCCAACTGTTTCACTCTTGTCTTTGCTAGACTTTACTTGCTCTAATTGTTGATTATATATATTTTTTTATTTATGGTGCCTGCTGTCTTGACTATCAATGTACTGGAATGTGTGTTGGAAAGACACGTTTACATATTTCCAAAATTTGACAACATTTGGCTATTTCTTAAAAAAATAATAAATTTATCTGTTTGGTCATTGTTGTAATATTTTTGGCTTCTCTTTTTTTTTAATCAAATCTAATGTTCTACCGGATTTCCAAGTTTTTTACTCCTAGCGTGTCTGATGAAGGTTAATCCAGAAAAGCGCTTCACACGCAGTAAAATTTCGTTTTGTACATTTATCAAAATCATTTCAATATGTGGATTGTGTCTCTCTGGCACATATTCCATATTCTTTCGTTTTTAATATTATTTCAGAGTTTTGCTTTAGTGCCGTGTGGAGGCCGTAGAAAGCTTCCCCGCGCTTCAGTTGTATGCTCTTTGATGTATTTTCGAGTACTGGAATGTGTTGGAAAGACACGTTTACATATTTCCAAAATTTGACAACATTTGGCTATTTCTTAAAAAAATGATAAATTTATCTGTTTGGTCACATCTTCGCTAGCCAAGGGTTACTATCCGCTATCTCTTAGCGGATCGTAACCCTTGGCTAGCGAAGATGGTTTGGCCATTGTTGTAATATTTTTGGCTTCTGTTTTTTTTTAATCAAATCTGATGTTAGCGTGTCTGATGAAGGTTAATCCAGAAAAGTGCTTCACACGCAGTGGAATTTTGCATTGTACATTTATCAAAATAATTTCAATATGTGGATTGTGTCTTTCTGGCACATATTCCATATTCTTTCGTTTTTAATATATACATTTTACAACCATCAATTAATAGAACTTGAGATTAATTAAGCCACTCCAGAATGACTGCTAAGGTCTATTTCGATTTCAAGAACACCAAATTTAAAAGATTTTTTTCGTAGCTCTACTACATTAATAGGACTTCGGTAGGCCATTGCAGTACAAGTTATAGTAGAGATGGCATTTCGGTAATCGACTTTGGTTCGAATTGTTCAGTTATGTTTAACAACTTAGATTTTGTCTTTTCCCTTTCGGAATTTTGACATTCGAATGTCCCATTGCCAAAGCTTTGAGACCTATACGTATTTTTTTTTCGGTAGCTAGGCCATTGCCATGATTGCAGTACAAGTTAAAGTAAAGGTGACATTTCGGTAATAGACTTTGGTTCGATATGTTCAGTTATGTTTCACAACTTAGATTTTGTCTTTTTCCGTTTCGGACTTTTGACATTCGAATGTCCCATTGCTAAAGCTTTGAGATCTATATGTACTTTTTTCTGGCACGATCATGTTTGGGGTTTTGACAGATGAGGTTAAGTTGCTCAAAGGTATACGTTTTCTCTCAACATTTTCCTTTCTTTATTTAAATGTATGACTTTTTTCTAATTTTTGATCATTTCAAGAAACTACAATTATAGATACCGTAACCGGTAGCTAAAATCACCACCTGTATGCAAGGGCCACTCTTACTACAAATATATCCATACCCAAAAGTGAATGGAATTGACGGTGAATGTCAGAAAGCATTGTATCTTTTCAAACTGGCGTATTTTATTCATTATTTTTTGTACATTATATTATTTTAGGTCCAGCGAAATACCCGATAATTTGATCAATAATTTAAGTGTTTTATAATTTTATTAACATCATATTTGTGGCATTTCCGTCAATGACGTGAGTAGAAAGATTCTAGACCTCTTAAAATTCTTAACTTACAATTTTGACTATGGCTTGATCACGATGCGTAAAACCCATGATTGCATAAATTTTGAAATGATTTCCTGTATTATAGAATATCATGTAAGATATGTTTTTCTTTTAATTTTAGAGTTTCAAGGCAAGCAAGCACCTTTCTGAGTGTATCATTTTGTTGATGTTGAAAATTATCCACGAACGCCCGCTTATACGTTTTGTTCTTGCAATAGCTGTCTCGACATTCCAAATGGGGAACGCACAAGCACCTGGTAATGTAATGGAGGAAGAGTTTGCCCGGGCAAATCACCACTTTTCTTTTCAACTTCACAGAGAACTTGCTAAGGAGTCGAGGGAAAATATTTTTTCTTCGCCTTTTAGCATATTTACTGCTCTTACGATGACTTATCTTGGAGCCAAAAGTGAAACAGCAGAGGAAATGGAGAAGGTTTTGGGGATTTCACACATTAAGCAGTTTGTACACAAGTCATTTCACAAGTATCTATCAATGTTTATGGATGGTAATGACGAATTTTCACTCCTGACAGCCAATCGAATTTTCCCCAACAATTTAATGGAGATAGAGGACATATTCCTGGACGAATGTACCATGTACTACAACACCGACCCACTTGCACTTGACTTCTCAAAGGAGGACGCTGCTTTAAAAACTATCAACGATTGGGTCAGCGACAAAACCAATGACAAAATAAAGAATTTGATCGGAAAAGGTGTCCTTAATTCTAATACATTGATGGTTCTGGTCAATGCGATTTACTTCAAGGGGAACTGGGCAAGCCAATTTGATCCAACGAGGACACACAAAGACACATTTTTCATCGACCAAAATACTGAATCAGAAGTCGATTTTATGTTTCAGAAGAGGAAATTTCCATATGGCTATCACCCAGGTCATTTATGTAGCATCCTGCAAATGCCATACAAAGGAGAGAGTCTAGCTATGGTTATTATCCTGCCTGATACTATTGACGGATTAGCTACCATCGAAGACTCTATGACTACTGATATGTTTAGAGAACTAGAAGACACAATGAGGAACAATTCAAACGTTGAGGTTTACATTCCAAAATTCAAACTCGAAACGTCATTCGAATTGTCAAAAGTGTTGACGAATCTTGGAATGCCTAATGCATTTGGTCCGAATGCCGATTTTTCAGGAATGGATAAGACAAAACGTACTTATTTATCAAAGGTTTTGCATAAAGCTTTTGTTGAAGTGAACGAGGAAGGAACAGAGGCAGCTGCAGCTACAGCTGTTGTAATGGCAAAGAGAGCGGCCGTTAGAAATCCTGTATTCAGGGCAGACAAACCTTTCTTGTTCTTTATCAAAGACTTGCAGACAAACATTATTCTTTTTAGTGGGCGTTTTTCCACACCCGAGACCGGATCAGCAGCACGCCCAGTAGACGAACTGTAAAGTTGAAAAGTCAAGAATTGGATCACATAGAAAAAGTCACGACTTGAATTGATGTACAGCAAAATTATGTAATCACATTATTATGATTGATAAGCATTTCTTGGTCAGGGAAAATGTCAGTCACTGACCAGAAAGACAGTTTCACGGGTCTATTTGTATAGTTACAAGATAATTTGTTCTGCACATTTGGCACTACATTTATAGAAGAAGTATACAAGTGTATATTGTTGGTTTTATGTACTTTTTTTGTTATTATAAAATTAATAAAAATACCAGATCAATAAAGACTTAAATGTTTGAGAAGACAATCGCATTACTCATGACAACATTCTTCTTGACAGCATACATTGACGTATGTGCACAGTTTCATGAGGGCGTTTTTCAGCAAACAACCGGTTTCCCAATAGGCACTAATTGTGCACCTTTTCTTGTTGATTTTGTTAACAATGCAGGGCTACACCCGTTTCTACATATGGGCAAAAGGACATTATTACAACAATTACTAAATACTAGAAAATATTGATAATGTGTCTTTTTTATCGACAAATTATCAATGCCCATCCTTAGAACTTGAGATTATGACACCTCAGATAATAGAATGTCTGCTCCATATTTAGATTTATGTATCCAAAATGGACAGTTGAGAAAGACATTTGATATATCCTTTTGATTAAATTATGACTTCAATATTTTTAATCGTAATCTTTCCCTTTTTTGTGTAACAACATTACGTCCGTTCTCTTTACTATGGTTCTTCACTTGATGCGACATACAACAGAAAAATATCACTGACAACGGGACTAATATATGCTGCAAATAGAAGGTACTGCTTACTCCTCTCACATGGACTTGTTCCCCTCTATCAATATTTTGTTAGAGTCAATGTGCCATGTAATATTTTGTTCGAGTCGTTGTGCCATTCGAAATGGCATATTGCCTCTAACAAACTATTCATAGAGTGGAGCAAATTCTTGTGGCCCTCCGATTCGATGCACCTGTGTTCACTCTTTTTGTTCCTACACGAGTCTGCGCTGCTGATCTAGTTGTTTTGTGTGTGTTTCTTAGTGGTGTTTTCTCTTTGTTGATCCAGTATGTCTTTTTCGGATTCCACACATTCGAATGACAAGCGAATACTTCTTTTTTTCTTAAATCAGTACAGATTTGTCATCCTGTTTTTGTATTCAATACACTCCTTTACATAGAATAACAAAATCTTATTTAATCATAGATAATATGACGGCTGTGTTGTCTTGAAACAAATTGTTGACCGCTATTTTTTCTCTTTGCTGTGTGTGATATTGTTGTGTTACCAATGTTTTTACTCGTTTGATTTTTATTTGTGTTGATAACGACTTGTCCGAAGACTTCAAGTCTTTTTGGAAAAAAATGATGTCTGTCCCGAAGGGTGTTTTCGAAGTATAAAAATCAAGAACACCCTTCACGGTGTGACACCCCCTGTTTCCCCCAAAAAGAGAAAATTACGAAGAATCATGTTTCAATTAAACTTAAGTTATCAACAAAAAAGGTAAGACATATAGTTTTGTACTGTTCCTTGTTTGAGTTTGCTTCTTAAAAAACAACATTGCACTTCGTACTTTTATAAAAAGAAAAAGAAAAAAATTGAAGACCACGAAAGCTGAGCATGGCAAACGAAAAGAAAAGTACTAATTCAGACTACTCAACTGTACGAACTTAAAGTTCCCAAAATACAAACGGTTCCGCTCTTCTGTTTCACAAATTTTCCATTCTTAAGGTGACTTCCATGCGTACCGTGTTATTATATCCCCGCTTCACAGTGAAATTTTGTATATGGCTTGATATGAGGTCCTTTATCGCGAGTATCGAAATTATGTCTGTCTGACATCTACTTCCTGTTTACCAACTAAGTGAATTTTCAACTTTACTTGTCAATTGTTGATTTTTTTTTCGTAACATTTTTCTCTGCAATACATATCACAGTGACTTGAAATTTGGTAAATGGCTTTAGTATGAGGTTCTATATTGCGAGTATCGAAATTAGGTGTGTCAGATATCTACCTCCTGTTTACCGACTTAGTCAATTTTCAATATGACTGGTCAATTGTTGAAAACTTTCGTAACATTTTTCTCAGCAGCTACATATCACAGTGACTTGAAATTTTGTATGTGGCTTTATGCAGTATGAGGTTCTTTAATTAGATCTGTGGGATGTCTACTTCTTGTTTAACGACTTCGTCAATTTCAAGATTTCTGTACAATTGTTAAATATTTTCACACCAGTTTTCTCCGCCACTATTCATCATAAGTTCTTCATTTTTGGTATATGAGTTCAGTATGAGGATTTTTATTGCGGGTATAGAAATTAGGTATGTCCGATATCAACTTCCTGTTTACCGACATAGTTAATTTTGGGGGTAGCGGCGCGGGTATACTGAGTGATCAGTAGAGCACAGATTCCTTGTTAATACCTGATTTGGTTCTTTGTATCTTTCTACAAATTTAACATAAAGACAAAAGAAACTGAAATTTCTTCACAATCACCAAAATGTACAATATACTGGTATTGGATTGCATTTCCATCTCTCCGAATACAATACCAAAAAAAAAAACAGGCATAAAACAGTTAATTTGGTTATGCTGTTTATCGATATTTCAAGGAGTAACCTCTCATCAGCAGCATTGGAATCAAAACATTGGAAGATCAAAAACCAAAAACATTGAATGAAAATTTCTCAAAACCATAAAGTTCGAAACAGGAAAGCCAAATCGAGCACCTCTGAGCTTTTGATACACCCAGATATTTAACGTAAGGTTGCTCAAGGTGGAGATGGTATTTGTTTCTTACGAATCTTTCTTTAGGGATAATCAGATATTGTACATTTGGAATATACAGTTTTTACAAAGACAACCGTTTTTGTTCAATCTTCAATATCTCCGTTTTTGCCTCGTTTGTCTTTTATTCTTGGACATACGAGATTGATCATCCCAGACCGTTAGTATTGTTTTTAGAAGTATTTTTGTTGCTCCAATAGCAGCCGTTTATGGATTGCATTTACGATGGTCATGTTAGTTTAACTTATAATGAAACATATTCCTCGCTTTTTTCCGAAAAATATACCACCAATACTAGAACAATCATTTTCTAAACAAAAACCATAGAGGCTGATGAGATCGCGATCGTGACAACCTTCATATATCAGCGACAGTTTAAAGTCAAAATGGAAAACAGTCATAAGCATTCAAACCTTCCAAAAATCGTCAAAGAAAGACAACACCCTTTTCTTGACATAAGACGACGAGTACAAATATAAGCTTTGATAAAGATTCCTAGCGCTGTGGACAGGCTCATTTTAAATGTGGCGGTTTAACCCATCATTTCTTTTACAATGCTTGTCACGTGTATACCTTTGAAGGAGATTTCTTTTAAATGCAGTAAAAGGTTATTGTTTCAAATACATAAGTATAATTTTTACTGGTCTTCAGTGATATGTGTTAATTGCGTTTTCTCTCGTTTGAGTTGAATTTTCTTCACAAGAGGAGCGACGAATATTAAGATCATTGCAGCAACTAAACACCCTAAGCCCATGATGTAAAATGGTGTTTCATAGGAGCCAGTCTTGTCCCGAATCAAACCTGAAATGGAGAAAAAAAATACCCTTTATCTTTGAATTTATAATAACAAAACAAAAAATTATCATTTTCGTTCTACATACATTTTAATGAACTTTTAAGATTAAATAAAAAAAGAAGGCAAAATATTCACTTCAATCTTTGCAATGGTTAAAAACTAAATGTATAGACTAGAATAAATAAGCTGGTTCTCTGAACTAACAAAAAGTAGTAAGGTAAATCTAAAACATTTGCCCTTTTTATGGCCCGACCACGTATGTGGATCGGACATATAGTTTTACCCTTGTCCGTCCGTCCGTACGTCCGTACGTCCGTACGTCTGTACGTCTGTACGTCCGTCCGTAACACTTTGGTTAAGTTCTTGGTTAAGGTCCATTACTCGGATACTAGATGTTGGGGGTCAATGATATTTCACCACCAGATGGGTCTTGGGTAGGGCTACACCACCCACTAGAAATTAGGTCACTGTGACCTATATTTTATGCATGAACGACTTCGGTTAAGTTCTTGGTTAAGGTCCATAACTTGGATACTAGATGTTGGGGGTCAATGATATTTCACTACTAGATGTGTCTTAGGTAAGGTGACACCACCCAATAGAAATTAGGTCACTGTGACCTATATTTTACACATGAATGACTTTGGTTAAGTTCTTGGTTAAGGTCCATTACTCGGATACGTAGATGTTGGGGGTCAATGATATTTCACCACCAGATGGGTCTTGGGTAGGGCTACACCACCCACTAGAAATTAGGTCACTGTGACCTATATTTTATGCATGAACGACTTTGGTTAAGTTCTTGGTTAAGGTCCATAACTTGGATACTAGATGTTGGGGGTCAATGATATTTCACTACTAGATGTGTCTTGGGTAAGGTGACACCACCCAATAGAAATTAGGTCCCTGTGACCTATATTTTATGCATGAATGACTTCGGTTAAGTTCTTGGTTAAGGTCCATATCTCAGATACTACATGTTGATGGTCGATGGTATTTCATCACTAGATGTGTCTTGGGTAACATGACACCACCCAATAAAAATTAGGTCACTGTGATCTATATTTTATGCATGAGCAACTTCGGTTAAGTTCTTGGTTAAGGTCCATAACTTGGATACTAGATGTTTGGGGTCAATGATATTTCACTACTAGATGTGTCTTGGGTAAATTGACACCATCCACTAGAAATGAGGTGACTGTGACCTATAATTTATGCATGAATGACTTTGGTTAAGTTCTTGGTTAAGGTCCATATCTTGAATACTACATGTTAGGGGTCAATAATATTTCACGTATCCCAGGTAATACACATTGAGGGTCAATGATATTTCAAGAACGGGAGGGCCATCCTGTGGCTCATAGACACATTTTCTAGTTAATCTAAGTGATTGTTAATATTGGTCGTAACCATTTAAAACAAAATAACACAAGATGACACTATCAATGTGCTGAATGCTGTGTCGCACAGACATGAAAATGATAACTGACCTAAGATAGGTGCCATCCCAGAGATTGAAATTCCATTTATCTGGATATTAAAAGCCAAAGCTGTGGATAAATGCTTCGGTCCGACTGCATCAACAAGTAGAATTGGTAATAATACAAAATACATAGTTCCAAATAATCCATAAATAGCTGAAAAGGCGACGAATGTTGGAAAATTGTCTAAAAACGAATTTAACATCGCAGCAAGTCCTACAATGAACACTGAAAATGAAATGATGTGGTTCTGTTTGATGCGTTTAGAATCAGCAACCCATGCCACAGCTAATCTACCTACAAAATCACAAACACCAATGATTGTAACAAGATATGAGATATTCCTCCCAGAAATATCGTGGTCTCTAGCATAGGGCGCAATGTACGTTAATTGAAGACCTGCCCCGTAAGCTGTCAGAAATCCTGTTAAGTATACACATTTTAGATAATGATTTTTGAGTATGCTAAAGTTTATAAACTTCAAACAGCAACGACAAAACTTATTGTCTCGTTCCCTTGGTGTGTCTTCGGCATCTTCCAAACTGTTGTTGTCAACCTGTTTTACGCTTTCTATGAGAAAAATACTCTGAATGGAAGTTGTGATATCCGCGAAACTTCCATAAATGCTTGAAAAGGCAGCTAATTTGGAATCCTCGGCTGATTGTGGCATTTCATCTATTCTGAAGGAAAACTGTCTTGGCCTTTGTTCGTGTAAGTTCTCAGATATCGTTCTACTTCTCTGTGATTGCTGAGGTATGATTAACCTAAGGGTAGGTTTGGTAGTGTTGCTTGGATTTGCAACAGTAGTATTCATTTCATTATTAGATATAAAACTGCTCTTTTTCAAATCGTTTTTATCATGAAAACCGTTTTTGTTACTATCTTTGTCATCGACTGGTATTTCAAGATTGTTATTCTTGAGCGCAGATGTGATGTCTAAAGGTCTCATTAAAGCACCCGCCACGACAATGTTTAGAAGTAGACCAGACACCACGATCTGTGCACCAAACAAGCCGTAAGTCTCCAGTAAAGCCTGTATAATCATGGGTAGTAACAAGCCTCCTAAACTCCCACCCGAGTTAGCAAGACTGTTGGCTAGACCCCTCCTTTTGTCAAAATATGTATTCAGCATCACTACACTTGTGCCTGAGCAGGCAGCTTGGCCTATTCCTGTGTAAAATAGAAGTATTTCATGAAAAAATACTGTAAAAATTGCTTACCGAAGTAATTTTGTAAAAAGTTGTTTTCAAATAATAATGATAAAGTACAAAATGTGATGAACATATCCCGGGAGGGGAACATATGCCGTTTTAGTTAATTCTTGTTTCATAGAAAACTATCTTCACACATGGTAAGCTTCACCTGGAGGAGTTCACGAAAGAAGATAAAAGCTTACCAAGATTCACATAAAATAGGTTTTGGTAAAGCATTTAAATTGCTATTGTTTTGTTAGTCTAAAAAAGGAAACAAGTTTGGATTGTGTTTTGTATTCGGTTTTCTATGTAAACTCACATTACTAACCCTGCTGTTCTAGTTACAAAGAATTATATGATACATCAAAGAAAATAAATAATGCTTTTATTACTGTTAGTTTTTTGTAATGTTTGACATTTGAAAATACCTATTCAGAACACTTTCTTTGTCAGAGATGCGCCGTTGCGTGTTCCCTTTATTCCAAACACGCCCTTAAACTATACAGCTAACGTACTTGTACTTGCCTACCAACAAGCCGTGAGAGAAGAACAGAAAATACACATTCGGGGCAAATGCATTGAGGAAATATCCAGCAGCCATCAGAAACGACCCAAGAATGATAATAGGGCGGAAGGTAAAGTATCTGGTACCCACTGTTAAAACCAGGAAGGCTAAAATGTAAAAAAAAAAACAGAAATGTCAAATGAATGTTGAAATGTTCAAACGATCAAATGTAAAAATTTAATAAAAAGATAAGAATTTAACAAAGAGGGAATTGCATATTTCAGTCAAAATGATATTTTTACAGATCATCTGAAAATGGCAGTGCCAACTTAGACATGAAGTTTGTAAATCGGGTATTATATTCGTTTCCTGGTTGGAAAAAAAGAAAAATATCTGATTATACTATTTACACGATTCTAACATTGTTGCCATTTGGTTATCATGTATTTCTACAACCGAGATAGTCAGTTACTTTTCAATGTTTACTTTACTTAAGGTGGCTCGAGGTTTTTCTACTGAGCATCTTTTTGCACATATTGGTATTTTGTACAAAATTGATAAATTGACTGGACATGGCAGACAAAAATTATATATTGTCTTTTTAGTCATTTTTAGAATTTCCCGTATTAAATCAAAGGGAGATAATTTACATAAAATGAATTGGATGATTTTCAATTTTCATGAATATCATGAAAAAAATGAACGGTGACCCGATGTTTTTTATCAAACAATGTCGATGAGCTTTAGAAAAGGGACCTTCCTTCAGATTTTGATCTGATTTTATTGTTACAGTAGGAATTCTTCTTTAAGTGCCTCCTATATATTCTATATAAAAAAATATTGAAACTTTGCTATTTTTTTTTAAAGCTGCTACAGCTTTAAAATGAAAGGTGACCCCCTCTTTTTATTTGACATTTTTTATCTATGCATTAAGGTATATCAATGTGCCAAAAATGGAAAAAAACAACTCTTTAGTAGAATTCTAATAGCCCCGAGACACCTTAAGGCCAAAGCCTAACTACATATATTGTAGAAATATGATTATCAATGTAAATGTAAAAAAAAAACCCACTTAATATAAGAAACTGTAGTGACCCAGTAAGCGATGATTATCAGCCTTATTTTGGTGTTTTTGTTATCACTTTATAAAGGATTAAATTAGAGAAACAATATAGGCCGTGTTATAACGATAAATTTTGAATAGTTTACTATTGTATGGTACTAAACTTCGTGTCTGCTAAAGTCATACGTACATGTGAGACTAAACATGATATGTTTGGTTGCCATTATTGATGACACCACGGAGGAGTTACTGTCGTAAGTTTGGATGTACTCCACAAACAGAAGACCGAATGCCTTGTCTATCCCAAGCACCAGAAAAGCTCGTAGGCTGCAGGCTTAAATAAAAGAGATGTAAAAATCAAAAGTGACTATAAACGTGTATAGAGAAATATATAGTACTTGTGAAAACTTGTTATTTAAACAATTCAAAATAAATAAAAAAGAATCATTCCTGTTTCTTACTCGGCAATCCTAGGCATAACAAAGTCAGAGTTTGATTAAATGCCATCTTAATTTTGTCTAGATTGATTTAGATTTTTAAATGACATAAGTATATATAGGTTTATGGGGGAGTCGATTGTCATAAGTCCGACCGGGTAGGAAAAAAATCAAAGAAAACAAGCGAAAACATCATTACACAGACAACATTAAAACAACCTAACAAAAAAGTAAAAAGAGTGAACTCAAGTGTCCCGGAAAGGTAAGCAGTGCCCGTTGCAACACATCCGTCACGTGACGTTGCTTACGATTAACTGCGTTCACTGAAAATCTGGTACAGGAGGGCTGTAATGCTATTGACAAACCAACATCAGTACTCATCTAAAAGTTCTACTATATTTGTCTAAATGCACATGATATATTCCGTAAAATAACTTGAGTGAAGACAACAATCGAGGAACACTGACAAAACAATTTTAGACAAGTCTTCTATGAACAGAATATGTTAACAAAACTAAATAAATTCCAAACTACCAGATCACTAGAACCCTTACCTGCTAACACAACCCAGGCCCACCCTTTATCTGTATTATCCTTTGCTGCCATTTTACGTCGTTTTACTTTTCCTTAAGTTCAAATATAGAAATAAACGATTTTGTTCTAGATAGTAACATGACAAATTTTCCCGTAGATCTCAAGTATTTACGGATATGTAAATAATCAGTTGCACGGTGACTTTTTTCAATTGCGTAACTATTCCTTTATTTCACGTTTATTGCAGACAACAATGACCTTCAACAATAAAATATAACACGCATTCCTATGTTGCATCAGACTAAAAGAAAGAATAAAAACACTTTCCCAATAAATCAACTTTCCTGATAGGACTATCTGATAACTTATGGTCATTGTGTCACATAACAAGGACAAGGTTCATTATTCATGATAAAATTGTAAATTTAATTTTAAATAATTAAAATGCGAATAAAATAAGGGACACACCAATTTTACTTGAAATGGGGTTAGTTTTTCCATAAAATATTCTGAAAATGATATTTGGCAGCAGTGGATAAGAAAGAAATATTCTGAAGAAGGATTTAATTCTGCTATAAAGAATAATGCTAATTATGAAAACAAATTCTGTTGCGACGCCTTAAAAATGTGACCATTACACGAAACAATGCAAGCCCCTCTTTAAATTAAAGCAAAAAGAACAACAGGCTGTTACTTTTACATCATTCCTAATTTTTCAATCTACATTAAATGTTTGGCAATGCTCTGATGATCATGTTATTGATATCTAAAATGTATTATGCAATACCCAGTAAAAGTTGCTACTAAATAACCCTACTCTTGTATAAAACCAATCATGAATGTATCATGTCACAATTGAACAAAAAGTCTGCTTCCCAATTTTTTTGTAAGGAAGTATTGTGTTAAAATGAAGAGGGAAGAGAGGACTCAAATGATCAAAGTAAGGCTTGATTCATGTAAGGCATTTCATGGGTTCATTCTAAGGGGGCAAACAAAAGATGAACATTTGTATCTTTTTATGGAATTAGATATTTTTGATATAAGTGGTACCATCACATTTTTTTAACCATAGGTTGTAGTCTATCGACCATTTTCGTATTTTCGAGAAATCGCCTTTATATCCTCCTATTCTGATTAAGTTGGCTATAGGGTAGTTCATAACATTGCAAGGATGTTTTTTAATCTTTTGTAACTATTCTCAAAACTGACCTTTCTCTATTCTATATTGACAATGTTGGTATGCATGTAACTATAAGACATAAATGATAGCGTTATAAGATTTTGGCGTACACACTAAATGATTTACTACACATTATAATGGATTCAATTTCTAATTTTCAAGTATAGGTATATTTAGTCCTCAGATTTGGTCAAAGTGCAAACAAGTATGCAGGATACCATGGACACAGGATGGGCATGGGTCGTATTGGCTGGTAAGTGAAGCCTTACATATAGCAACATGATACATTTTAAATATCTTTAAGTTACCGTATAACTTGTGAACTAACAATGAACCAGCCGTTGAATTCCGAAGAACCTAATACTAGATAGGGTAACGCTACATGTCTTGACGTTAGTTCGCATTCAGATTCATACTATGTACAGTTAAATTATGTTGCATGTTTCTTCATTGTATAGTTAACTTCTACTAATTTTACACTTGCTTTATAGATTCAAATGCTCTTTGGTAGTCACCGACAGTACCTTTTTTGCTTCTTTTATTTTTATTATTTCAATCCTTGTAATTGTTTATAAAATTTTACATTCTGTATTAAGGCATTTTCGCAACGGAAAAATACAGAAATTTTTATCATGCATGGACTGTTTACATTGAAAGTTGTCCTAAACGTTCATGGTATATGCGTCCTACCTTTCAACATACGCTGATAACAATATTGACAAAGACCAAATGATCTCTATTGAAAAATACCATCATTCTTAAATAAGTACATCAAAATAAAAACTGCAGTGTAAAAATAGGTTTTTATTGTACCTTTTACACATTAGAAGGTTAGGGAAAATATTTTGTTCACCACATGAGCATAATCGCAAAAACACAAGAAGGCACAACTTAAATACTCAAAGTACAATAATGAGGTCGACTCGAAAAGGCGAAAACAATTTCGATGAATTGAACAAAACAAGAAGAACAAGACAAGTTAAACAAGAACAAATTCTAGGTCCCCCGGCTCGCCCTTGAGTGAAAAAAAATCAAGTTCATCTCGTTTAACACAGGAAGTAGATGGGCGACAGATCTGAAAACGCATCCCTATATATGGGACCTCTTCTTGAAGCTGCAACCGAATTATCGGAAGCCTATGATTAATATTTGCTGGAAAACTGTCCCACGCTCCGGGGGACAAAAACGAAGACAAACCAAATCCGATGAACAGGATAAAACAAAAAGAAGAAAAAGACAGGTAAAAAAAAAAAAAAAACAAAAACAAAAAACAAAAATAAAAACCAACAACACACAGACGTTGTAGGCAAAGCGATCGCATGACGGAACGAGTGTAGACCCAGATATGAACTGGAATTGTAAACTTTTCCTGCTTTTTGCAACAAACTCTATGCATTGTCAATTGTCAATTCAATCTGGCCGGTAAAGACGGGCAATACAAAACGTTCATGACAAAACAAAATCTATTCTCACCTGAGAGATATAAATTCAGACAATGTTATTTGTCTTATAAATAATGATTAAACAAAACACGACAACACCCACCCCATCCCCGAAAGAAAGAAAAAAAAAATGAAAAGGATGTTTGTGGGATGCGTTTCCTCTTTGACGGAACCATTTTCTGTTTTGTTTTAGCGTGTTCTGCTCGTGCATTCATGGTGATAGGGCTGAACAAAGCCTTTGGTTTATTCTTCATCGAGTATGTGAAAGCTTTTAATACCACCTCGTCAATGGTTTCATCAATAATATCCACACAACAAGTGGTTTTCAGTGTTTCCTGTAAGTATTTTGTGTTTCATATGTAAGGCGCTTGACCTTTTTGACAATCATATATATACAGGGTTTTAGCTAGGATTTCAGAGGCTTTTGTCACTTTTGCGCGTCATTATATCTGAGCATAAAAGGGGCATCCCAGGACACAAAACAAAATAACAGACAGGGGCGGATCCAGGATTTCGTCAGGGGGGTGTCACCAAATGACTTAAAAGTCAAAAAATTCAAGATTAAGAAACAAAATCATTCTATTAAGATGGCGATCTCCCCTGTAAACTAACATGCTTAGCATTAAACAAAATAGAATTTTACCTTTGTAAAGTCGGTAAAATAGTTCTTTCGTTAGAGTATAATTTAAGTTCGTGCAGTTGCACGTGCAACCTCCGAAGCGGCCCCTTTCAGCCCAAACGGGAAAAATGTCAAACTGTGTGTTGGATTGTCATGAACCAAGCTTTAAAAGTGGCAATATGGAAAAGGAGCAAGGAAAAAGCAAAGACGTATTCAAGAGGCCATCAAATGTCATATGTAGATCTTTCTATGGTGATAAATTTATCATTCGTTTATACTGAAGCAGGTTGCGAACTTCTCTCAAAACCCCCAAGAAGTACGATCTCGGCGGCTATATCAGTGAGATAAACATGAAATGGATGACACAATGAACATGAAATAGTGATGGAGGAAATAGAAAGTCAAGGGCAATCAGGGAAGAAAGTTTCGTTTTCCTCTGGAAAACTTAGGATTGATGGATACAAACGTGCAATTCAGCTTCCTGTATGAGGATCCTACATATCCTACTATTAGCGAAACCTGCAACAGGGTTCTTTAATGTGCTAGAAATGTTCCCCAACACGGTGCACCACTATGGTTAGCCGTCAGGTTTTCCTTATTATAGCCTTACGAGTCGACGGTATTCAATATGACATGCAGGGCTGCATGTCTCATTCAACAACCTGGTGCACACATCCCAGTAAGGTTTCTGAGCGCTTTTTAGTGGACTTTTACTGACAAGACTTAGCGTTGCTGTGGGCATATTTCCAGCGGAAACTGAACGGGTTTTTTGACAACCAGAAAGTCGGTCCCTGGTGAGATTCGCAAAAGGGTAATTAATAGACGGATGATGGTTGAACAAAAATATCGATTTTCATTGCGTTTTATGCCCGTGAACACGTACAAATAAGAATATAATGTTTTAGGGGCAAGGTTTCGTCAAAATTTTTATGCTAAATGCAACTAATGAATTTATAATTCCTTAAATTTCTGAACAGTTTAAACCTGGCACAAATATAATTTCGGGAAAAAAAAAATAGAATTTATTCAGAACTTTTCATATGCGAGTACTTTACGCCGTTATTTCTCCATATATATGTGGATTTTTACAAATTATACAATTTGAAGAGATTCTTTATGTCATTATTGAAAACGTAGATTTTTAATGTTATCTATCAAAACACTGATCAAAAGAACATATAATTAACAAAAGGTAAAATGAGTGTTGTCACAAGCGTACATTGTAATTAACCTTTGGCATGTTTATTTAGCAATTTACATGTAGCTAGCCATGGAGCTAGACTTGTGTGACCGATTTATATAGAAAGTGTGCCAGTGAAACCATACTTGTTAACCTCAGGGGGGTGTCACGTGCACCGGGTGACACCCCCCTGGATCCGCTACTGACAGATTAACTGTTTATATATATATAATATATATATATTATCATAGGTGTGTGTAGTGATGATTCCGTGTATATCCTATTCCTGTCGTATGATTTCAACAAAGTTATAGTAAAGCCACATATTACAAATTGTATTTGTTTATTTTTTATCCTATACAAAAAAAGACCACTATTTTTGTCGAATGGAATTTCAGAGGCTCATTCACATCAATAGTTTTAATTCACAATTTGCTATTTCATGCTTCACAAGAAAGATTAAATTAATCACGAAAAAATAAAGAACTGATCAATATGGAAGTGGAGAAACTTACAACAGGATACACTGTATATCTAATGTTTAAGTCGAATTTTAGCACCAATACAAAACAAAAGATGCATGATCTAGCATTATATATTATGTAAAAAATGTAAATAAATAACAACTGATAATGTTCACGAAAGGAACACCAGACAAAAAGAAGTCAGGATTAGGAGCGAATGGTATACTATACTCTGCATGGGTTTCAGTAGCGAGGTATTGTTAAAACGATATTGTATACAACATTTTCAAAAATAACTGAATTACTAATCACATGCTTATATACTCTTTCAATTGCAGCTTTTCTTATTCTAACCGTCGGCAATCGATACATTTCAAGTCGTGTACTAGTGATCTTAGGGTCAATCACAATGGCAATGGGATATATTGTGAACGCCGTAGCACCAAACGTTTATATCTTATTCCTGTCGCAAGGTTTTTTGTTCGGTAGGTGCAGATATTATTACCATTTCAGTGACAATTACGGAAAAAAAAATTAGGTCGAATTTTGTGTTACAAGCCATCCATTGGTTTAGATCTAATAAAAAACCATCACTATAACATGGAAGCGTTTTAAAGTGTTTGATGCGCGTCTTTTCAATGATAGGGTTAAAAGTTAGTTATAACTTATATAGATAAGAACATAAAAGGTACAGCTAGACAGCACGGAGAAAAAGACAACACAAAAACACAAATAAACAACTGAATGGCAATAAACAACGCTTAACGATGGGTGAACTCAGGTCTTTGAAAAAGTAAGCAGTTCCTGGTTGTTATCAGCACACCCGACGTTGCTAATGTTTATGTGTCAAATCTGGTAAAGGATGACATAACAAAACGCTTTGACAAACCAAAATCTGCACTCACATGAGAGATAGAAAACTTTGCAGAGAGTAAAATCATTTTACAGCTCTACAAATAATTTCGTTGAAGGCAAAATGTAAAACTGTAGTTGCAACTTGCCTACTAGTATATCGAGTTTGTCCTTATGCTGGTAACTCAAACCATTTACAAAGTAATACACTTTTAACTTTCTAATCATATTTCATCCTTTCGAATTTACCAATAAATGATCTATGAGGTATATTTTTGGTTCAGGTTTTGGACAAGCAGCTGCGTCAGGTCCATCCGTTATACTTCTTAATACCTACTTCGATCAGAAGAGAGGACTTGCAAACAGTATATCCAATTCATTGGGGAGTCTTGGAGGACTGCTACTACCACTTTTGATTCAAGGTTTACTAGAAATATATGGTTTATTTGGCACTCAACTGATCATAGCTGGAATGCTTTTGAATATTGTTGTCAGTGGGGCTTTAATGAGACCGAGGAAAAGGGACATGACACATGAGGTACCAATAGAGGAGAAGACTCAAGTAGACTTTGAAAGTGAAAGGAATAACTATAACATGCACATGTCTGCGGATGATATAAGAATAAAACTGCTACAGCAAAACAATGTCGAGTGTACAAATAACACGGGTATGAATGGACTGGATGTACAAAAAACTATTCCCTATAGATTACGAACGTTTTCAGAAAATTTACATGAATACAGACCAAAGGCTGAAAATGGGTCAGTTTTTGAACATAATACTAAATTAGATTCCCTGACCAATATCTTTGGAAGTTTTGCCGATATTTCAACCTCCATCCAAAGTATTGCACTTTCTAACAAAGTATTCAAAGAAGAGGAGGAAATAGAAACTAAGATTAAAGATGAAAACGAAGAAGGCAAACAATCGCATTGTGCTTGTTTGAACAGATTGATAAACTTTAGCATACTTCGAAGTAAATGTCTACTATGTACATTTTTAGTAGGATTTCTAACTGTTTTCGCATCACGATTGCAAAATACATACATTCCTCCTTATGCTAAGGATCATGGCATATCAAGAAGAAACATTTCTTATTTGGTAACAATTATGGGGGCGTGTGATTTTATTGGCCGTTTTGGTGTAGCATGGATAGCGGACTCCAAGCGAGTTCAGCAGAGCCAAATAATAGCCTCCTCTTTAATTATGGTTTCTATAGCTACGTTTTGTAATTCACTTTTAGAGACGTTTCCATCATTTATCGCGTACTCGGTGGTGTATGGATTGTTTGGGGGTATTTATAACACCATGCTGCCAATTCTTTTAGTTGATGCAGTTGGTGCAAAGAACCTCTCGACAGCTTTAGGCTTTATACTACAAGTTCATGGCATATCAATATCAGGAATGGCTCCTATATTAGGTAAGCTATAAGACGAGCTTATATATGTCCTTGTAAGACAAAAGATGGTAGTTACAAGAAAATACTTTGCTCTACACTATTTGGGAAAAATACACACGGTTATAATTACAAATTTAAATTGCCAGATAGTCTAAAGCACAGGCACTCAAAAGCATGGATTGTGTTTTTGTTGCTTATTTAGTTTGCTCAGTTTTTTCTTTACGGAAATTAATTAGAAAAATCAAATTATTATAGAAATAATCATTTTTGGGGGGATTTTCTCCAGAACGGTTGTAAAAAGGGAAGCAATAAATTTGAAATACATGTATACACGCTCTTTGTTAACTGTATTTTATCAAAGACGTGTACTACACTTTTCTGTCTACATGTACCTACTAACACTTAAATAATGCCGTGAAGCAGGAAACAAAGTAAATATTTTATGCTTTAGTCTGGAGACTTTTTTGTGAATGGCAAAATGCACTTTTATAGAAAAAGAGAAATTCTATTTCAAAGGATAAGCAGAATTTGCCTTGAGCATAAACCAAAGAATACGTTGTGAATGTATTATCCAGCATTATAACTTTTCTTGATTTCTATTTTCAGGATACATTCGAGACAGCAGTGGATCTTATGTCGTCTCTTTCTATGTAATGGGCGTGGGACTGTTTTCTGCAGCAACAATTCTACTATTTGTATTACCAAAACTAAAGAGTTTGGAGATAAAGAAAAAACAAAATTTAAACAGCACAGAATCTTCAAGTTGATACAAATCTAATAATAATGTACAAATGTATATAAGTTATACTAGTATAAAAATAAAAAGCTTCGCCGAGCGCAGCATGATACGACCGCAACATGTCGAACCCTCTACATTTCAGGCCCAATATGGATAATCAATTGCTTTGGATACATGCAGCCCATGGTGGACTTTCAATCCACATTTCACAAGGTATTTTTTTTTTCAAGAGCAAACCAAAAGGAGTTACAATTACAAAAATACTACCCATTTTGGTTCATAATAAGGGTATTCTTAACGTAAAAGGGGGGAGGCTGCAATGATTATTTTGTATTGACTACTTGACAAAACTTAACATGCAAAAAAAAATTCAAAATCGGACCAGAAATAAAAAAGTTGCATTTATTGCCCCTTTTGGGCCCCTTATTTCTAAACGAATAAAGGATGGATCCCCAAAATCAATCCCATACGTCCTTTTATGGTAAAGAACATCATTGCCAAATTTCAAAGCAATCGGACAGGGATTAAATAAAACTGGTTGTTTTGGACATCACTGAATCGGATAACTAGAACTAAAGTTAACAGACAACACAGACGCCGCAGACGACGACGACGACGACAGCATCATACCATTATACGTCCACAATTATAATAAAAGAATGTGACATTTAGCTTCTTTGTTAAGCCTCATATCAAATGGTTGCTATTTTTGTCCCCCGCCGCAACGCGTCGGAGGGACTTAGTAATGGTCTCCGTCCGTCCGTCCGTCCTTCCGTCCGTCCGTCCGTCACGTTTTTTGTGGGTGCAACTCCTCGGAAACTACTGAAAGGATGTTTCTGAAACTTTACACACTGATAGGGTACAATTAGTAGATGATCATCCCATATTTGAAATTTTCAAAATGGCCGCGGTTTCCATGGAAACGGATGAAAGGTCAAAATATAGGACATTCAATATCTCGGTTACCTAGGTGCACAGGGTTCTGAAATTTTGTAGGCTGATAGAGCAAAAGGTACTCTATAATAATACGAAAAAAAATTTTGAAGCGATATTTACAGTTTTCGAGTTATTTACGAATTTGTGATTTTTCAGTCCGAAAAATGGGACTTTGTCAAACGTTTTTGTGGGTGCAACTCCTTGGACACTACTGAACCGATGTTGCTGAAACTTTACACACTGATAGGGTACTGTTAGTAGATGATCATCCTATATTTGAAATTTTCAAAATGACCACCGTTTTCATGGAAACAGGGAAGAAAGGTCAAAATATAGGACATCCAATATCTCGGTTACCTAGGTGCACAGGGTTCTGATATTTTGTAGGCTGATAGAGCAAAAGGTACTCTATAATAATATGAAAAAAATTTTGAAACAATATTTACAGTTTTTGAGTTATTTACAAATTTGTGATTTTCCGGTCCAAAAAATGGGACTTTTTCATATCAAACATTTTTGTGGGTGCAACTCCTCGGATACTACTGAACGGATGTTGCTGAAACTTTACACACTGATAGGGTACTGTTAATAGGTGATCATCCCATATTTTGACAACCTATTTCTATCGTTTCTCACAGAATATATTGCTTGAATTGACATACCACACAACTTTTATGCGGCGGCGGGGGACACATGGCTACGCGTAGCAATCTTGTTCTTTTTGTTTTGTTTTAGAATCTTGAACTTCACATAGAAAATAAAATATAGTAGCATTCAGATATAAAATTTGAAATTGTTTTATATATCTTATTTTTTATTTGTTGGCTGAGACAATAATTAAATAAATCAATATGATTTTTCAGTTGAAGGCTACCAAATGGCAGTGTTCTGTTACCATGGTTACAATTGTCAACAACAAAAAGAGGCAAAATATCAGCAATTTTATTTGAAGTGTTAAGATGAACTTTTGAAAAAAAAATATGACTTTCATGACTTATTTTGTAAACCTTTACAGCCAATCTGTTGTGTACACATAGTCCACATCTAAAAATTATCTTTGATAGAAAAATAAATATTTACAACACACCTCTTTCACTCATTTCAGACATCTTGATTTACAATTACTAATAGAGTTATATTTTATAAACAAATACACATGACAAAACTGACATAGTGGATGTTTTCATCTTAATCGAAAAAACAAGAGTTGACACTAAAGTATGTCTCGCCTGCCAGCACCATCACAGAACTCATTGAAGGTCTAGCTGGGCCTTCAGAAAAGTTAAGGTCAAGGTCGTGTGACAGGTGACAGATTCCATTTAACCATCACAAAAATATCTGAAGTGTGTTCTAGATACCATAGTTTTTGATAAACAATGAAAAAAGACCAACATTCACTGAGTCATTCAACCATGAAAATGGGTTCAAAGTCACATGGCATGGTGATGTCAGTTGTGAATACCATAATCCTCAAATATCAGATGCCTAGCTATAATATTATACTTTTCACTTAACTAATTTTCCACCCAAAAATCATCTAAGTTCACAAAGTCAATGAACCGTGAAAATAGGGTCATGGTCACACAACATGGTGTCAGTTGTGTAGACCAAAACCCCAAATGTCTGTATACCAAATATTAGATGCCTAGCTATGATACTTTTAACTTAATTTATTTTTCACAAAAGTTTTATTGTTCCAAATATCATCTAAGTCCACAGAGTCACTGAACCGGAAAAAATTGTGTCAAGGTCACAGGATATGGTTTCAGTTGCATAGACCATATTTCAAGGTGTCTGCAGTATACCAGATATCAGATGCCTAGCTATTATACTTTTCACTTAATTCATTTTCCACAAAAGTCTTACAAAGAGGATTTTTGGCCCAAAAAAATCATCCAAGTCCACAGAGTTGCTGAACCATGCAATTGGGGTTAGGGTCAAACAGCATGGTGCCAGTTGCGTAGAACATAACTCCAACTGTCTGTATACCCAATATCAGATGCCTAGCTATTATACTTTTCTTGGAATTCATTTTCAACAAAAGTCTTACAAAGAGGTTTTTTGGCCCCAAAAATCATCCAAGTCCACAGAGTCGCTGTTCCATGAAATTTGGGTCAGGGTCAAACGGCATGGTACCAGTTGCGTAGACCATAACTCCACCTGTCTGTATACCTAATATCAGATGCCTAGCTATTATACTTTTCTTGGAATTCATTTTCCACAAAAGTCTTAAAAAGAGGTTTTTTGGCCCCAAAAATCATCTAAGTCCACAGAATCGCTGAACCATGAAATTGGGGTCAGGGTCAAATGGCATGGTACCAGTTGCGTAGACCATAACCCCAACTGTCTGTATACCAAATATCAGATGCCTAGCTATTATACTTTTCTTGGAATTCATTTTCCACAAAAGTCTTACAAAAAGTTTACGCCGCCGCCGCTGCTGGAGGAAAGTAATACCTATGTATCGCCTTCAGCGAATTAAGTCGCAGGCGAGACAAAAAACAACAAAAAGTGAAAACCTACAATAATTGACAAGATATCCTATCTTAAGAAGCATAAATTTTAATTATCTTAATGAATTGGTTACTATTGAAAAAGGGGCCATACAAAAACAAAATATATAAGGTATGAACTATTTCAAACTATCTGAAAATATTTATTATGGCTCTCTTTATTTCAAATTACATGTATATAGATAAAAGTGTGAATGAAGCAGACACTGAGCAGCAATCACTAGTCTGCTTTATATGGACAACTGCTGACTGTTTTCAATTGTAGATTTTAACATTGCCACATTATCAAATGTTTTGTCATGAACATTTTATTGATGTCTTTATGTTATTAATGTTACATGTATAAAGTCACAGAATAGAAAGTCAGGCTCCATGCACTGACTAGCTTCACTGGTACAGAGGCAAGTAAACCTTATTAATAATTTTAATATTAAAATAAGGAAGGATTATTTGCGTAAAATCAAACAATTTTATTCATGTTTTATCACACATATCATCATCTGTATTACATGCATGGCTGTCTTTGTGAAAGTTTGTCATATTATTGTCTATGCATTCATTAGTTTTAATTGATTTTGCAGAATTTTCAACACTGTCCTGGTCTGCATCCAAATCATCATCAATGTCAAAATATTTCTCTTCTTCATCATTCCGTAAAATTTCCAGGTCGTCATATTCAACATTATCATCTACTTCACTGGAATACAAAAAGAGGACAAAATAAAGTCACAAGTTTTCTTATACAAATGAATTTGCTTCACTTAAAAAAATGTGAGTGCTAATCTCTTAAATACTAGTAGGTGAAATAATTTTTGTGCAAATTGTATCCACATTAAACTTTTCAAATTCATATGGCAAAAATATGTAGACTATCTTTGCAGTTTTCAACAACACATCTAACATCTCTATACTTAATTCTTTTAATAATGAAGATATTGTATCTTTTCATCAAACTTTAAGACACTCTCTTTTCAATTATCAAATTTCACATAATAAGCATTTAAGGTTATGATGGTCATTATAACAAAATTATGAAAGTAATTGTTAAGTAAAGTTTAAAGGTTGGCCAAAGGAAGCAAAATACAACTGACCACATCAGACAAATTCAAAAGTGCTATTTCAGGAAAATTTCCCACCAGGAGGCGGAAGGCCACTCGATTATTTTTCTATTGGTTGGGGGTGTTTTATCTGTTTTCTCCTATGTGTTTGATACTGAATCAATGTAAGTATCAAATTCAAATTCTATTGGTGGTACCCCTAAAAACAAGTGGCATTTCATCCCCAGAAGGGAAATTTTACTGGAATAGCCCTAATCTCATTACAACCATGATAGATGTAAAAGTTTTAACATTTTCCTTAAGGGGGAACTTGCAGGTGATCACATAACCAGCCAATAAAAAATTAAAAAAAATTAGAATATACCATTTAATTTAATATTGAAAGGTCTTCAATTTTTTGGAATTCTACTTCAAAAAAATCAAAGTGATGTATATTTTACTTTAATTTGATATAACTAGAGGCTCCCAGGAGCCTGAATCGCTCACCTTGTACCGTATAGCGGGAAATTTTCCCGAGGTTCTAATTTTCGCTATATTCGCGACCATTATTCTATCGCGAAATATTGAACCCGCGTAATATATAATCAATATTGATTTGTATTGAGAATATAATGAAATCGCGAAAATAAATGTCCACGTAAATAAAAGTAGGTCATTTGTTATGAAATCGCGAAATTTGCAGGCCGCGAAAATTACCCGCTATACGGTATTCAATGATACTTAAAAGCTGGATATTTTAACAAAGAACTGCTACTCTGTGGAATTATCAATTTTAATGTTCTAAGGGAAACAACTCCTATCAAGAAAGGTCTTACAACTTTGACCCCATTACATAATTTTTAGATCTTTAAGTGCTTAACCATATGCAATTTAAATTTTTCAAATATCTTGTATAGTTTTCAAAATATTAGTCTTAAAAGAGCAAATTTTGAAGAAAAAAAAAAACTAATTTGAAGAAAAAGGGCAATAATTCCTAAAACCATTGTCAGATCTTCAAAACTTCAGGGCAGGTAGATCTTTATGTGCAGATCATTAGTACCAAAACAGAATTTTAATATCGGTTACCATTTTTAACAAAAAACTGCAATTTACTGTCATGTTCTATTTTTAGCCATGGCAGCCATGTTTTTTGTCGAATCAAAATTTCAAACGATAATTCTGTAGACCACATACTACAGAACAACCCTACTAAGTTTCATTTCATTTGACTAAGGGGTTTCAGAGAAGAAGATTTTTGAAAAGTTGAACAAAAAGCTGTGAAAATGGTCAATTTTTACGACCAAAGGGGTATAACTCCTAAAGGAACGACCCTACAACTTTGACTCTGTTACATTTTTTGTAGACCTTGATGTGCTTAGTCATATGCAATTTAGATTTTTGAAATATCTTGTATAGTTTTCAAGAAATAGGACTAAATAAGTAACTTTTTGTTGAAAAAATCCAGAAAAAGGGCAATAACTCCTACATCGGTTGTTGGATCTTCTTCAAAAGTTCTGGGCAGGTAGATCTTGAGTTGCTGATCACTTTAACCTATGCCAGAATTTTGATATCTGTTACGGTTTTTGAGTAATTTGCAAAAAAACTGCAATTTACCCCTATGTTCTATTTTTAGCCATGGCGGCCATGTTTTTTGTTGAATCAAAATTTCGAACGACAATTTTGTAGAGGTCATACTACAGAACAACCTTGCTAAGTTTCATTACATTTGGCCAAGCGGTTTCAGAGAAGAAGATTTTTGAAAAGTTGAACGACGGAGGACATATGACAGACGACGGATGACAGACGACGGACCACGGACGCCAAGTGATGGCAAAAGCTTACATTGCGTGCGGCATGGTGAGCTAAAAAGCATTCAAACATTTTTTTTCTTATTTTGTTAATTTTATTTTACAAAGTAAACCTAATAGAATTGCAACTTTCTGTATTTTGACAAAGGGAGATAATTTATGACTAAATTTGCAAATTTTGACTACTTTTTGACATATTTTTGTGTTTACCTAAAAAACTAAATCAGAAGCATATATACCTTTCTTCCTATCATTTTAAAGCAATATAAAAGCCTGATATAATATCAAAAAGTTACAAAATTCTATTGATAAAATTTTTCTAAAATCAGAATTTTCCTTAGAATAGAAAATAATGAGATGTGGAATAAGTGTACGCGACACAGCCCACAATTAAACGGCAATTTAGAAAAACCACAATGGACAACCACCAGCAGTCTTCAACAAGGCCATTTGTGCACCTTTTTTAACATTTCAATGTAAAATAGCCAGCCTTCAGTATCAGTTAACTCAAAAACTAACTCAGAAGCATTTTTTTTTTCAAATTGAATTTCCAAAGTGTATCTCTTGATGTGTCTTTTCACAAATTTAAAAAAAAATTTACTGACAGGAAAATTTCGGTGTTTGGCGCAAGTTTCCCCTTAAATCAAGAAGATCTTTTTTGACTCCTGTAGGCCATGTTAGGCAGCCATTAACTGAAGTTACAGTGAGAAAACAGATTAAAGAACCCTCAATAAAAAACATTACATTGAGATGAATAAACCCATAGGTACATATTTCTGTAGTGTCATACCTGTAATTAAAATGTTTATCTTGACCAGACATGAACTTTTCCTGCATAATGGACATGAATTCTTGTCTAAGGAAAGCTTTCTGTGCATCAGGAATACTTTTTCTCTTGTCTTCTTCATCATCTTCCATTTCACTCTCTGAAAGATATATGTAACATTTTTTAAAACCTTTAAACTTGTAGTTCAAACAAAGTCTTAATACATGTTGAATGCAAACAATTCTATCAACCTAATAAAATTGAAAAAAAATGGAGATACTTGTCCCATGTTCTGAATATAATATTTTTTCTAATAGATCATATTCAAGTACATGTATGTTGAACTACAAGAGTGTTTGTTCCTATAATGTTGAGGATAGAAAAGGCATCTTGTTTTTATACATTATGCAAAAACAAAAGTTTAAAAAAAATATATAAAATAAGACAAATCATCTAATGCATTCATTCTCAGAAAGAAGAAAATTCCATAAACATATTATTTTTTCAAATTTTGCATGATTTAATATAGATTTTGAAGTCAGTCATTGCATGTTGGCAAAATGAAATATTTTTAAACAAGAAAAAATAAATTATACATAAATGTGAAATTAATTACCAGTGAAACCGTTTCAAATAGTTAAAAATCTGTCAAAGTCAAAAATGGCTGGATTTCTTTAAACAGGAAGTTAATTGGTGACAGACCTGAAATCAAATCTCAAGGATGAAAGTATGGGACCCAAAACTGATACGGTATACCAAATATCAAGTGTCTGTGGTAAGTAGTAGTTAAGAAAACTGTTACAAAAATTTCTTCCCCAATCACCCGCGACCTGCCATTCACCATTTTATAACCTGGATTTTCACTCTAGATGTGTAATCTGGCCAAAAATGAAAACAAATACCGGTACCCCTCAAAATAAATATGTTTAGAGTATTGAAATCCTACCATCATCTTCACTCTCCACTTCTTCTGTCTGCTCCTCCTAAAAATAGATTTACATGTTAACAATGGTTTAGTATATCTGAAATAAAAGAGATTTGCAATACATGACATGTATTGCAAATCTCATGTACATGATGTACATAGTAGTAAGGTCTACACACATGATACATGTAATGAAAATTATGCAGAGCAAAACCAGCGAATCATTTACTATAAAAATTAATGTATGTAAGCATGTAGTTATTTGTTACATTGTATTGCTTTCAATGCTGTGTTTATATATCTGTAAAGAGTTTTCAAAGACAAGAGAAATAACTGTACATTTCTCATTTTAAAGACTTAAAAAAAACTTAAATCTATAAATAATGTATGCCAATCAAGTGCATAACAAATCCACCTAATTGAGACATGATTATCCCCTGTTCATCATGTTCATGTAAAACTTAACATACATTTACCTCTGTGACTTTCTGATCATCATAATTACTATGTTCATCAAGTATGTCCATATGTTTTAACAATATTGTAGAGAACCTCAGATCACTCTTGTCTACATGGACTCTTTCTGTGATTTCTTCATCAGTCATATATTGTCCTACCAGATGTTCGTACAAGAATGGTTCACGATGCTTCATTTCATCCTCACTGAAATATTCTCCTTCTGATAACAACTGCTGCATTGCCTTGTAGCGTCGGTTTTTGACTTTATTCACATCATACTTACTGGTCTTTGATTTTTTAATTTCATTTAAATAAAATTGTATTTCATATTCACATGCACTGTTTTCAAAGAATGAAATGTCTTCTAGTTCAAGATATTTCCAGTATCTCTCTAGGAATATGGACTGACTTTTTGACAAGATATTATTTGCTATGGCATATTTTTCTACTTCAGTTAAATCTGGATCATTTCTTTGTTGGTTTTTAAAGAAGGCATCAGAAAGACTTAGTCGTTTTAACATTTTGTGTTTGGCATCAACTTTCTGATTGTTTTGGTCATCAAGACAAACATTTTTAATCTGGTCTGTTAAACATGCTGAGTTCTCAGGTTCTTCAACCATTATCATCTAAAAAAAATGTGTCATCATTATTATAGGGTTATTGTTTTGTTTCGTCACAAAATCAAGATGATGAAACTAAAAAAATCATGCATACAGGTACATGTACACTAAATTGGCATTGCATAGTTATCACTAATTATAAGTAAATCTTACAGTAGTTTTGTTTTGCCGAACCTGTGAATTTATTTACTGTAAAGTACATGAAGTTCTAAATTAAACTTAAAATAAACAAGCATTCTGAGAGTATTGCAAAACAATACTTAGTCCCCTACCAGCCTCATATTTCAGTCACTGGTAACAATTTGTCAAACAAATGAATACTTAAACTTAATCAGTTTATTATCTACAAGGAACAATAAAAAAAATTTTAGAAAAGAAAAATGCAATAGATTTTCAAAGTTCAAAGGGCCATATCTCCCATAAAAAATTGTGGACCGGCACGAAACTCAAACTTGATCTGTAACTCATCAAGGTAAACTCACATACCAAAAATCAGTTCATTATCTATAAGCGTTTAGAAAAAAAGTGCGGAAAACTGAGGCGTGACAGACAGACAGACGGACAGACAGACGGACAGAGCGCAAACCTATAGTCCCCTTCGGCTTTCGCCGGTAGGAGACTAAAAACATGTAGAACAAGGAAATGTGTCAAGTCCAATGGCTGTAATTTAGGTCAAAATCAGTGGACCAGAACGAAACTCAAACTTGACCTGTAACTCATCATGGTAGACTCACATACATACCAAAAATGTTATGAATACAATTACAATGTATATGCAAGGATGTCGAAAAAAAGTGTGGAAAACTATTATTTTTACAAAATTTGCTGAGTCCAAGGGCCATAATTTAGGTCAAATCAGTGGACCGGAACGAAACTCATACTTGACCTGTAACTTATCATGGTTGACTCACATACCAAAAATCTTTTGAATATATGCAAGGATGTCGAAAAAAAATGTGGAAAACTAAAGTGTGGCGGACGGAAGGACGGATGTACAGACCGAAAAACTATATGCTTGCGCTCACTCGGTACATCTGGTTTGCAAAAAAATACAAACCATTAACTTTTGGAAATTTCTACATATGTGGGACTGCGTCCCATAAAAAGACAGCTGTGCCAAAGCCCAAACTTTAATGGACCTACTTTTAAACTTGAAGGGGGGCCCTTGTTTATTTTTTTTTTAAATATTTTGTGTCTAATGTTTTGATTAAGAAAAAAGTTTAGCAGCGGATGTTAAGAATGAAATTATTCAGAAGAAGGAATTCTGCCATTTAGAATAATGATTGTAAATTATTATAACACTTGTCATGTGTGTGACATCTAGTAGGTCTAGTGGTAGAATAAATAAATACTTTGATTGCAGAATACCTGCAGGAATAAAATCGTTTTACAGACACTTTTCACATTAAAATCAGTTAAATTATTCAGGGAAAAACGTTGTCCAACGTTGCTGTTGTTTATTTTTTTCTGATCAAAACAAAGGGAGGTAATGACAAAATTATAATTTACCACAATGTCGGAGAAGAACACATTCTTTCGGTGCGTTTTGACAATGAAGATCTAAAACGAACGGATTCAAACAGTTTTTGCATCCGGCCGTTAAATATTAAAAGTTCCAGTAAAAAGTTTTTCTAAATATTCAGGTAAATTTTTTTTCTCTAAATATTCAGGAAAAAAGTAAATAAATGCAATCCCTTTTGGTACGCGGTATTCCGTGCTTTTTAAAGGGTATTCGGTACGCCAAGGTGAGGTACGCGGTACGCGATGTTCCGAATTTTTAGGCTTTTGGTACGCGTACGCCGTGATCTTTAGAGTATTCGGTATTCCAGTCTTTTTAACGGTATTAATTCTGTCCTTTTTAAACGGTATTCGGTCTGATTCCGGGGGCGGGGGCTGTGACACCCCCAGAAGTCTCTCACTCTCGGTCTACTTTCAGGAACTGCGGTACCGGCCAGTGAGCCAGTCACAAACCAAGATGTAGATGAGGCATTCGGATTCATACTAATTTGCTAAACAATTTCGTTAGGTTCTTCTTTTATAGCCACAGTTCAGTTCATTTGAAGCAAGATGTTGAAGTACAAGTGCTTCAAGGGGTACAGTAGAACCACAGGGGCCTGCTCCCCAACATGCGGCCTTTTAGGTTGAAAGTCAAAGAGTCATCAGCTAGAAAAATCACTTTCTAGCTGATGGCTCTTTGACTTTCAACCCAAAGGTCGGGAGCTGGCCCCTGTGGTAGACTGACAGGGTTACAAATATGTTAAAATCAGTTAAATAAAACTTGGAATGCTACTGAAAGTGGTATAGTTCCTGATCTATTTGAACTCAAATTGTTCTTTCCTCTGTGCCACGAATTTCTTCTTCTTCTTCCCAATCCGTTAAAGTCCAGTCCTCATATAGAGTATTTTCAGACTTGGCGCGACCTTGATGCGAAAAAAACATCAGTGCTGATATGTACAGTGCTGTAATTCTTTAAAAACTGGATAAAAACATCTGAAGATATCTATCGAAGCTGGACCTCTCGCACACCCCCACGGAATGATTCCAGGGTGGTGCAGCTGACTAGTGGCTGTGGAAGTCCATTCCAGATCCTGATGCTGTCTCGTAAATCTGAAGGGCGATATACTAGGGTTCTGGCAAATGGTACTAAGAACCTCTGACTATGGCCTCTTGCTGTTGTTGTCATGGGATGGAGGGGCACTGTAGGAATAGCGATTAGGCCATGTACTATGCGGAAGAACATGATGGCTTTTGTCTTAGCTCTTCTTTCGTGTAGGTTCTTGTAGCATGGATGTTACGCTACTGGTTAAGTTCTTCTGAACGAATATAGACACTATATAATATACAGTAAAGTATAAATTAAAGTATATTTGACCATGTCTTAACGGGTATGAAGTATACAATGTCCGCTGGTTCGCAATTTCTTGCTGCTAACGTGGTCCGGTTCAGAGCAGGCCAACGGCACAGGTATTACCTATCATAGGCAGTAGACTTTCCAGGCCATAATTAAAATTACCACGGTATTTAAAGATCAGTATTTACTTTTAACAATGTCAGAGAGAAATAGACCATGCATGTTTGGGGAATGTCTAACAATAATATGTCTGTGTATATAATTTGCTGATTAAATAATAAATAAATACCATTTACCAAGGTCCGGGCCAAGGTACATACTGTTAAGGATGCCGGTAAATGGGCACCCTGATCATGCAGAAATGCATGTGTGCGGAAAACCCTATTTGAAAATAGTGAGTAGTTTCTTGGAAAATTGCACATTAAAAGCTTATTATTAAGATCAAAACGTTACTTTAGACAAACTATTGGAAATTTTAGAATAAAATGACAAACTCAGGCTATTATAACTGACCCAAAATGAAAATAAACTGAAATATAAACTTCTATTTATGCAGGGTGAAGAAGGTTTATGAACAGGATAACTGCCCATGGTGGACCATCAAAACTAGGAAACTTGCTAAAAATTGAAATTATGAAAGGGTTTTGGTTTAATCCTGCAGAAACGAATCTTAATAAATATACTGGCATTTATTTCAATCAAAATGACTTTCATTTTAGCAATTAAACTATATATGTGCATAGTTGCAATGTAAATTCGTGCAATTACTTACATGAAAAATATGATTATTCAAATTAATTCTTAATTTCATCGATATCCGACATGCCAAGGCTTGTAAATATTTTCAGATGTCAACAGATTATTTTTTTTGGGGGGGGGGGCGGTAGGAGGGGGCTTATCCCGGCATCCTGAACTTATTTTTACAAAATCCCGTCATCCCTACTTTGAAATGAGAAAATCCCGAATCCTGGTAAAATTAATATAATATGTTCCTTATTTTCCTGATTTGAAAGCACGTGTACTTAAGACATTAGACATTATTTTATTTAAGCCAATCAGTGACAATTGACATTAATTATTTAAAACAGCACTTTACAGGCACAGTTTTTGCAATTATTATAAACTATAATTATGTGCTGCGAAAACGCAGCTCTTGTTTTTTTTTATGTAACTGGATATTTATGCAACTTTTTTAAACTGTTAGTTGGTTAGCTAGTTATTGCTTGTTTTTCCCAAGCAACATGATTTCGGCTATATCCGCGAAATGAACATGAAAGGGGTGATACATTACATGAAATGATGATGAATGGGAGGAAATTGGGAAGCAAGGCCAATTGGGAAGGAGAGTTTTGAATGCCACTGGAAAAAGGAGTGATGAGCATGGACAGGCAATTTAGCCTCCCGGCCTCATGGGGATGATACGGGTCCTATCGTATAGAGACCCGGCATTCATTTTGACAGAGCTTCCGGGCCCATTCATGCAACCACCTGCTAGGCTTGGGCTTACATTCCAGTTACCGTTTGTTGGCCAAGCTGCCTGACCTGGTGTTTAATTTGTTTCTAGTTGCTCTTATATTGGACTTTTAAGGACACGCTTAGCACTGATGCAGGCCTGTACACCACCCGGAACCTGCATGGGTACAACTGTCAGTTTGGTTGGTTGCATGCGAACAATTAATGTGACAAGGGCTAAGTTTCGCAGCTATATGCTAAGGTATCTTGGAAACAACAGTCGCAACAGAGTATAAAATTTATTAAATGATGTCGACAGAAAAAAAACCCAGGAAAATCGACAAGTAGAACTGATTTATTCTTAAGAAGAAGCACTTGTGCCGTCAACCCAAAGGGACAGACTGTAATGTTCAGTCCGTAAATGCTTCCTCTCCGTTTCACTCCAAATTAAATTCTAGACCATACTTAAAAATCTTGTAGTCATATGACATTCACACTTGCTATCTTTTGCTGATTTTTTGTGGGCAGTAGAGCACCAAAAAGAGTGAATGAATATTTAAAGAAATGCCGCCGCGAAGCGAGGCACGCAAATTTTGCAGACTGTTGCTGATTCTTCTAGTTGAAATTTATAGATTTTGTATGGTCGTATATATATATTGATCCCGGATCCCGAAACTGAAAATCCCGAAATCCTGAGCTTAAAAAACTGCGACATAATTTTATTCCGGAATCCCGAACTTAAATTGTCCAAATCCCGAAATCCCTAGATTAAATATGCATGGTCGATCGCAGTGTCCCGAAAAATGTCCTATATATACCACCCTCTTATAACAGACCCCACTGCTTAATCGGCATTATAGCCTCCAGTTAGACCAATTTAAGGTGATAGATGTAATTCAAACAATCTCAGCCTCTGAAGTAACGAATCAATTGTGATACGTAAACTGGAGTGGACAAAATGTCAACTGTGGCGGATCCAAAAATTTTTAAACGGGAGGGCACGCCATTAATTAAAAAGAATCTTCTAGGACCTCTTAATTCAATTGTTTTATACAGTTCTTAGCCAAATTTTCCTTTCAAATGGGAGGGCATGCGCCCGGCACGCTGGACTTAAATCCGCCTTTGCACAAAAAGGGAAAGTTGACGATTGGAATGTCAACAGCTACACGTTTGGATGTAATTATAAGTTTTCCTTTCGAGATGTAGATCAAATTAAATGAAGCAGACTTCCTAAAATCCGTCACGTCCATGAGGATATATCATAGATCATCATATCACTAAGTAGATTTTAGTATATACTAGTATTACAAATACAAAAACGCGGGTATAAACGGTTAATTTGGATATGCTATATATCGATATTTCAAGGAGTAACCTCTCATCAGTAGCATTTAAACCAAAACATTGGCCGGTCAAAATCCCAAACAGTTGAAAACGAAAAGTACTCAAAACCAAAACGTTCGAACAAGGAAGCCAAATCCAGCACCGAGGATATCGACCATGTGCATTACAAGGAAAGAAACCTGGTGTTTTCATCAATTTTGAATTTAACTATCGGAAATTTCAGCGACAATATGTTAGAAATTTTATGGTAATTCGTGTCAGACAAGTCTGACTACCAGGCTTGTGATTACCCTCGGGGACCTCTGGTCCACCAGCAGCGGTTATCGCCCAGTGGTTTCAAAATTACAAATACCAAAACGCGGGTATAAACGGTTAATTTGGATATGCTATATATCGATATTTCAAGGAGTAACCTCTCTAGTCCGGCAGATACGAGAAGAATTGTGCACAAGCTGTTACAAGCATGAAACTTGGCATAAACTTTTTTTAGACATTAGTTTTTCATATAAGATCGGGAGCCCATCTCAAAAATGCCTTACTTCCGGTCAATTCCAAGATGGCCGACACCACGTGGAAAACAGGTTAATTTTTCATTTGTACATCTTTAAAAATACATTTTTATAGCCTTTTACACATAAAATATGCCAAAACCTTTGTTTTGTTAATTTGTTATCGAAACGTACTAACATATTCATTTACTTCCGGTTAAATCCAATATGGCGGATAAATAAGGAGAACTAAAAACGAATTTTCACTAATTGTGAATTATAAATTTACATCATAATAGTTAAATGTTTACATCAACATTGTTAAAGTTAAGTTCTTATTGTCCAAAGATTTGTTTTAACGCTATACTCAGTCACAGTCACCATCACATGCGCATAAGAAAGTGCACAGAACTCCTGCAGGACCACGTTTGCAATGACCAGGTCTTCCCTTCTTTCATCCACAATACACAAGTTCCTGGCATGTTATTGATGCATCAGAAAGAGCTGGTCAAAAAGGATGATATTCATTGTCTCTACCCCTAGTCCAACCGTAAGCACCAGGACTCGGGAGGGGAGGACTAACTTGTATACTCGTACCCTAAGCATACCGTACTTAATACAATGACCTCTTGAGAGGTTATCCCAATACTATACTCAATGAGGTAGATTTTCTGCTCTCTGTTTGGTCTTCTGAATAGCTTATATGTCTTGTCTTCTTTTCTGTACGTTTTTTAGTACGTATTATATTTAACACGTCATAATACTACTATATACCTCTGGCACTGTTTTTATTAACGTATTCTGGATTTCACTACAATCATTGAGTTGATTCGAATAAATTGCAATAAGTTGAAATTGTTCGAGGTTATCTGCCAAACAAAAACACTGTCAAAGGAGGAAATATTTGATAATCATAAATCGGACATTTTCTGCTTCTGCCTTTCTGAAGGTGCTAAAATGAAGACATCACATTCCTTGTTGGATTCCTAAATTACATAAAAACCCATACAAACAGTGCTTTTTGCAGGGTAACCCAAATGTACTACTAAATTTCTTTCAAATTTGTTGATTTAATACTGACAGCAATAAAATAAGGCCCTCAGAAATATTTCGATCGTTGTTATTCTAAAAATGATGTCAAGCAAATGTGGATCCTAAGGAATTCAGTAAAATTGATGGATTTTCTAACTCTTAATCAGTCTAATCTTGTAACAGCATCAAAACTATCGATTTTTCAACACTTTATACTTCTATTTAGCATGAACAACTTAAATTGTGATTGGCACAACTGATCAAACTCTATTTTTTAAAGAATGGAAAATGCAGGTACAAATGTCTGGTAGTCGTACTTTTAATCAATGGGTATAAAATAAGAACAAATTTACAGAAGACAAAATAATTAATTAACAGCATATTTGTTAAGTTCGGTTGACGGTTTTTTTCAGCAAACAGTCGGGATTGCAATGGGCACTAATTGAACAACTTTGTTTGCTGATTCGTTTCTTCATTCAAAGGACCGCAGACTTGTTTTATCCTTCAAGCTCACGTTTTGTTATATTGGTGATGTCCTTTTACTAAACAATCCTCGATTTGCTAACTATTTACATCTCATATATCCGAAGGAACTTGAAATAAAGGACACTTCAGATTCTAGGAGTTCCGGTTCATATTTGGATCTATTTCTCGAAATTGACACACTAAGAAGGCTTTGTTCAAAGCTCTTTGGCAAACCTAATTAATGACTTCAACTTTCCAATTGTCAACATTGTGTTTCGGTGTAGTAACATTCCGTCCGCTCCAGCCTATTGAGCTTACGTGTTACAATTGATTCGTTATTCCAGAGCATTTGAGGACTTCCTTTAAACAACACAGCTGACAAGCTAATTGTTAACACAGGGGTTTGTTGTACCCAGGTTGTTGTCATCACTCAAGAAATTTTACGGGAGACATGTGCTTGTTTCTATCTCTCAGATGATCACAGATAATGATTTGACATAGAGTTTGGTTTTGTCATCCTTTCCGGATTTGACCAACACTAAATCGATCTTTGGCAACGCTACGGGTGAGCCATAGCAATTAAGAACCGCTTCCTCCGCCGGAGCACCTGAGTTCACTCTCGATTTGACTTGAGTTCACCTTGCTAAATGCGATTTTGATGTTATGTGTGTGGTTTTTTTCGGTTTTTTTGTTGCTGTGTGGTTTGGTTCGTTGTGATTATTTTTTGTCTACCGATTTCGTCTTTGTCATTTAGGTATAATGATGTTTGATTACCTCTTTTGTATACATTTGCTACTTTCTTACAATCACTTCTAAACCAAACAAATTGTAGATTAGCTCTCTCTTTTAACCATGTTAATCGTTATTATAATATTGATGATGTCATTTCACAGAATAGTTTGGTGACTTTCTCCAGATTAAGGACACTAAGGATGAAGTCTGCTTCATATTTATATATACATCTCGAAATAGACTCTCAAGGAAGACTTTCACACAGCTCTATGACAATCGTGATGACTTTATTTCAATCACCAACTTTCTCTTCTTGTGTAGCAACATTCCGTTTAATCAAGCTTATGTAGTTTAAGTATCACATTGATTCGTCATTTCTAAGTTTGTGTGACTTACACCAATTTCATTGACAAAATGTTACTTTTGACACAAAAATGCTAACACAAAAATATGTATTTTATGGAATACATCGTGCTCTAATCGACAAATATAGGATTTCTATCTCATAAGAGAATACTGATGTTAGGTTGTCATTGGGTTTTGTTTTATCATCCTTTATCCGAATTGACTCGCTTACTTAACCATTGGCAGTGTTACGGGTGTGACATAACACATCAAGAACTGCTTACTTTTCCAGAGTATCCGATTTCACTCTCGTCATGAATTGAGTGTTGTTAATTGCTGTACAGTTGTTTTTGTGTTTATATGTTTTGTTGTTTTTCGTGCTGTTATAGTTCATGTTTACTGGTTTTGTCATTGTCCTTTTGGACTTTTGACTTTTGAATGCCTCATTGGAGCCTCTCTGCTTCATGCTGCTAAAGGACACTAAAAGTGTTCATCAGTTACGAATACATATATCCCAGTCAACGTCAGCTGTAGACTTCGGGAAGAAGGAGAAACTTCTGTGAAGTTCATTGGGATAAAAAAAAAATAGCAGTCATAGCTTTCATCTATTTGTTTCTGAAAATTTTCGCTACAAAGGAAAATTATTTGATTAACTTTAAGCATTTACGGTAATTAGAGCCTGTTCGGCATTTTTTTCAGGTATTTACGGTAATATATCTTTTGGAGATATTGTTAAATTCACTTATCTGTAGGTTTAAACATTCCTTAATTTGTTTGGATTAATAAAGGGTATTTTATCATGTTTATAACAAACTTATTCTGTTAGTAACAAATTTAACTTAAAATAGCAAGGAAAATTGTAAATAAATGAGATGCTAAGATAAGTCATATGCTAAAACATATCACATATATATAAAATTTAAGACTTTTTGTTTTCAAAGGCAATCTGAAAAAAAAAACTATAACCTAAAAATGTCCGCCTTTTTACCGGAAGTGGCCTAATTTGTGACAGTATAGGTGGCTCCAGCCTCATTACATGTCAGATGATAAGAATATCCGAAAGTTGTCACTATAGGCATAAAAAGTTCATTTTTAAAGAGGTTTTATACAGATTTTCACGTGGTGTCGGCCATCTTGAATTTAACCGGAAGTAAGGGATTTAGGAGATGGGCTCCCGATCTTAAATGAAAAATTGATGTCTAAAGAAGGTTTCTACCAAATTTCATGCTTGTAACAGCTTATGCACAATTCTTCTGAAATATGCTTGAAGCTGCCGGACTACTCATCAGTATATCATATACGATATTGAGATGTGGAATAAGTGTACGCGACACAACAAACATAAACAAACAGCAATTCAAAAAATCACAACGGAAAACAGCAAGCAGTCTTCAACATGACCATGTATGTATATGAGATTGATTCACCAAACTCGAAGGTCATCATCAACCGAAGTATATTAAGTGAGTTCCCGGGAGTTCTAGAAATAGTATACGATTTTTCAGTGGGACCGATTATTGAATAACAAACTAGTTATTATAATATCTTACGTACATGTTCTGATAAAGGGGACTTATCTCGGAAGACGAAATTTCTGAGGCTATACAGGAGACGAAGCTAAAGAAAGCGCCTGGCCACGACCGAATACAGAACGAACACTTGAAACTTGGGGGTAAAGGAGTAGTCAAATTTCTAAATAAACTGTTTAATCGGATAGTTCGTGACGGTAAAATTCCTAAAAGGTGGAAATTTGGTCTTATCGTGCCTATCTACAAAGGTGGATCGAAAAAGAAAAACGCACCTGAGAGCTACAGACCGGTCAGCCTACTCTCTGTCGTGTTGAAACTCTTTGAAAACTTACTTAGGTCTCGTATTATGACTTATTTACTGAACGAAAACTTTACAAACCCCCAACAGCAGGGGTTTCAGAAACGCCTCGGCTGCACAACTGCCTCATTTAACTTGCATGAAACTATATACCATAACTTAGAGATGTCAAGTACTGTTTTTGTTGCATTTTTAGACAGCAAACAAGCTTTTGATTCGGTTTGGAGAGTGGGATTGATGTACAAACTACATGAAATAGGGTTGTCTGATAAAATATGGTGTATTATTAATGACATGCACACTGATACATACAGCGCAGTTGTAGCAAATCAATCATGTTCGAATTTTTTTCTTGTATCGCAGGGGGTACGTCAAGGGGGTGTATTATCTGGCCTGTTATATCTTTTGTTTATAGATGAAATGTTGTATGAATTAGAAAACTTTCGTAACAGTTCTGGTGTATGTAATAAGTTGTAAGTTGTTGCCCTGCCTTAGCAGATGATGTATCTTGCATTAGCCTGTCACCTTCGGGACTTCAGGAGATGTTGAATGTGTGTGCGGAATACTCTTTTAAGTGGCGCTTCGTGTTCAATGCTAAAAAGTCTGCCATTCTTCAGTTTTCAAGAAACTCACGTGATCGCAACATTATATATTCTTGGAAAATAGCTAATGATTTAATACCAATACAGGACAGTTATGTACATCTTGGTGTTGATATAAACAGTTCCTTGAAATCGTTAGACCGAACTAATAATGCGTGTAGAAAAGGAAGGAATGCTTTCTTTGCACTCAATAAACTTCAATCTACATCAATTAATCCACTTGTTCTTGTACGTCTTTACAAAACCGTAGTGTTACCATCTGTACTATATGGGTGTGAAAATTGGACTAACTTGAAATCTACGGACATGAAATTCTTGAATCGCTTCCAACATTTTATAGCAAAACAGATACTGAACTTAAAAGTAAGGACAAGGTCCGACATGTGCGAAAGCATACTAGGTCTTCATCCTATCAGTGCCTCAATAGACAAAAAGAAACTCGTGTTTCTACAGAAACTTATATCGCTAGACGAGCATCATCGTACGAAACAAATTTTCATCGTCCGTCTGTTTTCTTTCTTTACCGACCGCAGTCGCCATCATATGGGCTTCATCCCAGACATTTTTGAAATTTTGTTTACTTATAGTTTGAATGGATACCTAAAGCAGAGGCGGATCCAGAGATTCTGAAAAGAGGGGGCCCACTGACTGGCCTAAGAGGGGGCCCACTGACTGGCCTAAGAGGGGGCCCACTTTGGTCATGCTTCAATGATTTTCTACATATTCAACCAAATTTTTCCGCCAAAAGGGGGGCCCGGGCCCCCCAGGCCCCCCCCCCTGGATCCGCCTATGTAAAGGAATATATATTGACTGGGTCTTTTCCTTCGAAAAGTGAATGGAAAACAATTGTTAATTCTTCAGTGTTTATAACGAACAGGAAAAGATATGGAAATCTCGCATGTGTGAAGATAACGAATTTCAACGATTCAGGCAAATTATTAACTGTGTTCAGCCAGCCACTTTTTGGAAACTAGCTAAAACAAATTACGATATCAAAAACTATTATTTTGTTACAAAGTTGCTATACTGACATTCCTAATAGAACTGCCGGTCTTTGTCAATTGTGTCACAGTTTGTTTACAGACGTATACGTTCCAGCATGCTGCACCTGTACAGCAACATGGTCACTCCAGAACGCCTTCTGGGATGTCGTGATCGAGAACTTTCCACTAAACATGACTAAACTTATTCACAGAACTGTATGAATGTGATGAAATGTCATTATTTGAAGTTTTCTTGGGTAAACCAGTTTCGTTAGATGATAGTAACACTTACGAATTCATGAGACTTTGCCACGTCCATGTCCAGTGCAGTGTCTGGGACATTACAACAAACTCCTAGGTTCCGAAGGAAACGCTAGTGCAGGCATACCATGATTATATGTCTTTGAAAACCCCATTGTCTCTTGTGCTATTTTTATTTTAGTATTTTTTTTTCTTGTATTTGAATATTATGTACATTATTGTAGCTAATGCTTGTTATATTTATTTTTTGTGTATAGTGTACATTTGATATTTGTATTGATTTAATTTGTATGTCTTCATTATATCTCTGTAAGAGGAAATAAAGATATGAATGAATGAATGAAATCACTGTGACACAAGTCATCAAAGGGAGATAATCAAACTCTTAATTAATATTTGTGTCATTAATTGACGTATATTGAATAAAATTGTAAAAACAAGTTATTTATTTGATAATAATTTATATCATTTTTTTATTTTGTTTCCGTATTTAGATTTTATTGATAATTTAAAATTTTATTGAAAACATAAATTATAATCATTACCACAGCAAAATAATTTACATATTACAGCCCAGTCCATTTAATGGCCTCATTTGGTCAGGAAGTAGATATACCAAATATCGAATTTTTAATCAGGTAGCCTCGAACAGAGGCAATATAATTTATAAGTTTAGGAGCGATCGTAATAGACCCTATCAGACAAATGATCCGGGAGCAGGGTGCCGTGCGGACAGAGAAGAAATATCGAAAAAAAACCCAAATGATCCTAAGAAATTTCGTATTGATATTTATCAGCGGTAATGGACAAATTTCCCCAATAAACAGAAAACATTAGTACACCTTTGCTTCTTTCGTCGAGAATTAAATGTTACGTTATCCCAAACTTAACAGGAACACGTCAATTTAATGAATTTTGAAGTACTTTGCCTAATCTTCCTAACGAATGTGTAATCATATGGAACCTTCATCTCTTTGACCAGTTCAACCTTCATTGATATAGCAATTGCTTATATCTATGGGTTTTCAACTAAACATTTTTTAAGGTCAGCCTTTGAGGAAGACAAAAATCTTAATTCTAAAAATACATCCTCATGGATTAAATCAATAGAAAATTTTAAAACTTTATTCAACTTAGATAGTCTTGAAAAAACCCATATAGAATTTGAAAAAGAAATTAAATCATATTTCTCTAAAAAACTACTAAATGAACTTTCACACATCAAAAATAATAATACAGGGAAACTTAGATTTTTTAGTCAAATTACCAAAGATTTTGAACTTCAAGACTACCTGAAATTCAATATAAATAAACACCTTCGATCAAAATTAACTAAACTGAGACTAAGCGCACATAGCTTAGCCATTGAAACAGGAAGATATAGTAAACCTATTACTCCTGTGGAAGAAAGACTTTGTAAACAATGCAACAGTAAAGTAGAAGATGAACTACATTTTTTATTAGATTGTCCCACTTATAATAAACTAAGAGATAATTTTTTCACTTTATTCAATAAAAATTTAAACGACATAAATGATACCCCTTTAAAAATTGCCAGTAACCTTTTAAATCCTACCACAATACAGGACACCAAAAATGTTTGTTTATTTTTACAAGAATCCTTTTCAGTTAGAGATAAATTCTTGAAACAGTCTATTGAGTAATAATTATTCAGGCAAATTTATATGATCTTTAGTATTTAAATACACATTTAAACATTACTATACAAAAATAAAAATGTTTAATATTATATACATGTAGTTATATAACAGTATACATGTGAAAATTACATTATACCTGAGATAATTAAACTAAAGTTTTAATTTTCTCAGCATTATACTCTGAAAATATGTATTTTCTATGTTAAACTTTGTATTCATGTAATGTATTGGATTACGCAATATTGTATTGTTTGTTCGTTATTTGACTATGCTTTATCCAATAAACTAATTTGAATTTGAATTTGAATATAAATACCACATTTGAAATCTTTTTGCCAATGTGAAGTTTTCAACAGGTATATTTTTTCATATAAGGTTTTTGTTTCCTCCATACAAGTTAATCTCCTTTCTATAGATGTAACTGATAAGAGAGATCAGATTCCATTTTTACACATTCAATAGAAAGATTATTTAAAAGTACTCCAAAGTATATAGGAATTTAAAATAATATATAGGAATTGTTCATTGCCGACAACAGCAATGTATATTTGTTATAAAAAAATACTCACAGTATTTAAAAGTCATACATATGTAGCCAATTCAGTCATTATCAGTCACAAGTTAAGTTATTGAAATAAGTTGCATTTTTGGTCTTTTTATGTAAATTTTCTTAAGATTATTTTCAGGTTAGCTTAAGATTCTAGGAAAAATATATGTGAATTAAAAATACCCAAGAATTGAACTATAAGACTAAAGATCCGCTGACCACTATTTAAAACTCTGATTTGCCAACTAAAGGAGACAAGACCTATTACCGGGCATTGCCAATGAACTCGCCGTACCTTTAGTTTTACAGTACATGTGTACCTATAGCTTCGTCAATTTGATGTACGTAAAAGAAGATCATTCGACTCTGGTAATATGTGCATGTCTCTTTAAATTCTTAACCATTTGAAGATCTGTCTATTGTAACAATAGAATTAAGAACATTTTAGTTTCTGGATCCAAATTGTGTTATCTTAGATTTTGAAAAGTCTGTTTATAAAAAGGTCTAACTCCTTACGAACATTTCTTTTCCCATCAGTTCTCGATGCATAATAACGAATTTATTCAACTGTGGTGTGCGCAAATAAAATCATTGCTGTGAAAGGAAAGTGTATTATTTAAAATGCATTTTAAGGAAATGGGAGCGATGAAGCAGTATAACTTGATTTCCTTAGAATTGCTGTAATTTGAAAATTAAAACTTGTTTATCCGAAACAACTAGCTTAAACTCATCAAGTCGTGTATCTTTTGGGTAAACGTACAAGTTTGCTTTCAGACAAACTAAAATCTAAGGCGTCATTGAAACAATTGATTACGGTATCTAATGTAAGTTGTAAAAATGCGGTCTTGAGTAACTCCACATGCAGATATTCCAATTTTGAACGACATAGTGGATGAACTGAGAGCCGATTTATATACATTTTTATAGTCTCCGCTCTTTTGCGAAAGGTGGGAACAAATATAAACGTAGATATAAATAATAAAGCAAAGGGGTATTTGTACCAATGGGGCATTAGAATGTCAAAAGTAAAAATGAACAAAGACAAAACCAGTAAACACGAACAAGGACAGCATGAAGAAACAGACAACATAAAAACAAAAAAAAAATCAACTTTAATGCGTTATAATTTTTTTCCAAGCTCTGGTTTTTTTTACGTTCTATTTGTAACAAGGTCCACAGCGTTAACTTGGTCGACATCATAACCTCTGCGTTTTTTTATACTTTTTGTCCGTATTTGCTTTTAATTTTATACTGTGTTATTAGATTTTCTTTTTCTATCCTTAACTTTTTGGCGTTGAACCCTTTTATACAATCACTGCATGATATTTCATGTTTTCGATTTCTTCTTTTTCACTGATCTTGCTTGCATATTTTTCATAACTTTTTTTCTTTTATTTCTCTCCGATTTATTTTTTTTCAGTAAATCACAGGGGCTTGAATTCTGGTCATTTATATCGACTTAAAAAAATCGACCCCTACTCTAAAATTCCCACTAGTATTATAGAGTAGGGGGTCGATTTTTTTTTTAAGTCGATGACTTGAATTCGATATAAATGACCAAAATTCAAGCCCCTGTGGTTTACTGAATATAAATAGGGGTTATAAAAATTGTCAATTTGATATGAATAAGGGTAATGAAAATTGGAATATATAAATATGGGTATTGAATTCGTATTGAAAATGGCACACCCCACCCTAAAAATTACAAAGATACCCCCCGGGTGAGTGAGTGAGTGTGTGAGTTGTGTTTTACAAACTTTACGACACTATACAGGTGAAATAAAGAGTTTGAACATGAAAAAGATTACAATATGAACATGAAACGATGATGAGGATTTGGAAACAAGGGATAGGTAGATATGGACAGCTAGAAAATCAAGCCTATGTGGTGCAGAACTTGACGCTTAATAAAGGGATCTTTTACGTGCATGAAGCCCAGGGGTTACCTTGGTATTTTTAGAGTGAAGATGTGCAATTTTCGGATTGAATTCAATACCTATGTTTATATAGAATTTCTTATTTTCAAGACCCATATTTACATCAAATTGACAATTTTAATAACCCATATTCATATTTAGTAAACTTAAAAGAAAACTCATAAACATAGTGAAGAAGCAATGTTAATGTGAAACATAATGTAAATAATATAAAGCTCATGAGGCATATCTATATCACAATGGATAAAAAATGACCCATAGTTATATGAAATCAGATTTTGTATAAAGAAAACTTAAAAGGATATCCATTTTTATCTAAAATTGTCTTAAAATTATACTTATAATTCAGTTTGAGTTTTCAAATAACTCATATTTTTGGCACAAATACGTACACCTTTATATTGGACGTTCAACCCAGGGCATGAAGCGTAGTAGTATAGATCTAACAATGCCCGAGGTCTAAGGCCATCCTATTCAGCCATCTAGATTACACACTTAGTCGCACTGTTGGCCAAGCAGTAACCCGATGTTAGAATCCCATGACTCTTAGTCGCCTCTTTATAAGGCAAGCTAGGCTCTGCTGTGGGTCTATTTCAGCACCCGGGCGGTGCACGGGGCAACGTACATAAATTGAATATATAAATTATGTTAACATTATCACGTACAACATACTTTTTATATTGTGTAGAGATGATATTTGGTTGGCACGATTTTACAGTAGCAAAATTTATTCATATTATATTTTTTACCATATACAGGCATTTAACATTATTTGTTTTACTATACGTACAAATTGACAGCAGTATTGCATGATTTGATTATTTCAGTTTCCTAGCTAATTAACTAAATAAGACATAACAAGTTCTAAAATTGTTTTTCATTTTGCTCTGTTCGATTATTTTCTGTCAATATTTTGCAAAAACGTAATAAACCGTGTGCGTGCTTTTGTAGGTTGTTGATTAATAAAATATTGCACAACCTAATTCTTAAATTTAAACTTTAGCCCTAACAGGAAATTACTTTATATTTCAAGCGCAAGAATCTTCTTGTAAATTAAAAGTGGAAATGATTAAATTTCCTTTAAAATCGTTCCTTTAAAAAATGGACGAATGCATCTATTGAGGCTTGTAATTAATATTCACGTTGCTGTTACTTTCCATGCATTCAACATCGGATTCTGACACCAAAATTCAATAAAACATCAAATAGAATCAAAGATCAAAATTACTGTTAAAATAAGCAAAGAATAATCAAATACTTAGAAATCAGCACGGTATTCTTTAAGATTTTAGCTTTGTGCTTTATAACAACCCACAACACCATTAGCAATGTATGTAACAGCTTCCTGAAAAACATGAAAAATTACTTCGGTTAGTTTTCGCATTTCCCGTCGGAGCTGCACATAAAACACTGTAATATACTTTTGATAAGCCAATCATTGTCTTTGGAGTATACATTTCAAGGCAAATTTATCGCTCTTCCTTGTAAGATCATGACAATCTTTTAAACTTATAAAACATCTTTTGTTATTACGCATCAAAGAAGGTATCCAAAAAAGTCATTAAAATTCCCCTTCTCTTTGCTTAAGCATGAAAAAAATACTCAGTTTTAATCTTAATAAGTTTAATCTTAATAGATACCCATGTTTAATAGTTAAGATGGGAATAATCTAAAATCTTAATGATGTAAGTTTTTCCTAAAGAGATAATGCAGTTCAATTTTACTTTCGAATCTGTTTTTTAAGTAATAAAGATGGATAAGTTCCTAGTTGTATGAGCTGGGAAACGATTTATCCAACCTACTCACCAAATCATTATTTGTCTTCTTTAATCTACTGTCACTTGCCTGTAATTGTTTATTAAACCTAGATTTAGGTTGATTTGTTGTATTTCTTGTAAAAACCTTGTCAACTATGTTATTGGTTGTTATTTTTTTTTATCTGACCAATGTGAAGAAGTCCTCTTCGAATGCACCATTTTTTTATGGAACAGGATCCGTATGCAAACAAGTTTTAATGTGAAGCTGTAAAACCTCAACCATAGATATCAGAATTGAATACGTGTTGTAATGATCGTTTTTGTCAAGACTTGGCACAGGCATTTCAAATGTAAAATGTGAGTCCAGGAATTGTTACAACAGCTAAAAAGTTATATTGAGACAAACCAAAATTGCAAGACTATTCAAAGTCATCATTTAAACTATTTTCAAGCTGTAGAACAGGGATATGAAAATGAGGATTGTTTCACAAACCATTAAATGAGACTCAATTGTAATTAAACTTTGATAATATAAAAAGATGATTTTTGATCACTATATATACGTAGCAATGAAATAATAATTTTCATGTGTGTTTACAAATAGTCCATAAAATGCAGTTACTTCAGAGCTCATAGAATTATTGAACCCTTGCGGGTTCCGGGTGGCGAATAGGCCCGCAGCAGCGCTAAGCTTGCCGGGAAAAGTCCACTAAAGAGCGCTCAGAAACCAGGACGCTTTGTCCACAAAGCGACTGGGATGTGTGCCCCAGGTGCATGGTTGAATGGGACAGCCCTGACATCGAGAGATGCGGGGTCGTCAGGCGATATTGCGGAAAACCTGACTGCAAACCATAGTGGTGCACCGTGTAGGGAAAAATGTCACGTTCCTCGCACGTTAAAGAACCCTGCTACAGGTTTCGGTAAGAGTATCCCCATGCAGGAGGCTAAATTTTCCGTCCCTACTCATCACTCCTTTTTCCAGTGGCAGTCAAAACTCTCCTACCCGATTGGTCTTGTGTCCCCACTTCCTCCACTTCATCATCATTTCATGTTCATTGTATCACCACTTTCTTGTTTATCTCCCGGATATAGCCGAAATCGTGCTGCTTGGGTGTAAAGCAATAACTAACTAACTAACTAACTAACTAACTAACTAACTAACTAACTAACTAACTAACATAAAATTATTGTTACAAGTTTTAAAACGAAAACATTCTTCTTTAGGAAAAGGCTGTTTTATTCTTAAAAACAAGTACCATCTTACCTTAATGTCACCTTAATTAAAAGTTCAAATATTTTTACAGTATCACTTTAAGATTTAGTGGGTTGTTCCCGTATGGACCACTGCCAGACTTTACACCTAAAGCAGTTATGATGGGATAATTTTTGTTAGACAAATGTTAACTTTCGTGTATTTTTGAAAAGTTGAATTTCAATTGAATATGCATGTATGTAACTGATTTATAGGACTTATACAACTGTGTGTTACTCAAAATGTCATTACAATTACCAATTTCTTTGCATATAAGCATGAACATGTCTTTAGTTAATCTAAAACCTTAATGATGTAGGTTTATCTCTTAAAGAATCAGCATTCGATCTGACTTTCAATTAATAAAGATGGTAAAAGTTTCTAGTTTAAGTGCTGGAAATTAATTTTACCAGCTCACCAGATCATCATCAGTCTTTCCAATGTTAATTTGATTCAATCTTGCCAACTATATTAATATTGGTTTATTTGTTTCATCTGGTCGCTGCGAAAGTACCGTATTTTCGTACGTGGGGTAACGATTTCCGTAAGGAGAGGGACTTGAGGCAAATTGAGTCTTAATTTGAAGCTATGTATATCCTTGCCGTATATTTGGGATAGACAACGTGCTGTAACTGTCGTTTCTGTTACCAATATTACTTGGTCTTGATACATGCATGTCAAAATTTATGTAAATTAAAAACTCCTGTCCAATTATTTCAAATGCAGTTAGAAAGTAATTAAGATATAGACTTCAAGGCTATTCATATGTGTATAGGCATTAGTTAAACTGTTTTCAAGCTGATAAAGATTTTTAAAACTATCTTTCTTATTACAAAAGTCTGTGAACAGTCCATAGTTTCAGAGGTCATAGATTGTTGTAACATTTTTTAAAAACAAATACATATAACTTAAAGAAAAGGTAAGTTAATGTCATCTTGAAATTTTTTAGAAATTTTCCCAAACAGTTAAGGAACAGACAGCGTTTAGAAAATATCTTAAATGACCGTTTGTGGAAATAAAGTCGTCGAGGAAGGGTTAAATTGACCACTCCTGTGAGACAGGGATATATTCAACCACCAGGAGAAAGTATTAGGTGCAAGTAAATAACAATAATTGTATATGGTAGAAAGGACCGGATATTTAACGTGAAAAGGGGCTTGTTTTTTTATGGTAGGTTCCTTACTAATCCGATTATACGAGATGGAGGGTTATAAAATGAAAGTATGAAAAGATTAACAATTTTAATGATTTCAGCTGGGAACGAGAATCCACGTTGGTAGTTAGCCATAGTAATATGACAAAACCAAACATTTATCCCTACAGAACACCTACGTTGTGTTGTTGTTGTTGTTGTTGTTGCAATAAGCATCTCTGCAAACCATAACAGTTATTACATGTATATAAAGCAAAACTTATAGTGCAGCCTCCTAAAAAGATAAGTTAAAAGGTAGGAACTGCACATTTAGTTGAAAAACCATATAACGGTTCCGAAGCAATTAAATTCCTATTGCAATGGATTATTTTACCAAATAATCCAATTGAAAAGAGAAAATACTATAAAAAAACCAATAAAATACAAAAATGATCTTATTAAGGTACTACAATAATTGAAATAAAAAGATAAACTAATAAAATAGAAAAAAATAATCTAATCCAGTAATAAAGTTAATTGAAAAATAATAAAGGTTCAAGAAGCTTTATTAATTCTATTACTTGCCAGATGTAGCGCAAGTCAAGAACTGTCAATTAGGTATTAATCCTGCTAACACTGACAAATTTGTACCCTATAAAACAACCAATGAAATGCCTGCTTTTATATCTTCCTTATAGCAGCTGTCATGGCATAACTGTGACCTGGCGTATATCATTTGTATTAATCGTACCAATTAAAATGAAGTTGTAAGGGATATTTTTTTTACGATCAAAGACAATTTAAAAGTTGATTGATTTCGATGTTATTAATATTTTTTCAAAGAAATATCACGAAAACATTGTTTGGCAATTAAAAAATGCATGTAAAGGTTTATTATCCTTTCAAAGCAAGTAAAAGAAGGGTTTTCACTTTGATATAGTACAGATATAGAGTTTTAATGTTTTATCTTTCTGTTATATTGTATTTTGAAATTGGAGTACTACATGATTTGTTGTGCTTTATAATTAACACGACCACAGTGGCAAAAAGTATTTGCTGCCAGTTTTAGTACGAGTAGAGAATCTGAAAGAAGTTTCCATTATCAGAAAAAAAAACCGCCTGAGCAAAAGCACTCTTTATTTGAACTACCAAAGGTGCACAGACGGTGACAAAACCAGCAAACAATACGGTATGTTGAGCAGCTAGATGATTTCAGAAGTAGATTGAAAGGGACAGTGTCTGATATCAACAATTACAAAGAATAATCTACACAGTAACATTGTCAGAAGACCAAACACAGCACAAAACAAGTATAAAACGAGGTAAAACATGTTCGATGACAAAAACAAGATTTACATGCCTGTAAGAACGGTACATTTCAGTGCTTATCCATGACATTCGTGATTAGTTTATAATTAGGTTAATTTTAGCGTGACTTCAACATTGAGTCGAAAGCATATCTTGTTTTATAGAATCTGGTCTCAGTTGTGACTATAAAGCAGAAGAATATATCATGTCGAATGCACATGTTTTTAAAGCTTCTACGTGTTTTCTGCTCGAACAATCAAAGATGATATAGATATTTTTTTTTATTTTGGTTTCAAAAACCCAATTATAGACCGTCATTTCTTAGTAAATTGGGTTTAGCTCATGCACTGTTTGATCTTCATTGTCGATGGTTCTGACAATTTCATTATTTTGAAAAATTACTTTAAAAGCTTACGTCATTTTATTATTGCATAACGGAGAAATACGTGGCTGTTGGGAGCAATTCGTTTTGGCTTTGTGATTACAAAACAAGATTGGTTTACAGTTTTTGGTTGTTCACTGACTATCAATTGCTCACATAACCAAATTAAAAGGAGTAAAACTATGTAGTAATGGATGAAGTGTTAAAACAATACAAGATAGAGATCATTCATTCTCTTTATCAAGTAGCAATGCTGTGTAGAAAAGACATCAACAGCTCTATTTATATTGACTGAGATATATATCGTGCATTAACACAAAAATAAAAATCTAAAAAACAATGTTTGAAATTGAAATTGATGTTTTTAATATATTGATAAGAATGTACGAATATTGCAACGATTATTAGAAATAGAATAAAATCTTCTAAAAGATCTAGAATAAAAAGCTTCGCCGAGCACAGCATGATACGACCGCAACATGTCGGACCATGTACATTTGTAGCCTAATATGGATATTCAATTGCTCTGGACACATGCAGCCCATGGTTGACTGAAAATGTTTTTTTTAAACATGCAGTCTTTGGTGGACTCTCCGCCCACATTTTACAAGGATTTCATTTTTTTTTAAAAGCAGGCCAAATTAAATAACAGTTGTTACAAAAATAATACCCCCTTTGTTTCCAAATTAAGGGTTTCTACTAACTTTTATTTTTGCCCCTTTTGGCCCCTAACAGCAGTTAGAGGGAGGAGAGTGTCACAAAATTCATCCTTTATTTTGGAAATTAGCTATTTAACAAGAATAAGATGCAAAAAAAATTTCAAAATCGGACCAGAAATATTTAAACCCTTTTTAGGCCCCTTATTTCTAAATCAACAAGGGAAGACCCCTAAAATTAGTCCCATATTTGTTTTACTGGTTAAACATATCATTGTCAAATTTTATAGCAATTGGCCAACCAGAACCAAAGTTATTGTAGTTATTGTAGGAACAAATGAGAAATTTGAATTTTTTGCCCCTCTTTGGACCTCCTCTAAACGAATAAAGGGGGAGGGGCAAAAAATCAATCCCATTCATCCTTTAATGATATGGAACATTATTGTAAAATTACACAGCATTTGGTTAACCAGCAGAAAAGTTATTGTGGGAACAAACAAAAAAGTAGCATTTTTGTCCCCTTTTTGGCCCCTAATTTCTAAAGTAAAAAGGGGGACCATCAAAATCAATCCCTGCATCCTTTCATGGTAAGGAACATCATTGTCAAATTTCATAGCAATCGGATAACTTAAACTTAAGTTATTGTGGGAACATTAAAGATAACAGACAACGACGACGACGACGACGACGACAGCAACAACAACATCAACAACAACGACAGCATCATACCATTATACGTCCGCAATTTTTTTGTGGTCGCATTAAAACTTGTTTATGTGTAAATAAACTTTAGAATCTAACAGAATGTTGCAAAACACGATAAGATGATTAGTGAAAATGACTATACCACAGGCGTTTGGGTCTTGGATTTTCTTTTTTAAATTATGAATAACGTGTATATAAAAAAAATCATCTCGTCTTTTTAGTAATATAGGGAGGGCCAGATTTTTTATATACACACAACAAGAAAAAAAATCCTGGGCCATTACGGCTGTGAACTGTACTGTCTTTTAAGAAACGAAAAATACAAAGATTGTTGAGCATTTATTTCTGGACAACGTCACCAAGAGTTGCTAAGGGGCCAACCATTTAACTTAAAGGGTGACTTGGTTTTTTTTTGCCAGAAAATTGTTTAAAGGTGTCACTGCAAAAATATTTTTTCCAATATTAAAATTATTTTCTATGGCAGAATATATTTTTTTTCATCAACCATCTGATTAAGAATATTTTTTAGATAAAAGTCAAGCACTCCAAGTTAAATTGTCGGTCCCTAAATGATGAATCGTTAAAAAGGCTATAACTTTGAAAAGGTTTACCTTCAAAAACCGAATAATAGCAATGATTTATTATCGAAAAGCCTGCAAGTCTTGTTATCTATATTTTCACCTATATAGGCTAAGTATGTCGTTAACTACATTTTTTGGAAGTGTCGTAGATCAAATATATAAATAATTATATTAGAATTTTACGTAGGAATATTTCTTTAGTCAAAGATGAGTCTTAACATTGTTCGCAGACATTCGAGATTTAAATTGTAATTTATCAAATGTTTAAGAGCACGAAAATTTGACGAATCTTATCTTTTAGCGATTTGGGAATTATATAAATAAATTACGGGCCAAAATGAAAATCTCTTCAGACATAGTGTAAGTTAATCTAACAATAATAGCAAAAAATATCATTAATTCATGTTTATAGTAATGACTTTTGTCATTTTAGATAGTCATGTCTGGTAAATGTGTGACGAAAGTACAGGATATAAATATCGGTCTTGCAAGTAGACGAGAACGGTAACAATATATACGCAAATGTTTGTGAACAAAATACGTTTATTCAACACAGAAAAGAAGTAGAATGGAATTATTATGATTTATAAAATGTTAAAATTGATTTTGGCCTTGTTCTTTGTGATCAGCTGGTCTTTTCCAAGAACTTATATAAGAACCTATAAACTCATAGAAAGCATATAAGAACAATTTGGTAAAGGTACATTTGTTTCTTCATATACTGTAAACCAATTAATTTTCGCAGCTACAAACTTTCGCGGTTTCCTTAGAATGAACATTTTCACGTAGATAATCTTTCGCGGTTTGGTAATTCTCCACCATTACAACCTTTTCACTCAGACTGTTTCGCGGCTATAAACTTTTGCGAAAGCACAGCTTCCGCGAATCTATAGCGAAAGTTTATAGCACGCGAAAATTAATTGGTTTACAGTATTCATGAATATGAATCCTTAAAATTGCGTTTAAGGTCATTTAGAAATAACACATACTATTATAAATATTTCATTTTGTCCGATATTAGGAGTATATTGACCATTTCCTGCTCAGAGTAATAATACATGTACGATACTCTGGGTTTAAAACTTTTCGGTATTGCCTTATTTTGTATTGAATGAATTAAACGAAGATTGTATGCATGTTCGTGTTTATGTACGTGCATGTCTAACATGTTAAATCAGATGGGGCGATCTACTTTCTTTCGTTTTTCGTTTGTACTTGCTATTTATATCAATACTTATTTCTTCGGTTTTTCTCACGATGATATAACTCCCCCATATCTCCATTGTAAAAGGATGTTTAGTGCTTACAGAGTGATATCGTTTTTCATCTTTTATTGTTTTATTGGAATGATCACCTCAATACCCCTTTTATTTTATGTTGTTGATTTCCGTTCGGTTGATTTTGTGTTTTGTGTTTCTTCGTGCTGTTTTTGTTCGTGTTTACCGGTTTCGCCGTTGCCCTTTCGGACTTTTGACACTTGAATCCCCCATTGGTGCCTCTTTGCAGTTCTTCCAAAGCTGGATTAATACAACAAAATAAGCAGACGATACGCACTTTAAGAGTTTTACAATCAAAATTCATATCTCTGAAGATTATAATTCTAACTAAACATTGCCGTTTGTTAGTAATAGGAAATATATGAATTCTTAATTTAAACAGATCTCTTGAGGTGAAATTGTTATTCAGATCATGCAACATCTTCATTTAATATTCTCAGAATCAAATGCTTTTAATTTGGTCATTAGAAATCTTGTGCGGCGTTTGTTTTTGGTTAAGAACTATATTATAAATCATTGTAAATGTAATGATCTGCTGTCATTCTAACATTCTAAAGTGACATAATGATATTGCTCTGAATCTACTTTACTTATTATGTATGTTATTTAGTTATCTTTCTTTTTTTGAAGTTATTAAATTTTTGTATGTATTGAGTAAAGAATTCATAGAACATGTCTGTCTCCTTTTTGTCAGTCTTTTTGTATTATAGACTTGGTATCGCGAGCAGATTATTTTTTTTATCAAATATCATAAAATGAAACAACAAATTAGTATATTATAAACTGATACATGAAAATCGAATTTCCATAAGGTCAAGATCATTTTTATCAATGAATTCCCGTAGTATGTTGAAAAGGGAGGGGCTTATATTTTTGCTTTGGCCAGAATTTTTAATCAAATAGTATTCAAATATTTATTTTCAAAGTGTCGAGACAATTTTTTTTTTCAAATATAAGCCTTATTTTATATGACAGAAATCCTTAATCATGATTTTTTTCTTCTTCATCTTGGAAATAGTTCTTAACGTGTATATGGTGGGTTAAACCATACTTAAGGTTCCATGATGTTTTACCTTAAAATGGCTTAATGTCATATCGATTTTTTAGTTAATGTACAGCAAAGACTGCATTAAGAATTCAAAAATAAACCGTAGCAGGACCTAGATATAATTCATTCATATTAATTTTTGAAATTTTTTCATGGTTGTTTCTGTATTTTTTAAGATATGCTTTTTCCCGTTTTTGAACACAGCCGATTTAAGATTAACTTCACTTACAACCCGTCCGAACAAAGCCAAACGTTAAAAAAAACCCACAAATCGTTACATTTGATTACATAAAAATACATTGATTGAATGAATGGGTCGTGCAAACATTAAATCTGATTGGATATTGATGAATAGTCGGCTGACGTTGGTTTTTCTTTCTGTGACGTTTTGCGGTTTTTGTTACCGATTGGCTTGTTCATGACGATGTAAATTTTCATTGTTGTGTTTGCACACTTTCCTTTACGCTACAATCGAAAGTCCATAGTTAAATCGGACGGGTTGTAAATCCTTTCACGTGACCTGAAGTCTCATGGGACATTAAATGTTCACCAACATGTCAGTTGAAAGGTACAAAAGTGATATTTTGTCATTATTCATAAGCCACTCTGAACGGAAAAAAAATGTACCGCTATCTTCAACTTAAAAAGTGTGCCAAAACGATAAGGTGTGTCTATGTCTAGGTGGTCCTACTTTACTGTATTTGTCCTACAAATATGTCGTATGTGCCATTCTTATATATACAGAGATTTTCTTTTAAAAAGTTCACTGTCCTGGTGATCCTTAAAGAACCAACGCCACGCATCACTCTTCTTTTGTTCTAAGAGAGTGGACGATAATCGATGTACAACAACAACAAAAACAACAAACATCCCAAACAATTTCGAACCATTCTTCTCACATGATTTGGAGCCTGTCTCATATACAACGGTGTCGGGTAAAACCAAAACTCTTAAAATTAGTACATGCTCTGGCATAAGGTATAAGCTGTGATAGACATGTGTATTTAGACCAGATCTTTTAGGTTGTGATATTTCGAAATCGACGTTTAATAGATATGATATTTTATATCGTGTAACTTCGAAAAAATGTTACAAAGTTATTAGTAGACTAATTTTAATGTTAAATCGTTTAATAATTTACATGTAGCAACATTAACAATTAATTTGCTTAATAGAAATAGTTTGTAAACTTTGCTAATAATAAATGGGTGTAGGAAATCATGGAGTTCGAGTTCGAGTTACGACTCGAGTTCGAGTGTTCGAGTAAGAGTTATAGGCAAAAATTTCATCAAACTCGAAACATTAATTTTCACGGAAATAATCGAGTTACGACTCGAGTTCAAGTTATTAAAGTTCGAGTTAGAGTTCGAGTAACAAAACGAGTTGTATATTTATTTTAAGCGGAATAGCATAAATTTTGTCAAACATTTAACTTTAAACTTTTTTTAGATTATCGCCTTGCAATATTCTTGTTTATAATAGATATGATTAAAAACCAATGAATGTGCAAATGTGCATATTTACGACTGTGTGAAAGAAGCAAATGTGTACCAATGGGGCAATCGAATGTCGTAAATCTTAGTTCAATGAAAATCTATTTAGGGTTTCAGCAGGAGGTGCTTTGAATATCTGAACATATTTGTTTATTTTTTTTAAGTGGAGAGGACACCAAAGCTGCAGTGAGGAATGAAAGGGTTACTTATGTGTATATTTGTCGCTTCTGCGATAGGCAAGTGACAATCTCTATTTTCATATTGTGTTTGGCATTTTCATTATTTGGGTTCTAACATCGGCTCTGACGAGTCTCGAAGTGACGAAACGCGCGTCATGCGTAGCAAAATTAATAGCTGCGGTTCGTAGCTCTTTATGGTCCTTTTGATATTTTTTTTGTGGTCCGCCAATTCAGAAAATTTTACAAAGGACCATTTAGAGCTACAGAACCGCAGCTACAAAATTTATTGCCTGGAACTTTGTTGGATTTTGTTTTTCTGAATTAAGCAAAATTATAAAAGCAAAAATATTTATATGACTTAGTCGCATTTTAAGCAACGTGCTACGAGCATGTTCAAAATTTTTCAACGCACTCTCGACATGTAACAACATATGGTAACGATCACTAACGTGCTGATAGATTGTGCATAAACACTCTGTATTCAAATCTATGCAGCGCACACCAACATGTTATTCATTATTCTTACACGTCGGCGAGCGCTGAAACTATGTGTGTCACAACAGCTCTTTTCTAAAAAAAAAATCTTTTAAAAGTAAACATAACAAAACCCGATTACAAACCAACATCTGTACTCATCTGAAAGATAGAAATCACATATTTATACCCCCGCTTCGATGCAGGGGGGTTCTTGTTTTACCCTGGTCCTGACCGGTCCGTTCTTTCGTTCGTCCATCCGTAAATTTCAAAGCAACTATATGACGTAGATCTCTGATTTTTTGTATAATAGTATCCAATTTATATCTCCTATTATACTTAACTGAATACTATGTTTTCACGCAAGGCATAATTTTGGGAGAGGTCGTATCACTAGTGAGCAAACGCTCACAGATAAAAGCTTACAGATTTACTCGTTTTCAATGAAGACAACAATGGAACAGTAACATAACACTGTGTTAGATTTTTGGTGTTAGAATCCATTGAAACATTTTAATAGATGTCCAAATTCGTTTAAGAAGAAAAATGAACATGCGATGTAGATATATATTTTCATTGTACAGAGTATAAAGTCGTTTTTTTTATTCTGTAACCGCATTATTAATATGTTAAGTTTCCATTTTGTCACCTTTGTTGTAACCTCAATTATCACCGTGACATATATTCCATTGGCTGATGTTTTCAAATTTGTTAAAATGTTACGCACTTTATAACATTTTGAAATCATGTTTAACAATGCAAGAAGCATAAATTATGTAAGAACTGCCAAAAAAATATTTTATTTTCGTCTTTAAATACGCAGAATTTTATAATCAAAAATTCATTTCTTCTGAAGTAAACAACCATTTGTTAGTGATATATAATATATAAACTTTTGATCTCTTGAGTTGCAATTGTTATTCAGATCATGCAACAACTTAATTTACAGTTCTATTAATCAAATGCTTTTAATTTAGTAATCAGAGATCATCAACGACGTTTGTTTGTAGTTTTATACAGAAGTCCAGAAAAGGCTCATACGAATTTCGAAATGAGTTTTTTTATTGAGCAAATTTTCAAACAAAATGGAAGATCTTTTTTTCGCAGAATACAATTTTCATGATACTATTTACGATATTTTATTTTCGCGTGTTCTTTGTTCGCGATTTTTAAACTGTCGCAAAAAATCTAAAAATCAAATGCCCGAGAAAAAACAAGTGTCATTAAGTTTGCGAGTTCTGTTTAACTTCGCAGCTGCTCAAATTGATGAGACATTAAGTGTGCCTTATGTAATTATGGGATACCTAAGATGAAAGGTGATATATTTTGAAATGATTTGCCAATAAGCGTCTCCCGAAGAACCTCCATGGACGTAGTGGAAGAAGGTTCCTGGTTCTGGTTCAACTGTTACTTGAGTAGCTAACTGGTTGTTATGTGTTATGATCTAGACATCCATGTCACACATCGAGTATTACAGAAAGCAGTCGCTACATGTAAAAGGGATGTTTTGGAATGATATAGCAAATTTTGGCTTGTTGCCGAAAATCCACGCTACTTTTCTTGACTCAATTATTTAAATCTTTTATACAAATCCGACAAAGACTCATACGTGTTTTGACAAATATAACTTTAAATCATAACGGGTAAATAGACCTAGATTTCCAATTAATATATAGAGATTTTCAAAATTATGGACTACACTGTTGAGAGAACTGGGGTTTCTGGAATTTAAAATAAATTTCTAGTTTCAAATCTCGAATCTCGAATTTCGAATCTCGTATATTGAATCTTGTATCTCGTATTCCGAATTTCGAATCCCGAATTTCGATAGTTACATTTTAAAAAAAACTTTTTTTATTGGTTTTTGTGTATGCATTGAGTAAGCAGGTTTTAGCACATGTCAGCCTCCTTTTAGTCAATCTTTCTGAATTATGGAGTAGCCACTGCGTACATATTCCTCACCAGAGAACTCCAGTTCAACACAATGCACATAGAAACAACCAAATTTTCAGTACGATATAAACAAGGTTTCGAAGTGTTTTTGTTGAACTGTAAACATTAACTGCATCTGAAAATGAACACAAAAACTCCAGATGGATTAATATGTTCATTTTAGCAATATTAAAACAAATAAATAAATGACCAATACAATGCATGAATAAGATTTTAACAAACCAAACCCGGAGTACTCTTAATAAGAAATAGTTTGATATTGTAAACAATTGTCATGATTCCAGTACGGAAACCGGAAATGTCTAGGATGGATTAGATGCCATTTTAAGCTGCATTGAATTTCGCAAGAGGGCTTTATTTATTGTTACAAGACATAATACCAAATCATTTTCTCTGTCAAATCCTTAAATGTATCATTCAGCCTTAAGACTGTGAGAGGTTTCTTATTTCTATTTAAGATGGGTTTTTTTTATCAGAAACCTTAAAATGAAATAAACAAATCCGTACATGAATTGATTTATTAAAATCGAAATTCCAAGAAGAACATACAATATGACCATTTCGTTTTAAATCTATGAAAAATTTCCGAAGTATTTTTTTTTTCAATAGCTACGATACTTTATGAATGGCTTGTCATTATATACAGTGACACCTTTTGTCACAAAAATGTTACAAACAAACTACAGAGTAGGAATAATCATGTTCATGTATTGACCGAAAATAGTGGGTTGAACCAGGTTCTATGGCGCTAATTGCTTACTTACGAATGCAAGATAATCTCAGGACAACAAAAGCAATAACAAGCTCTCAAAACTATTACAAACCATGTCTTTTGTTGAAATTTTGATGTTTACATATGATTTAAAGCCGTTCTCGGAGACAACGGTGTCGGTTTAAAAAAATGAAATAAGTACATACCTTGGCATATGTTATAAGATGTAAATGTAGAACAAATGTAAGTGAGAAAGTAAGAGCATAAAGTGCACTGTTTTATTTTCGCAGAAGCCCATACAATATGGCTTTTTCGTTTTAAATAAATGAAAGATTTCTTTAGTAATTCTTTTTAATTGGTTAGATACTATTTGAATGTCTTGTAATAACAGTTATACCTTTATTCACAAAAATGTACTTTTCGTTTTTATTTGGAAGGTGACATCACAACCCAAAAAATTTAGTCTAAATACTCATGTCTGATTTTTTACCCGACATCTTTGTTTTGTATTCAAATCATGTACCCAGATCAGAATTTACGCAAAAACTGGTTCGAAATTGTTTAGGTTCTTTTTTCCTGGTTGTTGTCGTTGTAGTTGTTATACAACGATTATCGTCCACTTTCAAAGTACAAAAGAAGTGTGATGTTTGATGTGGGCCCTTTAAACCTGGTTCAAACAACTTGGACTAATATCTTTTAAATAATTATGATCAATGCCAAAAGAAGATTCAGGGTGGGAATTTGAACGAGCAACCCCGAGCCGTTAATTACAATAAAAAACTGAAATTGAAAGTAGACATTTTTTTTAATAAAAATCTAATATAACTACAAAACCTATCGTTGGCCATTGGAAAAAAAATGGTTATATATGTCTATTAATGAGACGAAATTGGTTAATGCCAGGTCGTTAATCCCAAGAAACCTTTCATACTACGAATGTAAGAAATTTCATGACGAATTGAATACCTCCAAAGAAGGCTACAATATTTTTCTGGAGGAGTGTTTGTCGTTAATAAAAATAGGCGCAATATATTAATCAAAAAGTTCTTTAGAGTAATCCTGCCACAAGCTAGTATTGTATAAAGTTTAAAGACATAGAACCTATCATTTTCGCAATTTTTTACATTGATTAAAAAGTACATATATTAAAAATATACTATCTAAAACTTACCTTTACCAACATAAAAACTCAATGTTTTGCAGTTTTCTATCAAATAATCTTATTTTAATTATTCGCGTTGATTAAGTATTGTCCATCATAAATATTTACTTTTGGTAAACTGGGTACTGTAAAACTGAGAAACGAAATGTAACCAAAACGAGGCGAAGAGAAAACGAAATCTGTAAATTAAGAAAAACGACTTGTGTCGGCTAAAATCTATTCAGTTTCCTTTTTTTACCAATTTCGCTCGATTTCGTTTCCTTTCTTTACAGATTTCGGTTGTTTTTTTTTACTGTTTACGTTTCCTTCTTTACTGATATCGATTTTGTTCCGCTCCGTATCGTTTGGTTACTTTTTGTTTCTCATTTTACCGGTACCCGCAAGTGTTTACATTCTATAATTAGTTTGTCCTCTTTTTTGACACTGCGTTTTTTTCTTCAGTTTTCCGTCGAAAAGAATACTTTCTGGCAGGTTTTTTGAAAATTTAACAATTTATTCCAAAGTTTTATAAAGTATTCTTCAAATAGCGGAATTTCATTTATTTTTTTTTAAATTGCCAAAATGATAGGTTCTTTGTCTTTAAAAAGCAAATTTACTTTTTTAAGTTTTATTTTCCATGGTGGTGGATATTTATTTCGCTCTAATGCACGCAATTTTGTATCTATAACAGAAAACAGAAAAAACCCTAACTTGCCTTTTGAAAGACTTAGCAATGCCCTCCATTTTTATTTTCAGATTTTTGGCACCTTGCCTTTTTATAGCCGGTGCCATTAAAACTCGAATGTTTGCCTCATAACATGCATGTACAAAACTCCTTCTAAGATTCATGGACAATTAAATGTAATAAAGAGGTAACAAGAAAAAGAAAAAGGAAGATGACCCTTTTAACTCTTCCACAGGCAAAAAGAAAAAAAATACATTTTTGTCTTTGGTTAACTGTTTGTAAAGAAGGTGGTTTTAAAATGAAATTAAAATGATGTTTTGATGCTTTTTCTGTACAATATTTTTGTACGAAATAAACCCTTTCAGTTAAACAAATAGTTATAAAGTTAATCAATTATATTAATATTCTATAATGTATTGTCTCCCAGCCATGGTTTATTCTTTATTACTTTATCTTATTAGGTGTATGTAACCTAATGATGGACACAACGAACGACGGCTTTGTATTTACTTTTATGGGATAGAGGGCTAAAATTGGAAGCCAGACAGCGTTATTGACAGAAAATGCAATATGCTTAATAGAATTAAAACACAACAGGCTATGTTACTTGTCAAATTAAATGTATTGCTCACTTTTAACGCAAATAGAATTATCTGCCATTTATTAAGCTTTGTCTTGGTATATTGCAAGCCGGATATTAAAACTATGAAAAATCTTGGGAATTATATAAGGTTTAGCCGTTATGAAAACAAATTTGTATCTATTCAGGCATATGACAACATTTTAGCGCACCCAAGGAGTCTAGAAGCCTTTTCTGTACCGGTAGTTTTAAACACGAAAACATAAAACATGTCATGAAGCGACATATAGAGATTTCCAAATTGCGTCAATTCATAGAAGTTTTGGGTTTGAATTTGTAATATATGGATGAACAGCTTCTTTGTCCTATTTACACTATGTGTTTCCTTAATTAACTTTAAGTCAATGAATGTCAATCTTGCATTATTTTTTATTGGCCTAAGTTGTTTTATCTGCACATCATTTACTGCAAAATGCACATCACCCATAGAATCATAGCTAAGATATGTTTGGTATTGTCCTTTTCATCACTTTACTGATTTTCATCACGTCGACTTTTGTTTCCCTATGTGTCATTTGGTTCGTTTTCTTTGAAGCTAATAAAAAGTTTGCAATTACCGCGATTCTGTATTAATCACATAAACGAATTACTAGAAAAGCCATTAATTCCTAACGAGTCCTGCTGTTTTATTTGGATCAAACTCTTTATTTACCAACAATTTGTTCCCACACTTTGATATGTAATTAGTTTAATGCTACATCAAGATGATTAACTACTTTATCCGTTCATTTTAGCATCTGATTAGTTAATTCTGCATTATATGGAAGGAAACTAAATTTCAGGCAAAAGAATTGATACAAATAAAAACCCCTGATGTCGGAATACGATTGCGCTTTCTACTAAGACACCTCAAGCTACAATGTATTTACAATGTATTATATCTTGTAATTTTCTAGATCTTTTTTTATAACTTTTTCTTTTTTTTTAAATTAACTTTCCCCCAAACAGTGGGTCTAATATTTTTGTAGACTTTGGAGACTTTTGTAGAGTTAAATGAGCTGAACCGCCACTTAAAAAATGGCAGCAGCAACTTAGTTATTTGGCGGCCGCGACTTACTATCTAACGGCCTTATTATATGGCGACCGCCGCTTATCATATGGCAGATAAATTGATTGGCGACCGTCAGATAAATTATGTAGCGGCCACCAAAATAATAAGTGGCGGACACCATATAATTAAGTGGCGGTCACAATATAAAAAGTGACGCCTGCTATATAATAAAGTGGCGGCCGCCATGTATAAATGATATGGCTGCCACTAGATAAATTATATGGCGGCCGCCAGTTATAATAAGTGGCGGCCGCTAGATAGTAAGTCGCGACCGCCAAATAATTATTAAGTGGCGGTTTCCTGATTAATTAAAAAATGTTTTAGTCTTATTTTGCACAGATGGGCTTCAGTAGAATCGAGCATATGAACATTAATAAGAAACTTTGACCATTGTGCTAAAACAAATCTTGTCATTAACAGTACCTTAAAGAATCCCTTTCTTATGAGAACTCTATTTGCAAACGCAACTTTTAGAAGGCATCAAGGTTAAATTCAAAAACCAATGTTTTGTTTTTACATTTTATCATTTTGCTGCAGAGTTGGAGACTAAATATTTTCATGAAATAGGCGTCCCGTGCGGGGCCCGGGTGGCGAATAGGCCCGCAGCAGAGCCTAGCTTGTCGTAAGAGGCGACTAAGGGTCTTGGGATTCCGACGTCGGGTCGGTGCTCAGCCCACAGAGCGACCAAGTGTGTACCCTAGGTGGCTGAATAGGGTAGCCCTCGTCCGCGGGGGTTGTCAGGTCTATAATACGGAAACCCTGACCGCCGACCATAGTGGGCCAACGTGTGTGGAGAGTGCCACGCTTCATGCACGTAAAAGACCCCTTTGTGGACCGCCCAGTAGTGCACCACATAGGCTAAATTTTCCGACCCTACCCACCTCTCCCCTTTTTCCTGTGGTTCTTCAAAATTTACCGGTCCTTTGTTTCCCACCCCATCCCCATATTTCATTTATCATCATCATTTCATGTTCATTTTATCATCCTTTTCATGTTCATCGCCTGTAAATAACCTATATAGCGTTGCACGGGCGTAAAACACCAACTCACTCACTCACTCACTCATGAAATAGGCACCAAGAAAAATACTAAGAAGTTCAACGCTATTGAAATCAATTTGTTTCTTTCCTCAGCAAAATCCTAATTTTAGTAGGTACACATGTACGACACAAAGACTTGAATTTTAATCTACTTATTACGTAACTTTCTCTATCCTTTTACTAGAAAGTACCAACAAGGGAGGTAATCGACATTTCAGATATTCAATATCGTTTTCCTTAGAATTTCTAGGGCTTCTGTCTACAATATTTTATAATAAATAATTAACAACAAGGGATTTAATTAAACGACAGCGAAATGCTTACCTCCTAGATCATAGCAAATGCTAGACGATGTGATTTTTATAACTTTAATATCGACAAAAGCATGGATTTAGCCATTGTTTAACGACTATGCCGATTATCACTCATTAGTCAATACAAAGATTTTTACACTCATTAACACACTTGAGCAGTCTCATGCTTTTGTGTCATAAAGACAATTTTTCATATAAAAAAAAATTCCATGAATTTAAAAAAAAAGATAAATATCTATTTAGAGCCAATAAACATAATCAGATAATACACGGTAAAAAGTAAATCAAAATTACAAAAAAAAAGAGATCATCAATCTTCAAATCACAATTGCAAAGATCAGACAAAGAAGCAGATAGTTCCACACAGATGAAAAAAACCCACTATTGTCAAAATTAAAACGCAATTGTATATTGATACCATTGGTAGTACACAGCATAAACAATTCTCGTCAATAATATTATCTGGTCTTTATAGTTTATGATATGTCGTATATTTTTTTTTGCTTTAGATTGAAAGGACACGTTCATGTACTGTAGAGGCTCTTGTTGTATACTGTCGCTTATATTTTTTACTTTTCCTCAGTATTGCTGTTTTATCCAGGCAAATGAAAACAAAAATTGGTGTTAAAAAAACCTTAATTACTTTCATATCAATATAAGTTAATAAATTAATAAATCTTGAGTATATATCTATATTTTTGTAACAACAGAACCGCTCTAAGATCAGTTTTATACAGGTTAAATTTGGTCTCATCTGTATGCTTTCAAATAATTAAGCCATGGTGTGTATTAAACTTACAGACTTCTAAACTGTCGTTATAAAGCTTACCAAACAGTTCTATTTTGTTAACTTGCTAGACCCGTTCTCCCGAGTTAACATACTGATTTTAGGGATTTGTATAACTACTTTTAACAACCTAACAATGACCAATTCTGAAACATGAAAGCTGGTATAATCAAATAGATTTATCACAAGACTAATAGTCCGCTTCTGGGTACAACTCATGGTAAAAACCAAAACCTTTATTAGATAAAAAAAAATACTATAGGTAATGCAATGCCTTATACATGTAGATGTCATTATTCTAAAAAAAAAGAGGCAATCTATCAAGCCCTCAATGTAGTGAAATGATTGTTATGGACCTGTGTGGCACAAACGCTAGACATATATGTAGGCATGCATATGATAGACGATATAAGTGTATATCTGCTGCTGGTCAATCTGATCCCAGATTGCTATCAAATTCGTTTAATAACTTGCTTCTTAGTCTACAGCAACCTTTGGGTGTCCCTCGTGTTGGTAAAACTGTTTTCACTGCAAGGCACGAAACTTAAAAAATCTATTTCATAGCAAATGAGAACCTTGGTAACCCAGGTGGCGTCCTAGTCGGAATACAGTTCTTAATTTTGTTATTCGTCAAAAATCCTAGTAAAGTTACCAAGTTGCAATGTCACAAACTTCACCAGCCCTGGCCTTGACTCATAAACTGAATGATAAAAGATTAAATAATGCAAAGAAATACCAGATAAATTGAAGATTGCAATGGTACTAACTTGGTACAGACAGTTCAAAAGAAATGGTGGCTTAAACCCAGGTTTTATCGCGCTAAAACAACCTCTTACACTACGATCTAAGGGTAAAATAATATTGAAATGTGCTTTTGAAACATTTTCCTTCTTTTTAAGACTTAGCCAAACTGCTAACAAATTATATAAAACTGTATTTTGTGAATGTGATCAATTCTTTGTTGATACATATACATCTGTAATAAACCCTTCATCTGAGCTCTTTTTTATTTCTTTCTAGGTTTGAGTTAGCGATCAAATTAGAGCTAAGGGTCTTTCTAGTATATTGTTTTCTTCATCATTTGTGTGTTACTACGATTTATCAAGCCCTTCCTATTTTGTTTTGTTCTATTGCTCAATGTGTGATTTGTGAACTTCAAGGAAAATGACAAATTGGCCAGCTATTATCTGCAATTAGTATTCTAGCATTGAAGAATTTGTCAAAGTAATCTCCTTCATTTGAATAGAATTATCCTGATTGTAATAGACATGATAGATAGTTCCATTTAACTGCATCAGATAATTTTGGAGATTATACAGCCTGTAAAATTCCACAAGTTTATGATGTAATGATTAAACGCGATTGAACTGTTACGTTTATAACTTTTCCGCTACAAAATAAATTATGTCAAACGTTCTCATGAATACACCCATTCAATTTGTTATGTTAATTAACGTCACCATGACGTATTCTTTGGGTTTTCTGTGGGACAAATATCGCTCATTTTTAGTCGCTAAAGTCGCCTCAAATGTCCACCTGGAGTTTCCAAGGTTTGTCGCTTTTTTCGTGGACATGATCAACTAATCAAGTTTATTTTTCAGTTTATTAACTGATACAGCTCTGAGATCCGATTTGATACAAAATAACCACTGGTGCCATTTTGAAAAATAATGGTTTGCCATGTTTGCAGCAAGCAATCTTCAAACATTTAGGAAAAAGAGAAAGCTAGTAAGGATGATTCAGACTATCATCACTGTTCACATACTTTTTGGCTTTTCGCTTATGATACTATTATCTATGCATTTGCTGACACTCCTGTCGTCAATTAACTGAATTCTGACAGGCTATAAGAGTTACTAGATACATGAGATAAGAAAACAGATGGTTAGTGTTGTAAAGCCTAAGGAAAGCAAACTTTAAAAATTGATAATATCAAAAGCTAAGAAGGCAGACTTTCACCACCGTTTACTTATGAACGACAAAACTATTGCTGTCTTGTCCCATAAGAATCGGTGTCTTAATTAAAGCGGAGCTTTAGAATTTTTAAGAAACAAGCTCACTTTGAAAGGGTTATATACTTTAACATTTCCGACAACGGTTGCAATCCGAATGCTTGACATCACTTCGCGAACAACATCAGGCAAATGGTAAAACAAACAATCCGTTAAAAAGACGAAGAGTACACATTTACGACGATATTCCGAAGTTCATAGAAGCTTGCCAATATTAGTTAGTTAGTAAGTTAGTTATTGCTTTATTCTTTCGGCTATATCCGGGAGATGAACATGAAAGTGGTGATACAATGAACATGAAATGATGATGAAGTGGAGGAAATGGGGACACAAGGCCAATCGGGTAGGAGAGTTTTGACTGCCACCGGAAAAAGGAGTGATTGGTAGGGACGGGGAATTTAGCCTCCTGCATAGGGATCCTACGGGTCCTACTCTTACCGAGACCTGCAGCAGGGTTCTTTAACGTGCGAGGAACGTTACATTTCTCCCAACACGGTGCACCACTATGGTTTGCGGTCAGGTTTTCCGTATTATCGCCTTACGACCCCTCATCTCTCGATGTCAGGGCTGCCCGATTCAACCACCTGGGGCACACATCCCAGTGAATATAGAGGAGATTGTGAAGGGACAAGACGGTTTAATACGAATTCTGAATCTATGTACGAAAAATGGAACAAGTAATCCTTCTTTCTGCAAAACTTTATCTCATCAATACGAAAGCCCAGAAGGCTAATACGAGATTCGAGATTCGAAATTCGAGATTCGAGATACGGGATTCGAAATGCGAAATAGATAGGTTCTAGGTCTTTAAACAGGGAACAGAAAACATCAAAATAGACAAGTACAAACGAACATTTTGTCAAGGAATCCTGGTTTAGGACAGTTTAGTATGTCTTCTATCGTTTGCTTCTTGGTGTTGACTTATTTTGTCTTTCGGACTTTCAATATTCGAATGCGCCATTGGTACATTTGTACCTCTCCGCTCCTTTCTCCGTCTCTGTTTCATTGTAAAACTGTTTACAGTTATATATACCAATATGAAGGTCCTTTAAAAAGAATTTTGTAAACATTAAAAGTAAATAAGTTTTTCTCTTTTTCTTTAACCTGTCAAGGTTATGTAAAATTAATAGGATACTGTCTTATGGCATATCACGTACATTTCATATGGTGTTTATAGTAATCCGTTTAACATTCTATTCAAAGTAAGTATTGTTGTTTTATAAAATTTAATCATGTATTCCCGACAGCAAAGAAATTTGTCAAATCAATATGCTACTTAAAGTTTTAACATCATGTTTGCCAATCTCAATACCCTAAAGACAATAGCATCGATTTACCTGCTTCAAGCTTAAGAGTAAAGATCTATTTGACTTGTGATTAGGTTACTTTGATAACGTTAGTTTTGCTTACAATGATGTAATATTTCTGAACTTTTAAAGTCATTACCCGGACACAACAAAGTACAAACAGCCGTGTATAAGTACATGCGGTTATTTGAATGGTTTATATGTATTAAACAAAATACGACGATTACAATGTAAAAAAAGGTAACAAAATTACGAGAGACCATCAATCATCAAATTCAAGTAAAAAAAGACAAACAGCAGATAGTAACACCCCAATGAAATGAAGCTATAACTCAATACATGCAGATCACTAGAAGCAAAAGCACAACATACATGCATATTTAAATGCGGGTTATCATTCGATATCGTTTCATTAAGCGATTGTTACAATATAGTTTCACAATCATGCAATTCCCTTTCTTTCTTTCTCACTGCTTGTGTTTTTATATTGCGGCAATACATGTATACATACTTTTCCCACAGTCAAAGATATAAGGTTTTAAGATTTACAGGTCCGAATCCGTTCATTTCAAATATCTTATATAGATTATGTTACAAAATTTGCAAAAATTCACAGGACTGAACAGAGTTTAACAGGCTATGACCTGTCCAATCCGTGCTAATTTCGAAGTCTGTTCTCACCATTTACGCCCCAAAGAAATTGTAATAACCAAGTCAGTGAATAAATCAATAAACATGATGAATAAATCGATTTAATTATCTTAAATTCCTAAGGTATCAATGGAAGAGATCTCAATTTCAGCACTTCTCTTGTGGTGTTTTGTCTATTTATGTCCTGTCTTTGTGGTCATTGAGATTGGTCATCCAAGTTTGGTACTTTTCTTTTTTTCACGAATTAAATCTATATGTCAAAAATAGTATATAATACGATATATTATGGAGATTTAAAGAAATTTAATAAGTCTTTGATATCAACAGAATACAAAAAATGTAAATATATATCATACAAAATTGAATACTGGAGTTTAGAATTTATTTGAAAAGCCTGCAACAGGTCAGGACCGTTGCGATCTTAAATTTCTCTGGTGTGTTCTTGTTTATTTTTGTCTATTCTTCGTGGTTATTGAGATTAATCATCTAATTTTGGTACTTTATTTTTTTTGTATATAAGAACTTATTCGTAATTAAATAAAGTGCCAACAAACATTATTGAAATTTGCGTATGAAACAAGTTTTTTTTCTCCTTTCTTTCTAAAGACTGATCCAAAATACTTGCCGATTAAAATAAATTGTATTTTGAAAATACCATCCATTCTTTGTTGACACCCAGACGTCTCTAATAAGATCTTTATCTGAGCTCACCTTTATGTAGTGTCTAGGTTTGACTGAATCGTCTGTCATCTTTTTATAATTAAACTGATGAGTCTTCTTAATATATGTTTCCTCATTTGAGTGTTCCTATGTATGATATGTCAAGGGTCTTCCTTTTTTGTTATGCAGTACACAGTGCTCGTATTTATCGAGAAGGCAAGGCAAGTTACAAATAGACCTATCATTATCTGTAACTAGTATTCTAGTGGAGTAGAAATGACCATGATGACCATAATCATTCCCGTTATTTGAATAAAATTATCCTAATTGTATTATGTGGTTCCATTTAAACACACTATATACCCTGTACAGAAATGAAATATTGATGCAAACGAGCTGCACACTTGCAGTATGTTTGCAGCAAACGAATTGACTAGAATGTTTGTAGGTAAATGCAGCTAGCTGTTGGGTTGCAGAAAAGATAAAAAAATGTTCGTGTTTGCAGAGACATTGCAGAAAGTAAGGTTATTGCAATGAACATGCTTAATAACCTCTTCCTGTGTTTAGAAATTTGAAAATTTAGAAGTAGGTAAAGGTGTAAACTACTTAGAAAAGAATATTTGCATGTTGTCCTTTTTGGAACTTTTGGAATATAATAATTGTGTAACAATATCAGATTCTGTAAATTATGTGTACAGTAAATAGGTGAAATCAGTTTTTACACGTAATCACTAAAAGGACAAGATATGATAAGAGCCCAATTTTGCCCCCATATTTTGAAATTATTAAAATGAGCTAAAAGTATGTTATGTATACTTTAGATTAGTTTAACTTTACTATATCAGCATTATTTTGTTTAAAGTGATCCATTATGATGTTAAAATAGTTACCCAAAGTGGCTTTAAAATCGTGATTTGATGAAAAACTGCAAAAAACCTGCAATTTTGATGTGGTTTTCAGCAAATTTACCTATGAGCCACACAGAGTACCACTACCAATTTTTGTTTATTTTTATTTTTTTTTAAATTCATTGATAAAGTTGTGAGTCGGCTCGGTGCAAAAAGTTTATTTTTGTCTCGCCGCGCCTTAAGTCGCCGAAGGCTAGACAAAGGTATTACTTTCCGGCGGCGACGTAAACTTTTTTGTAAGACTTTTGTGGAAAATGAATTACTAGAAAAGTATATTAGCTAGGCATCTGATATTTGGTATACAGACAGTTGGGGTTATGGTCTAAACAATAATTTATGTAGATAATCATTTTTAATATAGAAACAAACCACAAAAATGTCTTTTTCACATAATTTGATGAGGTCACTGTGACGTAATAAACAAGATTTAGTTAAAATCAATGTTATTTTACTATACCTTGTTGTTCTAAGAACTGATCTAGAATAATTCAACCTTAGTTCAATCATTTAAAAAAAATGGTAAATTAGGGGGCCAAATTTAGCACTTATCATATCTTGTCCTTTAGTAATTACCTGAAATTCCTAAAGGCCCCATGAAATACATGTGGTTCGAGAACACAGTTAGCTCCCTTCACTATTCGTTGTCCAATAATATATTAAAACAGTATTTCTTGTAAATTCTATAGTAATGTTATGTTTTAAGACTTAAGGATAAACTTAGAGTGAAATGAATGATGAAAGATAGTATATTTTAAGTTTATCAATTTTTTTTTTAAATTCATTGATAAAGTTGTGAGTCGGCTCAGTGCAAAAAGTTTATTTTTGTCTTGCCGCGCCTTAAGTCGCCGAAGGCTAGACATAGGTATTACTTTCCGGCGGCGACGGCGGCGTAAACTTTTTTGTAAGACTTTTGTGGAAAATGAATTACTAGAAAAGTATATTAGCTAGGCATCTGATATTTAGTATACAGACAGTTGGGGTTATGGTCTACGCATCTGGTTCCATGCCGTTTGACCCTGACCCCAATTTCATGGTTCAGCGACTCTTTGAACGTAATGTTTTTTTTCAGGCCCAAAAAACCTTTGTAAGACTTTTATGGAAAATGAATAAAGAATAAAGTATAATAGCTAGGCATCTGATATCTAGTAAACAGACAATTCAGGTTATGGTCTTTGCAACTTGTACCATGCCGTTTGATCCTGACCCCATTTTCACGGTTCAGCGATTCTGTGAACTTAGAAGAATTTTGGGGCCAAAAAAACTTCTTTGTAATACTTTTGTGGAAAATGAATTAAGTAAAAAGTATAATAGCTAAGCATATGATATCTGGTTTACAGACAGTTTAGGTAATGGTCAGCACAACTGGCGCCATGCCGTTCGACCTTGAACCCATTTTCACGGTTCATTAACTCTGTGAACTTATATGATTTTTTTGGGACCCAAAACTTCTTTGTACGACTTTTGTGGAAGATGAATTAGGAAAAAAGTATAATAGCTAGGCTCTGATATTTGATATACAGACACCTGGAGTTATGGTCTTTGCAACTGACAACTTGTCCTGTGACCTTGACACAATTTTCATGGTTCAGTGACACTGTGGATTTTTGGGACTATTAAAACATTTGTGGAAAATAAATTAAGTGAAAAGTATAATAGCTAGGCATCTGATATTTGGTATACAGACACTTGTGTGGTTTTGGTCTACACATCTGACATCTTGTGGTGTGACTCTGACCACATTTACATGATTCAGTGGTTCTGTGAACTTAGATGATTTTTGGGTGGAAAATGAGTTAAGTGAAGAGTATAATATTATAGCTAGGCATCTGATATTTGGTATACAGACCTTTGGGATTATGGTATACACAACTGATGTCACCATGTAATGTGACCTTGACCCCTTTTCATGGGTGAATGACTTTGTGAATGTCTGTCTTTTTTAATTGTTTCTCAATAATTATAGTACCTAGAACACGTCAGACATATCATTGAGTCTTTGGATGGTTAAATGGAATTCTGTCACCTGTCACATGACCTTGACCTTAACTTTTCTGAAGGCCAAGTCAGACCTTCAATGAGTTCTGTGATGGTGCCGACTGGCGAGACATACTTAAGTGTCAACTCTTGTTTCAATTTTTAAGCACTTCTTTTCTGACCCTCATAGGTATAATCTTTTTTTTTTAAATTATTTTTTTAGACGGTAAGATTTTCTTAATTTTTTACTTAAGTTCTGAAAGCTAATAAACTTTTTGTGGCCAAAGTTTCGTTTAATCAGACCAGTTATTACAAGTAATTACAAACTTTTATATGAATTATTTCACCTATTTACTGACTGTCATTTTTTCACGTTTAAAAAAAAACATAACACTTAAAATAGGTACTGTATATTTCTTTTTTTTGTTAAATTTGATAATTACTTCAGAAAAAAAAATAAGAACAAAAATAAATAAAATATATGTTTTTAATTCAATGGAAAAAAAAACTTTTGTATGTTATTATTTCTTTGTAATTTAATGAGCATATTTATTTTCGTTAGAGGGAATAATATATTTATGCCTATGCCAGAAATCATTTATTTTGCTGATTTATTTTAAAGGTTTCTTTTATTTATTTTTTAAGTAATCAAATTTCATCAGTGGTGTTTATTAACGAAATTTTCTGTAAATAGAAGAAACACGCTCAACTTTCTTTTTTCAGCTCCCCAGAGCCCGAATCGCTCACTTTACACGATACTTAGCCATATTATGGGCTCTTCTATAAGGGGTCATCTGACAACTTTGGCTAAATGGTCTGTCGTTCTAAACAACCCTGCCAAATTTTTGTCTTTTTTAAGAAAAGCATAACAGAATATCGTACAGACATACAGTTCGTTTTCCTGAACCACCCTACCAATTTTTAATCATTCTTATGTAGTTTGTCTTAGAAAAGCTGGACGAAAATTTTCATAATTGGCCCAGTCCCAAACAAGGAGAGATTCGACATGTCTGAAATTTGTTAATCATGTACAGTCTATTATGATACTTAACAATCCTGGCAAGTTTCAATTCATTATTGTTTATGATTTCTGAGAAAAGCTTGACGTCTGGAAATTCGAACGTACGTATATTTGGTCGGACGGACACAAGTAAAACTAATAGCACTAGTGTTCTTCCTACACTTTACTTTTATAATTTGGGTTCCAGTCAGGCATATGTTGGTTATACATTGTATTGTTCTTTGGTCTTCATATTCATATACTGTTTGACATTTTCAGTGTTTTGGATGCAGGGCCTCTGATGATGCGTCTTAACAAGACAAGACGCGCATCGGGCGTAGCAAACCTAATTCTTTTAACTTTGTTGTATTTTGAATTAATGCCATCAACATGTTCCTTCTGGGTCATACAAAATAGAAAAAAAAACTTACGAATTCATAAACTACATGAACAATTTTATGACCCGTTTAATGAAAACTTAAAAAAATAAGGTATGCTTGAATGTGAATTTTTTAAATCTTACTTTTAAATTGGTATTATTTTAATAATATTGTCAGGTATATCATCAGAGTTATATGATATAATGAAAAGAATTGCAATCTGGCTTTTATATATTGAAATAAAATTCGTAAGTATTGCAGCGGGGTAAAATTTGCTTTTTTATTTGATAATGTTCCATATTTTCATAGATTGTTGGCTTTCTCAAGTCAGTAAAAAGCTGAAAAAATGGTACTTATCTGTAATTCCTACAAATTTAGTAAATTAAAGTAATTCCTAATTTGGCTAGTAATTACAGGTATTAACTGATTTGCTTAGTAAAAACATGTAATTCCTGATTTCATCTACTAGTATTTACAGTAACATATATATGTGTGTAACAAGGAATTAAGTGAAATTACTAACTTTTTCAGGAATTTCATATAATTGCTAGGCCATTTAGTAATAACGTGAAATTCCTAAAATTTCCAGTAATAACATGAAATTACTGAAAAGAAATCATGAATTTACACACATTTACTGACTTTATTATTTATATAAATTGGCTATTAAATGATGATGAAATATGAAAACAAAATAATGAAAAAATAGTGAAGGAAGCAAAGAAGCACCAATGGGCATTCGAGTGTATTCGAAGAAATATTTAGAGGAATCTGGATTACTTATAAAATATATAAAAAAAAAGTTTGCAACTCCCATATTAAAATGTTAAATTTTTACACATCTGCATGGGTATACCGGGTATGACAAATATATAGAAATAAAGAAGGAATCCATGGGACAAAGATGCCTCTTCTAGGCTCCATGGAGAAATTAGAAGTCTGGCAGGTTTGGAAGTCATTCTTTTTCGTGAAAATCGGTTAAACTTTTGTCAACTATATTTTCCATTTTCGTTTAGGAGCTAGGGAATAGTCCAGTCTTAATATAATCAGAAATGACTTGCTTATGAATTTTATTGCAAGTATGCAGCAATGTTTGCCGCGTGATTGCAGTGAATATTTGCAGAAAGCTATATTTTTGGGGAGATTCTTTATTTGTGCAGTCTATAAAACCGTCCGCACTGGTTTATGACACAACATCTGTGTTAAGTTGGTAAAACGCAATCGAACAATTATATTTGAATGGGCTAAGCTAATAGCTTTTCTATATATATTACAAAATAATTTATTTCAACTGATAAGAGCACTTTCTGGTGAATTTCAATTTGTTACGTAAATTAATTTAATTGTGTTTTAACAATTCTGATGCAAACGTATTTCTTTGATTTTTACTTTCATGGGATACTTTTTGAGTCGCTGTAGTCGCATCTAATGTCCAGTTGCATCTGTAGATATTAATTTTATGTTTCATATGCAAAAATTTTGAAATATGTAGACCCATGCAGGACACAGCACTCATAACACAGACCTTCGACAATGAAAGCGATCCGATAACTTAATAGCATCGTTTCGCGAACAACATAAAAAAATGGAAAAACGAACAATATCTTAAAGTAGGTGGAGGGTTCAAATTTATGACGATATTACAAGAAGTTCATTGAAGATGCCCATTATAAAGGAAATAATGAAGGGACACCACGCATTCACTCGAATTATGAAACTCAGTACGAAAAACAGAACCACAAATTGTCCATTCGCATTTTTTTGGGGAGGAAAGTGCAACGGATGAGTTTTGAATAGACGAAACAAGCGACAAAGTACCAAATAGTATTACCTGGAACATTATTGTCATTTTGATTTCAATACTAAATCTCAAAATAATCAGCGAAAAATACATTTCAAGACATAGAACAATTAACATGTAGAGGACAGGGACAACCAAAAACTTTGACACGATCCCCGGCTCATTATAGATAAATATATAATGTAATCGGGGTTCATTCTATTGTCTTCACTCATGAAATTTTATGAAAGACATCGCGTGTGAAAGATATGAAATTATTATCTATCAGATAAGTAAAAATATTGTTTTGTCACATGTTTTTGTTTTTTATCCATTTATCGAATTGGACACGCTGAATTGACCAACGCAACGCGACCGGTGTGAACCAATTGACAGAAATTTCTTATTCATCCGCAGCACATGAATTCACTCGTGGTAGACTTGAGTGTTCGCGTTGTTGGTTGTTATTTGATTGTTTTTGCTTGTTTTATGTTGTCTGGTTTTTTTCAAATGCACTCGGTACATTGACTTTATATATGCCCTTTAGGACTATAATAACTCTATCAAAATCGCATTTCTTTCCTTGTGTATAAGGTATATAAGACAAAAGGGGCACAAATAAAGTCCATGTTTCAAAGTGCCTATGGTTTCTTTGTTTTGTTATGGTTTGTGTTTGTGTTTACTTCTTTCGTCTTTGTCCTTTCGTACTTTCGACATTCGAATGCCCAATTGATACCTCAATCCCTGCTTTTCTCTCTCTAGTAGTATTAATGTTAACGGCTATATCTGCTCTTAATCACGGGCTCTTAACACAATTAAAAAAAATATGGATGTAAATAAGTTGTTTTCTTTCTAGCTGTCAAGGCTATGTCAAAATTAATAGGATACTGTCTTGTGGTATAGCACGTTCATTCAACATGGTTTTAACGGTAATCCGTTCGGCATTTTTATTCAAAATAACAAAATTGAATGATGTATTTCCGAAGAAAAGACCTATTTGTCCAATCAATATGCTATTTCAAGTTTTAACATCATGTTTTCTAATCTTTATTCTATACAGACAAGAGCTACGTTGTATCTTCTTTAATCTAAAGTGTACTGGTATCTTTGACTTGTAACTGTTTCTTAATACTGCTAGTTATAGCTAACAATGTTATACCGTGTCCGTCCTTTAAATCTTTTCAAGTGTTGACAAAGACGCTTTAAAGTAAATATAGCAGCGCATAAATGCATGCAGTGATTAAAATGATTATACATCTCGACACTCAAGGTAAACTGTCTCAACAAAGCTCTATAACAAATGGGTTGACTTCAACTTTCCAATCGTCAACTTTCCCTTCTTGTGTAGAAACATTCCGTCCGCTCCAGCTGATGGCGTTTATGTATCACATATCGATTTCCTTGGCAGAGCGTCACGTCTGACACAAAAATTGCATACACAGGGTGATGTTGCTTCTTAGTTGCTGTCTTCACTAGAATAAAATTAGCGGAAGACATCATGCGCTCATAGACAATTATTGGATTTCAATCTCTCAGATGAGTGCAGATGTTGGTTTGTCATAGAGTTATGTTTTGTTCATTTACCGGATTTGACACATTGGCTTGACGGTTGACGAGTGTGCTACAACAAGCAGGAACTGCTTACTCTTCCGAAGCACCTGAGCTCACTCTTGTTACGACTTGAGTTCGCCTTGTTGATTGTTATTCAGCTGTTTTATAATGCTGTCATGTATGTGTTTACAAATATTATTAAGTGAAAATTGTTTTTCGATATATCGATGAAAAGGGCAACCAAACTATTTGTATTGTTGACTATTTTAAAAAATAGCAAAAATGATAAGTCTGTTGACATTTTTTTTTAACAAAATCTTATTTTTCTTTGACAATATGCCTTTAAATATTGAGAAGTGTTGTTATTTACAACCTTTATTCAATGATTTATTATCAAGATGTCGTTGTCCCTCATTTTTTATTCCTGATAGAATAAAGTGAGGAACAAACATTATTGAAATGTGCTTATGAGAATTTTTTTCTTTAGACTTATCCAAACTGCAAAAATTAAAAAGGTATTAATACATATATGTTCCACTAATTCTTTTTTGACACACAGTTTCTGATAAACTCATAATCTGACCTCACCTTCAAGTTTTGTCCAGGTTAGACTGAATTGTCTGTCATCTTTTATATTAATCTTTTTATTGCCTTCTTCCTGAATTGAGTGTTCCTACGATATAATAAGTCTCTTTTGTTTGTTTTGCAGTACATAGTGATCGTATTTATTGAAATAAAGGTAATAACAAAACTACCGAACTTGAATGATCAATCTCATAGTCCAGAGAAAATGACAAAAACAAATCAGTCATACCGGAGAATTGGTGGATCGCAATGGTCCTGACTTGGTACAGGCATTTCAAACGAAATGGTGGGTTAAACCAGGTTTTATGGCGCCAAACCTCCCTCTTCCATTGTGATCTTAGGATCCGGTAATGACCAGAGAACACAACACAGTTGTGAGACACAATATGGATATAGAGGTGATCATCTCAGTACAACAGACCAGTCAAACACAAATTAAAACAATTAACTATCATATCTTTTAACTCAATTTTGAACTTTTCTACTAGTGGCTGATAACGAAGAAAGAATTTTTTTAGTGATCGTATGAGACGTATTTTCTTATAGCCCTGCTCCAAAAGTCGGTCACGAAGAAATCGGTGTCTGATCAAAAAATCTATGAAATGTGTGCAAGCTCTGGCATATCGAATAAGTTGTGAAATATAAACACCGTATGCAGGAGAAGTAGGTATATTGCTCTGTATATTAGGAAAATTAATAATTTGAAAATTAAAATCGTCTCGTTTATCGTAAATTTTTGTACTGAGATGACCACCTGGGTCATATTCGAGGTGCAAATCCAAGAAAGACGTGAAGCAATTAGATTCGGTGGTCTCTTTAATCTCCAATTCCGGAGGATATATTGAAGGAATCAAACTACCAAATGAAGTGTTATTGACAGAAAGGACATCATCAATATATCTGAATGTAAGATTAAATGACCTTGCCTCTTTCATCTTCTTGTTCTTTACGAGTCCCTGAAGAAATTCAGTCTCGTAAGAGTATAAAAACAAATTGGCGAGGAGAGGAGCACAGTTTGTGCCCATTGGAATGCCGATTTGTTGTTGAAAAATCTCTCCTCCGAAGGTGACAAATATGTTGTCAATGAGGAAATCAAGCATACTGCAAACTTGTTCCAGTGTGTAACAAATTTTATCCTTGAAAGATGTTTTGGAAAAGAATTTAGAATTATAACCCAAAACAACAAAATTCCTAGAGTTTGAAAAGGCTTTTTTGAGAAGTTTTTTTCAGGCGACATTTTAGTTTTTCGTGTGGCAAGGTAATGTATAAAGTTGAAAAATCGAATGTTTTCAAAGAGTGAACCTCAGAAAATGATCTAGATTTAAAATGATCTAAAGGCAAGAAAATAGACATATCATCACCTGCACCTAGTTATCTAGCATTAGAGAAATGACCGTAATTACCTCCGTCATTGGAATAGAATTATCCTGATTGTAAAGTGTGGTTCCATTTAACGGCATCAGATAATTTGGGAGATTTGATTTTATAAAAAGCAAGTTTTCGGAATTTTGACACTTGAATGCCCCATTGGTGGCTCTTTGCTCTTTATAAAATTCCTTACTAGTCTATGACGTAACATATGTTGCATTTGAATGGGTTAATAGCTTTTCTGCTACAAAATTAGTTATTTCTACCGACCAAAATACTTTTCTGATAAATTCTACCATTAAAATTAATTATTTCGACTATGAAACGGAACGTATTTCTTTGCTTTTGACTTTCTGTAAGACAAGAAGGGTAAGCCTCATTTTGAGTCGCTGAAGTTGCCTCAAATGCCCATCCCTATATAAACTATACTTTATGCTTTCGAATTGTGTCCTTCGTATTGGTCCTGTTCGATGAATAGGACCAGAGTAGCGCTTACATATATGTTCAGTTTTATCATCTCTTTAGAACTGTCAATAAGCTGTTCTAATTATGATCTGCTGGTAGTTTTAGAACAGTTTATGGCAAGCATTGTTTTGTCTTTTACTATTTCCATACTCACAGACGAAACTCTATTGGAACTAGAAGAAAAAGAAACGACTAGGTCATATAAGTAATTGATTGAATCTTAAAAAGCAATTATAACTTTAAATATGTAAATTAATTTGGTCTTCATTTACCGGATTTGACTCACTGAATTGGAAATTAGGAACAAGGTAGATGTGCTTTAGCAGGCAGGAACCGCTTACTCCTCCAGAGCACCTGAGTTCACCCTTGTTACGACTTGAGTTCGCGTTGTTGATATCCGTTCGGTTGATTTTGTGTTTTGTGTTCCTTCATGTTGTTTTTGTTCGTGTTTACCGGATTTGTCGTTGCCCTTTCGGACTTTTGACACTTGAATGCCCCATTGGTGCCTCTTTGCTTCTTATAAATGATTTTAAAACATGCATTTTCCTTTATATTTCTTGGATCGTGATTTTATTAATTTTCAATATACATATATGTATTTTTGATTCGTGATTGACGATTTACCATAAAATTTCTAATATTTTTTGTTGCTGAAATTTCCAATTTTTACATTCTTAATTGTTTAAAACACCAGGTTTCTTTCCTTGTAATGCACATGGTCGATATCTTCGGTGCTGAATTTGGCGTCCTTATTCGATAGTTTTGGTTTTGAGTACTTTTCGTTATCAACAGTTTGGATTTGACCTTCCAATGTTTTGATTGAAATGCTACTGATGAGAGGTTATTCCTTGAAATATTGATATATAGCATATCCAATTTAACCGATTATACCCGCGTTTTGGTATTTGTAATTTTGAAACCACTGGGCGATAACCGCTGCTGGTGGACCAAAGGTCTCCGAGGGTAATCACAAGCCTGGCCTAGCATAGATATCAGTTTTATCGAAAAGTATGTAAAATTGCGTTTTTGAGGACCACCCAAAGGTCTCCGAGGGTAATCACAAGCCTTGCCTAGCATATATATCAGTTTTATCGAAAAGTATGTAAAATTGCGTTTTTGAGGACCACTCATGATACAAAATACCAAAGCGGTATAAATTAAAACTCAAATACGGAAGAAAAGAAGTATTAATGAGACTCCTCACTCTTATTACAGAAGATGACAGACGACACAGTCAAACCTAGACACAATTTATCTAAGGTGATCTCAGATTAAGGACTTATCAGAGACGTCTGTGTGTCAAGAGAGAATTGATGGTATTTCCAAAATACGATTTATTGTAACCTGTTAAATAAAATAAAAAAAAACTGTCATACACATGTATTTCAATAATAGAAGAAAATGAGATGTGGAATAAGTGTTCGCGACACAACCTACATTGTAAACGTATATTTTAAATATCCACAATGGAATACAGCCAGCAGCCTTCAATGTGACCAGCGGTCGCTGCTCGCTGTCTTTCAATTGGCCCCTGGATTGAAAATAAAATACATATGATTCAAGCCCAATCCCAAAGTGCATTGAAAGACCATCTTCTTGACAAAAAAAACAATTAACATAAATTCGACTAAATACAAACATAAGCTTTGATAAAGATTCCTGGCTTAGGACAGGCACATTAAAATGTGGCGGGGTTAAACTAGTTTTTTGGCGCCAACCTTCCCCCTAATAATAATCAATAACAAAGCACAAACTAACACACAGTAAAAATCAAATCGATAGAAGTTCAATTCAACAAGAGAGTATCTGAGACAAAAGGACAACAAGTAATTAACGGGACGTAAAGATACTCTCTTGAGAACACTCGAAGTTACTGACAGCTAGCTAAGAAGCATCCATCGACTGATGTAAAAAAATCAAGTATGTCGATTTTAAATCCGACACAACACGTCAAACACCTATGATTTGATGATGCATCATCACACAAAACCGACACACTTGACCGCTGTAATGCTCAAAAATGACATAAGTATAAAAAGGCAATTAACATTTTAAAGTAAGTATCAAATTATCAATATTTTTACCAAAGAAGACTAAATTCAAAGATTTTACTAAAATATCCATTTCATAACCTTTATTTAATAAAGTTTTAAGCCAATTATGCATTCCCAAGGGATTGTTTTTGAATTTATTTGCTCTATAAACAACATTACCGTAGAAATCTGGATGGGATATTCCCTTTACAATCAAAAGTCGTCGTGTACAGTTAAATTTTCCAATAAGGTATAGATATTTATGATAAAACTTAGTAAACGACTTCACTAATTTGTGGTAACGATATCCTTGTTTTAGTAATTTTTTTTGTAATACATCGGTTTTTATCATTAAAATCAGACACACCACTGCAGATCCGAGCATATCTTACCAACTGTGAAATATATACTCCGTAAGACGGAGCAAGTGGTACATCTCCCTCTAGAAAAGGAAAATTCACAATAGGAAATGAAAAGTCATCCCGTTTATCATATATTTTAGTGTGTAATTTTCCATTGATTATACTTAAATCTAGATCTAAAAATGGGCATCTATCACCAGAAAGGTTAGATTTATTCAAAGTTAATTCCTTGGGATAAATTTCCGTAATAAAATTAGAAAATGTGGGATTGTTTAGTGAAAGAATGTCGTCTAAATATCTGTATGTATAATTAAAAGTTTCAATGAGATGTTGTCTATTGGGGTCTTTTTGAAGTTTTGCCATAAATTGGGATTATGTCGTTTATGTTCGTTATAAAATGTTCGTTTGTCACTTTATTCAAAATTACAAATATACAGCTGGAAAAAAGTTAAGCACCCCTAGACTTTTTGTGCTTTTCGATGATTTGAAATAATTTCTAATTTTCATAAGTTTGGTCAGTTTTAATTCTTCAATATGTGACTGGAAGGATGTTAGCTTTCGGTTAAAAGCAGATGTTTGCCTTTTAAAAGCGGGAGATAACTCCTAAGGAAATAAGACGACAAACTGGTAGTAAAAAACAACGATTCCAGCAGTCATTCATGCTAAAGGTGGATATACTCCAAATTGACTCTTTGACGATAAAGTATCAATCTTTTGATTATGATTTACCTTTTCGAGTGCGATTTGACAATTAATTAAATGTTTCGGGCTTCAGGGGACCATACTTTTCGGAGACCATGTTTATGTACAAAAACCATCTTTTTTGCCATGTCGTGTTATGTACATAACTAAATTCTTCTTGTTTGTTACAAACATGTTAAATTGTGCTTTACAGTGCATATTTTAATTTGCAATATAAATTTACAAAGACTATCAGTTAATTAATGTTTAAAAGGTGTTTTGAAAATGTATGATTTTGAAAAATCATGAGGGTGCTTAACTTTTTTCCAGGTGTATACCAAAACACGGTTAATTTGGATATGCTGTATATCGATATTTCAAGGAGTAACCTCTCATCAGTAGCATTTAAATCAAAACATTGGAAGGTCAAATCCAAACTGTTGAAAACGAAAAGTACTCAAAACAAAAACGTTCGAACAAGGAAGCCAAATCCAGCTCCAAGGATACCGACTATGTGCATTACAAGGAAAGAAACCTGGTGTTTTAAACAATTTAGAATTTAAAAATCGGAAATTTCAGCAACAAAAATATAAGAAATTTTATGGTTAATCGTGACAGACAAGTCTGACTACCAGGCTTGTGATTACCCTCGGGGCCATATTCGGTTGTGTTAATGTCCTAATACGCCTTAATACATGTAATAGATACACTTTCAGTAACTTAGAGTAATATTTAAAAAGAATTATATGACTTGCTAGAAAAAAATTAATGCACTTTTCTTTTACCTTTTTCGTCTATTTTAGGGTGAAATTTACAATTTATCCACATTTTCTTTCAAATTGATTTCGTGAAAGCTTTCAGTAAGATAAAAGTTTTATATACTTTGTAATCTGACATTGTAAACAGGAATATTTGCTAACATACGAACAGAGTCGATTTTTCTAAAACAAGGATAGTAAAGAATATATACAGTTACACATATGAAAAATTCAAGCTGATTACAACTTTTATTTTAAATGTTGTCTGTGCATTCTGTTTTCTTTCTAAGAACACGTAATAAGAAAAGATTTTTGGGGGTTTGTAATTTCATAAAAGGCAAAGCTTTATTTACCTAAGTCTAGCAAAGTTATATGGTTAATTCTAAACATCAACATAAAAATACACCGTAGAGAGATTTTGTATCTACATTTTATCTGCCCTAGAAAAACTACTTTTTACTCATTAATATCTAGTTTGAAAACATGACTTTATATTTCTTAACAATCTTCAAAACCCCGAGGTTCTTCCTATCCCATCGTGGGTTTGTAATAGTAATAATTTTGCTTCATTTTTTGCATATTTTGGTTTTATTGTTCTATGCTCTTATATTTGTTTAGTGTTTGCATTGGCATTTTCAGTAGTTTTGGGTACAGCGCCTCTGATGAGCTAGAATAGACGAAATAAAAATGACAACAAAGTTTTGCTATGCCGACGCGCGACGGGCGTATCAAAACTTATTGCCTGGAACTTTGTTGTAAAATATATATATCAGATCAGATGAAATGCGCCTGAACTATACTATAGGCAATTACGCAAAAAAAAAAAACTATTGGGCATTGAAAGGATCATAATTTTAATAAGGGGTCATCTGAATGTATGGTTTAACTTAATGCAGTAATGTTCAGAGTAATATTTCAGCAATTGAAAGCTTTTTATTTTTTTCTCCTTTTTACATTCTAATGGGAACAACTCCTTAAAGGAATGATCCTTCAACGTTGACCCTTTTATAAACTGTATCGCGGAAGATATGTTGCTTTGTCACATGGTTTTGTTTTTCTTTCTATACCGAATTTGACACGCTTATTTGCAAAAATGCAGAGATGAAAAAAAACTGAATTAAAAACAACAATACGATCTCAAGTCTAAATTTACAACGCGACTGATATGTACCTAAAACAAAAACAGGAACTTCTTATCCTTCCGGATCATTTAAGTTCACTGGCAGTAGACTTGAGTTTGAATTTTTGATTTTTAATCAGTTGTTTTAAGTGTCTGCTTCATAAACTGGCTCTTGGAAAATTGACGCTATATATACCATTTTGTCTTTAATAAACCAAACCAAAAAACTCTTTTCATATCTAGCTACATTAGAAAAAAAGTGGATAAAAATAAAGTTCAAGATCCAAAGTGCCTGTGGTTTCTTTGTTTTGTTATCGTTAGTGTTTACTTGTTTTGTCTTTGCCCTTTCGAACTTTCAACATTGGAATGCCCATTAGGTATCTCGATATCTGCCTCTTTCTCTCTATCCCCCTCTTTCTGTATAAATGTTAAAGGTTATATATGTTATATGAACCGATTCTTTAAACAATTTAAAAAGAAGGAAATGTAAATAAGTTGTTTTCATTTTTAGATTTCAAGGGTACTGTCTAGTGGCATAGCACGTTCATATTTGATATTGTTATTCAAAACAACTTTTGTTGTTTTACAAAATTTAATCGGATGTCCCGATATCCAATCAATATGCTACTTAAAGTTTTAACATCATGTTTGCTAATCTTTATTCTTCAGAGACAAGAGCTAAGATGTACCTGCTTTAATCTAAATTGTATTGATTACTTTGACTTGTGATTAGGTTACTTTGATAACGTTAGTTATAGCTTACAACGATGTAATATTTCTGAACTTTAAAGGCTTTTAAAGTGTTGACGAAGAAAGAAATTACAAAGCAAATATAGCAGCGCATAAATGCATGCCGTAATTAAAATGTTTTTTTTCTGCAATAAACAAAATGCACCAAAGAACAGCAGCTACAAACAATAACATGTAAACAAAGTTACCAAAATGAGAAAGATCATCAATCTAGAACAGACAAAATCAAAAAGTGACACACTGATAAAATGAAACTTCATAGGTCCAAAACTTAAACCTAATCAATGCATATCATTATTTAATAGCAAGTGCAGACATAAAAGAATGCCGTTATTTAAGGCTAGCATCTTGGTGCCATTTCATAAAGCGACCGTTAGCTATAGCTCAACGTGCACTTTATCTTTATACGTTTGAAAAAAGGTATGGGATAACGAGAAGGTTAATAAGCAATAGTTTTACGAAACGACAACCTTGTCTTAACGACTGCTCTATTTCTTTCTCGCTGCGTGTGTGTGTTAACTTCTCAGCAATTTACAGATTTAACCAGAAATGTGCAACAACCAGACTTGAGTCAGCTTTACAATACAAACAAGAGGCTCTCAGGAGCCTGAATCGCTCACCTGACATATTAGCCTGAAGTAAGTTATAAGGCAAAATCTATTTAACATTGAAAGGGTCATAAGTTAAATAAGGGGGTCATCTGACAATATGGTGGATCTTAAGTTGCTAATCACTTTTGTTCTCAATCAAAATTTAAAATTTTGTCACCCTTTTTGAGTTATTAGCAAAAAAATGCAGTTTAACCTAATGTTCTATTTTTAGCCACAGCCGCCATGTTTTACAACCAATCAAGAATCCCCACATCAGTTCTATATACCTAATGCTAATAAACAATAATACCAAGTTTGGTTCCAATTGGACTTAACACTAATTATCTGTAAGGATCAAAGGATTTCAATATAGGGCAAGACATGACATGTTTCAGATTTTGATGATTTTCATTTTATAAGTTGAAAATTGCCATTGGATCACAAAAATAATGAATGTTTGTTATAATTGACCGTGGTTGCCATGGTAACCGTGGCGGCCATTTTTGGTCGATTCAAATCTGCTGAAAAGGGCACTATTCAAACCCCAATTTTACAAGGAAAAACAGTTGGTAATCAACATAACTTTTTTATTTGCATAATTCAATACCCCATTGACAATATATTAAACAGTTTTAATACTTAATATATTTATGTAGCCGGAACGAGGCTACTGAAGATGTCAAGAAATGGTGTATTATTCTCGATAGATATTTGACAAAAATATTACCATTTTTGCCACTTTTCTTACTTCATTTTCAGAAAGTGCACCAATCACAAATACTCATCATGAATGTTATTATGTAAATTAATGATTGATTTTTTTAAAATATAAAAAATCTCAATGGGGTAACAAAAAATGTCTTAAGAAAACACTGTTAAAGTTGGTTACCATGGTAATTAGACAAAAACGGTAACTTTTCGATATTTTGATATATGTATGACCATACTTTCAATATGAAACAAGATAACAGTTATTGTCATCATATGTTCCTTAAAGGGTCTTTTTAACATATTATGTCATTAGAAAACTTTCAAGGTCACTTATGATGATCTCAAGGTTACTTGAATTTTTTTTTCGAAATTTTCATGTAAGAAATCTCAAACTCTAGATGACCTTGACCTTAGGACACTATACTCTGGAATGATTTTAATGTCATTTTCCGTTTATATGATGTCTGTTAAAAATAATACTTAAAGATTGTTCAATTGAACCTTAAGAAACAGAAGTTTCATGAAAATATTGAACAATGCAGAAATGGCCATTTTTCACAAATTACCATGGTAACCATCTTAGACGGTGTTTTTTCAAGACAGGTTTTGTTACCCCATTGAGATTTTTATAAGTTTTTATGATACTGATTACCCCTTTGGTACACCTTTGCTTCTTTTTTAATATCAATCATCAGTCTATGTAATTATGTTCATATTGAGTATATGTGATTGGTGCATTTTCTGAAAATTCAGGCAGTAAAGTGGCAAAAACGGTAATTTGTTTGGTCACAAAAATTACAATAAAAATGCACGATTTCTTGAGATATTCGATCGCTTCGTTCTGACTACACCTTTATAAATAGTCTTCAAACTGTTTTGAATATTTTCAATGAGGTATTGAAATAAGCAAATAAAAAGTTCCATTGAACTGGGATTGATTTTGTTTAACAAATTGGGAATTGAATATAAGCTATTTTGAGGTATGAGAAATGGTCAAAAATGGCCGCCACGGTTACCATGGCAAATCATTACAAACAGTCATTATTTCTGTGATCCAGTGGTCAATATTAACTTATAAAATGAAAATCAGCAAAATCTGAGACATGTCATGTCCCAGTTATTTTGATGTTTAGGGATAATTGGTCTTAAAATGTCAGAGGAGTTAACGTTTTCAATGTAATGAGGAAATGCTGTTAAAATGCTCAATTTTGACGTTCTAAGGGCATTAACTTTTAAAAGAAAAAGTCCTACAACGTTGACCCTATTACATATTTTGTAGATCTTGATGTGTTTAACAATATGCAATTTAAATTTCTCAAATATCTTGTATAGTTTTCAAGATAATGAGCTAAACAGGTGCAAAATTTGCAAAAAATCCACAAAAGGGCAATAACTCCTACATGGGTTGTTGGATTTTCTTAAAATTTCAGGGTAGGTAGATCTTGAGGTGCTGATTACTTTTATCCTGCCAAAATTGTGATATCTGTGGCCTTTTTTGAGTAATTTGCAAAAAAACTGCATTTTAGCCCTATGTTCTATTTTTAGCCATGGCGGCCATGTTTTACGGCCAATTAAAAATCCCCTTATCCGTTCTAAGCACCGAATGCTAGTAAACAACCATACCAAGTTTGGTTTCAATTTGACTTATGGTGTAAGAGGAGTTAACGTTTTAAAAAGTTTACGGACGACGGACGGACGCCAAGTGATGACAATAGCTTCGGGTCAGGTGAGCTAAAAACAACGATGTTCGACAAATAGATAATAAAACTAATTATCATATGACCCTAAGGATCTCAATGGAAACGGGGGTGGATGGGTTGACGCCATAAAACCTTGTTTAACCTGCCATTTCGTTTCAAATGCAAGTACCATGTCAGACCGTTGTGATCTAGATTTTCTCTTGGTTGCCTTTATTTTTGTGTATTTTCTTTTTCAACTCTTCAACATTGAGATTGATCATCCCAGTATTTTTAAAAACCTTTATTTAATCATGTTAATGATATATTAACAGCATGTCGTTGTACATAATTTTCTATATATTTTTTTTATTCAAGATAAAAAAAAGATATTGAAATGTGCATATGAAACATTTTCGTCTTAAGACTATCCAAACTGCTAACAGATTAAAATAAATTGTTCTTGGAAATACCATTAATTCTTTGTTGACACCCAGACTCCTCTGATAAGATCTTAATCTGAGCTCACCTTTAAGTTTTGTCTAGGTTTGACTGAATCGTCTGTCATCTTTTGTAATAAGGCTGATGAGTTTTTTTAATACCGTCTTCCTCATTTGAGTGTTCCAATATATTAGTCGTTTCCTGTTTTTTTTGCTGTACATAGTGCTTGTGTTTATTGAGAAGGCAAGTGACAAATAGACATATCATTATCTGCAACTAGTATTCTAGCATTGGAGAAATGGCCCTAATTACATCCGTCATTCGAATAGAATTATCCTGATTGTAATATGTGGTTCCATTTAACGGCTTCAGCTAATTTGGGAGATTCTATAGAGCTAATTATGCAGCCTATAAAACTCCGCACTAGTTTATGACATAACATCTGTGTTAAGTTGGTAAAACGCAATTGAACTATTACATTTGAATGAGTTTAGCTAATAGGTTTTCTACTACAAAATTAGTTATTTCAACCGAGGATAATACTTTCTGATGAATAATCCTGTTCAATTTGTTACGTAAATTAATTTACTATGTTATTACGGCTGTGCTGCTGAAAGTCTTTAGATTTTTTTGTTTAGTTTTTACTTCTGTTGAACAAGATCAGGTATCATATTTGTCGCCAAGTTTGCTGCAAATGTCCAGTTTGAAAATATGTCCATAAATGACTTCACAATATTTTTTTTCTAAAAAAAGTAAATTTTGTTGATTTGATAGGGATTTTTTTAATTTGCAATACGTTTGAGACGTCACTGATCGTTCTATCTAGATGAGATTGTAAGAAATCTGCTTCATATCATGAATGAAGAAACGAATCAGCAAGCAAATGTGCACAAATAGTGTCCATTGGAATCCCTATTAATTGCTGAAAAACACGTCCACCAAACTGAATAGATATGTTGTCGATAAGAAAATTGAGCATGTCGATTATTTGGTATATTTGTTCTTTTTCCTACACTCATTGATGACAAAGTAAGTCTTACTGTAATCGACTACCATATATTTGTACCTACGTTTTCCATTCGTTATGAAAAAGCTGCGTTTTATCAGCTGTTACGATCGTGATTTGAGTTGTTCATGCGAAACAAAAGTATAAAAAGTGGAGAAATCAAGTGTTGATGCTGTTGCAACATGAAACTGATTTTGAGTTAAGAATCTCCAATAGTTCTTTCGAATATTTCAGGATCCACATTTGATCGACACGATTTCTAGAATAACAACAATCGTAATATTTCTGGAGGTCGGATTTTTAATTTTCGTTAGTTATGAACCCAACAGACTCGAAAGAGGTTTAGTGGTACATTTTGATGACCATGCAATGAAGCGCTGTTTGTATGATTTTTATGTAATTTAAGAATCCAATACAGGGACGGGATGTCATCATTGTCAGCACCAACAGAGAGCCCGAAGAAGAAACTGACAGATTTGAGATTATCAATAATTTCCTCCTAAGACAGTGTTGTAGCTGTATATGTGGTGCTATTGCTGGTACAACCAACCCCAAATTCAGCTGTCAACCAGTCAATATAGTTTCTTGCACACAAAAATTATGTTATTTGGTGCTTTGTCTTCAGGTACAACAACATATTTGTAATGTAAGGATGACAGTGTTTCTTCAACATCAGCGGTGTTAAAAATGGAAGTTGCTCTTGGGCTCAGTGAGCCCTTCAAAGAATTGATTCTTTTCAAAATCAATGACCATGATGACCTCACAGCTTTAATCCACGAAAAAAAACAGCATTTTCTGTCTGCTGATCTTTCTTGGTCCATTTTTGGCATAGTCTTCAACTGTATCTATAATTGTTTTAAACTGATCGTTCCAGTTTATTTGTCTAGACTCACGATATTTTGGTCCTTTAACCAAAAAATCGCAAAGTAAGTCACCTTTCACGATGTTCAGGTGACCAGTTTTAACGTGGCCAGATAGACCATAATTGAATGGGGACTTTTCACAAGAGCAGTCTGGAGGTTTAGCTTTGAAGTCATTTATTTCGAAATCCCGGAACACTTGTTTGTAGTTTAGTTAACAACCTTGGGTGCAAAAGTATAGGTATAAGAGGAGATTGGAATACTTTTGTCTTTGAAATCAGGAGGAATATGTGCCATAACAGATTTTTTATGTAGAATATCTTTTTCAATTTATGGCATCCAAACCTTTGTTTAAAAAGAGAAGTGAGAGAAAAGAATGAGTGTCTTTACTATATTCGTGTGGAACTCCGGTAGGTTTGAATGAGCGGTTGTAACCGATATCAAGAACAATAGTGGTTAGTAGGTAAAGGTTGGAATTGGGGTCAGTGACTGGATTTTCAAGACCTTGTTTATACAAGGTAATAAATTTTGAAAGGGGTATAGAATACAATTTATTGTGAGTGTGATGAATCCCAAATGGAATTTTGGACAAACGATAGCAATCCATTTATTGTATAAACATCGCAAAACTTTTGTCCATTGAATTTACGATGACCACGACTGTGTTTCTGTCTTTCTGTTATTTCATAGATTCATCACATTCACATCATTGCATCTAGAGCTAGACAAATTACCTATACTTTCAATATTGTCGTTTCACCAATAAGGTTGTGCGGTTCCCAGTCGTCTAATCCATGGCTCTTCTCTTTAACTACGGTAAGGTGTACTCAAAGTAGGATTGTTTGTTGTATGATGACTTTTTCCAGAATGCGATCTCTCAAGGACAAAATGGAATGGTCTGGATAGTTGAAATGTTGGTAGACAAAAGGAAAATTATCGTTGTTGACACCTGACCCGTGGCCACACATACGAGCATTTAGTCTTCCCTTTGTCTCACCAACAAAGATAAATCTACAGAGAGTACATTCTAGTCCGTAAATTATATATGAAGAAGTGCAATTTAAACTATTCCAACTGTTAATGTTATGTGATCGATTGGTTAAATTGCTCTTAATTTGGTTGTCAGTGAGTTTTACAATTTTTAATTCTACACTTATTAAAGTCTGAAGCAATGAGATTCAACATTTTCAAATCTAAAACGTCTTCCAAGAGCACAAAGCATTGTTGGATGTAATTATCAGAATCTAAGTTTTCATATCCAAGTTCTGGATTACCAGAATGTGTATATAAAATCTTTGACGAAACTGGGGTATTTTTGACACCTGTATTATTACCGTGTCCGTAGTGACGTTAAGTCCAGGCCTTTTTATATTCGGCGACGCCTGAGCCATTATCTTTTTCTGGTTTCTCAAAAAGATGCTTGTATAAAGCTACTGGGCTGGTGAAATCCTCGGGGATAAATTGTCCACCCGCAGAGACATCGACCCAGTGGAATGAAAGAAGCAAAGAGGCACCAATTGGGTATTCGATTGTCAAAAGTCCGAAAGGGCAACGACAAAACGGGTAAACAAGAACAAAAACAGCACAAAAAACACAAAATCAACCGAACGGAAATCAACAACGCGAACACATTCTTCACAAGAGTGAACTCAGGTGCCCCGGAAGAGTAAGCGGTTCCTGCCTGCTATAGCACACCCGTCGTGGTGCTTGTAGTAATATTAGTATACTCAAGTCAACTCATATTGATATATATATTCATAACTTAACATAAATGGGCCCTTGAAACTGTTGGCTTACATTAACTGCATTTATTAATGTCATTTGGATTAAATAAAGGAAACGAATTTAAAAATTACAAAACTTGGAGGATCATTCTTAATGTTCAAGAGAACAAAAAAAAAAACATGGAAGACATACTGGAAAAGTTGAAGATCGCAACGTATTTGGTACGGGTATTAACAAAGAAAGGGTGGGTTAAACCATGTTTTATGGCGCGCAAAACATCCCTTTTCCATTGCTATTGTGTCATCTCTGTTTATGTTTTCGTAAGGAGAGAAATTTAAAAAGTGCTTGCCATTTGTTTTCCAATACCAACTTGGGGTATCTGTTTTATTACTATGTCATCGACTTTAACTTAGATTTTACAACGATCATGCTTGTAAATACAACTGCGTCCCAAAACAAATGAATATCCATGTGCATAGTATTTTGTCAATCAGAATATTTATATCCATCCCCATTTGCACAATGTTGTTGTACAAATATTGCCTCTGATATGTTTACAAGGTCATCGTAGAATTACCGTCACTGATTTATACACCACACAAAATTAAATTAAGGATATTGGAATTCCATTTTCAATGGTAAATTTGCTACTTTAAATAATGTAAAAATATATTATTTCTTCAACATTTATGAAGCATTGCTGATTGCCTGCATCTAATCTAACAAAATTTAATAAACTGTAATTGAAAAAATCAACTTGAGTGAACAGCAGCAGTATGCGGAAATAGCTAATCTATAATTTTCCACAAAATTCGAGTACCTTACTTTCATTTAAAATCGAAACATAATTGAACCGATCAAAAGTCAATTACCGCTATCAATTTCAATCCATTTGCTTTCTTGAAAATTGATAAGTTTCATTTGAGCTTAATCAGGCTTTGGTTAAATCATTTAATACAAACCATATAGCATCCAGTGCAGAATTTGTGATATCAATAACTTTTCTTTCAATGTATCATATGTATATGAATAAAATCTCATACTAAGCCTCGGGTGTGCTATAGCAAGCAGGAACTGCTTACTCTTCCGGAGCACCTGAGTTCACTCTTGTTTCGACTGTATTTCGCGTTGTTGATTGATATTCAGTTATTTTGTGTTTCCATGTTTAACATGTTGTCTGTTTTTGTTCCGTTCTTGTTGGTGTTTACTGGTTTTGCCTTTTCGGACTTTTGACATTCGGATACCCCATTGGTACCTCTGCTTCCCTCAAAAATATGTTTATTCAAATACCGTAGGATAAATGATTATAAGGTCTGTACAAAACAACAAAACTTTTACTATATACGAAATACGAAAGCAGCGGTATAAAAAACACGAATAATTCGATTATGCTGTTACATAAATATTTCAAGGAATACCCTCTCGGCAGCATCATTTGAATCAGAACCAAAAGTATTGAAAGATATGTACTCAAACCCAAAAACGTTTGAACAGGGAAGCCAAATCGAACATCGTGGAAGAAACCTAGTGTTTTTAACAAATTTGAATTTCAATAGTAAAATAAAATGATGGTAAATTCGTCTCGGACAAGTGTGACTTCCAGGCTTGTAATTACCTAGGGGCCACCAGCAGTGGTTATCGAAACATTGGTTTAAAAAAAAAACATAATACCAAAGCGGTATAAAAAGCAGGTAACTTAACCGTATAGAAGCTGACTGTATCTTAAGGATGCTCGCTGGTCTTGTTTTGGTATTTCTGTCATTTTTCGGAATCCTCTGGGTTTTATTATCAAAATAGGGTTAAAGTTTTGCACATGAACCACCTATTATCTTTTGATCAGTGTCTTATAAATATTGTAAAAAGTGTTCTTATGATAAACCTATGAAAAGTCAGAGGAAACCTTTTCCCTAAAAAATTGTAACGTCAATTATCTTGAAAACGAGGTCAAGAAACTGTCAAAATGTTTGCTTATTTTATACCTTTACCTATTATCTTTGTGTTTAAGGCATCAAATTTGAAACCTGTTTACTTTCATATACTAGTAAAGTAGCGAGCATCCTTAATTTGGATACAAAAAGTATTAAAACAGAGGTAAGGTTTGAGAATAACAAAACATTCAGAGGACTAGAACAATATTTCCACAGAGAAATTTTCTCTCATGTGGGAGGTTACACATCCTCGAAACACAAAAAACAATGCGGCAGTTATAAAATAAACATTATGATAAACGACTTAAACAGTTGCTATACAGTCATGTAAAACACAAATTATAAACTCAAAAAAAGTTTAAAATTTTAAATTTATGCAAATTACTTGCAAAAAGTCAACATTTATTTGGATTGTCCAAATCTCATGACATTTTCATGGCTACTAAAACTGAATAAAAATTGTCGACACAGACATGGATATAGTCATATATATCCACTGACAGTCTTTAACTGCAGTTAGTCTCCTGACAAATACCGAAATGATTTTCAATTGTATTTCAAACTGGTCTAATCCATGGTAGGTTTTTTTCATTTGTTTACTATGACGTTTTGCATGCAGATCGGCTTTTTGAACTATTTTCCTGTATTATATATATTGCATTTTGTCACGCTGGACAAAATCGGCTTTATCCAAGAAATGAACATTAATAAGAGACATTTAGTGCTATACACCCTAGTTATAATATCAGGGCGATGAACATGGAACATGGAAATGGTGAGCAAATGAACTGATGTTGAGATAAATAAGAGTGTAATTGGAGACGGAACAGTAAAAAAAAACAACTAGAAAAAGATGGGTAAGACGGTAAACCTAGCTTATTAGTATATGATGCACTAATACAATTGGCGGTCTACAAAATGTTCTTTTACGTACAAGAAGCGTAGAAATCTTTAGAAACTTTTTGACCCATTAAATTCCGCGGACGAGGGTCTCTTTATACAGCCACCTAGGGTTCACATCTTGATCGCTCTGTTGGCTGAGCACTGATCCACCGTCGGAATTTTGAGACTCTTTAAGATGTCTCATACGACAAGCTGGGTTCTTCTCTCGGTCTATAATCTAACCGGGCCGCGAACGGAGCGAATGGGCATAAAAAGGAATGATAATTAAAAATACCACGAAATGATTATGAAATTTAAAAAGTGATGAGACAAACATGGTCTTATAGACACCAGTTTTATGTATTTAAAAATCTGTATCAATATATTGATGCCCATTTTGTTTGCCACAGAGTTCTAAAAAAGATGTATGAGCTGACCACAATTGCTCATAGCAAGGTGCATATAGCATGTTAGTATATGAATTAGTTTCGAAATTTTCACGTATTTTATGCAAAACATTGAAATACTTTATACTTCTAGGACGCACAGCCAATTTGCACTGCACTGTGGTCAAAAAGATTGGCTGTTTGTCATTTATAAAACAATAAATTGTTGAAGTTGGGGCTAGTTTATTTTCATGTTGTGTAATGTATATGTAACATGACAAAAATTGGAATCCATGACGATCCGGAATTCTTCTAGGGCAATTTGAAATTCTAATGCCAAAGATTTGCACTTTTATTTTACTTATTGTTTTAAATTTGTTAAACAATAAAATGAAATTAATCTGATAATAAAACATAAAAAGATTTGAAAAGGTCAGTTATAATTGTAAATTTTGTTGAAGCATGAAATTTTTGTTCTGAGGACATCTGTACCATGGGAAAACGTCAAATGTGTGTGATATTGAATTGGGCTAAATAATAATGGGGAGAATAATTGTACAAAAAACATGACAGTTGATATCAGATTATCAACATAATGATTTAAGAAAAATCAGATTAAAAAAAAAAGAGTTTAGAATCAAAGTACCGTTGGTACCAAATATTAGAACAACAATTCCCTTCGAGTGGACGGAAATGATCAAGCTTTCAAATGAACATGGATTGGAAAAACATAAATAGTAACAAAGATATTTTTTAAAAATAGTATGATCTGTATACTAAAAACTTTCGGTTCATATCATCTACACTTCATATTCATACAGTGTTTGGCATTTTCAATATTTTTGGTAGAGCGCCTCTGATGAGTCTTGAATAGACGAAACGCGCGTCAGGCGTAGCAAAATTTATTGTCTGGAACTTTGTTGTCATTTGTATTTCACATATTTATATATAGAGTTGTAAGACCAAACAGAATTCTGACGGTAATATGCAATTTGTTTAGATGTTAGAAAGTTATACCAAATTATCCCACTATTATTTAAAATAACTGAACGAGTATTGGAAATATCGAAAATTTCAAATCATTGCTCTTTATAATGACAAACTTGTATTATATATCACACCTGTTAAGCCTCACCTGAAAAAGTTCATGAGAGATGAACAAATCTTACCAATACTTTACTTAAAGTTGGTTTTGTTAGTTAAGGCATTTAAACAGAAAATGTTTTGTCCGGTTAAAATAATTAAACACGTTTAAATTATCATCATGTATGTTTTGTATCGGTTTTTTATTTTTTTTATATGAATTATCGTATCGAAAAACAAACGTTTTTCAAAACCATTTTTACAATTAAAAACGAAAGAATATGTAAGTACTCACCTTACTAGGTTAAAATTCACAATTGTAGTGTAAACACCGGGTTTTGTTCCTTTACATACTCGGCTTTCCTGATCGAGTACTTTTCTTTCGATACTTTTGGTTTTCGATCTATAAATGTTTTTAACGCAAACCACCGCCGCTGGTAAACAAGAGGTCCCCTTCGGTAATAAGAGGTCCGTTCGTCATACGTGTCTGACATGAATTTAGTTTATTTAGTTTAAACATATTTATTTATCCTGGATTGGGAAACAAGCTTAACGCTTATGTAAATCCTTCTCCAGCTAGCAGCTTGCGAGTGTGCCCCCATTGAGCCTACTCGATCTTATCGAATTCTACAAAGGGGTCTTTAACGTGCATGGGGTATTGCTCTCCACACACACGGGACAACCTTTTTTCGTCCCTTCCGAAGGACTAGCATCGTTCTCGCAAATGACATGAATTTGACCAATATATTTTTGTAATTCAATTTGCTAACTGTCTACATAGGTACATTTAAAAATGTTTAAAATGCTAAGTCTCTGTACTTGTACTGCGCATTATCAATACCATCCTCTGTGCTGTTTGTCTTTCTTTTGAATGCAAGTACTTTTCTTTCTACATGTACAGTTATCGACCAAGTGTTTTTATTTACTTGCTTCGGGTGAGAGGTTACTCCTAAAAATGTACATAGTTATATACAACATAACCAAATTATCCATTCTTTATATTTGTTTTTGGTACTTTTTGTGTTATTTATGTAACACAATTAAATTTTAAAACATCTTTGCGAAGGTATATAGAAGCTAGGGCATTAAAGATAATAAAACTTCAAAATATCGATTCTGAAATCTTATTGCAAAACGTAATCTTGCAGACTATTCCCTTAAACTGTCCTTTTTCGGGTTTCTTTTAAATAATTTGATTCATATGAGTTTCAAGATAAGGAGCCAAATATTAGATAAATAAACAATATTTTATTCGTATAGATCACTGACATAAGTTTTTAAGTTCCTGTTGCTAATTTTCCCAAAACACCTGTCAACTCCTTTCCTTAAGAATATAAACAGAATGTTTTATCATTAATTGAAAAAAATGTATTATATATAACATTCTATGGGGAAATTAGATTTTCTATTATAAAACTGTTTTGGTGTTATTTTTCATTAAATTGAAATTATGATCTTACAAAACAAAATGACATAAAATAAGAAAGAGTTTTTATATCTCTGAAGACAAAAAGACGGAATTCCAATTTAAAAACACAGAATTCTGACTCCTATAGCCCAATGGTTTAGTATGCTTGAAAGATGATGAAAAAAGTGTTGTTGAACCTATCCATCAATATATTCTGATAAACAAATTCTATATGATTAGGAATACAGCTTATCTTTGAAGGGTCGCTGACAAAGTTGCTTATTTCGTAATGGTGTTAGCATTGGTATCCATAACTCATTGTTGGACAAAATGAAAATTAACAGCATGATAAATTTCTCACAATGCAACAGTATTTCCCCAAAATACAAATCCTTTATCTTCAGCATAGATGTGTTTCGCCTGATCGTTAGATCATCACCTTAGACAATAAAATCTTAATCATGCAGAAATATGGGAATTGTAATGCACATAGCAAATGAACAAAACAAAGTCATCGTTATAAGAAGAAGGAGAAAATGATAATTACAATCAAATGAATTAATTGTGTTCAATGATAAATTATTTATCATTAATCAATATCAGGACTGGTCAAACGTCTTGCTTTCTGTGCGTTTAATATCAAAACGTCTGGCACAAACACTCCTAAAATATATACTAGGCAAAAACAGAAACGTTACATTGGTTTTCTTTTCAGATTTTTTCGAAAAATACTTTGTTTTGAATTTTAAATATAAATTAAAGACAATAAACTGGTTTTTCTGCCAAATTTGCGTATTGAAGGCGGATTTGAAAATGGCGTTACGTCATTTTTTAATTTTAACCAAAATTAGAACTTTTAAGATTTTACGTGTCAAAAATTCAATTAAGCTAGTGATTATGGTCGTTAAATGTTACAAATATCACGGTTAACAAAAGGTTGCACTTAAATGTTGAGAAATTGTAAGTCAGACACGTTGCGTTAACGTCAAAAGTTGAAGCAATTCTCCTCTTTCGTGTTGGGTACAGGAATGACAAAAATACAGGTGATTAATCATTTAAAAGACTTAAGAACAACTATCCATAGACCAGAGACACGTGTCAGAGGTAGCAGAACAACAATCGGTGAAACCGGAAGTAGCAGAAAACCATAACCAACCTGAGTTTAGATCAGGCGTTGCTGCTTTATTTTTCTTCGTAATTGCTTCGTTAACGGTGAAAAACCTTTAACTCGTGTAAATGGATAAAATTCTTTTTATAAATACTGAACGTACGCGGTCACGCCAAACTGACGTCATTGTTTTAAAAAAGACGGTCTCTGAATTACGTTTCTTTTGCGTAATGACGTTAATGAGTTGTATCATGCCTAAAATTGTCATAGATAAGTAAGAAGCACCCTTTTTTAACCGAACAATCTAAATTTAACAGAAATTTTGTCCCTTTCAACATTTTGTCATTTTTGATTTTACTGAATTTGGAAACCGTTGCAAAATATCCCATCCCTCTAGTTTTACAGATGGTAAAATGTCCCTAAATTCTGAATTCAACTTTATATTCGTCAAAATGCTGTCAGATATTCAATATGAATGGTTAGTCAGGAACGATATTGCTTTGCAAACTTGATTTTCTACAATATCTAGGTAAAACCATAAAGAGATGTTAAATTCGAATCAAAATCAGGTATACTGGATTTTAGTCTCTTCAGTATGACCAAAGATACGTTTATTCAATGGAAATACAAATGACAACAAAGTTCCAGACAATCAATTTTGCTACGCCTGACGCGCGTTTCGTCTATTCAAGACTCGTCAGAGGCGCTCTACCAAAAATATTGAAAATGCACAACACTGTATGAATATGAAGAGCATAGAACAGTATAACCAAAAATACCAAACTGGGGAACCAAATTATTAGTAAGATATTCAACCTTACATCTTTTCTTTTGTTATAGAAATTTTATCAAATAAAAAATAAGTGTAACGTTTCTTTTTTTGCTCCAGTTGGTTGAATTGGCAAGCCCTGTCATAGTGAATGCCGGGGTCGTCAAGCTATATGGAAAACCTGACCGCAAACCATAGTGGGCCAGCGTGTGTGGAGAGTGTGGACCGCCAAGTAGTGCACCACATAGGCTAAATTTGGCCCTTACCAACCTCTCCTCTTGTCTTGTGAGAGTTATCTGCCCTTTGTATATGGATGTGCAATTTTGAGCTCCGATGTTATGATGTGAAATAATCTGTTTAGAGACGTTGAATCTGGACAAGACTTTGGTGAGATCTAAGCATATAAACATTCTTTCGTATCCCATCACAAAATTATCATATTAATTGCGAAAAGTATGACTTTAATTGCGTCCTATGTGTTTACCTGATATACCTGTGAATACGAACTCACTGTTATTTAACAAAGTATGACGGATCTAACGGAACTTCAACCGAGTGACTTATTAGTTCACCCTAGCGTTATGGACTCTCAATATGATCCATTTATTGCTGCATTGTCATCCCAGTATTCTACTCCTATACAATCTAACATTAGTACAAACTGTGATAAAACTGAAATTATTACGCGTTACCTTGAGACCGAACTTGCAGCGCTACCTAAAGATTCATTCATATCAAAACTTCAAGAAAAATGCAATGAACTTACCTTAGACTTGGAAGACGTTAGGTACACTCTTCTTGATTTGGCTAAACGACATCAAGACTTTCCTTACAAAAATGCCACTCTAAAGAAGCCTCTTTGTCCAAGAAAACCAAGCGGTGAAACAATTGACAATAAACTTGGAAATGATTGTTTTGTTCTTTTCTTAGCTTCTGTTGGAGAATTTACTGATGATCTGAAACAAACTTTGAATGTTCGATCGCAAACGCCATCTTCCGGTCGCAGGACAAACGATGCCGAACCCGAGATGTTTCATATTAGTCTTTCGACAAAAGAGACACTTATTCGATTAGAACGCGAACTGAACTCCTTGAAGGGCGACTTTACACAAGAATCTGAATACTTAAATAGAACTGTGTCGGAACTGAATCGTGAAAACAAACAATTAATTAGTACGAGTGCAAAGCAAGATGAAAAGTGCAAAAACTTACAAAATCAAATCTCAACACTCCGTGATAACAATAAAAAACTAATGAATGAGGTTGAGGCTCTAAAGAACTTTAAGAAAAGTACTGAAGAACTGTTTGAAAATAAAAAATCTGATAAAGTCAAATTTTCAAACATAATCAAAGAGCTAAAATCGAAACTAGACACTAATGTCTCAATGAACGATAATATGGTCAAGGACATTAACAAACTTCAGAATGAATCCAAATCCCTGATTTCCTCTGTAAGTGAATTAAAGAAAACATTGTCACTTGAAACTTTAAGGATTAACCAAATCAACGACACGCGTCTGCAGGGTGTTGTTAGTCTGAAAACAAAAACAAACATTATAAATGACAAAATTAAAGTGTTTGATGACGACATAGATGAAGTAAAATCAAAAACAACTGCGTTCTCAAAATCTATAAGCGACTTGCGTGCTCGCATTTCAAATGCAGAAAAAGAAATTAAATCGCTGGACAAAACAAAAACAACCTACGCTTCTGTGCTCAAGCATATTAGTTCAGACTGTTCGACACAAACTTCAGTTTTAGATCCAAATGTTAGTGTTCAAACTGCTCCTGGCAGTAAGTCAAATGATTTAGTGACACATGCCACCGATACCGTTTACACACAAGACAATTCTGAACCAACCACAAATGATAAAACACCAACACTTTCCTCCAATATACCTGTACACTGCCCTTCTTCTGTGTGCAATACCAACAAGGTGGAATTGTTTAGCGGATACGTTGTAAAGGAAAGACGGTCTGTTCGACGTTACTACGTAGGTGGTATAAACAAATGGAACTCGTGTGAATCGTCTATGCGGAGTTACTTAGAACAAAGAGGCGTCGCCATAACGCATTTAAGGTACTTTGATAGGCCAAATAAACGAACAGCTTCAGCACAGCTCAATATCGATGTTCATTCTGATCAACTTCTTCATCAATCAGATTTCCGGCCGAAGGGTATTTTCATCAAAGAGTGGCTTCCGTGGTCCGTGTTTCTTTCTTCAAAGACTGACGAAAACCGACGATGAACTTGCGTATATCATGCTGGAATTGTAGAGGCGTCATGACTGCCGCCCCATTTCTTTCAAACTTTTTATTGAGTAACAACATAGATGTCATAGGTTTATCTGAACATTGGTTAAGAAAATGTCAACTTAACTTTTTAGAAACTATTGAAAGAAACTACCATGTTTATGGTAAAGGCGTGGATGAGAATAATTCTGAGCGAATCCAAGTTTCGAATAGAGGCGGCGTGGCGTTTTTGGTATCGTCCAACATTACTCCGTACGTTTCGGAAATAGAGATTAATAGCAGTAGAATTTGTGGCATTGAAATAAACATTCCAAATTCTGTTAGTATTTTCTTATTTAACGTTTACCTCCCAGCCGTAACACAGTCATATGAATATTTTGTGAATGAGACAGAGTATCTGTTTGACTTGTACAACGCATATTCTATGCACGGAACCGTATTTATTCTGGGTGACTGTAAAATATTCGGACCAAGATACCAAGCATCACATGACCGGCGGAGTCATTATGTTGACCGTCTTTTATGCGACTCAAGTAGCGTATCATTACACCTTCAAAACTTTGGTAAAGGGCCAGTTCACACATTTCAGTCGTACGAAGATGGACCCTGTTCGGTAATCGATCACATTGTTACAAACAGCGATAACTTATCTGATATAAAAACAGTTTTTGTAACCGAGGAAGATATGTATAATGTGTCCGACCATAAGCCTGTTACATGCATATTTGACTTAAAAAACTCTTTCGTGACAGCTAAACCGACCAGTGATATGATCAAACCGAAAGTATCATGGGCAAAAGCGATTGAAACAAACACAATATTAGACTACTCATTTGCTTTGTCGCAGAATCTTTGGTCCCTATCGAAACCGACGCTGTCGTTGTCTAAAGATGAAATTGAGACTTATTACAACTTCATTATTTCAGCTATCTTAAAAGCAGCTAGGGATACACTTCCTCACAAAAAGTTCGTCAAACACATCAAACCGTATTGGAATGCAATAGTTGATAAGCACCATAAGACTATGACAGAGAAACGATCATTATGGATAGGTAATGGTAAAGTGCATGATAGGAACAATCCGTTTTTCACCGATTACAAGAACTCTAAGAGGGTATTCAGAAACGAATTAGACAGTGCCTATAATAATTACCTAAAAGACATGATAAATAAATTAGAAGGTTCTGCTGATACAGACCAGAAGTATGTTTGGTCGATTCTTAAAAGTCGGAGGAAACACAAAACAGTATGTCGTGAATTGAAAGTAGATGGGACAATTAATACGTCAGACACCGATATTTGTCACGCATGGTCAAAGCATTTCGAGCATATATACATGTTTGACTCTTCATATACTTCCCAAGATAATGTGATAAACGTAGCGAATGAAGTGAAGGTCATAAGAACGTCGCAAAAAACATTAGAACACCCAATCGTACCTTTCGATGAGCAAGAAATACTCAATATTTGTAAGCAACTTAAAAATAATAAATCTAGTGGACTTGACGGTATTTCGTACGAACATATAAAATATGGTGGAAAACTCTTGATCAGTCATCTCTGCCATCTCTTTAATATGATCAAACATACCTGCTACACCCCTACTGATTGGAAACAGAGTGTCATCATTCCACTGTTTAAAGGCGGTACAAAAGATAAGACGGATCCAAATTCGTACCGTGGAATTTCACTGACAAGCTGCGTTGAGAAAATATTTGAAAAAGCGTTACTCTTGAGATTAGAGACACTACAGAATGACTTTCCGCATCCTACACAGATGGCTTATCAAAAACAATTGTGTAGCTTACATGCGTCGTTTAATGTACAGGAAGTTATTCATCATTATCAAGAAAGACATAGTGATATTCTTATTGTACTCTTAGATAGTGTAAAGGCATTCGACACCGTTTGGCATGATGGTCTTTTGCTCAAACTATTTCAGAAAGGAGTGTATGGTGACTTATGGCTACTTCTAGATGAGATGTACAGCGATATGAAAAGTTGTGTATTGTTTAGTGGAATCCAGTCCTCTTGGTTTAAACTTCAACGTGGTGTTCGACAAGGTGGAGTGTTATCGGCTGTCTTATATTTGTTGTACATTAACGACCTACTTAAGGAATTAGCAGAAAACCGGTTCGGATGTAGGATGATTGACATTGACATAAGTTCGTCCGTTCAAGCAGATGATATCGCGTTAGCAGCTACAACCGAATATGGAATGCAGTGTATGATTAACTGTTGTGAAGCATATAGTTTAAAATGGGCCTTCAAATTTTCACCGCCTAAGAGTCACGTATTAGTATACTCAAAACGAAAGGCTAAGACTATACCATACGTAACACTATACTCTAACCGTATTCCAGTCGTTAAGTCTGCAAGACATGTTGGAGTTATACTAAATAGTGATTTTAACTCTTTTGAAATTATATCAAATGCCTGTCGATTATTACGGACATCAGCTCTTTCAGTATTAAACTCTGGTATTCATCCGTGTTTCTTGACTCCACTTACCTGCTTAAAGATAGTAAAACCTGTATGTTATAGAAAAGCTTTGTATGGTTGCGAACTTTGGAACAATTTGAACAAGACTGAGTTATTGTTGCTTGAACGTTCACATCGTTTTATTTGCAAAACACTTCAGGGCCTACCCAAGAGAACCAGATCTGATAAATGCTGTAGCTTATTAGGAATGTACTCGATAGAAACTGAACTTAACATTTGCAAACTGATTTTCTTTGGAAGGCTCTGCAGGTTGAAATCTAATGCATTGCCTAAAAGAATCCTGGTAACGAGACTGCTGGAAAATAAACACAGCTGTGTTACTGAACAATTCGGTTTCATTCCAGACATTTTGGAGCTAGTGAGAAAATATAACTTGTTACAATTTATAAGTGACTTTCTGGACACTGGAATATTTCCTTCTAAACAGATATGGTCAAGGACTGTAAAACAACACATCTACGAAATAGAAGAAGATTTGTGGTATACCAGGATGGATAGCGATAGTGACTTTGACACATTTAAAATGATACATCCCAAGATCACCCCACACAAAGCATGGATTATAGCAAAACTATTTCCAGAACTAAGAGAAAAAGCTAAATTTCTTGTAGACATTTGCTGCCTAATACGCGAAGAAATCGAACTTTTACTCTGTGATAAATGTGGTCAGTTTTACAGTAACATTTTCAAACATTTATTGTTATCCTGTGATCATACAAAAGACAGTCGAGATGAGTTTTGGTGTGACATCATAGCTATCAATCCAATAACATTCAGTGTTTACTTGGATAACATGCCTTCAACTAATTTTTTATATACGATACTGTCCTGCAATACGGAATACGAACTAGACTCTGATGAATCAATCCAGTTTTCGAAGACTTGCGTTTTCCATATTGCTTCAATTTGCAAGCACTTTTATCCTTTATAAAACACTGTAATTTGTCTGAAAACATGTAGTTTATACTGATTGTAATAGAAAAGATGTCATGTCAATCGTGAGGTTAATTATTTATTTATATATTTTTTTTCTTCATCTTATCAATTTTTTCAATATATAAATCTTCGTGTTATTTTTGTCTTTTCCTTTCAATTTCCATTATAGCGATTCAATTTTATTCAGCTCTAAAAGTGTATCTTTGTTGTATTTTATTGTCTGCTTTCCTTCTGTATAGAAATACTTTTTTGTGATCTATTCAGTTTTTGTGAGATTTTTAAAATATTATTGTCAACATCGTGTATTATATGTTTGAAATGACACACATTTGTAATAGATTATATTTATAAAGATTCTAAAACAGTAATAAAGTTTTAAACTGTCAAATTTCTTATTGCAAAACACTTTTTTTTCCCTCTATTTCTTTCTTTCTGTTCTTTTCCTTTTTGAAATATTACCCTTAATTTTTACAGATGTAATAGGATAATTGTCTTGTCACGAGTTTTTTTCCCCCAATATTACTTGTCTTTTCAATTTTACAATATTTTTCTTGGGTATATTATTTTATCTTTTGCTTTTTTGTTGTTGTTGTATTTTTCAATTAGGTGATATATAATTGTCATTAACTATATTTTTCATATTTTCGATTTTCAATAGATTGCTTCAATTTAATTCATTAAATGTTCTGATTAAACTTAATTTATGATTCTAACAGTGTATCATTGTTGTTTATTAATTCCTATGTATTTTATTTTCTGCCTTTCTTTGTACCTTTTTGTTACATGTACTTCCTTATGTATTCAAATTGTGTATGTAAGTTTGAACTGACATTGTGTATTATATGTTGTAATGACAAATCTCTGTAAAAGAGGAAATAAAGTTATATATATCTACTTAATAATCAATCACAAAAATACAAAATTCAAACTAGGTAAGTTAGCACTGATATGCTGCAACAACGCAAGTCCAAGTAAATACTATAATACTGATTGTTTAGGATTGTCAACACGAAGGTTTTCTTTCCTTGAAACCAACTTCAGTTAACGTTTAAATATGAACTCTGAAGATTTCAGAAAAAGACAGCAATTTAATATGAATGAAAATGTGATTAAAAATTATTGAAAACGAAAGAATATGTTATATATTTTAGTAGATATCTTATACAATTAACAGTTTATAAGATATCATATAAAATATATAAGATATCTTATAAAGTTTATTAGATATCTTATATATTTTATAAGATATCTTATGAAAATTCCTTTATGAGATATCTTATAAAGTTTATGAGATATCTTATATATTTTATGAGATATCTTATGAAAATTCCTTTATAAGATATCGTATAATATTTATATGATATCTTATAAAAAACATAAATGAGATATCTTATAAAGTATATAAGATATCTCATAAACTTTATAAGATATCTTATAAAGTATATAAGAAATCTCATAAACTTTTTAAAGATATCAGATAAAAGATTTGAGATATCTTATAAACTTTAATAAGATATCTTATATCTTTTATCAGATATCTTATAAAAATTTTTATTAGATATCTGATAAAAGATATGAAATATCTTATAAAAATTTATAAGATATCTCATATCTTTTATCAGATATCTTATATATTTTATGAGATATCTTATAAAAGTTATTTTATGAGATATCTTATTAAAGTTATTTTATGAGATATCTTATTAAAAAATGAGATATCTCATTTCTTTTAAAAGATATCTTATAATGCTTATGAGATATTTTTAAAACTTTATGAGATATCTTGAAAGAGGAATAAATGTTAATACGGCGTGCCATAATGATGAGACTGGGAGCTCAGAAATTGTTTTAAATTGAAATGAATCATGCATTCATAGCATGCCCTTCCTAAATATTTTGCATGCTGCTGTTGATTACCAATACATAATTTGAATTTTAAAAAATCCAAGCATATGCACAATAATAAATTAAGAAATAACTATATTTGCACAATATTTTATTTACACCTACTTATGGTATTGTACAGATGCAGTTACATTGCAAATGAAGTACTTCATACTGCAATATGAAATAATACCAAATATTGAATTGCTTCATCAAGAACAAAACACCGTAATTGAGAGCCATTTCCTGGCGTTGACATGTCAATAAATAGTTTCTTAGTGTTCTACAACAGTTACAATAAAAGATTTTCCGACAAAAACAGATGCTAGGAAAAGACCAGCCATAAAAGGAAAGCTTAGTCACAAAATGTCATAATACTTACAACACGTTATAATTTTTGATAACTACATTACGAAGCTTAAACGAAGTCACGATGCACGTAAGCATCATATAATAATGAGTGTTGATAAAATAATAAGAGTTTTCAGATGCCTACATATATAGAAAAACAGTCCTGTAAGTTCGGCGGTTGAAGCTAACAATGTTATTTAAATAAACAATTTACTCGTGTTGGTTCTTTGAGGCGAAAAATACCGAAGCGGCACTAAGTTTGTCAAACTCTACTCGAGAGTAAAAGACCTTACATCGAGTCAGACCACTTTGCCCGGGGCTAAATTGTCCGGCGCTAACCATCCTTCCTTTTTACAGTGGTATAGTCAAAGCTTTCGTCCCCGATTGGCCTTGTGTCCCCATATTCTCCACTATCATCTTGTCATGTTCATTGTGTGACCCCTTTCATACTCATCTCTCTGATTAAAGGCGAATGTGTGCTGCTTGGGAGTAAAGTAATTATTACCTTACTTAAGATTGGCGTCAAACGCTGTTCCTTTCCTGTGTGAACTGTGATTTTGTGCACATTTCTTTTTTTATAATTAAAATGCATTAAACGAAACACTTTAAAATGACAAAAGTGGAGAATAGCCTATAAACAAAATGACAGTAAAACATATGACTTCATTTAAAAAAGATAGTAACTGTCCCTGATTTTCCTTTGGCAGAATTCTAATTCAATTGTTTTCATGGTTTTTATTTGTGAAGTCTAATTTGCTCACTATTTTTGACTGTGCACAGTAGAAAAAAAAAGTTTTTATTATTGATTATTTGAGTTTGTTTTTTGTCCTAGGGTCAATAATAAGTGTAAAAAGAATAAAATTATACAGACATTGATGAAATGCCGAGACAGATATTTTTCATAGTTTTACTGTGTATTATAAGTACCAACTAGCAAGTGGTCGTATACATACGAGATACTAAGACCCGTTGACCAGCAGAGGATACGCAAGAGAAGTCTCAAACCAACAAGTTGTGCATTGTATATTAAATAACTTTCAATCAGATGGTAACTTGCTAGGGTGTTTGCCAAGGAAGAAACCGAATATCATCAGCTCGTTTCGATAAACATCACATTAGCGGGTGCAACCCGTCTTAAAATATTTAATGCCTCAAATAGTGAAGATTATGATAAAACTGAGGGTAACGAACATTTACAGTCGTCCAGTAGTTAACCGATTATGTGAGACAAGGGGGTTATCCAGAGTAAACATGCTATCAGCAAATGATGTCACCTATAACGATATCCGTAGATTCTACCAGATGCTTTTAAATATACCATGAAAAAGCCGCTTCAAAAGGGCGATTGCCCAGAAGCGCATGCAACAATAAATCTTCACACAATAATAAGTGAATTAAACAGATGGTTCCATTCAGACCTAAAAGATCAAAGTTATATTCATAATCTTTTGACGAGTTAAAAAATCAAATATTTCATTTTTAAAGGTTTTTTTCATAGTGAGAAACTAATGTACGAAAGCCCAGAAGGCTCATACGAGATTCGAGATTCGAAATGCGAGATTCGAGATTCGAAATGCGAGATTCGAGATTCGAAATTCAAAATTCGATCGAGATTCGAAATTCGGAATTCGAACTTGAATATACCAAATGAGGTTAATTTTTTTTGCGGGAGCCAAATTTTGCGAATTTCAAGCATAATTGAAGGTATATTTTCGCGGAATTAAATTTTCGTGATTTTTCGCAAGTTTTATTTAACTTCACAGCTACTCAAATGGATGAATAGTTAAGTGTGCTTTATGTAATTAAGGGATACCCAAGATGATAGGTAATATATATAGAAATGGCTGGCCAATGAGCGTTACCCGAAGAACCTCCAGGTAGTGGGAAAAGGTTTCTGGCTCTTTCAACTGTAACTCGAGTAGCTTACTCTGTACTCTGGTGCCTTCTGGGCTTTCGTGCTAATGGGAATGAAAAGATGGAGTTATGTACTGTATTGTATTGTTGAAAAGGATCGTTTTCTGGATTGAGAAGACTAAAAACGGAAGAACGAGCAACCTATGCATGTCATCTGTGGGAGTATTGTTTCAAGGTATTGCATCCCCTTAATGGGACGATAAATCCTTCGAAATTAAATGTATTTGAAGAAGTTATTGTTTTGTACGTCAAATACTTGTAGTGTATTTACAGGCGATGGACATGAAAAGGATGATAAAATGAACATAAAATGATGATGATAAATGAAATATGGGGATGGGGTGGGAAACATAGGACCGGTTAATTTTGAAGAACCACAGGAAAAGGAGAGAGGTGGGTAAGGGCGGAAAATTTAGCCTATGTGGTACACTACTTGGCTGTCCACAAAGGGGTCTTTTACGTGCATGAAGCGTGGCACTCTTCACACACGTTGGCCCACTATGGTCGGCGGTCAGGGTTCCGTATTATAGACCTGACAACCCCCGCGGACGAGGGCTACCCAATTCAGCCACCTAGGGTACACACTTGGTCGCTCTGTGGGCTGAGCACTGACCCGATGTCAGATCCCAAGACCCTTAGTCGCCTCTTACGACAAGCTAGGCTCTGCTGCGGGCCTATTCGCCACCCGGGCCCCGTACGGGAATGATTGAGTCAAAGGGTAATCAATAAAAAAATCAAGTCATAATGTAAACGATAAAGAATCAGGCTAAAAAGTAGTAGAAAAAATCAAGTCTAAAAATGATCATATAACGAATGTCTAAATATGTTGCTTTAAATAACCTTATAAAATCAGACAATTGATTTCATACCCTTTTTAAGCTCACCTGAGCCGAAAGATCATATGAGGTATTGCCATCATTAGTCTTGGCGTCCGTCATCGTCGTTAACTATTCTTTAAAAAATCGTCTACTCTGAAATTTCTAGAGGGATTACTTTCGAAACTTTGTACATATGGGATGTCCTTTACAAAGAGTGCAAAAATGGTGAAGAAAATATCTGAAGCAACCCTCCTTCTTCTATTGCAGATAGAGGAAAGCTGTTGCTTGCTTAAACCTTCAGCTGATTGAGCTCTATAAAAGTCTCCATCGGGTCGAAGTTGTCACATTATCCCTGATAGGGGTTAGTGCCCCTTAAAGGTAAAAAATTCATTTTTCATGTTTTTCCTCCATAGAATAAAAACTGTTGTAGATAAAAAAAAGTTGTTGCTTAATTGATTTTACCCTCAGTTCATTTAACTGTTTAAAAATATCTATTAGGCTGAAGCTGTCAGATGACCCCTCATAAAAGTTATGGTCCCTAATTGTCAAGTTTGGGTTTTTTTGGCTTACAGAGTGTTTGCTTATATTTTCGGGTTTATTGGAGTTTTTTGCCTCAGATGTCAAAATATTTTCATTCTTTCAGTCAGTGAAGTCTGGTGAGTGATTCAGGTTCCTTGGAGCCTTTTGTTTAATTTGTCGCCCTGCGACTCCTTGCTCTAGTTGAGGTCGCATCCTCAAAACCTCGATTGTTTCACTTTTGAATGCATAAACAAACAATTCTAACTTTCACCACAGATGTTTACAGCCACAGGTTTTTACTAGAATGGCAGTCTTCCATGGAAGGTGTATGTAGCCTGCGTCTAAAAATATTCGGTAAACATGAAGTAGATGAATTACGGGCATAAAATCGCTTAACACCACAAAGTACTAAAGAAAGAAGTTACATGCCAAATATCAAGAGGCTGTGACTTGTAGTTTCCCGGAAAACACAACGAATTTTTTATGTTGTGACGCAGTAGGACGACACCACAGGACGACGACCCAAGGCGACAGATAGTGTCAAAGTAACCATTATATGTCGCGCTTTGCAACAAGTTGCAGGCAACATAATTTTTTTCTTTCAAATCATAATAAGCAGAGATTATAACATAGCTTAAGCACGGCTCCGAGAGTAACTTGGGGTTATAAAACATCCAGTGTGGGGCTCGGGAGGAGAATAGGCCCACAGCAGAGCCTAGGTCGTCGTTAGAGGCGACTAAGGGTCTTGGGATTCTAACATCGAGTTTATAAAGTGCTCATGCAACCCACAGAGGTCAAGTCTATAATACGGAAACCCTGACCGTGTGTGGAGAGTGCTACGCTTCATGCAAATAAAAGTCCCCTTTGTTGACCGCCAAGTAGTGCACCACATAGGCTAAATTTTCCGTACCCTATATACCTCTGCCTTCTTTTTCATGTGGTCTTCAAAATTACTATTCATTTCTTTCCCACCCCATCCTCATATTTCCCATCATTTCATGTTCATTTTGTCATCCACGTGTAACGTTGCAAGAGCGTAAATCCATAACTCAATCAAGCGCCTCTGATGAGTCTTGAATAGATGAAACGCGCGTCAGGCGTAGCAAAATTTATTGTCTGGAACTTTGTTGTCCTTTGTATTTCGAACACACGTGAAGGTTAGCACTGCTGGTGGAGTTTAAATTCCCCGAGGTTAGCCCGCTCTGGCACCAACACTTTTGAGTTGGAGAATACATCAAAGCTTTAAATTATCCGTCTAAATTTCAAACTTGTCTAAACCCTAAGGTTCTTCCTTCCCCAGACATAGGTTGAATATCTTAGTAATAATTTGGTTCCTCAGTTTGGTATTTTTGGTTATACTGTTCTATGCTCTTCATATTCATACAGTGTTTGGCATTTTCAATATTTGTGGTAGAGCGCCACTAATGAGTCTTGAATAGACGAAACGCGCGTCAGGCGTAGCAAAATTTATTGTCTGGAACTTTGTTGTCCTTTGTATTTCGAACACACGTGAAGGTTAGCACTGCTGGTGGAGTTTAAATTCCCCGAGGTTAGCCCGCTCCGGCACCAACACTTTTGAGTTGGAGAATACATCAATGCTTTAAATTATCCGTCTAAATTTCAAACTTGTCTAAACCCTAAGGTTCTTCCTACCCCAGACATAGGTTGAATATTTTAGTAATAATTTGGTTCCTCAGTTTGGTATTTTTGGTTATACTGTTCTATGCTCTTCATATTCATACAGTGTTTGGCATTTTCAATATTTGTGGTAGAGCGCCACTAATGAGTCTTGAATAGACGAAACGCGCGTCAGGCGTAGCAAAATTTATTGTCTGGAACTTTGTTGTCCTTTGTATTTCGAACACACGTGAAGGTTAGCACTGCTGGTGGAGTTAAAATTCCCCGAGGTTAGCCCGCTCCGGCACCAACACTTTTGAGTTGGAGAATACATCAATGCTTTAAATTATCCGTCTAAATTTCAAACTTGTCTAAACCCTAAGGTTCTTCCTACCCCAGACATAGGTTGAATATTTTAGTAATAATTTGGTTCCTCAGTTTGGTATTTTTGGTTATACTGTTCTATGCTCTTCATATTCATACAGTGTTTGGCATTTTCAATATTTTTGGTAGAGCGCCTCTGATGAGTCTTGAATAGACGAAACGCGCGTCAGGCGTAGCAAAATTTATTGTCTGGAACTTTGTTGTCCTTTGTATTACTCACTGTCCTTTAGAATATAACCACCCAGACGATTGTCATAAGACAAATATAAATAATAAAAAAAAAACATATAATCGCGAGAAACTTACATATGTCAGGCAAAATAAATATATAGTATCATTCAGCTAGAAGGGTCATTCGCCTCAATAAGATACTCCTGTTACTGACAGCTAGCTAAAACTATGTATCAAGTTGGTGAAGATTATACCATTATATCAGTATAAGACAGTCAAAAAACATGGTAAAACAGTTGAAACGCATAAATAAGATATTGTAAAACTGATTATTTGAAAACAAAAACATAATTAGAGGCTCCCAGGAGCCTGAATCGCTCACCTGGTCCTTAAGGCATAATGGTCTCTTCTTTAATGGTTCAAGTCCGAACTCAGACACAAGGCAGACTTTCCTGAGGCTAAATGAGCTGAACATTAAAGCAAGCCCCACCTTTTCTCTATCTGCAATAGTTTTCATTCAATAGGGCAAAAAACATAAAAAAACACTATTTTGACCTTAAAGGGGCCATTACTCCTTTAAGGGCTTATCTGACAACTTCATCCCTATTGAGACTTTTGTAAAGCTTAATGAGCTAAACATTTAAGCAAGCAACATCTTTTCTCTATCTGCAATAGTTTTCATTCTATAGGGCAATAACATGAAAAACCGCTATTTTTGACCTTAAAAGGGCCATAACCCCTATTAGGGGTTATCTGACAGCTTCGACCCAATGGAGACTTTTGTAGAGCTTAATGAGCTTAACATATAAGCAAGCAACACCTTTTCTCTATCTGCAATAGTTTTTATTCTTTTGGGCAAAATCATGAAAAAACGCTATTTTTGACCTCAATAGGGCCATAACCCCTATTAGGGGTCATCAGACAACTTGGACCCAATGGCGACTTTTGTAGAGCTTAATGAGCTGAACATTTTAACAGGCAACAGCTTTTCTCTATCTGCAATAGTTTTCATTCTATAGGGCAAAAACATGAAAAAACGCTATTTTTGACCTTAAAAGGGCCATAACCCCTATTAGGTGTCATCTGACAACTTCGACCCAATGGAGACGTTTGTAGAGCTTAATGAGCTGAACATTTTAGCAGGCAACAGCTTTTCTCTATCTGCAATAATTTTCATTCTACAGGGCAAAAACATGAAAAAACGCTATTTTTGACCTTAAAAGGGCCATAACCCCAATTAGGGGTCATCTGACAACTTCGACCCTATGGAGACTTTTGAAGAGCTTAATGAGCTGAACATTTTAGCAGGCAACAGCTTTTCTCTATCTGCAATAATTTTCATTCTATAGGGCAAAAACATGAAAAAACGCTATTTTAGACCTTAAAAGGGCCATAACCCCTATTAGGGGTCATCTGACAACTTCGACCCAATGGAGACTTTTAATTCTGAAGAGCCTAAGATCCTTCAGATTTTTTCTATCTGTTCTAGTTTTCAAGTTATAAGTCTTGAATGTGATTTTACCCTATGTTCTATTTTTAGTAACAGCGGCCATGTTTGTTATCAAATCATAAAGCCGAACACAATTTTTAAACATCATGCCCTGATTAATACTTGGACCAAGTTTTGAAAAATTCCATTTAGTGGTTTCAGAGAAGAAGATTTTTGAAAAAGTAACGGACGGATGATGGACGACGGACGGATGGCGATGACAATAGCTCTCTTGACCCTTCGGGTCAGGTGAGCTAAAAAAGGTTTAATTGTAGACTAATACATGTATACATGTAATATGATGTCTTGAAATTCACATAGTAGTTTTTGTGAGAACGAAATTGAAAGGCAATTGTACTTAAACTAAAAAAATCTCCTATTTTACTCTGAAATTACAGTTCCAAAATTGGGTGTCAACGGTTCATTTTGTTATGCTGGTATGTAGAGTAACCTCCAATCAGCATCAACATTTTTTACTCCCCATATACATGAAATATGAATTAGCAATTCTAATAGATATACTAGGCAAAAAAGAAACGATACCAAAATTTATAAGGTAAACGCAAGGTCTACTTCTTAAAAAAGTAACTTTACACGGATTTAAATAATAACGACCAGTTTTAACATTTAAAACAGTTTTAAAGTAGAAAAAAACAAATGTTTGATCTTAAGGGCGATGAAAGAGCGATATTGTGCTTTTTCAGTGTTAGCATTGCATGAGCGTCATTTTTCGAAAACACTCTGGCGCATCGAATCAGGATTGGGGTTAGTTCAGCAATTTGAACCATTTTCGAGCACGGATATGGGTAATACGGCGGTTTTGACGTTGCAACCTTTTTCGTCGTTGACGTGTACAGGAGCGATTTTCAATAGTAAATGTTCGTAATAATGATTCGTCAGACCGTGTTATCGGGTTTGAATAACATCATTGAAATGCAAAGAAATATGTACAATTTAAAATGTCTTTTTTTCTCTGTTTTGACGTTCAACAATTTGACGTTTTATTCGGATTTTTGATTTTGCGGTTTCAGTTTTGTTCACCTTTTGTTTGTCTTGTAATAAATGAAACATTTCATAATCAAGGTTAAAATTTTTACTTTTTTTCACTTTTTAATGTTTTATTACATAGATGCATAGTTTCGTTGAACTATGGAAAAAATAAAATATCCTTGGTATCGTTAATTCATTTTGTGGCTAGTTTATTATTGGACAGTTGTATGAGGTCATAGGAAGTAGTTTGTGAATAAAATATTGTGCCTCTATTAAAAAATTATCTGGTACTAATAAACTAATGGTATCACATAAAGTATGTATAATAAAATCATCAAATCTCATTACGTCTTTCCTTCATAGGCCATAATCTTATGTCATTACAGTCAACAGACCCTACTGCGTAGAGAAACTATCAACATTTATGTCAAAGCTTACTTTATTGCAATTATATTTTATGTTTGCCCTTCAAGTCGATAATCAACACTTTTAACTTAATATTGAAATTACCCCCTTGATGCGAATATAAAGAAGGATTTTTCGTAATCTAATTTAACCCAAATTAGTACAAGCGTATTAGTCTGAAAAAAAAATGTCCTCAATATGTTGTATTTATAGAAACAGATTGTACAGAATGTAGTCAGCTTCAAAATTGAACAGCTGAGTAAACATTATTTGTTGATCAATGTGATCTTAAGAGCAAATATATTAAAGATTCCCAGACGGTCTTTTGTGTAACGTCAAGAGAGAAAAAAATTAAAACATTTTCTTATGATAATATTACAAAAATATATAAAGAAATTTAATGTTGCAAAACAGGAGCGACTAGTAAGCCGGATATTGTGCATTCTGAATTAAATGAAAATACATTCATTAATTTAAATTAATAAATGATAAAAACGCATATTAACAAAACTTACATACATGTAGCAAAGAAACAAAAAGTACCAATGGGACATTCAAATGACAAAAGTCCAAAAATGCAACGACAATCCGGCCATCAAAATAAACATTTACAACTACACAAAAATCCCAAAACAACTAAACATTCAGTACATGAAGCAAGAACTCGAAAAAAATGGTCGGCCCCGGAAGGTTAAGCAGTTCCTGCTTGTGATAGCCACATTTATCAAAATCAGAATTGCTCTATCAAGAAAATAAAAATATTTATATAATCTTACATTACACGTTCAGTCTGAAACATCGTCACCAACAAATCACTTTGTAGGCTAAAATTATATTTTACTTGTATATTTAACAATTGGCAACCTTTGGCAACAACATCCTGAACTGAACTTCTAATTAATGTTTATGCAAGTGAATGCACATGCAATTATTCTTTGTTTTCGTTTTTTGTTTTGTTTTTGTTTTTTGTTAATGCGTGCAATGATAAAACACGTTTTTTTCTCCAACTGAAAGTCTTTTAAGGTATGAAGAACATGTTTATTCAAATATTCAACTAATATTTACATGTGCGACAGGTTAAACATTCTTCATATTCATATATTGTTTGGCATTTCTTGGTAGAGCACCTCTGATGAGTCTTGAATAGACGAAACGGGCGTCAGGTGAAGCTAATTTATTGTCTAGGACGGCCGGATTTCACGGAGTGAAAAATCCAGGTTACAAAATGGTGAATGTCGGGCGGTGGACGGGCGAAGAAGAAGAAATTTTCGTAACAGTTTTCTCAGCAACTGCTTATCAAAACCCCTTGATGTATGGTATACAGCATCAAGGTGGGGTCCCATAACGTAGGAATCGATTTCAGGACTTTCGCTCACCTACTTTCTGTTTAACGCAAATCCAGCCATTTTTGACAGATTTTTATTTTAAAGATGATGGCAAACTATATGCTTTTTGTGTGGTAAAATTTCAGAGAAATGAAGAATGGTGTTTTTCCTTTTTCACGAGCACGTTCAACACGTTAATTGGTATAGGATAATGAAGAGAAATAAGTGTACTTCAAATCGAATGTACTTCACTCTAAAATGCCAACATTTGCTTATTATATTATTTTACTTTCAAGACATGCATTATATAATATAAAAAGTAAAGTTTCCACAATTAAACAATCTAGGCCTTCTGGCACAATTATTTCAGCAAACATTCTCAATGCTGATTGATTTTGAGAATAATTTTCTATCCGTCAAAAAGGGGGATTGAATAACATAAATGATACTGGTACAACTTAAATTTCACGATATTACCGAGGAATTCGGGGCTTTATTGGATATACTTTTTTATAATGAAATTGGCGATGGTGTTTTAGTCCCAAGAAAGTTTGTAAATGTGTAAGCATTAAACTGTGATAAAAGCGGTAAATTTCTTTTAATTTTTTTTTCAAAGTTTAAACTGATAGTTTTTTATGTTATTTATCAAGAAAAGTCAAAATAAATGGATAAAATCCAATAATTTGAGAACCCATAGAAAATCAAAACTGCATTTCACTTTCTGTGAGTTCAGTTTCTGACAGACTTTACGAATCGGTTGAGATACTTGAATATGATTCACTTTTTTTAATCGGATTGAACAGGACATTAGATTTAATTCTTATCAAAATAAACACGCGTAATAATTGACTTTGTGCAGTCTTTAACTGTTTAACCCCAAATTGTGAAGTCCTAGTAAAACAATATCCAATTGTAGGTACAACTGTAAAGCTATGATCAAACTAACGCAATAAATTGCCCCTTTATATCTTAAATAGGAATGTTTTAATTTTAGATCTTTAGTAGAAGATATGGATTAGCTATCAAACTGAGCAAATTATAAAAGAATATTTCCCTGTGCTTATCTAATGGTTTAACCGTTTATAATTTTTTCGGAAAACGGGTTTAATCTAGAGTTTTCATTTCTTAGCATTTACATGCTCAAATGTATGTCAGCATAAATAAAATTGCATAAGATAAATGTCACTTGCATTTTCAGTCGACATGGGCTAACAAATCTAGCAAAAGAGATTGGCAAATCACGAGAAAAGGCTGACAGAAACTCCAAATTATGAGGAGCACGCCCACTTAATATAAGAAATGTAATAACAGCAACGGGCTCATGATATGAACATATTTGTTCATGTATCGATGCACTATTATTGTTATTTTGTACATGTGATAAATGGATATTCTGTTGAATACATAACCTTGTTCATTAAGTGGTCATCAGTAGATGATATCGCGGCATTGCTTTGTGGCTTCTACGGAAATTTTTAAATGTCTTAAAGAAAAAATAATATTGACGCAAAAAACTATAAATATGGTACAAGTGATATATAAGTTTTGTTCTCTTTTAAGGAAGAGCGATGAGTTATATACATTGAACATATTGAATGAAATATTTTGAAGTTATTTTGATGTGAAAAAGTGTGGACCCAAGCACATTTTTAATAAAGCGCGATAGTGATTCTTGTAAAAAATGTGTTAAAGGTTGAAAGAAGCAAAGGGAACCAATGGGACATTCGAGTGTCAAAAGTCTGAATGAGCAACGGCAAAACCAGCAAACACGAACAAGACAATTACGGAGAAGCAAAAACACAAAAAGACAGAATCAACCGAACAGACATCAACATCGCGAACGAGTCGTAACGAAAGTGAACTCAGGTGCTCCGGCAGTGGGAGCACACAGAATCAACATAGAATGCTTAAACACTTTGAAAGAGCAAAAGCAACCCGTATATCAACAAAGCGACTCTCATGTCTAACTGTTATATATACGCCATTGTACACTTTAACAGGTTCTGAAAAATTAAAGCACACGGTGAGAAATTTGACAAATGATAATTAAATGAAATTTGAATAATGTTGGGCCAGGCCCTACTCATGACTAGTTAAATCTCCCATAAGATTAAAGAGGCCCAATTGCAAGACAGAAGACCAATAAATTGATTCGAAAGAAAAACTCATTGTTGTCCATGAGATTTTTTAAAAAATCCTACGTTATCGGGTGGAAGTTCACTATAGTCTCGAGCTCCGTAGGGTACAGCTAGTGTAGTCCTTATTAAATTAACAAGAAAATGGTGCTCTACTTTATAATGACCTCGAATGTTGTTTGCAGACTGCAGATATGAAATGCAAGCGATTTAATGTAACGTGCATAAAACGATATTGAAACACCATTACAGGAAGAAATTTTCCAAACAATTTGGCTAAACAATTGCAAAAACAAGGCAATTGGATCAGTTTTAGTGCCATAATACTAAGGAATATTAAGACATTTCAAATTTATTTCAACCGACTTCATTGTGATGAAATTAATTGTTTAATAAATCATATCTAGATAATGCAAGTTTCATTATGAGTTGCCAAAATTTTATAGATATAATGCACTGAGCGTTATTTTAGTCAAATTTGTTCTCCATGTATCGTTTTATTGCGAGCCATAAAGTTAAAAACACTCCAAAAACCCGATTAGTACCGAGATTTGGATTATGGTAACAGTTTTGATATATAAATCACGTATTATCAGAGGAATTTGAAAGCTAAAGACGCTTTTACAAATTTTAACTGTTAAAATTATCAGATCTCTGTCGTATCGGTTGACTACATTGCACTTTGAAGATGTATTATTAGTCATAAACTTTTGAACTCTCCGTGATATTAATTTTGCAATGGTTAGACTGGTCAGCAAGGATATTCTTTAATTGTAAAACCGTGTATAAATTATTTTGTTTATGGGCTAAACATATGGCTGATGATAAGATAATTGCTATTATAAACGAGAATTAACTATTTTTGCCTTGTGTTTTGTTGTTGAAAAAAACAGGATGCATGTTCAATTTGTTTTTGGTGATAGATAAAAACTATTGGCGTCAGTAAATCAAATCAAATATTTTTATTGTCAAAAGACGCCCATAATATGAGCAGGATATACAACATGTATAAAGATGAAAAATACATTGGATAGGTTTTATGAAACAACTTTGTTACAAGCATGGAAATATATCTACAGAGTATTGTTAAACAATAATTTTCATTAAATAAATTCCGCTTTGATATTTTATATTTCACATAGAGTTTGTAAAACCAGTCACCTTCGATTGTTTTTCACTTTTGAACAATTTTCTTTTGGTAATGTGGTTTTCTACCCTCCAATAGTATCCAGTCAAAAATAAAATTTTCTACAATTTTGTAATAAAACTGGTTCAAAGTTGTTGTTGAATGAAATATTGGAATTTTATTTATGTCTTCAATTTGTTGAAAATACTTGGTTTTTTTTACCCATAGATATTTTGAACTACCAGACTACATGTAACTTTTCAAAAGTCCTTCATTTTTTCTTTAAATAAACAAAGAACATCTGACTTCCATTGCTCCTATGTTTGTAAATGTCATATTTTCTTTTCTTAATCTTTGACATAAATGGGTTATTTGTGCAATCTGTGTATTGCTGCTCACGAAAAACCACCCTCCGAAATTTGCACACTCAGGATAAATAAGTTTGTCAATTAAATTGACATCGATTATGACACTTTTTACTTTTCAAAATACAAATAAAAATAGAAACCATCCGAATAAACTAAATCTAACACTTATTTTGTCTACAAAAGACATAATGTAATAAAATGTTAAGAGAAAAATATCAAAATACAAGTACAAAACATCAAGATCATGAGTGTCATTAAAAACAGGTTATTTCATTATCCTGTATATGCATATTTCAAGGAGTAATCTTTCATCAGTAGCATTCGAGTTAGCATTATTGGAAGATCAAAAACAAAGTGTCGAAAGAAACGAACACTTTAACAAGGACGACAAAACCAGCAGATTTATCAAACAAGATGCCAGACTCGGGTAAGTACTAACGTATGCCTCAGTTGCAGTCTAGTTATTTTACGTTGTCTGTTTCGTTGAGCTGTATTTGTTCATTGTTGTTTTATGATCTCAACTAATTTAGTCTGGCTTTTAGGAAGAAGAAGAAAAAGTAGAGGTACTAATTTGGCATTCAAATGGTAAAAGTCCAAAAGAGTAAAGACAAAACCAGTAAACACAGATGAGCACAAAGAGACGAAGAACACAAAACACGGAAAAAACAACTGAGCGAGAACACAAGTCGTGACGATACAGTTAACTCAGGTGCACCAGAAAAGTAAGCAGTTTCTGCTTGTTACTACAGCCAAAAATGGCGCTTCTTTGCTTCTTCACTGAATTGGAAATAGGCAGCGCGACGGGTGTGCTATAGCAGGCAGGCACCGCTTACTCTTCCGGAGCACCTAAGTTCACTCTCATTACAGCCAGAGTTCGCGTTGTTAATTGATATTCAGTGGTTTTAGTGTTTTCGTGTTTTATATGTTGTATGTTTTTTTTTCGTCCTGTGCTTGTTTGTGTTTGCTGATTTTGTCTCTGCCTTTTCGGACTTTTACATTCGGATGCCCCATTCGTACCTCGGCACTTATTTCTTCTAGATATCTATTTTATCTGTAGCTTTTTATAAAAGTTCAGAAATGTTTAATAAAACACGCGAGTAAGAGTGTTTAATCATGTTAAAAGCTTTTGATGAAAGTGTTTCTTGACATACAAAAATTTTACTGTAAATATTGAAGCTCCGTTTAGTGGTATCCAAATTAAATATTTGATATTAAATATGATATGATATTGATATGATGTATCAAATCATATGAAACCGTATTGTCAATACCCAAGTCAAAGTGTAGTTAGACAGATTAAATGACATATCTTATATTATTTACAATAAAATCAACCTATTCTGGGAAATTATATGTCTGGGAAGCATGAACGATCTGGCGGGTTCAATAGTTCACATAATTACACTCGATCTCATTGGCACTTGTCCGATGGAGGAAATCATAATCAGAAAAACTATATAAATACTGGAAAACTTTGATCAAGTTTCTGAAATAGACGGTAGATATATTGAAAGTCATTATTACAAGTTACATGACTCAATATGAATTTGCTGACTTGTTCCTCTTTCTTTAGCTACAAGGAATATCAATTTCCAATTAATAGTCATCTATGAGGAATGACACTGAAAAAAAACTAGTTTGAGAGTCGTTCAAAGAGGTCCGAAGCCTACTTGTAATATGAACCACTCGATCACTTCTGATGTTTACTTTTATTACCTTATTACTCACATCAAAGTGCTGTGGACAAGATGCCCCCGAGAATAAAAACACGACCTTTATGAAAGTTACAAGGTTATTCATCGATAAATTAATGATTGGTATTGAAAATTAAAGTTTTCATCTTTGTGTGCAGCGGGTCCTTATGGAACGCCAAATTAACATATATTCAATTAATTGTACCTATCTTCAAATAATTGAAGATATCTTCAATTCAATTGTACCTATCTTCAAATAATTCAAGATATCTTCATATCAATTGAACCTATCTTCAAATGAATTATACCTAGGTGCAATTTAATTGCACCTAGGTATAATTCAATTGTACCTATCTTCAATTGAATTGAAGATATCTTTAATTCACTTGAAGATAGGTCTAATTCCAGCATTTCCATAATTCATTTGGAGATATCTCCAATTAATTTGAAGATATCTTCAATTTAATTACACCTATCTTCAATTGAATTATACCTATCTTCAATTCAATTATAGATATAGAGACAATTGAATTGAAAATAGGTTTAATTCAATTGAAGATAGGTTCAATTCGATTGAAGATAGGTTCAATTCAATTGAAGATAGGTTTAATTGAATTGAAGATTAGGTACAATTGAATTGAAGATAGGTACAATTGAATTGAAGATATCTTTAATTGTGCTGAATTGAACCTAGGTACAATTGAATTGAAGATAGGTATTATTGAATTGAAGATATCTATAATTGAATTGAAGATAGGTATAATTCAATTGAACATATCTTCAATTATTTGAAAATAGGTACAATTAATTGAATATATGTTAATTTGGCGTTCCATAGGTCCTAGCTACGTTGTCACATTGAACGCTGTTAGCTGTTATCCAGTGAATATGTTGGACTCGCCGCTGATGAATGTAGATTATGTATTGTTTAATTGCAGTATCTTACTCAAATTTCACCAATTTTCTGTTTTTGAAATTTTCCGAATAATAAATTTCACATGCCAAGAAATCCAACTTATAAATATTCCGGTCTGAAAATAAGATTCTGTAAATCAAATAAAATACATTTTAACCACCTTTTAAATTTCAACAACGGGGGGGGGGGGTAATTTTTTAGCATGAACATTGTTTAAAACACCAGATTTCTTTCCTTGCAATGCTTATTGTCGATACCCGCGGTGATGGTTAAACTTTTAGCTCTCTTATTTGAAGGGATCGGGTACAAAAGGTCTGCTTTTGAACGATAAGATACTCCTTAAAACATGAATACACAGTGTAACAAAATTACCAATTTAATCACATGCTACACCCATCTTGATACATAATATTTTAGCTACAATGTATGTTATTTCCTATATGCTCTTCTCTATTCCTGCACGTTAACATGTAGCTTAAGGTTAGTGAGGACACCTGTCATGTGACCAAAAACAGCTAAAAATGCAAAAAAAAGTACAAATGTCATAAATACCTTGAATCTTGTATTAAAAAGTTTCATTTAATAAAACTTAATCAAAATAAATTAATTTTAGCACAGATAAAACAACCGTTCTTTCATAGATAAAATTTTCAAATAAAACAAGGGATATAATCCACTTGAAAAATGACAAAAAAAATACAAAGATTTGTATGGTAGACAGAAAAGTAAGCTGGTGACCCCCAGTTTTCATTGTTTTATATCAAAATATATTCTTTTTCATTGATTTACATAAAAAAAAATAAAATTTAAATTCGTAGATTTTTTCTGCGACAAGATTTTATGCTCATTATTTGGCCTTTCCTATATAATCTATAGTAATTTTGGAAAACTTTGAGCTTAGATTTTGAGAAAACAAGCCTGGAAAGGGGGTCCAATATTTTTACACAAGATAAAGTATATACCTAATATTAATATATAAAAAAAATTGGACATTTTAAATTCGGCATTATTTTGTGGGTCAGGTGTCCTGACTAACCTTAACATCTGAAGCTATTAGAGTACGGAACCATTTGCACCTAACAATTCACTAAATACGGGTTCAACCAAGTAGCAGTTAACGTTTTGTTTTTCCATACAAAAACCTGATTGGTATAAGGGATTTTTGTCGATTAAGTGTTCTTTATAATTTCTTTTGATGTTGATAAAGCATGTCCTTACTACAAGACATGCAAATTAATGAACATGATAAAACCATTTATTAATTGGCCGGTATAGTATTTGAATTGTCGTTTTAACTGTATCTGGCCTCTGATAAAAGTCTTATCTGTCTGTATGCTTATAAATGGCACGAATTTTGTGGCTTTGCGTCTAAGATTTGACCAAATGGCTTCAATATAGGTCAAAAGCTTAAAGCTTAAAGGTTCTTGAATATATATCCCAGTTTGTTAGTTTTGTTGTTTCCCTTACTTATAATGTTACAAAAACTACCTTTCTGACATCTGAAGCACCAAACCTTTATCAAAACCAATTTTATCAGACTTTGTAAAAATTTCTGACACCAGCGTAGTTTCATTATTTTTACCTCATTTGAATAACGAACTTTATTTTTTTTTGTCATTATTTTTCTAATCCGTACTAGCTGCTCTACTTCCTGCTAGCAAATACTAAAGAAACAATTAGATAACATACAATTTCAGTCGCTCTTTAATCAGATTACATGCATTAGATGATTAGAATAGGTGAGTATTAAAGTTTTTTTTTTGTAATTGTCTGACGCTTCTTCCTGTTAAACAGTCTGATAAGCACTGTTGTACTTTTATTAGATACATAATTATGTTTGTTCTCAGCATATTGTCGTGATTATTGTCGAATTTGCTAAAGTAAAAAGCAAAGGAATAACAATGAGGCATTCGATGGCAAATGCAAAATATAAACAACATGCAAATTAAAGCAAATAAAAACACACAAAATTTCAAAACTCCAGATTAGCAACATGAACTCTAAAATTAACAAGTTAACTGGTACGTTCTGGTGATTTAGCAGTTTTCGTCTGTTGCAACCTACCCGTCGCGTTGCAAACGACCAATTTGGTTTGTAAATCCGGTAAAGGAGGACAAAAACCTCTAAAGACTAACCAACACATTATGTACCTATCTCAAAATTAAGATCGTCCTTTACATGTATGTCAACGAACACGTGAAAATATGAATGGCACATCTTATGCTGAACGAGCAGACAAAGCAGATACTTATTTGAGAAGTTGAATAACGTGTCGATTCAGGCATTTAAAAATAAAAGTTTGGCTGAACCGTGCACTTTATTCATGTTATTATCTTTCAGGCTATTGTGAAGTTACGGCCTGTCAGTAATATAACACAACGTCGTGTTGATAGAAGACAATGAGATGTGGAGTAAGTGTACGCGACTCTTTAGTGACTGACATAGAAAGAAAAACTTCACAATAAAGGAATTGGGCGTTTTATTATACTTTTGTCAATTTTAAGGCTCACCTTGCCATTGTTAAATAATTATAGTTTTAGAATTGAAAAACATATTATGACATTGACATAACCAACACAGATAATAACTGAATTTGAAAATAGAGATGACCAACCTCTAAAGAAGGTCCAAGAAAATTTAAAATGTGTACATGTATATTATTAGAAACCATTGGTTCTATAATGAGAAGGTAAAAGTAATACATTTTAAAGTGAAGACTTCAAGCCAATCACAGAAATACCCCTTGATTGGGCATGACATCGTCCTGTTTTGTCTTTTCTTGGACATTTGAAACTGATCATCCCAGCTCGGTAGTGTTGTATAATTGTCCTCATTTAAAACGTTGATAATAGTACACCCATAGTATAACTCAGTTATCGGATATACCAGTATTAGTTAAGTCTATATGACCGCACTCATTAGGGATATCTGTACACCAAATTTCATTACAGTTTTAGACGTTTCTCTCGCAAATAGAATCCATGTAACAGAGACGAACCGCCAGAAATATATTTGCAAAAAATTAATTGAATACTTAACAGTGTGTTTGCCTTCTAGAGAAAAGTAATGAAATTTTTCTAAACTTATTAACCAGTTGTAAACGAACAGCTTCATCTGTGTCCGTTTCAAATGGTAAAGAAATTAATTGGAATCTGCGTTTTTTATTTTAGATATTTTCCCCAATTATTTGGTCAAAAATACTTCCTCCACATGAGGAACATTTTTTAAGCTACAAAATCTTAGTGGTACTTCAATGGTAGCATTGAAATTATGTTAGTTATATATCCCGTGATCCTATATTTTTATGGTAATCGGACGAAATATTGTGATAAATTCACCAATGTCATTGTTTTTCTAATAGCCAGAAGATAAAAGAATACCATCTGATTTGTTCAGACGGACATTTCGCCCTAATGAAGACAAATGATATGTATTTAAGATCAATTATAGGAAATTCTTGAGACACAGAACGTCGTTTGATATCCTCTATGTCTATTTTCATAGTATTCTTTGACATTAAAATAAATGTACTTCAAATGTAATATATACGTATTATGTATTCTAGGATTGTTTCAAGATATTTTCACAGTTGCGAAACAACACATGATCAATATAGTTTCATCTCACCAACTATTAAAAGCAACCCTTCCTCTTTGAGGTAATAGGAGAACTAAGTATAATCAAATGTTGTAATTCAGTCCGTTGACTCGATCCAGCTCAACATTTATCTTTGTCATGTGTGTACTTAAAGATGTACACCTACTTAGTCTTAACTTAAATATTATCAAATTATATATACTGACGAAAAGAAAAAGAAACACTAAAGAGAAAGATATTCAAACCAAAAAACCCCAGAAATAGAATTTTAACGATAAATGATGATTGGTATGCAAATGTTAAAACTTAGCATGATTATTTAAAAAAACAGCATATACATACTTCAACATGCGGACATCTTTAGATTCTATAAAAGGCTGAAACCAATTATATGTATCACTTTTTTGCACATATTGAAATCTCTGCACCAGTCAAAGGCTTTGTAATGACTGGCGCATTCGCAAATCAAGATGAAACATTCAAAATGATGCTTTTGACAATTACATTTAAATTTGTCTTGCCAAGCCCGATCTCACTAGATTCTCTTGCACCGTTTGTAGCACTATTCCGGCTAATTTGTCGACTTTTACAACGCAATTGCATGCTATAATTTTGCCAAAATGTTAAATGGTATAAAAAATGGGGTATACAAGATTTTGGAGGAGCAGGGGAAATGTAGTATAAAAACAGCCTATAATGTACTAACAGAGAAAGCCTTACGGAAGGAATTAAAAATAACGTTTACACACAAGATTGCTGTATGTAGCCAATGTCCCCACCGCCGCAGTAAAGTTGAAATATAGTTTCAATAATCATGTAGAATTTGTCAAACTCAAAATAGTATTAATATACATACAACTGCATACTAAAATGAATAAAACTTATTGAAAGCAAAATCTGTTCAGTAGCCTCAGAGGAGTCCACAGGGAGGTCCTATGACCTACAATACACTAAATGAATAAAGTCAAATAAATCCTATAATATTTGTCAAATCAAAATGATGATGCAATATAATCAACTTTATATAATGACAAACAATCATACAAAATTTCATCAAAACCCATTGACCAGTGACAGAGTGTTCCTATGACCTTAAATGAACAAAGTGAATAAAGTCCCATAATTCCTGTAATGGTTGTTAAATCAAAATGGCGTTATTATACATTTGTAGGATCATCTACATATCATGGCAAAGAATCCTACAAAATTTCATCAAATTCGATGTGCGGTCTCAGAGGACTTGTGTTTGCATACTTGTGACAGACAGACGGACGGACGGATGAACGGATGTACGAAGATCATTACTAATACAAGGCTATTCAAAGGCAAGATGGATAATCTTATCTTACACCAACTGGGCATCTACTGAAAAAAAATCTGAATTGCACAAGCAGCAACGTCGAGCTGCAAAATCAAACAGCCAGGCAAAGAATTTCAAGCGAGTATGATTTGCATACAGCGTCTCATACGATCTGGAACAAGCCATGTCAATAATATTTTTTGTATGTTGCGTTACTTCATTCATTGAGTATTGATGATGATGTTGCTTTAATGTGCAGCGCTGCCTTTTCAGACACATTTGGGAAATTAGAATGTCTTATGATCACTACTTACTTTAACATATCTCGATGGAACACGCATTAAGTAATTTTGTTTCTCTTTTAAATCAATGAAAATTGTGTCAAATTAAACAAAAAGCCAACAAAAGACGGACGTTGTTAATCTCAAAATGCAAATAAAACTCTATTTTTTAGTAGTTTTTCTTCAACCCTTTTGGTCTTTTTTTTTCGAATGTTGCTTGTAAAAAGTTTACTATTTGAAATATGCATATAGAGCATAACCCAATATACTGTTCTTATACCGCTTTTGGTATTAATCTACTTGGTCGATAACTGCTGCTGGTGAACAAGAGGAATCCAACGAAGTCGTCAGACTTGTCTGGCACGAATTTAACAATAATTTAAAACCAACACTTAATCGATCTTTGGCAATGTGACGGGTGTGCAATAGCAAGCAGGAACTGCTTACTCTTCCGGAGCACCTGAGTTCACTCTCGTTTCGACTTGAGTTCACGTTGCTGAATGCGGTTTTGTTGTTATATGTGTGTGTGTTTTATGTTGTTATGTGGTTTGTTTTGTTGTGATGAGTTTTTGTCTGCCGGTTTTGTCTTTGTCTTTACGGTTTTATGATACTGATTACCCCTTTGGTACACCTTTGCTTCTTATTTATCATTGAAATTTCCGATCGTTTAAATTGAAACAAAATCTTTAAAACACCATTCCTGTACTGTATATGCTCACTTTCTCCAACTTTTTTTTTGGTTTGAGTACTTTCCTTTAAACTTTTGATGTTTTGATTCAAATATGTGGCTAATGAGAGGATATTCTTTGAAACATGCACGTGCAGCTTGACCAAATTAACTGTTTTATACCCGTTTTGATATTTTTTTTCAAACATTTGGGGTCCTATCTAATCGTCAGTCTTGTCTGTGTACGTATTTCTCATTGAAATTTCCGATCGTTTTAATTTCAAATCGATTTTAAACACCTAGTTTTCTTCCTGTTACTGTACATGGTCGAAGATGCAGAGAGATACCAGTGGACATTCGAAAGGACAAAGACAAAACCAGTCAACACTAGCGAGAACAGCACAAAAAAACATAACACACACACATTAAAGCAATCAACAACGCAAAATTAAGTAGTAAGAAAGTGAATTCAGATGGTCCGGAAGAGTGGCAACACATCCGTTACGTTGCTAACAGTCAATTCAGTGTGTCAAATCCGGAAAAATATAACAAAACTATTCCCTTTGACAAACCGACATATATGAGAGATAGAAATTCCATATTCGTCTATGAGCTTGTGATGTCTTTCAATTTTTTTTAAGTGAAGACAACAATCGCAGAGCAACATAACCCTGTGTAAGCAATTTGCGTGTCAAGCGTGACGCCCTATCAAGGAAATCGATACGGTATCCCAATTACATGTCGAGATGAAGGAGTTTGCTTCTATAATTGAAAATTTATAGTAGGTTTCAAATTTGATGCCGCACATGTTAAAATAAGGTAAAGGAATGAAATAAGCAAAAATCTTTGATAGAGTATTACGTGACCTCGTTTTATATATAAATGATTATAAACTTTTGGCCGGAAATGATATTTTCTGTGTAAGCACTGTTTAACTGTTTTAAAAATCTATGACAGAATAAATAACGTTGTCAATCACTTCTCTATGATATAAACACATTGATATGAAGAAAATAAATGCTCGTAGGCAACCAAAAAATCTTACCATAAAGAATCCATTTGCGCCAATTACATATTCTAATAGATATCAATTGCGCCACATATTCATATTTATAAGGTTTCATATGCGCAAGTATTCGGAACTTATTTGCACCAACTTTCCTGTACAAGTATTTAACCATCAGAGGTATTATATACTAGTACTCCGAGAACTACAATAATAAAAATAATAGTTTGAGGTTCTTATAAATTATATATTGCTTTATAAAACAGCAAGTCGTCTCAAATATTACCCGTACGGCTGTGGTTATTGAAAGATTGTTTTTATTGGATTATATGTAAATGATAAGTAGTCGCCAGGAATAAGTACAAATTTCAACCATCATTTTCTAAAAACTGACTCTTTTTGTTTTAAATACTATGCAATTACATGTACCTCTGATTGTACCAATCTTACCAATTTTATTTTATTTTTAAATAATATGCTTTTAAAACATTTTTACATCAATTGCATGTCTTAACTATTGTAAATAAGACTAAAATATGAATGATTACAACTCCACCAATTAAGATAAGCTGCCGGTCCCAAGCCCGGAAAAAGGAGGTCATTATATTGAAATGTAATGATAACTGGTGCGAGTGACTGTGAGTGGTGCAATTTAATCCATAAAATATTGGCACAAATGAGCTTCGCCTTCCAAAAAATATGTTGGTGCAAATGATATACTGGCGCAATTTAGTTGTGGCGCAAAAGGAAGTCAAATCGGCGCAAACGAATATCTTCCATTTTGATGGTAAAACTAAAGGATTCTCCCAAAATGACAGAAATTCCATGCTAAACTAGACCTGCGAACATCTTTGAAGCTATATGAGTGATTGGGTTTATAAGCAAAAACCATCAATAAAATATATATTTATCAAGAATGCCAAGCTTTAATATCAAGAAATCTTCAGGTTTTTTTTTTAAATTATTCATGATTTTTCTGTTGTCTCTTCTATTTTCGATTACTTAAAGTTATTTTAGATTTTGAAAGGTATGAACACGTCAAAAGAAAATATTTCCCTCTTCATGCATCGAAAGACGTTTTAATTACTATTGAAGTCTTAATGTATATAGTTTAATTAGTAGTCTGACATATTGTATTATGAATGAGAAGTGAGAATAGCACCATTATCAAACCAACTGACAATAGATTTATCTTCTTTTAAATGAATGCCTACCACAGAACAATGTAGGAATAAACCAAAACAGATTCACAAACCAGCATGAAGACGGAAAAGAAGTTTCATTATTATATTGATGAGGTCATTCAATGGAGTTTTTGTGTAAATGACAGAAAATATTACATTCGCCCATTATGAAGAGTATCAATAGCAAATATCCAGACAAACTATGTCGTAAGATTCTCACTCAAGAATGATACTTTCTATCCATACAAAAAAAAATGAACGAAAATGACTTATATCAAAATGATCATGAAAAATAGCCACTGAAGAAATGGAAATCGCGATTATCCTGACTTACTTGAAGCAGTTTTAATGACAAACAAAACGCAACTTTTCGTAGTATTTTACAGACTTCTGGTATAAATGTGCAGCAGGTAAAGCATATTGCCCTTACAAGTCAATTGTTGACATTGCTCACTATACTGACTACACACTTTTTGATGATGTGTTGTGTTGAAATATTTGATTCCTTGCATCAGTCAATAGATCCTTCGATTCTAGCTGTTGAAACAAGCAATCGTTCTCTAGAAGGCTACTGCCTCTTTTTTCTTGTCTTCGTGTTTAATAGTACCTATAGCTGAACTTTTACCCACTTGGATTTTACTCTGTTATACTTATGTTACACTCTTTCTGTGATTATGAATTAAAAACTTGAAACTATAACGATGGTCTTCCATTGAAAACGTATGTCGCCCGCGCGTTTTAATATTCTTATATAATATTAATTTTAAGTAGATGAGTTCCGGGCTGGAATCGCTTTAAACGAATAAGTACTACAGAAGGAAAAACAACATGCCAAATATCAAGAGGCTGTATCATGGTATCGACCGGTATACTGCGACGGAAATTATTGTGACACCGCAAAATGACATGCAGGACACAGGACAACAAATGGTGCCACAGTGTTTCCTATAATATGTTGCTTTGCAATACGTTGCAGACGACATTAATATTCAAAGGGGCGTCACGGGGAAAATCTATTAAGTGTGAAGAGACCGAGCATCATCTAAGTCATACATTGTCATATGCTCGCCACTGATCAAGAAGGGAAATGTTGGACAAAAAAACCTACATTAACCTCACCATACTTATATATACGCGCACCAAGAAAAAATCACAGCCAATCTGCTTGTACTTCTTGTCATCCTTGTGTATATTGTTCCATGTTTAGCAGGGGGCTATTGTTAGTTTATGAGTGAGTGAGTGTAAGCCCTGGCAACACTACATCGGTTATATAAGGGCGATGAACATGAATACAGTGATGAAATGATGGTCGTGTGCGGATAATATTCACATCGCTCGTACGTTAGGCTGCCGGTTTTGGTAAGAGTGGAGCCAGTTCGATCTCCTGCAGTAGACTTAATTGTCCGACCTTACCCATTCCTCCATTTTAAAGTATCATTCAAAACTCGTTAGCACGATTAACCTTAGGTTTGACCCAACTTCACCATCATTTTTTGTTCATTTCCCCATTACCGAATTTACGTTGTTTGAGAGCACGTAGCCCGAATTCGAATTCGGTTCAGCAATAAAAAAACTACCATAACCAATTATTACATGGACATCGATAATTGGTTAGTCTACAATACCTGATTGTTAAAGTGGGAAGGTCTCGGTTGTTAAAATGTCAGGTATATATTTATGAACAAGTCTTAACACTTTTACCGAACAATGACGAAAGTTGACTGGAAGACAGAAGTTGATCAACCCGAATTAATATAAATCGACACTTAATTCACACAAATAATTCTTTCTACAAATAAGAATTTTAAAAGGATCATATATATAGCCATTCGAAATATGCAAATGTGAAATGCAGCTTCCATATCCCAAATACAACTATATAGAACTTTAAATTTCGTTTAAAATCGAATTGTTCAGGGTTTTTTTCCGTAATTCAAATGCCATCAACTAGAGAGACCAAACAGCCAATTAAATCGTCAAAAATGTTAAATTAAAAAAAAGCACGCTAAAGTTCTTACGAAAGAAAAACCACGGCCTTTCTAAAGTCTCTGTCAAAGTGGATATTCCAAATATTTATTTAAAATGGTTCGTACTCGGTATAGCAAGAAAATAAAAATTGAATGTGTTGAAGAAAATTGTGTTGTTTTCTTGTCTAAAATGACACTCTTGTATTAAAATGAAGTATTTGCAACCATTTTTTTAAAAAAGTTAACCTTTTGGTTGTTTATTTAAGTGGAGTGTTTTGCTCTTTTACTCACATTTTTTGTCTTATATCCTTTATAGTCACCTCAAGCATGACCATAAGAGAAGGCTATGATTAGACTGTTGTCTACCATTTTTCCTTCTGTCTTTTTTGTTCATTCATGCACTGGTAATTCTTTTTGAACTGTTTTCAGATTTCGACTGTTAACGATACATGTAGCGCCGGTCATACAAAACCTCGTGAATTCGTTCTCTTGATTTCCTTATACAATTTCCTTCTCTTACTGTATTTTCTATTTTGTTCATGTATTTTCGATTAAATGCTGTAAACTTGTATTATTGTCTGGTACGAAGAAGTTTGGGAACCAAACTTTTGTTGATTTCATTTTTAGAGTGTGTCATTTTTGTGCTTTGTACAAGATTGGCAATAGGGGAAGGTTGGGCCAAAAAAAACCTCTAGTTTAACCCGCCACATTTTATATGTGCCAGTCCTAAACCAGGAATCCTTCTAAAAACTTTTGTTTGTTCCTGTCATCTATCTATTTTTGTTCTATGTCCAGAAATGAGTCTTTCGTTGATAATTTAGGGATTTGTTTTGAATCTTACGATTGTATTTTTAGTCTTATGCCAATGCAAGATAGCGAGCAGTGACCTCTGGTCATGTTGAAGACTGCTGGCTGACTTCCAATGTGATTTTTTTTATTGCTCTTATGTCGGTTGTGTCACGAACACTTATTCCACATTTCTTTATCGTCTATTGGTATACGTACGTCCTTGTTAGTGTTTTCTGGTACATAGCAGATTTGGTACGCACGTCCTGGTTAGTGTGTTCGGTACATAACAGATTTGGTACGTACATCCCTGTTAGTGTTTTCTGGTAGATAACAGACTTGGTACGCACGTCCTGGTTAGTGTGTTCGGTACATAACAGATTTGGTACGTACATCCCTGTTAGTGTTTTCTGGTAGATAACAGACTTGGTACGCACGTCATGGTTAGTGTTTTCTGGTAGATAACAGACTTGGTACGTACATCCCTGTTAATGTGTTCTGGTACATAACAGATTTGGTACGTACATCCGTGTTTTTCAGTTTAACTTAATTAATCTTCAAATTTAATGATGTTAAACGTATCTTTACAAATAACTTTCATGTAAAAAACGAAAACTGAGATATAGTTTTGTTTTCTGAAGATACACGAGTTGTTTTTCAATTAGATTTAATGTCTGTTTAATTCAAAACACATCTGAATAAAATGAAAGCATGACAATGCCTACACAAAAAGTAGATCCCATTGTATAACCCTCAACATTTTTTCAACAAAATCGACATAATAAGGACTTTGCTAGTTCACATCAATATGTCTTTGTGCTTTGTTTTTATGGCACATATTTTCTGAATACCAAATCGTAAATAGGGGAATTAGTCTTTTCGATTGCTCAAATGATGATAAATTGGTTTGTCCGGGAAAGAAATCCCCGGAAAGAATGGACACAGATATTGCCATTTTACCATCTAATCTGGTATAACGGCCACAACAGATGGAGCACTTGTAAAGCTAATAAACTATCTTGAAATTAAAAAAAATATGTACTCTTTCGTCATGATAGTCGTCATTTGTCACAAAAGGGAAAGGGATTCTTGAATTGCTTTTAATGAGATAAGTCAACACTAGCGACAGATGATAGCGTCCTTGAAATATCTCCTAATGAATGCTAACGCTCAGCAGATCAAAGTAGAAAAAAGCCCAGAAGCCTTTTGTTTTGAAAATTTATGAGATGACGTATGAAAGGGTTTGTTTATGGTCATATTGTTTTTATATATATTTTTTATAGAAATAAAAAAAAATATTTAGATAAGAATATATATATTATTATAGGAATTCTCGTATCATCTGTTTCCATTTTAAATGCGCAAAAGCTACTTCGGAAATTTACGACCCATGCAAATATTGTTTTCACCAAATATGACGTGCAAAAACTAATTCAGAAATTTAATTACGACTCGTGCATTTTCTTTTTTTTTCAAAAGCTACCTTTAACACTCCTGAAGTTTAGGTACATTTAGACCATTCGTGTCTGCAAGTATTTCTAGAAACAAATATTACCTTGAACATTAAGCTTAAACTATATCCGTCTTTAAACAAGGAAATTAGCTTCTTGGGCAAATCTGTCTTTCAAAGAAATGCTAGATCATGAGACAAATACATTTTCTTTAATCAGTTAAAACCATACATGAACATCGTTAAGATAATTCCTAATACCTAATTGCTTTTATGCCACAGTTTTTATACAATTGTTTCCTACGAATTTCAATGAATATTATTTGCCGTAAGTTCGTAATGATGGGTTGAGTTGTTCAAATGTCGCTGTTTTCGTTCTTTAATACAACAACCAAAACACAAGCCGTAAAACGTTTGTTTGAATTCAGCGCTCATGCTACAGTAAATGAAGAAATTCATCGGGTAGGAGAAAATAATAACAAGGTTAGCAATGATTTGCATATTTGTAAGGGTGTTGTCATCGAATACGTTAACACCGGTGATAAAAGGCGACACGTAGAAACACAATATAACCCCACTCGGAAGTTCTACCAAAAGTGTTACGGCAGCCATAAAGACTATCATTATAGTGACTCGGGTGTTCTCCTTCACAGCTGAAATTGTACTCTCAGATTTATTATGAAGACGCATCTTCTTGTTAACGACGTCCTTTAATCCCATGATAATTCTAACATTTAGAATTATAAGAATGATGCAAGGCACAAACTGTATCAGATTAATTCTAATCATCATGTATATTACCATATAATGGTCGGGGTTGATCCACGCCTTAAACGGTCTACCACAAGTCGTTGCTGTCTCGTTTCTAACGGAGTCAATATAGTCAAAGGGCTGATAGTCCATAACAAAAGCTCTCACGACGTGTGTAAGACAAGCTATAACATAAGTCACTATGATGGCAATCGTTGTATTTCGGATAGTACAAAGTTCTCTGGCGACAAACGGGTGACAAACATACATATACCTCTGTGCTGTCAAAAGTACCGTCAACCATATTGATGCTGTATGCGTTATTGTTGGAAGATAAATAGAAATCCAGTCAACTGTTTCGCAAAGATGAAATTCAATATAATAATGTTTCAAGGCATATTGGTAAAAGTAAAATGGAGCGGGCAATAGCAAAGTTAATGTATCTGAGATAGCTACACTCACCAATCCGGCTTGGCTTGATCCATAGGTTTGCTGTCGCCTTAAAACCACAATAACAATGACATTTGCAATTAAAACAATGATCGCTAAAATAGGCACTACATATCCATTTACAATAATCAAGTATTGCTTGGGATTCGGAAAAGTTTGCAGCTCATATTCCAAGGGATAATCTGTGCTATTATTCATTGTTTTAGAAATTAGTTCATTTAATTTGAATGCAACTTTTATCACAAAATCGCCAACAACCGTTCTAAACCATAGATAGCTGTATATTTCTTTTACTAAAACTGCAAAAAGTTAAATGTTTATCAATTTCTCCAGTCTGATTACAATATCTTTGGAATCAGTTGTTTAAGTAATATCGCCACCCTTTTATAGCAGTCAAGTGTTGATACAATCAAATAGAACACTTAGAGGTCTTCTCCAGGAATGATAGCACTGAGTTATGTTCTAATACTTATATTGCCTGCGATTTAGAAGCCTTGTTCGATGGCAATAATTTCCGATACCTTGATTCCGCTTAAAGATGTGAATCTAGTATCGATTAAGATAAAGCCTTCAGATATCATCACTCATTGGACGATATCGTAGCTAATCATAATAATAACTTACGGGTGCCTTTTAATTACCTTTCATCTAAACGACTTTAAATTATCTTAATGACCAAATAAAATTAATACAATTTACAATTCTCAGCATTTTATTTGCAATTTACTGCTTGCTGCAAGAAAAATTATTCACTTTCATGTAAATGAAAAGTTTTTCATCCCTTTAAATCAGTCTTTTACATACACGTTTCCTTTTCTTACAAAGAGTGACAGCAAGTTAATGCCATCACAGCGAATACAATACGATCAATCAAAGAGTTCGTTAATTCTATAAATTGAGTTATTTTTGCTGTGGAAGTATAATCGAAATGTCGAAACGTTAAAGTCCACGTAACAACTGGTCAATCAAAATGACTGCTCCCGAGGGGGTCGGTTAATACTGCACTGATTGGGTATTTACTTCTTTATCTCACAATTGAATACAATGTCAAGTACTCAAAGCAAGAAGAAGCAGCGGATGGTCGATTACCGCTTTTGGATTTAGTATGTTCCTAAGAAAACTTTCAATTTAACTTTACAAAATCACGCAAAAAATATCTTATTAATGCCATTAGCTACTCAGACAACGTGACTTAAAATTCATGAAAATAATGCCTTTAGACTGTTTTACCGTACAACTGATAGCTTTTGTTAAAGTGAAGAAAGCATGTCTAATGTATTTCATTAATGGTATGAATTATTACTTCTTTTAGAGGATCTTGGTTTCAAGCATCGGTAATCATACATATACGAGAACACTGAATTCGATCAGCAATTGACTGACTTAATAGATTTATTGAATACGGCATTTTTTAAGCAGCAATATGCACCGGAAGCAATCGTGTTAATACTATCTTTTGCCTGCAGATAAAAAACCTGTTGATGAAATGCTCGTTTTCTAATTCAATCAACATATTTCTAAATGCAATTCGTGATTTAATTTGTTCTTTTTCTACCATTGTGCTAAACATATTAAGCCATTTCAGTTTAAGATGAAATTTGCGTCTGCAAATTGCATATGCTTTTAAATAAATGCCATTCATTTTTAGCCAAAAACAAGGATAAATTGGATTGAGGAAAATATACATCCGTAGAATATTAACACTTAGACATATACTAGATTGGTTTTGTCAGACAAGAAAGTTTTCTTCTAAGTAAATAGTTTAGTGTTCCTTTAAGTTTGACAGTGATGTGTTAGTTAAGCTGCGAATTAGCATGTTATTCGAAGCACGTTCAAAATGGAGTTTCACAATCTAAATTCTTAAAACAATCCAATTTATAAAATGTGAGGTTCAAAGATTTGCTTAATATGCTTTTCTTCTTTCCTATTAGATCGCATACATATATTAATATTCAGATATCTTTTTCGTTCGATTTTTACGACATTGGTCCAGCAAGGGCCTGATTTTGCCCCCTACTTTATGAAAAATAAATCTTAAGTAGTTTATGGAAATACACTTCATATATGATTAAAATTTATGAGTATGCTCTGAATTTCCAATAATCTTCTCAATTTTATAGACACCCAAAACAGGGTAAAATCAACAAAATCGAGATATCAGTTAAAGAGGGCACTCTGCATGGATGACGTCCGGCACGACGTATGCTCTTTCCAACCGCCAAAAATGATTATATTGGTACATGTATTTTTACAATTTAAAGATAAAATGCAAAGATATTAGAAGTCTTATTCATAATGCATGTGTAGGTATCAAAAGGTCGACAAACAAATTTCATACATTAGTAAATCCAACAGCCTATGTAGGAGTTTTTTATCCCCTTTTCAATCATAGTCTGAAAGTTTTCTTGACTTTATTTAAGCCTTTTTATATGCTATATAGGCTAATTGCATTGATAGGTTAATTTATAATCAAGGATTAGTTAGAAATATCAGTAAATGCAAACTATTCCGGAGAACTTGAGTTCACTCTCGTCATAAATTGAATTTCCTTTATATTTTAGTTGTTTTTCAATTTGTATTTGATTTTTTTTTGTTATGTTTTATTCGTCTTGTCCTGTCTGTTTTATATGTTTTCTGTTGTTTTTTTTTTCCGTCCTATTCTCGTTGTTTACTGTCAGTCTGGTTTTGTCTCTGCCCTTTCGGACGTTTGATATTCGGATACCCCATTGGTACCTCTATTCCTTCTATTATTATTTCTACCGACTTTGTCCTGGCCTTTCCGGACTTACACTATTGATGCTTATTGGTTCCTCTGATTCTTTGTTCTAGGAAAGTAAAGAAGAGATTTAAATTGCATAATGTTAAGTGCATAGACTTCTACAAAAAGTGTTAAAGTAGTAAGACCATTTGTTTTATGAGTTACAATGCATCCCATTGAAATGTCAAATCTTATTATTTTCGCTGCTACTGTATAATATTTGGCATGCGTTTTCGTTACAGTTTTTAGCTCACCTGACCCGAAGGGTCATGTGAGCTATTGTCATCGTTAAGCGTCCGTCGTCCGTCGTCCGTCCGTCCGTCGTCCGTCTGTCCGTCCGTTAACTTTTCTTCAAAGATCTTCTTCTCTGAAACCACTGAAGGGATTGCATTGATACTTGGTATACATGATCTTTAGGATGTCCTCTACCAAGTTTGTGAATTATATACATGTCGACCAACCAACATGGCCGCCGTTGCTAAAAATAGAACAGGGGGGTCAGACCATTGTTTTTGGCTTATAACTCAAAAAGTATAAGAGATAGAGAAAATCCGAAGCAACCTACCTTGTTCAGCATCAAAAGCTCTACGAATCTCTCCATTGAGTCGAAGTTGTGAAACGACTCCTTATAGGAGTTATTGCCCTTTAATCATCAAATTTGACCACTTTTGCAGTTTTTGGACAATATCTTGAAAACCGTTAGAGCTAGAGGAAAAATTAGCATTGCAAAATTGTTTAGCTCATTGAGATCTACAAAAATGATTTCAGGGTCTAAATTGTCAGATCGGCCGTTTAAGAGTTATTCCCCTTTAACTGTTTTTTCCATTAATTTACACTGATTTTCAAAAATCTTCTTCTCTAAAACTACTGAAGGGATTGCATTGATACTTGGTATACATGATCTTTAGGATGTCCTCTACCAAGTTTGTGAATTATATACATGTCGACTAACCAACATGGCCGCCGTTGCTAAAAATAGAACAGGGGGGTCAGACCATTGTTTTTGGCTTATAACTCAAAAAGTATAAGAGATAGAGAAAATCCGAAGCAACCTTCCTTGTTCAGCATCAAAAGCTTTACAAATCTCTCCATTGAGTCGAAGTTGTGAAACGACTCCTTATAGGAGTTATTGCCCTTTAATCATCAAATTTGACCATTTTTGCAGTTTTTGGACAATATCTTGAAAACCGTTAGAGCTAGAGGAAAAGTTAGCATTGCAAAATTGTTTAGCTCATTGAGATCTACAAAAATGATTTCAGGGTCTAAATTGTCAGATCGGCCGTTTAAGAGTTATTCCTCTTTAACTGTTTTTCCATTAATTTACACTGATTTTCAAAAATCTTCTTCTCTAAAACTACTGAAGGGATTGCATTGATACTTGGTATACATGATCTTTAGGATGTCCTCTACCAAGTTTGTGAATTATATACATGTCGACCAACCAACATGGCCGCTGTTGCTAAAAATAGAATAGGGGGGTCAGACCATTGTTTTTGGCTTATAACTCAAAAAGTATAAAAGATAGAGAAAATCCGAAGCAACCTTCCTTGTTCAGCATCTAAAGCTCTACGAATCTCTCCATTGAGTCGAAGTTGTGAAACGACTCCTTATAGAAGTTATTGCCCTTTAATCATCAAATTTGACCATTTTTGCAGTTTTTGGACAATATCTTGAAAACTGTTAGAGCTACAGGAAAAGTTAGCATTGCAAAATTGTTTAGCTCATTGAGATCTACAAAAATGATTCAGGGTTAAAATTGTCAGATGGGCCGTTTAAGAGTTATTCCTCTTTAACTGTTTTTTCCATTAATTTACACTGATTTTCAAAAATCTTCTTCTCTAAAACTACTGAAGGGATTGCATTGATACTTGGTAACTCAAAAAGTAAAAGAGATAAAGAAAATCGGAAGCAAATTTTCTTGTTCAGCATCAAAAGGTCCTTACAGTAGTTATTGCCCTTTAACTGTTTTTTCTATTAATTTAAACTGATTTCCAAAAATCTTCTCTGAAACCAATGAAAGGATGGTTTTGCAACTTTGTATACTTGAAAGTTTGTGAAATTTATTCAAACTTTGGCATAAGAGATCAGGTGAGCGATTCAGGCTCCTGGGAGCCTCTAGTTTCTCTCCATTATCTCGTATGCATTTTAAATGTGGCACAGAAACGTTGGAATGAGGAAAACAACACGTAGAAGAAAAATGTTTGCCTTTACACCTGTCAAAAGTCCGATAGGACAAAGACAAAACCAGTGAACACGAATGAGAACAGCACGAAGAAATGGAAAACACAAATACAACTGAAAACCAAGCAACAACATCAGGTCTTATCAAGAATGAACCAAGGTGTGCCGGAAGAGTAAGCAGTTACTGTTTGCTATAGCACACCCGTCGCGTCGTTAAAAGTCAAGGAGCTAAGAGAGCCTTTAAGTCGTATGATAAACCAACATTTGTTCTCATCTGAGAAATGGAAACCCCAAAATTGCGTGTGTTTTGTCTGTGAGCTGTTTGTAAGAGCAGAAAATAGAGAATTACGTGTGATCAACGATAAAATTGGCAAAATTTTGCATTACGAGAACAGCTCTCTTTATTTCTTTACTTAAAACCGAACCAACATACCAATCAGTAAAAAATTATCGGATGAAAAGTATAAGCATTTCTAAATGCGTCAATGCATGCTTCATGCAGGGATGTAAAACAAATCTCAGATCCAACTTCGAGGTCGACGCTAAATGATATGTACAAGGTTCTTAAAATAGTCTTGGATTGAAAGACAGTTAAGTAAAAGAAGAAGAACTTTTTACCCCTAATTATAAGGCTGAAGCAAATGGTCAAAGCATTTGAGAGGGTTTTTTTTTATATTTCAGATAAAGTGCCATGCAGATGAGGAACGCAATCATATTTCGTGCCCCAGAATCAGATCGTTTGAAAAGACAGCTTAAGTAAGTAATTTATATAAGCTTCTTAATACCGACACTTTAATCAATAGATTGTTACAAGACTAAGCTCGCGAAAAAAAATACTTCATTAAACAATAGCCAAAAATAACATGAGAGATAAAATACATGAAATATCACTAATAATTACGGGTGATCAGATCAAACTTGGTTCGAATCAAAACAACGTTTATTTGTGAATCTTTATAAAATACAAGACTCTAGATAAATCTAATCCATGCAAAAACAACTCGTTGTTAATAAAAATATTTTCTAAATCTGAAAGAAGAAAAGCATACCACCAGAAAATTGCAAGAGGCAAAAAGACCTTGACAGCCAGGAAATACTGCTTAAGCTTGCCAGTAACTCAACTGTTTGCTACTACACACTTTTCTTATAGGGCCGCATGCAATATTTTCCGTGCATAGTCTATAATTCGTTAAAAAATACATATCTGTCTTTAACTTCTAAACAAATAATTTTTAGAGAGAGAATTAAAATCATAACCATAGATAAAAAATTACATGTTTATTACATGTACTGTGAATGTACATTAAACGTATGTGACATATGAATTTTTTATTCCATGCCTGAATGTTGATGAAAACTATATAATATTAAGATATGCCACTATTTGATGGTTTCCTCTTAGGTTATTTCTAATACTTCTTGCAGAAATTTAAAATTTAATGCAGTTATGATGAAACTTCATTTATTTCAATTATGAATTTCTAGAAGATAATTTAAAATCGTAAATTCAATACTATTGGGAAATGATTTAAGCCACAAGAGCAGGATCTTCAATGAATATCTTAATAATGGGAAAACACTTTCAAGACCAAGTTCAACATTACTTTTTATCCACGAAGCAATTGAACCACCATGCAAACCCATCGTCAATCAAGGCTTGTACAAACCTTGATTACTTATAACAAATCCTTCCCTTAATCATCACGTCCAACCTTAGAATGCAGATGATCCTCCGAGTATGATGAAATCGAATCAAATTAGTTACTCTGAAAGATACAGATGGTCTGGGGTCTTACTTGACATATCATTTGTTCAAAATCAGACCTTGTTGTCCTATGATATATAAAACATTGATTTAAGACTAAATATAAGCCTCATCTGTCTATACAACTTTTGAAAAGCTAAAGCCAGCGCTATATAACAACTGCTTAAATATATATCAATCATGAAATGATAGCAATCCTCGTTACATTCTAAGAAAAGAAGTAATGAAATCGCAAGTGCCAATTATAGAAGCAAATAGTTATACTCTTTCTTGATCTTTTTCACCTAGTTAGAATTTGAATGTATGTAAAAGAACCCAAAACCCTATTACATGAGCAATAATGAAGAAATAAATTGGTATAAAAAGAATTGGTTTATCAGTCGAACTTTAATACATTTGCCTACCATGCATTTTGTAACGATGGTAATTTCTATTCAAAACGTCTAGTGTTAAATAGAGCAACAAGATGAAAGCATTAGAATAAAAGATAAAGGCATTTTAATTTTGAAGGTCAATGATAAAAGAACATTACAAACAAAAAAAGATAAACTTTTTAATCTTTTTGTATTTAATGTTACCTTAATGATAGCTTCAACTAACATATCCTTTCATCCAGTTAAACAAAATACTTCTGGCTAATAATTATTTGGTAAAGTACTAAACCTTGGGAAAGACGTTCGTTGTATAGGTTTTATTGATCCAAGAATCTCTATGTCGGTTCCAGGTGGCCGACAGGAGCACTTAGTCTAAGCTTGATAACAAAAAGTCTACTAAAGTACTCTGACGATAAATCGGCACCCGTGTCCGAAGTGAGACTGTGGGTGGTAATCTATTGATTTATATCCGTGTCGTCAGGTTACAATACGGAAACTCTGGGTTGTTGCCGTTTGCCATGTGGGAAAATACCACGTTTCTTGCGTGTTTAGAAAACTGCTACATGCTTCGATTTGAGTAGTACTTGTAAGATTCCGAAAAGTTGGTTAGTTAGTTAGTTAGTTATTGCTTTTCTCCAAAACAGTGCAATTTCGGGAGATGAACATGAAAGGGGCGATACAATGAACATGAAATGACAAAGTGGAAGAAATGGGGATACAAGGCCAATTGGACTACAACTGGAAAAAAAGAGTGATGGGTAGGGACAGGCAATTTAGCCTCCTGCATGGGGATCATACGGGTCCTACCCTTACAGAGACCTACTGCAGGGTTCTTTAACGAGAATCTGCGGAAATATTTGATAAATTACTAATCATATGCCGTTATGATATAGATTTGCTTCCTTTAAAAAGTCGTTCGTTGTATAAGTTTTACTGTTATAAAGATCCAAGCATCTCCCTGTCTATTCCAGGTGGCCGACAGGAGCGCTAAGCTTGTTAACAATAAGTCCACTAAAGTACTCTGACGATGAATCGGCGCGCTGTGTCCGAGGGGAGACTGTTTTATGTGACATGGGTGGTTAGTATGCATATTGATCTATAGCTGTGTCGTCAGGTTTCAAAACGGAAACTCTGGGTTGTCGCCGTTTGCCATGTTGGAAAAAATGTCACGTTCCTTGCGGCTTTAGAAAACTGTCTCATGCTTTGTCGCCGTTTGCCATGTTGGAAAAAATGTCACGTTCCTTGCGTCTTTAGAAAACTGTCTCATGCTTCGATATGAGTAGTACTTGTACTATTCAAAGTAGTAGACAATTTAGACAGTTGCCCATCCCTCCATTTCTCAGTGGTAGTCAAAACGACATAATAAATGGTTCCTAAATTTCACTCCAACGATAAAACCAACTTACGGGACTGAGATAGTATAGTCAGTATGGCGATTATTCAAAGTTCAGTTTGTACGACTTAATAAAGAAGTAAAACATATGTAATGGATCCAATGAAATATTTTTTTCTAAACTATTCAGAAACTTTTTTCATGTCTGACGTAGTGTCCACCAGTTGTTGTATACATAGACGATAATAATATGTGAAATAAGTGTACGCGACAAAACCAACATAAAGAAACGGCATGGATTTTTCAGTTGCCATTTGTAAATGTAGGTTGGGTCTTTTACACTTATTTCATATTTCATTAACTCCTATAATTATCAAATGTGGACAGTCACTGGACTTTGGATTTTTAGGTGTAAGAGAGCTGCTTGAATGCGAAGGACGTACATAAACTTCTTTGTTTAACCTCGTACCGTTTGTTCGTTATTTAACAAAAATGTGCTGATCGACTACAATATATTCAACTTATACAATTAAAATAAATCCTTTGTATGGCCTTCAGATATTCGTGTTTTGATGTGGTTAATTTTCGCATTTTTTACAGAATTGGATGTTCGTTCCATTTGGCATTTCCTCCCTTAAATGAAACATAATACGATGTGATCTGAATTTGATGACAATGATTTATCACTAAACTTATACCATTTTTTACGCCTTGGCAAATCAATAAAGATTTTGTCACAACTTAAAAAAGCGTCAGACATATTTAATCCGAATCAATTTTTATTCATTGTAAATGGTATTACCCCAAAGCAAAGAAATTTCATCCCGCACGTAATTTGTTGCATGAATGACAGTAATTTTTCTGATTACTGATTGCGTTCGAATATGTTTATAACTACTACATCGCCTCTGATTACAATTCCTTGCAGTTTCCTTTAGTTAGAAGAACACTCAAAGAAATGACATGTTTTGATTAAAATGCTCTCGGAATGTAATTTCAATTTCTATGTTTCGTGGCTATTTTTTTCCTTCAGATAGAAAGTTGTTCGTAGCTTGTGTTTTACATTTAAAGAGGAAACCAAATGCACATTGTTAGATAAAATATACAAATAAAACCTTGTCAAAATCCACATAAGTTAACTTATAAAATGCATACGTTTAAAACGCATCATATTTTTCATATTTGTCAGAAAATGACCCTAGTACTTAGTTTCACAAAAAAAAGAGATAATGGTGTTTAATACGTTTAGTCTGACTGCGTCCTGACATTTTCGTCTTAATATTCCTCTGGCAATATATGATTTCGGTGATGTACGCCATCTCGCGTACGTCTTCCTCCGTGTAACGTTTGTTCTAATATACTTTGTATGAATGCCTTATCGTGTCCGAAAAATCCGTTAATCTCAGAATGGCGGTTGTCCATTGTGGTTTTTATAAATTGTTATGTGAGCTGTGTCGCGTACACTTATTCCACATCTCATTATTTTCTATTTCTTATTTCTGATTTTATTAAATATTCATCGCTCACATATATATATAAATTGTAACATGGAGTCAAAGACAAAATATACAAATACAAATATCAAACGACAATTAAGAACACAAATATCAGATACAAAATAGGTTTCATATATATCTGATTATGGTATTTAATAAAAAAATGTTAAAAACTAAATGCAAATGGTCAAGAATTAAAAACAAATAAAAAAATGACGTTCTTAACTTCCACTTTTTCATGAGTGGACACCAATTTCCGTCCAGCCTGGTTTTTTCTATGCCTTTTTTTGTTTTTTCCATCCAATAACCTTAATTATCATAAATTCAGTGACGTTTTCACAACTGTCTTTAGGCCTACCTATTTTTTGTTGTCCCTACGATGTTTTTTGTTAAAAAAAGTTAGGTTCTATGTCAATTTTCATAAGAATATGGTCATTAGTGATAGTTTTATATGTACAGGTATTAGAATGAGCTAGCCTCCTATCAATTGGATATCGTGTTTTGTATATAAGTAACACACCCACCTCACCAGCAAATGGGGAATATATTTCCCAACTTATTCGATATGCCAGGGCTTGTACTTATTTATCAGATTTTGTGACCCGACACCGTTGTCTCCGTGATCGTCTTTTGGACCAAAGTTATAAGAAAATACGTCTCATCCGGTCTCTAAAAGTTATTTTTTCTTTCGGTATCAGTCACTGGTAGCAAAACTCAAAATTATGTCAGATGAAATGATTCATGATTGTTTCAATTAGTTTGTGACAGTTTGTTGTACTGAGATGATCACCTCTTTATCTATAATGTGTCTCATAATTATGTTGTGTTTTGTGTTACTATACCCCTAGATCGCAATGGAAGGGGGAGGTTTGGCGCCATTAAACCTGGTTCAACCCACCAATTCTTTTGAAACGCTGTACCAAGTTAGGACCATTGTGATCTACAATTTCTCTGGTATCTCTTTCCCTTGTTCTGTCTTTTGTTCTTGGAAACATGAGATTGATCATCCTATTTCGGTAATTATTTGACCATTTGTAACAATGTTGGTACAAACTTTGGATTCTTCGTAAATTATTATCTCAGCAATGGATTAAAATATCTTCTGTGTTATTTTAGCTGATTCTTATTACGTTTATGTCAATATCATTAGTTATTTAAAATTTCAAAACAATATTGTTGACAGAGCAAAAATAGTGCTATCTGCAAATGATCGATTGACAACATGTCTGAAGGCAAGGTTTTTGAACAGAGAGAATAAATGTTAATGTAAAAAGTATGATATGTGATTTAGGCAAACATAGACTCAACCAGACTGATACTTCAATTGAAAATAATACATTGAACATTCCTAATTAAAAGAAGAAGAAAAATAAAAAAGTTATCGGGCAAATATGAAAACAGGTGTTCTTTAAACAACAGTAATTAACCCGATCATTTAAATCCTACAAACAATGTAACAAAGTCGATATACAACACTGACTTTATGTTTCCTAGAATCACAAATCTTTCAACAGGATCATGAACCGCCATGAGTAGAGTATCTTTTTCGAAGAAAGGACAAACTTTACACAAAGCAAAGTAAAACTTGAAGATCGATTCTGCTGTCTCGACTGCAAGCTGCAAAGTGTCAAAACTCGATAAAAGATGTTAAAGCGGTGGACGTCATGACTGTATTTATGGCCTCGCTCAGTGATCTCAGATCTTCACAAGGGCTACTCGCATTGGTCTCAACTTTTTGGTATAAAAGGCATCAACTAATATATTTTAGAATTGTTGTGCAAACAACTAAAAGTACCGATATTTTCAGATATATAGCATACTAATTATATAAATCTTAGCTCCAAGTTAAAGGCTACTTCGTTCTTTCTATTTTATTTTAGCTTTGAATATTACAATTCTACTTCGACCTAATTCCCTTCCGGGATCTTTGGCCGATGATTGACTTAAATGCCTGAAAATACTACAGTTAGTTCTCAACAGAAAAGTTCCATACATTTTTTTGAATATCCTCTTACCTTACATTCGTATTTGTCAAACCTAATCAAGATCAGCATTGTCGTTTGACCGAAATGCACTCTTGAAAGCTAAAACATTTATGCAGAACGAAGTTGCATCAAAGAGTGCAGAAAAGTCGCATATTCACAATCTAGTGCCTAAAATCGTTTACACTAATTTAGTTTCATGGAAGCAATACGAGAGTAATGTGAAAAAAGCCTTATTTTAAACAGTGACAATTTCATCGAAGTTGTCAGAATCAGACCATTAACACTACTATGCGCGTTGATGACTCTCCATTTGACGACACAAGACTATTGAACTCAATAAATTCGTAGCCTACGTGACTTATGTAATGACACGAAAACAAAAATTTAAAAACCTGGTGAAATTTTATATTATATGATATGATACCTTTTTGCCACAAGTGGAGCCCTGTAAAAATAAAATGCATGCAGTATCAGACGCTATTTTATTATATATATATATACGTTATATTAATGGCATGCTATTATTTGTATGTAATACTAAAAGTAGATCATATATTAAGATATGTAAAGGTGATATAATATAAAATGTTAAGAAAAACACTTTAAAGTTACTGTTTCGGGGAGATTGAAGTTTTATGAGGGAGGGGATGGGGGCATCAAATTGGACATTAAAAGGTTTATCTTATGCATATACAATTCATAAAATACCAGTATAAAGCAAATACAGACTTTGAAGTCAGTCAGTACACATTATATGAACCCTTTAAATAATTTTACTTCGGTCAGTACGACCTTAAGATTTATTTTTGTTCTTAAAACCGACAGAACTTACCCTTGAGGGTCCCAGGTAGAGAGTACACAGTACACAGAAAACAGTGCTGAAATTGTCAGTTAAACATAACTTAAGAGCACCTTGCATGCGCACTCATTACGATTCGGGCCTCTTGAGAGCAAATATGATGCGTTGGTTGTGGTGGTTGATTTAGAATAATCTTATCATCTTGTATGCATGAGTCTTCAGCCAATTTATAACTGACCGCTAACTATGTTACAGTTTTGGGAATTTTAAGAGCACTGCTGCAGGTGAGTATAAGTAAGATCATTATATCCACTGTCATATACTTAGTATATCCTTTACCTAATTCGCTTTCATGTTGTGCAATATACAAGTATACCGCTCAAATGAGCATTGCTGCATTCTAAAATGCTTTTCTATCGTGCCTCTTAACACTCGATACATACAAGATGTCGAATACACAACTGCTATATTTGTTCGCACAATATTGCTCATGGCACTAAAATAATATTTACTCAATGGAACTGACAATATTTACTTAACAAATGATTTAACGGAACTTTCAAATTTTTAAATTTAAGTGCCTAGTATTTAATGAAATTCGGGATATTTTCCATGCATTCCATCAAATAAAATAAGATGGTGTCAAACGAAATCAAGATACAATATATTGGACACTGGCGACTAATGAAATTGAACTTTAACTTTTTACACGTTTCCCGTGTAAACAAGAACTAATAAGTGATTTATGCCCGATCAAGAGGTTGTAGACTGTACTACATGTAGTGTTGTTTCCTTTTTCAACCAAATCAAGGGGCATTTACTTATTTACTGGGAAATAAAGGTAATAAAAAAATTATCCAACTTGACGGATCAATTTCAAATATCCATGAGAAAAGAAAAGATCGATGGAGACATTCCGGAAAATTGAAGTCACCATGGTCCTGACTTGGTACAGGCATTTCAAAAGAAATGGTGGGTAAAAAAGATTTTTCGACGCCAAACTTCCCTCTTCCAAACGTTCTTATAAAATTAGTCGTGAACTACCGCTTCTGGCAAAATTTTTCCGAATAAATATCAACCGGTTGAAAAATCAGGTTAATAATTACGGTAGGATCATTATATAAATAATTGCTTTGAAATATAGATATTTATTTGTTCCCTTGTAATAAAAGATCACAAAAATCATGCATTTCCTTAGAATGTTTTTGTCAGTTTATTTTGTTATATTAAAGTTTAAAAAGAATGATCATACCATTACTAGTTTAGTAAATATATAATGTGAAATAACTGAAATTCATGTTAAATATTAGAAAATTAAAGTTTGTTTTTGCCTGCAAAAACGATGTCTCCTCCGTTTCCCCCGAATTTCTAATTTCAAAAGGTCCATAAATCCCACAAAATTATGAGAATCAAAACTACTGGTAATATGACTACTATATCATTCTATTTGCAATTGAAGTTAATGATTTGTTTTTATACGTCTAAGTAATTTCATTTGTACACTGCTTGACCATTCTGCATTAACCATTTTCTATTTTCTTGTTCTCATTACGACTCATTATTAAGAACTGTGAGATTCTTGTATTTATTATCCAACATTGCATAGAACAACACTTATCTTTTCTTTTAAAACAAGACAACCCGTCAACAGTAAAGATTGCTCAGAAATCTGACATCGGTTAAGGTCGCTTTGCCCATTAAGTGACAAGAATGTGTGTTCAATGTGGTTGAATAGGGCAGCCCTGTGATAATGAATGCCAGGGTCGTCAGGGTATCATGCTATCATGCAGAAAACCTGACCGCAAACCACAGTGGTGCATTGTTTTGGAAAAATAATGTCACGTCCTCGCACGTTAAAAAACCCTGTTGCAGGTCTTGGGTCCATCTTTCCTCCACTTAATCGTCGTTTTATATCCTTTTATACTAATCTCTCGGAAATAGCCGAAATTGCGCTGCTTGAGAGTAGAGCAATAACTAACTATAATTTAAAACACAGTCATGTGACAGTGTATTTAAAGCATATCAATTTTCATTCTCTTTACAATGCTAGATTAGCTATCATTTGACGGAGGGTGAAAACATGTTTTTGTCCTTCATACATGTAATATTAATACAGTTCTCAGTTTTGCTTGCTGAAGGATGATTTCTCAAAATCCACATCTTGGATGTAAAAGAAGAAGCTATAATGAATAATGACATAAAAGTAATCAATTTAGTACACATCTGTCATAATTTAACAAAAGAGGCCAGGGACTTCTCTGTCTACGGAACTCATTTGTGTTATGTAATATTACATTATGCCGGAGCATCATTCTTTAATAACTTGCGGAAGCAATTTCTTAAAGTAAAAACGTTGCTGTTAACCGGTAGTGTACAAAACACGCAAAAAAACACGAAGCGGTTTATGAAACTAATTCGTTATTGTTTAACTCCAAGCAGCACAATTTCGGCTACCGGTATTCAGGGAGTTCATGAAGGGTGATAAAATGAATGCGAAATGTTGATGTAGCAAAGGAAACATGAATACAAGGCAAAGTGTTTAGCTCATCTGACTCGAAGGGTAATGCGTGCTATTGCCATCACATCGCGTCCGTCGTCCATTAACTTTTTCCAAAGATTTACTGCTCAGACGCCAACGTTCAATTTCAACCAAACTTGATTTAGTTGTTCATTGGTATGGGTGTTTCAAAACTATCGTTTGAATTTTTTATTCAAAATTCTGGATGTTTCCCTATTTTGTTTTCCTTACGAGGATCGAAACAATACTATTGTATACCACTCTTGAAAATCAATAATGTGACGTCACCAGGTAAACGATGAGCCAAAATATAATGAAACAGTTGTGTCCCTTTCTAGAGGGACAAATCCGGAATGGTATCTACTCGGGATTGCAATTCAGGAATTTTCCCTTTATTGCAGGCATAATTGTACATTGCCTTGTAACCACAAATTCAGGCAATTAAGTCAGGTGAGCGATTCAGGCTCCTGGTTAGGATTTTATTCAACCTCATGCATGGGGATCCTACTGGTCCTACCCTAATCTATCCAGATCTGCAGCAGCTAGGCTTCTAAAACGTGCAAGGAAAGTGGGATTTTTTCCAACACGTCTTATCACTATGGTTTACGGTCAGGTTTTCTGCACTTTAGCCTGACGATCCTGCATTCATTACGACAGGCTTTCGAATTCAACTAACTAGGGCACACATGGCCTTCAGGTTTCTAAGCGCTCTTTTGTGGGCTTTTACCGATAGGCTTACGAAGCGCTGCTGCGGGCCTATACCCCATGGAATCCGCATGGATGCGATAGAAGGAAAAAGTTTATAAAATTATAAATAAAAAAGAAATAATTGGTTTGAAAATAGATTGAATAGATTTCCTTTAGAAAGAAAAAGTGCCTCTTTACCGAAAGCTGTATTTGACTTCCAATCGTGTCCGACATTTTTACTTCGAACGGATGTACATTAGGGATGTACTGGAAGAGTTCTTATACTTGGTAAGCAGCATAAAGGCGCCGAGCCATTGCTTCTTTCAACGACATTGTCAAACTTTGAGGGTAGACTGGGTTATGATTATCTATAGGTGTATTTACCATTTCTCTTATTTGGTAAATTGGCTCGTCCAAATGTGGTGTATATGAGTGTGGTGATGATTCAAAGGGTGACAGGTCGTAAGAACTGATGGCATAATCTGCTTGATTAGCAGTAGAGTTTTGAATAAGCATTCTTGTAGTAACTTGCCTGATGTCATCTTTGGCTATTTTGCGGTTTTAAACATTCTTTGATGGTGTTGTCTCGAAAGGTTTTTCCGTTAATATATTGGTCTAGCTGTTTATTTCGGAACATACATGTATGATTCTTGCGGTCGTATCACCAAATAGTTCTGTGCATGCTCATTTCGGATATGTCTTATCAGTAAATCTTTTCTGATGTAAAGTTTATCACATGCAGAGCATTTATACTGCTTTACGGTAGCGGTGTGGTTGTTGTCGAATTGTCTTTTTAATTCCTGTAGAGTAACATACAGCATAGCACATTGAATTAATTCAAGTATAAAACAACTTTTTTTTTCCTTTGACACCATTGTACTCGAGTAATTCGATTCAAACTTCTCCACTCTCTATCCGATATTTGAAGACTCATTTGGTGGTAAAGTATTCAATATCAAATACATTTGGAGTTTTAGTTATATCTTTTGTATATGAAATATGACCAATATAACCATGGTCAATCTAGATGATTGAATTGACAGAATATTTCCATTATTTATGATTCACATTTATTTCTTTTTTATGGGAATTTATACCAGAAATATAGATCTAAAACTGTATCTTCGCCAGGTAAACGATGAGCCAAAATATAATGAAACAGTTGTGTCCCTTTCTAGAGGGACAAATCCGGAATGGTATCTACTCGGGATTGCAATTCAGGAATTTTCCCTTTATTGCAGGCATAATTGTACATTGCCTTGTAACCACAAATTCAGGCAATTAAGTCAGGTGAGCGATTCAGGCTCCTGGTTAGGATTTTATTCAACCTCATGCATGGGGATCCTACTGGTCCTACCCTAATCTATCCAGATCTGCAGCAGCTAGGCTTCTAAAACGTGCAAGGAAAGTGGGATTTTTTCCAACACGTCTTATCACTATGGTTTACGGTCAGGTTTTCTGCACTTTAGCCTGACGATCCTGCATTCATTACGACAGGCTTTCGAATTCAACTAACTAGGGCACACATGGCCTTCAGGTTTCTAAGCGCTCTTTTGTGGGCTTTTACCGATAGGCTTACGAAGCGCTGCTGCGGGCCTATACCCCATGGAATCCGCATGGATGCGATAGAAGGAAAAAGTTTATAAAATTATAAATAAAAAAGAAATAATTGGTTTGAAAATAGATTGAATAGATTTCCTTTAGAAAGAAAAAGTGCCTCTTTACCGAAAGCTGTATTTGACTTCCAATCGTGTCCGACATTTTTACTTCGAACGGATGTACATTAGGGATGTACTGGAAGAGTTCTTATACTTGGTAAGCAGCATAAAGGCGCCGAGCCATTGCTTCTTTCAACGACATTGTCAAACTTTGAGGGTAGACTGGGTTATGATTATCTATAGGTGTATTTACCATTTCTCTTATTTGGTAAATTGGCTCGTCCAAATGTGGTGTATATGAGTGTGGTGATGATTCAAAGGGTGACAGGTCGTAAGAACTGATGGCATAATCTGCTTGATTAGCAGTAGAGTTTTAAATAAGCATTCTTGTAGTAACTTGCCTGATGTCATCTTTGGCTATTTTGCGGTTTTAAACATTCTTTGATGGTGTTGTCTCGAAAGGTTTTTCCGTTAATATATTGGTCTAGCTGTTTATTTCGGAACATACATGTATGATTCTTGCGGTCGTATCACCAAATAGTTCTGTGCATGCTCATTTCGGATATGTCTTATCAGTAAATCTTTTCTGATGTAAAGTTTATCACATGCAGAGCATTTATACTGCTTTACGGTAGCGGTGTGGTTGTTGTCGAATTGTCTTTTTAATTCCTGTAGAGTAACATACAGCATAGCACATTGAATTAATTCAAGTATAAAACAACTTTTTTTTTCCTTTGACACCATTGTACTCGAGTAATTCGATTCAAACTTCTCCACTCTCTATCCGATATTTGAAGACTCATTTGGTGGTAAAGTATTCAATATCAAATACATTTGGAGTTTTAGTTATATCTTTTGTATATGAAATATGACCAATATAACCATGGTCAATCTAGATGATTGAATTGACAGAATATTTCCATTATTTATGATTCACATTTATTTCTTTTTTATGGGAATTTATACCAGAAATATAGATCTAAAACTGTATCTTCGCGATGAGAACAAATATATAATATCCGTATTCTAAGTTTAGCTGAATTGACCAGATAACTTTTTTCTTCATTAGCCAAGCTTTTATGTCACAATGATAAAAGTTTCATAAAAGTGGTTTATAGTAAGTTGCATTTTCAGTGAGTGAGTGAGTGAGTGAGTGAGTTGGTGTTTTACGCCCGTGTAACGCTATTGGTTATTTAAAGGCGATGAACATGAAATGAGTTATAAAATAAACATGAAATGATGATGATAAATGAAATATGGGGGTAGAGTGGGACACAAAGGAATGGCAAATTTTGAAGAACCCCAGGAAAAAGGGAGAGGTGAGTAGGGGCGAAAAATTTAGCCTATAGTTGCATTTTCAAAACTTTTTTTTTTATGGGGGGGGTGTAAAAAAACATGCATCAAGGTTACGTTTGACCTACGTTTTAATGCAATTATGTTGGTGTTTCAGTATATAAAACTTGAAAATCTAAATCAAATATGGTAACTAAAGATAGATATAAAATCTGTATCATAACTTGACATTGAATTCGCAATGATAGGAAAAGAAATACTCTTAATGAACATTTGTTATAAGACGCTGGCTATTTTAAATTGGTCCAGAAACAAATTCAATTGCTACGATTCTATTTTATCTTTTATCAATTCATCACTGAATACTAAAACACTTGAAATCTGTTGCTAAAGTCTTACACAACTCTCCTACTTTTCAAGGTCTAGTTTAATTTTAAATTTCTTAAATAGAAAACTAATTAAAACTGGAATTAGGTCACTATGCCGACTTGAAGATCCACTCCAAACAAATTAATGTTTTCCAACATTATGAGTGCTTATCCTTCTGAAAATGTTGGATTACGATATTTGATTCTAAATATCTCTGAAAGAGGCAGAGAGGTACCAATGGGGGCATTCGAGTGTATAAAGTCCAAAAGGGCAAAATACAGAATAAATACAAACGAGAATAGCACAAATAAAAAGATAAAAAACCAACAACACACAAATAAAAAAATGAATAGCAATCAACAACGCGAACTCAACAGTCCGAAAAGTGGTGACAAAATATTATCTCCCCTGTAAATATTTTGTATGTTTATTCGAATTGAAATGCACATCATTATTGAGTGGAATCACCAACTTCGTCCATAAGAAATAGATCATATTTATGATTAACTTTGAGTGCAAGTAAATGGACACAAGGAGGCACCAATTGGGCATTTGAGTGTCAAAAATATGAAATGGCAACGACAAAATCAGTGAACACGAACGAGAACAGCACGAAGAAACATAAAACATAAAAAACCCAAAATCAACAGAACAGAAATCAACAACGCGAACTCAAGTCGTAACGAGAGTGAACTCAGGTGCTCCGGAAGAATAAGCAGTTCCTGCTTGAAATAGCACGCCCTTCGCGCTGCCAATTTCCAATTCAGCTTTTGTAAAGAGCTACTTTAGAGAACTACTGTGCTACTCTGCTTTAGTAACGCGCTACTTTTAACGACTAGTACGTTACAATAAACAACTTACATGTTACTTTGAAGAAGTAACGCGTTACATTTACGGGCTAACGCGCTACTTTGAAGAAGTAAAGTGCTACTTTAGAGAACTAACGCGCTACTATGATTTAGTAACGCGTTACTTTCACTATTAGCGCGCTATCAAATAAAAATTGTAGAAATAAGTAACGCATTACGTTGAAGAAGTAATGCGTTACTTTAACAAACTAACGTGCTATTTCCTAGAAGTAGCGCGCTACTTTTAACAACTAATACGTGACCATAATCAACTAACACGTTACTTTGAAGAAGTCATGCGTTACATTTAAGAACTAACGCGCTACTTTCAAGAAATAAAGAGCTACTTTAGAGAACTAATGCGCTACTTTGCTTTAGTAACGTGTTACTTCTCACTATTACTTTTTCCTGGCATTTTCATTGTTAAGATCATTTGCTCAAATAGCATGTTAGCTGCTGTTTCTAACGCACTTCTAAAATATTTCAAGTTAATGCGTTACTGTTGGTAAGTAGCGCGTTAGTTGTAAGAAGTAACGCGTTACTTGTCGAAACTAGCGTGCTACTTCTAAGAAGTAACGCGTTACTTATTAAAACTAGCGTGCTACTTCTAAGAAGTAACGCGTTACTTGTCAAAACTAGCGTGCTACTTCTACGAAGTAACGCGTTACTTGTCGAAACTTGCGCGCTACTTCTGTGAAGTAACGCGTTAGTACTAATAGCGCGTTACAAATAACACATAAATAAACAAATAACTCATACGCTCTGCCAAGGAAATCGATGTAATTCCCGCAAGCTCTTGAAAGAAGCAGAGGTACCAATGGGGTATCCGAATGTCAAAAGTCCGAAAGGGCAGAGACCAAACCAGCAAACACAAACAAGAACGGGACAAAAACAGACAACACGCAAAACATGGAAACACAAAACAACTGAATATCAATCAACAACGCGAACTCCAGTCGAAACAAGAGTGAACTCAGGTGCTCCGGAAGAGTAAGCAGTTCCTGCTTGCTATAGCACACCCGTCGCGTTGCCAATAGTCCATTCAGCGTGTCAAATCCAGTAAAGGAAGACAAAACAACACCCTATGACAAACCAAAATCTGCACTCATCTGAGAGATCGAAATCCCATATTTGTCTATAAGTGCATGATGTCTTCAGTAACGAATCTAACTCCATATGCTGGAACGGACGGAATGTTGCTTCACAAGAAGGGAAAGTTGACGATTGGAAAGTTGATTTCACCAAGTTTGTCATATAGTTTTGAAAGTTTTCCTTGAGAGTCTATTTCAATATGTAGATCTAAATATGAAACATTCTAGAATGCGTTCTGTCCTTTATCTCAAGTTCCTGAGGATATATTAAATGGAGAAAGATACCAAATCGAGATTTGTTCAGTGAAAGGACATCATCAATGTAACGGAATTTGAGGTTAAAAGAGAGAGCTGATCTACGATAATTTTGTCAAGAAGATAATGTAAGAAGTCTGCTTCATATGAAAGCAGAAAAAAATCAGCAAGCAAAGATGCACAATGAGAGCCCATTGGAACCCTTATTTTTTTGCTGAAAAATATGTCCACCAAACTCAACAATCTTATAACTAGACAGCGTTGTTGTTAGCTCACCTGGACCGAAGGTCCAGGTGAGCTATTACCATCACTTGGCGTCCGTCGTCTGTCGTCTGTCGTCTGTCGTCGTCGTCGTCTGTCGTCGTCTGTTAACAATTTTTCAAAAATCTTCTCCTCTGAAACTACTGAACAGAATTTAATGAAACTTGGTATGAATGATCCTTAGGGTGTCCTGCACCAAACTTGTGTTTCAATTTTTGATCCGTCAAAAAACATGGCCACCGTTGCTAAAAATAGATCAGGGGGGTCAGACTACTGTTTTTGGCTTGTAAATCAAAAAGTATAAGAGATAGATGAAATCTGATGCCACGCTGCTGCTTCAGCATCAAAAGTTCTACCAAAGTCTCCATTTGGTCGAAGTTGTCAGATGATCCCTTATAGGAGTTACAACCCCTTAAAGGTGAAAAATAGCGTTTTTGCATGTTTTTGGCCTATAGAATGAAAACTATTGTAGATAGAGAAAAGCTGTTGCTTGCTTAAATATTCAGCTCATTTAGCTCTACAAAAGTTTCCATAGGGTCAAAGTTGTCAGATGACCCCTTATAGGGGTTACAGCCCCTTAAAGGCGAAAAATAGTGTTTTTGGCCTATAGAATGAAAACTATTGCAGATAGAGAAAAGCTGTTGCTTGCTAAAATGTTCTGCTCATTTAGCTCTATAAAAGTCTCCATGGGGTTGAAGTTGGCAGATGACCCTTTATAGGGGTTAAAGCCCCTTAAAGGTGAAAAATAGCATTTTTGCATGTTTTTGGCCTATAGAATGAAAACTATTGTAGATAGAGAAAAGCTGTTGCTTGCTTAAATGTTCAGCTCATTTAGCTCTACAAAAGTTTCCATAGGGTCAAAGTTGTCAGATGACCCCTTATAGGGGTTACAGCCCCTTAAAGGTGAAAAGTAGCGTTTTTGCATGTTTTTGGCCTATAGAATGAAAACTATTGTAGATAGAGAAAAGCTGTTGCTTGCTTAAATGTTCAGCTCATTTAGCTCTACAAAAGTTTCCATAGGGTCAAAGTTGTCAGATGACCCCTTATAGGGGTTACAGCCCCTTAAAGGCGAAAAATAGTGTTTTTGGCCTATAGAATGAAAACTATTGCAGATAGAGAAAAGCCGTTGCTTGCTAAAATGCTCTGCTCATTTAGCTCTATAAAAGTCTCCATGGGGTTGAAGTTGGCAGATGACCCTTTATAGGGGTTAAAGCCCCTTAAAGGTGAAAAATAGCATTTTTGCATGTTTTTGGCCTATAGAATGAAAACTATTGTAGATAGAGAAAAGCTGTTGCTTGCTTAAATGTTCAGCTCATTTAGCTCTACAAAAGTTTCCATAGGGTCAAAGTTGTCAGATGACCCCTTAAAGGGGTTAAAGCCCCTTAAAGGCAAAATATAGTGTTTTTGGCCTTAAGAATGAAAACTATTGTAAATAGAGAAAAGCTGTTGCTTGCTTAAATGTTCAGCTCATTTGGCTCTACAAAAGTCTCCATTAAGTCAAAGTTGTCAGATGACCCCTTATAGGGGTTACAGCCCCTTGAAAGCGAAAAAAAAGTGTTTTTGGCCTATAGAATGAAATTATTGCAGATAGAGAAAAGCTGTTGCTTGCTTAAATGTTCAGCTCATTTAGCTCTACAAAAGTCTCCATTAAGTCAAAGTTGTCAGATGACCCCTTATAGGGGTTACAGCCCCTTAAAGGCGAAAAATAGTGTTTTTGGCCTATAGAATGAAATTATTGCAGATAGAGAAAAGCTGCTGCTTGCTAAAATGATAAGCTCATTAAGCTCTAAAAAAATCTTCATAGGGTCAAAGTTGTCAGATGACCCTTATAGGGGTTACAGCCCCTTAAAGGTGAAAAATAGCGTTTTTGGCTTAAAGAATGAAAACTATTGCAGATAGAGAAAAGCTGTTGCTTGCTTAAATGTTCAGCTCATTTAGCTCTACAAAAGTCTCCATAGGGTTGAAGTTGTCTGATAACCCCTTATAGGGGTTACAGCCCCTTAGTGTTTTTTTATTATTTAGAATGAAAGCAATTGCAAATAGAGAAAAGATTTTTCATGCTTATAAACATTCAGCTCATTTAGCTATACAAAAGTCTTCATAGGGTTGACATCAAGACCAGGTGAGCGATTCAGGCTCCTTGGAGCCTCTTGTTGTGAATGTGGCGTTATTGGTGGTACCACCAACCCCTAATTCAGCTGTCAATGTAGTGTTTCTTGCACACAACAATGATGCTATTTGGTACAACAACATATTTGTCATGTAAGATGGACACTGTTTTTGCAACATCAGCGTTGCTAAAAATGGATGTTGCCTTAGTGCTCATTGAGGCCTTCAAGGAATATTGTTCTTTTTTTTACAATTTCTATAAAAAAGTCAATTCGTGTAACTTCTAGGGTGACTGGGGGAGCTGAGTTACTAGATACGATAACGTAACTCTCTGTTCACTATCGTCACGTGAGGTACTCACTACGGCACCTCTAACGAACGAAATCATGGAAAAATTGCTTTGAATATGGGGGCAGACAATGAGGTATCATCTCCCATCTCCCACCCACCTTCCAAACCCTTCTCCCAACTCCCAGCCCTCTTCTCCCATCCCCACCCCTTTCCTAGCTCCCACATTATTTAGTTGTGCGCCCCCTCTTTCATATATATCTAATAGCGTTTGACATTATCAAACTTTGGAAGAGCGCATCTGGTGAGTCTTGATTAGACGGAAACAAACGCGTTGTCAGGCGTGGCAAAATCTATTGTCTATAATTTTATTGTTGATACTCTCAGACGTAATGAAAAATATTTTATGAAATAAAAAGGAAACAACAAAACTATCGAACTGGGGTGATCAAATTCATATATCTATGAAGAAAAGACAAAACATGGCAAAGACATACCAGAGAAAGTGAAAATCATAATGGTCCTGACTGGTAACTGCTAACTCTCCCGGATCACCTGAGGTCACACTCGTTACAACTTTAGTGCACGTTGTTGATTTTTGTTCAGTTGTTTTGTGTTTCTTCATGATGTTCTCGCTCATGTTTACTGGATTTGCGGTTTTGAACTACTGACACTGGAATGCCCCATTGGTGCCTCTTTGTCTCTTTTTACAATCATTTCAAAGGAAATGGTCGGTTGACGTATTTAAAAAAAAACAACTTTTATTGTCACTTGGATGAGTGAGTTGGCGTTTTAAACCTTTGTAATACTATTTAGTTTATATAAAGGCGATGGACATGAAATGGGTGATAAAATGAACATAAAATGATTATGAGTTAGTTATTGCTTTACTCCCAGGCAGCACGATTTCGGCCATATCCGAGAATGAACAAGAAAGGGTTGAAACAATGAAATCAAATGTTGATAAAGGGTTGAAAGAAGGACACAATCGGAAAGGAATATTTTGAGTGCCACTGGAAAAAGGAGTGATGGATGGCGACGGGCATTGGTTAGTTTGTCACAACGAAGTTAAGTCGGAAATTAGGTGCTCAGGAATGGTAACGAGTTTGTACTTGTTGCAAAACACCCGTCGCGCTGCTAAAGATCGATTCCGACGTCGATTTTGTTGTTGTTGTTGTTGATGATATTTTCTCTCTTCAACTTCTTTGCTTGGTTTTTAAAATTGTAATAAAGGGGTCGATCATCAATTAAAAAAGAAGTCGAGAATCTATGCGTAAGTATATGTCTGTATTTGGATGTCATAAAGTAAAAGGCAACTTTAAAAACATCTCCTTAGTGATTTAAAAATGGAAATTGTTTTTTTTTTTTTTTCAAATTAACGTAAACAGAATAAAACTTGGATTAGTTTATCTCTCTAGTATTTACTCATAAAAATAATAACCCTCAGTTCATTCATAATGCATAGCTTAATCTGAATATCGAAAGCATAAATGTCATTTTATCTAATGTAAAGCTCGTAAATTTGTACCCTTGGCATGCGATCGAATATAAATATTGAAAATAAATTATTTCATTATGATAGTTAGTAAAAGCGATTTATATACATATAACATGTAACTAGTTAAATTATTTCAAGTCTAAATAGTATAGTTAACAAGTGTATGTGTAACATGGTATATTTAACAACATTTTCAAGACAATTGTTGGCATCAGATTTCAGAACTAATCTATTTTGTTGTTCAACTGGCGACAACTGTGGCTGTCTTAATTTATTTTGTATTTTCCCGGATACTAATAAATTGTCTATAGTGTTTTCAAATGGAAACATGTTACATGAATTAGAAGATTCGCCGTCACTGTCTGTGATGTTTAGGACAAAAAATATGAAATGTGACCAAGAATAGGCACAACGTATGATAATGAATAAAACGATTTTAAAAGTGGGCAAATTTTAAATGACTTATTAAGGTTACACAGCAAAGTAATGAGAAGACAGATTATATATTGTTAAAGCTTGTTTAATAAAGGTCATAACCAAATTACTGAACAGGAATGATCAATCTCTAATGTCCAAGAAGAAGACAAAAAAGCAAAGACACACAGGAAAAATAGGTTTGCAATGCTCATGACTTGGTATAGGCCATGATTCCAATAAAATGGTGTGTTAAACTAGGTTTTATGGCACCAAACATCCCCTCTTTCAATTGGTATTAGGCTCTGTTAGTTACACAGAACACAACAAACCAAGGTCGTGTAAATTATTTTTCTTAGCAGGACAAAAGGAATAAAAAAGATTTAAGAAAACAAGCAAAATATAGTGATATTAAAGTTATTACAAAGAAAGTACTAATTACCAAAGCGGTATAAAAACAGTTCATTGATTATTCTGCTAACAGTATATGAATATTTCATAATTGATGCATGTGATCTCTCATCAGATTGGAATCAATCATTGGAAGGTCGAATACCAAAAGTAAAAGCTTGGAATGAAAGGTATGACTTCCACTGGATTCGGATAACTTGACAATTTGCAGCTGCTCAAATTTGATTACCTGATTTAGATCTGGTGTTGCTATGTCAATTTCAGCTGCCCAGGTCGGTATAACTATTGTCTAATATCTCGCTTTTTGATACCACCTCTTGAGTTTCTCATTTTATGCCACAGCTGGAGGGGATGTTTCGAAGTGTCGTAAGTACAAAACGAAGTACAACATTCCCTGTCATTGAAACTTATGAACTTGAATAACCAGTTCAATTGAGGCATTACAAAACATCCTATCGGTCCAATTACATGGATTTTAGGCTTTACTGCTCTTTTGTAAAATTTAAATTAGCAACAAAAGTACCAATAGGAGATTGGAATGTTTGGAGTTCGAAAGCGTAGAGAGAGTCTTTTATTGTTAGATCAGCAATCTGGTATATGCATGGCTAGCCAAAACTGTTTGAAAAATTACATAACTTTAGATCTTATCACATTTACTAATCAATTTGGGATCATGGGTTTCCTTGTTCTATGCTCTTCATATTCTTAAATGTTGGTCATATCAAACATTTTGACAAGAGTGACTCTGATGAGTCTTGAATAAACGGAATTCGCCTCAGGCGTAACAAAATATAAACAAGGTGTTTAGAAATTTGTTAAATTTTTGAGTGAAATATGGCGAAAATACAGTAGATTTTTAAGGTTTTCATATAAAACGACGGAACAAACTACTGGAGTCAATAATGCATCACTAGAAAAATATTTTTAAAATGGAAACCATATATGGAAATGATTTATGAGATGCAAACAGAATATAAAACTGCGGTTGTCGTTCGATTTGCAATTTACTATACCACGTTTGTTTTTAGCTGTGAGAAAAGATATTTGGCCGGAAATTTGATGCACGGAACAGATTTTGTTGAACACAATGTGTGAATTTTGATGAAGTATAATTTGATAAGAGTTATTAAGAATATTTTATATAACTATTGCATAAGATTTCTCTTTCATAATGTGTTCAATAGAAATAGAATTAAAATATTGATGGGACATAACGACAGGAAATGCATATATTTGATAACATATTTTAAACATGGAAAATTTCCTATTTTTCACTCAAAATTGTTTAAAAACCTCAAAATTCCTCATGTCTCAGGCGTAGCAAAATTTAATATCTGGAACTTTGTTGCCATTTTAATTTCTAACAGCTGCTGGTGGAGTTTTAATTCCCCGGGGTTAGCCCGTTCCGACACCAATACTTTTGTGTTGTAGAACACATCAAAGCTTTAAATTATCCGTTTAAATTTCAAAATTGTCTAAATCCTAAGGTTCTACCTACCCAGGACAAATGGTTGACTACCTAAGTTATGATTTGGTTCCACATTTCGGTATTTTTGGTTTTATTGTTCTATGTTCTTCATAATCATATAGTGTTTTGGCTTTTTCCATATTTTTGGTAGAGCGCCTCTGATGAGTCTTGAAACGCGCGTCAAGCGTAGCAAAATTTAATATATTGAGAATTGTTGTCAATTTTACTTCTTCTGCACGTCCAATTCTAAGTTTGATTACTTTTTAGTTTTGAGGCGCTTCTCTTCCGATTTTTTGGCTGCTCAAGTTTTTATTAAATGGCAATGTGAAATTCATAGAAGTAGCATTCAATTAAAAAAAACTGCCGCTACATGTATAGCAACGAAGAAATAAAAGTACTTGACAACAACTGACAGGCGACCTCCAATTTTCTGCTCGTGTTGTCTTTGGCATTAGCTTTCATCTACCAGCAGTCTTTATTATTTCATAAACAATTTCTAGTTTGTTTTTTTTTAAGTCTTGTCCCAGATTTACTGTATGACCCGGATGAAATTTAACCGTTCGCTGGAAGTCGGTAAGGACCATGATTCTACTGAGATACCAACGGGTTTATGATCTCATTGCTTGATAGACATCGTCCTGAAAGTTTGCCATTCCCTTTATTTGCTAAAAACGGATTTAATATCGCTGATGAAAATTATATTTTCCATTCCGTAATTTCAAATTCTGTACTCGAGCCCACTCAAGCGATAATAACAGATTTTCAGTAAAAGAATGATCTTGGATGATGTAAACACTTTCAAAATGTGAAATTGGATTCAAAAAATGGATAGATGCTTTTATCTTATTTGAACCTCAGATTGGTATTATAAGAGAAACCCTCTCAACTTAATGCTTTTTACGATGCATTAAATACCATATTGAAAAAAACCATTACATATTTATGTTTAAAAAATACATTTGAGACTATTAAATCACAACAAAACTTTACATTCCACTCATGGTTGTAAAATTAAATCATTTTCTGATATGCTTGAAATTGAATTTTTGCAAAACAATTTCATCTGTTTTTTCACAAGGACACTACAAAAATGTTTGAAATATATTTTTTTCTATAACAATATCTTTTTTGTTCTTACTGGTACTTATCTAAAAATGTAAGAACAATTCTGCAAAAGTGTTTCCTTGTTTTCTAGGCAAATGTCAAAACACATGATAAATTGGCTCGTTTTCTTGGTTCTTAGACATATTGTCAAAAAAGGCATGAAGATTTATTGATACACATTATCTTAACTACATTACTCATGTATCTTACAAATGAGCAAGCATAACCTTGTTGGTAAAATGAAAGAACCTTACTGTTTAATCGCTTGTTATTGAAAATGTAATGAATATACAATAAATAAGCGTGGAAAAGGTTAGATGGTAGGCTTAAAACAAGTAAGGGCAACGATCGCAAGGACAAACAAGAAAAAAGAGGATCAAGAAAAAGATTAATTTCATATCAACAAAGAAAATCATCGATTTATGCAAAAATCATGTATAAAAAATACAACAGTGAGTGAATTAAGTATTCAGGACAATTTGGATTCGAATGGATATTAAAATATAACAATGTTACCCATTAGATTTTTACATTTTTTAATTTGCAAACTTTGAGCCAAGTGACACATATGTATAAGGTAGTTTGATAAATTTAAGCAAGTATTTCCTCAAATTACTAAAAAAAATCCTAGGGATTAGAAGTTTTTGAGGTGTTTCATGAAACTGGAAATAAAAAGGCAGGACATTGTATTGATTGGAATAAAAGGCAGGATGGTGTCTTACTTTTCAATTTTTAAAGAACCCTGCAGTAGGTTTCGATAAGAATAGGACACATATGATCCACATTCAGGAGGCTATATTGTCCGAACCGATCGACCTTTTCCTCCTTTTAACAGTGGCAGTCAAAACTACTCTCACTCCCAATGGGCCTTATGTCCCCATTTCCACCATCTTATTTTCATTGAATCACCTCTTTAATGTTCATTTCTCTGATATAGCCGAACTCGTGCTTCTTGGGAGTACTAAACTTAATTTGTCCTCATAGCGCGCAAAACACCAGGCTCTGATTTTTAAGCTTCGCACCTTAACATGTCGCAACATTTCGAACCCGTTCCACCCACATTTCATAAGGAATTCATTTTTTTTTCCGAAAGCACACCAAACTTTTTGACCCCTCATTAAGGATATCTGCCACCTTTCAGTTTTGCTCCTTTTGGCCCCTTACGGCAATATATAGGGGGAGGGAAGTGTCACAAAATCTATTCCCAATTTTGTTAATTCGCTACTTGACAAGGATTAGTGAGCAAAAAAATTTTGAAATCGGACAATAAATTTAATAAATGCGATTTAGCCCTTTTTTGCCCCTAATTTCATAACAGAAAAATGGGTTTGCAACAATTAATCCTTCATTTTATATCTACTATTTGAAAATACGTAGCTTGCAAAAACAAATTTCAGAAATAATAATTAAAAAAACCATTTTTGCCCCCTTTTCGGCCCCTTATTTCAAAATGAAAAAAGAGAGGATCCCCAAAATCAATCTCAACCTACACCATTGAATTATGGTTTAAGGCACATCACTGTCAAATTTCATAGCAATTGCCCAACCAGAACTAAAGTTATTGTTGTGACAAATGAAATATTTGTATTTTTGCCCGTAATGGGCTCCTAATTTCTAAAAGAATAAAGGGGGCCCCAAATCATTCCCATTCACCCTTTATTGTTTGAAACATTATTGTTATTTCACAGCATTTGGTAAACCAGAACACTAGATTGTGCAAACAAACAAAAAAGAAGCATTTTGACCCCTTTTTGGCCTCTAATTTCTAAACGAAAAAAGGGGACCCCAAAATCATTCCCAACCATCCTTTAATGGTTAGAAACATTATTGTTAAATTTTAAAGCAATCGGATGACTAGAACTAAAGTTATTGTGGGAACACTAAAGTCAACAGACAACGACGACAACGATCTACGCCCGCAAATTTGTCGTCGTATAAAAAAGACAGAATTAAAAAATATTATAAGTTTCAAAAGTAGGAATTATTCCTACTTTTGAAACTTATAAAAAGAGGGATTTTTTACACACAGCTGGAAAGATAAAATTAATGCAAAATGAAATAAATTGGATAGTTTTCTATGATTTGGAGTTACATCTCTGCGTAAAATATTTTAACTTTGTAATGCGCATTATGCATGTTATGATCACATACATGACATAAATGTGTTATACCACGAAATAAATAGACACATTGTTTTACACTCTCGTATTTTGATAAAATACAAAAAGACCAAAGATATGCACCCTTAAATAGAAAAAAAGGAAAAAATAGCAGCATACAGCGTTGAACGTATCTTATTCTTATGACTATTTCAAACATCATTTGAAAATAATGGATTCAACAGATTTTAGGAAATCGACCTACGTCATATTTCGAAAAAGACAGTAAAGGCAGCCTTTTAATTTACAAAACCCTATGACTTAACTTTGCCTTCTTGTGTAGCAACTTTCCGTCCGCTTCAGCTTGTGGACTTTTCGCAACTGATTCGTTAGGACATAGATAGATCGTCACGTCTGACACAAAAATTACTAACACAGGCATGACAGGCTTGTGTTGCTCCTCGGTTATAGTTTTCACTCTTGACACTATAGAAATGGAGGAAAGGGTAAGTCGGACTTGTCCCTATACTGTCGGGAACACTTCATGTCCTACTTATTAGCTCACCTGACCCAAAGGGTAGGGTCAGGTGAGCTATTGCCAACACTTGGCGTCCGTCCGTAATTTTTTTCAAACGTTAACTCCTCTGACACCATAAATACAATTGTAACCAAACTTGGTATAGTTGTTTATAAGCATTTGGTTCTTAGAACTAATGTAGAGATTTTTTATTTTTCAAAAAAAAATGGCCGCCATGCTTAAAAATAGAACATAGGGGTAAATTGCAGCTTTTTGCAAATAACTCAAAAACGGCTAAAGATATCAAAATTTTGGCCTACGTAAAATTGATCAGCACATAAAGATCTACCAGCCCTGAAATTTTCAAGAAGATCCAAAAACCCTTGTAGGAGTTATGGCCCTTTTTTCTGATTTTTTTTTGTGAATTTTGCACTTACTATGCTATATATCTTGAAAACTATATAAGATATTTTAGAAATGTTGATTGCATAGTGTTGAGCAAATTAAGATCCATTGTAATTTGGTCAACTTTGTCAGACCATCGCTTCTTGCAGTTATTGCCCTTAGAACGTCAAAATTGACCATTTTTACACTATTTCCTTATAACATTGAAAACGTTAACTCCTCTGATACCTTAAGTGCAATTGGGACCAAACTTGGTGCAAATTTTTATTTATTAAGTGCATAGAACTGATGTAGGGATATTTAATATGTCAAACAATATGGCCGCCATGGCTAAAAATAGAACATAGGGGTTTTTGCAAATAAATCAAAACAGTCACAGATATCAATATTTTTATGGCGAACAAAAGTGATCAGCAACTCAAGATCTACCTGCCTTTAAATTTTCAATAGGATCCATCAATCCATGTCAATGATATTGCCCTTCTTCTAGATTTTTTCCAACTTTTGCACTTTTTAAGCTAAATATCTTGAAAACTATAAAACATATTTTAGAAATTTAAATTGCATATTGCTCAGCAAATCAGTGTCTACAATTTATGTTACACCATAAACGTTTTAGTCAGGTGAGCGATTCAGGCTCCTGGGAGCCTCTTGTATCGATACCTGCAGGTATGTTAGTAATGCAGTTTCGCCAGCACGGAGCATGGTTTGCGGCCAGGTTGTATAACGAACCAGTATGCAAGAAGACAGGGTCAGATGTAACTAAGACACACATCTCAGTCAGTTTGTTGAGAAAGTGCCTGAAGAGTATCACACTCTTTGGTGGACTTTACCTACAAGGCTATGGGTGCTGTAAAAAAAACAAGATGCTAACAGGAGCCTGAATCGCTAACCTGGTCTTGATATCAACCCTATGAAGACTTTTGTAGAGGTAAATGAGCTGAATGTTTAAGCAAGAAAAAGTTTTTCTCTATCTGCAATAGTTTTCATTATTTAAGCAAAAAAACATTATTTTTCACCTATAAGGGGACATCTGACAACTTCCACCCTATTGAAACTTTTGAAGAGCTAAATAAGCAAGCAACAGCTTTTCTCTTTCAGCAATAGTTTTAGTCTCGCCTGCGAAGCAGAGCGGGACATAGGTGTTACTTTACCGCCGGCGTTAACTTTTTGGAAAAGTTTTATGAGCACCTCCATATCTCAAGAACTATAAGTCCTAGGTTGATGAAACTTGCTTTGCATATGCCCCATTAGTAGCTTAGCACAGTTGCATCCCCATCTTTTGACCTTGACCTTGATTTTCCGGTTGAGTGACTTTGACAATTTTCAACCCATATAATAGCAATGGTAAAGTTTTGCGAGCACCTCCATATCTCAAGAACTATAAGTCCTATATTGATGAAACTTGGTATGCATATACCCCAGTAGTAGTTTAGTACAGTTGCATCCCCATCTTTTGACCTTGACCTTGATTTGCCGGTTGAGTGACTTTGACAATTTTCAACACATATAATATCAATGGTAAAGTTTTGCGCGCACCACCATATCTCAAGAACTATAAGTCCTAGGTTAATGAAACTTGCTATGCATATGCCACAGTAGTAGCTTAGTTTATTTGTGTCCTCATCTTTTGACCTTGACCTTGATTTTCCGGTTGAGTGACTTTGACAATTTTCAAGACGTATAATAGCAATGGTAAAGTTTTGCGAGCACCTCCATATCTCAAGAACTATAAGTCCTAGGTTAATGAAACTTGCTATGCATATGCCACAGTAGTAGCTTAGTATTTTTGTGTCCTCATCTTTTGACCTTGACCTTGATTTTCCGGTTGAGTGACTTTGACAATTTTCAAGACGTATAATAGCAATGGTAAAGTTTTGCGAGCACCTCCATATCTCAAGAACTATAAGTCCTAGGTTAATGAAACTTGCTATGCATATGCCACAGTAGTAGCTTAGTATTTTTGTGTCCTCATCTTTTGACCTTGACCTTGATTTTCCGGTTGAGTGACTTTGACAGTTTTCAAGACGTATAATAGCAATGGTAAAGTTTTGCGAGCACCTCCATATCTCAAGAACTATAAGTCCTAGGTTAATGAAACTTGCTATGCATATGCCACAGTAGTAGCTTAGTATTTTTGTGTCCTCATCTTTTGACCTTGACCTTGATTTATACTTTAGTGTTAACTCTTGTCATTCTATGAGCCAAAAACATGAAAACATGTTATTTTAGGGACGGAAATCTCTATATAAGGGGTTGTCTGACAACTTCAACCCTATGAAGACTTTTGTAGAGCTAAATGAGCTGAACATTTAAGCAAGCAACAGCTTTTCTCTATCTGCAATAGTTTTCATTCTGTAAGCCAAAAACATTTCACCTTTAAGGGACTGTAACCCCTATAAGGGATCATCTGACAACTTTCAAATGGAGATTTTTGTAGAACTTTGGATGCTGAAGCAGTAGGGTGGCATCAGATTTCATCTATCTCTTATACTTTTTGATTTACAAGCAAATAACAGTAGTCTGACCCTCCTGGTCTATTTTTAGTAACGGCGGTCATGTTTTTTGGCGGATCAAAAACAAGTTTGGTGCAGGACACCCTAAGGATCATTCATATCAAGTTTCATTAAATTCTGGTCAGTAGTTTCAGAGGAGAAGATTTTTGTAAAATTGTTCACGGACGATGACGACACCGAAATAGAAAAGAGCCCCCTCCCCCAAAAATATAAAATAAAATATATGATATAAAATTCATGCTTATTATTATGGCGTTTCAAAAATAACTTATTGCAATGCAAGTTGAATCAATAATGCATGTTGAAAATATCATGTGTTTATATTAAAACATAGGTATAATAAATAAGACGATAATGATTTTAGTTTAGTTCAAATCTGGTAAAAGACGGCAAACCGAAATCTAACAACCAAAAATAAGAACGTTTAAAATTAGAAACTTGAAATGCATTGCTGTTTTTACTTTATATAGGTTTTAAGTACCTTGGGATTTATAATTTTAATTTCTGTTTTTGTAATTTTGAGTAGCCTTTTGTGTTTTAGTTTCGGTAAATGCTTAAAATAGTAAACAAAAGTAAAAAATGCAATTTATCATTAAAGGTTTCTAAATAAATGTATGTATATTTTTTGCATTGTTTTAGCAATCGGATTTAAACAGTCTATCGCAAAATAGTGTCCTTGTTTACTATATTCCGCGAATTTTAACCATTATGTTAGTGTTGAAGTACTTGTTGAGTATATATCGTGTCCGTTTATAAAAACGATTATAGATAGATGAAAGTAAAAAAAGTAATTACATGTAAATAATATGTATAAAAATTACAAGATATATCAACGATCACATAAAAAGTGACATATATAATTTAATAGGTATTCAAATCCCTCATTTTATATCTTTTATGAAGTGGACGACGACAGACGAAGGACACAAAGTCACAGCAATAGCTCACATCATCAAAGCACTAATTTATCTTGCAACAATTTATCACAGTTTCTTTTCCTCTTTTTCGTCAGATTCCACAGACAAGAAATTCAATTCACTTGACGACAATACCAAATGAGTTGTCTCTCTTTTGCCGTTTTCCTTTTTAATTGTGGCCAACCATTGTTTTCTCTAAAATTAAATACTTGATTGTCTTGTAAGATAAAATATAAAGTTCAGATTTTTAATTAGTAACCGGATTTCACAGAGTGAAAGTGGCGGTGGGTAAACGGTGTGCGGATGGGGAAAAGTTATCTTACAGTTATCTCAGTAACTACTAATCACAGATTCTTGATATTTTAGATGTGGGAGAAGCAGAGGTACCAATATGGCAATCGAATGTTTCAGATTCAGGTCCTTCGCTCATACAGTTGAGTCCAGTACTAACATCTCTTTAGAACTGTCAGGAATTTGTTCTAATTCTGTTCTGCTGACAGTTCTAGGACAGTTTATGACAAGCCCTGTCCTGTCATAAAACAGTTCTGGACAGTTCTATCCCGTGACAAATTTAAAACTGTTCTAACCCCTGACAGTTCTAACCTGTTCTGTGCCCCGACAGCTTAGAACTGTTCTAGCCTCGGACAGTTCTACCCCTGACAGTTCTGATTGTGACGATTTCAGAACAGTATAGAATAAAGAATCGTCTGGTTAAAATAAATTTATATATCGAGTTTCATTAAATAATAATGCCGAAAATATGCGCATTTTTCGAATTAGGAGTATTTTTATAACCGCGTGACGTCATTTAATTAGAACTGTCAGAGTGCAGAACTGTCCAAGGCTAGAACATTTCTAAGGTGTCAGGGCCTAGAACAGTTCTAAGCTGTCAGGGCCTAGAATAGCTCTGAAGGTGTCATGGGTTAGAACAGGTTATGGCAGTTCTACCCTAGAACAGGTTATGACAGCTGCTGTCCAGGGTTAGAACAGTTCTAGAACTGTCAGGAGAGCTGGACAGTAGAGATGTTAGAACTGAGCTCAACTGTAAACTTCCTGTTTAACGAAATCCACCAATCCTGATTTTGACAATATGATAAGATGCATGTATGCAATTACATATTTAGATAACAAATTTCGGTAAATTTGTTATCAGAATATGTCTGTTTGAGGACATGTGCAGTATTTTTATTCTTAAATATTCCCTTTCAAAGCGATTTTTTTCCTTTAGGCGATCACCATTTTCTTTAATCAAAAAAGCTTTAGGTATAGGATTTTGATCATCATCCTTGTCTTCCTTTACCGGATGTGACACACTGAATTGGAAATTGACAGCGCGACAGATGTGCTATAGCAGGCAGGAACCGCTTACTCTTCCCGAGCACCTGGGTTTACTCTCATTACGACTAGAGTTCGCGTTGTTAATTGATATTCAGTAGTTTTTGTGTTTCTGTGGTTTTTTTTATGTTGTCAGTTCTTTCGTCCTGTCCTTGTTTATGTTTCTGTGGTTTTTTTTTATGTTGTCAGCTCTTTCGTCCTGACCTAGTTTGTGTTTACTTGTTTTGTCTTTGCCCTTTCGGACTTTGGCATTCGAATGCCCCATAGATATCGCTGTTTCTCCCTACAACACAGCAATATATAAAATAAATTTTATATCAGCTAGTTTTCTTAAACAATACAATCTTGTGATATTTTGATTACTACTGATGGCTAGTGCTACTGGTCGAGTTTAGTTTTCCTAACTTGTCCCACTCCCGTATCAACCCTTTGGTGTTTAAGAAAAGTTTTGAAACATTTCGTATAATTTTCAAAATTGTCAAAACCTTTATACCAGTTAAGTCCCACTCAACACTCAACCCAGGCAAAAAACATGTAGCAATATACACACGGGCTTGAATTCTGGTCATTTATACCGACTTTAAAAAATCGCCCCCTTCTCTTTAATATGGGTATTATTGAGTAGGGGGTCGATTTTGTTAATGTCGATATGAATTACCATAATTCAAGCCCCTTTGGCAAATATATACCTTTTCAAATGGTACGCCAAGGTAAAGTTTCTGTCTCAAAACTTGTGGTAGAAAAGGGAACATTTGGTCAAAAAACGGTAGAACAAATCGTACATCCACTTCAGAAGACTTTGGCAATCCTGAAACAAACGAATAAGTGAATACAATAGAGCGTTAAACGAGTTAAATAAGAATAAATGTAGGTGCTTGTTTTTACCAAAAAAAAAAATCCAAATGATAATCTAATTATAAAGTTCGATCAATGAGCAAACCTACTGCTGCCATGAGCGCGCTCGCGTGTGTGTGCGTGTTAAAACCTATATAAATTTTCAAATTACATGTAACTAAAAGTCTTAAATAATTAACGTTTAACAAAATACGTATAGGTGGCGCAATTCCACTGCTTTATAAGCTCACTTGACCAAATGCCATGCGAGCTTATGCCATCACAATGCGTCCGTCATCGTCGTCCGTTAACAATTTCAAAAAATCCTCTCCCCTGAAACCACTGAACCAATTTAACTGAAGGAAAGATAAATGACATGTTGGCAACAAACGAATCTCATTTTGAAATGATTTGATTAAAAACGTGGTCACCGTTGCTAAAAAAAATAGAACAGGTGGTAAAACAGCAGTTTTTCGCAAATAACTCAAAACAGGTGATAGATATCAAAATTCTGGCAAAATAAAATTGATCATCACGTCAAGATCTACCAACCCTGAATTTTTGAAGAAATGCTAACAAACCATGTGGAAGTAATTGCCCCTTTTCTTGATTTTTCTGCATTTTGCACTTATTTTGTCTTATATCTCAAGAACTATATAAGATAATGCAATATTATTGTTCAGCTAAGAAAGCTCTTAGACTACATAATTGTTCATTAGGTCAAAATTGTCAGATGACCATTATAGGAGTTGCAGCCCCTTAAATGCCAAAAAATAGTGGATTGTACGTGAAAGATTGTGTACTCTAGAAGATTGTGCCACACATTTGTGCTCAGCTTTATAGGACTTTCAATGCTTTCATGTCATGACGGGCTGTTGGCAAATATTGTTACATTAACTCATTGAAGCCAGGTGAGCGATTCAGGCTCCTAGGAGCCTCTTGTATTTTTACCAAAGACTTTACCTTCGATGCAGCTTACTGTGACACCAATTATGAGAACATAGATTATACCTATAACAGCAACATACAAATAGGACACGGAATAAAATTTGTCAACTCCCTCTCTGAAAAAGAAACAGTAATTAAGAGGAGTCTTAAAGGATTGTGGGAGTTAATGTTTTTCCTAGAACATTAAGTACGTTTGTTGACCAACTTAAGAATTGAAATTTCATTGATACCATTGTTGAAGAGTTCATAGGTAAAGCTAAAAAATATAGGTTACAAAACTCATTTGCGAGATAATAAGAGTCTAAATTTGGCGGGAAAAGGATTTCTATGACTTTTATTTGTAGGTCTCAATTTATGGAAACAGTATCAATAGGATGTTGATTATGACATACGGTATCGTATTTATTGTGGTCTCCGTAACATTTGACAACAAGGTCTCATTGAAATTGACACATTGATCGACTGGTGGCATAGGAGCTAGAGGTGTCCGAGGTAGCGTTGTTGAAAAACTTTGCCCAAATGATAACCAAAGCGACAAAGCAATTGATGAAATCGTTCCAATTAAGGCACCCTAAAATTAAAAAAAAGTAAAATAATGAAATGGAACGACGACCAAATTAATGCAGATTCATTTTATTACACACAAAGGCATAATGATCAATTAAAAGCATTATCTTAATTTTTAGCAAGGATTTAGAAATTTCATAAGTAACAACGTTTGAAGTTTCTAAGAAATCCACACGTCCCTCGAAGTTTTCAGTTAAAACAGTCATTCATTAATAAAACAAACATGTATCTTATTGATGTGAATATCCCTGATAAAGCATGGTTTGCACCGTTCCATGAACTAACAACATCCATGGGGTAAACTTTGATTGAAAGACGAAAGGATGCATTCATTAAAAAATACGTACCAACACCAATGAGATAGCCAGTTAGGAAGTTGCTCGCTTATATCAATTATTAACGTTTGCAATGAAAAAATCACTTTAAAGTCTCACCCTTTCATGTAGTTCAAGTGTCAGACGTCCCACTTTTATTGATCTATATTATGTATATGCCATATATATTCAGATTAACAAATTATGATTTAGAAAAAAATGAATTCTAGTCGCTAAGTTAGTATATAATAGTTGCTGGTGTTCCCCGAAATCAGTACAAATTTAGCTATATCAGCGCAAAGAACATTCTGTTAAGGGGCGGTAAAATGAATACGAAATGATTACATAAGGCTGGAGGCACAAGGCCAATAAAGTATGGCAATAGAAAATACAGTTGTGTTACATGTATGTAAGGTTAGTCATCAAAACTTACTTATGGGGAGCACTCAAATGGAAACATGCCACAATACTTACAACGCGCGAGGAAAGTAGCATTGTTATTACAAGTCAGCATTATAGTGAATGGCATTGATTTCAGATATGAGTAAGTGTCATTCAATTAATTATTATTTACATACTAGCAATTTACTTTGCGTATATCTAAATAACCTTACATTTTGTGTTGCCCAAGGAAAGAAAATTGAAAACAAAAACAGACCACTTGCAGGTCCACCAAATGAGGCAATAATAGATGATGCAATCTGGAAAAGAAACAAAAGGCTCCCGGGCGCCTGAATCGCTCACCTGGTCTTGATGTCGACCCTATAAAGACTTTTGTAGAGCTAAATGAGCTGAACATTTATGCAAGCAACAGTTTTTTCTCTATATACTATAGTTTTCATTATGTAGGCCCAAAACATGAAAAAACGTTATTTTATGGCCCATTACCCCTATAAAAGGTTATCTAAAATTTTCCACCCTATAAAGAGTTTTGAAGAGCTAAATGATCTGAATGTTTTAGCAAGCACTACTATAGTTTCATTCTATAGGCCCAAAACATGAAAAACCTTATTTTCGGGTCCGTAACCCCTATTAGGGTTCATCAGATGACTTCGATCCTATGGAGACTTTTGTAGAGTTAAATGAGCTGAATATTTAAGCAAGCAACAGCTTCCCTCTATCTGCTATAGTTTTCATTCCATAGGCCAAAAATATTAAAAAAAACGTTATTTAAGGGGCAATAACTCCTGTAAGGGGTTATATGACAACTTTGATCCTATGAAGACTTTTGTAGAGCTAAATGCATGAGCTGTACATTTAAGCAAGCAACAGCTTCTCTCTATCTGCTATAGTTTTCATTCAATAGCCCAAAAACATGAAGAACTGTTATTTAAGGGTCCGTAACCCCTATAAGGGATCATTTGACAACTTCGATCCTATGAAGACTTTTGTATAGCTAAATAGGCTGAACATTTAAGCAAGCAACAGCTTCTCTATATCTGCTTTAGTTTTCATTCTAAAGGCCAAAAACATAACAAAAACATTATTTTAGAGGCCGTAACCCCTAAAAGGTGTCATCTGACAACTTCGACCCTATGGAGACTTTTATAGAGCTAAATGGTCTGAACATTTAAGCAAGCAACAGCTTCTCTTTATCTCCCATAGTTTTCATTCCATAGGCCAAAAACATGAAAAAAAACCGGAATTTTAGGAGCCGTTACCCCTGTAAGGGATCATCTGACAACTCCGACCCAATGGAGACTTGTGTAGAGCCAAATGAGCTGAACATTTAAGCAAGCAACAACTTTTTCTCTATCTGCAATATTTTCATACTACAGGGCAAACACATGAAAAAACGCTCTTTATAGCCTTTATGGGTCTGTAACCCCTATAAGGGGTCATCTGACAACTTGGACCAAATGGCTACATTATCTGTAGAGCTTTTGATGCTGAAGCAGTAGGGTGGCATCAGATTTCATATATCTCTTTTACATTTTAATTTCCAATCAAAAAACAGTAGTTTGACCCCCTTGTCTATTTTTAGCAACGACAGCCATGTTTTTTGACAAATCAAAAATCCACACATATGTCCTGTGGGGGATAACCTAAAGTACCACCAGACCAAATTTGGTTTAAATCTGTGCAGAGGTTTCAGAGGAGAAGAAGTTTGAAGAAAAGTTAACGACGACGACGACGGGCGCCAAGTGATGACAATAGTTCATCTGGACCTTCGGTCTAGGTGAGCTAAAAATTAAGCAGAACACTATGATAAATAAACAGTTCTCTTAAACGGCAATTTAAAAGCAATTATAGATAAACATATCTGAAAATAAAACGTATGACTTCAATTTCCATGCAATATTAAACCAAATTACATACACATTTAAAGCAGCGATTGGCCCTCGTCCGCGGGGGTTGTCATGTCCCTGACCGCTGACCATAGTGGGCCAACGTATGTGGAGAGTGTCACGCTTCATACACGTAAAAGACCCCTTTGTGGACCGCCATTTAGTGCACAACATAGGCTATATTTTCGGCCCTACCCACCTCTCCCCTTTTCTTGTGGTTCTTCAAAATTAACCATTCCTTTGTTTCCCACCCCAACACCATATATCATTTATCATCATCATTTCATGTTCACTTTATCACCTTTTTCATGTTCATCGCCTGTAAATAACCTATAGATATAGCGTTGCACGGGCGTAAAACACCAACTCACTCACATTCTCACTCACTCACTAAAGCAGCGGTTGATGTTGTTGTCTCAGTCTTAGAAACTCATAAAGCTTACCATGAAAAGCAGGCCAGAGTATGAACGCGATGCTCCGATTTGAGTTTATAATAAACTAAACATGATTTTTCTTTTAGCAATAGTTGATTTTATAAACTACATGCGAAAGCGAGGCATCGACCTGACAGAGTCTGTAGTAAAAGCCGTGATACAAACACTGACAGATTAAAGGAATGTTGCTAAAATTTGTATGGAAAACCTTATTTTCTAAGGCTTACTATGCTACGGAAATGGCAACATAGCACGAAATTCGTCCCTCAATGCCCGGAAGAGCTGATCATCAACGAAATCGGGCCAATCATTTCATCGGTAAGCCGTAAGATTATTGGAGAGTTTTGCTTTATCTTGTATTTGTAGACCATATAGTAGAAGAGCTTAACAAAAATTTCAACAGCAACGAAGAGCGATTTTTAACTTAATAAAACATACCAATACATGTCCCGAGTTTGAATTTGCTTTTCCATATCAAATTAATATACATAAGCATTATGCAACATTTTGGCCGAAGCTATTCGCTTACGAACTGTGCTAGCTATATACATTGAACAGACTAGTACAGTGTTCTTTGTATCCATTAATTGCAAATGCTAAATAAAATAAACTTACTTGTGACAAAGGTCCGGGGATTTTAGCAACCATAAATGAAATGCCAATTGAGATCATACTGTATATTACAACTGAAATAAGAAAATTCTATGTAAATAATTTAAATTACACAAAACGGCAAATTTTGAAATAAACACGGACAATTTCATTGCGTTGTTCACGGAATGTGTTATCTCCAGCAGTGCGGATATGCGCCAAGGTAACAAAGGCAACGCCATGCGTGCGTTTCACCTAAAGTATTCTCTTATAACATTGAATGTTTTAACAGCTGGTCGAGGTATAAATTCATTTGACAAAAACCTTGAAATATTTGGTCCTTATGACATTTTCACATTTAACAGTGCGACAATTTTATTCATGCTTTACATATACATGTACATGTACCTGGGGAAAATTAGACAGACTATATTGGAAACTGCGTTTCATTGTCGCATTGATTTTGCAAATTGTCGAAATCGTAGGTGCAGATATATGCACTGTACTGTGTGTTATTTATGTGCTTTGTTAGAGAATATCAATAGGGGACGGTTTGGCAAAATAAAAACTAGTTAAACCCCGCCATATTTTATGCCCCTTTACTTAGCCAGAAATATTTGAGCAAACTACTATTTGTACTTGTCATCTTCATGTAAGTTGTTCTATGTACAGAAAAGTCTTTCTTTAGCAATTTTTGCATTGGTTTTGAATGTTTTATTTAGTGCCAATTGTAAAGCAGAACTACGACCACTCAGACTGAAACTGAAGCCAAATACTGTATAGGAATATTAAGAGCTCGTGCAAAAAGAAAAGAATAGAGCCGAACTTTCAAATTCACAACCACAAAGAAGCAACGAGGTACCAAAACTAGAAAACAAAAACGAAAGCACCAAGAAGAAACAAAACATCAAAATTTTGAAAACAAATGAATAGTAACGCGAACAGGTGCCCCAGAAGGGTAAACAGGTCTTGCTTCTTGTAACACACCCGGGGCCGTATGCATAAAACTACTTAAGTTAAGATTTTGCTAAGTAAATACTTAAGTTAAGGAAACTCCACCCATTTTACTTAAATGGTATGCATAAAACTTCTTAAACTAAGTATTTCCTTAGTGAAATCTTAGTATCTTTAGACCACGCCTACTAGACTTAAGTGTTATGCAGTAAACATCTTAAACTAAGAAAATATTTAAGTTTCTACTTAAGTCTAAGGTACCTACTATGGTACCTTAAGTATAACTAGCACTGCGAAATAGACGTCAACGTTAGTTCTTCGGGTTGAATTTGAACATTGAGAAGAAAGTTAACCATTTTAAACTTCATACCAAACCTTAACATTCTTTATAACCTTCCCTGAAAATGATCATTATTTTTAAGTTCATTCGCCCTTATTACACAACCCACAACAATGCATACATGTAATCGTCAAATGATTCGCTCGGTTCACGTGTACTGCTATTCGATTTAACTCGTGCACTGGTAAGAAATTTACACATGAATGATTGTTTAAATGTATATGTATATAAACTTAGGCAAGGATCTTCAAGAAGTTCAAATACAAAATGTTTCATCATGATCGAATGTTCTAAAATTAAGAGTAACTACTTTCCACGAAAGACTCAAGATAATTTAAACACGGTTATTTCTATATCGAGGTACATGTATAAATAGTAGAAGAAAATGAGATGTGGAATAAGTGTACGCGACACAACCTACAATATAAACGTAAATTTAAAACATCCACAATTGAAACAGCAAGCAGTCTTCAATGTGACCAGCGGTCGTTGCTCGCTGTTTTTCGATTGGCCAGGCACATTAAAAATGCGGCGGGGTTTAACTAGTTTTTTGGCACCAACCTTCCCCCTATTGATAAAATGTAGCAGTAGTCTACTATGCCATACTAGAAGTTTAATATTGCCGGTAAATGTATTCTTTGCAAGTTTTTGGTCGGATTTCACGCAGTGAAAAATCTTAGTTATAAATGGTGAATGTCGGGCGGGCGAAGAAATAGTTTTGGGAACAGCTTTCTCAGCAACTGCCAATCACACCCTCTTGATAATTGATATGCAGCCTAAACCCACCGTGGGATTCCACGTCAGGTCTGTCGCTCACCTACGTCTAATTCCTGGCCAGTTTGACCCTGGCAGTTTTTTTAAAGCATGATATATATTTTCTTATTATTACAAGTCGAAATCTGTGCCACCTGCGATCTATAAACCCGAGATATGTATATCACCCAGAGGGCCATCACACCAGGGGTATTAGGCCCGAGTACACAATCAATTTTCTCTCTTTGTTCAATATGGCGAAATTTTACTTTACGAAAAAAAAATAAGGCTATAAATACTTTATATTTAGCTATATTGTACATATGGCAAATATGTCCCTTATACTGGAAAATTTAAAAAAAAATGCATATATTCAACTTTTTTGACAAGTGAAAACTATAAGGCCCTACAGGGAGCTATCGAAAAGAAACCCCCCTTTTTGTCATTTCTTAATTCACATAAAGCATCTTCACTTCATTTCTAAAACATCTGGCTAGTGTTTTGTGACCCCTTTCCTTTTAAATGAGACCAAAAACAACTACAAAAATTAAAGAAAACACATTGAAGCAAATTCTTTTCTAAGGTACTATTTTTAATAGGAGCTATATTCATGGTCGACGAAAAGCAAAGGGCGATAATTGTACTCGTACCATTATATTGGTAGAGGTTATAGAAAATTAGGTATACATTTGTTAATATAACAAATATTCAGATTGTGACATCATGTTTGTAAATTTGTAAATATTTTTTTCTTTTGAACATTGGGGTGCAATATAGGGCAGGTATTATAGGTGCAAAATGATCAGATTGTACAATCCCGCCCAAAAAAACTAAAAAAAACTTTTCTTTTCCTTATACATGTAACTATAGGTAATACTAGTATACAAACAAACAAACAAATAATTTTATTGCTAATCATAACGCCAAAAAAAGAGCAGAATAATCACAGAAAAATTACAATAAGCAGTACTTTATGCTTGATTATAATGATTGGTTGGATATATCACCCCCCCCCCCCCTAAATAGACTAAGCCAACAGAGGCACAAAAGTCGATGCAGTTAGTTCGCTAGGTTATGTGATGATTTCTTCTTTTTTATTGAAGCCACTTTGAGAAGTTATTAATATACAAATGTACTATATTCATATTACTTGGATAAGGCATATATAACTATATTTAGAACACACCGACATGTCGAATCTCTATGGCGAAATATTTTCGTTTGCTCTAATCTATATTTCAGTATTAGAGTAATTACATTATACTTTCTATAGTTATTTATCTAACTCATTCCAAGCGCATGTTATATTTAGAATAAAAACTTTGTGTTTATAATGTGTTTTTGTTGACCAAATATGAACACAAGATTACAAGCTTCTCTTTTTCGATTAAATTTGATTTTCGTCTCGACGTGATTCGTGTACACTTACTTATATTCAAATTTACCGAATCGGCTTGAATCTAATAGAAGAAAATGAGATGTGGAATAAGTGTACGCGACACAACCTACATTATAAACGTATATTTTAAATATCCACAATGGAAAACAGCCAGCAGCCTTCAATGTGACCAGCGGTCGCTGCTCGCTGTTTTTCAATTGGCCCCTGGATTGAAAATAAAATACATATGATTCAAGCCCAATCCCAAAGTGCATTGAAAGACCCTCTTCTTGACAAAAAACAATTAACAAAATTCGACTAAATACAAACATAAGCTTTGATAAAGATTCCTGGCTTAGGACAGGCACATTAAATGTGGCGGGGTTAAACTAGTTTTTTGGCGCCAACCTTCCCCTTAATGATAATCAATAACAAAGCACAAACTAACACACAGTAAAAATCAAATCGATAGAAGTTCAATTCAACAAGAGAGTATCTGAGACAAAAGGACAAAAGGTAATTAACAGGACGTAAAGATACTCTCTTTAGAACACTCGAAGTTACTGACAGCTAGCTAAGAAGCATCCATCGACTGATGTAAAAAAATCAAGTATGTCGATTTTAAATCCGACACAACACGTCAAACACTTGATTTGATGATGCATCATCACACAAAACCGACACATTTGACCGCTGTAATGCTCAAAAATGACATAAGTATAAAAAGGCAATTAACATTTTAAAGTAAGTATCAAATTATCAATATTTTTACCAAAGAAGACTAAATTCAAAGATTTTACTAAAATATCCATTTCATAACCTTTATTTAATAAAGTTTTAAGCCAATTTTGCATTCCCAGGGGATTGTTTTTGAATTTATTTGCTCTATAAACAACATTACCGTAGAAATCTGGATGGGATATTCCCTTTATAATCAAAAGTCGTCGTGTACAGTTAAATTTTCCAATAAGGTATAGATATTTATGATAAAACTTAGTAAACGACTTCACTAATTTGTGGTAATGTTATCCTTGTTTTAGTAATTTTTTTGTAATACACCGGTTTTTATCATTAAAATCAGACACACCACTGCAGATCCGAGCATATCTTACCAACTGTGAAATATATACTCCGTAAGACGGAGCAAGTGGTACATCTCCCTCTAGAAAAGGAAAATTCACAATAGGAAATGAAAAGTCATCCCGTTTATCATATATTTTAGTGTGTAATTTTCCATTGATTATACTTAAATCTAGATCTAAAAATGGGCATCTATCACCAGTAAGGTTAGATTTATAAAGTTAATTCCTTGGGATAAATTTCAGTAATAAAATTAGAAAATGTCGGATTGTTTAGTGAAAAAATGTCGTCTAAATACCTGTATGTATAATAAAAAGTTTCAATGAGATGTTGTCTGTTGGGGTCTTTTTGAAGTTTTGCCATAATTTGGGATTCATAACAATACAAAAAAAAGGTCAGCAATAAGTGGGGCACAATTAGTTCCCATAGGGATACCAATGACTTGGCGATAAATTGTTCTCCCAAAACGAATATAAATGTTGTCCAAAAGATAATTTAGAGCAGTTATCATTTCTGCATCAGTCCAATTGACGTAACCTTTATGAGTCTCGTTGCTAAAAAACGATTTATTAAATAATTTAGAAACTTTAGAGCAGATATAGTCACTTTTAGATTTATCGAAACACCATTTAACCAGATATTCAAATTGTTTTTTAATAAGACAGTGAGGAAGGTTAGTGTACAAAGTAGAAAAATCGTAGCTATCAACTGTATGGTAAGTACCTTCAAAAGCGCGAAGTTTGTCTAAAACATCGAGCGAATTTTTCACACTCAAAAAATGATTTATGCCACTATTTTCAAATACCTTTTCGCAGTATCGAATAATAAATTCTTTCATAGTAGTCAAAGCAAGTGATAAGACTTTAGAAATATTAGTGAGAGAACACTTACTTGAAGCAGATATGAAACGAGATTTATAAGGATTTTTGTGTAGTTAAGGGATCCAGTACATTGTAGGTAGTTTATTGTATGTAGGAGCGGCTCGTAGTGATGTGGTATGTAAAATATGGTCCTCAATAATACTACATTCTGTAGATTGTACGCGAATAAAAGTGTTGGAGCTTTTAATTTCTTGCATCAACACTTCAAGGTAATATTTTCGTCATACAATAACGACATTATTGGCAGCTTTGTCTGCAGGAACGAAAACGTATTGTGAACCAAGTGAACGCATTTTTGTCTTAATTCTTTTTAGATATGTATTTGGCCGAAATTCTACAAAGGAGTTTTGAAAATGATTTATTCTGAGTTTAACAATTGACATGAAGTTATTTATAAAATTGTCAAGAGATTTAGTATCTGCTTCTTCTCTCTTGATCCAAGAGAGATCTAAACATTTTTCTTCACAAATTTAAAACTATTGGACTATCAATTGAAAAAAAACCCAGAAAAACAGTATTGATTAATAAAAGAAATCGAAAAACAGTATTGATTAATAAAGATACATTGAAAAAATATATTTTCGGTAAAGGTAGAGTTCCGAATGCCATACTTAAGTTTTCCTTAGTTAAGTACCGACTTAAGTGTCTTTATGCATACCAGTTAAGATTACTACTTATCTAAGGAAAACTTAAGTGAAATCTAAGTTTAAGGAAGCCTTAACTTAAGTAGTTTTATGCATACGGCCCCTGGTGCTTGCTAACGGCCAATTTAGACTGACTAATGAGGTAAAAAACAAAACGCAACCCAATGACAAACCAATTTCTTTACTAGTTTTAGAGAAATCCCATCTAAAATGTTGTTTATGAGCTCATGATCATAAGCTCTGGAATACGAATCAGGAGTGATTCTTAACCTCCATAAGCTGAAGCGGATGTAATGTTGCTACACAAGAAGGGAAAATTGACGATTGTGTGTTTTTGAACACCCAAGGCACCAGATTTTAACACAGGGGCTTTAAATAGTGGATGTTATTGAACCGGTGTTTTTTTTCTAATTTTCAAACAGTTTTTGAAAGGCAAATAACAACAGAACCAAATACTGGAACCAAAATTATGACTAAAGTATCAACCTATATGCCTACGGAAGGCACAACCTTAGTTTTGACTGTTTTCAAATTAGCATTAGCAACATCTTGTTCACTTACCGGATATTTTTGCAGCTAGTGTTAGAGCTCTATCTGACAATTTAAAGTACGGGCTTACGAAATCCTCCACTGTTACGGTAGAAAGGCTTGCTAGCCCTGAAGATATTGTACTGTAATATATCAAAAAATATAATGATATTGAAGTTTATGATATCTTAGTCATTGCAATGAATAAGCAATTTGCTTTATTTGTAATGTCCTTGGTTTTTATACTTTAGGTTTTACTTCTGTCGCCTAATGCATTGGTTAAGTCTTAATGTGTATACAACAATTTATTCCTCTGAATAAAGGTAATAACAAAACTACCGAACCTGAATGATCAATCTCATAGTCCAGAGAAAATGACAAAAACGAATCAGTGATACCGGAGAATTGGTACAGGCATTTCAAACGAAATGGTGGGTTAAACCAGGTTTTATGGCGCCAAACCTCCCTCTTCCATTGCGATCTTCACGTCCATAATCTATATAGTTATATGGAATAGTGTGACACTGTAAAATTTGCTGAACCCATAATATATAGTTACGTAAAATAGTGTGCCACTGACAAATTTTCTTGGAATAAGGTTTTAAGTAAAAAATAATAGGACATGTAGGATATGAAAATTATCATGAACAAAATACAGAAGCTTTTGTCTGGAACTTTGTTGTAATTTTTATTGGAGAGAAACACAAAACCAGAAGAATTAAAGATCGCAATGGTCCTGACTTGGTACAGGCACTTCCAAAGAAGTGGTGGGTTAAACCAGGTTTTATGGCGCCAAACCTCCCTCTTCCATTGCGATCTTAGGATCCGGTAATGACCATAGAACACAACATAGTTGTGAGACACAATAGGGATATTGAGGTGATCATCTCAGTACAGCAGACCGGTCAAACACTAATTAAAACAATTAACTACCATTTCTTTTAACTCAATTTTTAACTTTTCTACTAGTGGCTGATAACGAAGAAAGAACTTTTTTAGGGATCGTATGAGACGTTTTTTCTTATAGCCCTGCTCCAAAAGTCGGTCACGAAGAAATCGGTGTCTGATCAAAAAATCTGTGAAATGTGTGCAAGCTCTGGCATATCAAATAAGTTGTGATATATAAACACCGTTTGCAGGGGAAGTAGGTATATTACTCTGTAGATTAGGAAAATTAATAATTTGAAAATTAAAATTGTCTCGTTTATCGTAAATTTTTGTACTGAGATGACCACCTGTGTCAAATTCGAGGTGCAAATCCAAGAAATACGTGAAGCAATTTGATTCGGGGGTATATTTAATCTCCAATTCTGGAGGATATACAGATTGAAGGAATCCATCTACCAAATGAAGTCATTTTATTTTCATCAAAATTCAAAACCCTGTCAATCAAAATTGATGATATGTCAGTTTCATTGAAACGTCAATGTGAGCTATTTTTGTGTATTTTGTTCATAGTGGTTTAACACATTGTTAACGTGACCATAAATTATGGGCATATACATAGATAAGCATAGAACAGACTGAAGAGAGTTTAAAGATTTACCTTAAGGATCCACTAAAGAGAGATGCCAAGAATAATCCAGATAGCCCAGGCCTATTTTGAAACAAATCAAGTACGAGATATGGTAGTATCTGTAATAACAACCATGCCATGGTTTAAAACTCATGTTTTCATCAACATTTCACTCTATCGTCATGTATAAGGCATAATTACAGTTTGAATACATAATGTGTACAGTGGCAAGTTGTAATTTTGTTCAAGTTGTATTTTTGTTACAAATTATATCTAATGTAAAATTTAAGCCTGTAAGATAAAAGGGAAAAAAATGTTAAACTTTTTCAATATTTAACACACTATAGTTATTGAGATTTGTAAAGGTTCCACTTTTCTCATCCAAGCAGCAACTATTCGACAATATCAAAGAGATAAACATTAAAGGGGTAATAAAATAAGCATGAAACGACGATGAAGTGGAGGAAATACAAATTACAACAAAGTTCCAGACAATAAATTTTGCTACGCCTGACGCGCGTTTCGTCTATTCAAGACTCATCAGAGGCGCTCTACCAAAAATATTGAAAATGCCAAACACTATATGATTACAGTACAAGAGTTAACACTAAAGTATGTCTCGCCTGCCGGCACCATCAGAAACAATTATTCTTTCTTACTTCCACTATATTTTGAATTTACATGGATTTTCAGTTTCTGAGATCAAAAGATGTTTATAGAACTTAAACATCGCAAATATATGCAATAAAAATAATCAAAGTCACTCAAACGGAAAATCAAGGTCAAGGTCAAAAGATGGGGATGCAACTGTGCTAAGCTATACTGGGGCATATGTATACCAAGTTTCATCAACCTAGGAGGAGGTGCTCGCAAAACTTTTCCATTGCTATTATATGTATTGAAAATTGTCAAAGTCACTCAACCGAAAAATCAAGGTCAAGGTCAAAAGATGGGGATGCAACTGTGCTAAGCTACTACTGGGGCATATGTATACCAAGTTTCATCAACCTAGGACCTATAGTTCTTGAGATATGGAGGTGCTCGCAAAACTTTTCCATTGCTATTATATGTATTGAAAATTGTCAAAGTCACTCAACCGAAAAATCAAGGTCAAGGTCAAAAGATGGGGATGCAACTGTGCTAAGCTACTACTGGGGCATATGTATACCAAGTTTCATCAACCTAGGACCTATAGTTCTTGAGATATGGAGGTGCTCGCAAAACTTTTCCATTGCTATTATATGTATTGAAAATTGTCAAAGTCACTCAACCAAAAAATCAAGGTCAAGGTCAAAAGATGGGGATGCAACTGTGGTAAGCTACTACTGAGGCATATGCATACCAAGTTTCATCAACCTAGGACCTATAGTTCTTGAGATATGGAGGTGCTCACAAAACTTTTTCATTGCTATTATATGTATTGAAAATTGTCAAAGTCACTCAACCGGATAATCAAGGTCAAGGTCAAAAGATGGGGATGCAACTATGCTAAGCTACTACTGGGGCATATGCATACCAAGTTTCATCAACCCAGGACCTATAGTTCTTGAGATATGGAGGTGCTCATAAAACTTTTCCAAAAAGTTAACGCCGCCGTCGCCGCCGCCGTCGCCGCCGCCGGTAAAGTAACACCTATGTCCCGCTCTGCTTCGCAGGCGAGACAAAAACCAAAAAATACGAAACTAGGGAATCAAATTATTACTAAGATGATCAACCTGTGTCTGGGGTAGGAAGAATCTTAGGGTTTAGACAATTTTGAAATGAGAACATGCACAAGACCAATCGAGGACGAGATTTGACAACCAATAGAAAAAGGAGAGATGGTAGGCTCAGATAATTTTGCCTCCTGTAAGGGATCCTACCTATACATGTTCTTCTCTCATTAAGTAGACGATAAAAAGATATGGAGTAAGTGTACCCGACACAACCAACATTGAAGAAACGGCAATTAAAAATTCACAATGGAAAACAGCCAGCAGTCTTCAAAATGACCAGAGGTCACTGCTCGCTGTCTTGCATTGGCCCAAGACTAACAATACAATACATAAGATTCAAACAAATCCCTAGATAATCAATGAAAGGCCCATTTCTGGACATAGAACAAAAAAACCCGGATAGTTAACAGGGACAAGCAAAAGCTTTGACAAGGATTCCTGGCTTAGGACAGGCACATATAAAATGTGGCGGGGTTAAACTAGTTTTTTAGGCCAAACCTTCCCCCCTATTGTTAATCTTGTACAAAACACAAAAAAATAATACACTTTAAAAATCAAATCGATAAAAGTTCAATTCTGAGACAAGAGTACTATACGAGAACAACGAGGTAAAGGAACTCTCCTGGGAACACTCGCAGTTACTCATTGACAGCGAGTGTAAGAAGCATTTATCGACTGATATAAAAAAAAAAACTATCGCAGGGCTATTCAATGTGCGAGGAACGTGTCATTTTTTCCCCCAAAGGATGAAATATTATAGTTAACAGTCAGGTTTTCTACTTTATGGCCGGACAACCAGAGCCACAGCATTTTGACAGGAATATTTCCATTCAACACCCTGGGACATGCATCCCAGTTGCTCTGTTGTAAAGCACCTGACACGACGTCAGATTTAGAGTAGCGGATTTATGCCGATTAGCTTACCCTTGCTAGTTATAGAGATGCCGGCTATATTGCAATCACCTTGTAACAGAATACAGCTTCCATGAAGGAATCTATTTCAAACTAGGTATACAGCAAATTCCGAAAACTATTTGCACATTTCTGGGCACAACAGTAACAATAATCATAAAAGAATTGTAAGCATTTACGACTATATGTATGTTTGAATAAAAAAGCTACGCAGAGCGCAATATGATACACTACATCATGTTGAACCCTATACGTTGGAGGCCCAATATGGGTTGTCGAATGCTTAGGACACATACAGCTCATGATGGACTGTTGAAGCTTTTAGGAACATGCATTATGTGATGGAATTTCTATGCGCATTTGATTATTTTATCTATTCATACCAGATTGAAAGGAAAACACTTATAATTAAAGTTTTGGTCCCTTTGACCCCCAATCTCTCTGAAACAGTAGTAGTCCATCAGCCAGGTCCGGAAAAAAATAATTTGAGTGGATACCCCTGTAGACCGATTTTTTATTGCAGAAATCAAAAGACAAACATGTGAACTTTATTTTGCAACTTGTTATACTTTGCAAAAAGATGCGGAAACTGGTATAACAGAGGCCCCTTTAGGGGTACTATAAACTGTCAAAAAATTTCAACCCTTATAAAACATTCTATTATACTAAGTCTACTACAATATTACTGAAAAGAAAACTTTTAACATATTAAATGTTGTCTAGACAACCAACGACAGACAAAAATTTGTTAAAATTTTTACTCAAAGAAGTCTTAAAGGGAGATAATACAAGGAATGACTAAAATGAGTTTTTTTTCATTTTCTTTTTTTATTTCCTAAAAGAATAGGATAGCTAGGTGGAATATTTTGTGGAAAGAATCTACCTACAACATAACAAATTAAATAAAACAATTCCATTAAAATATTTGTGGTACCGGTTGAAAGGTTTCGGTATTTATGAATGTAGTCCCAGTCACCTGAAATCTATATTTTTTTCATGTGTAAATACAAATGATCAACATAATGTGTTTCATTATATATTTTTTCAATTTTAGTTTATATTTTTGACCTTTTTGAAACCATAGTATCAGAATATAAGAACTTTATTCTTAATTGTCGTTTAAAAGTTGCCATAATTACACGTACATGTGCATTTTGGATCATTTTGCAAGGCAGCATCCAACATGTATACAATAATGGCGCTGCATGTTTGACCGTTTGTTGCACTTAGTTACAAAAGGGATACAAAGTAACTGTTATCGAGGAAATATGGCAGCCAATTAATAAAGTTCTATATGGATCTTTTTTTCAATTTATTTGACGCTTTGTTATGATTGTTTTGCCTTTTGAAATTACTACTAGTATATTTGTTAATACTTTGAAGATCCATATTTAACTTCTTCATTGTTGGCAGTTGTCTCCTGTACCGTCTTCTAAAGAATCTAGATTTTAACGAAACAACGACAAAACCGGTAAACACGAACAAGAACAGCACGAAGAAACACAAAACACAAAATCAACCGAACGGAAATCAACAACGCCAACTCAAGTCGTAACAAGAGTTAACTCGGGTGCTCCGGAAGAGTAAGCGGTTTTTGCCTGCTATAGCATCCGTCGTGTTGCTAATTTTCAATTCAGTGTGTCAAATCTGGTAAAGGAAGACAAAACAAATTTCTAAGACAAACCAACATCTGCACTCATTTGAGAGATTGTCTACGAGTGCACGGTGTCTACCGTACAATTTCTTGAGTGAAGACAGCAACCGTGGAGCAACATAACCCTGTGTTAGCCATTTCTGTGTCAAGCGTGACGCTCTGCCAAGGAATTGATGTAATTGCCGCAAGCTCTGGAGTAACGAATCAACTGTGATACGAACACTTCATAAGCCGGAGCGGACGGAATGTTGCTACACAAAAAGGGAAAGTTGACGATTGGAAAGTTGAAGTCATCACGTTTGTCATAGAGCTTTGTTGAAGTATTCCTTGAGGGTCAATTACGAGATGTAAATCTAAATATGAAGCAGACTTCCTAGAATCCATTGTGTCCCTTATCTCAGGTTCCTGGGGATATATGAGATGGAGAAAGTCACTAAATAGAGAATTGTTCAGTGAAAGGACATGATCAATACTTGTATAACGAAACGTGAGATAAAAAGAGATAGCTAGTCTAGTTCTCCACGAGTACAATATGTCCCGTCTTATACTTCATTCAAAATTTCTAAAAAAAAATCAAAGAAAACTACTTGTCCTGATTTTGTGTTAAAATGCGAATACTGTAATCTTACTATTTGTGTGGATTTTAACTTTGCTGATTTCAGTGTTTCCCATTTTTCATGAAATTACATAAAAAAGAAATAATGGTACACTAATGATATCGGTTTCTGTAGACCTAAAATGCTTGTATTCTTTGTGTGTCGCCAGTAACATTAGACAGAAGCGACATACATAGGCTCACTTTTTGATTGTTCGTCTTCTTAAATCGAGCGTCGCTCTGCAAAGTTATTAAGTATACCGTCTCAATTTTATTGTAACTTAACTCTATATTTCTTAATAGAGTTAAGGAATTACTCAACTACTTCCTGTTAACAGAATACTTTATAGACAAAAATACAAAATTCTGACATCGTTTGGGACAAAGTAACTGGGCAAACGGATACGAACTTTCTATGGGAACAGACACTTCAAGGTTAAGAGCATATGCTGGTACACGAAGATCAACGCGCCCTTTGCAATGGAAAAAGCTTCAGCACCATTTTCTATTCATTTACAGCTGACCAGTACTAGTATTGTCTGAGGAACTTTGGTGTGCTTTTGATTCTTAACAACAGCAATCGTCCGAAAAATCCTAATTGTTCGTCTGTGTATGTGGCTGAGTCTTTGGGAATGTTTAGGAATGAGATGACATTGCTGTTAAATCTTTAAAATGGAATGCAGTATTGTAAAAACCCATTATCAATGAGGACTTCTTGTCTTCTAGTACTCTTTTTTTAATGAGACAGACCATTACCACGAAAAGAGGGGGGTGGGTTTGTTCCGATCAGACAATTATTTTTTTCATAAAGGCGTCTCGAGACAAATTTTTGTTTTCATTATAAGCATTATTCTATATGGCAGAAATCCTTCTTCAAAATATTTTATCCTCTGTTACTTATATATTTTTCATCAAAATTCAGATTCATAATTATATTATTTTAGAAAAACACCAACCCCCTCATCCATTCTTTGATTTCATAACAATAGAATTGAAAAAAACTAAATTTACAAAACGACATCGTTACATTATTTTAAGGCGACAGCTCGATATAAATTGTCGCCAGAAATAAAGAATAGATAAGTTATAAGTAAAAAGTAATGTAAATATTTCATATAAGTTTAAATAAAGTCAAACGCACCTGACCTAAAGTAAAGTCTAACAGGCCAAAAACAAGAATACGTGATTAGTTGGTTATAACTTTGTTTTCAATAATGTAAAAAATCACCTTTTCTGTATTATAACTTCTTTTATGTTGGTTTAAAAAAATACCATAGAAATGACTTAAAATCATAAAAAATATTGATTCTAAAAATAGAAAAAGTGACCTTCACATTTAATAATTTAAAAAATAAAACCATATCGGTCAAACCATTAAAATCCGCACATGGACATTAAAAATGGATTTTTTTGTAAAACACTGTTCTAATCAAATCCTGATGGTTTTAATATTTTTAATTGTGACCATTGTAATTAGGTGAATCTTGTTGAGTAAATTTTACCTGTGATACGTGCGAAGTCATAGGAAGACATTTGCAAATTGTAAAAATAGGGAAATTTTGAACGTAATAATTAGCAGTTTTAAATCTAAAAAATATCTTTTTTAGACATTGTTATGATGCAAATTCTTTTCCTAAGTCAATAATCCCTATGCATACTATAGATTTATAAAACAGTAATTGAAGTTTTCAATCCCATGTTCAATTTATTGAAAATAAATGAATGACTTCTTTTCAATTGCTCACCAGAGGGTCCAGAAAAATTATTTTTACGCTATTTTCCGCATATTTTATACAAGTATAACATTTGGAATTATGAAGCTTAGATGTAATACTAAATTTTTGTACCATAAAAATTCGGTCTACGGGGGTATCCACTCAACTTTTAAATATGACGTCTTTTCAGAGTTGGCTGATGGACTATAGGGGATATTGCAAGTCTGATTAAAAACACAAGCAGGGATTTTGACAAGTATTCCATCGAGAAAGAGTTATTTAAATGAGAAAGAAACAGATGTACCAATGGGATATCCGAATGTCAAAAGTCCGAAATGGCTGAGACAAAACCAGTAAACACCAACAAGAACGGGACAAAAACATTCAACATGTAGAGCATGGAAACACAAAATATCTGAATATCAATCAACAACGCCAACTCAAGTCGAAACAAGAGTGAACTCAGGTGCTCCGGAAGAGTAAGCAGTTTCTGCTTGCTATAGCACACCCGTCGCGTTGCCAACAGTTATTTCAGCATGTCAAATCCAGTAAAGGAAGACGAGTCAAAACTCTATGACAAACCAACATCTGCACTCATCTGAGAGACCGAAATCCCATATTTGTCTGTAAGTGCATGATGTCTTTCTTAAATTTTTTGAGTAAAGATAGCAACCAAGGAGCAACATAGCCCTGTGTTAGCAATTTTTGCGTCAGAAGAGACGCTCTGCTAAGGAAATCGATGTAAGTCCCACACGCTCTGAAGTAACGAATCAATTGAAATACGTAAACTCCATAAGCTGGAGCGGACGGAATGTTGCTACACAAGAAGGGAAAATTGACGATTGGAAAGTTGAAGTCATTACGTTTGTCATAGAGCCTTGTTAAAAGTCTTCCTTGAGAGTCAATTTCGAGATGTAAATCTAAATATGAAGCAGACTCTCTAGAATACTTTGTGTACTTTTTTTCAAGCTCCTGGGGATATATGAGATGGAGAAAGTCACCAAATCGAGAATTGTTTAGTGAAAGGACATCATCAATATAACAGAACGTGAGGTTGAAAGAGAGAGCTTGTCTACGATTTTTTTGTCTAGAATAGGTTGTAGTAAGAATTCTGCTTCATATGAATGAAGAAACAAATCAGCAAGCAAAGATGCACAATTAGTGCCCATTGGAATCCCTATTGTTTGTTGAAAAACACGTCCACCAAACTGAGCAAATATGTTGCCACTGAGAAAGTTGAGCATGTCGATTATTTTGTCTTCTGTAATTTTTTTTCTTTTTTTCAGACTCATTGTTGACAAAGTTATCTTGGTATAGTCGACTACTAGATAATTGAACCTGCGTTTTCCATTCTTTTTGAAAAAGCTGCGTTTAATCAGCTGTGCCAATCGCGATTTCGGTTGTTCATGTGGAAAAGCAGTGTAATGTGTGGAGAAATCGAATGTTTTGATGCTGTTACAAGATGAAACTGATTTAGAGTTAAGAATCTCCATTAGTTCTTTCGAATTCTTCAGGATCCACATTTGATTGCCACCATTTCTAAATTAACAAAAAAATTTCTGGAGGCCGGATTTTATTGCCGTAAGTATTGAAATCAACAGAACTGAAAGAGGCTTAGTTGTACATTTAGATGACCCTGCAATGAAACGCTGTTTGTATGGATTTTTATGTAATTTAGGAATCCAATACAGGGCTGGAATGTCATCATTATTGGCACCAACAAAAAGGCCGAAGGAGGAAATGACAGATTTGTGATTGTCAATGATTTCCTCCTTAGACAGTGTTGTAGCCGTGTATGTGGTGCTACTGCTGTTAAACCAACGTCCAATTCAGTTGTCAAACAGTCAATATAGTGTTTCTTGCACACAAAAATGATGTTATTTGGTGCTTTGTCTGCAGGTACAACAACATATTTGTCATGTAAGGTGGACAATGTTTTTGCAACATCAGCGTGCTGAAAATGGATGTTGCTTTAGTGCTCATTGAGCTTTTTTTTTTTATTTTTTTTTTTTGATTCTTTTCAAAACCAATGACCTCACAGCTTCTACACATTTTGACAAAACGTCACATTCTTTCTCCTGTTCTTTTTTTTTTTGGCCCATTTTCTGGCATATTCTTCAGCTGAATCCATAATTGTTAAAAAATTATAGCTCCAGCTGATTCGTCCTGGCTCGCGATATTTAGGTCCTTTAGCCAAAACATTGCAAAGTAAGTCATTTTCCACGATGTTGAGGTCACCAGTGATAACGTGGCCAGAGGGACTATATTTGAATGGTGACTTTTCACAGGTACAGTCTGGTGGTTTTGCTTTGAGATCATTGATTTGGAAACACTTGTTAATAGTTGAAGACCTTTGGTGCAATGGTGGAAGTATAGGAATAAGAGATAATGGGAATGATTTTATTTTTGAAGTAAGGAGGCATATGTTCCTAAACTGATTTGTGGTGTAGAATAAATCCTAAATTAATAGCATCTAACCCCTTGTTTAAAAATGAAAGTGAAAGAAAGGAACGATTGTCTTTACTGTTTTCGTGTGGAACTCCAACAGGTTTGAATAAGCGGTTGTAATCGATATCAAGAACAATAGCAGTGAGTTAGACTGAGGGTCAGTGACTGGATTTTATAGACATTCCTTGTACAAAGTATTGAGTTTAGAAAGGGGAATAGAGTACAGTTTAGTTCGAATGTGGTGAATCCCTAGAGGTTTTTTGACAAACGGAAGCAAGCCATTAATTGATACATCGCAAAGCTTTGGTGCATTGTATTTACGTATTTACGACTTAACAATTAAAGGCTACACTTGAACTAAAGATTTAACATTGAATAAGGCGTTTTCTCATCAACAACAGTTTGAGATGTAACTAATCTTGTTGATAACCACTGGCAAGTAATTTTGTGGTATTAAAATAACTATATGATATACTTTTACCATAAGCAATCACTTTTGAATATCTCAGTAAACAAACAGTAATCCAGACATCTATTAATGATTTTGTTACCTTTTCGTCTTTGATGAAATGAATTTACAAATTAGCTTAAACACCTTAAATGAACTGGTTTGTGCATCCTATATCCAGATATTCTTGTTTATTCCCCAGCTGACTTATGGCTTATTTTGCGATTAAAACATTTTTTTTCTCTAACAGATTGGTCAGTTGTACTGAAAGGATTTGTTTCAAATTAGGTATTTGCTTTTATTTAGCACAATGAGTATAACTTTGTCTCTTTATTGAAGGCCTGTCAAACAACTATTCTCTGTTAGTGTGGGCATACCTATCACGATTTAGTGCAACCCCTGGAATACTACATGTATATGATGTAAAAAATGTTATTGCCGATTATTTTCAGACATAGGCAAAGACAACATACGTCTTCCAAGAAAGACTTCTTTTGTACAATTGAATAAAAAAAGTTTCGAGTTTTTAAGAGTTATACAAGCGAGTTTTTTATCAAGAATTAAGATTTTTTAACGTTTTTGCTTTTAAAAGTCTTTTATGTTTGGTTTGATTATGTAAAATTGCATAAATATACTTCAAAATGCATGTAAGTTTTAAATGTACTATCTTAAATTTCTTACAAATTCACAAAATCTGCAGCTTGATTGCATCTCTTTGGTATTAAACTACGAACCTGGTTTGCGTTGCTTATCTGTTTGGACTGATACGGATCACATCTGGTCGTTGTATAATATGCATACGCTATCAGTCCCTCCACGGATACGAATGTCAAAACAAGAAAGAAAGCTGGAATGGCTAACAATATAACCCTAAATAAAGAACATTACGAAATTACCAAACAAGAATGACAGTTTCAAATGCCTAAGAATAAAACACAATATAATAATATGGAGTAGGCATTGCCTAAATGCGAGCATAGCTAAAAGGGACTACGTTTTTTGTTCTAGATGTCGACATTCAGGGCTATCGCTATCATTTAATTTCCAATATTTCCATTTGCTTATTTTGGGGCGAGATGGTATGGGGTGATTATGCTTCGAGACACGTTAGTTTCGTACGTGCATATAAGCAAGACGAAACGAGCAGCTTATGTGTATTTATTATTTTAAGAATATTATTTTCTTGTAAAATGCGCAATTTATTATTTTTTTAAGCATTATTTCTTTTCTTATAAACTATTTTAACATTCACTCCGGCCCTGTAAAAATAATAACCCTTTCCGGACCATAAAAAATCTATATCAGCATTAGCAAATTTCTCGCGGAAACAAATACCGTAAAGCTCTCCGCTTGTGAGCTATGCTCGCTATAACAACATACCGTATAAATGAAGATCGCAATGGTCCTGATTTGGTAGTGGCTTTTGAAATACAAATTGTGGAATAAACCAGGTTTTATGTCGCTTAATTTACCGCTTTCATCGGATCAGAGCTATATCTAAAATTCTGTTGGTAGACTAATTGTTTCCAATGAGATTGACTGACATATTGTCGTTATAATCAGAAACAATAAAAAAGAGCACAAAAACAACATAAGTCAATATTTATTGAACGAAAAGGTGAGACGGATTTTCCTAATTTTGTTCTCTGTAGAATAGAGCAATGCAACCAAGAAAATGTAAAAAGTAACATTTACAAGTTAAGGGGGTTTGTAAATGAGTGAAACCAATGAGACTTAAGTCTTTTAAGCCAAGCTTTAGTCACGAATACCTATCTGTAAAAAAATATTGCATAATGTCAAACATACCATGTAGCTTTTGATTGAGTTTTGACTGAGCTAACCCTCTGAACAGTTGACTGACTAAAGACAATAGGCAACCACCTAGTACACGTGCCAAACACGAGCGTCCAAAACGTATGTCTTACGGTAGGATCCGGGTTGAAACTAAAACACAAACAGTCAAACGCTGAAAATAATGGCCGAAATCTAAACAACACAGTGAGGAAGGATAAATAAAATTATCTCTATATTTGGAATGATTTTATTTTATATTTTAAAAGTAATACAATGTAAGATATAACAAAATACATTTTTATGTACTTACTCAAAAAAGTTCAATCTGTCGTGCTCTTTGTTTATTTCTATAACGTTTACAACTCCTCCAGAATCTATAGTACCCTGTAAATAATAATGTAAAACCATAGTACCGTAAATACTACTTACGGCAGTAAAATCCGGCCTCCAGAAATATTACGATTGTTGTTATTCTAGAAATGGTGTCAATCAAATGTGGATCCTGAAGAATTCGAAAGAACTGATGGAGATTCTTAACTCTAAATCAGTTTCATCTTGTAACAGCATCAAAACATTGGATTTCTCCACACTTTACACTTCTATTCCACATGAACAACTGAAATCGCGATTGGCACAGCTGATTAAACGCAGCTTTTTCAAAAAGAATGGAAAACGCAGGTACAAATTTCTCGATTATACCAAGACTTACTTTGTCATCAATGAGTCTGAGAAAAAGAACAAATTTACAGAAGACCAAATAATCGACATGCTCAACTTTCTTATTGACAACATATTTGTTCAGTTTGGTGGACGTGTTTTTCAGCAAACACTAGGGATTCCAATGGACACTAATTGTGCACCTTTGCTTGCTGATTCGTTTCTTCATTCATATGAAGCAGACTTCTTGCAATCTCTTCTAGACAACAAGAGGCTCCCAGGAGCCTGAATTGTTCACCTGACATATGTGCCTGAAGTAAAGGTTATTAGGCAAAATCTATTTGATGTTGAAAGGGTCATAAGATTAATAAGGGGGTCATCTGACAATATGGTGGATCTTAAGGTGCTGATCACTTTTGTTGTTAATCAAAATCTAAAAATCTGTCACCCTTTTTGAGTTATTAGCAAAAAAATGCAGTTTAACCTAATGTTCTATTTTTAGCCCCAGCAGCCATGTTTTACAACCAATCGAAATTCCCCACATCAGTTCTATACACCTAATGCTAATAAACAACAATACCAAGTTTGGTTCCAATTGGACTTAAAGTGTCAGAGGAGTTAACGAGGAAATGCTTTTTAAATGCTCAATTTAGACGTTCTAAGAGCAATAACTCCTGAAAGGAAAGATCCTACAACGTTGACCCTATTACATTTTTTGTAGAGCTTGATGCGATTTACAATTTGCAATCTAAATTTCTCAAATATCTTGTATAGTTTTCAAGATATTGAGCTAAACAGGTGCAAAATCTGCAAAAAATCCACAAAAAGGGCAATAACTCCTACATTGGTAGTTGGATTTTCTTTAAATTTCAGAGCTGGTAGATCTTGAGGTACTGATCACTTTTGTGCCCAATCAAAATTTTAAAGTCTGTCAGCGTTTTGAGTTATTTGCAAAAAACTGCCATTAACCCCTGTTCTATTTTTAGCTACAGCGGCCATGTTTTACGACCAATCGAAAATCCCCACATAGGTTCTATACACCTAATGCTAATAAACAACTATACCAAGTTTGGTTCCAATTGGACTTAAAGTGTCAGAGGAGTTAACGTTTTCAATGTAATGAGGAAATGCTGTTGAAATGCTCAATTTTGACGTTCTAAAGGCAATAACTCCTAAAAGGAAAGGATCTACAACATTGACCCTATACATATTTTGTAGATCTTGATCTGCTTAACAACATCCAATTTAAATTTCTGAAATATCTAGTATAGTTTTCAAGATATTGAGCTAAACAGGTGCAAAATTTTCAAAAAATCCACAAAAAGGGCAATAACTCATACATGGGTTGTTTGATTTTCTTCAAAATTTCAGGGTAGGTAGATCTTGAGGTGTTGATCACTTTTATTTTGCCAGAATTTTGATATCTGTAGCCATTTTTGAGTTATTTGCAAAAAACTGCATTTTACCCCTATGTTCTATTTTTAGCCATGGCGGCCATGTTTTATGACGAATCAAATCCCCACATCAGTTCTAGGCACCGAATGCTAATGAACAATCATACCAAGTTTGGTTGCAATTGGACTTATGGTGTCAGAGGAGTTAACGTTTTAAAAGGTTTACGGACAACGGACAGAAGACGGACGCCAAGTGATGACAATAGCTCACATGACCCTTCGGGTCAGGTGAGCTAAAAAAGACCGTAGACTAGCTCTCTCTTTCAACCTCACGTTTCGTTATATTGATGATGTCCTTTCACTTAACAATTCTAGATTTGGTGACTCAAGAAATTTTACGGAAGACATCATGCACTTATAGACAAATATGGGATTTCGATCTCTCAGATGAGTGCAGATGTTGGTTTGTCATAGGGTGTTGTTTTGTCTTCCTTTACCGGATTTGACACGCTGAATGGACTGTTGGCAACGCGACAGGTGTGCTATAGCAAGCAGGAACTGCTTACTCTTCCGGAGCACCTGAGTTCACTCTTGTTTCGACTGGAGTTCGCGTTGTTGATTGATATTCAGTTGTTTTGTGTTTCCATGTTTTCCTGTTGTCTGTTTTTGTCCCGTTCTTGTTGGTGTTTGCTGGTTTTGTCTCTGCCCTTTTGGACTTTTGACATTCGGATACCCCATTGGTACCTCTGCTTCTCTTATGTAATTTTTGCTTAAACTTTCCGCAGACTTGGTTTAAGGAAGTTCGCTACTATTATTGAAAATAAAAAGGTTTCAAATTTGATGCCTTAAATGAAAAGATAATAGTAAAAGGTATAAAATTAGTAAAAAAATTTGATAGGTTCGTGACCTCGTTTTCAAGATAATTGCAACAGTATCTATAAGCAAAGTTCACCACGGTATATGTTCACGAGCATACCGGACATTCACCACCATACAGATTAAAATAAAATTAGTTTCAATCCCCGTTAAGAGCATCCTCATGGAAAAATTAAGTTTAATATAAAATAAAGTAATAAAATCTATATGTACAAAAATGAATTGATGTTTTAGGATATGTAACCTGTTATTTCATTGTTCTATAGTACTCGTTTTATATTATTATCTTCCAGCTAAATTTCATAAGTAAAAATGTAATAAAAAACAAAAAACAATGCATTATATATATTATTTTATCTAGATTTGAAATAGGAATATGATTCTTTTCGAAAAGCAAGTTTAATAGTGTATTTATTGTCGGTTTATCAGTTAATGCGTCTTGTAATCTATTTCCTTTTCAAGCTTTTATTTTGTGATGATTGTCCGTGCATCGAAAATGGAATTAAAAATAAAAAAAAAGGTCACATGCATAAAAATTATAACTTTGTTCTCATTAACCAATGATAAAAAGGTTCAAAGAAATAACATTAAAAATCCATACGAATACATGTAATAAATTGTTTGGAAACACGTTAAATGATCTTGAATCCCAATACAAGTAATCAGTTTAAGTTGATTATAATGATCGAACATTAATCCCGTCAGCCTAGCTGCACAAGTCTCTTATCCAATTATTATTTCTTCATGTTAAACCGAGCGTGCTATGTACATAACTGTATAATGAATTTCATGAACCAAATTTCCGACTCTCTCTTGACACCATTAGCGAAGATGGTCTCAAAGAACGATGTTAGTCCTTCGGAAGGTTGTCCTTTGTATGTGGAGAGCAATACCCCATGCACGTAAAAGAACCCTTTGTGGAGTTTATAAGAGGAGGCTCAAAGGGGGTCGCTACACAGGCCACACTCTAACACTCCTAGCTGGAGAGGGATTCACGTAAGCATTAGTCTAGCTTGTTTTCAAATCCAGGGTGAATAAATATGTTTAAAGTAACTGTGTAAAAATGGCCCATGAGTTTACTTACAAAAATGGCATCGTTCAGAGGTAGAAACGGGACAATGTAGTTTCAAAATCTCGTATTGTGTTTCACACATTTTCTCTTCATAATTTGAAAAAACTTCTGCTTTTCATGTTGTTTAACCATTTTTAGACTTAACGTGCCCGGTGGGGGGGGGGGGAGTAATGATCTCCTATTTAGTGCATACCTATGTGTGGATGGGTGTCAAACCTGAACCTGTTCATGACGTCATACATGAAAACATACAAAACCATACCCTGTCACCGATATTTATTATAATGACATGTTCAAAAGGGTAGAGGTATTTTATAAAGTTTTAAGGACATATTCACGCGGACACAGGTGTTTTTAACAGCCTTTAAAGAAGATATATTCACAAAGATAAAGATATTTTATACAGTTTATAAGGACATGTTCACGAGGGTACATGTGTTTTATAAAGTTTTAAGGACAAATTTACGAGGTTACAGGTGTTTTATACAGTTGAAAAGGACATGTTCACGAGGGTACAGGTCTCTTACATAGTTTATGTTCAGGAGAGTATTGGCGTTTTATACCGTTTAAAAGGTCCTGTTCACGAGAGTACAGGTCTGTTATACAGTTTAAATAATGACATGTTCACGAGGGTACAAGTGTTTTATACAGTTTTAAGGACATATTTACGAAGATACCTGTGTAGGTGTTTTATTAGTTGATAAGGACATGTTCACGAGGGTAAAGGTGTTGTATAGAGTTTATAAGGACATATTCACGAGAGTACAGGTGCTTTATACAGTTTATAATGACATGTTCACGAGGGAACAGGTGTTTTATACGGATTATAATGAAATGTTAACGAAAGTACTGGTCTGTTTTACAGTTTATAAGGACATATTCACGAGGGTACAGCCCATGTAGCACGAACCCTTTTGAAAACATTTTTATTTGGTTATTTCTGAGGTCCAAAGAAAACGTTTTTAATAAACATTTTTAAAACATTTTTAAAATGTTTTGATTTTTTAAGAATGATTTAAAAACGGTAAATCAACGTTTCTTTAAAACGGATGGAAAATAGTTTTCTGAACTGTTTTTTTTAAATGTTTTAAAAATGTTTTTGTAACATTTTATTTTACATCTTTTTATAACAGTTTTAAAATATTATTTTTAAATGTTATAATAACATTTAGAAAGCATCTCCATATTATCTTTTAATAACGATTTAAAAACATATTCTGGGAATGTTATAAAAATGTTTTTAAAACATTCAAAATTTACATCTTTCCATAACAATTTTAAAACATGGTTTAGAATGGCATAGAAATGTTTTTTAATAACAAATTTAAACCTTTTTAGAAGCATGTTTTTATATGTTTTTGTCACATTTCACCTCTAAAAAATAAGACAAATTATAACGTTATGAATACTATACAATTATTAATGAGTATGAACAGATGACAGTGATAAATGTACTGAAATAACAAACAAACAAAAAATAAGTTTTTATCTTATTTTTAAGTCCATTTTTTTATTGTTTTAAGTATGTTTTTTTTCTTTTACTGATTTACATTTATTCTTAATGTTTTGTTGTTGTTTTTTCTTCTTATTAGTATTTAAGGTTTTTTTAATAATAAAGAATAATGGTAAATATTAAAATACACACATCTCTTTCCATGATGGCACGTTAGTTGTATAACGAGCGATACTGTGACTAATTTTCTCAAGATGTTTGATAATCAATTATCATGCATCGTTATCAGTAAGATTACCATGGTAACCACATATTTGTAAGTTTAGTGGTTTGCCACACGCTGTGTGTTGCAGTCTTTATCAGTATAGATTTTATCTTTCAAGAGAGAGGAAACACATTTTGATACACAGCTCTAACACAATGTAAGTAGAATAATTTGTTTTATAATAGATAGACTGATGTTAATTTTTATAATTTTAAATTTGCACATGATTCACCTTTAACTAACGATCAAGGTTTAGTTCGAGATTAGACTTTAATCCAATATCATGCTAATGGTTACTCTATGTTTACTACATTTATTGTATTGTACATTTATAAAAATACTTGTACTTTTGGTATATAAATTAAATCGGCATTTATTTATTTTTTCAGAACAATGAAAACAACTATAACATGCATAAGAACACCACAAGACTTGACAGATGATATTTTCCTGAATTTCCTATAAAAGTAATGATATGGATAACTCATTGGCTTTTTCAAAGAACATCATTTTCTTGTGGACAAAATTTGTGTTTTATTTCTTATTCAAGTTGCTTGTCGTATAGTTTTCTCATTGTTCTATAAAAATATGACAGTTTGTTGTTTGATATGGTGATGTGGCAGGCAGAAGGTTCGACCAATCAGCCTTTTCCGGGGACGCCTCTAATTGGAATTCGCTTCATTATGCATATACACTTTTGCATATTTTGCTCTAATGTTTGTCCCTCATTCCTTTGTGGACTTTTATTTCTTGGGTTTTATGTTCTTTTTTCAAGTCACTATCCAAAACCCTTAAGGATAATATGGTAAAAATACAGGATAAGAACATGCCTTAAAAACAGTACAAAATATGTTAATAAAATGTTTCGAAAAAACAAGTAAAAATCATTTAGTACAAACATTTCTGTAACGATTTAAAATTATGTTATTTTTATATTTATTTAAAATGTTTTAGAAAAACATTTTTAAAACATTTTAAGAAACAGTTTTTACAGACGTTATAAAAACATTTCTGGCACTCCACAAATTTATGTTTCTAAAACATTTCTAAAAAATGTTTTCAGTCCTTTTAAGAAAATGTTTTAAAAACATTTTTATAATGATTTTGTGTTAGCTGGGAGGTCTGTAAAAGTTTAAAAGGACATGTTCACGAGGGTAAAGGTGTTGTATAGAGTTTATAAGGACATATTCACGAGAGTACAGGTGCTTTATACAGTTTATAATGACATGTTCATGAGGGTACAGGTGATTTGTACAGTTTATAATAAATATTCACGAGGGTACATGTGCTTTATATACAGTTTATAATGAAATGTTCACGAGGGAACAGGTGTTTTATACGGATTATAATGAAATGTTAACGAAAGTACTGGTCTGTTTTACAGTTTATAAGGACATATTCACGAGGGTACAGGTCTGTAAAAGTTTAAAAGGACATTTTCACGAGGGTACAGGTCTGTAATACAGTTTAAAAGGACATTTTCACGAGGGTACAGGTCTGTTTTACAGTTTATAAGGACATATTCACGAAGGTACAGGTGCTTTATACAATTTATAATGAAATGTTCACGAGGGTACAGTTGTTTTATAGAGTTTATAATGAAATGGTCACGAGGGTACAGGTGCTTTATATAGTATTAAGGACATATTCACGAGGGTACAGGTGTTTTATAGAGTTTAAAAGGACATATTCACGAGGGTACAGGTGTTTTGCAGAGTTTATAAGGACATATTCACGAGGGTACAGGTGATTTGTACATTTTATAATGACATGTTCACGAGGGTACAGGTGTTTTATACAGTTTATAAGGACATATTCACGAGGGTACAGTTGTTTTATACAGTTTAAAAGGACATATTCACGAGGGTACAGGTGCTTTATACAGATTATAAGGACATATTCACGAGGGTACAGGTGTTTTATACAGATTATAATGAAATGTTCACGAGGGTACAGGTGTTTGATACAGTTTATCAGGACATATGCACGAGGGTACAGGTGTTTCATACAGTTTATAAGGACATATTCACGAAGGTACAGGTGTTTTATACAGTTTATAATGAAATGTTCATGAGGGTACAGGTGTTTTATACAGTTTATAATGAAATGTTCACGAGGGTACAGGTGTTTCATACAGTTTATAAGGACATATTCACGAGGGCACATGTGTTTTTTACAGTTTATAATGAACTGTTCACGAGGGTACAGGTGTTTTATACAGTTTATAATGAAATGTTCACGAGGGTACAGGTGTTTCATACAGTTTATAAGGACATGTTCACGAGGGTACAGGTGTTTTATACAGTTTATAATGAAATGTTCACGAGGGTACAGGTGTTTTATACTGTTTATAATGAAATGTTCACGAGGATACAGGTGTTTTATAGAGTTTATAAGGACATATTCACGAGGGTACAGGTGATTTGTACAGTTTATAATGACATTTTCACGAGGGTACACGTGTTTCATACAGTTTAAAAGGACATATTCGCAAGGGTACAGGTGTTTTATACAGATTATAATGAAATGTTCATGATGGTACAGGTGTTTGATACAGTTTATAAGGACATATTCACGAGGGTACAGGTGTTTTATACAGTTTATAAGGACATATTCACGAGGGTACAGGTGTTTTGCAGAGTTTATAAGGACATATTCACGAGGGTACATGTGTTTCATACAGTTTATAATGAAATGTTCACGAGGGTACAGGTGTTTTATAGAGTTTAAAAGGACATATTCACGAGGGTACAGGTGTTTTGCAGAGTTTATAAGGACATATTCACGAGGGTACATGTGTTTCATACAGTTTATAAGGACATATTCACGAGGGTACAGGTGTTTTATACAGTTTATAAGGACATATTCACGAGGGTACAGGTGTTTTATACAGTTTATAATGAAATGTTCACGAGGGTGCAGGTGTTTTATACAGTTTATAATGAAATGTTCATGAGGGTACAGGTGTTTTATACAGTTTATAATGAAATGTTCACGAGGGTACAGGTGTTTCAGTCAGTTTATAAGGACATATTCACGAGGGTACATGTGTTTTATACAGTTTATAATGAAATGTTCACGAGGGTACAGGTGTTTTATAGAGTTTATAATGAAATGTTCACGAGAATACAGGTGTTTTATACAGTTTATAATGAAATGTTCACGAGGGTACAGGTGTTTTATACAGTTTATAATGAAATGTTCACGAGGGTACAGGTGTTTTATACAGTTTATAATGAAATGTTCACGAGGGAACAGGTGTTTTGCAGAGTTTATAAGGACATATTCACGAGGGTACAGGTGTTTGATACAGTTTATCAGGACATATTCACGAGGGTACAGGTGTTTCATACAGTTTATGAGGACATATTCACCTGGGTACAGGTGTTTCATACAGTTTATAAGGACAAATTCACGAGGGTACAGGTGTTTTTTAACGAGGGTACAGGTGTTTCATACAGTTTATAAGGACATATTCACGAGGGTACAGGTGTTTTATACAGTTTGTAATGAAACGTTCACGAGGGTACAGTTGTTTTATACAGTTTATAATGAAATGTTCACGAGGGTACAGGTGTTTCATACAGTTTATAAGGACATACTCACGAGGGTACATGTGTTTTATACAGTTTATAATGAACTGTTCACGAGGGTACAGGTGTTTTATACAGTTTATAATGAAATGTTCACGAGGGTACATGTGTTTTATACAGTTTATAATGAAATGTTCACGAGGGTACAGGTGTTTCATACAGTTTATAAGGACATATTCATGATGGTACAGGTGTTTTATATAGTTTATAAGGACATATTCACGAGGGTACAGGTGTTTTATAGAGTTTATAAGGACATATTCACGAGGGTACAGGTGTTTTATAGAGTTTATAAGGACATATTCACGAGGGTATAGGTGTTTTATACAGATTATAAGGACATATTCACGAGGGTATAGGTGTTTTCTACAGATTATAAGGACATATTCACGAGGGTATAGGTGTTTTCTACAGATTATAAGGACATATTCACGAGGGTATAGGTGTTTTATACTGTTTATAATGAAATGTTCACGAGGGTACAGGTGTTTTATACAGTTTATAATGAAATGTTCACGAGGGTACAGGTGTTTCATACAGTTTATAAGGACATATTCACGAGGGTACAGGTGATTTGTGCAGTTTATAAGGACATATTCATACACTACTTCATAAGTTTATAAGGACATATTCATGATGGTACAGGTGTTTTATAGAGTTTATAAGGACATATTCACGAGGGTACAGGTGTTTTATAGAGTTTAAAAGGACATATTCACGAGGGTACAGGTGTTTTGCAGAGTTTATAAGGACATATTCACGAGGGTACATGTGTTTCATACAGTTTATAAGGACATATTCACGAGGGTACAGGTGTTTTATACAGTTTATAAGGACATATTCACGAGGGTACAGGTGTTTTATACAGTTTATAATGAAATGTTCATGAGGGTACAGGTGTTTTATACAGTTTATAATGAAATGTTCACGAGGGTACAGGTGTTTCAGTCAGTTTATAAGGACATATTCACGAGGGTACATGTGTTTTATACAGTTTATAATGAAATGTTCACGAGGGTACAGGTGTTTTATACAGTTTATAATGAAATGTTCACGAGGGTACAGGTGTTTTATACAGTTTATAATGAAATGTTCACGAGGGTAGAGGTGTTTTATAGAGTTTAAAAGGACATATTCACGAGGGTACAGGTGTTTTGCAGAGTTTATAAGGACATATTCACGAGGGTACATGTGTTTCATAAAGTTCATAAGGACATATTCATGATGGTACAGGTGTTTTATAGAGTTTATAAGGACATATTCACGAGGGTACAGGTATTTTATACAGTTTATAAAAAAATGTTCACGAGGGTACAGGTGTTTTATACAGTTTATAATGAAATGTTCACGAGGGTACAGGTGTTTTATACAGTTTATAATGAAATGTTCACGAGGGTGCAGGTGTTTTGTACAGTTTATAATGAAATGTTCATGAGGGTACAGGTGTTTTATACAGTTTATAATGAAATGTTCACGAGGGTGCAGGTGTTTTGTACAGTTTATAATGAAATGTTCACGAGGGTACAGGTGTTTTGTACAGATTATAAGGACATATTCACGAGGGCACAGGTGTTTTATACAGTTTATAATGAAATGTTCATGAGGGTACAGGTGTTTTATACAGTTTATAATGAAATGTTCACGAGGGTACAGGTGTTTCAGTCAGTTTATAAGGACATATTCACGAGGGTACATGTGTTTTATACAGTTTATAATGAAATGTTCACGAGGGTACAGGTGTTTTATACAGTTTATAATGAAATGTTCACGAGGGTACAGGTGTTTCATACAGTTTATAAGGACATATTCACGAGGGTACATGTGTTTTATACAGTTTATAATGAAATGTTCACGAGGGTACAGGTGTTTCATACAGTTTATAAGGACATATTCATGATGGTACAGGTGTTTTATATAGTTTATAAGGACATATTCACGAGGGTACAGGTGTTTTATAGAGTTTATAAGGACATATTCACGAGGGTACAGGTGTTTTATAGAGTTTATAAGGACATATTCACGAGGGTATAGGTGTTTTATACAGATTATAAGGACATATTCACGAGGGTATAGGTGTTTTCTACAGATTATAAGGACATATTCACGAGGGTATAGGTGTTTTCTACAGATTATAAGGACATATTCACGAGGGTATAGGTGTTTTATACTGTTTATAATGAAATGTTCACGAGGATACAGGTGTTTTATAGAGTTTATAAGGACATATTCACGAGGGTACAGGTGATTTGTACAGTTTATAATGACATTTTCACGAGGGTACAGGTGTTTTATACAGTTTATAAGGACATATTCACGAGGGTACAGTTGTTTTATTCAGTTTAAAAGGACATATTCACGAGGGTACATGTGTTTTATACAGTTTATAATGAAATGTTCACGAGGGTACAGGTGTTTTATACAGTTTATAATGAAATGTTCACGAGGGTACAGGTGTTTTATACAGTTTATAATGAAATGTTCACGAGGGTAGAGGTGTTTTATAGAGTTTAAAAGGACATATTCACGAGGGTACAGGTGTTTTGCAGAGTTTATAAGGACATATTCACGAGGGTACATGTGTTTCATAAAGTTCATAAGGACATATTCATGATGGTACAGGCGTTTATAGAGTTTATAAGGACATATTCACGAGGGTACAGGTATTTTATACAGTTTATAATGAAATGTTCACGAGGGTACAGGTGTTTTATACAGTTTATAATGAAATGTTCACGAGGGTACAGGTGTTTTATACAGTTTATAATGAAATGTTCACGAGGGAACAGGTGTTTTGCAGAGTTTATAAGGACATATTCACGAGGGTACAGGTGTTTGATACAGTTTATCAGGACATATTCACGAGGGTACAGGTGTTTCATACAGTTTATGAGGACATATTCACCTGGGTACAGGTGTTTCATACAGTTTATAAGGACAAATTCACGAGGGTACAGGTGTTTTTTAACGAGGGTACAGGTGTTTCATACAGTTTATAAGGACATATTCACGAGGGTACAGGTGTTTTATACAGTTTGTAATGAAACGTTCACGAGGGTACAGTTGTTTTATACAGTTTATAATGAAATGTTCACGAGGGTACAGGTGTTTCATACAGTTTATAAGGACATACTCACGAGGGTACATGTGTTTTATACAGTTTATAATGAACTGTTCACGAGGGTACAGGTGTTTTATACAGTTTATAATGAAATGTTCACGAGGGTACATGTGTTTTATACAGTTTATAATGAAATGTTCACGAGGGTACAGGTGTTTCATACAGTTTATAAGGACATATTCATGATGGTACAGGTGTTTTATATAGTTTATAAGGACATATTCACGAGGGTACAGGTGTTTTATAGAGTTTATAAGGACATATTCACGAGGGTACAGGTGTTTTATAGAGTTTATAAGGACATATTCACGAGGTTATAGGTGTTTTATACAGATTATAAGGACATATTCACGAGGGTATAGGTGTTTTCTACAGATTATAAGGACATATTCACGAGGGTATAGGTGTTTTCTACAGATTATAAGGACATATTCACGAGGGTATAGGTGTTTTATACTGTTTATAATGAAATGTTCACGAGGGTACAGGTGTTTTATACAGTTTATAATGAAATGTTCACGAGGGTACAGGTGTTTCATACAGTTTATAAGGACATATTCACGAGGGTACAGGTGATTTGTGCAGTTTATAAGGACATATTCATACACTACTTCATAAGTTTATAAGGACATATTCATGATGGTACAGGTGTTTTATAGAGTTTATAAGGACATATTCACGAGGGTACAGGTGTTTTATAGAGTTTAAAAGGACATATTCACGAGGGTACAGGTGTTTTGCAGAGTTTATAAGGACATATTCACGAGGGTACATGTGTTTCATACAGTTTATAAGGACATATTCACGAGGGTACAGGTGTTTTATACAGTTTATAAGGACATATTCACGAGGGTACAGGTGTTTTATACAGTTTATAATGAAATGTTCATGAGGGTACAGGTGTTTTATACAGTTTATAATGAAATGTTCACGAGGGTACAGGTGTTTCAGTCAGTTTATAAGGACATATTCACGAGGGTACATGTGTTTTATACAGTTTATAATGAAATGTTCACGAGGGTACAGGTGTTTTATACAGTTTATAATGAAATGTTCACGAGGGTACAGGTGTTTTATACAGTTTATAATGAAATGTTCACGAGGGTAGAGGTGTTTTATAGAGTTTAAAAGGACATATTCACGAGGGTACAGGTGTTTTGCAGAGTTTATAAGGACATATTCACGAGGGTACATGTGTTTCATAAAGTTCATAAGGACATATTCATGATGGTACAGGTGTTTTATAGAGTTTATAAGGACATATTCACGAGGGTACAGGTATTTTATACAGTTTATAAAAAAATGTTCACGAGGGTACAGGTGTTTTATACAGTTTATAATGAAATGTTCACGAGGGTACAGGTGTTTTATACAGTTTATAATGAAATGTTCACGAGGGTGCAGGTGTTTTGTACAGTTTATAATGAAATGTTCATGAGGGTACAGGTGTTTTATACAGTTTATAATGAAATGTTCACGAGGGTGCAGGTGTTTTGTACAGTTTATAATGAAATGTTCACGAGGGTACAGGTGTTTTGTACAGATTATAAGGACATATTCACGAGGGCACAGGTGTTTTATACAGTTTATAATGAAATGTTCATGAGGGTACAGGTGTTTTATACAGTTTATAATGAAATGTTCACGAGGGTACAGGTGTTTCAGTCAGTTTATAAGGACATATTCACGAGGGTACATGTGTTTTATACAGTTTATAATGAAATGTTCACGAGGGTACAGGTGTTTTATACAGTTTATAATGAAATGTTCACGAGGGTACAGGTGTTTCATACAGTTTATAAGGACATATTCACGAGGGTACATGTGTTTTATACAGTTTATAATGAAATGTTCACGAGGGTACAGGTGTTTCATACAGTTTATAAGGACATATTCATGATGGTACAGGTGTTTTATATAGTTTATAAGGACATATTCACGAGGGTACAGGTGTTTTATAGAGTTTATAAGGACATATTCACGAGGGTACAGGTGTTTTATAGAGTTTATAAGGACATATTCACGAGGGTATAGGTGTTTTATACAGATTATAAGGACATATTCACGAGGGTATAGGTGTTTTCTACAGATTATAAGGACATATTCACGAGGGTATAGGTGTTTTCTACAGATTATAAGGACATATTCACGAGGGTATAGGTGTTTTATACTGTTTATAATGAAATGTTCACGAGGATACAGGTGTTTTATAGAGTTTATAAGGACATATTCACGAGGGTACAGGTGATTTGTACAGTTTATAATGACATTTTCACGAGGGTACAGGTGTTTTATACAGTTTATAAGGACATATTCACGAGGGTACAGTTGTTTTATTCAGTTTAAAAGGACATATTCACGAGGGTACATGTGTTTTATACAGTTTATAATGAAATGTTCACGAGGGTACAGGTGTTTTATACAGTTTATAATGAAATGTTCACGAGGGTACAGGTGTTTTATACAGTTTATAATGAAATGTTCACGAGGGTAGAGGTGTTTTATAGAGTTTAAAAGGACATATTCACGAGGGTACAGGTGTTTTGCAGAGTTTATAAGGACATATTCACGAGGGTACATGTGTTTCATAAAGTTCATAAGGACATATTCATGATGGTACAGGCGTTTATAGAGTTTATAAGGACATATTCACGAGGGTACAGGTATTTTATACAGTTTATAATGAAATGTTCACGAGGGTACAGGTGTTTTATACAGTTTATAATGAAATGTTCACGAGGGTACAGGTGTTTCATACAGTTTATAAGGACATATTCACGAGGGTACAGGTGTTTTATACAGTTTATAATGAAATGTTCACGAGGGTGCAGGTGTTTTATACAGTTTATAATGAAATGTTCATGAGGGTACAGGTGTTTTATACAGTTTATAATGAAATGTTCACGAGGGTACAGGTGTTTCAGTCAGTTTATAAGGACATATTCACGAGGGTACATGTGTTTTATACAGTTTATAATGAAATGTTCACGAGGGTACAGGTGTTTTATACAGTTTATAATGAAATGTTCACGAGGGTACAGGTGTTTCATACAGTTTATAAGGACATATTCACGAGGGTACAGGTGTTTTATACAGTTTATAATGAAATGTTCACGAGGGTGCAGGTGTTTTATACAGTTTATAATGAAATGTTCATGAGGGTACAGGTGTTTTATACAGTTTATAATGAAATGTTCACGAGGGTACAGGTGTTTCATACAGTTTATAAGGACATATTCACGAGGGTACATGTGTTTTATACAGTTTATAATGAAATGTTCACGAGGGTACAGGTGTTTCATACAGTTTATAAGGACATATTCATGATGGTACAGGTGTTTTATATAGTTTATAAGGACATATTCACGAGGGTACAGGTGTTTTATAGAGTTTATAAGGACATATTCACGAGGGTACAGGTGTTTTATAGAGTTTATAAGGACATATTCACGAGGGTATAGGTGTTTTATACAGATTATAAGGACATATTCACGAGGGTATAGGTGTTTTCTACAGATTATAAGGACATATTCACGAGGGTATAGGTGTTTTCTACAGATTATAAGGACATATTCACGAGGGTATAGGTGTTTTATACTGTTTATAATGAAATGTTCACGAGGATACAGGTGTTTTATAGAGTTTATAAGGACATATTCACGAGGGTACAGGTGATTTGTACAGTTTATAATGACATTTTCACGAGGGTACAGTTGTTTTATTCAGTTTATAAGGACATATTCACGAGGGTACACGTGTTTCATACAGTTTAAAAGGACATATTCGCAAGGGTACAGGTGTTTTATACAGATTATAATGAAATGTTCACGAGGGTACAGGTGTTTGATACAGTTTATCATGACATATTCACGAGGGTACAGGTGTTTGATACAGTTTAAAAGGACATATTCACGAGGGTACAGGTGTTTCATACAGTTTATAAGGACATATTTACGAGGGTACAGGAGTTTTATACTGTTTATTAGGACATATTCACGAGGGTACAGGTGTTTTATACAGTTTATAATGAAATGTTCACGAGGGTACAGGTGTTTCATACAGTTTATAAGGACATATTCACGAGGGTACAGGTGATTTGTGCAGTTTATAAGGACATATTCATATATATTCACTACTGGCAAAATAAACGACTGTCTGTACCATAGTCAGGCGTTATGCAACTGATAATTTAAAATATTAACCGTAAAGTACTGTCAAAAAGACTGTTTGCATTTGTCAGAGTTGGGACAGCAGTTTCTATCGACTGCATCAAGCATATTTTATTTCTTTCTGTTAAACAATGACTGACCCAACGCTTTCTTAGTTGTGTCAGTCGTTTAACAACTATTTCAACTTAAATAAAGTTGGTTCAGTCCTTTTCAAGTTGTTCCAACTTAATAAGCGTTGGGTCAAACACTTCACAACTGATTCAACTTATGTTGCGTTGGTACAGTCCTTTACCAGTTGTTCCAACTTAAAATGCGTTGGGGCAAACGCCTAATAACTGATTAGTCAGTCTTTTTAAAACTCTGAGTTGGATCAGTCATTGTACACCTTATACAACTATTTTGCGTTTGATCAGTAATTTTAGACACATGAAAACTTCATAAAAGTTTAGTTAGTCATTTGACCACTATTTCAACTTTAAACATGCTAGTCACATTATAAGGTAGTGTCCATCTGTTGCTGGCAGTTCATATGAAAAGAAAGACTTTTCGTTTGTTTGCTTTTGTGTGTGTCTGTAGACCCTCGACAACTCTGGCTGGAACCTCAACCTCTTTACTCCAAGATGATTGAACTTATTTTGTCAGAACTTTTTCATTCAAAAGGATATTTATAACTCTAATACATGCAGAAAAAAATATTCATAATAAATAAAGATGGAAAAATACAATACCAAAAACGGGTATAAAACAGTTAAAATGAAAGTAGATATACTAATGTATTTGCTTGGCATCCATAGCTAACAAAACGGAGCCATTTTACGTTTGTTTCTGAATCAAAATTGATTGGACCCGATTCCTGGTGGGTGTTGGTAATCGTCGAGTTCGAGTCAAAGTTCGAGGTAAAGTTCGAGTTTCGACTCGAGTTCGAGTTAGAGTTCGAGTTACAGATCGAGTTAGAGTTCGAGTTACAAAACGAGTTGTATATATATTTTTTTGCACACTTTCTTTATCATTTATATTTGCAACTCTGCTACATGTAACCAGCAATTTACTTTGGAAGGTACTGATTCATATTAATAATGCGGTTACAGATAAAAACCCGACTTATTTTTCTTCTAAAACGAATTCAAAAATTCTAACACAGTGTTATGTTAGGGAGCAACAATTTGATTTTTTGGGGGGGGCGGGGCGGGAGGGAGGGCTATGATGAATTTGAAATAAAAGGCAGGGTGCCAAAACTCAGGAAATTAAAATGCTGGACGGTGCTCTGAATTAAAAAAGGCAGGATGGTGTTTCTGCCTGAAAAAAAGATTATGTTAAGTTTGAAAATAAAACATGTGTGCAAAACAAAGCATCCAGGCTTCGATATTTCAAAACTAAAAAGGCGGGACGAAGAAAAAATCCATAGCCCCCCCCCCCATAAAAATTTAATGGTCGTTCCTTTACCGTTCGATTGTTGTTGTCTTCATTCAAGAAACTTGATAGAAAACAAGTAAATTGGTGAGCTAATGCTCACAACTGAAACGCCCGCTCCCAAAATAATACCTTGCGTTAAAAAGTATTCGGTAAAGTATAACAGGAGGAATACATAGGATTAAGTTACATAAAAAACAGACATTTACGTCATTCAGTTGCTTAGAAAATTACGGAAGGACGAACGAAAGAACGGACGGATGGACAAGGGTTAAACAGGAAACCCTCTCTTCTTCGAAGCGATGCCTGACTGACCGGAAAGGGGAGGCACGTTACAACTCGCCATAATAAAGCTGTGTACCAAATTTGAAATCAATTCCTTTATACCCCCGTCACACTTGGACGAAGACCACCAAATTCTTAGTACGTTCTTAGAACGCAGTACAAACGGGATAGACATATTGCTCCTAGGTTTTTAATACGACTTCTCTACGTCCTTACAAAGACCGTGCAACGTCCTATAAGTTTACAACCAAGTTCCTTCTAAGGACTATCAAGTTTTTACTACGTGTCTTCTACGTTCAGCACGTTTTCACTACGTGTCTTCTACGTTCAGCACGTTTTCACTACGTGTCTTCTACGTTCATCACGTCTTCATTACGTTCCAACTACGTTTTTGCTGCGACTGTACTGCGACTAGCTCGTTTGCTGTACGTCTATAGAAAGTTTGCGACAGTTTTAAAACAAAGACAGCAATATCACCTCCGCGCATACGTTCGATGTCTGATTTTTATTTTGGTTAGCTCTAAAAACCTCTCAAAATTGCATGACGCATCGTTAACCCACCCTTGACCACCTATATTTGACAAAATAACTTAATGTATAATGAAAATTGCATTAGTTGTGTTTCACAATCGTAGAAAATAATGAGATGTGGAATAAGTGTACGGGACACAGCCCACAATCAAGCGTGTTATTTTGTGTTTATGTTGCACACGGATTCTAAAACTGCAATGAAAAAGGAAAGTTTAGTGCCATAAAACCTGGTTATCTCGGGTTTTTATTCAGCCTGTATCATAAGTCATCACCCCTAGTAAGGTGAGTTCACGCAAAAATGGTTTTGGTAAATATTTGTGTTTCGATACGATAATCTAAATCACAAAAATAGAAAACCGATACAAAACCGAATCCCAACTTGTTTACTTTTTTCTTCACTGGACAAAACATATCCCATTTAAATGCCTTACCAAAACCAAATCTACGTGAATCTTGGTAAGTTTTGCTCATCTCTCGTGAACTCCTCCAGGTGAGGCTTACCAGGTGTGGTCATGAACTAGTCTTTTATATAGTAAATCTTACAGTGACAAATATCAAAGTCTTTTGTGGTTTAAAAAAAACTTACTTAATGTTCAATGCACTTGAATTCGACACGAGGCGATGCTTCTTTTGTGCTATTTAAACCAGAAGATTTTAGTTATGTTTATTTTGTTTTTGTTTTTTTGGTATTGTTGCCGTACAACTTTTGTCTTAAGCGTCTCTTACTGGTCAGGGCATATACCACGCATTGAATATTAATTATTCGCCCGGAATTTCCTCCTGTATAATATGTATGCATCAAAAATATTGCATGTGTATTGAAGACAAATGTACTAGCAAGATATAATTGGTCAGATTTCACGGAGTGAAAATTCCAGGGATATATGGTAAATGTCGGTTGGGCGGGGAACCTTTTTTGTAATTATCAGTTTCCTCATCATCTACTAATCATAGCCTTTTAATGTTTAGTTTATAAACGTTTTGATTAATTCTGGAATGAAAAACAAGCTTGATGCTTTTGTGAATCCCTGCCCTGTTTGCAGTTTGCCGACCAGTGTGGTAATTGTAGCGGGCCCCATTCAGCCTACTGTTATCGAACTCAACAAAAAAGCTCTTTAACGTGCATGGGTTTAGTAAGCATGGGCTTTTATAACGTATGATTCGATATCAGGTTTGTCGCTCATCTACTTCCTGTTTACTGACTTTAATTTGTTGACATAAATGTTCATTATTAGACAATTTAGTGATTCGTACCAGTTTTTTCTCACTAACTATTCACCAGAGGCGCTTAATATTTGGTATACAACATCATCATGGGCTTCCATAACATGGGATTTGATTTCAAGTCTGACGTTTATCTACTTCTTTTTAACGAAATCCGGCCATTTCTATGTTTGACCCGTTTTTTAAATGTTCTTTTTTATTTTTTATTTTCTGGACACATATTCCCAAATAAATGAAACACCCATTTGATTTTTAAGTGTAGGCTGTGGGTAAAGGAGTAGAGCCACGAAGGCCCCAAATCGGCCCAAAAATTCAACTTTGGTATACTTGCTTGTAATTGCTGTTTTGATGTTCATTAGACTTCATATTTTATAAATTGCAATAAATTTTGGTTTAATTGTTTATCAACAAGGGGTCAAGTGAGCTAAAATCAGCCTATTTTGTACAAAATCTCGGTTTTTTTTTACATTTTTCATCGATTTTCATTCATAAATCGGTGAAAACGAAAATGGCCACACCCGTCGACCAAAATTGTTTTGTGATAAAAATGTGTATTATAATGTTATAAATTGACTATCAAAAAATTACGATGGTCGACGAATGTGGCCAATACTATTTTTGAGAAAATACAACGTGAAAACAGTGAAAATGGGCAAAAAAAAATAAGAATTGTATAATTTATGCCGTGTTTGATATGCCAAGGCTAGACCTGTGATGTAGATATTTTGTTAAACCTTCCATATATGAAAAGTTCAGTTATGCCTCAACTCATTTTGGATAAATTTAAGAGGCGTTGAAGTAGTTTGAAAATTAGTCAAAATACCGGGCCGATTTGAGGCATTCGTGGCTCTACTCCTTTGACATCAAAAGGCAGGATTGTATCTTTCTTCATAAAAACAATTCAGGATACCCATTGTGCTCCATTCCGGAAAAAAATAAAAAGTCAAGTCAAAATTGAACAAAAAACCGATATTGAAAATTAGTATGGACAAGAACATATCCATACCCCAAGTAAAGATAATTTGGATCGTTCCGTTGTACATCCTTAGACCGTGTATAGAAATGCTGAAAATGTCTAATTATCAGTATGCATCATATAACATTCGTAGATGTACAGATTCAGTCAGTAAATAATGTAGATAGAAATTAATGAGATGTGGAATAAGTATACGCGACACAACCTACAACATTAACAACAATTTAAAAAATCCACAACAAAAAACAGCCAGCAGCCTTCAATGTGAACAGCGGTTGCTGCTCGCTGTTGGCCCTGTATTAGAAAAATAACTACATATGATTCAAGCTTATTCCTAAAGTGTCAATGAAAAAAACCAATTCTTGACCCCCCCCAAAAAAAAAAAAAAAAAAAAACAGATGTCATTAATTTTCGCCGAATACGAACAACAGCTTTGATAAAGATATATACAGAATCAACATATATACATGCATGGCGTGGGGCGCGACATTTTGGCAGTATTATTGACTAATAAAGTTGGCAAAGTATAATAATTATTTAAAAAAGTATCTTGTCCTTTGTGTATTAAATGCAGAATAAAAGAATCCTCTTCCGGCTGGCAAGAGACAACCGATTTATTTAAATACATATCAAAACCTTTTGTACAAATTCATGTGAACTGTCAGAAAACCTAGTAAAACTTACTAGAAACGGCGTTAAAACCGCTAGGACGTACTGTCAACGTAGTAAAAACTGTACGGACGTGTTAAGGACACAGTAGAAACTTCCCTATGGTCATGCTACAAACTTGAACGAAAAGAACCGTTATATGATATCGTAGTGAAAACGTACGGCGAACGTAGTGCAAACTTTAAGGATGTAGTGTAATCGTAGCATAAACGGCACAAGAAATCATACCGTCCAGGTCACGTCCTTGAAGTTTTTGATACGTCCCTTCTACGCTCATGCTACGATCATAAAGTTCTCAATACGTTCTTAGTAGGTCTGTATTACGTTTTGACTTCTCCACGTCCTCACTACGTTTGTTTTGAACATGTTCAAAATTATTCCACGTCCTTCACGTTCTTGAAGTCCGCACTACGTCCAAGAAAGTTCGTACTACGTCCATTAAAGTTCGCACTACGACCATACAAGTTTTTAGTACGTCTTTAATACGCTCATCGAGTTCTTTCCACGCTTTATACCTTTTTATACCCCCGTCACACTAGATAAAGTTCGTACTACGTTCTTACTAAGTCCTAAAAACTTGATAGTCCTAGAAGGAACTTGGTTGTAAACTTGAAGGACGTTGCACGGTCTTTGTAAGGACGTAGAGAAGTCGTATTAAAAACCTAGGAGCAATATTTTTATCCCGTTTGCGCTGCGTTCTAAGAACGTACTAAGAACTGGGTGGTCTTCGTCCCAGTGTGACGGGGGTATTAGGACTTAATACGAACGTAGTACGAACTTTATCCAGTGTGACGGGGGCATACAGATACCGTGAAATCTGTAACGACAAATTGTCCTATTTTTGACCCTTAAAATGTATAAGTTCGCTAAGAAAACAGAGAGTAGATGCGCGACTGTCCTGAAAAGGAGGCACAGTCAACTCACGGACAGACTTACGGACAGACGGACGAACAAGCTGATTGCAATAAAGCCCCCTCTCTTACGAGGGGGGCATAATATTTTCAGATATTCAAAATCAAAAGACGGGGATTCCGCCGTATTGGACCAGTACCGGAGAATATGTATACCAAATTTTTATTAAACCCCCGCTTGTAAATATGGAAGGAGATGGCCACATTGGTGACTCGGTGATTGCAATAAAGCCTCCCTTACGAGGGGGGGAGGGGCATAATATTTTCAGATATTCAAATACAAAGGACGGGGATTCCGCCGTGTTGGTCCAGTACCGGAGAATATGTATACCAAGTTTTTATTATACCCCCGCTTCTAAAATGGGCGGGAGATTGCCACATTGGTACACATTTGCTTCTTGTCTTTGTGACATTACGTAAATATGTACATTTATTGGTTTTCAATCACATCTACACATATATTTATAAATGAGTATAATTGCAAGGCGACAATCTTAAACAGTTTAAAAGAAAAAGAGAAACCATTGGGTTATCCGAATGTCAAAAGTCCAAAAGGGCAAAGACAAAACCAGTAAACACCAAGAGAACTCGAGTAGTAACTCGATTATTGCCATAAAAATCACTGTTTCGAGTTAGGTCAAATTTCAACTCGAACTAGAAAAATAACTCAAACTCTAACTCGATCTGTAACTCGAACTATAACTCGAACTCGAGTAGTAACTCGATTATTGTCATACAAAGAAGTGTTATGTTTGACAACATACATATAATTGCGCTAAAGTAAATATCCAACTCGAACTCTAACTCGATCTGTAACTCGATCTATAACTCAAACTTGAGTAGTAACTCGATTCTTGCCATAAAAATCACTGTTTCGAGTTAGCTCAAATTGCAACTCGAACTAGAAAAATAACTCAAACTGTAACTCGAACTTTAACTCGAACTCTGCTAGTCGTAGCTCGAACTTTAACTCGAACTCTAACACTGACTCGAGCACGAACTCGATGATTACCTTCACCATTCCCGGTGGTCATCATGCCGTACTTTGTTGTACATGGGGTGTAGGTAATCATCGAGTTCGAGTTCGAGTCAGAGTTAAAGTTCGAGTTACAGTTCGAGTTACAATTCGAGTTCGAGTTAGAGTTCGAGTTAAAGTTCGAGTTATTTTTCGAGTTCGAGTTAAATTTTGAGCTAACTCGAAACAGTAATTTTCATAGACATAGTCGAGTTACGACTCGAGTTCGAGTTAGAGTTCGAGTTACAAATCGAGTTAGAGTTCGAGTTTCAAATTATTTATTGTTCTATGTCCAGAATTGGGTCTTTCGTTCATCATTATACCCCCTCTTGAAAAAATGGGGCGTAGATCTTTTTTTAAAGTTAGTTAGTTAGTTAGTTATTGCTTTACTCCCAAGCAGCACGATTTCGGCTATATCCGGGAGATGAACATGAAAATGGTGATACAATGAACATGAAATGATGATGGGGTGGAGGAAATGGGGACACAAGGCCAATCGGGTAGGATAGTTTTGACTGCCACTGGAAAAAGGAGTGATGAGTAGGGACGGGAAATTTAGCCTCCTGCATGGGGATCCTACGGGTCCTACTCTTACCGAGACCTGCAGCAGGGTTCTTTACCGTGCGAGGAACGTGACATTTTTCCCAACACGGTGCACCATGCACTATGGTTTGCGGTCAGGTTTTCCGCATTATCGCCTGACGACCCCGCATCTCTCGATGTCAGGGCTGCCCCATTCAACCACCTGGGGCACACATCCCAGTCGCTTTGTGGGCAAAGCGGCCTGACCCCGATGTCAGGTTTTTTTAAAGTTAGCATTATTTTATATAGCAGCGATCCTTCATCGGAAATTTTCTTGCATGTGCTGACAGTTTACTTTCATTAAAATTCTTTAAAAAAAACAAGGATTCTTTCCATTTTAAAAGCCGGTCCCTGTCGAACAGAAACAGACCAGCTTCTGTACACTCATGTGTTAAATTGAAATCCCATACAAGTACATGTAATATTTGATTATATAAGAACATGATGTGTATACAAATTTCTCTAGTAAATAATCGAGAGTAACATATACATGTTTAGGGGACGACCATTTGATTCTGAGGGAGGAGGGCTGGCAGTTTCGGTCGAGACAGATTATTTATTTTCAAAATTTTGCGGGCCAGAATATTTATTTTCTGCATTGAGCAAGGATCTTGGGACAGATTATTTATTTTCTTGCAAACAGAGGCTAGATAATTTATTTCAACTTTTTCCAAACCAGAATATTTATTAACAAAAACAGCCCCCCTCAAAATCAAATGGTCGTCCCCTTAGTCTTGTCCTTTAAACCAAACTGACGACTTTGATAAAAACTAAAACTATTTTTTTCTTTTTTCTGTAAACGCGGCCCTTTTTTTTTGCAACAAAATAAACCAAGATATTTCAAAGTATTGTCTCGTCCTTGGGTGGATTAACATATTTTTTTTTCTTAAACCACAGCACAACATAATAGATGTCTGAATTGTTATTTTTTTCTCGTGGAAAGTGTTGTAGTTTGCTAAAAATAGGTTTTCTTTAGGTCGGAACTCTAACTCGAACTCGATTTGTAACTCGAACTCTAACTCGAACTCGAACTCTAACTCGAGTCGTAACTCGACTATGTCTATGAAAATTACTGTTTCGAGTTAGCTCAAAATTTAACTCGAACTCGAAAAATAACTCGAACTTTAACTCGAACTCTAACTCGAACTCGAATTGTAACTCGAACTCTAACTCGAACTTTAACTCTGACTTGAACTCGAACTCGAACTCGATGATTACCTACACCCGTTGTACATGTACATAAGAAGTTTTATGTGGATTTCGATCTTCATCTAAGTTTTTGTTTTTGTGCTTTGTCTAGGAATATTGATAGGGGGAAGGTTGGGCCCAAAAAACTAGTTTAACCCCGCCACATATTATATGTGCCTGTCCTAAGCCAGGAATCTTTGACAAAGCTTTCGTTTGTACTGGTCTTTTTGATGTTTTCTGTTCCTTGTTTAAGAAGGGGGTCTATCTGTGACTATTTCAGGACTGGATTTAAATTATGTGCATTTTATTTAGACCATGGGCTAATTGCAGAACCGCGAGCATTGCCAAATGGCCTCGTTGAAGGCTGCTGGCGGTTGTCCATTGTGTTTTTTTTTTCTAAATTGCTGCTTAATTGTGGGCTGTGTCGCGTAAACTTATTCCACATCTTATTATTTTCTATTGTCATAAATTTGTTGTAACTACAACTGCTTATCGCAAATTTTAGAATATTATCAATCTGAATGGATCATTATTTCAGGGACTATGTCGTCTTGTACAATGAACTGTACGTGCAAGTTAAAGATCTGTTTGAAATATTTTTTGGCAAAGAGCATTGTTGATTTCGTAGTAGAGATTTGAATGAAATGAAAGAAGTGATTTTTAGGTTGTCGGACTAACGGGGTGTCGGACTATCGGGCTGTTAGACTAATGGGGCATCCGACTATCGGGTTGTCGGATTAACGGGGTGTCGGAATATTGGGGCTGCTCCTCAGAATGAATAACCGACTGATTGACCATGTTTATAATCTTATTTTAGCTATAGTCGATCAGATGCTAAGAGCAAAAACACCTGTAATATCTCTTTTTTTCTGATAGAGTCATCGCAATCCTAAATAAAATAACTCATAACTAATGTTTATTTTTTGTGTGTGTGAAACCAGTTTTAAAATACGGAAGCGAGCCTGTTGTTACCATGCATTTTGTATGCTTCTAGTATAAAATGGCCAATATCCATCTCTGTTATATTACAGTCTGTTAAATACTAAATATACTTATTCAGAGATTGCGGTAAATTAGCATCTAGAACAGCGGATTTCATTGACGAAACTTCTCCAAGTTCTTTCAACAAACATATTCTTGAACTGCTCAAACAATGAGACTAATTCATGTCTGCCATTATTAGGACACTTTGTTTGAAGGAAAGCTCGCATACCCGTTAAGAAGGAAATTTAAAGAAAGATACAACACAGGCAGGCCTCAGGAAACAGTTCTTAAAGCATCTCCTAAGGACCGAGAGCGTAAAAGTTTTGACTGCTCCATGAACAGGCATTAAATCACTGTCTTCTTAGAGAGTGTGTATGCTTGTTTTACAGTGTGACGCCAAAAGATTTTTTAACATTATAATTTTATATTTTCTTTATATCTACCCACCAACTAGAGGTTTTCTTTCGGATTTCCAAATAAACCTACTTTAATTAGATAATTATACATGGAAAACTGTCAAGAATTGACTTGGGAATATTTGTTACAAAATTTGATTAATACACTGTAAAGTAAAATACTTTTGACGTTACACGTACTTAACTTCGCATCGTTCACGCACATGGAACAGTTCATTCCAGGAGGAGTGAAACATTTCCAAGAAAAATGAATGAATTCAAATATCAGAAACTACTTCAGATGAAAAATAGTGACTATAAGTTAATAATTATGTATCTGTAGAAAGGAGTGTCAGAACATTAAATGTGTATGCAGCTGACAAATCAATTAATTACGGGATTAATGCACGTGGATTAATGAGCTCATTATAAAAAGTTGAACTGCGCTACCAGATAAAAAATGTGATGCGTGCGACTTTATAAATAACTTTGATGTTAATTTCCGTACACTTTCCTTAACTAACTCAAAATGTTAAAAATATAAAATTAAGGCTAGCATATGGCTTGTAAATAAATTGATTAGATAAAGTATAATTGGACAATAAGCACACTTTTCGTGCTTATCATACTAAAATCTAAAAACATGTTATTCCTATTATAACAATCACAATTAAGATTTTTTTTATATCAAATTAATAATTGACGGGAGAGTAAAAAAAGTCCTTATTATAACATGTATAAGTCTAATAAGTGGACACAAGTTGACTTATGTGAAAAATTCTTTGTTGTTGGTTCAATTTTATATACTGTTTTTACTCACGTATTAGCTGTAAGATTGCTATACAAATTATACCAATGCAATGACAGTGTACATACATGTATTTAACCGTAAACAATTTTATTTTCAATATATCAATAATGCATATAATATAGTATTTTTAGCAATATTTAATTTAGTTTTCCACGAAGATGTTTTTATATCGGGGAATGAAACTGACTATATTTCAACCTGTACGGTGGTGAACGTCCGGTATGATAGTGAACCTGTACAGTGTTGAATATTCTCTATAGCCGCTACTCGATAATTGACGTTAAAGTTTTGGCGGGAAAAGGTTTTCTCTGACTTTTTCATAGGTTTAGCATTAGCACTATTTAGCTGTTAAAACCCATGACAGAATAAATAGGATTTGATAAAACTTTGTCTATAACCTCTTTATGACATATTAAAGACATTGATAACAAGAAAATAGGAGGTTCGTGGGCAAAAAAATTAACCCTATTTTGATGGTAAAATCCAGAGGATTCTGAAAAAATGACAGAAATCCCAAAACAAGACCAGCGAGCATCCTAAGGTTAAAACACATCTAAAAGTTATATTTTTTGTAGTGTCAATGTGGTCTTAAAAAAGTTACCTTTTATTATAGAAAACACGGGATTCAGAAATATGTTTTGTATTGTAAACTCCTATCAACTCGAGATGCATCGGAAAAAACACCGATCTCGAGTCCATCAAAGACGGGACACAATTGTTTTATTATACCTGATGACGTCACTTTAATATTAATTCCTCAAGAGCTGTACAATACATGTAGTTGTTTTCACACATTTTTTATAGAAAAATGTTAACAGCCTTTTTTTACATTTTGTGAATTTAGGAGAAAATATTTGAATATATTTTTAGTCATATGACTGTTTAAGCCAATCAAATTATTAAAAAAATACTAAAACTATAAAAGCATTTACAAGTATAAAAATCTAAGACAAAATAAAATAACCTTGATCATAACTGCAAGCATTCCTACCATCATAATAAGGCTCTGAAAAACATCTGTCCATACTACTGCTTTAATGCCACCCTAAATATAGGAATGAAACGAAAATATACTACCCCCTTCATTTTATATTTCAAAATGTTCATTTTAGAGTTTCTATTATCTGACTTTTCGGGTATCAAAAGAAAAGACTTGGAGAAGAAGCAGCGCTATGTTTGGCATATGCTTAAAAGCACGTTCCTATTAAGAACCAGAGCTTGAATCACTGTCGGACTGGGTAAGGACTATCCGATCTCTTGTACGAAGCCGAATAGACAAACTTCGCAAATGTGTGAACCCCCGGCCTTCTTCTGTATTTAGAGATCGTGAAGCTCTCAATTGTCTCTCTTCCTTACATGACAAGTATGTTGTCACGCCAGCAGACAAGGCTTCCAATAATATAGTTTTTGTATGTAAAGCACATTATTACAATTGTCTAATAAAAGAACTAGGCATTGATGGTAATACTTCCGCTAGTGCTACATACACACGGACTACATTTAACAAAGATGAAATCATAGCCAACCATAGCTCTTTTATGTCCTCTTTCAATATTCCAATGAAAGAGGAACATAAAGAGTTACCATATTTGTACTGGATACCTAAACTTCACAAAAATCCGTACAAAGAAAGGTATATAGCTGGATCTTCATCATGTTCAACTACAGAGCTGTCCGTTCATTTAACTAAAATCTTGTCTGCTGTCAAAGAAGGTCAGCAAGCATACTGCGACACTATTTATAATCGTAGTGGAATTAACCATATGTGGATTTTGAAAAACTCAAAAGATTTGTTAGATCATTTTAAATCTAGATCATTTTCTGAGGTTCACTCTTTGAAAACGTTCGATTTTTCAACTTTATACACTACCTTGCCACACGAAAAACTAAAATGTCGCCTGAAAAAACTTCTCGAAAAAGCCTTTTCAAACTCAAGGAATTTTGTTGTTTTGGGTTATAATTCTACATTCTTTTCCAAAACATCTTTCAAAGATAAAATTTGTTACACACTGGAACAAGTTTGCAGTATGCTTGATTTCCTCATTGACAACATATTTGTCACCTTCGGAGGAGAGATTTTTCAACAACAAATCGGCATTCCAATGGGCACAAACTGTGCTCCTCTCCTCGCCGATTTGTTTTTATACTCTTACGAGACTGAATTTCTTCAGGGACTCGTAAGGAACAAGAAGATGAAAGAGGCAAGGTCATTTAATCTTACATTCAGATATATTGATGATGTCCTTTCTGTCAATAACACTTCATTTGGTAGTTGGATTCCTTCAATATATCCTCCGGAATTGGAGATTAAAGAGACCACCGAGTCTAATTGCTTCACGTCTTTCTTGGATTTGCACCTCGAATTTGACCCAGGTGGTCATCTCAGTACAAAAATTTACGATAAACGAGACGATTTTAATTTTCAAATTATTAATTTTCCTAATCTACAGAGCAATATACCTACTTCTCCTGCATACGGTGTTTATATTTCTCAACTTATTCGATATGCCAGAGCTTGCACACATTTCACAGATTTTTTGATCAGACACCGGTTTCTTCGTGACCGACTTTTGAAGCAGGGCTATAAGAAAATACGTCTCATACGATCACTAAAAAAATTCTTTCTTCGTTATCAGCCACTAGTAGAAAAGTTCAAAATTGAGTTAAAAGATATGATAGTTAATTGTTTTAATTAGTGTTTGACTGGTCTGCTGTACTGAGATGATCACCTCAATATCCCTATTGTGTCTCACAACTATGTTGTGTTCTATGGTCATTACCGGATCATAAGATCGCAATGGAAGAGGGAGGTTTGGCGCCATAAAACCTGGTTTAACCCACCACTTCTTTGGAAGTGCCTGTACCAAGTCAGGACCATTGCGATCTTTAATTCTTCTGGTTTTGTGTTTCTATCAAATAAAAATTACAACAAAGTTCCAGATAAAAGCTTCTGTACTTTGTTCATGACTATTTTCATATCCTACATGTCCTATTATGTTCGATTTAATAAAACCTAATTCCAAGAAAATGTTAGTGTCACACTATTTTACGTAACTATATATTATGGGATAAGCAAATTTTACAGTGTCACATGGATTAAGCAAATTTTACAGTGTCACACTATTTTATGTATCTATACATATTATGGACTTGGAGATCGGAATGGAAGAGGGAGGTTTGGCGCCATAAAACCTGGTTTAACCCACCATTTCGTTTGAAATGCCTGTACCAAGTCAGGACCATTGCGATCCACCAGTTCTCCGGTATGACTGATTCGTTTTTGTCATTTTCTCTGGACTATGAGATTGATCATTCAAGTTCGGTAGTTTTGTTATTACCTTTATTTAATGGAATGACACGCTGTCATCTTGCATGCCTGTGTTTTGAGGACATACAAAAGACAACCTGGTCGCAAACATTAATTGCTTAATTGACAGACCTCACAATTCTTATTGCATGTATCGGTTGATTTGTAGGTTGTTCAAAATGCTTCTTTGGTAATTTGCTGCTTTTAAATCTAGCATGTTTTGATTTTGATTTTAAAGACAATGGAAGAATCTTTATTTTTAATTGCTTGTCAACGGCTGTTCATATTGTTGACGGTCTTTGATGTTATTTTGATTCAAGTCGGACATTGTTAATAGTTTAAAAATACATAACTTACAATGGAGGTGTATATAACTGATGCAGCAGCAACGCTTATAACTGACAGCCAGTATGGAAATCCAGTGACTAAAACAGTAAATGTATATTCTATAGATACTTTGTTTTACAATGTAACACCTGCTTGAAGGACGATTAAATTTCGTCAATACAAAAAGACAAAGACAAAATTGAACCACGATTAGCAACGTGACAGGATGACCCGGATGAGAAGTTTCTGTTTGTTATAGAACACTGGTCTCGTTGACAACGATTTTTAATGTGGGTTGGTCGGTAATGGAGGACAATACTAAACCTCTATGTCAAACCAACATCTTGTTAACTCATCTAAGATAAACAAAATCTCGTTTTTGTCTACAAGCACATAATGTCTTTCGAAGAACTATTCTCGCGATGGCAACAACCGTGGAGCAACGTAACCCTTAGTAAGGAAATTGCCTCTCTGAGGGTTAAAAATTCGCTTCAAGCAATTTGATGTAAGGCCACTAAAAAACACAGTTGCATTAACTTGTATTTCTAAAGTTCAAATGTTAGCCTTGTTAATTGCGGGTGGTTTATAATATATGTTTTTCTAAGCTGGGTTCGTCGTCTGTCGTCGTCCGTAAACAAATTAAAAAATCTTCTTCTCTGAAATGACTTAACCTATTTGCCTGAAACTTTGCAGAAATGATTAATATATTCGCATCAAAAGATCCTGTATAAAAAAGATAGAAAACATGGCCGCTGTTACACAAATAGAACATATAATTTGTAAATCACTTTATTTGGCTATCACTATAACAGATTAAAAAGATCTTCGGCTCTTTGGAATCAATGGCTCTACAAAAGTATCCGTAGGGTTGAAGTTGTCAGATGACCGTGAACTTATCGCCTTTTCAAGTCAATGTTCAATGTTTTTGTCATAAAAGTTTCCATTGGGTCAAAGTTGTCAGATGACCCTATTATAGGTTAAGGCCCATGTAAGCGGCTCAGGCCCCTAGGAGCTTCTTGTTTGCTTGTTGTGAGCCCGTTGCGGGTTCTGTGTGGCTTATAGACCCAGAGCAGTGCGAAGCTTTTCGGTAAAAGCCCACTAAAGAGCGCTCAGAAACGCGACATCGTGTCAGGCAGCTTTGTCGTCAACGCGATTGGGATGTGTACCCAAGGAGGTTGAAAGAGACGTCCTGCTATAATGAATGCCGGGGTCGTCAAGCTATAACATATTTTAGGCGAAGAACCTGTCATTGCATTAAAAGTGCAATCGCTATAACAGTTCAACTGTTAAGAAAGATGCATTATATTATTTGAAACTACTATGTCGATAGCCGCTGACGTTTGGTCTTAGGTTCCAGGGCTTATAATAAATACTTTTCCTGACGTTTCTGTTGATGAATACTCAAAGGATAAGCCATATAATGTATATTACCATGCAAATTTGGTTTTACTGTTGTATTTTCATATTACATTATGTGACCTTCATGCACTTGTAACCATATATGACGATTTACTCACGTTTATTTAACGCGAATCGTCTTCAAAGACAGTATTTGGAACGATTTATGGTCTATTTATCGAAAGAATTTGATGTTCACTGTTACATTTCCTATAATTAATGACAAAAACAAACTTTAACAGTTCATGATTTTGATACCAATAAAAATTTATATATATGTATGTATTACCAAAAAAAAAAATATTATACCTGCTTCCAGAGCAATACCAGGAGCAAAAAGCACTATGCCCAAATAGAATATCTGCAATATAAGAATGTCAAGAGGGTAAACATTAATGTACGAGAAACGAATAAATGTAACTCATGCCACACATCTAGTCTAAACGAACAGACAAAAGTGAAGTGTGACTTCAAAAGATGTAATCAGCAACAAGAATAAGAAAACAACGCCAATGAAAGGTATTCAGTTCCTGCTTTGGTACAATTGTCACCAATAATTGATTCAGTTGTGCTTGTGTTTAATGTCGTGTTTCTTAATACGCATACAACACTTTTTATTCATTTAGAAAGCTTAAGTCGGACTATATTTCTTCGTTTTTGTTTTAATTTGAAACTAATATGCAAATAAATTCGCCTCTGTATAACACCCGTGTAGTCTTTTCTGGATGTAGTGGGTTTTAAATAGATATACTAGTATTTGGATACAACGATGGAAAAGTCTGTTAGGTTCGAAGCAGAAGGAAGCGAAAAATCACAACAAACCAATGCTGTTGTGCTCCGATGGTCATTTTACATCTGGTCTTAAAGAAAAAAGTGTGGCTGAAACGAAAAAAAATATTTTTATGTTAAAATACTTACGTTTGATGCAACACTTAAGAATAGACCAAGTAGTCGCACAGCTCTTCCTTTGTATCTCAGCTCATAATACTGAAACAAATCCAATCAACGAAGATCATATTTTACTTTTAGTATTACTTTGGCTACTAGTATGTGCAGAGAAGCAGATAGGTACTAATGGGCTATTCTAATGCCCGAAAGTCCGAAAGGGCAAGAATGAAACCAGTTAAGGCGAACAATAACACCACGAAGACAGACAACATAAAACACGCAGAACAACTGAATAACAATATCGACAGTACGAAATAAAGTCGTAACAAAAGTGACATCAGGCGCTCTTTAGAGGGAGGCACGCAGTTGGTGTTTGTTGCAACAAAGCTATCGCATTGCTAACGGTCAAATCGGCGTGCCAAATCTGGACAAAACAAAACCGTTGAAAAACAAACATCTGATCTTGAGACAGAATTCCAATTTTTGTCAACGAACACATATCTTCCATAAAATTTCTAAAAGAGTGTATCCTGGTGTTTGGAGAAACTATGTTGTAATATGGGTCGAAACAGGTGTAAAGTCAAATTTAGTGATGATAGTCAAGTTGTGATTAGCAAAAACAATCGTTTTTTTATCTGGCGAAAGTTGTCTAAACGTAAGAGACCGGAGTGTGTCAAAAGAATCTAAGTGTTAAGATGTGGTGCGTCATCTGTTATCATAGTTAGGGAACATGAAGCTATAAATGCTTAAAAATACATTGGTGAGTTAATATTAAAAGACGACAATGCCTCTGTGCATCGGCTCTGTTTCGTGAAAGGCTAAATTGAGAAAAATGATATAAACACTATATCATGGCCAGCACAATCACCTGACTTAAATATTATTGAAAATTTGTATAAAAATATAAGGAATCGTCTTCAAAATAAAGTAAATGACATCACAACCATGCACAGATGAACTTTTCAATGTAAAAAAAGACAATTTTGGTAATACATGTCAAAAGAAAATATTCATAAACTTTACGATTCATTTCCTAAGAAGTCCTCAAAATGAAAGACCACCTGACAAAATATTAAGGTAAGATAATTCATATTACTAGTTTATTCGCAATTTAGTTTTATCAATTGAAATAAATCAAAGCGCTAAAGCGTTAAAAGGCAGTGCTAAATCTAAGGCACCGACCATATGATTTTCTGGGGGGGGGGGGCTGGGATTTAAAAAAAAATATTCTGGCTCTGATTTTTGGCCAAAAAATAGTCTGGCAAGCTTGTAGGGCGAAAAAAAATAATCTGGCCCTAATTTTGCGCATTAAAAAAAAGGGATTTTCTAGCATTGAGTGTATGGGATAAAAATAAGCTGGCCAGCACAGCGGTCGAATAAAAATTCCCGGCTCGGGTGAAAATCCCAGCCCCCCTCCCCCCCAGAAAATCAAATGGTCGGTGCCTAAGCACTAAAAATAAAGAACGATCTGCGTTTCATAAACTTGAAACATAGCACATCAGTTTTGTTTGTTTCCTCCGCACACTTACACATTTGTTAAGATCTGTAATTTAGCTCCGCCCACTTGATCAAAGGTCAAAGGTCAACAATGTGTAAGTAAACGTCAACGAGTATTGATACACGATATGTAGTGCACATTTATATCGCATTTATGTTGGGATATAAATATGTAACTGTTATTTTAGACAATCCGTACAATACACGATTAATGTTCTGTTAAAGATCCTCTGATATCAATATTGACTGACCGATTTACCCTGTCTAGACGGGAAAAAAAACGCGAAAATCAGATAGCTATATGACTCTATAAGGCTCTGCCTAAAATGACGTCTGCCATCTTAAAATTGAGGAATATAATTGGAATAACACTGACGTTATGCATTCATATTAAAATTAAAGCTTTCTTTATATCGCATTTGGGGGTTGTGGTCCGTACATTTTCAGAAATAATTCACATAGGTTGCACAAGTTAAATTGAACAATCAGGTGAAAGCATTCAAATTTTATTATTTCGTTCTGAACTATCTTTGAATATATATGGAGATAGTTTACCTCATTAACGCTTCTTATTTTCAAGGGATGACATAATGGTACAACAGTTCGAGTCCCTAACAGCAATGCGACAAGGACACCTATAACTGCTATATAAGCCATCACTCCGTACGAGTATACCTCCGCAGGATGTCCTAACATTGTTATCGATGATTCAAAAGTTACCATAAGTGATAACGCTACAGGAAAAATTCTAAGCTTTCTATCCCCCACTAAGTACTCAGAGGTGGATTGTTGTTTTCCTCCACTTATTGCAAAAAAGACTCCTATTCCCAAGGAGGTTAATATTGTTGCAATAAATACTACATAGTCTACCACAACAAATCCGTTCCGCACCATGTCTGTCTTGTCCGTTTAAAAACCTGCATACATACAAAACATGACAAAAAGTAAAAGATATCGTACGAAGAATCTCTAACTACTTAATAAGCTTTGTCCAGTTTTCAAAGTAATACTTACAGCTTCTATAAAAAGGAAAATTGCACGTAATTGAACATGTATAAATTCAATGAAAAAATTATAAGCAAAAACCTATTTATAATTAAATAGTCAATTTTTAAGGGTGTAGGTAATCATCGAGTTCGAGTTCGAGTCAGAGTTAGAGTTCGTGTTAAAGTTCGAGTTATGAGTTATGACTCGAGTTCGAGTTAAGATTTTCAGCTAACTCGAAACAGTGATTTTCATGGCAATAATCGAGTTACGACTCGAGTTCGAGTTAGAGTTCGAGTTACAGATCGAGTTAGAGTTCGAGTTACAGATCGAGTTAGAGTTAGAGTTACATGTACAAAACGAGTTGTATATTATTTTTTTGCACATTTTCTTTAATTTATTATTTATAATTCAACTCTGCTGCATGTGAAAAGCAATCTACGTAGTAAGGTATTGATTCATAGTAATAATGCGGTTACAGATAAAAACCCGACTACAATGATGGATTTGAAGTAAAAGGGGAAAAAATATGTTAAATTAAAAAATACAAATAAAATATGCGCGCAAAACAAAAATTCCAGGCTTCGATTTTTCAAAAATAAAAAGGCGGGACGAAGAAAATATCCATAGCCCCCCCCCCCCCAAAAAAAAATATAATGGTCGTTCCCTTAATGTTCGATTGTTGTCATCTTCATTCAAGAAGCTTGATAGAAAACAAGTAAATCTGTGAGCTATTGCTCACAAGTGATACGCCCGCTCCAAAAATAATAAAAAAAAATTTAAAAATTTAAAAAAGGCCTTCAGCCTTGCGTTAAAAAGTATTCGGTACAGTATAACAGGAGGTATACATAGGATGAAGTTATACAAAAAAAAACCAGACATTTACGTCATACAGTTGCTTAGAAAATTACGGAAGGACGAATGAAATATCGGACGGGTTGACAATGGTAAAACAGGAAACCCCCTTTTCTTCGAAGCGATGCCTGACTGACATGGAAAGGGCAGGCACGTTACAACCATAATAAAGCTGTGTGCCAAATTTGAAATCAATTCCTTCAGCAGATACCGTGAAATCTGTTACGACAAATTGTCCCATTTTAACCCTTAAAATGTCTAAGTTCGCTAAGAAAACAGAGAGCAGATGCGCGACTGTCCTGAAAAGTTGGGGGCACGGTACAACTCACGGACGGACAGACGGACGGACAGATGTCTGGACAAGTTATGGACAAGGTGATTGCAATATAGCCCCTTCCTTACGAGTGGGGGTATAATATTTTTAGACATTCAAAGACAAAAGACGGGAATTCCACCGTGTTGGTCCAGTACCGGAAAATATGTATACCAAGTTTTTATTATACCCCCGCTTGTAAATTGGGCAGGAGATGGCCACATTGGTACATATTTGCTTCTTGTCCAGTCTTTGTGACATTACGTAAATATGTACTTTTATTGGTTTTTAATCATATCTACACATATATTTATAAATGAGTATATTGCAACGCGACAGCCTTAAGCAGTTTAAAAGAAGCAGAGTTACCAATGGGGTATCCGAATGTCAAAAGTCCGAAAGGGCAGAGAAAAAACCAGTACACACCAACAAGTGTTATGTTTGACAACATTCATTTAATTGCGCTATAAAGTTAATATCCAACTCGAACTCTAACTCGATCTGTAACTCGAACTCTAACTCGAACTCGAGTAGTAACTCGATTATTGCCATGAAAATCACTGTTTCGAGTTAGCTCAAATTTCAACTCGAACTCGAATTATAACTCGAACTCTAACTCGAACTTTAACTCGAACTCGAATCGTAACTCGAACTTTAACTCGAACTCTAACTCTGACTCGAACTCGAACTCGATGATTACCTACACCCAATTTTTAATAACATACCATTATAAAGTCAATATAAAGTAAAAGTATTTAGACTTAAACAAGTTAATTAAAAAGTTGAACTAAGCAACAACAACAACAAAAATAAATGAAAATAAAAACAAATGCAGATTTATCAATCATTTATATTTAAAAACGCAAGTTCGCAAACGAATAAATAACATAGCTTCAAAATCAAACGATTAGAAGCCATATGCATATTCATTTCACATGTTACCCATAGTTTACGTTTGCATTTCTCTTATTATATATAGTTGTAAAAAAGCATTTTCAATATTGTTTCATTTTTACTCTAAATTACATTTTTGAGCTCAAGTTCTTTAACTTTATTAGGAAACCTTCAAGCTTTTCTATGACGATATGTAAAAGTTAGGTAATGATACAACAAACAACAAATATAAAATATATACTTCATGTAAAAATGTCGCAAATGTACAGAGAAATTTGTTCACACTGCCACGTACAACTCGTCAAGTTGGTTACTTATTCCCTATTCCTTATTCCTTATTTAAAAAAGGAATAAGTAACTGGTTACTTATTCCTTATTCTAAAAACCTCTAAATAAGGAATAAGTACTTGGTTACTTATTCCTTATTCTAAAAATCACTAAATAAGGTATAAGTAACTGGTTACTTATTCTCTATTCCTGATTCCTTATTTAAATAAGGAATAAGTAACTGGTTACTTATTCCTTATTCTTAAAACCTCTAAATAAGGAATAAGTAACTGGTTACTTATTCTTTAACAATGGTAACCTTTAAAAGTAATACAAGTTTTAAGCGTAGAATAAATTTGCACAACATTTTAATAATCATTAAGTTTTTTCTTCTCATAATTTACTTGTGATCTTAATAAGCCGTTTAGAATTATATGTAAATAACCAACAAATTAAAAGCCAAGGGAAATAACTACAACATTATTGAATCATTTGTGAATAATTATAAACAAATATTTTTTTCAAAATGGCCTTCAGCATCCTCAAAAATAGGGCGAGATATAATCCCAATTTTACGTATTTTTAAACAGAACAAACGAAAAAAAAGTAACAAGCGTAAGCTGCAGAATCCAGACAACAAGGCTTATCTAAATAAACTAGTATATAAAGAATATAATTACAAATACAAATTCAATTCTGATATGTAAAACATTTTCCGCATTCTGCTATAACCAATTTCGGTTTGGAAGAGCACAGTATCCGGCCTTTATAATACAACCGAATGAAAATTATCCTTCTGTGTCTAATTAGCAGAGGCGGCCGATCCAGCAGGGATGTTGATTTCGATTTCAACTCGGTTGGCTACAATCAGCCGATATTGGACCGATTGTAATCAATAGGGGAGATATCAAGATATTTTACCTATATCGCCGATAGTGTTTAATCTCGACTGTTCCGATTAGGGATAGGCTGCGATTTTATATAAAAGTGTCTAAGGGTGGGTCCCTTCGACCTCGATTTCAACTCTGTTAAGTTAAAATCGCAGCCTATCCCTAATCGAAACAATCGAGATTAAACACTATCGGCGATATAGGTTAAATACCTCGATATCTCCCCTATCGATTACAATCGGTCCGATATCGGCTGATCGTAGCCAACCGAGTTGAAATCGAGGTCGAAGGGACCCACCCTTAGACACTTTAAGTTAAAATCGCAGCCTATCCCTAATCGGAACAGTCGAGATTAAACACTATCGGCGATAAAGGTTAAATACCTCGATATCTCCCCTATGGATTACAATCGGTCCGATATCGGATGATTGTAGCCAACCGAGTTGAAATCGAAATCAACATCCCTGCTGGAAGATCACAAGTAAATTATGAGAAGAAAAAACTTAATGATTATTAAAATGTTGTGCAAATTTATTCTACGCTTAAAACTTGTATTACTTTTAAACGTTACCATTGTTAAAGAATAAGTAACCAGTTACTTATTCCTTATTTAGAGGTTTTTAGAATAAGGAATAAGTAACCAGTTACTTATTCCTTATTTAGAGGTTTTTTTAATAAGGAATAAGTAACCAGTTACTTATTCCTTATTTAGTGATTTTTAGAATAAGGAATAAGTAACCAGTTACTTATTCCTTTTTTAGAAGCTTTTAGAATAAGGAATAAGTAACCAGTTACTTATTCCTTATTTAAATAAGGAATAAGGAATAGGGAATAAGTAACCAACTTGACGTTTCTGTACAACTACTTGTATGCATCGTAATGTTTTTTACATGTACCAGTAAATTCGGTCTTCTTTGTAAGGTGTCACATTTTATCTCTTTTAACATATATAGAAAGTTTATTATCACACTTACCTTCTTAAAATAACTCTAAAAGAACTGTACGTACTAAGCAAGCGAGTTAAACGATAGAGAAACATAGGACTTGGAGTGTATTTGCATGAACTAATATGATAAAGAAATACATACTAATACATACTAATTAATATTAAGCGACATACAAGAAACTTTAACTATTTCATCTTTGTATATTTTAACTCCGCCCTTCATGCCCTTTATAGGATCATTTGTAGAACTATCTTGAGGGTGATATTTATCCATTAAATCATTCTCCTATCAACCAAATAACCAAATCATGTAAAGAATGTTTTGTGGTAATAAGAGGTTTTTGTTCAATAAAAAAATCAAGCATGAATTCCAGAAGCACTATATTAATAATTTCTGCTAAATACACTAGTACTTCATGCATTCGACAAAGAGCTCCGTGTTCACAGTATTTTTTCATGTCCTTTTTCGACCTTTAATTGATTAAGAACATGACGATTTGCCACATTTGTATTATATCTAACTAAACTTGACAAAAGTACGTAATATAAGATAATTATATAACTTGATCATCATCATTACAACAGAAGTGTCTGTTCCACTCTCGAAGATCTTGTCCGCAGTCAATATTAAGGACAGCAAGCATACTACGACATTGATTACTCAATCACATGTATATTTTAAAAAACTAAAAAAATAATCCCGATGATTTTCGGATTATAGTCTCGTAAACTTTATTTTACTTCTAGGGTGAAAAAATATCACAATATTGGATTTGACACGCCATTAGCAGCGCGACGGGTGTGCTATAGCTAGCACGAACTTTTTACTCTTCCGGTGCACCTTAATTCACTTTTGCTTACATAGTGACTGGATCTGTGGCCCAGATAGATGAACCGGGCTGCACTGTCGTATTGAATGCCGGGATCATGTTATAAAGCGAAAGAAAACCTGTCGCAAACCATAGTGGTGGAAAAAATGTCACGTTCCTCGCACGTAAAAGAATCCGGCTGCATGTCTCGAAAAGAGTATGACATGTAGTATCCCCATACAGAAGGCTTAAATGTCCGATTCTAAACATCTTTCCTTCATACACTGGTAGTCAACATCTCTCCATCTCCCATTTGATTTGTCTCCCCATTGCTCCACTTAATCCGTATTTCATTATATATCACCCCTTTATATTCATTTCACTGTTAAAGCTGAATACGTCAGTAAAGCATTGACTAGCTCGCTAACTAACTACATTTGTTGTTAGTCCCCTATCAGCAAAAGTCGAAGAGCGCTTTAGGTTTGCTCTCTGTCCACCTTTTCTCAGTTTTTTGTGCATTTTTATACACGCTTGTAGAAAATTAACTGTCTTTCGGTAAGTGAAAATTACATGAGGTACATATCAAGTTTAGGTCGCGTCCCAGTTCACAAAATTTTACGGGATTTATGTCCCTTTGAGGTTAATAAATTCATTAACATTTCGGTTTTCCGCACTTTTTTTCTGAACGCTACAGACAAATAACCGATCTTTTAGAATGTCAGTCTACCATGGTTAGAAACAAATCAAGTAAAGCTTTCGTTCCGGTTTGCAAACTTTTAAAGAAGTTTTAAAATTCCTTTTTAGTTTTCTGCACGTTCTTTTTTCTCTTAATGCATACTTTATTTGGATATGTAAGTCTACCACGATGAGTTACAGATCAATCTAATGATTCGTTTTGGTCCGTATACTTTTACAGTAGTTAGGCCCCTTTGAACATTGAAATATGGGACCGGTAGGGGAATATGTATTGTTTTGCAATGCTATTAGAACGTTTGTTTGAGGCTTTAATTAATATGGATTTGTTTTTTCATTACATTTTATAAAGATAAGGTTTGTTTCACCAAGGTGTCATCAAGTATGCAGTATTCTTGATTTCTTCATTGACAACATACTTCGCACATTTGGAGTAGAGATGTTTTAACTACAAAACTGAGCTTCTAACAAAGCACGTTTCTGTAGGGTGTTTTGAAATTTCCTTAAACTTAAACCATTTAACTAAAATCTTTTCTGCTGTCAAAGAAGGTCAACAAGCATACTGCGACACTATTTATAATTGTAGTGGAATCAACCATATGTGGATTTTGAAGAACTCAAAAGATTTGTTAGATCATTTTAAATCTAGATCTTTTTCTGAGAATTACTCTTTGAAAACGTTCGATTTTTCAACTTTATACACTACCTTGCCACACGAAAAACTAAAATGTCGCATGAGAAAACTTTTTTGAAAAAGCTTTTTCAAACTCTAGGAATTTTGTTGTTTTGGGTTATAACTCTACATTCTTTTCCAGAACATCTTTCAAAGATAAAAATTGTTACACACTGGAACAAGTTTGCAGTATGCTTGATTTCCTCATTGACAACATATTGGTCACCTTCGGAGGAGAGATTTTTCAACAACAAATCGGCATTCCAATGGGCACAAACTGTGCTCCTCTCCTCGCCGATTTGTTTTTATACTCATACGAGACTGAATTTCTTCGGGGACTCGTAAAGAACAAGAAAATGAAAGAGGCAAGGTCATTAAATCTTATATTCGGATATATTGACGATGTCCTTTTTGTCAATAACACTTCATTTGGTAGATGGATTCCTTCAATATATCCTCCAGAATTAGAGATTAAAGAGACCACCGAATCAAATTGCTTCACGTCTTTCTTGGATTTGCACCTCGAATTTGACCCAGGTTGTCATCTCAGTACAAAAATTTACGATAAAAAAGACGATTTTAATTTTCAAATTATTAATTTTCCTAATATACAGAGCAATATACCTACTTCCCCTGCATACGGTGTTTATATTTCACAACTTATTCGATATGCCAGAGCTTGCAGACATTTCACAGATTTTTTGGTCAGACACCGATTTCTTCGTGACCGACTTTTGGAACGGGGCTATAAGAAAATACGTATCATACGATCCCTAAAAAAATTCTTTCTTTGTTATCAGCTACTAATAGAAAAGTTCAAAATTGAGTAAAAAGATATGGTGGTTAATTGTTTTAATTAGTGTTTGAATGGTCTGCTGTACTGAGATGATCACCCCAATATCCCTATTGTGTCTCACAACTATGTTGTGTTCTATAGTCATTACCGGATCCTACGATCGCAATGGAAGAGGGACGTTTGGCGCCATAAAACTTGCACTGTAAAAATGACGTTTAGGATTAAAACACGCGAAGATCGTGTTTAGTGTTAAACACGTTTAGGATTATGTTCTAAGTCTAAACACAATATTTGCAGAACATGTTCTACACTAAACATGTAAAGGTTTAGAACACGTTCTAAACGGTAAAATAAAAACTAAACATGATAAAGCTAAACGCCTTAACATGTTCAGTGTAAACACGTTTAGGATTGAGTTCTATTCCTAAACATGATACATGTATGTTAAATATTTTACATTTTAATTTAAACGGGTTTAAGCCCTGAATATCAAATGACACTTTTTTATACTCCAGTCCATGGTTCAAACGTCTAATCGTAGATGATAATGAGATGGAAAAAGTGTACGCGACAGTAAATTAAAAAAAAAATCCACATTGGAAGATCGTGATCAAGGGTCAAGTGTTTAGACACGTTTAGGTGTTTATGCTATATTATCTCCCTTCTTTGACTTTATAATTTTTAATTTCATTAATTATTACAATACAACAATATATTTTTATAATAAACATTTCAAAATCTATTTTCAAAAATATTATCTACTATGTATTAAAACCAAATGTTTTCATTTTTTTCAAAAGTTGAAGTTGAATTTTGAAGAAGAAATTTATCAAGTCACCTTTTCAATTATTATCACCAGTAATAAAGGGTTACCTTTCCTTTTAAGAAACTTTGCAACATCGTTACGATGTCATTAAAGCAGGAAGAGCTATTGCTTTACTATATAGGGTATAGGTGCTAATCAAACAAAGTTAGAGTATGAAGCCTACAAATAATTTACAAATTGAAATATAATACATCACTTCAACACTTTCTATACACCTAAACACTTGCTAAACATGTTTCAAAGTGGGCACAGATTTGGTGTTTGAGACATTATGTTTAGATTCCAAACGTTTGTTTTTACAGTGTGGTTTAACCCACCATTTCGTTTGAAATGCCTGTACCAAGTCAGGACCATTGCGATCCACCAATTCTCCGGTATGACTGATTCGTTTTTGTCATTTTCTCTGAACTATGAGATTGATCATTCAAGTTCGGTAGTTTATTAAGAAATATTCTCGCACGTTGGCGAACACTTTGGTGTAAAAAGGCCATAACGCATACTTATTTCTACAGGGGAGGTATTTTGATTCCACCAGATATAAGACTGTCAGACTTTGGGTTTATTTTGACGTTGCCGTAAAAAATGCCCTATTTTGATTTCAACTTTCTTGCATGTTGACGATAGGAAATTTACATATATCTACATTTGTTTTTTTTTTAATTCAAAAATTTGACGTGTTAAATAAAGTATGACAAGGATATGAATATGAAAGGGAAGATAAAATGATAAGGAAAGAGAATCACATGATGACGACGAACAATCATGAACTTAAGATTTAATATGGGGTAGGATAGGAAACAAAAGAACAATTAATTTTGAGGGCCCATTCATGAAATCTTATTTTACATTATGAAGATGTGTACCTTTTTTTTCATTTTATTTTAAAAATTTAAGTCATATACTTGAAAAGCCGAAAAAGACTTTAGGTTTGGATTCCGTCCGTGTGTCTGTCACATCGCAGGTAATGTATCGTTCTGCTCTTCAAATTTTAATGGGAGATATGGGTCTTCAAAAATTTTACTTTTCGTATGAGTTGTAATCACATGCCTGGTCGTCGGAGTTGTCTGACACGAATTTTCCAATAAATCTCGATACTTTTCTTTCGATGAAATTTCCGATTATAAAATTCAAAATTGTTTAAAACAGAACAGGTTTCTTTCATTGTACTGCACATAGTCGATATTCTCGGTGCCGGATTTGGCGTTCCTATTCGAACACTTTTGGTTTTGAGTACCTTTCGTTCAAGACTTTCGGTTTTTGACCTTCCAATGTTTGATTCAAATGCTGATGATAAGAGGTTACTCCTTGAAATATGCATATCCAGCATAACCAAATTAACCGTTTATATACCCGAGCAGTACGAATTCAGCTATACGAGGAAGATTAACTGGAAAAGGTTGATAAAATGAACATGAAGTGTTTATTCAGTGTACGAAATATGGAGACAAAATATATTGGAGTTCAGTAAGATCAGGCAATTAGCTCTGCTGCAGGGGATTCTACTCTTATCGAGACCTGAAGCAGGTTTCTTTAGCGTGCAAGGAACGTGACATTTTCCCTACATGGGACACCATTATAGTAAGCGGTCAGCTTTTTCTAGTCGCTCTGGGCAAAGCGGCCTAGTCCGACGTCAGTGAGAGAGTGAGTTGGTGTTTTACGCTCTAGCTACGCATATATGTGATGTTAAAATGACCATTTTCTGATTATGAGAAAAATTGTGGTGTTAACTTTCAAGTTAAATCATGTATACAAAGATAAACCTAAATTTATGTTCAGATAAAATGTGTTCTTCTATAAATCATGTGAAGTAACGTTTTTCAGATGCACGTTTTTTTTAAAGTGACTTATATTCTTTTTAGTAAAAAAAATGTAACAACCTCATATTTTTAAAAATGACCTGCATCATGGAAGTTCACTCTTGTTTCGACTGGAGTTCGCGTTGTTGATTGACATTCAGTCATTTTGTGTTTCCATGTTTTACATGTTGTCTGTTTTTGTCCCGTTCTTGTTGGTGTTTACTGGTTTTGTCTCTGCCCTTTCGGACTTTTGACATTCGGATACCCCATTGGTACCTCTGCTTCTGTGCTAATTCTTGCTTTACTTCCAAACAGTAGCACACATTCGGCTATATCAGGTAATCAACTGCAACTGTGTTCTTTAACGTGCAAAGAACGTGACATGTGTCCCCACAAGGTGCGCCACTGTGGTTTGCGGTCAGGTTTTTCTACATTGTAGCCTGACGATCCTGACATTCATTATGGCAGGGCTGTCCCATTCAACGACCTGGGACAAACATCCCAGTTGCTTGATGGGCAAAGCTTCCTAACCCAAAGTCATAGTTCAGAGTGCTCTTTTGTTGATTTTTCTCGACAAGATCTTTAGTTGATTTTCCCGACAAGATTAGCAAAGCTGTCGTTAAATACGCCTGAAACCCGCATTAGCACAATGAGCATAGTTACTTGCATCATTCCTTCGCAATAACTAACAGAGGCGTAGAGCCAACGGTTAGTTATACCGACTAAAATCTTGCATCACGACTTAACTCTTGATTTAAAGTACATCTGCATGGTTTAAAACAAAACGCTGCACACGATATTCTTACTTCCATTTTAACATATCATGCACACATTGAAGCCTCTGCTCCAATACCTTAGGCTTTTGAAAAAATCTAGTGGCGCTAGCGCTTGCGCATATCCAAATATGAAAAATCATTGAAAGTGAAGGTTGTTCTGTAGACCAATATTTGAAACAGTAACTTTTTATGTTAAAAAATTATGCGTAAATCGTCTTTTTGTGATACCATCATTATCATAACGATAATTCCTCTAAGTGGTTAACAGCAGGCTTAATACGAGGTGTGAAATTCCGCAGTACACGGCATATCGGTTGAAAGAGTCTCTCGTTTTATTTTCTTCCGGGAAAGAAATCAGCAACAAAACATTCTAATATACCACTTTTTTCAAAAAAAAAATTTCTGCAAATCATTTCAACAAATGACAAATAGTATTAAAAGGAAGGTTCAGTGATTTTGAAAATTTGGGAAGAGTGTAGTGCATCAAGAGTCAAATGGGTACATGAGAAGCCTTACTAATAGCATAACAAACGTATAACACAAGCCAACTTTGCTTTTTAAAGAGCTTCTGAAAATTCTTATCTTATAGAAAAATTGGGCATCTACTGAATAAATTGGATCTGCGCAGGTTCCAAGCGTAATTCCGCAATCGAACATCGATGTAAGAAAAAGCACACTTGTGCGTGACTGAAATCCGATATTAAAATCTTGTGCGCTACGTTCTTTTGAATCTGGGGATAGCAGTTTGAGAACTGTCTTGCAAACAAACTGATTGACATATATCTTAATGGCATGCGCATTCGAATTGCTGACAGTTTATCAAAATTTTAGCAATTAAAGAAAATGTGGTCCCTCTGCGATATAATTTTAATTTTTTTGTATGTTGCTATATATATACATATTTGAGAGAGTTCATTTTTCTGCAGCATCAAAATATATACATGTAATAGTAATTTTGTTTGCAATAAACTTCATATCACTTCAACTGGTCTGAGCGACTTCACAGGAGCTATTAAATATTCGAAATAAGTATGCATGGTCAGCTCTACTCGTTGTAATCATGAATTAAGCTTATCAGAGGGGAAGGTGTATGACTGAAGCCGCAACTTTTCACCTTTGATAAAGTAGGACTAGAATAGTTTTCGTTAGTGGTACATGTAGGGTTGCTACACTATTTATCTATTAGACTATATGTGTAAGGGCGATGAACATACATGAAATAATGTTAGAAAAATTAGGCCAGGATGGGACACAAATGTTCAGAAAATTTTGAAGAAACTGTAAAAGGGGGGAAGCGGGTAGGGGCAAAATTCTTCCTATGTGGTGTACTGGTTGCGGTTCTCAAAAGAGTTTTTTACATTTCTCTTTCATGTATACAAGTTTACAGGCTTATTATGGTTAGCGATAAGAATTTTCCGTATTATGACCCGACAACCAATGCGCGCGCTCTCGGGAAATCATATTTAGTACACACGGATAAACACCTTGGTCGTTCTGTGGGCTGTGCACTTATCCGCTGACAAAATCTCGCGAATCTTAGTTGCATCTTATGATTAGCTAGACGCTGCCGTCGGCATTTTTGCCGCTCTAGACCCGGAGTTTTTAAAAATGTGTAATGGTAAAAAAAAAAGCAATTTTAGAATTATGAAAACTGCGGCGCTTCAATAAATATATCTATAACGCTATAAATCTTCAGAATTTTACCTTGTTTTAAAGTCAACAAGCATATTTTTGGTATATTAAATTACAACTTACCCTGTCAGTTTAACATGTAAGATTTTCATCATTCATAATTTTTTTTTATTCACACAACCTAAGCATGTATTTGTTCTTTTGTTTAGAGACGAAAAAATGCTAGGGTTCATTTGATAAATCCATGTTTATTCCATGTTCAAACAAAAAGAACACTTACTTTTATCATTTACCAGCGACACTTCTTGTCTATTTCTTACGTAAAAATATGGATATTTATCATATGTATGTTCACGATATGTAAGCTTAAATAATAAACTAAATTTCGAAAACTAATTTTCGATTAATAATTTCAATAATATGAATTTGTAACACATGTTTTGTGTTGAAGTATTCACATTTATATAAGTCTGCAGCGAAGTCAGTTAGTTATTAAGAATATATAGCATGTTTTCAAAAAGTGACTTGAAATTGTATTATTTAGTAATTGTAATTACAAACGGCATTTTTGCTTTAATTCATTTTCCTGTGTTCAAGCAAAAAGTTTCAAAACATAAATGGGTATGATTTTTGTAAAATATGGAAAATGTCACTTAGTATTAGGCTCAACATATTTTCGAGTTTTTGTCAAATAATGATATGTAAATTATTTAAATATTTCAGCCTTAATAGTTCTTTATTTTAAGCCTTAATATTTAGTTATTTTCCGTCTTAAAAGTTAGTTAGTTTTTACTTTACTCCAAATCAGCACAAATTCGACTATAACAGCGAGATTAACATGCAAGGGATGATAAAATGAAGAATGTACTAATGATGAAGTGGATGGGTGAGGACAAGCCCAATTAAGGAGGAGAGTTTTGACACTAAAACTAGAAAAACGGATGGGTTGTAACGTGCAAGGAACATGGCATTTTCCCCAAGCATTATGGTTTGAAGCCAGATTTTCCGCATCATAGTCTGACGACCCCGGCATTCATTATAACAGGACTGTCCAAATCAACCTCCTCAGGAACACATCCCAGTCGCTTTGTTGGTCATGGAAGATAATGAGATGTGGGATAAGAGTACGCGATACAGCCCACATAAAGAAGAGACAGTTTAAAAAAATCACAATAAAAAAAACCCAGCAGCATTCAACGAGGCCTGTAGGCGCTGCTCGCTGTTTTTGCGATTGGTCAAAGTAAAAAATGCATGCAGTTCAAATCCAGTCTTGAAATAGTCAAACAAAACCTTCTTAAACAATGGACAAAAAAAAAACATCAGACAAGTTGCTTTATATAGGACGTACAGTTTGTCATATGAACCATCCTACAAAGTTTCAAATCGTCGCGAGGGAATAAAAATTCTTAAATTGCAAAATTTTAAAACCATACTTTAGTTTTTGACCCATGCATGCTTAGCAGTTTCGAACAAAACTTTGTAATTGGCGAAATTTGATTAGTTTGGCGATTTCAATTTCTCTGTTTTCAGAATTTGCACGAAAATTTCGGTTGTACCCAGTGGTCTGCTTGGCGCAATATTATCATTTACTTTGTTCTAATCGTTGTTTCCATGACGTTAATCGTCGGTGCTGAACCAAGTGAAGTCTTTGCCGCTTGAAAATTAAACATGACGAATATATTTCTGACTGCATAGGCGATTCGAGTTATGCATCTTATATCAGTTGTTTCTCGCATGTTAAATTGTATCATATAAATACCAAAATCCTTGTGAGAGATCGAGGTAAATACGAGTCTCACGATTCTGACGTCGTCGGGGTAGTGCTTAGCCCATACAGCACTAGAGAGGTGACGCTGGTGGCGGAATAGGGTGGCCATCGTCCGATTGATTGATTTATGTTTGTATTAAGTCCAGTCGACATTTTCAGTCAAAAACAGAACAAAATGATACAACAAATTGAATTATGTAGCCCGACCAAGGGCAAAGCACGCTTAACACACACACACGTATGCCAAGGGAAATGGCCAATGTACGACCACAACTAAGTAAGAAAATGAACCATTATAACAAGACAGGCATATGTACCATCAATGTACCATAGACTAATTAACCCAGAGACCGTCGGAAAATATTCCGTACAATTTAGAACTCTTACCTTTAGTGACTGAAATTTAAGAAACCTTACCTAAAATGACGCAAAACATAGTAGGAGCACACACCTTGGTAGAATGTAATCAACAATTACCCAGTTCCATATAAACAACTCTTATCTGTCGAAATTACAATGATGGATTCTGGTTGAACCTACACATACTGGGTGGTGAAAATGGGGATGTGACGCGAAACAAAGAAACGATAGAGATTGAAGGGGCAGAGGTATCATTGGGGCATCGTTTTTCAAAAGTTTAAAAGGGCAAAGACGAAACTGGTAAACACAAACGAGAACTGCGTAAAGAAAAAACAAAACAAAAATTTAAAAACCACCGAATAGCAATCAATGCGTAAATTCAAGTCGTAACGAAGAGTAAGCAGTTCCAGCTTGCTATAAAACACCCGTTGCGCTGCTAATTGCCATTTCAGTGTGTCAAATCCAGTGGTGGATGACTAAACAAAGCCCTATGACAAACCAACATCTTCACTCATCTGATAGATAATAAAAAGCTTCGCCGAGCGCAGCATGATACGACCGCAACATTTTGAACCCTGTACATTTTAGGCCCAATATGGATAGTCTATTGCTCTTGACACATGCAGCCCATGGTGGACTGACAAAGGTTTTTGACACATGCTTCGCAGATGGACTTTTGACTCAGGGGGTAAAAATATGAATTTTCAATTTTGTATTCTACTCTTGAAAACAATAATGTTTGGGTAAAAAAATTAAAAATCGAACCAGAAATAAAAAAAATCAAAATCCAACCTCAAATAAAAAAGATTTGATTTTGGCCCCTAATTACCTAATAGGGGGAAAAAGGGGGATTGCAAAAATTATTTCTCAATTTTGTATCCGCTATTTGACAAGAACAAACATGCATAAAAAAATGTCAAAATCGGATCACAAGTAAACAGTGTGTTTTATATGTAGCTTTGTGCAAGCTTATCAATAAGGGGAAGGTTGGATCCAAAAAACTAGTTTAACCCCGCCACATTTTATATGTGCCTGTCCTAAGCCAGGAAACTTTGCCAAAGCCTTTGTTTGTCCTTGTCATTCTATGTTAACTGTTTTATGTCAAGAATTGAGTCTTTCGTTGATGATTTAGGGATTGGTTTTGATACTTTTGTATTGTATTATAAGTCTTGGGCCAATGCAAGACGGTAAGCAGTGACCTATGGTCATGTTGAAGATTGCTTGCTGTTTTCTGTTGTGATTTTTTGAATTGCTGTTTGTTTATGTTTGTTGTGTCGCGTACACTTATTCCACATTCTCAATATCGTATAAGTTTTGATTTTGATCCCTTTTGGCCCCTAATAACCTAAAAGGGACAAAAGGGGGTTTGCAAAAATTAATTTAAATCATATATCCGCTATTTGACAAGAGCAAACATGCATAAACAATTTTCAAAATCGGACCTCAAATAAATAAGTTTTGATTTGGCCCCTTTGGGCCCCTAATGACATAACGGGGAAAATGGGGGGGGGGGCGCAAAAATTCATCAGGTTCATTCTTTTATTGTAAGAATCATTCTTGTCAAATTTCACAGAAAAAGGCCAACTAGGACCAAAGTTATGGTTGAAACAAATAAAATATTTGAATTTTTTGCCCCTATTCGGTCCCTAATTTCGAAACAAAAAAGGGGGAACCCCCAAAATCAATCCCATTCATCCTTTTATGGTAAGGAACATTATTGCCAAATTACAAACCAATGGAATAACTAAAACTAAGGTTATTGTGGCAACAAACATTAAAGTAGCATCTTTAGCCCCTTTTTGGCCCCTAATTTTGAAACGGAAAATGGGGGGACCCCCAAAATCAACCCCATTCATCCTTTAATGGTAAGGAACATCATTGTCAAATTTTATAGCAATCGGATAACTAGAACTTAAGTTATTGTGGGAACACTTAAAATCTGGACAACGACGCAGACGACGACGCAGACGAGGACGACAGCATCATACTATTATACGTCCGCAAATTGTTTGCGGTCGTATAAAAACCCCATAGTTGTCTATGAGCGCATGATGTAGATGTATCCCATAAAAAATTCTCAGTGAACACAACAACCGACGAGCAACGTAATCCTATGTTAACTATTTTTGTATTGACGCAACTCCCTACCAAGAAATCGATGTAAGTCCCACAAGTTCTGAAATAACGAATCAGCTGAGATACGTCAAATCCGTAAGCAGGAACAGACGGAATGTTGCTACACAAGAAAGGAAAGTTGAAATCATCGCGTTTCTCAAATAGAGCTTTGTTGAAAGTCTTGCGTTAGTGTCTATTTCGGGACGTAGATCTAAATATGAAGTAGACTTCCAAGAATCAGCTGTGTCCTTTATATGAAGTTCTTGGGGAATATATAGAAGGGAAAAGCCACCAAATCGAAATTTATACCCTTATAGTTGCCACTTACGACAAGCTAAGTTCTGCTGCAGGCCTATTCGAAAACTGGACCTTGCCTCGTCCGAACACTAATTCCAATTGGTATATCCATTATTAATTGTAGACTCATTTGGTACATTGCAACTATGGTTAAAAGTTATTATTTATGGTGAATTATTCATGATTTCATACATGATTGTGAAACTTCCAAGTATTTTCAATGTTTTCCTTCATCAAAACCCAGAATTAGTTAAAAGCCCTTTAAACTGTGAGGTCGGTTTGTTCCGATGTAACACTTACATAAAAGGGACATCTTGCTTTTGATGTACTGTTTGTAAAATAAGGCAGATTGCCGAGACACAACTGGCCATATGACATCGAAGACTTTATTCATTATATCATTTATGGAATGACTGTCATATTTTTTTTTCATTGGGGTATGAAAATAAATTGCATATTGTATAATCCCCGACGTGGATTATACTTAATGTGCAAAACTTTTTTTCTCATATCCCCAATGAAAAAAAAATATAACAGTCATTCCTTAAATAAATAAATTCAAAACAATTAAAAAAACACGAAAATCTTACTCATAAAAGAACTAAAATGGTGGCACTTCCTGTAAAAAGTGGGCGTTTCCCATGATTTTTTTTCATTGGGATATGAACAAAAATATTGGTCTAATCAAATTGCAGTATTTTAATCAAATTCATTTATTAGTAAATAATTAGCCTGATAATGTAATTGTAAAAAAAAATAAAAATGTTTTTTTTCCAGTTACATCAAATATAGAAGAAAATGAGATGTGGAATAAGTGTACGCGACACAACCTACATTATAAACGTATATTTTAAATATCCACAATGGAAAACAGCCAGCAGCCTTCAATGTGACCAGCGGTCGCTGCTCGCTGTTATTCAATTGGCCCCTGGATTGAAAATAAAATACATATGATTCAAGCCCAATCCCAAAGTGCATTGAAAGACCCTCTTCTTGACAAAAAACAATTAACAAAAATTCGACTAAATACAAACATAAGCTTTGATAAAGCAATTATATGAATCACAATCGGATAAATAAAGACAAAATATATTTATATGTATGTGTTTCAGTATTTATTTGAATGTAAAAGAAATCATTTTTTTTTTTTTATCAGAAGGGTAAATGTTAAACCCTATACTTAAAACAATATTTCTCCCTTTCCCTTAAAGAGAATCTAAAAACATTAAAATATTAAAATGATTTTTTTCAAAAGCCGTTGCACGACAAACACAAACATTTTTTTTTTATTAATAAGCTCTCTTGTTCATGTTTCCATTTCCAATCCCTACAAAGTGCGACACGACAAAAATGTTTTTGCGTGACAACAGTAAGGTTTTTGCGGTGATAGGTAAATTTTACATACGACAAAAATGAAAACCTATCAATTATCAGTGTCTTAATGAACGAAATAGGTCTATAAAAAGTATTGACATTTAACCCTGTATTCTAACGAATCGGTAGGTATATTTTTTTAATAAAAATGTTTAATAAAGAAGAAAAAATATAAGATTTCCATCTTGTAAGCCTTGTTTTTTCTACCTTCAGACGATTTATGACAAGGAACCTCACTGTAATGCAAGTTTATCTATACCTATATAGACTTTACTTATTTGCCAAAACTCATGACTTGGAATCAGTCTTCTGTCACAAAGCAAAAGCACAAAAATGCCAACCAAAATATTTTATTTTGGTAAGGTTTTTTCGTGTGTTACCTTTTGCTATATAAGGTTTTTTAGTGTGTAGGCGACGGTTTTTGATGAACGAAGCAACTGTTTTTTCGGGTTAAAGTTGATTTTTTTCGGTTTTAAATTGGACTTGAAAATACAATTAAAGAGATTTTGGTTGTTTTTTTATCAAATAAATAAACTACAGACTGATAAATGGGTATTTTACTGTTAGTTTTATAACGAATGCTTGCAACAAATATAAAAATCTGTACAAGAATAGTATTCAAATATTGTACAGTCGATTTATATAAAACTTTAGAAATTACTGTAATAAAAAGTAATAAAAATAGAAGCGGAAATACCGAACAATTTTATATAGGAAATGTTATTTTACATTTTCATTTCACAACCTCATGCATCTACATATTCAACAATATAAAAGAAGCACGGGTACCAATGGGGAATCCGTATTTATACATCCTAAATATAAATGTATAGACGTTGGGTCACATTGGTACACGTAGGTACATTTGAAAATTATGAATAAAACATTAGGTTAGTTTCACAATGAATGTACTTAATTCGTTAATAATAGTTGCTTTACCCCAAATCAACACAACTTCGGCTATCATGAAGATGAACATAAATCGCGGTGATAAAATGGGCATAAAAGGGCAGTGAAGTGGAGGTTTGCGGATATGCCGGGGGAAAGACCATTCGGGATGAGACTTTTCTCTGTTACTTCAAAAGGTTTAGCATAGGCGGATCCAGGGGGGGGATGGGGTGCCCGGGCCCCCCTTTTGGCGGAAAAAATTGGTTGAATATATAGGAAATCATTGAAGCGTGACAAGAGCGGCCCCCTCTTTTCAGAATTTCTGGATCCCGGGGCGGCCTCTGTATAGAGATGGGTAGGAGCGGCCGGACAATTAACCTCCTGCATGGCGATCCTACGGGTTTTTCTTTTAACCGGACCTTCAGCTGGGTTATTTAACACGGGGTATGAATGTGGATTGCGATCAGGTTTTTCACATAAGATTATGGCGTGACGACCGCGGGTCTCCCGATACAGCGAGTACGGAGTGATATGATTTTCACAGAGCAATCTAAAATTGTCGAACATGATGTTAGATATCAAACAACATGTATGCTGTTGTCAACGGAGTACATATTGGGCCTCATTGTCAGCAAACTTGAGCTAGTAGTAAAACAAAAAAATCTTTGGACGACTTTTTCAATTTGTTTATTTGGAAGTGATCGTCCACAGATTTTTTGTTTTGCTACATAAAAAGCCCAAATTTGCTGGGCATGGAGCCCAATATATATTCAGTTGACAACAACATACATGTCTGCTATAAACTGTTATGAATAAATGATATAAGATAAGTTTGACCAATACCTTCATTTTGACAATATTAGATTACTCCGTGAAAATCGTATCGCTCCGTAGTCGCTGTATCGGGAGACCCGGTGTGGACCCCGGCTTTCATTACGACAGGGCTGCCCCATTCAACCACCTGAGGCACACACCTCAGCCGTATCGAGGGCAAAGCAGGCTTCCCACATGTCAGGTCTCTGCGCGCTCATAAGTGGACTTTTTCCGCGCTGCTACATGCCTATTCGCCACCAGGAACCCGCACGGGGGGGGGGGATAAAATATTGGTTTAAGATTGAAATTGTTTAAAATTTTAAAATATAAGATATAAGTATATATTAAGCATAAATAAATACAATTTCAAAAGCATTCATGGATTTTGTTTTAGTGTAAAAGTTAAAGGGCGTACTTTCGATTTTTGTAAAAATTACATTGAGGTCATTGTTGTTCTTAATAAAAAATCTAAGAACAACTGAATTCTTGGTCAGTAATACAACAGATACTAGCGGTGGGTGTATATTTTTCGGGGTTTTTTTAATCGTTTTCTCCGAAGGGAAAATATTTGACAGGGACATAATTATTTGATTTTTACCCCCTTTTGGCCCCTAATTTCTAAACGAAAAAAGAGGGGACACACAAAATCAAGCCTACCCTTTTTTTTATGGCAACTGACATTACTGTAAAGTTTCATAGCATTTGATCAACCACAACAAAAGTAATTGTGGAAACTAATAAAAAAATCGGTTTTTGGTCAATTTTGGGCCCCTTATTTCTAATCGGAATTATAAAATGACCCATAAGGAAAGGTGCACATCTTCAATATATCAGTAATCACTGTGTAATATTTCAAAAAGATCCAGTGTTTAGCTTTGAGACTCTGATTACACAAGACAGGCACTTCTACAGTGCGACGGACGGACGGACCGACGGACGGAGGCGGACAGACGTATAGACGGACGGAGTGACCCAATTACTACACATGTTTTCTCATACGGAGACGCAGGTAAAAACCTAATTATAAGGAGGAAACCGTCGCAGTCTTAAGCTGTGTCACTCAAAAACCGTCACAGGTTCCCGAACAAACCTTACAGTATTCACGAAAAAACCGTAACGTGTTTGGAGGAAAATGTAAATTACTTCAAGGTATCTTTATAACTATTTGTAAGAAAGATGCTAAACGTTTCAGATTTGACAAAAGAGTCACAAAAACTTTTTTTGTTCATTTTTACAATTGTTTTTTGACGAAATAACGATATTTTTGAAAATGGTAACAATGTTTAATTTTGACAATTAAATGATTTGAATTGTGTCAATATTCATTAGGTATATGTTCGGTACATTTTTAAAAACACTTGACATATTTTTTACAAATCAATTAGTCTATAAACTAAACTGACCTTGAAAAAGTCAATATCGTCTTAATTTTCCTCTGTTTTTCCCACAATGCATTTAGGAGATCATCAAAAACCTTACTGTTGTCACGCAAAAACAAATTTATCGTGTCGCACTTTGTAGGGATTGATTTCAATTTGTAAAAGAATGCGCATCGCGTAAACATTTATTCCATGTTTGTTCTATCTTCATCTGATAAGTAACGTATTTCAAGATTCTGACGTTTACCCTAACATACATGACATAGAAGACCCGTATTATCTTCTTTTCTTTTAAATTTTATACTGAGTTTATCTTCACAGTTACCTAATAACTAGGTGGATACCTTATACCTAAGACAGCTATAATTAAGCATTTTATTCGAGATATGCGTATGTATTAATGAAATACAACTCTGAACGGGACAACGTTGTATCCATGACCCACTTTTATACCAAGGTTATCGAAAGACAATACGTCTAGAACATATGGAACGCAATAGCTGCCTTATGATGAAACCTCTTTATTATGTGATGATACTTCTTCGTTATGTGATGACACTTCTTCATGATGTGATGATACTTCTTCATGATGTGATGATACTTCTTCACGATGTGATAATACTTTTTCATGATGTGATGATACTCCTTCGTCCCGTGCGGGAGGCGAATAGGACCGCAGCAGAGCCTAGCTTGTCGTAAGAGGCGCCTAAGGGTATTGGGATTCTGACATCGGGTTTGTGCTCAGCCCACAGATCGACAAAGGTGTGTACCCTAAGTGGCTGAATAGGGTGGCTTTTGTCTGCGGGGGATGTCAGGTCTATAATAAGGAAATTTGCCTAAAAATTTTCCGCCCTAACCATCTCTCCCATTTTTCTGTGGTCTTACTGTTCTTTTTTTTTCCCACCCACCCTATCATTATCATTTCGTGTTCATTTTATCATCCTTTTCATGTTCATCGCCTTTATATAACCTATATAGCGTTCCAAAGGCGTAAAACACCAACTCATTCACTCACTCACTCATATGTGATGATACTTTGTCATTATGTGATTAGCTGATACTTCTTCATTATGTGATGATACCTCTTCATAATGTGATGATACTTTGTCATTATGTGATGATACTTGTTCATTATGTGATGATACTTTGTCGTTATGTGGTGATACTTTGTCCTTATGTGGTGATACTTTGTCCTTATGTGATGATACTTTATCGTTCTGTTCGTTCTGTGGTGATACTTTGTCCTTATATGATGATACCTTGTCATTATGTGGTGATACTTTGTCCTTATGTGATGATACTTTGTCGTAATGTGGTGATACTTTGTCCTTATGTGATGATACTTCGTCATTATGACTTTTGTGATGATACTTTGTCATTATGTGATGATATTTTGTCCTTATGTGATGATACTTTGTCGTAATGTGATGATACTTTGTCATTATGTGATGATATTTTGTCCTTATGTGATGATACTTTGTCGTAATGTGGTGATACTTTGTCCTTATGTGATGATACTTTGTCATTATGTGAAGAAGAAGAATCATATAATTAAAAAAAACCACATCATAAATGACAGCTATAGCGTTCCAAACAAACAGCTCTAAGACCTTTTTAGCTCACCTGGCCAAAGGCCATGTGAGCTAATGCCATCACTATGCGCCGTCTTCTGTAAACAATTTCAAAAGTCTTCTCCTCTGAAACCACTGAACATATTGACTGAAACTTTGAAGAAATGATATATGAAATATTGCAAACAAATGATCCTTATATTGCAAAAAAACCCTGGCTGGTGTTACTGAAAATTACTTGCTTAAACCATCAGGTTCTCTAAGCTCTACAATAGTCTTTATTGGATTAAAATTGTTAAATGACCCAACATGGAAGAGATCCTTATTATTCTAAGGACAGTTGAACGATTCAGCCTCCTGGAAGCCTCTTGTCTGTCGATATCAGCCATTGGAGAAAAATTAAAGTGTCAAATGAAATATTTTCCGATGGTTATAACTAGTTTTTGACTTGATGATCACCTCAATTGTAATACAGTCTATAGTGACATTTGGCGTCATAAAATTTGGATTATTATGTACATTACTTTTTAATACTGAGTATCTGACGAGTCCCGTATTTCTCACCTTCATTCCATGTTCATTTAGTCATCGTTTGCATGTTCATCGCCCTTATATAACCTACATCGTTTTTACTAGGTCGGAAATACAACTTCGCTTACTCTTCCCTTTTTCTTATGTTATTGATTACAATATATTTTTTCTGGCATATTAACTCTACATATATTTTTTTTCTTTTTGACTTATATATTTTTTACTATACTAATTCGGTCTCTGGGACAACAGAAAAACAAAAAACAAAAGTGTCACACGAAAGGAAAATTCGGTCCTCCCTTAGTTTTGCGAAGAACATCCATTTTTCTTCTTGCAACGTTCATAACTATAGTTTGCAGTAGGAAGTAAGTTACTTAACTTCCAAGCAGCACGAATTTGCAGTAGGAAGTAAGTTACTTAACTTCCAAGCAGCACGAATTCGGCTTCATTAAGGAGATTAACACGAAAGGGGTGATAAAATGGACATGAAATGACCATGAAGCGGAGGAAATGAAAGCACAAGGCCAATCGGGTTGAAGACTTGATTGCCTCCGCAAAAGGAGGGATGGGTAGGATGTGACTATTAAGCCTTCTCCACGGAGATCCTACGGGTCATACTCTTAAAGTGACCTGCAGCAATGTTCTTTATCGTGCAAGGAATGTGAATATTTTCCCAAAATGATATATCGATGCACAAATACGGTTAACGTTCAGGTTTTCCGTATTTTAGCTTGACGAACACGGCATGCAAGTAGGCAGGATAAGTCAATCTACATGTACTTAGGCGTATCGTAGTCACTCAGGCAAAGAGATCTGAAGCAATGACCAGGTTAATCAATTCTTACAGTTGTTGGTCTTTTTTGTTGCCTTTCAGGACCTATTATTTATTATATTTCTCCATAATATATAACTGAGATGGACGTTATCAATACTCCATCATAAACTAATGCCTGATTTTTTTTCTATTTATTGTTTTATTTACGGCCTTTTTACTTTGTTTTAGATACAGCTTATTCATTTATAACAACCTATCTATATGTACTGATAATGGCTCCGACATCGCCGACAAGACAGTAAAAACAGCAACAATCAATTGTAATTCTAAATTGTCTGACGGACAGAAGCGTTCCTAAAAATCATATTCACAAAAATGATGATACATGTATCTTAATCGCCATCTGAGCCTTTTTTTTCATGCCTATCAACCCACTTCAATCTCTAAGTTAACAAACCATAGATTGTAAAACATGTTTATGCAAGGACTGTAACCTCTCTTAGTCAATATTGTATTTAATAAACAATTTTTTAAAGGACAAACCTAAATTATAACTTTACGTAATCTGCAAATAGCACACTTGAAAAGTCCTTCAGGCTTCGATTGTCACGGAGGCTACCGTAACAATTAAATGATTACAGAATTATTGAAATCTAGTGCAGATCCCTGAAAATGACACACTGTCAAGAATTTATTGTGGCAAATCTAATCTCTAGGCTTGTTATTCAGTGTTGAATTATATAAGAACTCAAAATGAAACGTAGAACTGCTTAAGCATCCTAATGTTAAATGTTCAGTTATCGCAGTGCTTTTAAAAGTACTGAAAGGCTAATTTAAAACAATCTGATCCCATTAAATCAATTAGAAGAGCTAAACATGTTTTTTGGAATACGACATCAGTGCCCTTATTCTTGGTGCTTATATGTAGGCTTACAACAATTTATACGTCAACATAATAATCAGTTGACGTATATTTTCCAATTTAATTTTCACTTTTATCTTAAGTAAGTCTACAAAAAATTAAACACTTCCAAATGGTGATGCATGTAATTAATGACATAACCTGTGAGAGTTCCGGTGTGCTAAATAGGACTGCACAAGCGTTAGGCTTGTCTATAAAGGTCCACCTAAGGGCTCACAGAAACTTGACAGCGGGTCGGGCCACACTGCCTCTTTGGCCGAGCTGGTTGAATGTGGTAACACTGTCATAATGGATATCGGTGGTCGTCACGCTATAATGCAGAAAACCTGACCGCAAGCAATTGTGGCGCACCGTTTGGTGTGAAAAATATTACAGATAGGTGCACACATAATCTGTACGGAAGTTAACATAAAGTTAACTTTGTGACTGCTTTCTACGTTTGCTCATGTCTGCTATAGCGGACATTCAAGTTAACTTGCGTTAACTCATGACTGGTCAAAGCAGACTTGTGACAGCTTTTTTTATTACCAGTCACAAAGACATGACTGCTTTTACCAGACCAATCATTGCAACATGTCTGTTCTTACCAGGCATGTTTAATTATGCAAGGGTTTGATTTAATAGAAAAAAAAACTGTCTTTAACATAAAAAAAACTGAGTTTCAAATACAGATTAGGCAAAAGAACATAAAATTTGTCCCCTTTCACGTTCAGTTTTTAAAGCAGACATTTCACGAAGTTAACTTGACTATACCTGTCATAATTATGTGACTGCTTTTAAAAGCAGACATGGAATTATGACTGCTTTTTAAGTTAACTTGGGACCAGTCGCGCGTCTGCTCAAATGAGTCGCATGACCAGTCGCAAGTGAACTTGAAGTTAACTTGATGTCTGCTTCTCAAGTTAACTAACTGTACAGGTTATGTGTGCACCCATCTGTACGCTCCGCTTACGTTAAAGAACCTTGCTGTAGGTTTCGATAAGGATCCCCATGCAGGAGCCTAAATTAACCGACCTTACCTATCCCTACTTATTACAGAGGGATTTCGAAACTCTACTTCCCGACTGTTCCCGTGTCCCCTCCTTTTAAAGTTCAAAGTTCAAAGTGAATTATTAGAGGAAACCTAAATTTGGGCATAAAACCTGATAAAGTACAATTAATAGACATAATAATACAATACAATTATAAAAAAAAAATTAACAACAAAGCAAGAGTAGGGTATACCAGAACGACGGCCATTAGGTTTATACAAATATACTAGGCACAAAAAAGAAACGATAACAGCCAATGCAAATTCAACTGACTAAAATTTCATCATCTAATAACTTTGTCAAAAATACCCATATTTACCTGAAATTTTCACAGAATGGAAAGCGAACCTTCTCAAAAAATTTAAGGTAAAAATCCAAGTTTTTTTCACGTCTCAGGTTTGAAATTAAAAAAAAATCTTTTTTAACCAAAAAATGACAATCTGTGAGTTTTTAATGAATTTTTAATCGGTTGGCACATTGCTTTTAAATTTCTACTTAATAATGAAATAATGCGTCTTTCGAAAATGTATTGCAATTTCTAGGTTAGGTATCGTTTCTTTTTGTGCCTGAATTTAAAAGAATGGTCAAAAAGAGGTAACTCAGATTTTTTATCTCAAATACAACTTTAATACCAATGCTCATCTTCATTGCCGTGACCATTGTACACGCACTATACTCTCACACTCGAACAATTTTCTATAAATTTTAGATAAATCGAGAATTTAAACGTAAGATCTTCATTGGTCATTAACCATCTACGTTTGTTAAAATCTGACAAATTATTAGATATTAATCATTGGAGTTATTTAGAATTTTATTAAGTTATTTATATTTTCGAAATTAATTAGGAAATGCTCCTGGTCTTCAATTCAAGATGTATCATTTTTCTTACATAATCTGTTTTCTTATGGTGTTTCGGTATGGTGTAGCCATCCATTTCAATTTCTATTTCTTTGCCAAGCCTGGTATTTCTGTGGGTCTTTTCGCCATCCGTGCCCCGTAAGGGACACGTATCCTAGGTCAGTAGGTGACTGAATAGGATGGACACATACATATTTTTCATCACTTTGTTATCAGCCTTTTCGTGTTCACCCCCTGAGTAAGTCCAATTCGTGCTGCTCATAACTAATCAAACAAAATACAATATTGCAGGATATTTGAAGATAACCATGACCAGTTAAAAGGATTGGAAAAAAAATATAACGTGTTATTTCTTGTTAACCCCGTTTGCCTCGGGGGCTTGTGTATTGTAGAAATATAAACACTCATCTATCATCTTTCACAAGGTTTGACATATTTCTTAACGGCCCTCGCTAGTTCCGAACCAAAACTCATACTACCAAGGTAGTGAGTCTGGGAAAACACCTATTGATTTCTCGTAACCACTTGGTGGCACGTTATACCTTTTAACCTTTACCACTTGTATATATGACGTATTCATTTCAATCTAAAATGAACAAGCTTTAAAAACTCCACGTTTCATTGGTCATCATTGGTTTTTGATAACTGGTTCTGTAAAATCAAATATCGGATTGGTCGAACATGCATGGTTCTGTAATCAATAATGTCCCTATTTTTTGACTCCAATAAACATAAATAATCCAAATCCACGTGGACGCCCGTGAGTACAATTTAACGATAAAACGATATTTTATTATTAAAAAAAAACAACTTGTGTTCAAAAATGTACAAAGGAATGTCTTATTTTAAAATAAAAATAACTAGTGAATGACCACAATATTTTTTTTTGTATATGAAGAAATAACATTTTGAAATGTAGCACACACTGTGTAACCCGTAAAGCAGGTTACACAAAAGTGTATGCCACATTTTGAGAAACTGCAGTTGAAGTTTCAATCAAAGTGAACTCTTTAATTAGAACAATTATTTTCAAATATAAAACTGACATTTAAAAGAAAGAAGGTTTCCATGCAATCGTAATCATACCTTAATAGCCTTAAACATACTTAAGTTGATTAACTGAAATTTATCAAAACATGCTGCTAAAGAATCGTCTAACCTTTCAGACTGTGTTTGTTTAAGCAGCCGTTAAGAGATTTCCTTGTGATTCATAATGTCACTCAAAACTATTAATGAACTAACCATTCACATGTAATGATTAGTTTTAAATGTTAAAGTACCACCTTTACGGCATTTGTGTAATACTAATGACAACAAAGTTCCAGACAAGATATAATAAGATATAAAAACTTGATATAACATACAAATCCCAAAAACGAACATGCGCACACTGATGAAGCAATTTGTAGAAATTTATGTGAAATGTTGTAAGTACAAATGATTAAACATAAACTATGTCGTCTCCTTTTCCCATAAGGGAGGGACATATATGTATTGTTTTATGTACATTCTTTTCCTTCTAATACAAGGCTGGTCCAGGTCATCACTTTTTTATCCTTTGACATTTGTCTATTTTTATTTGTAGATTTCCAAAAATGGCCATTGTATGAAAAATTTAAACTACACGCCCACGATTTATGATATCACGAAATTTTCATCTGAGAAATGTTGATATGTTTTAATTTAAACGCAATGTAAAATTTCATTAAAATATATCTACTAATAACAATTCTGTACTAGATTTTTAAACACTGCCAAAACGTTTAACTTGTCACAAGTGTTCCATTTGTACCTACCGTACAAACAGACAGTTTTCCATAGCATTCAATGTATTGTCAACTCAAAACTGGTGTGAGATATTTTCTTCAAATCTTTTGCATCATAGTTCTATTTTGATCTAGTTACAAATCCTGACTTTGCAAAACATGTGGTGCACTAGGTAAGTGTTAAGCTTATTCCGGATATGAACTATTGGTGGAGAACCCGAGCAATCCTACTGTCATATGACCTCTAACACTAGCACATGGTAAGATGACAAGAATGAAAATTAAGCGTAGACAGGCATTGACAGGATAGTCTGGAGATAAGTCCTAAAATATAAAAAATAAAAGTTCAGCCAAGCAGACACTATAATTGACAGATTAAAAATAAAACAACGTGTCTTTTTGACAAAAATAATAATAAAAAAATTAACTGATGCATCATACCAGACGAAGCTATCCAGCCCTAAAAATTTCACCTTAGGTATAGGTAATTACTTACCTTCGACATTACGAAACTTACTGTTGGCCTGTCTGAAAAAAATTGTACCCTTGCCTTTTTTCTTTTTCGTCTCTTACCTTGTTTTGTAAATCTAGTATGATATTCGTCTATCAAACTATCTGCAATATTTTCAACTAACTGCCAAGACGGCGCAGACCCGTCTGTCCATTGACATTTATAATGTACTTTACCATTTATACTTTTTCTTGCAAGTAGACGTTCTACTGAATAAGCAACATCTACGTCATTATCGTTTTCTTCATTTTCTTGTTTCTCGTTATCTTCTTGTATTTCATTTTCTTCATCTGAGTTTGAGTCATCATAATTTCTTTGGACTTCGATTTCATCTGTTTCATTCTCATTATTTTGTACATGATTCTCATCAGGATCAACCGGCCGTCTTAAAGGTCTCGGGTCCTGATATAATGTTAGATGCTGAGCATTTATTAAAGACTTTACGTATTTTATATTTCCGCAGTCATCAATTTGTATGTATGATTCGGTCCCAATTTCTATGGCATTAAGCAGGTAAAATGGTGAATATTCGGTTGATTCAGTTGCTAGCGTCATTCTTAAACTCATTTTTATCCCTGGTAGTAGACTTGGCCAATTTTCATGGTCCTTGCTGTGATAAGCATGAGAACATTGAGGTAAAGTTGAATTCATACGTTCAACAGTTGAATTTGTATTAACATGAAAAAGTTCACATAAAGCATTAACTAATTTTGACACAAAAGCTTGACCTCTATCAGAAAGTAAAACTTTAGGAGCACCGTATCTACAAAAAAATTCTTCATATTTTTTTTATAAAATTTTAGCAATTGTTTTTGCATCTTGTGATTTCATTAAAAAACATTCTGTCCGTATAGAAAAGCTATATACTACTAATAATACATACCTATATCCTTCTTTAGTTTGTGTTAATTCTAGCACATCAATATGCCATCTTTAAATGAGTCTGCTACTGACATTGGTGTTAAAGGTGCTTTTCGATTTTTATTTCTTACTTTAATTCTTTGACATCTATCACATGAACGGACATAATCGTCAATGTCCTGATGCATTCTCAGCCAAAAGTACTTCAACAATAAAGCTTCGTAAACTCTTTTTGTTCCTAAGTGTGCACCGCCGCTCTCATTGTCATGATACGCCTGTAGTGATTCATGTCTTAATGGTTTAGACAATGCTATTTGCTGTATCCATATATCTTCTTTGCTCATTTAAAGTACGTCATTTAGAATGCTGTATTGCTGACTCATGACGCAGATCTTCTTTGCTATTGTTTTATCTTCAGGCAAAACCTTGGGGTTTTTTTTGTTTAAAAATGATTGTAAATGTCTTTAAAATCATAGCTTGTACGTTGTTTTTCAATTAACCGTTTTTTTTTTGTCTCTCTTCTTCGTCCACAACGTACGCTGCAATGTCATCTTCATTTTGCAGAACTGATATTGTTGGATTTTCTTCATTTTCATAGACAAAATGTACTTCGGTTATACCTTTTGTATCATTAGTAGCATCTAAAACAAATAAATCCTGCTCTCTTGGTCCATCTTCTAACTTATCCTGTTCTGGGTGTTCCTTTGGATATTCTCTTCTACTTAAAGCGTCTGGTCCCTTATTATTTATGCCCTGAACGTATTTTATTTCAAAGTTGTAATATTGTAACGCTAAAGCCCAGCGTATCAATCTGCCAGATTCGTGTTTAGTTTTCTGTAGCCGACAGAGAGCTTGATGATCTGTGTGTATAATGAACTTTTTATGCGCTAACCATATATCGTTTTGTTTTTTTTATTGCGTGGATAATTGCCAATAATTCTTTTTCTGTTGTATGATATGCTCTTATGGCTTTATCTTAAGCTTTTCCACCATACGCAATTACTCTTGTTTGGTTTTGGCTATCTTTCTGTACTAACGTGTAACCAATGGCTGTATCTGAGGCATCACATATTAATTCAAATGTTCGATTCATGTCGGCGAATGCCAAAATTGGCGCTCATACTAATTTTGTTTTCAAATCATCAAATGCTTGTTGACATTTTGCTGATTTTCTATCTTTCTTTAATATATTTGTGAGTGCAAAAGCTATTTGCGAATATGATTTTATAAACTTTCTAACATAACCACACATTCTTAGGAAATGTTTCACTTCTTTGGCTGTCTTTGGTTTTGGAAAAGATGTGATAGCTGACGTCTTGTCAGGATCAATATTGATGCCATGCTTTGAAATATTTTACCTCTTTTTTAGCAAATTCATATTTACTTGATTAAGGGTTATGTTCGACTTTCTAAGCAAGTTAAACACTCTCTGTAAACGATCTATATGGGATTTCAGTCTTTGCTAGAAACTAAAATGTCATCTATATAACAAAGGACAAATTTCCAATTGACTTCTCGTAGTACTTGTGACATGACCATTGAAAATGTAGCTGGAGAGTTTGATAAGCCAAAAGGAAGTCGTTAAAATTCATACACTCCGGAATTTGTAATAAACGATGCTTTGTGTCTAGTTTCTGGGTCCATTGGAATTTGCCAAAATCCGGAAGCAAGATCTAATACGGAGAAAATAGTCGCTTCTGTCGCTCCTATTGTATCAAATACATTTTTAAGTCTTGGAAACGGAAAATAAATTGGCTTTGTAACCTTATTCAAGTTGCGGTAATCGATTGCGAAACGATAAGCATTATCTTTCTTTTTAACTAAGATGGCCGGTGAAAACCATGCAGAATTGGAAGGCTGAATAATGTTATGTTCTAACATTTCATCAGCTTGACGCTCTGTTTCTTTTTGAAGATGTGGCGGATGTCTGTAAAATGGCATTTTTATTGGAGAGGCATCTCCTGTGTCAATATAATGTTGATAACAGTATGTTACACCTAGTTCTTTTAGGTTGCTTGCAAAAACGTGTCTAATTGAATCTAAAAACTACCCAAGTCTTCGTTTTTGTCCAGGCTTTAAATCAGACTTCGATAGATCAAACTGGATGTCCTTAAAACCCTTATCTGACCTAATGTTGTTAATCAAACACTCACCGTTCTCCCCTAATGTGTGTAGATTGTCTACATTGTACGATTCGACCTTTGCTATGACAAATCGCCTGGGGAGGTACAAATGTTTTGTTGTTAAATTAACTAATCTTACTATGGACTTACCTCTGCCAACTGTTACCACACATCTTGCAACAACCAGTCCCTTTTCTAACGCTGCACTAGTAGGCTATTATAATAGCGAGCATCGCAGATGCGAGCCCTACGGCATTGTGCATGTTTTGAGATGTGCCAGAAATATACTGACGATAAAACCGGAACAGGTTTACTTTTACGGAGTGAAAAAAATAATAGGCACGGAGCAAGTAAAACAATCAACCATCTGGGCTAATAAAAAATACCTCATTATCTGTTATGCAAATTATAAAAATTGAAATTCAAAAACAGTGATAAAACCCTCATTCATCCACTTCTTTATTTTTACACACAGATTTTTATTTAAACACCATTCGGTCTTTTCCGCTGAAAAACAATTTTCCGGAAATTACCGACGTAACCGAACTAGCTTTTGGCATCATTGTCCAATTGGCTAGTCATACCAAATGCATGATACTGACCAAGCTTTGTTAAATTCTAAGTAAAATAAAATAAGATAAAGAAATACATAAATTTACTGAATAAAACCTACTCATAATAATAAATAAAAGGTACTTACCTGAAAATGAAAGAAGAGTCCCATCATGTGGGGTTTCACTTTCCTCAATCCTGCATGATATTTTTACTTTACCGTTTTTTTCCGCCAGGTTTCTTAATGTACCTTCTATTACCAATGCTCCAAATAAAACATTGATACTCAGAAAATCTCACAAAACCTGACAGAATCTGAATGTTTTTTTGGTCTGCTGCAGAACCGCGAAATACTCTGACAAGGAAATGACGTCACGTAATCCATAAAATATAAAATGGTGATTTCGTCCCCGCTTAATGTCGTCCCAGAATGTTACAGGATTTATTATTTGCACAAATAAGTAGTTATTGATCCCAGATATTTTAACAACAAGTGCATATGATTTGGGTTGGGTGGGGTCAGACTTTGCTACTATTTAATTCCTTTTTTTAAAAGTCCCCCCTTTACGCTAAACTTAGCCGGTCTAACACATGGATTTATTTTTAAAAGGTATATAGATTTTCGATGCTCGCTAAAAAGGCAGGGCCTTAGTCATATTACCTGATTTCCTGCCACCTGTCTGGATATATGAACTGGCAAAACAATGTCTGTGTTTCGGGGGTAACCTAAATGAGTTTATACATCTGGCATACCCTGAATTAGTCTCCAAGAAACATATTTTAGCATTCGTATCTGACACTTTGAACGGTTAAAAAAGAAGTGAACACTTTACCTTCTTAATTATTTCGCTTTAGGTAAATGGGGTGTCTATCACTGAGCATCTTTTTTTTGTACATCTATCATAAGTTACTATAAACTTTATAGCGATAGCTATTCTAATTCATTTCGGTTAGGTAAACATCAAAAGTGATAATTGCAACAAAAATTTGGATAAAATTCACCTTCTTTGTGAATTGAAATATTTTCCCATGTGGGAAGATTTTTTCTTTAGAAATAATAAGGAAAATACCAATTTTTCACTTTTTTCAACAACAAAAAATGATGAACTTATTTTTTTTTTTTATTTAGTATATTTAAAAATCAATACAAAACAAAAATTTTCACAAATTTTTAGAAAAATATATTTCAATGTATATAATAGATTTTCTTAATGAAGAAAATTAGAATTTTCCTTATTGAAACTATATCAAACGTACTAAAATCCGGAACTAAAATCATGCATTTTCCAAATTAAGTCGTTTCTATCAAAATTCCTCTGGTTAACTTTAACTATTGAAATTTTAAGGACCATTATAGAGCTAACTGTGGACAGGCAAAAATTTAAGAAATTCTATGGATAAGGTTTTACACACTCCATCTACCTTAATTTAGGTAAGTATTTTTTTTATTACAAATACCAAAATTCGGGTATAAGCGAGATAATAGATTCGGGTATAATAGATGTTGCACTGTTTCGTAAATAAGTAAAAAAAAAAAGAATTGTTTGTAAAGTAAAGCCACATTTAAAAGGTAAAAGACCAATAAAAAAATCAATAAAGTTTAAAATTAATAAAACAACATGGGCATCTTTTTTTGTTTTATTAAAGACATATAACCTATCAATTTCGCAATTTTTTATTTTGAATAAAAAGCACATATATTAAAAATATACTATCTAAAACTTATCTTTTCCAACATAAAAACTCAATGTTTTGCAGTTTTCTATAAGATAATCTTATTTTTATTATTCGCGTTGATTTAGTATTGTCCATCATAAATATTTACTTTTGGTAAACTGGGTACTGTTTAACTGAGAAACGAAATGTAACCAAACGAGGCGAAGAGAAAACGAAATCGGTAAATTAAGAAAAACGACTGGTGTCGGCTAAAATCGATTCAGTTTTCTTTTTTTACCAGTTTCGCTGGATTTTGTTTACTTTCTTTACTGATTTTGGTTGCTTATTTAACTGTTTACGTTTCAATCTTTACCGATATCGTTTTTGTTCCGCTCCGTTTCGTTTGGTTACTTTTCGTTTCTCAGTTTACCGGCACCCGCAAGTGTTTACATTCTATAATTACTTTGTCCTCTTTTTTGACACTGCTTTTTTTCTTCAGTTTTCTGTCGAAAAGAATACTTTCTGGTAGGTTTTTGAAAATTCAACAGTTTCTTCAAAGGATTTACATTGAATTTTTCAAATAGTGTGAATTTCATTATTTTTTTTAAAATTGCCAAAATGATAGGTTCTATGTCTTTAAGGTTCATCTGTACCTTTCGTTAAAAATAGCGAAATTTTCTACCTATTTTTTAAGTATATGCAGAACAAAAACTGCAAATAAAATAATAAAATAAAGCATAGCTGGACCTAGATATGGTAATTTCCGATTCAGTTTCTATAAAGTTTTCATTTTAAGTTCCTAAAAAATAAAGATCTCTTTTTTTTTTTCCTGTTCAGATTTTAAATTGAAAAAGGAAAAACTATCCCTATTGTGCCTCTTACATGAAACGAAGTGAACACTTTTAGTTAAATCCCTTATTGAAAGTTGCATGAAATCTGAGGCCACAAGAAAGGGTGAAAGTGATATTCTCCTTAAATCGGGTGTTTTTAAAAGCGGAGAAAAAAGAGATCTCTAAAATAAAAGACTTTTTCGGTAAAAAAATTTAACATCTAGGTCCAGCTACACTTTATATTTCAATTTTATGTGCAGTTTTGGTTGTACATATACTGAAAATAGATTAAAAGTAACGCCATGTTTTAAAGAAAGGTTCACATGAACCTTAAGTTTTAACTTTATTGCATTTATTAATTTGGTCTTTACCTTTCAAATGTGGTTTGACCTTCTAAACAATTCCTTCAGATTTATGTTTTGCCCCAAAACACTTTAAAATTTGTATGGGGTGCTTTAATATAAATGTTTATGTATATTCATTATACCCCACTTCGAAGAAAAGGGGCTATACTGGTTTACCAATGTACGTTCGTCTGTCCGCAACGATACTTTCGTAACGGGTTTCTCAACCGGCAGCTTACTACTAATCGCAGTGACTTCAATATATGGCTTCGGGTTGTGGTCGTACAAATTAAACCCGTTATTTATAAATATTTACTTCCTGTTTACTGACTGTCAATTTTTGGGGATGCGGTGTGTACTGGGAGAGCAGCGGCCTATAGATTAAAGCTATTGAATATGCGGACTCCTTTAATTATACTTACCCTTCATCATACAAATGTTTCTATGAATACATTTAGATTACTAGAATAATATGCGTACAGGGCAGGATGCTAATTGTATTTTAAGGGAGCGGAATATTTATTTCTTTATATCGTTTTTAGCCGGGGTAATCGCTAGCGATAAGCCATGGATATAGCTACGATAGGCTGTCAAGATAAGTTTCAAGCTATTGTAGAGATGATCGGCAATCTATCGGAGAATTTCAACAACATTGCAAAAAGGCTTGAAAAAAGAATATCCGATATTGAGGGAAACGTGGAACGTCGTTTGACGGTTAAATTTAACACTGTTATACAAGATCGAGTGCAAAATGAGGTCGGAAAGCTAAAGGAACAATTATCTAGCGAGGTATATGAATTCAAAGAAAAAGTGGTTAATCTTGAAAAATCATATGCAGAAGTGGTGGCGACAAGCGCACGAGTAAACGAAAACCAAACTGAAAACAAAGCCTCAAATCAATACAGTTTGATAATAAAGAACCTTAGTTTTGACAAGCGTGAGGAAAATGACAATTCGATTCTTAAAAGTAAGGTGTCTGCTTTATTGAAAGATGGGCTCAAACTCCCTAACATTTGTGTCAAGAATGTAGAAAGAAAACCAACTAAATCTGACAGTAGACCTGGTATTATTGTGTTTTCTATTGACAACTTAGAGCATGTAAGCAAAACGAATTCTTAAAGACTCCGTAAAATATAGTGGGGTTTATATTGAACGCGATCTGCCGTTGCACCAACGTATTTAAAATAGTAACAATCGTACACTATTAAAGGCCTTAGGCAAAGACAACGGTTTTGTAATTCAATCCGGCCGATTCGTTAGAAAGGAGAACTCTGTTAATTCGTCTCGGGCTGATGAACAACGTGCTCATTCGAATACACATCAACAGCGCGACTGGGAATATGCAGGTCAACGTACAAACAAGGACAGTGGTAGGCGGGGCCGAGGATCTTTTCAGCAATCACGTGGTGGAAGATTTTAATTGAATTGCGGGTTTTGGAACATTAATGGGTGGAAGAAGCAAAGGTGTACCAAAGGGGTAATCAGTATCATAAAACCGTAAAATCAAAGACAAAACCGGCAGACAAAAATCATCACAACAAAACAAACCACATAACAACATAAAACACAAACACACATAACAACAAAACCGCATTCAGGAGTTTGTCCAACGACAAACACCAATTGCTGGCTTCTTGTATAGATAAACAAAATCTGCATATAATCGGACTAGCCGAAACTCATCTCATTGGTTAATCAGATATTGACATTGAGGGATACACGTGGATCGGAAGCAATCATAAACACATACATGTGCGTGCTAGAACAGGCTCCGGCGGCGTTGGTCTATTGATTCTTAATGATGTACTGTTGAAATATAATGCTGTAAATGTGAACGACCAAGTCGACGGAATACTATGGATCCGATTCACCGAGAAAGATAACCAAAATTCGTCCTTTTACGTTTGCGTAGTGTATCTTCCCCCGGAACACTCAACACGATCTGTGAATATACACGAATTTTTAGACTCGATTGTATCAGATATATACACGATTCCCAATGGAAAACCATTCTTCCTCTGCGGTGACTTCAACAGTCGTGTGGCCGACATACCAGACTTTATCGAAGGTGTTGACTTTTTACCAGAGCGACAAGTCGTCGAATTCAAGCAAAACCGTTATGGCGAAATTTTCTGCGAGTTTCTGAGCAACATTAATTGCTGTATGCTAAATGGAAGAAAAACTTTGCATAATGACTTTACGTTCGTATCCACTAGAGGTTTTTCCGTTGTCGACTACTGTATAGTGCCGTATGAACATTTACCGATGTTTGATAATTTTAATGTCATTCGTGCTACAAATTTGACTGACAACGTATTCAATGTTGGCGAATACGACCCGAGGCATATTCCGGATCACTCACTTTTGTGTTCGACAATTGAATCGTTTATATATTATTTTACAGACATAAGTAAACCTAAAAGTGATACCGTTACAGACGATTACGAATGTCATGCCAATACAAGGTTCGATACGCGTAACATCCCAAACGATTGGATGTCGGATGCCGATATTGTAGCGAAACTAAACCAACTTATCATTGACATTGAATCAAGTGAAACCGACCAGGTCGAACAAGACATTAAATATAACGAATTTATTTAAATAGGTCATACAGAAATGGAGAACAAACTACCGAAACGCAAAAATCCATGTCGAGACGGTCTCAGTAATAAACGACGAAGGATGAAGAAACCGTGGTGGAACGAAACGCTAACAACGCTATGGAACGAAGTTTGCCGCGCAGAACGGGAGTATTATAGATGCGATCAACAGTAACATAAGAGGACTTAACGCCATCAATATGTCTCCATGCGAAAGTCGTTCGATCGGAAGTGTCAGCAGGCCAAACGTCAATACTGGTATCGTAGCCAAGAGGAGCTCTGTGCCTTTCAAGAAAGGGACCCCCGGAGTTCTGGAAACGGATTGGTAAAGTTGGTGTCGGGGATGAAAGACAAAGACTGATCCCGATGGAAGTTGTCCAAGACGATGGATCCCTGTGCACAGATACTGTTGTGGTTTTAGATAAATGGAAAAACTCCTTTGAATGTTTATTAAATACTGATATTAATCCTAATGTATCAAATACTAGTAGCTCATTTGTTAATAATAACAATTGTGATGATATGTTAGATGCTGAAATAAGCTTAGATGAAATTGTAAACGTATTAGTTAAAGCTAAAAATGGTAAAGCACTAGGGTTAGATTCAATACCAGTTGAATTGGATAGAAATTATATTTTGTTACATGTTTTGCATACTGTTTTTAACAAATGTTACACATCAGGTATTATACCATCTGTTTGGAGTAAAGGTATTATTACACCCATTCCTAAGTGTTCAACCTCTGATCCAAAGGATCCTTTATCTTATAGGGGCATTACTGTGGCCCCTGTGCGTATAAACTGTACTGTAGTATTTTAAATAATAGGCTAGTGGCTTGGTTAGATACAAGAGAGATAATTAATGATGAACAAAATGGTTTTCGTCACAGTAGAAGCACTATAGATCACTTAAGTACGCTCACATCTATTATTGAAACACGTAAACTTAAGAAATTATCAACTTTTGCCATTTTTGTAGACTTTAAAAAGGCTCACGATACTGTTAACAGAGATTTGTTATTTCAAGATCTATCTATTATTGGACTGAGTAGGCATTTTGTTAAATCTTGTAAAGTTATTTACTCACATGTAGAATGTGCAATTAGATTAAATGGTAATATGACCCAGTGGTTTTCTGTTAATACTGGGCTGAAGCAAGGTTGCGTACTATCGCCTGAATTGTTTAATATTTTTTTCAACACTTTAGTTACAGATGTAAAATCATCAGGTATTGGAATAGATATTGGTGGTGAAAAGGTTGCAATTCTGTTATATGCTGATGATATTGTTTTGATAGCTGAAAATGAAAATGATCTACAAATGCTTATCAATATTTTGAATGTATGGTGTAAAAATAAACTGTTAAATGTGAGCTTAGAAAAGACTAAAATTGTTCACTTTAGAAACCCTTCTGTATGTCCAACTAACTATACCTTTTTATTTGATAATTATGAGATTTGTAAAGTGGCAAAATATAAATATTTTGGTTTGTTATTGACAGAACATTTAGAATATAATGAGATGGCAAAGACTGTGGCTAGATCAGCTAGCAGAGCACTTGGTTTACTTATTGCTAAGTATAAGGCCCACGGAGGTTTCCAGCACAGTACCTATTCGAAGCTTTATGATAGCCTGGTCTGGTCAGTTATAAGCTACGGTGCAGCAATTTGGGGCACCCGAAATTTCTCATGTATTAATGCTGTCCAGCACAGAGCTATCAGGTTTTTCATGGGAGTCGGTAAATATACGCCGAATGATGCAATAAATGGTGATATGGGCTGGAAACCTCCGTGTGCTAAGCAATGGAATTGTGTTTTTAGAAATTGGGCTAGATGTACTAATTTGTCTACAGATAGAGTTAACTACAAAATTTTTCAGTGGTCTTATAACAATGCTGTAAATAAAAAAAGAAACTGGTGCAGCTATAGAGTTATGTCTAAATTTAAAGAATGTAATATGGGTTATTATGTAGATATAAATAATGTGCTTAGTAAGAATTGTATTAAGCAATTAGATGATATATTATTTGAAAAGTATGTATTAGAATGGGAAAATAGAATTACATCCCAGAATACTGGTAATAAGTTACGTACATACACATTATTTAAGAATACTTATGGAACAGAGGTATATTTAACTAAATCTGTAAAATTTAGATATAGATGTGCTTTTGCCAAATTTCGATGTGGAGTATCACCGTTAAAAATAGAAACGGAGAGATATGAAAATAAAAATGTAAATGAAAGAGTGTGTTTTGTATGTCATGTATGTAATACAGAAATAGAAAATGAAAAACATGTAATTTTATCATGTCCATTTTATGCAGATTTACGCAATTTCTTGTTTAATGAAGCAGCAAAATAAATTGTGAATTTTAATATTTTATCTGATGATGATAAGTTTATAGTTTTATTTCAAAACACTGATTTTTATGATATGGTTGCCAAGGCCTGCTATAATATTTTATGTAGACGGAATACATTTTTATATTCTTAATAATATGTGTTTATGTTTTATGTTTTTTTTTTAATTTTCTTTAAGTATTGTATTTATTATATTTTAAGGTACTTTGTGTTGTAAATGTTTCATGATGTAAATATCTATATATATTAAGCAGTCTCTCATAATTCTTAATAGAGTGGCACTTATATACTTTTATTTGTGACTTTTATGTATTGTGAATTTGTTTTATAAGTGGTGAGACTTTAATAAAATATTGAATGTGAATCTGAATCTATTTTGTTTATAAGAGTAGTCGTCGATCTCATTAGTGGTGTCATATTCACTAATTTGCATCTCATTAAGTGTCAAACTGGATGGCAATACACAGTGCAATAAACAATCATCGATGGACAGGATAATTAACCAAAAGTTCAAATCCTCATAACTGTTTTATTTAATCAGATAAAATGGTTCTGTAAACTGCTCTTTGAATAAGAATTTATTCATATTTACCATAATTGATTTTGAAATGAATGAATTAATGAATAGTAACCATCCACCAGATCTCGTTAAACTGTGCAAATTCATAAATATTATTAATAAGAAAATAGAATCTCTTGGGTAAACGTTTCATATTATATATGTACATGTGTACCTCCTTTACCTCCGTTATTGTATTTTATTATTACAGACATTATAACTATTGTAATATTTGTAGTGTTTTACAGCTATAACATTAGTCCTCTTTCTTTCTTTTTTTTCCCTGTATTACTTTCTGATTTTTGTTTTGTTTTTTGTTTTGTTTTTGTTTCTCTGTACCTATGTAATGGTTTTTAGAGAATAAAGATATATAAAATAAAGCCTAAATATAAAATTTTCTGTTGTAAAATTGTTTCTGGACCAAGTAAGATTTCATTGAAAATTTTAATCAACCAAATTTTCTATCTTTAGAACCACTACATATATTTTTATTTTCAAGATGCAAAACACAAAAATTGTAGAACAAAAAAAAAACGCAATGATTTAGAGATTGTTGAGGCAAATAGTTTTACACAAGAAATTAAGTTGTAGTGGGCCAGCCATTGTTATAAAGCTTTAATATGATGATTATATATACTGGAGGAAGAACAGTGTTGAATTTGGGATTTGTGACCAAAAGGGGCTCAAATTGGTGTGTGAACAAAACGGGTGTAGAACTTTTATTTTTCATTCAATTTTGAAAATTCTTTTTTATTGAATTCCTCATTATATTCTGTCAACTTAATAGTCTTAATATGTCAATAGTTTTCATATATATTGCACCGTTACATTGCTACAAGGGACCAAAGACAGGCCACGCCTATCAAATCAACTTTTTAAAATTTTGGTTCGATTTTCAAAATCTTTTCTTTCATTGAAATCCTTCTGAAAATTCCTTGTACAAAAAAGTAGATTTTTATTTTTATTTTTTGCTACACATGAACAATTTAAAATTTGTAGATTACCCCGGCTACCAGTACTTACCGTACTTTGATTGTTCTGATCTATACCCTCCTCTCCCCCAGCTTGAAATAAGTGATATATGTGTCCGTCATTTCTTCCATTACACCGTTTATCTGCTACTCCTCATTAACCCTTCAATGTATCAAAGAGGATAACCATTTTTTTGTCCGCTTCTCCAACTGAACCACTCAATGGATTTTTATGAAACTTGCAAATAATCCTTATGACAAAGAAAACGATTATTCTATGATCAAAGTAAAAATTGGTGTTCCAGAAAGCAAAACATTGAATTCAGTATTACATGCATATTACAAAAGGGTACCAATCGTTTATCTGCTTCCTTAACCCCTTGATGGATTCTAACACTACTGAACCGAATTTAAGAAAACTTGGTATGCAAGAAGTAAACCTTTTGTAATTGTAGATGGTACAAGGAATTTTCGATCCGCAACGAGAGTTATGACCCTTTAATTAAAATTAGAACTTTACCAAAAATCCAGATTTATCATCTTATGGACGCGATTCGTCTGAACCTGTTGAGCAGAATTTTACAAAACTTAGTATGCATGAAGTACACCATATGTAGTTGAGCATTTTATCGGGATTTTTTTATCCACAGTATTTAGTTGGAGTTATGGCCTTTTGAAGTTAGAAATTACCGGAAAACCTAATTTATCTGCTTGCGTAAGCAACTCCTTTGAATGAACTGAGCAGAATCTAACATAATTTGGTATACAAAAAGAACATCATACATGTATGTAGCTGTATATATTATATAATGGTTGGTGTAGCCAAATAATAATTTCTCAAGGATGATACTGATAGTCTCATATATAGCGTAACGCGTGGTACATGTGATCGAGCGCGTTCACTTAGCTTTTTTTTAACAATGAAACATTTACGCAGTCTTTGTGATATAATTGTTGATATGTAGCTTTAATTGATTTTAAACTTCCATCTGATTGAGTATTTATATGTATGGTGTGGCTTACAGATTTTTTAAATATCTTTGTTTTTGTTGTTTTTGATTCTTGAAAGATTTTGTTTCATCATGCTTTCACTTTTTTGTATTCTTCATAATTCAAAGAACACTCAGCTCAGTTTATATAAAAAGCAGCATAATTCTATTTGTATTTCAGACTATAACCATAGGAAGTCCTCTGTCAACATTTTTGATATACAATATGACGATGTTTATTTCGGTCGTGGAAATCTAACAATATATTATTTCTAAGCTAGTTCATAAATGTGGATAACTGACCAAGTTTCTTAAAAGAAACATTCTTCTTTGAACGTATATAGTGATTAAATTAAAATGACATTGAACTTTCGACAGACAATTTGCGACCTACTAAATCAAAATGTATGTATATATATACATATAATATTAATAAAGCTAAAAAATCATTTTAATAGGAAATAATGAGATATTGAATAAGTGTACGCGACACAGCTCACATAAAAAGCGCCAATTTAGAAAAACCACAAGGGAAGAATTGCTGCTTTAGTATTTCAATAAATTGGCCATGTGAGCGTATGCCATCACTATGCGTCCGTTGTCGTCCGTCGGCTGTGAACAATTACGAAAACCTTCTCCTCTGAAACTATTTAACCTATTTGACTGAAACTCTGCAGAAATGTTGGTAACAAACGATCCTCATTTTGAAGAGATTCGATAAAAAATATGGCCGCTGTTACTAAAAAGAGACTTCTAGGAGCCTGAATCTATCACCTGGTTCTTGAGCCAATAGGGAAGGATTCAATTGACAACTACTTAGTTTAAGCAAATGGAGACTTTCTGTTATAGTTTAATTCTGAGTTATAAGCCATGTTATGTGATTTTACTTCATATTCTATGTTTACTTGTAGCGGCCACGGTTTTAAGACAAATCAACAAGAATATGTTCAAAAGACATAATGTCTCATTTTACAACATTAAGAACGGACGAAACAAAAAATGCCTTTCTACATTCCTAAATGTGACTTAAAAATCCCCAAATCAGGTCTAGAGAGGATACCCTAAAGAAAATCCAGAAAAAAAAATTTTGGTTTTCACAGGTACATGTACTGTCTTTTAAAGAAGATTTTTAAAATTATAACAGTAAATTCAAGGCAAAATTTCGAAAAGGACAGTAACTCTTCAAAAGTCTCCATGGGGTCTAATATGTCAGATGACACATTGTAGGGATTATGGCCAAAATAGCGTTTTATCATGATTTTGTCTGTAGAATGACAACTATTGCAGATACCTAAAAACATTACCTAATCTTAAGCTTATTGAGCTCTACAACGTGTTTAAGATGTCTAATGAAACCTTATAGGGGTTATGGTCCTTTGAATGTCAAAATAGCGTTTTTTCATGTTTTTAGCCATAAAAATTAAAACGTGTTGCAGGTAGAGAAAAGTTGTTACTTGCGTTAACATTCAGCTAATTAAGCTCTATAAAAGCCTCCACTGGGTAAAAGTTGTCAGATGAGGGGTAATAGTATTAAGAAGAGACTTTTGAAGCTTTTAGGGCTCCTGGGAACCTCTTGTATGTCTTCTTATTTCCAATTCTTATTGTTCACAACTTTGTCCACATGTTCGCAAATCTAATAGTTTCAACTCCTTTCTTGACAAAATTAATCTGATTATTGCTTAAAATTAAATCAAGTTATAACAAGAGGCTCCCGAAGCCTGAATTGCTCACCTGACTTATGTGCCTAAAGAATTGGCCAAAGGCAATGTCTATCTGACATTGAAAGGGTCTTAAGTTAAAATTGATTGACTTTTGACACTCGAATGCCCCATTGGTGCCTCTTTGCTTCTTCTTCTCCGTCGTCCGTAAACTTTTTAAAACGTTAACTTCCCTGACACCTTAAGTCCAATTGCATTCAAACTTGGAATGGTTTTCTTTAGCATTCGGCGCTAAGAACAAATGTGGGGATGTTTGATTAATTCGCCGTAAAACATGGCCGACATGGCTAAAAATAGAACATAAGGGTAAAATGCTGTTTTTTCGCAAATAACTCAAAAACGGCTACAGATATCAAAATTCTGGCAAGAGTTTAAGTGATCAGCACCTCAAGATCTACCTACCATGAAATTTTGAAGAAAATCCATGTAGGAGTTATTGCTTTTTTTGTGGATTTTTTGCAAATTTTTCACCTGTTTAGCTCAATATCTTAAAAACTTTATAAGATATTTGAGAATTTTAATTGCATATTGTTGAGCACATCAAGATCTACAAAATATGTAATAGGGTCAACGTTGTAGGACCCTTCCTTGTAGGGGTTATTCCCTTTAGAACATCAAAATTGATTATTTTCACAGCATTTCCTGATTACATCGAAAATGTTAACTTCTCTGACACCATATGTCCAATTGAAACCAAACTTATTATGGTTATTTATTAGCATTATGTGTATAGAACTGATGTGGGGGTTTTTGATTGGTTGTAAAACATGGCCGCTGTGGCTAAATATAGAACATTGGGGGTAAATTGCAGTGTTTTGCTAATAACTCAAAAAGGGTGACAGATTTTTAAATTATGATTGAGAAAAAAAGTGAGCAACACCTCAATACATGATCAACCAGCCCTGAAATGTTGAAGAAGATCCAACAACCCATGAAAGAGTAATTGCCCTTTTATAGAAGATCCAACAACCCATGAAAGAGTAATTGCCCTTTTATTTTATTTTTTTATGAATTTTGCACTTAATACAAACATGATTTAAGCTCAATATCTTAAAATCTATATGAGATATTTAAGAAATGTAAATTGCATATTGTTAAGCACACCATGATCTACAAAATATGAATTAAGGTCAAGATTGTAATACTGTTCATTATATGGGTAATTCTTCTTGGAATGTTGAAGGAAGGAAAATTTTTAAAGGTTTCATTTGCTAAAATTTTACTCTGTACAATCATTACTACATTAAGTTAAACCATATTGTCAGATGACCCCCTTATTTAAATTATGACCCTTTCAATGTCAAATAGATTTTGCCTAATAGCCTTTACTTCAGGCACGTATGTCAGGTGAGCGATTCAGGCTCCTGGGAGCCTCTTGTTCCTTATACTCATTGCCGAAAAAAAGTAGAATTATTATATCCTGAGAAGTTCGGCGAATGTGTCTTGAAAACAAACATGCTGGTCCTAAGAATCTAAAAGAAAGACTTACAATTTGTAACCAACATACACCATGTAATATATATGAATGAGCCAGAAAAAGTTCGGTGATTATGTCTTGAAAACAAAAGTTGCACAAGCTTGTCCTTCATGTGTCCTTACAATCCCCGATTACAATCTAATAAAAGATGTACAGTTTGTAACCAACATTGTAAATGAATGAGCTAAAATTCTTATTTTAAAATTTTTCAAAAGAAATAGAAATAATTTGATCGAGATCGAGTTCACGATTAGGTAGCTAAAGGACAACTAGTGTTAACCGAATTTTAGAGGCATTTTATCGGTTACTGATGTTTACCGACTTCCAGGAATTCAACTTATTTGTCGTTAAACTTAATATGGAATTGACAATGAAGCCATATTCGCCAAATACTGGAATGCTTCAAAGAAATGTCGGTTCAAAAAAGTGTTTTAAAGGCTTCGATGTGAAGTTATTCTGAAGTTTGTACATTTAGTTGATAATCGAGGATTTGTTCCTGTGAACTTGTCAAATTCAAACCTTTTTTGATGATCACTTTAATTTGAAATCAAAAGAGTACTACACTCAGTCCTTTTGTCTCCATTGAGTGAGTTGATTTTACATGTATGTCATAGCAAAACAATATAGTTAACACGGAGGAATAAACTTGAAAAGGATAATAAAATGAACATAAAATGATGATGATAAATATGGGGCCGGGGTGGGAAATAATTATAAAGACCACTGGAGTGAAGGGGTTGGCGTTTTACGCCCTAGCAATACTTCATGTATAGATTACATAATATAAAGGAGATTGACTTAATGAGGAAGATACTATGGACATGAAATGATGATGAGAAATATAGGGGCTGAACGAGAAAGATAGAAGCTAATCTGACCACTGAGGTGATTGTTTCACACACTAGCTACAATATAAAGGTTACTTAAAAGGGCGACGAATATGAAGAGGATGTAACAATGAACATTAACAACAACACCATGTTTCCGATGTGCATAAAAATTGAATCCCTGGGACCTATATTATCATTTATGTTCAAATATTCGACATAGGGTGGTCGCTTAATCGATTCCTGTTACTAGTATATGGGTATTTACACTGGAGGAGTTAACACTTAAAAAGCAACACTGATGTAAAAACCTATCACCCAAAAATATGGTACCATTTCCGCATAAGGTTAGTCGATCTTAGAATAGAAATGATAACATAAGATCCTCGTGAATGTCCGTACGCCGGTACGTCTGTATGTATGCACGAACGAATTTCCGTCAAGCAATTCTCAGAAACATGCATACATCAGAATGAAATTTGGATGATTCAGTATGATAGACGGTAAGCTATATGCGACTTTCAGACCTATCGGACATGATGCGAGTTCGTCGTGATAAAACTTGTAACAACCCATTACCCACAAAACAGAGCCAAACTTCTAGTGGATCTCAGAACAAGCAAACGAAAAACAACAACAAAGATAAAGATGGCAATCTTTAAACTGCATAAGTTGCGCGTCTCGTGTATACAAGTAAATCTTTGACTGTAAACTGAGTATTGAAAGTTTTGGCCGTAGATAAAGACGATCAACACCTGATTTTTTGCTGCTTTCTGTCAATAGCTGCTGGAGAGTTCACACTTGTTATCATAAACAACATTTTGGACCCCAAAAAAACTAGTTGAAGCCCCTAACAAGAGGCTCCCAGGAGCCTGAATCGCTCACCTGACATACGTGTCTGAAGTAAAGGAAAGTAACCCCGTCACGTTTTATATGTGCCTGTCCTAAGCCAGGAATCCTTGTCAAAGCTTTTGTTTGTCCCTGTCAACTACTAGTATCTGTTCTTTGTTCTATGTTCAGAAATGGGTCTTTCGTTGATAATCTAACGATTTGTTTGAATCTTATGTATTGTATTTTTAGTCTAGAACCAATGCAAGACAGCGAGCAGTGACCTCTGGTCATGTTGAAGACTACTGGCTGTTTTCTATTGTGATTTTTTAAATTACCCTTTCTTTATTGTTGGTTGTGTCCTATTTATACAGGGCATTAACTACAATGTCATTACAATATACTAGAAGCACCTTAGAATTAAAATCGTACGAGATAAAATATACATGACACACTTGTAAATAGAGGTGAGTGATAAAAAAGAAGTCAAAAGTTCATTGTGAAAAAAAATAAATGAATAAAAAATGACACCGATCCCTGAATTTAAGCAAAGTAGTTATCTAATAAAAACCATCCCTTTAAGTATCGGGAGTTTCATCAGTATTTAATGTTCATCGCCTCACCCCATACATGTTCATCTCCTTTATATAGCTGATACCGCGCTGCTTTGGGGCAAAACAACTACAATATACTAACTAACTAACTAGTCCATGTAGTAAGTACATGAACTTACTTGTAATAAATTAAGTCATTTTTTATGAAGTTGTACTTTTGATATTTTGTTCGCTTCAATGTTGTATCATAGATAATAATAAACTCAAATTTATTACATGCATTACTGACCATGACAAAAAAAAACACAATGTCAATGGTCTAGCTTTTTTACAATAAAAAATGTTATATAAACAAGGACAATAGCCCTGTACAGTCAACGGGCGAAAAAGTGCAGTAACCAAGGTAACTGATGCAACTTGAAGGGTTTCCATTATTTCTCAGTAAATAGGTGGGTATCATATTTACATCAGTATACTCTTATTTAATCGTCGTTGCTTGATTAAAAAGTATAGTATTGCATATAAATAAATTTCTCTTTTATCTTGCGTTGTCAATAATACTGTCAACATTCTCTGTCGGCTATTTCGCAAAATGTCATTTGGGTATGATATTCTTGTTGAAATATATATTGTACATGTATTAAAAAACTCTTAAGATCATGAGTCTTAATGTTTGTTTGTCGTAGATGTTTAAATTTTTCCACTATTTGACAAAATAGCCATCGACAACGCGACGGATGTAATGTAACAGCTAAGGTTTCTTACTCTTTCGAAGCACCGAAGATCATTTTCGTTCCAAGAGTTAGAGATTTAAGAAACCACCGAATCTACTTGCGTCACGCCTTTCTTGGATTTGCATCTCGAATTTGACTCGGATAGTCACATCTCAGTACAAAAATATACGACAAAAGATACGCGATTTTTATTTTCAAATAATTAATTTTCTTAATCCGGAAAGTAACATACCCACCTTACCAGCCTATGGGGTGTATACATGTATTTCCCAATGCAACTTATTCGATATGCCAGGGCTTGTATTAATTTATCAGATATTTTGACCCGACACCGTTGTCTCCGTGATCGGGTTTTGGACCAAGGTTATAAGAAAATACGTCCAATCCGGTCCTTTAAAAAGTTTTTTCTTTCGATATCAGTCACTGGCAACAAAATTCAAAATAATGTCAGATGAAATGATTCGTGATTGTTTCAATTAGTTTGTGACAGTTTGTTTTACTGAGATGATCACCTATTTATCTCTATTGTGTCTCACAACTATACTGTGTTTTGTGTTACTAGAGCCTTAGATCGCAATGAAAGAGGGAGGTTTAATTTGGTGCCATAAAACCGGATTCAACCCATTTCTTTGGAAATGCCTGTACCAAGTCAGGACCATTGCGATCTTCAATTTCTCTAGTATGTCTTTGACTGTTTTGTCTTCCGTTCTTGGATATATGAGATTGATCATCCCATTTCGGTAATTTTGTTGTTACCTTTATTTGACGACAGCTCGCACGGCAGATTGAAGTTTGGTTGCTTCTAGTTTTTGCGATGGTAATGGTTCTAGCATGTATTGTTTGAAACCCGTCGTTCATGTTTCACTGGTCATGAAAGCAGTTGTTTTGGCTCGTTTTGTTACGCTCCAGTCGCAAAGGACGAGAATATCATGCATATTGCTCGTTGAAGATCAGCCAGTCCATTGTTAGAACTTAACAAATAAGAACTTATATAATTGATGGCTCTTTGGACTTGTTTGTTTATTTTTTGCTTTCATGTGTATCATTTTATCTAGATCATTTTCTGAGGTTCACTCTTTGAAAACGTTCGATTTTTTAACTTTATACACTACCTTGCCACACGAGAAACTAAAATGTCGCCTGAAAAAACTTCTCGAAAAAGCCTTTTCAAACTCTATAGGAATTTTGTTGTTTTGGGTTATAATTCTACATTCTTTTCCAAAACATCTTTCAAAGATAAAATTTGTTACACACTGGAACAATTTTGCAGTATGCTTGATTTCCTCATTGACAACATATTTGTCACCTTCGGAGGAGAGATTTTTCAACAACAAATCGGCATTCCAATGGGCACAAACTGTGCTCCTCTCCTCGCTGATTTGTTTTTTATACTCTTACGAGACTGAATTTCTTCAGGGACTCGTAAAGAACAAGAAGATGGAAAGAGGCAAGGTCATTTAATCTTACATTCAGATATATTGATGATGTCCTTTCTTTCAATAACACTTCATTTGGTAGATGCATTCCTTCAATATATCCTCCAGGATTGGAGATTAAAGAGACCACCGAATCAAATTGCTTCACGTCTTTCTTTGATTTGCACCTCGAATTTGACCCAGGTGGTCATCTCAGTGCACAGATTTACGATAAACGAGACGATTTTAATTTTCAAATTATTAATTTTCCTAATCTGCAGAGCAATATACCTACATCCCCTGCATACGGTGTTTATATTTCACAACTTATTCGATATGCCAGAGCTTGCACGCATTTCACAGATTTTTTTTTATCAAACTCCGATTTGTTCGTGACCGACTTTTGGAACAGGGCTATAAGAAAATACGTCTCATACAATCCCTGAAAAAATTCTTTCTTCGTTATCAGTCACTAGTAGAAAAGTTCAAAATTGAGTTAAAAGATATGATAGTTAATTGTTTTATTTAGTGTTTGACTGGTCTGCTGTACTGAGATGATCACATCAATATCCCTATTGTGTCTCACAACTATGTTGTGTTCTATGGTCATTACCGGATCCTAAGATCGCAATATGGAAGAGGGAGGTTTGGCGCCATAAAACCTGGTTAAACCGTTTAACCCACCATTTCGTTTGAAATGCCTGTACCAAGTCAGGACCATTGCGATCTCTGGTATGACTGATTCGTTTTTGTCATTTTCTCTGGACTATAAGATTGATCATTCAAATTCGGTAGTTTTGTTATAACCTTTATTTATATTTTATACCATTTAAAAGAAGCAGAGAGGTATCAATGGGGCATTCAAATTTCAACAGCCTGAAAGGACATAGACAAAGCCAGTAAACACAAATTGGAACATCATAAAGAAACAAACAACACACACACACACACACAAACAGCTGAAAGGCAATCAACGACGCGAACATAAGTTGCACCGAGAGTGAACTTAAGATCTTTGGAAGGGTAAGTAGTTTCTGCTTGTTGCAACACACTCATCGAGTAATGTTCGATAAAGTATGAGGAGTTTGATTTGTTTATGGTCAGAATTGCTACGCTTTTCTGAAGGAAATTGAAGTTTTAAAACAATTCTTGGTGCTTGAAATATTCTAATTACGCAAGCGAATTTGTAATCAAGATAATCTTTCTCCTGAGGCTTTTAAATAAAAGTTTAATTTCATGTTTGCAAGCTCAGCTTAAACAGCAAATTATTATCTTGCCAAACCTGTAGAGTCACACCATGATGTATGGCTTCAATTAGGTCGAGCGACTTTAATTTATGTCACACAATTGATTGTGTTTCTCTTTACATGTAAAATTCAATTTGTTGCAATTTGAACTTAACTAAACGGATCATTTTAAATGACTGAATTATATAAACAAAACAATTTGATATTGAAGAGAGAAAATAAGCAATCAGGCATTATGTACTCTAAAGACATTTGAAAGAAGCAGAGGAACCAATGGGGCATCCGAATGTCAAAGTCCTAAAGGGCAGAGACAAAACCAACAAACAGACACAAGGACAGGACGGAAAAACAGACAACATATAAAAGACAGAAACACAAAAACTACTGAATATCAATTAACAACGCGAACTCTAGCTAAAGCCTGAAGCCTGTTAAAGAAGTCAATTACGATATTAGAAAATGTGTTTGTTGTTTACCGGGTATGATAATTCGACAAGAATAAACAAGTATAATATCATATTTTATGGAATAAAAACTGATATCGACATTTGGTATCCCCTTAAATTGTAGTCAAAGATACTTTATGTCCCAAAAATTGCAATTTGTGTAAAAGTTTTATGAAAATTCATGATGGGTTTTAGGATGTCGCAGATAAGAGATGGGTATACCATGATGTGCAACGGAAGGACAGGCGGACGGCCCTATCACTTTATACTCCCACCATGCAGGACCCAGCACTCATAACACAAACCCATGCACATGTCATGCGAAAAGCGCTAATGTTTTACCACAAACAAGAAAGAAAATAAACCAAACTTACGATAAGCAAAAGTACCTCCTACACATCATATGTACCCAGAAAGTGACAAAACCATCGTCCAATATTTGCAAAATCTTCTGATTAAAGCGAATGGACTTTAGCCATTCCTCTGTTAGTGGTCATCAATGTGGAAGATATAGGTAACCGCCAGCATCTTGGTCATGCATTGTGCTTAGCATCACTAGGTGCTTCCACCATTCGAATATCATTGTGCAACATTGTAACAAAGGGTAAAGTAACCAAATGATCGAGAATTGTTCAGTGAAGGGACATCATCAATATCACGGAAAGTGAGCTTAAAAGAGAAAGCTTGTTCACTAAATGTACACAAATAAGTGTTATCTTAACCATGTTAACGACAAGATAACCTTCATCTTACAAGTGAAAGCAAAATCGAACATATTAGTCAATATTTTTTTTTCTTATAATTACTCTCTTAACTGGCAACTTATTATCGAAATTATTATTTCGAGTGAAATAAGTTGTTCAACTGCTCGTTAGCATTTTAATTTGTTTAAAATTTGTTTGCTTATGCGTCAACTATTTAAGCCGTGTTTTGTTTGCTCCAGTTAATAGAGGAATTTTATAGTCATATTCAATGGCTGTTTATCCATTCAATTTATCTGAACCTTTCATTACAGAGAGGAGCTATATCCCAAGGCTTAGTTTTCTAGATGTATTCATTCAATTTACATAATTTCAAATTTGAATTCTAATGTTACCTCTAAATAAATTCATATTGCTGCAAATTGTTCTAGGACATCTGACGTGGGTGGTCATCTTAATTTATAATACAAAAACAATTACGCCCTTGAAAACTTGATTAATATATTTCACAAATCGGAGGTATTACATCTCTTCACTGTTTATATAATATGCCATACTAGTATACAATACGCAGAGACATATACCATATTTTCTATTTTATACCATTGTCTTTTCGCGGCCGATCGGTTTCTTCCGAGGTTTCTTTTAATATCAGCAACTGGTAGAAAAGTTCAAATTTGGTTTATTAGTTTTTTAACTGTCTGCTTTATTGAGATAATCACCTAACTATATGGATATTTGAGGTCTCGTTAATTGTGGGTTCCGGCGGGGAATCATCGATTATATAATGTAAACTAGACGTAATTGTTTTGAAAGTTACCATTTTATACAACCAAACGGAAAAGAAGCAGAATATTTATCTCCTAGTGTCTTCCTGTCCTATAAAATAATGAATGTTTTGTAGCAATCTACCGGTCACTAACACAAGATGGCCAACTTCTCCCTCGAAGCACAGTTTAATTGTGTGCCTAAGTCAAGAAAAGATCGTTATTCTTTAAAATTAATACCTCTGCTGAGTAAAAAGATAATCTCCTTAAGTCATGACTGTCTAATTGGATCTGAAAAAAATGGTTTTCCAAGCTACGTTTTTTTTTACTTCAACAGAAGAAATCGGAGCAAAATATTTATAGAAACTCGTGTTTTAAGCTTTGGCTACTAAATAGGCAAATCGCCTCAAATGTTCTACTTTTTTGTTTTAATTCATTGTATTCGACGTAGAACCTTTCAAGCGAAGGAAAAACTATTTTCTCAGCCTGGATCTCGTTTTTAGATGCGTTTGACCAAATAGTAGAAAATGACATACACCATGAATATTATCTTTATATTCTAGGGAAAAAAGGTGTAAATGGAATAAAGAACCTTTAACAAAATAAAGGAGGCTACAATATCTTTGCCTGACCGCTCACCATATAGCAGTGTATCTGGAGAGTTCCTCGCTTCATGCATATAAAAGACCCATTTGTCCACTTCTTAAAGCGCGCAATATCAAGCTTAAAATTCCAGACCATACCCACCTTTCATTTTTTTCCATTGGTCTTCAAAATCAACATTTTTCCTCATCATTTTTGTTCATCCCTAAATATAACATATACGTTGTTACTAAGCGTAAAACACAACATTTCTTTGCGATAAACGTATAATTGACAAGATTGATTAAATGTTGACATTGTTCACCATTTTGTTGGATGATAGGAACAGTTGTATGTCCGAAACCAAAACAAACTCCCGTCGTTTAATTGAGGGTACAAACTACTAAATCCAGCCCCTTCTTTAATCAACTAAAAAATCAGTTTTTCAAAACCCTCTAGCCAGTTTACCTTGAGTAAAACCTCTTGACAAGTATATATCCTCAGAATCCTTAACATGTATCTGGTTTGTTTACAAGTTTTCATGACACATTTAAAGCCTTATAGAGAAAAGCTATTTCCTCGTCGAAGGGCGGCCTAAAAATAGAAACGATTTACAGACAGCATTTTCAAAAAGTATAGGTCCTGGGATACCCCCTTTTAGCTAACTTAGGTCTTCTTAAAATTTTATAAATTTGGGTTGGACATGTTACAGAGATGTTGTAGTTTCCAAATATATGCAGATATTACAAAACTTTACATTTTGATGAAAAATATTGAACCTTGAAATCACTACTTTGGGAATTTTTAGCACTATTTTCACATACGTTCCAAATCTGATTGGCCGATTTAGTAGTGGGTACCCTAGAGGGTACAAACTACTAAATCCAGCCCCCTCTTTAATCAACTAAAAAATCAGTTTTTCAAAACCCTCTAGCCAGTTTACCTTGAGTAAAACCTCTTGACAAGTATATATCCTCAGAATCCTTAACATGTATCTAGTTTGTTTACAAGTTTTCATGACACATTTAAAGCCTTATAGAGAAAAGCTATCTCCTCGTCGAAGAGCGGCCTAAAAATAGAAACGATTTACAGACAGCATTTTCAAAAAGTATAGGTCCTGGGATACCCCCTTTTAGCTAACTTAGGTCTTCTTAAAATTTTATAAATTTGGGTTGGACATGTTACAGAGATGTTGTAGTGTCCAAATATATGCAGATATTACAAAACTTTACATTTTGATGAAAAATATTGAACCTTGAAATCACTACTTTGGGAATTTTTAGCACTATTTTCACATACGTTCCAAATCTGATTGGCCGATTTAGTAGTGGGTACCCTTAAAGGTAAAAACAAGATTACCGAAGTTGTAGTATCAATCTTAATGTCCAAGAGAAAAGACAAAACATGGAAGACACACCAGAAAAAAATATAGATCACAATGGTCCTGAGTGTTAACCCAGGTGCTCTTGAATAACCAGGCAATTTTTTTATACCTGCGCTAGCTAAAGCGCGGGAATAATGTTTTGCTGTTCGATGTAAACACGTAAGTATGGTTGAACTATGGATGAACAATGTAGACTGTGCCGAAGTTTTCGAAATTTTGATAAAACCCTCAGGGGGCTTGGATAAATATGTAACCTAGGGGCACATTATTCCTTCGTCACGCAACTCCTCCCAGGTTATTTGGTATACGGAACTGAAACTTTATCAGTAGCTGCACTATAAATGTAGATTGTGCCGAATTTTTTGGAATTTAGATAATGCCTCTAAGGGCTGGGTTGTTATTTGCCCCTTATACTACCAACAAAAGAATAGCGCGGGGATATGCAGCGAGTCTGCCTCGACTAGTTTCTTCTTATCAAACACCCATCAAATTAACCAATTTCGTTTCAACGTTTCTATGTTTATCACTTGTCAATTTGACCTTCTACCTTTTGGTCTCATTATCCTTTGGCTCTGTTTTAGCTCACCTGTGAGCTTTTGCCATCACTCAAGTCTTCCGGCCGATACCATTTTTTTTTCAAAACATCTTTGGATATTCCGTCGGCTCCAGCATATGGAGTTTACGTATCACAATTGATTCGTTATTCCAGAGCATATGGGGAGTACAACGACTTCCTTGATAGAGCTACACGGCTGACAAGCAAATAGTTAACACAGGGGTACGTTGCTCCCAGGTTGTTGTCATCACTCAAGAAATTTTACGGACGACATCATGTGCTTGTATGCAAATACGGGATTTCTATCTCTCAGATGAGCACAGATGTTGGTTTGACATAGAGTTTTGTAATGTCATCCTTTCCGGATTTGACCAACACTTAATCGATCTTTGGCAACGTGACGGGTGTGCTATAGCAAGCAGGAACTGCTTACTCTTCCGGAGCACCTGAGTTCACTCTCGTTTCGACTTAAGTTCGCGTTGCTGAATGCGGTTTTGTTGTTATGTGTGTGTGTTTTATGTTGTTGTGTGGTTTGTTTTGTTGTGATGATTTTTTGTCTGCCGGTTTTGTCTTTGTCTTCACGGTTTTATGATACTGATTACCCCTTTGGTACACCTTTGCTTCTATCTTCTCCTCTGAAACTACTGACCAGAATTTGATGAAACTTTGTATGATTGATCGTTAGGTCGCATTGATCAAAAGTTGTGTTTCGAAATTTGATCCGTCAAAAAACTTGGCCGCTGTTACTTAAAATAGACCAGGGGGTCTGTCTACTGTTGTACTCTTGTAAATATAAAAGTATAAGGGATACAGAAAATCTGAGGCAAATTTCTATAAAGTCTACAATGAGTCGAAGTTGTCAGATAACTCCTTACAGCCCTTTAAAGGTCAACAATTGTGTTTTTTCATGTTTTTGGCCTATTGAATAAAAACTTTTGGAGAAAAAGAGATACTGTTGCTTGCTGAAACCATCAGATGATTGAGCTTTACAATAGTCTTTATTGGTATGAAGATATCAGATGACCCCTTACAGGAGTTATAGCCGTTTAAAAGTTCAAATATGGCATTTTTTATGTACTTGGCCCAATGAATGACAACTATTGCGGATATAGAAATGCTGTTGCTTGCTTGAACCTTTGGCTCATTGAGCTCTACTTAAGTCTCCAATGGTTGAAAGATGTCAGATGACTCGTTACAGGGTTATGCCAAAAGGTCAAAAAGCCTTTTTCTTACATGTTTGCTGTTGCTTGCTGAAACCTTCAGCTTATTGAGCTCTATAAAAGTCTCCATTAGGTCAAAGTTGTCAGATGACCCCTTATATGGCCTTTTAAAGGTAAAATATAGTATTTTTGTATTTTTTTGTTTGCCCTATTGCTGCAGATAGAGAAAAGCTTCTACAGATAATTGAGCAATTTTGGCGATGGCTGTAAAATGACCCCTTTCAGGGAAACTGGCCCTTTTAAGGTCAAAAATAGATTTTTTTTTGGGGGGGGGATGGGGGCTTATAAAATAAAGAAAACTATTGCAGATAGAGAAATGCTTTTGCTTACTTAAATCGTCAGCTCATTAAACTGTTCAAAAGTCTCCATTGGACCAAAGTTGTCAGATGACCCATCATATGGATATTTAGCAGGACAAGGTGAGCGATTCAGGCTCCTGGGAGCATATTGTTTACATCATAAGGAATTATTGTTTGTGCGTTGTGTGTAAGTTGCATGAACGCTAACAGTACGTACACAAGCAATGCATCACGCAGTTCAAACAGCGATTACCACAAATTGCCCAAGTTGAATTTACCAACCTATACCGGAAATATGCTAGATTGGCAAGCTTTCTGGGACTCCTACGACACCGCCGTCCATTCAAACCCAACATTGAGTGAGGTACAAAAATTCAATTACTTGAAGTCACTGTTACAAGACGAGGCATATCGCACAATTACAGGATTCGCTTTAACCAATGCTAATTATGAAAAAATCATTTCGCTTCTACATGCACGATACCGACAGGAGCACAAGATCGTACAGACCTACATGCAGGAGTTGCTCAGAATTCCAGCCCCCGTATACACACTTACGGGTCTCCGTAACTTCTATGACCAAACTGAAACGTATGTCCGTGGACTAGAGTCGTTAGGCCAGACAAATGAATCGTACGGATCACTGCTTGTACCTGTTATTTTGAATAAATTACCGTCAGAAGTGTGTCAAAATCTAGCTAGAATCAACAAATCTACAAACTGGACTCTAGATAATCTACGGAACGCAATATACGACGAGGTAAATGTACTAGAAGCAGGCCAGAAAACCGAGAACCAACGGCTTGGTGATCATTTAGCGACTGCCGCATTTCATGCAGGCGAAACCGAGGCCGAAATCCTTTTATAGAAAATCCGAGAGTAACAGATCTGATCAGAAACGAAATTTGAAACAATGTAGATACTGTGATGACCCGGAACATTTAGCCATGAACTGCACGACGTACACATGTCCCGATACACGCACGGAAGTTGTCAAGAAAAAGAAACTGTGTTTCAACTGCCTTGGTGACCATAAAATAAGCGAATGTAAATCCACCACCAAATGTAGAAAATGTGATAAACGTCATCACACTAGCATATGTAAGAAAACAGATGAAACAGAAAAGCCGAAACAATTAAGAGAATATTGTTCTTAGCTCATCGTTTACTCAACAGAAAACTTCAACCGTAATGCTGAAAACTGCCGTAGCTAGCGTGAGTTCAGGTGCGTATACCGCCGACGCCAACATCTTGTTAGACGAAGGAGCCCAGCGCTCATTTATAACAGAAGACTTCGCAACTAAAATCAATTTAAGCACAACGGAAACGGAAGAGATACATCTTGCCGGATTCGGTGCATAGAATCGAGAGGTGCGACATCTGAAGAAAGCCGAGGTTAATATACTAACTAATATGGCGTAGGCATTAGCCTAAAATCGGACGAAGTCAAAAATAATAGAAATCATAAAAATAAAAATTTGAATAATTATTTTGTCAATGATTAAAAGCCCCTTTTATTTTAGTCTAAGACTTTAATCACCCCTGACAATAATGGCATTTGCATTCTTGTTAGAATATACCTTTGATCAGTAATTATGCAAACTTGGAAATTGCAAATACCATCCAAATATTTGTGGACAACAGTAAGCGGGGACGAATTAATTTCTTCATGACGTCATTTCCCTGTCAGAGAATTTCGCGCTTCAGTAGACAACAAACAAAATGTCAACATTCATTCAGCCAGGTTTTGAAGATTTTTGGTGTAAGTATTTAATTTTCGGTCGTATTGACATCAGGAGATCGATTTAGCAACCTGGCGGAAAATAACGGCATGAAGGTTTGAGGATATCACACAGGATTGAAAACTTCCAAGGATACATCTCAGCATCTGAGGTAGGACCCTTTCTTTCCATTTTTAAATTTTGTTTTGTCACAGGCTGAGATAATGAGATTAGCTAACTTAGTGCAAGGCTTATTTATGATCATGGAGCATTATTGTTCGTATGTAAACATTCACCCATATTGATTACGTTGACATTGTGTCATGTTGTTATAGGTGACGTCATTTAGTAATGTTTTAGTCTGTCGTCATGTAAACACGTCGCCATATTGGAATCCGTTGTTATGGTGTTTTTGTAGGTCACTGACAAACGTTTCGAATAAAGTTTAATTTCGCACAAAAACTTGAAAAAAAATTGTTTCAAAATTTAATTGGCTTAGACATTATATTTTGACGAACATCATATTTTGGCTTCGCCAAAACATAATTTCTTTTACGTTTCTTATGCGAAAACACAGCTAAAGCTGGCCTTCGGGGGATTATGGGATTGATTTACAAAATGCTACATCCGGTTTGCAACATTAATACACTTGTCATGTGACCTATATTCTACACTTAGTCGGACTTCGTCCGATAGTAATGGCGGGAAAATTTCAATAAGCGTTCTTGTGATACCAGAGATCGCTGTTCCGATACTGACTCACGTAAAATCAGTCGTCAACATGAAACACCTTAAAGGGCTCAAATGAGCGCACCCAGTATCAGCCGATAAAACGTTCAAGATAAACTTCTTAATAGGAGCAGACTACTTTTGGCAAATCGTGGGCGACAAAGTTATACGAGGCGACGGACCTACCGCTGTGGAATCCAAGATTGGATATTTGCTGTCTGGACCTGTCAATAGTTCGACCACATGCTCATCTACAGCGTCTTTGGTACTCAACGTACTAGTTTCCCATAAGATGGAGGATAACAACCTTGAAAGGTACTGGGAATTAGTCCCTAGGAGTGAAAAACGAAACGGAAACGGAGAAAACCGAGCGAGATATGTACCAGGCGATTTATGAAAAGTCATGCATATTCTACGAGGATAATAGATATGTTGCAAAACTACCGTGGGAAACCGACCACCCAGCACTTCCTACAAATAAATCTATTGCATTACGCAGGACCGAGAGCGTAATCAGGAGGCTAAGCAAGGAGCCACATCTTTTGTGCAAGCACGGAGAGCGAAGGACGATGCTATTCAGAGGATCAAACAATGGACTGATGTTAATAAGTGACCAGAGACTTTTAATCGTGTTAGAGACTTTTTAAGATATATTCTATGTGGAATCAACGAGATTCATGAGAACTTTTAAATATTTTTAGTACTATAAAGTGAGATTCAAGTTTTAATTATTTCATTGACGTTAAAGTTTCTTTCAGTTTCCTTTTATCTAGTTCGTTCATAATGTAACTTTATTGTAAATTTCTCTTTTGCGCGACCGGGAGAATGTCCGAAATTGTACATAACATTTGTCTACAATTACGCGGTTTTATGTAACGTCACTGTATGATAACGTCTCTCTATGGCTTTTCGAATATACGCATTGAAACGACACGACGTTTTCTTATTGCTTGAGCCCAAAAACAACCACTATAAGATACCACTTTTCTCAAAAGCGACTGTGATGTGTGCCCGAAGTTTTGAATGGGACAGTCATGTCATAATGAATGCCGAGATCATCAGCTAATAAGCCGCAAACTATAGTAGTGCAACGTGTCAGAAAGAATGTCACGTTCCTCGCACGTTAAAAAACCCTGCTGCAGGTCTCGGTAAGGATCTCCATGCAGCAAGCTCAAAGGACCGCAAACTTGCTTTATCCTTCAATCTCACATTTCGTTATATTGATGATGTCCTTTATAGGATTAAACACCTATTTTTGGTCGTTCATGCATGTATGAACGGATCTTGGAGCTCACAAACTGAATGAATGGCCGAAGGCCGTTCATGTTACAGTTTGTGAGTGAAGAGATCCGTTCATACATGCATGAACGACCAAAAATAGGTGTTCAGTCCTTATAATTCTTTAAATTTTTACCTTTTTTTCAAAAAGAAAATAAATAAATTCGGAAACAATTCGTTATTTAGGACGACGTCATCGCCACCATATTTGTTTACATTGGAAACGAGGCAGAGGCGTTCATGAAAGTATGAACGGATCTGGCAATGACGTTTCGACCAATCAAAAATGAGTATACGCATGAACGCATGTCTGATAAGAATTATTCACTAAACAATCCTCGATTTGGTGACTATTTACATATCATGTATCCGAAGGAACTTGAGATAAAGGACACTACAGATTCTAGGAAGTCCGCTTCATATTTGGATCTATTTCTCGAAATTGACACACAAGGAAGGCTTTGTAGAAGGCTCTATGACAAACGTGATGACTTCAACTTTCCAATAGTTAACTTTCCTTGTCTGTGTAGCAACATTCCGTCCGCTCCAGCATATGGAGTTTACGTATCACAATTGATTCGTTATTCCAGATCATGTGGGGAGTACAACGACTTCTTTGATAGAGCTACACAGCTGACAAGCAAATTGTTAACACAGGGGTACGTTGCTCCCAGGTTGTTGTCATCACTCAAGAAATTTTATGGACGACATCATGTTCTTGTATACAAATACGGGATTTCTATCTCTCAGATGAGCACAGATGTTGGTTTGGCATAGAGTTTTGTAATGTCATCCTTTCTGGATTTGACCAACACTTAATCGATCTTTGGCAACGTGACGGGTGTGCTATAGCAAGCAGGAACTGCTTACTCTTCCGGGGCACCTGAGTTCACTCTCGTTTCGACTTGAGTTCGCGTTGCTGAATGCGGTTTTGTTGTTATGTGTGTGTGTTTTATGTTGTTATGTGGTTTGCTTTGTTGTGATGATTTTTTGTCTGCCGGTTTTGTCTTTGTCTTTACGGTTTTATGATACTGATTACCCCTTTGGTACCCCTTTGCTTCTTTCAATTTCCCGTCCCTACCGGTAATTCTTTTTTCCATTGGCTTTTCCACGATTGGCCTTGTGTCCCCATTTGGTCCACTTCATCATAATTTCATATTCATTATATATCACCCTTTCATGTGTATATCTGATATAGCAAAAGTCGTGCTGCTTGACTAAATCTAAATTTGTCAATCATCAAGACTATCAGGCAAGAGTTGGTTTTACCTTAACTAAATGATAAAATAAAATAGGTAAAAAACGTCTAAGCCAAAACAAGTCATTCTCGTGGTTACAGAGTTTTGTTAAAAGTGGAATCTTGCGGATTACGTTTAAAAGCATTTAATACTAGGTAAAATGTTAAAAGATTTATTGAACAACAAGAATGGAATTCAAGGGTCCCCCGCCGGTGAAGCAAAAATTATCGAACACGTCTGATTTTTAAACTTGACCAAGGTAATAGTGGTTTAAACATTTTGTGTAAATTTTATGAAAATCCGTCAACATCCGTGGGGATGAGAGCGCTTACAAGGTCTGTTATGCAAAAAAAAGTCATTTTTACGGTCAAAGTCCCCTTACTCCTAAAAAAATTATCAATAAATGCTGATTGTCGAACTTCACCAAGGTCTTAGTGATATAAACATTTGGTATAAATTTCATGAAAATCTGTCAACATCTGTAGGGGTGAGAGTGCTTTCAAGGTCTGTTTTGCAAAAAAAAACAGAGTCGTTTTAATGGTCAAAGTCCCCTAACTCCTACAAAAATTATCAAAAAAATGCTGATTGTCAAACTTGACCAAGGTATTAGTGATATAAACATTTGGTATAAGTTTCATGAAAATCTGTCAACATCTGTAGGGATGAGAGTGCTTACAAGGGCTGTTTTGCAAAAAAACAGAATCGTTTTCATGGTCAAAGTCCCCTAACTTATCAAAAAATGCTGATTGTCAAACTTCACCAAGGTATTAGTGATATAAACATTTGGTATAAATTTCATGAAAATCTGTCAACATCTGTAGGGATGAGAGTGCTTACAAGGTCTGTTTTGCAAAAAAACAGAGTCGTTTTTATGGTCAAAGTCCCCTAACTCCTACAAAAATTATTAAAAAATGCTGATTGTCGAACTTGACCAAGGTATTAATGATATAAACATTTGGTATAAATTTCATGAAAATCTGCCAACATCTGTAGGGATGAGAGCGCTTACAAGGTCTGTTTAGCAAAAAAAACAGTCGTTTTTATGGTCAAAGTCCCCTAACTCCTACAAAAATTATCGAAAAATGCTGATTGTCGAACTTGTCCAAGGTATTACTAATATAAACATTTGGAATAAATTTCATAAAAATCCAACAAAATTTGTAGCCTTGAGAGCGCTTACAAAAAGTGTGACGGACGGACGGACGGAAAGACGGACGGACGGACGCCCGGCATTTCTATGTCCCCGCTCCGCGTTGCGGCGGGGGACAAAAATTACCTATAACGCTGACCATATTGGGCTAACGATTGTCGAGAGTAACGAGTATCGATTCATTCACGATATATATTGATGATGTCCTTTCTGTCAATAACACTTCATTTGGTAGATGGATTCCTTCAATATATCCTCCGGAATTGGAGATTAAAGAGACCACCGAATCAAATTGCTTCACGTCTTTCTTGGATTTGCACCTCGAATTTGACCCAGGTGGTCATCTCAGTACAAAAAATTACGATAAACGAGACGATTTTAATTTTCAAATTATTTATTTTCCTAATCTACAGAGCAGTATACCTACTTCTCCTGCATACGGTGTTTATATTTCACAACTTATTCGATATGCCAGAGCTTGCACACATTTGACAGATTTTTTGATCAGACACCGATTTCTTCGTGACCGACTTTTGGAGCAGGGCTATAAGAAAATACGTCTCATACGATCACTAAAAAAATTCTTTCTTCGTTATCAGCCACTAGTAGAAAAGTTCAAAATTGAGTTAAAAGATATGGTAGTTAAATGTTTTAATTAGTGTTTGACTGGTCTTTTGTACTGAGATGATCACCTCAATATCCCTATTGTGTCTCACAACTATGTTGTGTTCTATGGTCATTACCGGGTCCTAAGATCGCAATGGAAGAGGGAGGTTTGGCGCCATAAAACCTGGTTTAACCCACCATTTCGTTTGAAATGCCTGTACCAAGTCAGGACCATTGCGATCCACCAATTCTCCGGTATGACTGATTCGTTTTTGTCATTTTCTCTGGACTATGAGATTGATCATTCAAGTTCGGTAGTTTTGTTATTACCTTTATTCACGTAAAATATCTTTTTAGAAATCTACAAGAACTGCTTCACTAAGGCTTAATTTTCCGCTTCGATCTTCACACCTCTCCCCTTTTCCAATGGTCTTGAAAATCTACTGTTCCTTTCTTTCCCATCCTTATATTTCTTATCATTATTTCATGTTCATTTTGTCATCGCCTTTGTATAATCTTAAATAATGTTTCTAGTGTATTAACAACAACTCACTCAATCTTTTACAATGGTCTTAAAAACATTGTTGTCACTCTGATTTCCATCCCACACCCATATTTCTCGTCATCATTTCATGTTCATGTTTGCATTATTTTCATGTTCATAGCCTATATTATGTGCTAGGGCGTAAAACAATTACTCATATAATCTTTACTGTGGCCTCAAAATAATGTGCTGTTCCTCTGTTTCCCATCCTTCCTGATATTTCTCGTGATCATTTCGTATTCATTTTGTCATCATTTTCATGTTCATTGTCCCTTTAAAACCTATACCGTGTTGCTAGGGCGTAAAACACTATAACTCACTCCCTCAACTATGGGTTATGTAAACACATTATTGGTAAGCGCTTAGCGGAGCCCGACCTTTGTATAATTATTCAGACCATATGATGATATAAAAAGGAATGTTTCAGTCCATTTAAGAAATATGGGCTATAAAGATAACAATAAAAATAATGACTGATTTTAAACGTTGGTTAGAATAGACAAATAAACCAAAAGAATACTGGATGAATTAAAACTGCAGTTGTTCGATAAGACATTTGAAGCTGTGTTGTAATTGAATTTTGGCGGAATCTTCACAATTGATTGCGAATAGGCCTACAGTAGTGCCAAGCGTGTACGTAAAAGTCCATTGACGAACGCACAGAAACCTAACATCGGGTCAGACGGCTTTATCCACAAACCAACTGGGATGTATGCTTCAGGTGGTTGAATTTGGGGAGCCCTATCAGAGTGTAATGCGGAATACCTAACCGCAAACAATAGTGGTGTTGTTATGGGATAATCTTATGTTTCTCTCACTTGAAATAACCCTACTTCAGGTCTCGATAAGAACATATAGGACCCTCAGGATCTCCATGCAGGAGGTTATATGTCCTATCATACACATCCTTCCTGTTTCCAGAAACAGTCAAAACAAACATCGCCGATAAGACTTGGGTCCCCATTTCCTCCTCGTTATCATCAATATCCATTTTATCACCCCTCTTGATTAGGCCGAATTTGTGCTGTTTGGGAGTAAAGCAATATCTAACTAACGTACATTTTCTGACCGGAGATGGTCTCGTAAGCCAAAAATTCGATAAAAGTCATTGTTCAAACGTAAAGTTATCTTTAAGTGTTTCACCTTAGATTGTCGGCAAAAAAATGAACCAAAAGCTTCCAGACGTTGCGGACCGTTGAAACCCTTCGGTAAGAAATCCTATTGCAAAGTTCTGTTATCTTGCGTCTAATTGATACAATGCAAGTTGAATTAAAGAAGTTTTATACATTACTGATTATGATTATATAAACAGTTACTAGTATAACAAAACAGACAAACTTATGAACAGTTTTAAATGTCAAGCAGATAAGACAAATCGACACAGTGTTATGGGAGAAATTGAATATCGCGATGGTTCTGACTTCATGATACATGTACATCGATCTGGTTTAATGGTTTCTTTTGTAACCTTAGCGTCCAGAAGTAATACACACTATTTTAACTACTAGTATGTGTTTTGTTCCCAGGTTTTTAGTAACATGCATCTTTTATAAGATACGTATGTGAATCTAACAGGGTCAAAAGAATGAAAGTTAGTACTTTCTTTTGTAACAAGCTTACTGTTATTGCGTTATAAAATATGTAAACTAGGTTAAAACCATTACGTATCGAATGTGTTTTTAAATAATTTATTTTTTTCAAAAACAGATACACGCATCACAACAAAGACAAAATCTAAATATTTTAAGACATTTGATATGTTTAGAGATAAATTAATCAATCCTCCATCAGAAAAAAACCTTATCACAGATACGTTCTTGTCACTTTAAACCTTTCTTCGACATACCAGACAAATCAAATCATTGTCATGAAAACGACGTCCCCGGATCTTTGTATTTATGAGTAGATCCATTAGAAACAACGGAGCTATTTTTCACGGGTTTTTGTAAAGGATTGTCATCAGTAGGAGTAACTTTCACAACAGGATCAGCATTAGGAATATTAGTATGATTAGGTTTGAAACGAACATGGCATTGTACGGGTGTCAACACGATGTTTTCCTCTGCATTACTCTGAATAGAAAGTCCAGTCTCTTTTGACGACGCTATATGATTTTTTGTAAGGCGATCGTTTGATCGGCAGCTTGAATTTCCATCACTGCTACTGCTTCTAGATGGTGTCGCCTTCACTTGCAGCTTAAACCGTGGGAAATTTGAGTCGGTTTTTAGGGGTTCAGCTTCCGGGTCTGTAAACGATGACGCATGCGTAGTCACAGCTGTTGACCGCCTTTGAGACATACTTCCTGTATACATAAGTCGCTTTCTGCAGTAATAGTTGCAGAAGACCTTCCCTAGCGTACGTCTAAAGCTTTTTCTGAACTTTTCACTCATTGCAGTATAAATAAAGGGGTTAACACAGCTATTTATAAAGCCAAACAAATGGATCATAAGCATTGTAAATATAAATTGTTCCTTCTGAATAAAGCTTTCTTTCTGAAGTTGGGTTATTATGGTCACTATATAAAAAGGTGACCACGCAAAAATAAATGCAACAGCAATTACAATCACCATCCGGGCAACCTAAAGAAATAATAAAGACACAAAATAAACTTGTTTAAGTTAAATATAGGCAGCATTTAATGGTTCATTTCAATGAATTTTGTTTTATTTAGATTTATAAGGACAAAGAATTTTGATATTTTATATGTTTGATGAACTGACATGGATTACAAAAAGTGAAATGGTTCCAAATTGTGCATCGGTAAGATAATTTAAATATTTTAAACTTCTCTGTCAAATGCAGCTTCGTCTTGTCTTTTTAGTATAGTGTCACTGCTGTTTACACCCGCCCGGTAATGTGGAATTGTTTTATTACATGGTGTCATTTTAAGTGTTATATAGCTTGTTTTTCTGGTCTTATCCTGTTGTATTAATGAATGTGAGTAAATCAATGGAACCAGTTAAATTGATTTAAAAAACCCGATTCTCAATTAAATTCTGTAAGACTTAATCCTTGTACAATATCTATAGCAATCGAAATAACTATGTCTGACGTGTAGCACGGTCGTGTAAGAAAGTACTTAAAGCAGTTTTGTCAATAATGAGGCTTTTTATCGCTTCTTAAAAGTATTAAGATATTTTGTACATAAAGAACAATTATAATGTTTACTCTTATGACGGTTCTTCAATGTCTTCTAGAAAAGTCTGTAAGAGGTGACCATGTTGCGTAGAATTCTATATAAATATACCGATACAAGGAAGATATTCAAATAAATAAATAATTGAAGTAGAATTCATGGTGTCTTTTAACAAAATAATGCTTCTGTCATTGAAATTGGACACTTTGCTTTATAAAGACCTTGAGCTTTTTAAATATAATTAGACAAACCTTCCGTTTGTTCACTTCGTTTCTTCTTTTAGAATCTCGCCTTCTTAAGTGGGTGTTCTCGATTACAATCGGACGTAGCAGGCATATAGCAATAGTGGTACAAGTTCCAATGATTATAACCATTGGCAGGAAGTAAACGATGACAAACAGCAAGATGAAAAACACTCTTCTAAATGTGCCAGTGTTGTTGTCAAGCTCATCAAACCGATCATTGCAAATCTGCCTGGAGATCGCACCATAGTCACTCTCTATACCAAATGGCATGTTTTTACAATACAGGAAAGGTACTGCTACTATCATTGGAATGATCCAAGTAACTGCCAAGATCTTCTTGGTTCTAGATTTACTGTTCACTTTCATAGCAGACAAAGGATGGCATATAGCATAATATCTAAAATGGAGAGAATAAGTTACAGAAATATTATTAGCTATGACCATTTATAGCTATTGGTACCATCTTTATTTGCAATATGGATAAAATATGTTGAAATGAATCATTTAAGACGTACTACTGAGAGACCCTCAGCATCAATGACAGCGTTTTTCACTCATACCCAAGTTGAAAACCTGGTTACTAGTGTTATTATATAAGATTTCATATTTCCATAAATGAGCAAAACGGAATAAATTATTCTAATCCTAAAATCAAATTAACCGAAAAGCACAAAAGGACAATTATAATTTAAACGCCGAATAAAACGTTTTTAATAAATGAATTTAATGTTATTATTATTATCATTATATTTTTCGTCATTGAATAGCTTTTCACATACTGTATTTCTAATTAAACAAGCAAGAAATTAATCAGTATCCTCTTACAAAAACGTCAGAACAATTTCTTTCTACTTAACCAAACATTCCCTGGGATTGAATTTCTGCACATAAGATTTTGTGCTTCGGCTAACCATTTACATTTAATATTGCTTTTGCTCATTTTTAAAATATCAAATCGAAATCTTCAGTAACCTAATTACTGTAAGAAAAGTTAAATTAAATCGTTCAACACTAAATTACAAATTCGACATTTGATGAAGCATTTACTCAAAATGTCTTGAAAGCGTCCGAATCGTTTTTTCATATGACATTCTTGGGTTTAACTTCAATTACACTTAGCCGTAATGGACACATTAACTCGTTATATTCCTCAATATATCATAAAATACCAGACAAAACTGTTATGCATTTGACAGTTATTGTTATATTCATTAAAAGATAAGTATCGGGAATCGTTCCAAAATATATCATCCGAAATTGAACATGTTTCTACAGTGTTGTGATGAGTGAGAGTCGAAAGCTCTCCTGACATAAATGAAAATGCTACATTACATTTGACTTGTATTTTCCATTTATATTCAAGAACAAATGCGAAAGCTCTTAGACAGAACCATTTATTATTCTTTAAACCTTATTGAGATGCATTGCCTCATTTGGGAATGTTTCGGCCACCTACATGTACGAGTCAACCTTTCAATTCTTCGGTGAAATGTTATACAATAATTTAAGACTTAAAACTACTTAACTATTACATAATCAGCAGAGACATAAAAATATGTTATAATGACATAGTTCTACAACAATTCACTCTTTTAATGAGAAAGATTGCAGTTTCATTTTTCTTCTATTTATTTCAAATATTATTTTAATACTATTTATTTCTACGATATTGAAATTTTTCATAAATTAATTAAACGTAAAATGCACAGACCTCATTATTAGTCAAGATTTTGGCCAATGGTTTTATTGAACATCGTATCTCTTTGGTATGTTTTATGTCTCTTCGTGTTTGACTGCTCTTCAACATTTCTTTTCTTTCCCGGAAAAAAGTATTTTTACACTTAAGAGTCAGGAGAAAACACAAACAAGTTTCCTCATAATTAGCTTCGCTTGATGTTCATCTATTGAATTATACTGACGGAAATTTTAATACGCAAAATAACAAAAAGTTTAACAAAATTTAATATCTTCCGATTTTGTCTCGTTCTCGTTCGTGTTTACGATGTTTATTAGTTTTGTCTTTGCCCTTTCGGACTTTTGACATTCGGATGCCTCACTGGTACCTCTTTGCTTCTGTTTTTTCAAAGATATGATATACATGTAAATGATGCAGATTCTATTTTAAAAGCTTTCTTATTATCTCCTTTACCAGTTCTGTAATACAGAGAGAATGGAGATTACCCGTAAAGTAAATAAAGGTCTGTCAAATGATAGCATCGATTTACTCGATGACTTTTCGTAAGTGCTGAGGGTAATGCTTTATCACAAAACAATCATTTCCCCTACGTCTGAAGTTTTATCAAATATAATCGCGGTCTAGAGTTCGTGGGTATAATAATTGGTCGAAAGTAAATAATCTTTCATCGGGTAAAAATAAAAGACAAATTGAAATGTTTGATCAAAAAAATGAATTGTTTCTTTCAGTTGTCTTAATAAATGTATGTGCTTATATGGTAGAACATTTTTGGACAGCTAGATTCAGTCCAAAAAGTCTTTATGCAAAAATTAGTTTGATCTTAAATGGAATCGCAAATATACTATTTGATATCATCATGCATGTATATGTTTTAGTGTAAATCAGAATCTAGTGGAATCCTCTTCTTAGGACACATACAAAATTCGAATTTTCACTAGTTTGAACACATTACAATTCTAATTTTTTAACACATTAAAATTCTAATTTTCACTGGTTTGAACACATTAAAATTGTAATTTTCACTGGTTTGAATCCAGTAGAAATCAGAATTATAATTTCCCCAAGGACATATTTAGATAATTTGTACTAAGATGATTACGGATCCTACTACTATACAAATGGAATCTTGAATCATACAAGATTTAAGTCAAATACATTCAGTACATCTTAACCTAAAACTATGATAAGCACTAAAGCATTAAAACGGTTTAAGAAGACGTAATAATTCTTTGTCTAATTGAAAAGCCTATAGGGCAAATGATTGGCAAATTAACTTGTAAAAAAGAAAAATAATAGTTTTAATAATTTTCTTGGAAAACGATTTCAATAGTGTTTTAAATCTGTAAATCTTCTAAAACCCTTTAATACTATAAAGTAATAAAGGTTTATGACTATCTTTAAGAATTTATCCTAGGGCTATTGTTGTCATATTATCGAATTGATTTGTAAGTCTAAGTACTATAGTATCAATGCATTTTGCATGTATAACCTTGATTTTTTAGTAATTGCATTTATTTTTGGGGGGTATTGAAACCGTTGTCTAAATAAGCGTAGCTTTTACGTATAGTATTTCTAATTGCTCAATATTTTGTCTGACGTACTACGGTTTTGCATACAATAATCACTAAAACAAACATTTCCATGGTAGGTGATAATAATAATCTCCTTTCGATGTTTTTTTTAATTTTGATACTGGTTTTACCATTAGACAGCAAAGATCATCGGACGTCAATCATATTCAGTCGGGTTCCTTTAAAAAAAACAGGTGTGTTGCACTTCCAATTTGTTTTTATTTATTTTTTTTGTCTTACTAGTATAATGTGATATGGTTATTTTTACAATTTTACGTTGGTTAAAATTATTTTGTTGCCCCTTTTTGTGTCTTTTACTTATCATGTTCTCAATGAGTAGGATCTGGTGGGTAACCTAACAACTCTAGCACTAGTAAAGCCAAATGTCTCTTCAGACATTATTTACCTAACAACTCTAGCACTAGTAAAGCCAAACATCTCTTAAACGGACATTATTCTATTACTTATCATGTTCTCAATAAGCAGGATCTGGTGTGTAACCTAACACTCTAGCACTAGTAAAACCAAACATCTCTTTAACGGACATTATTTTGTTACTTATCATGTTCTCAATAAGCAGGAACTGGTATGTAACCTAACAACTCTAGCACTAGTAAAACCAAACATCTCTTTAACGGACATTATTTTGTTACTTATCATGTTCTCAATAAGCAGGATCTGGTGTGTAACCTAACACTCTAGCACTAGTAAAACCAAACATCTCTTTAACGGACATTATTTTGTTACTTATCATGTTCTCAATAAGCAGGATCTGGTGTGTAACCTAACAACTCTAGCACTAGTAAAACCAAACATCTCTTTAACGGACATTATTCTGTTACTTATCATGTTCTCAATAAGCAGGACCTGATGTGTAACCTAACAACTCTAGCACTAGTAAAGCCAAACATCTCTTTAACGGACATTATTCTGTTACTTATCATGTTCTCAATAAGCAGGACCTGATGTGTAACCTAACAACTCTAGCACTAGTAAAGCCAAACATCTCTTTAACGGACATTATTCTGTTACTTATCATGTTCTCAATAAGCAGTACCTGGTCTGTAACATAACAACTCTAGCACTAGTAAAGCCAAACATCTCTTTAACGGACATTTTTCTGTTACTTATCATGTTCTCAATAAGCAGGACCTGATGTGTAACCTAACAACTCTAGCACTAGTAAAGCCAAACATCTCTTTAACGGACATTATTCTGTTACTTATCATGTTCTCAATAAGCAGTACCTGGTCTGTAACATAACAACTCTAGCACTAGTAAAGCCAAACATCTCTTTAACGGACATTTTTCTGTTACTTATCATGTTCTCAATAAGCAGGACCTGATGTGTAACCTAACAACTCTAGCACTAGTAAAGCCAAACATCTCTTTAACGGACATTATTTACCTGACAAGGGTAGCACTAGTAAAGCCAAACATCTCTTTAACGGACATTATTTACCTGACAAGTCTAGCACTAGTAAAGCCAAACATCTCTTTAACGGACATTATTTACCTGACAAGTCTTGTTTACACTGAACTTGTCAATTGTTCAGTAGTGTTAAAACATTTAAAACATTAAAGACTCATGCTTTCTTTCAGGTGAAAACTTCAAAAGATATAAATTCAATTAAATGAATAATTATTATTACCATATGATAATGGAGAATATCTGTTTACCACATTTATATTAATTGTATGCAGACTAAAATGTTTCAATAACCATAAATACCCAGAAAATATCAATTTCATTTCATAAAAAATACACCTTTCTTTCAATTCATATTCTATTTTATTTTATTTTTGGGGAGGGGTATTTGACTTTTTACTAAGAATTTATGCATATCTGTATATTTTCTTTTGCTTGCTTGCTTTTAAACATTGTATAGTCATTAATGTGTATTAAGGGGACAAATTATTAAAAGCATTTTCTTTGTTTCTTGGTCCTTTTTTATATTTTGATGATGTAAAAAAAAAACTTGCACAATGTTGTTTTTAACTGAATAAATAAGAGACGATGTTTTTTTGTTTACAAACTACTGTAAGAGATGTCTTAAAACGCATTTTACGTGAATCTTTATGTTTACTAGTCACAGAAAATGTTATTTCTGTTTTAGGACACGACGCGAATAATATCTATCATTATTATAACGGCAATACTGTAAATGTTAGTGATAAATGGATGGACGGCTATTTATTTCCGTTGCTTTAAGTTATTATTGTCCTACCAAATTTATTGATGTGAAATCAACAGAAAATATATCTCAAGTTTCTGTCCAGTTCTACTAACGATTGACAATTTATATGTCTTTTGGGCTCATGTTTCAGCAAAATTGACCCAACTAACAAGTAATTGAATACTTTTATTCAAAACAACGTTCATCTCTTGTCAGTAGTTATATCTGAGGCGATTTTTGTCCAGACATTGTCAAACAGATGACAAAATATCTATCTCAATACAATTAATATAACTAAGACGACTAGTGCTAGCATTCACAACAAATATATACGTGTACAATGTATATGATGAAGTCGAAAAAGCTCCTGCGTGCAAGTTGCACATGAAAATGGCTCCATCATGTATATTTTACAACTGTCCAAAGTAAGGACAAGACGAAAACTAAATATAAAGTTTTGAAAGAAGCAGAGGTACCAATGGGGTATCCGAATGTCAGAAGTCCGAAAGAGCAAATACAACACTAGTAAACACCAACAAGAACGGGACAAAAACAGACAACATGTAAAACATGGAAACACAAAACAACTGAATATCAATCAACAACGCGAACTCCAGTCGAAACATACACTTGACCACAAATAAAGGACCGCGAATAGTTTTTGATTTACCACAGATTTGTTTAAGAGTTTCGTATAAAAGTCGGATAAATTGTATCAAACATATACAATAAATATACTCAAAAGCAATATTTGCACAGAAAAAGAAGTTTTTTAAAACAAGAAAAGTAAAAATAGATTTTAATATTCCAATAATATCTACCTACTCTCCTATTATATAAGGGATTTTCTTTAAGCCTTTAGTCCCTTGATCTTAAATGACGTATTTTCCTAATCTAAGGAATTTTATTATAAAATATTTAAGTTCTAAGCGTATTAGATATTTTATACTACTGTACTTATTGACTGGGTATGAGAGGATTAGAAATATTATTTTACCCGAGGTTCAACTATCAGGGAAGGCAATAACGAAGGCAATAGCTGTGTCTGAGGAATTATAATTTCTCTAACTGTTGTGCAATATTACCTAGTCCTCGCGAGATGAGGCTATTTTGCATATCACACTCCACACGATGTGATATTCAATTTCAAGAAATTTGATTGGCTGGCCGCGCGAGACACTGCAGTTAGAAAAGCATCTCGTGGAGAGCGTGCTTACTTTTGTTTGAACACGTATTGATGTCGCTTGAATAAAAAGACAAACAAAATATATCCAAAATGCACAAAACGTTTTGTTATGTTACATGTATAAAGTCTTTTTATAATAAAAAGGTGATACTTTTTTATTTGATCACCTTTTTTCACATGTTTGCTAAACAAACTGAATACATAAAGGATTATATTTTTCTATGACTTATAATTAAATAAGTAATTTATTGGCCTATACTTTCACGTTAGACAGTTAGAGAAAAAGGTTTCCCAAATATAAGTGATGAGATACAGATTTTTATCACACTGGTAAGATATTTGTCGAAGGTAACTCGCAAATGCTCGTTTCTTAATTTGATAAATATCTTACTCGATGTGATAAAAATCCGTATCTCACCGCTTATAGTTATGAAACCTGTATTTATCTGTTTTCCGATAACCAATTAGAAAGTTTTGTATCATACCACAAGAAACAGCAGACAAAACTTTTATAATTTTGGCTCAATAAACAAAGCGCAACAGTGTACAAAATTCAGAACTTGTACATGTGCAAATATACTAACAAAAAGACTCGATTTCGAAGAAGCAGAGGTTCCAATCGGGCATCCGAATGTCGAAATACCAAAAAGAACAGAGACAAAACCAGAAAACGTGCTAAAAAATGCATTTAAAGCACTTATAACAGAGATGCATAGGAAAGTCTTGCAGTTTCACTTTTTGTCATTTGTGTGACGTAACATTAGTTAAATATATCAATTTGAATTCAACAATAAAAACAATTGGTTGAATATGTGGCTGAATGACATCAAAGGGCAAATGGTTGTTGCGAGCGGTAATAGTTGGAAGCTATTGACCAGTCAACAGTTCGATGATAGCAAACAGTAAAAAACAGGGAAAATATTGCATATGCTATATAAAAGGGAAAAAAAACATTACTAAGGTTTAATACATGTTCTTTTCTAGCATCAAAGGATTATTTGTGCTGCTAAATATAGTATTCACTTAGCCTTAAATTGTTATTCTTGTGATGGCCCGTGCAAGGCCCGGAAGGTGAAAAGGTCCGCAACATACCCTAGCTTGTTGTAAGGGCGACTAAGGATCTTTGGATTCTGATATTGGTTGGTGCTCAGCTACAGAGCGACCAAGTATGTACCCTATATGGCTGAATAGGGTGGCCCTCGTCCGCTGGGGTTTCCAGATCTACTTATGGAAATCACTTGATATTCACATAAAATTAACGTGTAATTCACGTGAAAATTTAACATGAATTCCAAGTTGAGCACGCAATTTACGTAAAGCTCACGTGTATTTCACGTGACAAAATGTTCTTAACATTTAAAAGTTTCTTTCACTTTCATACAATTTTATAAATATTTATTAAAAATTATAATTTTCAAAATCTTCAAGTGAAACTCACGTGAAGAAAGTTAAAGTGAAATTCATGTGATTTTCACGTGATATTAACGGGAATTTCACAAATACATGTTTAATTAATTTCATGTGAAAACCGTTAATCCTGATTTCCCTGTGTATAATAGGGAAATTTTGACCGCTGACCATAGTGGGACAACGTATGTTTAAAAATGCCACGCTTCATGTAAGTTAAAAAAAACATTTGTGGACTGTCAAGTAATGCACCACATAGGCTAATCCCCCTCTCCCCTTTTTCTATGGTTTTAAAAATTGATTTACTGTTCCCTTGTTAACCACACCCCCCACATATTTTTCATCATTATTTCATATACAGTTTATCATCCTTTTCATGTTCATCGTCATATAGCGTTGCAAGGGTGTGAAACACCAACTCAACGTCGACTTGACACAAAATGGGCAAAATGAGGAACAAACAACAATTCAAAAATACGATGTAATAGGCTATATAAATTGTCCGACCTAACACATCCCTGCATTAAACTAGATTCAGTCGAAATAATAAACTTTATGCTCCCACGACATGTCGGGAATATTAATATTTACTCGTGTCCGTCAATCTGTCCGTACGGAAAAAAAATTCAAGTTTTTTTCTTTTTTTCAGAGGCTGTTCAAAAATACGATTTGATATCTAGTGGAATGATCAGTTATGGCAACATGCATTTGTTGTTATAATTAGCGACTTTAACATTTCTCTGAGTACTATCTCCTGTTTGGCATTGGACTAATATGAAAATTTCCGTCCGGCTTTTGTTCGGAAAGCATACTCGAAAATTAATAAAAATTTGGGCAGAGTTGTTTTAATAGTATGACAAACTGAATGTCCTCACAAACTGATATGATTTTTTTTAGTTAGCTTGATCTCAGAAACCTTATATGAGAATGATTTGTTTGGCAGGTCGTCTTGGCCCGAGTGATGTTATTTTTACTTCCTGTTTTGGGACCAAATTGCGAGTTTTTATGTCTCATTAATATATTCTTCCATTATTTTAATGTGCCGGATACAACCAACAAATAACTCATTAATTGTAGTAAACATGGGTTTCTAAGATTTCTTGTACTTGTCTCAAATGCCTTTTTGGTGCATCTTTATTAAATAAACTATATGATCCGAATGCCCATTTGGTATTTGTCTGTTTCCTTCATTAAATCCAATCTTCCTTGCAATCATACATCAATTTCACTCCTGTAAATTTATATCCTTATTTCTAAATATAGCTGGATGAACTTTAGGAACCTATTGTATTTCTCAAATTGTACTCTTCATTGATATTGTATTTATCATCAATGAATGAATAACAAGCTGCATGGATCATCCAATTTCTAAAATAAGTGTGACCAAATAGTAAATTTATCAATATATATTAGAGATCGATCACAAAATCCTTTAACCCTTATGATTTAAGTGAAGACTTTTACGCAATACATGTCAATATCTAATCTAAAAACAATACTTTTTTCGGAAATTACAAGGGATGTCATGTAGCATCTCTACTATCTCGACGTGTGTGTAAGTTGTTATTGCTTTAACTTATTGTTCAATATGATGTAAATGGGTAATGAGAGCTGTTAAGGATCGGTTGTAGAATTAAAAAGCGTCTTTTGTAGACCTTCAGTCACGATTTTATTTTATAAACAGAATCTGTAATGGTCGAGTTCTTCACTTTTTGCAAATGATGATTTCTGGTTTCATGAAATGATAAGCATCATTTTTATTTGTATACTTTGATTAATTGTTTTATTGTTATATTTGAGAAAAGCAAAGGTGTACCAAAGGGGTAATCAGTATCATAAAACCGTAAAGACAAAGACAAAACCGGCAGACAAAAAATCATCACAACAAAACAAACCACATAACAACATAAAACACACACACACATAACAACAAAACCGCATTCAAGTCGAAACGAGAGTGAACTCAGGTTTTGGTTTTGTTTGTACATAGAACTGCTTAAAGCTTTAGAATACCTAACATCAGCATGATATCTCATATCGTGAGGTCTGTCGCTGTTTGCCGAATACATTTACTTATTCATTAATGGTCAATGGTTTATAATTTTCGTAACAGTTTTCTAAGTAACTATCTATCACATCATTTTTTGTAAAAGTAAATGTATGCAGTGAGGTCCCATGTTGTAGGGTTCGATTTCAGGGCTGTCTCTCTTCTACTTCATGCTTTATAAGGAAGGAAGCAGAGGTACCAATTGGGTATCCGAATGTCAAAAGTCCAAAAGGGCAGAGACAAAACCAGAAGACACCAACAAGAACGGGACAAAAACAGACAACATGCAAAACACGGAAACACAAAATAACTGAATATCAATCAACAACGCGAACTCCAGTCGAAACAAGAGTGAACTCAGGTGCTCCGGAAGAGTAAGCAGTTCCTGCTTGCTATAGCACACCCGTCGCGTTGCCAATAGTCCGTTCAGCGTGTCAAATCCGGTAAAGGAAGACAAAATAAAACCTTATGACAAACCAACATCTGCACTCATTTGAGAGATCGAAATCCCATATTTGTCTACAAGTGCATGATGTCTTCCGTAAAATTTCTTGAGTGAAGACAGCAACCGAGGAGCAACATAACCCTATGTGAGCAATTTTTGCGTCAGACGTGTCGCTCTGCTAAGGAAATCGACGTAAGTCCCGCACGCTCTGGAGTAACGAATCAATTGAGATACGTAAACTCCATAAACTGGAGCTGACGGAATGTTGCTACACAAGAAGGGAAAGTTGAAGTCATCACGTTTGTCATAGAGCCTTGTTGAATGTCTTCCAAAATCTAGCATTTTGGGGTTTTTTTTGTCGATTGTCATGTTTGCTTATTATGTCTTAAGCTTATCGGACTACATTGGTACATATTTGCTTCACTGATTCATTTTATTTACTTATAAATGATTTTTTTATTACAACTGATTTTTTTAGCATCTTATTTTTGGTTTAATCTTACTTACCAAAAGAGAGCAATAATAAAAGTCAGTTAATTGCTGCTGCTTTGTTAAGTACATTGCCATTTATATTTTGAGTTAATGTATCGTATGTTACATATATGATTTAATGTCAGTGCTTTGCCGCAATGTTTTGAAAATTTGTATTGTATTTTACTTTTACAGCGCTTTATAATTATTGTATATATAATATAGATATATATATAGATAATAAAAATAATCCCTGTGTTTGATACCAAATGTAAGTCACCCTAAATTGATTTGGATGATATTTCTTTCATTTATGTAGAAATCGAAATCATTTGTTTTTCGATAACATGTTAATATTCTAGCCAGGCCCGAATGGAGTTAAATTGGCCACAGGTTTTAACCTGGCGAAGGGATCACCATTCAACTTGGCATACCTCATTTACCCAGATTATCGATGAAAATTTGACAAACTTTCATTTTTTGTCTTATTTTGATATAAACGACATTCATTTTAAAACCCGAACATAACGACATTCTCAATTGACCATAACCAACAAACTTGTATACAAAATTTCGTTGAAATCTGTCGACGTTTACATTTGTTCCGGCCATCTGTAAAAATACCTAAACCGATTAGCAAAATTTTGAAACTAAAAACATTCGCCGTATCAAGTATCATAATGCTCTTACAAACCTTCACAAAAGAAAAACCCATCAGTGAGTTCATTCAAGAATAAACCCCACTTCAGATCAAACACTATATCAGAAAACAATTTTAGTCAAATTATCCCACAAGAGCTACAAAATTTTTTCTTGTGGCGAACTTCTTTAATGTAAAGTTTTATAAAATAAAATAAATAACGGTAAAAGATGAGTTTTGCTTACGAGATATCTGGATAAACAGGGTGTATACCAATTGCAGCAAAATCATTATTATAACTGGCCATTTATTCAATAATAACAACTGGTAGGATCTTTTTCACTAGAAACCTTAACTTGCAACTTCAGGAACAAGTAAAGCCAAGATGAAAGAAGTAATGTGTTTTGATCCTACTTTTGTATATTGATGATGTCGTCTTGGTCAATAATACTTCGTTTGTTAATTGTATTCCATATTTTTTTAAAGAGATTACAGAAATCATTTTAGACACTTGCCCATGTCATTTTTGTAAAGGGAGAAGGAAAAATGCAAATAGATCGACATCGCTTGCTTTGAAAGTACTCAGTAAACAAGAAGAGGCTGATTTATGCAAGGACATAAAATGTAGCTTTACACCGCTAAGTACCATTTGATTTATCTACATGCAAAATATTAAATAACTACAACAAAACTAAGACAGGAAGTCCAAGAAACTGATCAACATGCATTAGTTACTTAAATGACACTTGTAAGTGTTAGGGTAAAAATAAAGACATTTTCGTATAGACTGCTTAAAACTAAAGCTGCTTAACTGCTCTGGTAGCACTATAATATTTCAGTGTGTTGTTTCGAGAGACGTAAAAGTACTCAAACATTGAGAGGATTTTCTTTTCAGTTTCTTTATTGTTACTTAAAAAGAACCGCCAAAGGAAAATGAGTTGGTGTTCATTCACATTCTGTGTAGAATCAACATTACTAAAGGAACGGTACATGATTATTTGTGTAATTCGAAGTTATTAGAATTCCTATTATCTTAAGGGGAAGAATTCAAAAGTAATTATCGTTGCACGAGGAAACGAACTAAAAATATCGAACCTCTGGGCTATTTTGTTATACTGACCTTTTATCTTTTTTATATAAAAGTATATTACAAAAAAAGGTTATGAAAAGGTACATGTAAGTGGCGGTTGCCCATTGTGTTTTTCCTGAATTGCCGCTATGATTGTGGTCTGTGTCGCGTACACTTATTCCACATCTCATTATTTTGTATCTAAAGCAAATACCAAACGCCTCGAAATTAGCAATTTTATTTCAAAAAGTTGCATTTTGAAAAAGCAAGTAAATATGTTCTTAAGTGTTGATATGGTCACACAAGCAAAGTCGGCGCTAAGCCCGATAGTAAGCCTAATTGTTAAAATAGAAATCTCAATATTTTATATCAAGAATCATTGGTTCCATTTATTAAAATTAAAACACTTCTTCATAAAATAAATTGTCTGAAAAGAAAAATTGGCGCCGTACATAGGAACACCAAACGAAGCTCTAGCTTTGAAACAAAACGATAAAATGATGTTGACAGATTCAATACCGATCCCAATGCATCATTTTAGTTAACATAAAGATAGTTTAAATGCAACACGTTTGACTTAAAGAAGAAAGTAGTAAAGGTGTGCCAGTTACGACTTGATTCCGCGTTGTTAATTTCTGTTCGGTTGATTTTGTGTTGTTTCCTCGTGATGTTCTCGTTCGTGTTTATCGGTTTTGTCGTTGCCCTTTCGGACTTTTGACACTCAAATGTCCCATTAGTGCCTCTTTGCTTTATTCGTAAATCCGAAAAGACCCAAAAACAGAGGTTGACAAAAAATCGTCACAGCAAAATGAACCACATTAACAAAATAGACATAAAACAACCAAATTGCCACCAGAAACGTGAACTTAAGTCGAAAAGACAGTAAACTATGGTGCTCCGGAAGAGTAACCCCGTATTGCCAGTGCCAACGATCGATTTAGTGTAGGTTACATCCTGTAAAGGACGATAATTCTTGACAACATTTGTCATCCAACATTTTCTAGATGTATCAAATAGCAAAATGAAGACAATCCATATTTTTCAATAACAATGACAACTTTGTTGTCATTTTTATTTCAATGATTTTAAAGCTCTTAGAAATACCCGTGAGTGTCATTGTTAGTTATAAGACTGCTTTTCTGAAGCCATTTGAAGCATAAGAACAAAGGTTTAATGCGTTACGGGCACATATTATACCTCATTTTCAATATATGCAAGTCAAATTCAAATAACCTGCATATCATACAAAGAAATAAACCATTCAACAGAGATATCAAGATTTAATGAATTCTAATCTTTAAATGGGATTGCAATAGTTTATTTTATTTTAACGTTATTTCAATGCAAAATTTTTAATCTGGTAATATTTTAAGATGCAACACAAATTGGATAATAGCAACTTAGAGATGTTTGCTATAAGTTGGATATTTCGTCAAAAATATGAACATCTATATAAGGCTTCGTGTTGTAAGAATTGAAATAATTATTTTCCTTCTTGTATGAAAATATGTATTGATTTGAAACCGAAAGTCGGATACATATTTCGAAAAGTGTCGAAAAATCTTTTTATTTCACTTTAAGATATATTAATGGTGTCATCTCAGTCGAAGTTACTTTGTTTGTTTGATAAATTCCTTATACACTGTACCTTCCCCTAAGAGTTGGAGTTTAAGTAAACCATAGTTTATAGATTTAGATTTAGAATTATTTTATTTGCTCTAAACTGCAAACAAGGATCAGACACAAGTTGGTAACAATATAACAAGTTTCATTTAGCTTAAATATAATAATCAATACATATACATCTAACTTATGAAGTCTTCTCCTTTAAAAAAAAATATCAAGATAAATACCTGAAGAGCATGCATTAAATAATTTGTAAGTTGAAATTATTTTTAAAAATGGTGGTGGCTGTGTGTGGTGTTTGTGGTATGATGACCCTCTCATATCTTACAGTTTACACGAGGAATCTTTTTGACAACTGGATGTATTTAAAAACAAGTTTAAATATTTGGCAGTTTTCTTCATATGAAAGATCGGCACTACCTTGCGTTAAGAGGCTTAAAGTCGGTTGCACTTGAAGTATGTTTGAAATATTTGATAGGAGGTCATTTCTTATTTGTCCATATTTTGTACATTGGAAGAAAAAATGATTAGCGTCCTCAACAAGAGCTCCACAGGAACAACAAGGTTCGTCTATAATGTTGACTCTGTGAAGGTCTCTATTTAGGAAAGATGCCCTACAACGAATTTGAGTTAAAATAATATTCAGTTTTCTTGGACCGTATTCATAATGTTTTGGAGGATTAGTGTATATGTTGATACCTCTTATAGCTTTTTTGAAACTTGCAATATTTTCTGAATTTCTAGTAGATAGTGGAAGCTTGTTCCATTCCCTGATTGTTGAAGGGAAAAAAGAATCGTTTGTTAGAGTTAGTCTACAGAATGGTACAATTAAATCTGACCCATTTCGCAGTGGGTAATTTGTTAAGCTTTCTATAGGGGGTGGTACTAAATCCTTTAAATATGAAGGGGCATCATTATTATTGATATTATAAAATAATTGTAATTTTCTAAGATGGCGGCGCTTTTCTAAGAGATCCCATCCCGTTTCTGAATACAATTCTTCGGTTTTTGTGAAAATTGGGAGCCCCGTTACTATCCTTGCAGCTTCAAGTTGTAGTTTTTCAAGCTTGTTAGAATTCGTTGTATTGCAATTATCCCAAACTTCACAAGCATATTCAAGTAATGGTCGGATGTATACGAGATACATTTTAGCAAGGTTTTGTCTGTTCATAATATATTTCAGTTTCCTGAGGACACCTAACTGTCTGTTTACACTCTTTACTAAATTATTGATGTGTTCGTTCCATTTTGCATCTTGAGAAAAGGTTATGCCTAAATGTTTGTGGCAGGGAGTAGTAGGAATATGGGTATTATCAAAAACAAATCTGAAATCGTCTGGGATTAACAAGTTAGAGAAAATCATAATTTCAGTCTTGTCAGGATTAAAATACATCAACCAATTTTCTGACCATAATTTCAATTGATGAAGATCATGATTTACAAGTGTTTCTATCTCTTGTTTATCTGAACTAGAATACCCTAATGATGTATCATCAGCAAATAGTCGTGTTAATGATAGGAGATTATCACCAATATCATTGATATAAATAAGAAACATCAAAGGTCCTAGTACCGATCCTTGAGGTACGCCGGCATTTATGTTTTTTGTTTGGGAAGAAAATTGTTTGTGTACAACTCTTTGGTTTCTCTCTGATAGATAGCTTTTAAACCATTGTAACACATTTCCCCGTATTCCATAAGCTTTCATTTTATGCATTAGGCCTTGGTGCCATACTTTGTCGAATGCTTTCGAGAAGTCGCAGAAGACAAAACAACCAAATTCTTTGTTTTCAAGAGAATTTAGTATAGAGTTGTACAATTCTAGGAGTTGGTGTACTGTAGAGTGTTTGGGAAGGAATCCTGATTGGAACTGATAGATAAGTTCGTTTGTTTTAAGGTGGTTATATACATGCTTGTAAACTACTCTTTCCATTACTTTACCAACACAGCGTATAAGAGAAATTGGGCGATAGTTCGACGGCAAGCTAGAATCACCCTTTTTGAATATGGCTGTGACATTAGCAGTTTTCCATAATGATGGATATTTGCAAGTTTGTAGAGATTTATTAAAAATAATAGAAAGAGGTTTAGCAAGCTTCTTAGGACAAATTTTAAGCATTCGGTGACTTATTTTATCTGGACCAGATGCCTTCTTTGGGTCTAGTATTTCAATAATATCTATTATCTCTCTTTCTGTTATCTGTATATTGCTAAAGATGGCATTTGTTTTACTCTCAAAGTTGGGTAAATTGGTGTTATCATTTTCAATTGTTGATATTTTACAAAAATACGAGTTGAGTAATTCGCATTTTTCTTTATCATCGTAAACAACATCTCATAGGTTTTCTAGATCTATTACATTATCTAAGGGGGGAATGTTATTTAAGGTTTTATTTGTTTTGAGAAGCAGTTTCATTATTTTCCAAAAGTCTTTCGGGTTTGTTGCATTGTCCAAGAAGAAATTATCGAGACTTTTTTCAAAGTTTTCTTTAGCTTTTTTCAACATATTATTTACTTTATTACGCTGTTTCTTATAATTAGACGAGTTACTCATAGTATTATTTTTTAAAGCTTTCTGTCTAAGTCGATCTCGGTGTCGAATTTGCTTTCGAAGTTCGCTTGTAAACCACGGTTTATCTTTTTCGCGCACTCGAATATCTTTAGTTGGTATACAAGTTCTTGCAATTTCTAAGAATTTGTCTGTAAATTTATTGCACATCTCATCTACATCGTCAGATGTACCAATCAGTTCATTCCAATTGGTTTCATCTAAACTTCTAATAAATTTTTCTTGATCTAATTTGTCATATTGCCAAATTTCTCTGATATACGTGCTTTTGATTACTCGTGGGCACTCAATATTCGAAAATGCAGCTTTATGGTCACTGATATTTGTTGGCGTATCAATTACGTCAGAGTAGATAGACCTCAAGTTATCACTTAAGATGATTGGATCAAGAAGGGAGTTTGCATTCCCATTTACGCGTGTTGGTTTTTCTATGACATTATGTAAATTATACACAGTCATTAAATCATCAAGTTTGTTATTGGTGCGACGTAAAAGATCCGAATTCAAATCTCCGACAATCACGATTTTTTCATTCATAGCTTGGGCTAATTCAATTGAATAACCTAATCGAGTCCAGTAATCGACAGTTGTCAACGGTGGTCTATAAGTAACACACAATAAAAGCGTTTGACCTTTACCTTGTACTTTAGCCCATATAGTTTCGTCATGGATGTTTTCTAATTGGGGTAGCCGTGTGAGACACAATTCGTCTTTGGAATATATTAAAAGACCACCTCCGTGATTTGTGCGATCTTTGCGTAAAATGTTGTTTGAAAAAGTTTCTATATTTATATCTTCATCTCTAACTTGTTCATCAAGATGTGTTTCAGTAAGCGCTAGGATGTCAAAATCGCTGAGAAAGTTTTCTATAAAGTTTATTTTGTTTCTGACACTTCGAATATTCAAATTACAAATTGATAATGTGTGTGTGTCAGATGACGAATTTGTGCTATAGTTTATAGACTGCAGAAAGAAACAAAACTATGCATGACTGCCTTTCCTGACAATTATATTTATCGCGTGCGTTAAATGTTCTCGATAAATAGGGATGAGCTAGGCATGGGCACAAAAACATTTACATCATGAGGTACCATACATTAAAGTACTAGAAAAATAAAGTAATGGAAGAATCAAAGGTACCAATGGGTCATTCGAATGTCAAAAGTCCTAAAGGGCAACGACAGTACCAGTAAACACAAAACAAACTAAAATAGCATGAAGAAAGACACAACACAAAATATCAAAAAAGAAGTATAATTTAAGTTATGGTACAAAAAATGTACACACAAAGATGACAACTTTTTTGTGGATAAAATCTAAATAATTAGCACTAAACTGTCTGGGATGTTAATTGAGACAAAAATTTACTCCAGTATTAAGAGGATTTTTTAGTTCCATTTTTTATTTGAAATGAAAAGAAAATAGATTTATTTTCATTCAGGATTCTGTATTAGTCAACATTCCTAAAGGAACGATATATGATTATTCATGTAATTCGTTGTAAAAATAATTTCTATTAAAGTTTCGGAAACAATTTTATGTAATCTTTGAACGATGACACTTAATTAAGATATGGAACCTCTGGGCTATTTGTATACTGACACTTTTACCTGCCTTTATGTAAAAGAAAAAATATAACAAAAAGGTTTGAGGCAATAACTTGTTTATTCCTCACGTGCGTTTCGTTCCGTCCGTTCACGATTGTCTTAACGGGAGAGAAAGATTGCTTGTTTTATTAGCAAGAAAACATGTTGCTTTCTGTTGACTTGGTGGGCTCAAACACATTGCCGCCACATATTTAGGACGCAGATGAGTTAGAAAGAATGTCTAACACATGTGCTCGTTGAAAAAAGTTAAACAGAAAATATAGAGAGTAATGTCGCATGAAAGTCTAAAAATCGAGAATCCTTGGATGCATGTTTAGAAAATTACATTTTAAATCTTGTCATGGCTGACCTAATACTAATCAATTGAAATTAAAACACTTTTTCATTAACTAAATTGTCTTTAAAGAAAACTTGGCATCGTACATAAGAACATTAAATGAAGCTTTTAGCTTTGAAACAAAACTATAAAATGACCCTGACAGATTTAACTCCGACCACAATGATCATTTTAGTTAGGCGGACCGATACTTCGACCACAATGAATTATTTTAGCTAGGCGGACCGATAGTTTGACAGATAAAACTCCGACCATAATGAATCTTTATATAGCTAGGTGGACCGATGGTTTAAGCGCAACACGTTTGTTATCTAACGTTGGAGTTTTCTTAATTCTAAATCTGACAAATTGCAAAACAAAAACAATCCATTAATTTGGAATCTAAAAAAAATATCCGTTTGTTTAATTGTTAAAACTTTTTTTTTATGCTATTGGCAGGACTAGAACAATAGTTTGATGGAACACGAACACAATTTATGCATCGTCTCCATTATATACAAGTCAAATTCTAATTATTTGCGCCTCTTAAAAAAGAAAAATATCATTCACAAGAGATGTTTCAGGTTTAATGAATTCTAATATCTAAATGCAATTTCAATCGTATATTTTATCTTAACGCAATTATAATGCCATGTTTTAATCTGAAAATTGGATTATAGCACGATGAGGTGAGGAAGCACAACAAACAGATGAACAAAAATGCTATAATAATATGTGTTTAAAATTGTTCCATTCTCAAACCGAATATTTAATTTTTTCCTCTTGAAATGTATTTGACTTAATAGCTGTTATAGAGAAGAGAAAATAAATTGAAAGAATTGAAACTGCAAACACTAATATCAAATTAAATGTTTTTGCACAAACTATTGCTTTTGTTGTATGGAGAATGCACTCGTCCTTCCATAATTAGGGACCGACCATTTAACTTGAAGAGGGGCTAATTTTTTCCTAAAAATATTCTTGATCAAACTTGTTGAGAAAAATATTTAAGCAGCAAATGTGAAGGAAAAAAGGTCTGTAGAAAGATTTCTGCCAAATAAAGAATGCCAAATAGGAGAAAATATTTTACTTTAAAAAATGAATATGTTTTCGCCCTCTGCGCGGAAAAAAATCTGACCACCAAAAATGAACCAAACCCCCTTCATGAAAAATGGCGGTTTTCTAAATAATAATCTAACAGATAAAAAGCGACCACAATGAATAATAATAGCTAGGCGGACTGATAGTTTACATGTAAATGCAACAGGTTTGTTGTCTTGCGTTAATTTCTAAATCTGTCAAATAGCAAAACAAAAAGAATCTTAAATAATTCAACAAAAGATTTAAAATTTCAAAAAAAAAAAACATCCGTTTGTTGTTAATGAATTTATGCTTCATCTTCATTTTATACAAATCAGATTCAATTTATTTGCTCCTTATGAAAAGGGGGAAGACATTGACAAAATATATTTCATATTTTGTTAATTCTTATATTTAAGTGCGGTTTTAATTGTATATTTTGTATTAACGTTACATGAATTTCAATGCAATGTTTTAAATCTGGTAATGTTGTAAGATGAAACTCAAAGCAACTGGGATGTGTGCCTCAGGTGGTGGAATAGGACAGCCCTGTCATAATAAATGTCTGGATCGTCAGGTTATAATACGGAAACCTGACTGCAAACATTAGTGTTGCACCATGTTTGGAAAAAAATGTTACGTTTCCCTCCAGTTAAAGAACTTTGCTGCAGTTTTCGATAAGTTAGGACCCGTATAATCCGTATGCAGGGACTTAAATGTTCTCTCCTTTTCATTCCTCCTTTTTTTTCAGTGCCAGTCCGGTCAAGACTTTCATCCCCGATCAGCCTTGTGTCCCAAATTTCTCCACTTCTTCCATCATTTTTGTCTCATTTTATCACCCAATTCATGATAATCTCCCCGAAAGGCAGACGGTGGTGTATTGGTTAACCAAGGTTCGTGGTTCATGTTTCGATCCTCGTACGGGGTGAAAATTTAATGAACCAATTTTCCGACTCTCTCTTGACACATTTGCGAAACGATGCTAGTCCTTCGGGAGGGACGAAAAACGATTGTCCAGTGAATGGGGAGAGCACTTGCCTGTGCACGTTAAAGATCCCTTTGTAGAATTCGATCAGAGGATGCTCAATATGGGGCGTTTACAAAGGCCTCAATCGCAAACTACAAACTGGAGAGGTATTTATAGAAGCGTTTTAGTAATATCAACCTACGCTCCCTTTATACAAGTGATTGTCTTTAAGCCTTTAGTCCCTTGGTCGTAAATGACGCATATGCCTAATCTGAGGAGTTTGAACATAAAAAGCGCATTTCTTAGTGTGTTATATTCAAAACATCATCATAACTGTCATAAAGGATTATACGATCTTGCTGAATATAATATGTGTGAGATAAAATTTTGTCCCCTGTGAAAAAAAAATGTCCAAAAGACAAAATTTCATATGTAGTAATGTCCCAAGACATAATTTCATTATGAAATTGTATTCAGGAGTCTTGGAATAGTTTTTTTATGAAATACTAGTATTGTCATCTATTGGAAATTATGTCCATCCTCTAAGGACAATGTTTCATAACAAAATCAAGCCAACCATTCCAAACTAAAAATTAAAAATAAATGTAAAAAAAAGTTATGGAAATTATCTTTTGAAACATGGAAGAGTCTTCTTTATTGTAAAGACCAAATAAATATTACAGTCATATAGTACGGTGTTATTGAAATTTGTGTGAGGGCTTTTTGAACAGTAGAGTAAGGATGATAGATCTCAATTATAAATAGTTTATTTTGGTATAATAATATTCATATAGCAGGCAGGAACCACTTACTCTTCACTCTTGTTACGCCTTGAGTTCACGTTGTTGATTTCCGTTCGGTTGATTTTGTTTCGTTTTTCTTCGTGCTGTTCTTGTTTGTGTTTACCGGTTTCGTAAAGTTATTGCTTTACTCCTAGACAGCACGATTTCGGTTATATTCGGGAGATTCTAACGTGAAAGGCGTGATACAATGACATGAAACGATGATGAAGTGGATAAAAGGGGGACACAAGGCCAATGGGGAGGAGATTTTTTTACTGCCACAGGAAAAAAGAGTGATTGGTAGGGACGGAAAATTAAGCTTCCTGCATGAGGGTTCTACGGGTGCTACTCTCGCCGAAACTTTCAGCAAGGTGCTAGAGGAAAGTGACATTTTTCCCAACACGGTGCACCACTATGGTTTGCAGTCAGGTTTTCCACATTATAGCCTGACGACCCCGGCATTCCTTATGACAGGGCTGCCCCATTCTACCACCTTGGACACACATCCCAGTCGCTTTGTATTCAAAGCGGCCTGACCCGGTGTCAATATTTAATGGCCTAATAATTATACATATTTTAAATTTTGTCCTGACGGACACTTATTAAAAGGACAATATTTTGATTTACATATGCACTTGTTTGTTTTTTGTGGATGTTTTTTTATTAACTAAAATATTGTTGACTTGACACTAAACGGGCAACAATTTGAAAGAAAAAATAATCACGATGCAATAGGCTAAATTAAGTGTCCGGCCTTATTCATTCCTCCTTTTTCCCTGCTCCAGACGTATTGGCCTTTTACACCCATCTCACATTTTACATGTTCATAGTTTATCACTTCGGTTTAAATTAATCTTAATAGTAAAACAGCAATCAATCAATTCTTTGTTACCATTTTTAAAACTTTAAAGAATAAATATATAATCATGCATGTATGGGAAAATTTCCAGGGTTGTTGCGATACAATATCTGTTTGATTTTTTTTTTCTTGTTTTGAGCCCTGCAGCCCTTTTCACTAAAAAAGTCGTAAGTGTAAAAATATCTCAAGTTAAAATTCAAGGATTCCCAATGTCTGAAATCTACACATACGATATAGTTACTCTAACGGGGCATCAAACCAACAAGATAACAAAAAATGTAGTAAAAATTTTGCTCACGGGTGTCCGAGGTATAATTGCACTCTAACTGGCCAATGAATATGCAATCTCGAAAATGCATTTTGGTTTATTCCTTTTTTGACATGCGATCTAAGGTTCAAATTACCTTTTGGTATATTGTTTTGCTTCCTTAGTTAAATTTAATCTACCTAGCTTAAAATCAGACATCAAACTCACTCCTAAAACTTACATCATCTTTTTTAATATAGCTAGATGAACTTTAGGAAACAACTGCTTATTCTCATTTTATGCACTTTTCATTCATATTGTACTTGTAATAAATGAATGAATAACAAGCTGCACGGATCATTCATTTTATAAAAAAGTGTGATTTTAAAAATAGTAAAAATCAATATATATTAGAAATCGATCACATAATCTTTTAACCCTCGTGATTTATGTGAAGACTTTTACGCAATATGTGTCAATATCTAATGTAAGAACTTTTTTTTCGGAAATTAAAAGGGATGTCATGCAGTATCTCTACTATCTCGACGTGTGTGTGTTCTTGATTATTGTTAAATTTGATGTGGAGAAGAGTCATAGGAGCTTCATTAGGATCGGTTGCAGACATGAAATGCGTTGTTTTAGACCTTGAGTCACGATTTTATTTTTCATTATCATTATGATAGTTCTTAAAGGTGGTCATCTTGTCAATGATAGGTTTTGAATTTCATGAAATTAATGTTATCATTATTTCATTTGATTTTTACATTTTACTTTTGTTTGTGCATATAGCTATAGAACTCTGGTTCATTATATAGTATTGGTTATCACTTTGGATTTCATCAGGTAAAATGAGAAAAGGAGTAGGCGATAATAAAACCATAGGCTTCTTTTAAAAATAAAATATATGTAATTGCAAGTTAACTTGTGTTCTATGTTTGTTGGGCAATTTTTCCGTGCTTTTTTGTCGTGATTTCTCTTGTGTCCTCTAATTTTAATTTTTTTTCCTTTTGGGGCTTTCGATATTTGAATGCCGCTTTAGATCGAACACTTTTGTTTCTTTAACATTAAAATAGCGAAAAATTCTCTTATTTATATCTTATTAATTATTTTTAATCTTAACACCCCAACGAACTATGATAAACGACAGTGTATGTTCTATGCCGAGTTGCTCAATCGTTTAGTACTTTGCTATTTATATTTCGAATGAGTGTTTCCATGTTACATGTTTGATTTGTTTTTTTTTAAGGTCAGTGCAAGGCGAATATGTTTTGAAAATATGTATTGTGTTTTACTTGAATGTATAGTGCTTGGATTAATATGCTTTTTATAAATATTGTAAATAATTAAAATAGTAATTAGATATCTTTAGAGCCAAACCCAAAATCGCTATTGGCAGTATTCCATTCATTTTAGTACAAAACAATATCACCCAGAAATCAAATCTTATTGCAATCCCACGAAATTAATATTGTAACTGAACAGGAGTGTCATAGAATTAACCGAAATTGCCGCCATTTTTAAACTGGGGGTTGGATCAAGGTTTTGATAGAAACTTTTAGAACTAAGTATGATAACTTGTGTAAATTTGACAAACTTTCATTTTTTGGTATTTTTGTTATTAAAATGTACGACTGTCATTTTAAACGGGATGTCGGACAAAAACTCCGAACATAAAGACATTATTCTAAATTGATTCTAACAAATATGAACCCATTTGCATTGAAATTGCATGACGTGTAAATTTCGCGGGCTTTTCTATTTTCAACCGAAGCCAACTTTAAAATTTCAAATTGACATGCAAAACTTTGCAACTCGAGTATTTACTGTACCAACTATCAACGAACCTTTGTTCGAGATAAACGTTAAAAGGAACACTGTGAGTGATCTCATAAAACGATAAACCACGCTTTATATTGAAATCTTTATTATTATTATTATTATAAAAAGTCCCCGGGGCCCGGGTGGCGAATAGGCCCGCAGCAGAGCCTAGTTTGTCTTAAGAGGCGACTAAGGGCCTTAGGATTCTGATGTCGGGTCGGTGCTCAGCCCACAGGCGACCAAGTGTGTACCCAAGGTGGCTGAATAGGGTGGCCCTCGTCCGTGGGGGTTGTCAGGTCTATAATACGGAAACTCTGACAGCTGACCATAGTGGGCAAACGTGTATGGAGAGTGCCACGCTTCATGCACGTAAAAGACTCCTTTGTGCACCTTTCGGCCTACCCACCTCTCCTCTTTTCCTTTGGTTCTCAAATTTACTGGACCTTCGTATCCCACCCCATCCCCATATTTCATTTATCATCATCATTTCATGTTCATTTTATAATCCTATTCATGTCCATCGCCTGTAAATAACCTTTATAATGTACTACATAAATAACGTACCATGTATGTACTCGGTAAACAGGAAGAAGAAGATTGGCTATATATGGCGTAAAATCGCTTTACACCATATACTACCAATTATGATTAAGCTACTTGCAACAGATCAAGTAACTGCCGCATAAGTAAAACCATGAGTCAAAGAAAACTTATCAACATGCATTAGTTACTTTATAATAAATTCTATTTTAAAGTTCTAGAGTGCAAAGAAGACATTGCTTAAATCTAAAGCTGCTTATTATGTCGGACAGCTTCTGTGTGTTGTTTTAAGAGAAACAAATTTACTCAAGCAATTAGATTTTCTTTTAGTTTCATATACTCACGTAAAAAAACTTTGCATGCCTATGGAAAATCAATTGTACGAAAATTCTTCTTATCAGAAAATCGTAAAATTACTGTAACAGCTATCGAGTTGACATTTTCACTGAATGTCAAGTGATGCGGATCATGTTTAGGTAAAAATATGAAAAAAATTTAATTCCAGTTTCTGAGATTTAAATTAGAGGCTCACGAGGCTCCCAGGAGCCTGAATCGCTCACCTGACTTCAATGACTGAAGGAAAGAAAATAATTTGGGGAACCCGGATGAAAAAACTCAAATAACGAATCAACATAGAATTTTCACCAATAATTAAGGGTTTTATAGAGCACATATATAGCAAATCATTCAAGTAAACAAAAGCTTTTCCTAATCATTTAAAGGTTAAATCTGCAAGGCAATACCCCAAAACTTGACAATAAGGGACCATACCTGTTATAGAGGATGGGTATCTGACTGAGCTTCAGCCAAATGAATATTTTTGAATAGCTTATTTAATTGGAGATTTAAGCAAGCAACATTTTTTCTCTATCTGTAACAGCTTTCATTCTATAGTTCATATACACGAAAAAACACTATTTTTCACTTTTAAAGGACCATACCCGTATAAAGAGTCATCTGACAATTTTGACCCTAAAATCATTTTTGTAGATCTCAATGAGCTTAAGAATTCTCCAATCCTAACTTTTCCTCTAGCACTTACAGATTTCAAGATGAAGTCCAAAAATCTGTGCAAATGGTCATTTTTTACGATTAAGGGGAAATAACTCCTATTAGGAGGCGTCATACAACTTTGACTCAATTGATAGTTTTGTAGAGCTTTTGATGCTGAAGAAAGAAAGTTGCTTCAGATTTTTCTCTATCTCTTATACTTTTTGAGCTATAAGCTAAAACTATGGGTTGACCCCTTGTTCTATTTTTAGCAACAGCGGCCATGTTGTTTGGTCGGCGTGCACAATTTTTTAAAACTTTGTAGAGGATATCCTTAAGATTAAGTGTACAAAGTTTCAAAACAATCCCTTCTTTGGTTTCAGAGAAGACGATATTTGATGAAAAGTTAACGGACGGACGACAGACGCTTAACGATTACAATTGCTCATATGACCCTTCGTGATCAGGTGAGCTAAATCCTTTTTTTACCCCAAAAATGATAAATCAAAATTTTCACTCAAATTACAGCTGTTAATTTGCAACCACTAAAAGGAAAAACGTTTTTTGGTGAAAATCAGCGGACAAAAATTAATTTCAAAAATGTTTTTCTTTTTAAAAGTGTGATTTTGTGAATTCCAGATTGACACAACCTGATTTCAAACTGCTCATTATGCATGCATGCAAAACATCTCTTAGGGGCCTTAAAAATCAAAATTTTTGTCAAGATCTTAAGGAAAATTAATTTGCAATACTTTTTGGATAGAATGTAATAAATACTAAAAAAATGTTGAAATTGTGATTTTGTAAAAAGATGCATAGTTTCTTTTATCAATTAGAATATTTTGGTTACTGAAAACGAACAGCCTAAGCTAGGAAATTGATCACACTCTGTTTTGAGTCAACCCTACTTAGGGAAAAGCATGATATTCTTTGTAATTCGATGTAATTATAATTTTTATATATAATATTTAAAAATAATAATCTTTGCACGAGGAAGCGAAATTAAAAAATTGTACCTCTGGGCTATTTTTGTACTGACTTTTTATCTGCCTTTATATAAAAGTAAATGAAAAAAAAGTGGAAAAGACACGTGAAGTAGAGAGATTGCCAATAACCAAAGGCTTCAAATATCAGCAAAGTTAATTAAAGTTAATTAAAAGGTTGCTTATTAACATAGCAATAAACATGTTCATCGAAATTTATTCGGTCAATCAAAAGGCATTATATATTTTTATTCCCGCCTCATCGCAGCGCGGGAACATAGAAATGACGGGCGAGTGTCCGTTACACTTTTGTTAGCGTTTTCGCGCCTACAATTTGCAACGCATTTTGTTACACATAATGTGTTTATATCACTAATAGCTTGGACAAATTCTAATTCGGGTTCTGTGACTACTTTTTGGAAGTTATTTTCCATTTGGCGAGCGGACTTAAAAATTTTGCCACTCGGCTGGGGGAGTCACGAATTCCGTTCTTGTTACAGTATAATAATCATCATGAATCGTTGAATTCATCATGTTAAAGGAAATGACATTTTAAATCTTGTCACGACTATACTAGAATTAATTAATTGAAATTAAAACACTTCTTCATCAAATTGAACTTTCCTTAAAGAGAAATTTGCAATGTACTTAGAAACACCAAAAGAGGCTTTTAGTTTTGAAACAAAACTATACAAGTGTGGCCACTAAAAGTATGTCTCGCCTGCCGGCACCATCGCTAAAATCAACTACCTAAGCTTTCATTTCTTGATATAAACATAAAAAGTGTCAGTATACCTAATAACAGATGCCTAGTTATTATACTATTCAAGAAATCCATTGTCCACACAAGTATTACAAAAAGTTTTCTGTCTGAAAAAAGACCTAAGTTCACAGAGTCACTGGAGCCTAAAAATTGGGTCATGGTCACATGGCATGGTGACAGTTGCATTGTCCATAACCGCAACTGTCTGTTTACCCAATATCAGATGCCTAGCTATTATAACTTTCCAGCAATTCATTGTCCATAAAAGTCTTACAAAAAAGTTTTTCGGCCTGAAAAAGACCTAAGTTCACAGATTCACTGGAGCGTGAAAATGGGGTCAGGGTCACACGGCATGGTGACAGTTGCATAGACCATAACCTGAAATTTCTGTATACTAAATATCAGATGCCTAGCTATTATACTTTTCAAGCAATTCATCGTCCACAAAAGTCTTACAAAAAAGTTTACAGCCTGAAAAAAGACCTAAGTTCACAGAGTCACTGGAGTGTGAAAATGAGGTCAGGGTCACATGGCATGGTGACAGTTGCGTAGACCATAACCTGAACTGTCTGTATACCAAATATCAGATGCCTAGCTATTATACTTTTCAAGCAATTGATCGTCCACAAAAGTCTTACAAAAAAGTTTACGGCCTGAAAAAAGACCTAAGTTCACAGAGTCACTGGAGCGTGAAAATGGGGTCAGGGTCAAACGGCATGGTGGCAATTGCGTAGACCATAACCTGAACTATTTGTATACCAAATATCAGATGCCTAGCTATTATACTTTTCAAGCAATTCATCGTCCACAAAAGTCTTACAAAAAAGTTTACGCCGCCGCCGTCGCCGCCGCCGCCGTCGCCGCCGGAAAGTAATACCTATGTCTCGCCTTCCGCGACTATTCGTCGCAGGCGAGACAAAAATGATCTTGACAGATTGAGCACCGACCACAATGAAGAATTATAGCTAGGCGGAACAATAGTTTGAATGCAACATGTTTGTTATCTTACGTTTGAGTTTTCTAATTCTAAATCTGTCAAATAGCAAAACAAAAACAATCCGTAAGTTATAAATCTGCAAAAGATTTTCTCGAAGAATATCCGTTTGTTTCATTGTAAAGACTGCTTTAAGATTCTATTTGCAGGACTATAGGACAAAGATTAATTGCGAAACGGACACAATTTTTGCCTCATCTCCATTATATACAAATCAAATTCAATTTTTTTGCGCATTATAAAAAACACAAATAATTCAGAAAAGGTAATTAAGATTTAATGAATTCTAGTATTTAAATGCGATTTCTATCGCACATTTTATCTTTGCGTTATTTCAATTGTTAATGGTGTGAGATTCAACACAAATTGGATTATAGCATGACGAACCAACTAAAAAATGTTTGCTTTAAGTTGGAAAGTTCGTCAAAAAGATGAACAAGACATCTATATAAGGCTTTGTTTAAGCTTGTTCAACCCGAATATTCTATTTGTTCCTCTTTAAATGATTTTAGCTAAAATGACTGTTACAAGGAAAAGAAGAAAATTTCTTGAACGAATTGAAATTACAAACGCTAATTTATCTTATTATTATAAATGAAGGACTGTGCTTGTTCATTGAAACTTTATTAATCTTGTTAAAAAAACGAAATAATTTGTTGATTATAACAACCATTTATATTTGTCTTGGTATTTAATAGTACTTGTAAAGCAACTTTCATAAAAAAACAAAACTTATAGTAAAAAATGGACGGTTTCTGTTAAACAGGAAGAAGGTTAGCGACAGACCTGAAATCGAATACCACAGTATGGGATCGTATGCATACAAAAAAGAGGCTGTGATAAGTTTGCGCAGAGAAAACTGGTTCGAAATTTATTTTCCTCCGCCCATTCACAATTTTATAACCCAGATTTTTCAATCCTACCAGCTTCGAGTGTCAAAAGTCAAAAGAGGGCAATGACAAAACTAGTAAACATGAACGACAGCGCGAACTTAAGTCGTAACGAGAGTGAACGCAGATGCTCCGTAAGAGTAAGCAGTTCCTGCTTACTATATAGCACACTCGTAGCACTGCCAATTGTCCAGTCAGTGTGTCAAATCGGTTAAAGGAAGAAAAACAAAACCCTATGACAAACCAACATCTGCACTCATCTGAGCGATCGAAATCCAAAATTTGTCTTTGAGCGCATGATGTCCTCCGTAAAGTTGCTTGGGTGAAGACATAAATCGAGGAGTAGCATAACCTTGTGGTAGCAATTATTGTGTCAGACGTGACGCTTTTTTATAGAAAATCGATGTCGATACATAAGAAGGGAAAGTTGACGAATGGAAAGTTGTCATAGGGCTTTGTTGAAAGTCTTCCTTGAGGGTCTATTTCGAGATGTAGATCCAAATATGAAGCAGACTTCCTAGAATTTCGATTTTCTTATAATTTTGTTATAAATAATGGAATTTATGGGACACTTTCTTTTTAAAGATTTGACAAAGGTAGTCTTAGAAAAATCGCAGTTTGTACGCATAGACTGTACAAGAAACTTTTTTCTTTATGCTATTTTTCTTCATGTTTTGCAATTGTTTGCAAAAATCAAGTTTGAAACAAAAAACCATGACTTTACTAACCCTTTTCAACCAAATTGTTTAATAAAACATGACATTCAAAATGAATAATTTTACATTGGTTGATTATAAGATAAAATTATACACGATCTTATTTGATCATGTCGGAAAATATATCATTCGTGCCTCTATTCATAAGGACCTAAGAAGCTTTTAGAAAAAGCCAATTAAGATGCTGTAGCAAGCATATTGGGCTTTCGAAATATATATTCAACATAACGGTTTGTGGTCATTAGTTTCATTGAAAGCAATTCTTGGGAAAACAAAAACATGTTTGACACGAAGAGACAATTTTATTGTTCATAAACAATGAGAAGAAATGTTGTTCTGAACTTTCGACATCTCATGGGGAATCAAGATTAAAAGGAATAGCACAGTTAAAATGTTGTTTATTTCATTGTTGTAGACATAGAAAATGACGAAAAGTGCAAAAGAAAATGAAAGTTGTATAACCTTGTTAGATAAATTATTTCTCTAATTTTCCCATTGTCCAAAATATCACGATATCCAACATTATGCCACTTCATATTGTCTTATACTATTTGATAGTTGAGTGTAGACTTTCTTTGGGTTTTGTCTATACAACACGATATCTGGTCAAATGAAAGAATAACAAGCTAAAATTGTAACACGGGTCAGTTATATTAGTACAACCTTCTAAGAATTTGACATTGCTTTAAATCACGTACGTCATGAACGTTCAAATATTTTTCAGTTCCTGACATAGTAATGGTACCTGAAACGTTCAAAATAATAGAAAATAACAGGACTAAGAAAAGTCATCAATCATACCATAAAAATGATAAATTACATTTCCCAATTTCGATCTTGGCATGTTTATTGCAATTAATTTTGGGGTTTTGAATTATCTTTAGGTTTTCTAAATGACAGGGCGTTAATTATTTAGTTAGTTAAAGCATTACGTTAAAGCATTACTTTGAAGGGAGATAAACATGATAGAGGAACTGAAATGAACATGGCATGACAATAAAGTTGGAAGAGGTCGCTAGACCATTTGGGGAAACAAATTTTGACTTCCTCAGGAAGATTTTAAGGTCGGGCAATTTACCGAGCCTACGGGTCCTACTCTTACAAAACATGCATTGTGTTCTCCGTCGTTCGAGGAACGTGACATTTTTCCCAACATGTTACCCCTCTATGGTTTGCGGTCAGTTTTTTGTTCGTATTATGCAAACTACACTTGCATTAAATGTGAGTGTTACACCTATGATCGACGGCACGACGTGAAATTAAATTACAACAAAGTTCCAGACAATAAATTAATTTTGCTACGCCTGCGCGTTTCGTATATTCAAGACTCATCAGTTGCTCTACCAGTATATACATATAAGGTATGACAACTTGTTCGTTATTCACTAGACTTCAAAACATATATCATTATTTCGTTCTTCTAATGTTGATTTGTCATAAAGTGATTTAATTGTCCTTTACCGAATAAGAACTACACTAAGTTCACTGTCGTTTCGACTTGAATTTATGTTGGCTGATTGCAGGAAAACTGTTCTGTGGGTATTTTTTTTCTCTTTTTCTGGGGGGGTCGGGGGAGGGGTTCTGTTGCGCGTTCTTATTTGCGTTGCGTTTAATGTCAACTATTTTGTGTTCGCGTTTTCGTAGTCCAATATTCGAATGCTCCGTTGGTAATCCTTTGCTGCTATAATACAATGGTATCTTTTCACTGGTTAAAGAATCATTGTCATCCAATTCTTTCTTTGAACTCGTATTAAGTTTTCTGATAGTAACAATATACAGGATGTGACTACATTGGCGTGAGTAAATGACTATATTGGCGTGTATAATTACATTTATCTTGAAGATTTGCATATAAAATAAAGCATTCTATTGCTTAGATATATATTTTTATTTAATCTTTTCCTTTCATTTCATTCACTACCATATCTGTATTGATTCTGTGCTGGATGAGAAGAATGATCGTGAAAATAGGAAGTTTGAATAATCACATGTTCTTCATTCTCTGTAACTCAATTATTGGAGTTATATTAATGATAGAGATTACTTATTGGGTGAATATGATTGGTATTTATTTAACATTGAAATATGATGAGATAAATAATTGCTGTCCTTAAAACAAAATAGCAATGTTTACCAAATATAGAATAGGAGAAACAATACAGATCTATCAAGTTATTGGTGACATTAATTAAATTCATTCGCCTAAACCAAATATGAAAACATTACGTGATAACCAGCTCCCAACACTATAAGACAAAGTACCTACAAACTTTCTGAACATGAATTATGGATCTTAAAATATCTCAAAAAAGCAGAAATAAAAAGTAAAAACATACCGTTAGTTACATGCCAAATCAATAAACCAAATATACATTTTATCAAATGTCTTTTAAACAGTTCAACATGTCAAAAGAGGTCTTTCATAGTTTTGTTAAAAAATTCATATTTATAAAAGAGTAAAAATAAATCTGTGAGCTAATGCTCACTTGTGATACCCCCGCTCCCCAAACTATGTCATGCATACAAGTTTAAATACTCCATAAACAGGAAGTAGTTGACCTAGGAATATAAAATCGCTTTACACCATATGGGACTGTAGAATAAAGCTATATGTAAAATATCAGACCTCTATCTCTTGTAGTTGCTGATAATACTTTGACGAACATTTTACATTCATGTTCACTATGTGCAAAATTCAAAGTATTCGGTAAACAGGAAGTAGTTGACCGAGGAACATTAAATCGCTATACACCATATCAGACTGTAGGATAAAGTTATATGCAAAATATCAGACCTCTATCTCTAGTAGTTGTTGAGAAAACTGTGACGAAAACTTTTGTTACGGACAAACGGACGAACGAACGGACAAGGGCAAAACAGTATACCCCTTCTTCTTCGATGCGGGGGTATAATAACTACTGGTAATTTATCTCTCGTCAAAATGTTTCTTTTCTATTGACAGGAATAGACAAACAATGAAGACATACCGGGGAAATTGAGATCACACTGGTAATGACTTTGTACAAGCTATTCAAAAGAAATGGTGGTTTAAATCTTCTTCTTCCATTCCATTCATTCTATTTCATAATTCTTTTATTATAGTGGCATAGGTTATCAGAGCAAGAATTCCCTTGTACAGCACATGGGTCGCTTTCATCGGTGTTGAAGTTGCTGATTATAGTTGCATAAAACATAAAGACACAACTACTGTATGTATTTCAAATATCGAAGATTACTTGTTTTAGTTTTTGTCAAACAATAAAACCTTTTCGGGGCATCTGTAGATGCTCTCGCTTTATACTTGAGTTCGTATTTCTATTTGCAATTTAGATATTTTGTGTGTATGTATTGTATGATGCATGTTTTATCCGTCTTATCTTGTCTTTATGTCTACCGATTTTTTCTAAGCCTTTTTGGACTTAACATACTTGAGTGCATCAATGGCACTTCTTTGCCTCTTTTACAAATAGCATTTTGTAATAAAAGCTTTAATGCGTTTTTAAGAACACTCTAAATGGTAAATTATAGAATGCATTGTGTAAATGTTGCCTTTTGATTGTCGTGCATTTCATTTCTATGACGCTTGTGGCGTTTCATATATTAAATTATTTCTGGGAAAGCATTACCTGAAATTCAGTCATATTTATCGCAAATCTTTGAAAGGATTCCTCATAAAAAATGTAAGCATTGATATTATAGTCTTTTTACATGTAAAAGCCACAGGCGTTTGGGTCCAGGATTTTATTTTATTATCAATAACGTGTATATAAAAATTTTCATCTCGCCTATATACTATTTCCACAAGGCAAGAATGTTTGAAAGTTCTAAAAATAGAACAAAATTTACTTGCGGAAAACCCCCATATTTTCTCATAGAATCAAATGTTTTATATGAAATATTGGTGATTCTCTAAATCCTTTCAGTTTAATCTCACTATTGGGAACACATTTATCGTGAAACAATTCGCAATGACTTTGAATCTAATCTTTTTTCCACTGAAGCAAGCCTAACAAACCACCACGGACGGAAGTAGTTTAAAATTTTAAAGGGAGACAATGTTCTTCTACTTTTTCCAATTTTATCATTGAAATGAAATACCCACGTATTTATTATCCTTGAACATCTTTTTGAAAATTTATGGAACACCCATCGAGTCCTTGTTTGTATGTACGTTTTATTATACTACCAACTCGTCAGAAAAAAATATTTATAATAATATAATAATTATAATTTATAAATAAATTTCCGCCAAATGATTTGTTCGAACTCGCCCAGATTTTACCTTACTGTAGTGTCACTCGGAAGTCCTTTTATTTGGCGGAATATTGTTTCCCTTGAAAATCTTTGGCCACTTCCGTCCGTGGTGATCTTTTGTTTCGCTTCGTATGAAAAAAGACCCGATGTGAGATTTATACATACTGACATGCTTTACATTTGCTTCCTAAAGAGAGTTACAGCTGAAAGGAGTTATAGAATGTTCTAGTTGTTTATGGTAAAAAATATTTCTACTAGAAAAAAGGGAGTTTCCGTCACTTCTATTTTTAGAACTTTCAAACATTCTTGCCTTGTGGAAATAGTATATAGACGAGATGCAAATTTTTATATACACGTTATTTATAATAAAATAAAATCCTGGACCCAAACGCCTGTGGTAAAAGCCCAAAACTGATCGCTCGGATTAGAACACAAAATGACATAGAAATCGTCCATTTAAGTCCTACAAAACGTGTTCATCCTTTTATCATTAAATAGAATTTAGAAGTTGTCTCTGCATGAATATGTTAACCATGAAAGCGCAAATGAAGCTTCAATAATTTTCATTCAGTTGCTAATTTCTGCTTTCCAAACTCATTATTTTTCAATCGTGCATGTAAGCTATGGAGTGTCATTATTACAACAGAACAACATTAATCGGTATGAAATACAACATGCATCTAATAAGCGTAATTAAGCATGTTATGGGAAGTGTTGTACTAGCTCGTTAATATCTTTCCAGACTTAATTGGAACACAATGTCCTTAATGAAGAGTTATTTGTGTCATGTTCGCTGTTTCGATATTGTTATCAATAATAACTATAAACAATGTCTTACATAAATTGGACTACATTTATTTCACATGAACTTATGTTAGTATTTTCATTCTTAACTCATTGTGATTGAATAAGAGCACGACTTTGCACTAGACAACATATTTGACAGCTTCTAATCTTTCCAATAACATTACTGAAATTCAATTTGTTCAATAATGAGACGCGATTGTAGTCTATTAAATTACGAGTATTTTTCTACAAAAATATTGTACGTTTTTGTTCGCCAGTTCTGTTGCAGAGATATTGCTTTTTGGTCTCCCGTTGTCACGCTTAAGATTACGATTGAGCAAAAAAGTAGTTTCTCTAGCCATATTTAGTTTGATTGCGTGACAATTAACACTGTAATAAAGCATTGCATAAATCATTGGGTATGAAAAGTAGGTAAAATGAGCAGGGAATGAGGGACCACGCGTCCGTTTTTTTTTTCGTTTTTTTTTTTTAAATTATTTTCCATATAAATATGTCATGTGTGTCATTACAATATTTAAATATTGTTCTAAAATTTAAGTTTTTTTTGTTATTCAGATATAGCTTGAGACTTTTTTATGTAGATTTTTTTTTCATCTATCAAATCTCAATTGTCATAGGGAACGTTTTGACAATTTCTTGTAAAGAAATAAAAAAAAACAAGAATCACCCGCACCGGTTCTAAAGTCTATAATTCAAATAAAGGTATTTTAGTTTATTAACGTGTACAATGATTGAGAATGAAGGTAAGTTTTTCGTGTTCTGTTGCAAAAGTGACGCTATTACAATGTGTTTGGTTAGTTTAAGCAAGCCAAAGTAAGTTGCAATATTGCTTGCACTTGTTTTACAGTTAAAATTATACATAATAACTCTGTTCTCCATATTTCCGTATGTTACTTATTTTTTTATTTGTTATTAAGTAATCTGTTTTCCTTTCCAAAAATGTGTATATTTTGCCTTCATAACTGGTTATTATTTTTTGGGGGAAAATTTGAATGTTTATAATGGATATTTAATTACCTTGTTCGTTTAAGTATATGTTGAGGGTCAAGAACGATATGATATGTGCAAACACAAAACGTAGACAAAAACATTGTAAGATGTAAAAAAGAATGGTTTGCTGTAATGATATAACGTACAAAAATAGTTACTGGTTCTTGCAATTCTATTTCTTTACGATGCTAGCATATTTGTATAAGCATACATACCTTTCTAGTGAAATTGCCACGAGAGTAAGAACACTGGCAAATACAAAGATCGGCAAAGTATAAGACAGGAATGCACACAGAGTGTTACTGCTAAAGATATGCCACTCGCACGGTGAGGTATACTCTAGGAGCTTTAGTGGCATCACTGTGGATGCCACCAAGAAATCAGACACTGCCAAGTTAACGATGTAATAATTTGTCACTGTATGCATGTGGACATTGTTCCAGACTGTCCAAATCACCAAAATGTTTCCAAAAATTGCCATCAGCATAATGAGAATGTACAACACAATTAAAACACAGTAGACAGAGGTTAACTGGGTGTAATCGGCGTGGTAGAAGTAGCCACCTATTTGGGGACATTCGTCTAGGTTAACATCAAGTGTTAGGTTCGTATAATAATCCAGATGTCCTAATGAACTATCGTTTGTCATCGCCGAAATGTTGTCAGGCATGGTAAAGCTGTCTTGCATTAGATTTTTGCCAACTTCGACAGACATGATATTCTTTTGAACAAGTTTACAGTTTCTTTCACTGGACCATGGTTGATGTCGTTATCTCTTTGCAACACGTTTCTGACCTAAAATTAAATAAAAGGCTAATCATCACGTTAGAGTTAATAAAAGAAAAGAAAATTGTTTATGCAAATTGATAAATCCTGATTGCTTGCTCACAAAAGTTGTATTGATTTAAACCTCTATCTACAACGACTTAGTCTGCCTTTACAAAAACAAACGGCAAATCAAACTGTCGCTTTTCTTGTAATTGACAAATACGCGCATCGTGCTAAACAACTATTATCTAATGCAACCGGATAGCTTGAAAATAGTTCCTTAATAAAAACTTGAATCCATTTAATCCAAACTTGATTGTACATCATTTTGCTTCGGCAATTTTACATCCGATTCATTTATTTCTTTAACGACAACTTATAATCTATCATAATTACAAATCACAATAAACCTGATGGAGAGATACTAAGAAGAGACTCCTTGTCATATTGAGGCGTCTATTACAGAATTGTACGTTAACACAGAGGTACTTGGTGTATATGATGCTGCACAGCTAGCAAATCATTTAGAAAGGACTCTTTTGTCTCAAAATATGTGCGTATTTTTCCCCACTGTATTTTCATATATAATCACTTCAGTTTTTCATCTTTTTCTAAAACGATTATAGATATTGATAATCAACTACATAACCTATCCAGAAACATAATATATTTGATCTCATTTTATCAATCTAAAAATCTGTCAAAGTCAAACATGGCCGGATTTTGTTAAACAGGAAATAGGTGAGTGAGAGACCTGGAATCGAATCCCACGCTTTGGGAACAAATGCTGATGCTGTATACCAAATAACCAAGGGGCTGTGATAAGTAATTGCTGAGAAAACAGTAACGAAAATATTTTCCCCGTCCGTCCGACATTCACCATTTTGTAAATCCGTATGTCCACTCTTTGAAATCCGGCAAAAAATGTGGATTACTACTGTAACAGAAATCAAAGGTAAACTGTCAAAATACTGACCAACAAGGAATCTGTGAGCAACTGATATTAGATATTAGACAGACCTTATTTTCATACTCCCAATAAAGGACCTCATACTGAACTCATATACCAAATTTCAAGTCACTATGAAATGTATTTGCTGAAAAAAATGTTACGAAAATATTCAAAAATTGACTATTAATGTTGAAAATTGACTATGTCGGTAAACAGGAAGTAGATATCCGACAGACCTATTTACGGGACTTCATGTTGAACTCATATACCAAATTAAGCCACTGTGATGCTGAGAAAAAATGTTACGAAAATTTTCAACAATTGACTAGTAATGTTGAAAATTGACTAAGTCGGTAAACAGGAAAGGACCTTATACTGAATAAATATACCTTTCAAGCCAATGTGATATGGTGTTGCTGAGAAACTGTTACGAAAGTTATGTTGCGGACGGACAGACGGAAGGATGGAAGGACGGACGGACAGAGGTCTTCTTCGAAGCGGGGGTATAATTAACTGGAAATTATAAGTTATCGCCATAGCTGAGTGAGATTTCGTATCAGTAATCGGGAATCATTTTCGAAAACCATTGATGCACAACGAAAATTCTACAACAGACAAAACTTCCTGCAGTCACCACGCACGTTACGTCTACTGTAGGGTCACTAAAGACTCGGCTGCTCTAGACGCTCCAGCCAAAAGCTAAAAAAATCATATGAAGAGCAGATAAAACCGCCGATTTAGGACCCAGATTATAACTTAGATCCACCTCTTCATGGGCAATAGAGAATCAAATATAGATTTTGATTATTATTTGATTTACGCTGACAATTTTATAGCTAATACTTCAACACTTTAATTTGTCAGAAAGTATCAAATACACATGGGCATTTTACGCGATTTTATTTGTTTCAAATTGTCTGTATTTAAATTAAAGAAATGGTACAATATGACAGATATTTTTTCTGGTATTCTGCGTTTACAGTAACATGAAGATAAAATAATTGACCATGTTTTATTCTACATATAGCTTTAAAGGCAACAACAACAAAAACGAAGGGACGCAAGTTTTTGAAATTATGATTGAAATAAGTTTGATAGATAAAATATGATGAAAATTACTATACTCTCGTATACATCAAAGGAAGAAATCAACCGTAGATTGAAAAAAAAAGTGTTTTCAGAAGAGTATTAAAAGTAAATGTAGGACACGTTTGTTTATCAATCTACATGTATGAAATTTAGCTATCAATGTAGACTTGCGTATTAGTTGTTAAATAATTATAAACAGTATGCGTGTGAATTTTAACCTCCAAAGTTGGCGTGTCGCGTTTACAGAATATTCAGGTCATTTGAGTAGATATGTCAAAATTTCATAAATGAATATGTGAAAATATTGTACTTGGAATGTTGCAAAACTGTAGCTTGAGATTTTTTTCGAAGCTAAAAATGTTTCATTTAATTTTTTGTTGTTAATTTTTCCTGTTTTTTTCTCTGGCTAACATTTAGTTTGAGTATCAAATTCATAAAATAAGAAAACAGTAAATGCCTGAAATAAAAAAATAAATTAAATAAAAAGTTTTTTTTTAACAAAAATAGACTATGAAAATTCGTTCAAAGTAAATGCTCAACTATTGCGCAAAACTGCAAGTGATGCCCGTGTCGTCTATAAAAGACTCATCAGCGGCGATTTAACCGAAGTTTAAGAAATTCAGAATTTGAACTTGTGAGCCAGAACAAAACTTGTAATTTGTTTATGCTTATCGTAATCGATCACGAAGTAAAGTAAGACTTCTATAATTTGTCATTTTGAAGAGATTCCTGCTGTTTTAGATTCACTGTTTTTCTTGTTACAGTATGATTTTTTTTAACTATCTCTGAGAAAATTTAATTTTATTATCTCAGACTATCTTAATACTGCGACTAACTGGATGTCATTTTATTTTTTAAGCTTAATTGCTGTATCATTTATAACGAACATGACAAATGTGAAGATATCAGGTTTCATTGTATTAAGTTGTCAAATGCATTTGAAGGTCAAAGCTGGAGGATATTTCAATAGGGTTTCTAGTAACGTCTACTTGGCCTGTTCACGTCAATGACAATCATAGCAACATTTTTAAAGTTATAACAGCGTGATGAACATAAATAAAGGTATAAATAACCAAATTACCGAACTTGGATGATCAATCTCAAATGTTCAAGAGAAAAGAGGGGAGACATAATAGAGAAATTGATGAACTCAATGGTCCTGACTTTCAAAAGAAATTGTGGTTGAACCAGGTTTGATGGCGCGTCAAACCGCCCTATTTTGAAATTTTAGGATCAGGTAGTAACACAAAACACAAGACATAATATGGATATTAAGGGGATCATCTCAAAACAACAACCAGCCAAACACAAATAAAAACAACCACAAACCATTTTGTCTAATTTTCCATTAGTGGCTGATAAAGAATGAATAATTATTATGGGGATCGTATGAGGCTTATTTTCTTATAACCTTATAGTCGGTCATGGAGACAGTGGTGTCGGATTAAAAATACTGAAAAATGAAAAGCCCTTGCATATCGAATACGCTGTGAATATAAACACCGTATGGAGATGAAATAAAAATGACAACAAAGTTCCAGAAAATAAATTTTGCTACGCCTGACTTGCGTTTCGTCTATTCAAGACTCATTAGAGGCGCTCTACCAAAATATTGAAAATGCAAAACACTATTTGATTATGAAGAGCATAGAACAATAAAACCAAAGATATCAAAATAGGGAACCCAATTTTATTACTAAGATGATCATCGTATGTCTGGGGGTAGGAAGAACCTTAGGGTTAGACAATAGATAATCTAAAGCTTTGATGTGTTCTCCAACACATAAGTGTTGATGCCGGAGCGGGCTTACCTCGGGGAATTAAAGCTCCACCAGCAGTGCTAACCTTCACGGGTGTTCGAAATAAAATGACAACAAAGTTCCAGAAAATTAATTTTGCTACGCCAGACGCGTGTTTCGTCTTTTCAAGACTCATTTTGCTACGCCAGACGCGTGTTTCGTCTTTTCAAGACTCATCAGAGGCGATCTACCAAAAATATTGAAAATGCCAAAAACTATATGATTATGAAGAGCATAGAACAATAAAACCAAAGATGAGGTAGGTATGTCACTTTCTAGGCTAGGAAAATTAATAATTTGAAAATAAAAATTGTCTCTTCGATCGTATTTTTTTTACTGAGATGACCAATCAGGTCAAATACGAATTATGTAATACTTCCAAAGGTTTGCTCAAATGTAAGTCATCTTTAAAAATGTTAATCCAAGAATGACGTAAAGTAAGTGGATTAGGTTGTTTCTTTAATTTCTAATTCTGGAGGATATATTGAAGGAATCCATCTACTCTCCCAATGAAAGCATTGTTGACAAAAAAAACATCAATATATCTGAAAGTCAGATTAAAGGAACTTGTCTTTTAGGCGAGCGGCGGAAAGGGTCTTGAAAAAAATTTAAATTACCCAAAAACCTCATGGGATATTTTTAACTTTATTGATAGTTTAATATTTCAGCTTTAATAATATCGATGTTTGCCATTTGGAATCTGGTCAGAACATGAAAAAGTTAAAGGTCAAAGGTCACTACCCAAAATCTAAAAGTTTGAGTCTGCAAACATTAAGGCAACTAAAATAATACAATATGTGGTTAAAAGTTAGAAAATAAAACTAAATATTACTTACATATATAAGTGAATATAAATCATTCACTTTTGGTCTCCTTGAAGAAATTTATTACGTCAATTTTTCTATTTTTAGAAAAGGGTCAAATTATTTTGATTTTTTTGTATAAAAGTTTGAATTGCGAAAAAAGGAATTCACATTTTCACTCACTTTTTTCCTCTATTTGTAAAACATTATCTTATCTTTCGTTTGTGACAAAAATAAATGGTTCAAATGTGCTCATTGACTCAAAAACACCACATTTATGGATTATACCAGAATATTAGGTTTTTAATGAAAAGTGTACTGAGTTACCATTAACATGTTTAAAACGGAATAGGAATCAAAAACCAACAACAATATCTTAAATCCAACTAGTTAAGTAGAGAACAGTAACTTTGCACAGAAAAAAAGAAAGAAAATCATCGAAAAACTGACTAAAAACACATAAGAGTTAAGTGGCGAATAGAGGTTTTAAAAACTTTTAAGTTTTATAACTTAATAACAAACCTTTGGCGATATTTTGGACTTAATAGAGAGATAAGAGTTTCGGCTTTCAGAACATAGTAGTTTGACGCCTCTAAAATGGTCAGAACATTGTGCAATTTGAGCTCAAAGATTAGACATTTTTAAGCGTGAAGTCATAAGTTCAAAAGACGACCAAATCATTTTAACAATGACGGCTCCAGCAGGTGGGGTGTTCCAGGAGCCCCTTAATGTCGCTAGTGACAAAATGTTAAAAAAAATCTTATAGATTTCAGGCAAAACTGTCATGAACATCTTCAACAACAATGCTTTATGTAGAGCACTCCCCCTTTTTTCGAAAATTTCTTGATTTGCTCCTGGATGCTTACGTGCACAGTCTATACTTTTAGTTTCAAATACATAGTCTAGTAACATAATTTCAAATATTTTCGCCAAAATATACGGCATTAATTTATTGTTTTTCTGCAATCGAATTTTTATTCAGTTCAACATATCAAACGCACCTCAAAAGTCAAGTACACCTTTCACAAATTTTTAAAACTTTGCTTTTATCAATCATCGCAGGTTTAAAATAAAAGCAAAGACCAAATAATAAATTTCTTGTGTTCACACAAACCCAAAACTAGCACATATTCTTCATAATTACACCAAAAAATAAAAATTCTTACAATTACTAATCAATCAGATTATAGTTAAAATGTAAATACGGGACACTCCGACAGATTTCCGAGTCATTTGCAGTCACTTTTCTCAAAATCTTACATATTCAATTAATTATAACTTTATAATCATTCGTCAGAAGTATGCAGTTTTAACTAAAAAGTAGCCTTACAACATTTTCTTGATCTAGGTATACAATTTGTTTGATTTTAATGACAATTAATGTTGCAAAAGTTAAAATCAACGTTTATTTTTGCTACTTTTATTCGTGATTTTTAATTCGATAAAAATTGTAGAAAACTATTATTGTTTTTGAAAATTTCAATTGCAAAAAAAGAATTGAGCAAAATATTTCATGATGTGATTTACAATTTTTTTTCGTGCGTGTTTTTTAGGTAAAAAAAATAATTTCAAAAATCAAGCCGTTAAAGATTTTCATAGGGTACATGTACAAAACAACATTTTTTGATATCTTCTGACCATATTCGACTTGTCAAACATATATATCCATAAAATAGAATAATCAACCTTTTATTTGAGTTCAAAAAATCTCATGAGGTTTTTGGGTAATTTAAACTTTTTAATTAGACGACTTTTTCGATATCCGCCGCTCGCCTATTTTTCATCTTCTTGTTCCACACAAGTTCCTGAAGAAATTCAGTCTGGTACGGATAAGATCACAGTCTGTGACCATTGGAATGCCAATTTGTTGTTGAAAAATTTCTTCTCGAAATGTGACAAATATGCTGCAATTCACGGTCAGTAAGAAAACTTAGCGTACTGCAAACTAGATTCAATGCGTGGTAATTGGTGTACAGAGTTAAAAAAATCACTGAAAGTTTTCAAAGAGAGAACCGCGGAAAATGATCGTCATTTAAAATTAACTAACATATCTTTTGAGTTCTTAAAAATCCACATATGGTTGATTTCACTACGATTATAGTGTCACAGTATTCCTGTTGTCCTTCTTTGACAGCAGACAATATCTTAGTGAGTTGAACGGACTGCATTGATGATAAAATGAGCATGAAATGATGGTGATTTTAGCGGGGATGCCCTATCTCATGTCAACTAGATATATTTATAAGGGGCCTTGTATGTTGAACTCATTTGACTTATTATGATAATGATTATTGGGATGAGGTACCTAATTGTGTTTTATATTAAATAGTTAGATTAGATAGTTTTTTTTTCTAAGATAAAAAGACAAACACGTGTGGCTCAAAGCAAATCGTACTGTAGCGCCACTTTATTCTGAAATGAAATTGCCGGAAAAGAACATTTTTGTTTGATTTCAAAAATAATTATTCTATCAATTGCCCGCGAAACTACGCAAATTATTTGATACCATTTATCTGACAGTGCAGTTAAACACTTTAAATAAGCAAAATCCTTATTTCAATGCACTTTTATGTTTAACATCCCTGCATCAATATTCGTCTAATCGTCATCATACATCCTTACCTAAAAAGCGTCGTGGCAAGAAATGTCCTAACAATTTTGTCTGTGGTCACGGGACATTGCTATAACATCATTGAATCAAAATTCGGCCAGTTTTTCATGTCTAATTGTCTTATTTTCATGCTTGTACAAATGAAATAAAATTTTACTTCTCTTGTTCAAATGAAATAAAATTTTACTTCTCTTGTTATTATTTCTAGCTTAATATTTTGGTCAGTGGGGGTGTGAGTGAGTTGTTGTTTGACACACTAGAAAAACCGTATCATTACTAATTTGTTATTCCAGAGCTTGTGTGATTTCCATGTCTGTCACAAAAGCTACTAACACAAGAATATTTTAGTCCTCATTTGTATTCACTTAAAAAAAAATATTGGAGACACCATGCGCTCAAAGATAGATATGGAATTTGTATCTCTCAGATCAGTGCAGATTTTGATTTGTCATAGGGTTTTGTTTTGTCCCCTTTTCCGCATTTGACACGCTGATTTTACCATTAGCAACACCATGGATATGCTATAGCAACAAGGAACTGCATTTATTCTTCCGGAGTTCAATCTCGTTGCGACTTGAGTTTATGTTGTTGATTGCTATTTAGTTGTTGTTTGTATATTTTAAGTTGTCTGTTTTTTCGTACTGTTTTCGTTCGTGTTTACCGGTTTTGTCTTTGCCCTTTCGTACTTTTGACAATCAAAACCCTAATTGGTACATCTGCTTCGTAAAATACGTTGGAAACGGATTTTTATCAAGCAAACACGGTAGTGTATATAGTGTATACAAGGAGAAAACAAGCGTTAATCTCTAAGTAAATAAAGGGGACAATAGACAAAAACTGAGAATTATATACACGATGTACATTTCCGAAGAGGCGCTTAGATAAGGTGCTCAGCAACTGCAGCATATATCTGAATCCCATCAATCTAAGCCTTTATACCCATTTCCTTCACTTTATCATCATCATCATCATCATCATCATCATTTCTTGATCATTCTATCTTCCCTCTTGTTTACCCGAATTTGTGCTGCTTGATTAACTACTTGTCTAGTATCCGCTACAATTTGAATTCTAGACCAGAAGAACCATTATCTGCAGTCGCAGTGCATATGCGTAATATTATTCTCATTGTTTTTACCAGTTAAGCTCATTTCACACAGGTTGTCGGTTGAAAACGGTGATCTGCTGCAGATATCGATAGCGAGAAGAAGTTAATTGATGCGGATCTTCTATAAGAATTCTGTATTCAAAGCAACCGAAATTTTAAATGTTTTGAACCAAAAGTTTTACAAAAGTCCCGATCAGGTCGAGTTTGTCAGGTTTGTGGCCATGAAAAGGTCAAAAATTGGGTTGGGTCTTTTTCCATGCTTTTGCCTTATAGAATGAAAACTATTCAGAAAGAGAAAGATGTTGCTTGCTCAAACCTTAACCTCATTAAGCTTAACAAAAGTATCCATTTTGTCTTTTCTCTTGGACATTGAGATTGATCCTCCAAGTTCGGTAATTTTGTTTTTACCTTTATTCGTCCGAAGTTGTAAGATGACCCCTTATTGGGGATATGGCCAGGCCTCAGAATATTAAAAAGTTTTCTTCATGTTTTTTCCTAAAGAATAAAAATTATTGCAGATAGAGAAAAGCTATCACTTGCTGAAACCTTCAGCTTATTTAACTCTACTAAAGTCCCCTTTGGGTCGCAATTATCAGATTACCCTTATAGAAGAGTGGAGGATTCGGGCTCCTGGGGGCCTCTTGTTTTAAATTAGAAATGAGTAGATTAAACAAGGGAATTTAATACTTTATTAATACGATAATATGGTGACCGATGAATACGAACCTATTTTTGAACATCTTTTGATATCTAAATGCATGAAAAAAAACCATGACAGCTGTTACTTATAATAGAACGTACGGTAAAATTACTTAGTACATAAAATTACTTATAACTCAGAAACTATGACAGATAGGAAAAATCTGAAGGATATAAGGCTGCTTAGAATCAACAGTTTTACTAAGATCCCGATCAGGTCGAGAATGTTTTCCAAATGCAAGTAAAATAATTTTACCATTGACCCCCTATTTTTTCTGATATCATGTCTTTATAATCACACATAGTAAAAATTCAGCAAGATTTAATTATTATTTCAATGCTGAATAGCTCAAAAACTGTTTCTATGTTACATCAATGAAAAATCACGAGGAGTCTGATTTCCTGCCATTAACTCGTGTACATATGATTTTTTTTTCATTGGTTGAACTTTATTTAAGCTTTTCTAACAATAAAGACATTTTGATAACTATATTCTTTCAAGTATGTATGTTCTTAAACTAAAATCGAATTAGTTTTTCTTCTGGCGTATTTTGAATTTTTCAACTGCGTGATATTTTTTGTTTAAATAAAATACTTTCATATTACTTTGATGGTTTGGTTTTATTTTTTTTTAATTTCAATTCTTTTGTTAAGGGACGAAGGGACTACCATCTATGTTTTATAATTTACTTTTGACGTAAAGTGTCAGATCGGCGCATTTTTTAAATCTATAGCATCAAGCCGATATAGAAAAGCATTGACGTTACGGCATTTTCAGGAGATCTATAATTGCATCTGTAAATGCCTTCTGGATATCTTCAATTCATCTTTCTGTTATTTTAAAGTATTCCATTTTCAATTATTTAAAGATGGTTGCCTTTTAAAAAGCTCTATAATCAACTCTAGTTAGAAGCTTTTTTTGTTTTGAAACGCTATCATCCGTTCTGCTTTTCAATATAATTTCCGCTATTGTACTAAAATCTCAAATAGTGAAGGAAATAAGCAATCGGAGTATGATGTTTAAGTAAGGATATATTTTTTATGGACGGATATTCTTGTCGAATGCATCACATTAAAATTGCAAACTAAGGAAAGTATATCGTCCTCGTGCCAACACACTAGTTTGAAATAGTTATATCTGGTCCTTGCAGCATAAAAAGCTTTTTCTTATTATGAAGAAAACTACGTGAACTTATGTCGTCGCTATACGTCATGAGTTGTCCGTTAACTAGTTTAAACATCTTCTGAAACCAATCAAAAAATACATACATTAGTTTCATAATAAGCATATTTTGATTTTTGCCAAGCGCATCTATTGAGTAATTTTTTTCTGAGAAATAACAATGTTTACAAACAAGGGCATGTGAAAGGCCGCATACCTATATGGTTTTATAAGAACAAAAGAAACTACAGCATTTTACCTTTATCGAATGAATTATGAATGATATGGCATTTTGAAGATGAAGTTTCTACAAATATATAAATGTGTTTTAGAAATTGGTAATTCGTATTGACTTGTAACGTGAAAAACTATAATGCTGAATTGATCCCTTCAGGACCAGGTCAGTGATGTGTGCTCCCGGGAGCCTATAGTTAGATTTGTAAATGTACTTAAAACTTGTTAAACATCAAAATTCATAATAAAAAAATTGAAATGTTTAGTCAGGTGTGCTTAATACACGACCATAGGCTCTAATTTACATATACTTTGCACTAAGACAAGCAGGGTTGCTATTTTATTACTTGGTAAACAGTAACACACCTCATGTTTCTTATTTAAACATTTCATGTGTGGTATTTGTTTTGTATATTCTTATACAATATCAATGAAGGTTTAAGTGGTATTTTATAACAGAATAAAGGTTCATTAAATTGTTTTTAAGGAGTTCACTTACAAGTTTTATTTACTATCATTGCCAACGAGGTTTGAATAATTCACTATGCCATTGCATTTTACCTTGGCCTTCATTTTAAACAATTACATTGGTTAGTGTACACTTATAGCTCAACAAAGCAACAGCCAGTAGTTAGATAAAGACATGGTATTGATGAATTCATCAGTCCACAAAACAAGATAAAAACAGGTGGTTACAACAAGATAATGAATAACAGCATAAATGTATTGTTTGCTTTGATGCCTTCCTTTACAGTTCGTTTGTTCTTGTTGTCTGTTGTCTAAGGTTTTCTCTAGTGGAATAGAACATTGATCGATTTTATTTTTATTGTGTTTTACTGTATGCTTTGTCTGGGATTATGATAGGGGGAAGGTTGGGCCAAAAAAACTAGTTTAACCACATTTTTAAAAAGATGTGCCTGTCCTTAGCCAGGAGTCTTTGACAGCTTTTGTATGTACTTTTCTTTTGTTGTACTCTTTTCCTTGATTAAGAAGGGGTCTATTTTGACTATTTCAGGCCTGAATTTTAATAATATGTATTTTATTTTAACCTTGGGCCGATTGCAGAACGGCGTGCAGCGCCTACTGGCCCCGCTAAAGGCTGCTGGTGGTTTTTCATTATGGTTTTTTTTTCTAAATTACCGCTTGTTAAAGTTTCTCATAAAAATATTCCTTTGTATAATGAAATTGTGCGACTAGTTTAAAGGTACAAATCACGCTAATTGAAAGAAACAAGGTTTCTTAGACTTTGAAGAAAATTAAAGGCGTGCTACAATATTAATCCAATACCAATTTTCGACAGATAAAATTAATGTTCATGTAAAAAAGATGATGATAGAGTGAAAATATAAATCATAAAAATATTATTTCCAAACCTAATAATAACGCTATTCGTATCTACATTTGTTTGACAGTGACCATTAAATTATCTTATCAATTTAGAAAAAGAATTGGTTCTCCCTCGGAAACTTTATTTAAGATTAAAACAACTGCGTAGGTAGGATATTGTTTCTAAAGGCACACAGGGTTATCAGATCATACCATGTTAGAATACAGAGAATATTTAATAAAAAAAATGTTATAACATTTGCAATTCAATTTGGGTTTCACTTTAATCTGATTCCTGTGGTGTTATATATTACAGACCATTTATAGAACTTTTTGCTAGTGTATAATCATCTTATGTCTCTTTTTTTGTTAATCTACATAAAAGTGAAAATAATTCAGATCCTTTTTGCAATTATTTGTGCAAATTTAATATCTTCGTTTTAATTCCAGATAAGAGACTACAGAAGGAAGTACCATCAATAATTACAGTGTAAACATCTCTATCTTTATAAAAGAAAACACGGGTTCCTTTCAAACTCAAGGGCAAGAAATAAGAGCATTTAGATTGCATTATGTCTTATAATAAAAAAAATCCCAATGATAAAAGTAATAAATAAATAATTTTGTTGCTGTAAAATGGAAAACATTACACATCTAAACGGAAGTGTATAACCTTATATAAACTTCAAATGAAAATTGAGCGATGCATTCTTATAACAGATCTGACATCCAAACCTCTTCCTTTCCAGTTGCCTTCCTTGTGTTTTGTTTTACTGTTTACCGTCCGTACCTAATATTCCATTATCATCTTTTCATGTTTAATTTCTCTTCCCTTACATTTCTATCGTCTTGATATAACCTGTATAGTGTTGCTAGCTAGGCTTTGAACCCCAACCACTTACAACACTTCACTGAGCCCGCAGAAATGCACGGTAAGAGCCCATTTTTAAAAACATTTGTCCGATCAATTGTGCGGTACGGTGAAATAAATACTACTCACAGTTTAATTATACATTTATGACTTATTTTGACTAATGACAACTTCTGAATTAAACAATATTAAAATAATACTAAATATCAAACAGTTTGTTACACGGTTATGATGGCTGTATGTTCACACAAGCCAATCTTACAATGTTGGTGGTGTCCAGCGCATTTATTCGTTTCTAAAGAGATCAGGAGGCTTTTAAACACATTTTCGTTGCATTAAACAAGACCGTATTTTCAAGTTCGGTATGAAATGTCGTGTAATGATATAAAACATTTAACATAATTTACTACCACAAATTAGTATTGTATTAAACGATTAACAATCCAAGTCTTACTGTATACAAGTTTTATTGCAATGTATAGCCTTATTTCCTCCGTAGTCCACTTGATTGTATTCTTACATTAGTTTTAGATATTGTATTTATTGACCACTGAAGCAGGACACAACATTTAATGAAAATAACTGTACTTTAGTTAAAAGCTTTCGCCCATTTTGAAATCTTTAGTATGTTGTTGGGAAAATAAATCACGATTTACAAGGCTTGCAAGTCCAGTTTGTCTTAATGCTGACCTTTGTGTTTCGTAACAAAGCTTTTTTTATATCTTCCTAGTGCGTTTTATGTCTGTATAAGAAAGATGAGCAATTGGTTTTTTTCTCTCTTGTTTCGGTATTTATGCGCTCTTGTATTAATGGAAACAAATTATCCGAGCATTTCAAGTTACAGTATACCCATCTTACTATGATATTTTTAAATAAATATTTTCGTTTTTTTCCTATCGGTACTAGAAAGTAAAGTTAAGCGGAACGAATATCTATCTAAATACCAGTTTAATATCAAAAGAAAACAATTCAATTATTTCATTGATTTTGTTTTAGATTCATGATATAGCTGCATTCAAGCCATTCTAGTGAGCTGTTGTTAGACGCCCTTGCAACAATACTACACTGATTTCATGTACATATCAAATGAACATGGAACATTGATATGAAATATGGGATGGAATGGGGAAAAACAAAGGAGAGTAAATTTTGAAGTCCACTAGATACCAGAGAGGTACTAGTAGGTAGAGGGGAAATTAAACATGTGTGTTTCACAAAGGAGTCTTCAATGTGTATATAAAAAATCAGAAGTTTTGGTAAACTGACCAGGCGTGACAATTTTAGTCCACAAATGGAAGATTAAGTTGAAAAGAACGTTTCTTTGCTATAAGAACATGCAGTGTTTCGGGACATTCACTAGATGAAAGGTATACGTTACAAACATAGATTGTTTAGTACATGTAGGTATGTACAATGTATGAACATATATGATTACAATATGTTTAACATGTAAAAGGCAATGAAATGTTTGTATTACCTGCCATAGCTTAAACATTTTTTATTAAAAATCCCTCAAAATGGATTTGACACAAGTAAAAACATACTTAGGGTGTCCTATCCCCAATACAGAAATATACATTAAAGAATAACACAAGGTACAAGAAAAGGGAGAAAGAAGGGGAAAGTGCCTTGCAGTTGTAAGGGGTCCTGAATTAGCCCCCAATATTGACGATAAAACCGCATATAAATCCGTGTTAATTTTTTTTTGTCCAGGGAGGCTAACTTTCCATTAAAAAATCACAAATCATCTCCAATATCTATTTGTCCGTGAATTTAATATTTTCATCCCCTCTTTCTTCCACAAATTTAGAATGGCTTTCTCAATCCAGCAGCGTATGTTTGTGTACCAAATGAAAAAGAGTTAAGTGATATTGAAATTCACACCTACAAGAGGAAATAGGTACAATATTTGTTTTGTACTTGTGTAAGTTGTTGTTTAGAAACGAATCGGAACATCTGCCATGTGTTATACGTATTACAAAAACACCACGGAAACCCACTGTATACTCCAGAAAAAAAGACGCAGATGTAGACAAAAGATATCCCGGTAAATAGCTAGAATTGAAGGCACTCGTTCATACGACAAGTTTAACTTAAATCGTGTAATTTTCAATAAGCTTTTTTAGTTAATTTTAATCATTATATGATAATTCATATTTTTATATATTTAGATTAATACTCAACGTATGTTTTAGTCTGTTTGACTGTATCTTTCTTATTTCATATTTTAGCAATTGTATTACATAAGAGAATGTATTTAGTAAAAATACTTACTTTTGACTGTGGTTTGAATCCGTCTTCATCCATTTGCAAATGTTCAACAAAGTAAGGGTAAACTATGAAAAACAAGACTACTCATATGAATACTTCTCTTGGTAAGCAATGGCAAACATCTTTATTTTTCCCAAAAGACAATTTGCATATTATGTATTTGTTTTCAAGATTTAATTACTACAACCAAGAATATATACCACAATTTAATGTGGTTTAGTGGTCTAACAAGGTTTAAGTGCACTGGACAAGAGTTCAAGTAGACATACACAACGAATTACAGAACATTAAATAAAATTATTGAGCATTGTAAATTGTCGCCGAAACATAAAAGTGTCGTTAACTGCTGTGATTGAATTGTTTTCACTCGTCCTTAACATAGACGATTACAGATAATAAATCAGCTACTCAAAACCTATGAGAGAGCCTTTTATGTTAATAAACAGAATAAATGTATTACTCCCAATAATACCATTCATACTTATAAAGTCCGGATATTTTCTTTGTCCTTTTTATACCCCGCCACACGAAATGGCGAGGTATTATGTTATACCCTCAGTTTCTTTCGTTGTCTGTCCGTCCGTCCGTCCCCCGAGGATTTCCGGATGATAACTTGAAAACGTGTCAAAGGATTTGCATGATATTTTGCACAGCTGTTCAGTACAATAAAATACAAGTCAAGTTCAATTTCCAGAATGATTATGAAAAACATTGTTGAAGATTTGCCACTTTGTAAATTTTCCAAATTTGAAAAATGATTAAATTTTCTGGTCTAAGAAAGATAACTCATTTCTTTTCTGTCTTTATATAGATGTATAGTATGTACAGTATTGTATACAAATATATTTAACTATAGATGAATATCATGGCGGGGTATCATTTAATGTCCCATTAGATGCCCTATTTTTTTTTCATTTCTGTTCACACCAAACGAACCCCGCTTTTTACTTTCAGAACAGCTTCAAACCTGTATGTAATAAGGTTCATCAATAACCCTGTCCAACATAAATCGACACTCGTTCACTAAATGTTTATAGGGTTTTTCTTTTTTGTTTATTTCATTTTGTTTAATGAAATCAGCAAGTAAATATGTGAGTTTATGCTCACTAGTAATACCCCCTGTACCAAAATAATGCCTTGCGTAAAAACTAGTTTTCAGTAAACAGGAAGTAAATGGCCTAGGAGCATAAACTCAGTATATTTACGATATGGTACTATAGATAAAGCTGTACACAAAATATCAAAGAAGCAGAGGTACCAATTGAGCATCCGAATGTCAAACTAATGAATATCAATTAACGTGATCTCTAGTTGTTACGAGAGTGAACTAACGTACTCCTGAAGAGTAAGCAGTTCCCGATTGCTATAGCACACCCGTCGCGTTGCCAACAGTTAATTCAGTGTGTCAAATCCAGTAATGGAAGACACAACAAAACAGCATGGCAAACCAACATCTGAACTCATCTGAGAGATTGGCTATGAGCGCTTGGTGTCTTCCGTAAAATTTATTGAGTGAAGACAGCAACCGAGGAGCAATCAACATTACTCTGTGTGAAATTGTTTTTGTGTCAGACGTGACGCTCTGCATAAGAAATCGATGTCTGGAATAACGAATCAATTGAGATACGTTAACTCCATATTAAGCTGGAGCGGACGGAATGTTGCTACACAAGAAGGGAAGGTTGCATATTGGAAAATTGAAGTCATCACGTTTAGAGCTGTGTTGAAAGTTTTCCTTGAGAGTCTAATTCAAAATGTGGATCTAAATATGAAGCAGACTTCCTAAAGTCCACAGTGTCCTTCATTTCAGGTTACTTGGAATTTATAGATGGAGAAAGTCGCCAAATCGAGAATTGTTCAGTGAAAGGACATCATCAATATAACGGAAAGTGAGATTAAAAGAGAGAGCTAATCTACGATCATTTTTGTCCAAAGGTGATTGTAAGAAGTCTGCATCATATGAATGAAGAAACATACAAATCAGCAAGCAAAGCAAAGATGCACAATTAAGGCCCATATGAATCCCTATTGTTTGCTGAAAAACACGTCCACCAAACTGAACAAATATGTTGTCAATGAGAAAGTTGAGCATGTCGATTATTTGGTCTTCTGTAAAATTTTTCTTTTTCTTGGCCTCATTGATGACAAAGAAATTCTTAGTATAATCGACTACCAAATATTTGTATCTGCGTTTTCATTCTTTTTGAAAAAACTTCTGAACCATGCAGTAGGTTAGAAACCTGTGATGGAAAATTTGTATGCATGTACATTATGTGAAAAAGTTAAAGTATTCGTTAAACAGGAAGCAGATGACCTATTATCATGAAATAAGTATACACCATACGATAGCATAGAATAAAACTGTACTCAAACTATTAGACCTCTACTTCATGTAATTGCTTCGAAAACTGCTACGGGAATGATTTAAGGTAGTAGGCCTGGGTGACCCCAAAATTTTCCCAACAGTCAATTTTTCTAAAAGTTATATGCTGTTATTTACTAGTACAGATGCATAAAATAAACAAGTTTCAAGAGATTTCACCGTCTAGTTTCTCCGCTAGGTCACTGTAAAGTCTTATACATATGACCATTAAGACCTTTGCGGACCTAAATGCCCTAATTTGAATTGAGGGGCTTATTTTCAAAAACAGGTTTTAGAATAATCAATTTTTGGCGAATATGAAAAGTTATTGGGTGAGGCAATATAAATTCAACGCTTTGTTAATGATTTTTCATTTTTAATTACCAATACAATTTAAATTATATTAAATTTTTGAAAAAATGGAACACAAAAGAACAGCTGGTGGCACAAAATAAAGCAATTTTTCTTAAAAGCCCATCAGTCGTTTTTTAAGAAAAATAAACACTTTGTTAGTATCATGAAAATGCAACATTACACCAAAAATTAGACAAATTCACTGTCAATTTGTAAAGATATTTCATTTTAAAGGTATCATAGGCATACCAAAAATCAAAAGAATAGGGGTGAAATAATCTCAAATTCAAAAAGAATGAATTAAAAACTGTCTTTTAATACACATTACCATTAATTATGACTTATTTGTTTAATGTACGAAATATTTGAAACAATTTTGGTATTTTAATAATATAAGGGACATCATTTCTTCGGGGCGAGATAACCATATGCAACTTGGACCATACCAATTCATTTCCTTCCCCATACAAAATTTTCCCCAGCAGCAGACAACAAAATTTGACATGTAAACATTTTATCTGTCAGGTTTTTTGTGATTTTCTGCATCTCAATGTAATGTTCTGACTATTGACATGAGAAAGTTGCTTTAGAAACCTGGCAGAAATAAGCATGAATATTCATTGTGTTGTGCTTATGTTCAGGTAGGACTTTTTTTATTATTGAATTTCATTCACTTTTAATAGTAGATTAGAATTTTAAACTTACAAAGACTTGTTTATAAAATTTTATGATTTTGTTTTATTATGGAAATGCAAGGAAACATTATACACAGAAATGCTCTGAAAACAAAGCCTGATCAGCATCAACAAAATGTTTGGAAAATAACTTGAATATAAAACATTCAAATGACCTCTGGTCCGTTTGAAAGAGTTATGTCCCTTACCCCAGGTCTACTACCTTAACGGACGGATGAACGGGCTGACGTAAGGGACAAGGGTAAAACAGTATATCCCTTCTTCTCCGGGGGGTCTAATAAATTCTTGAAATATTTGGGGGTTTATCTGTTTAAAGTCTTCTGAAATTACAAAAGTATATTTCTTAAAGAATTTGTTTTACCTTTTTGGTGTTATTTTTCTATGCTCTTCATAATTATAATCATGGTGTTTTGGCATTTTCAATCTTTTTGGTAAAGCGCCTCTGATAAGTCATTATTAGACATGCGCGTGGCAGACGTAGCAAAATTTATTGTCTGGAACTTTGATGTATTTTTTTTATCTTTTTATTTAAACATAAAAATTCTTAAAAATAATGCGTTCTCATCTAAATTAAAAAATTCTCATCAAGGCCATTTTAACAACAATCAAGCAGAAATCTATCAAAACTGCATATTTTTTACCTCTGGATGCTAAAATTGACACAATGGCTAAACATTTTGCACTCTCAATTTTTTTGCTACTCCGTTTTGATTATTTCAGCATACCAAAAGTAGTTTAATGCCCAAACTATGTATTTTCTTCTGTTATTTTACTCATCAGACCCAAATGCTAGCATTCCGACCTGCTATATGCTGGACTATGTATTATTTGTATACTTTTTGTTTTTCAGGTCCGTATGCTAGCATTCCGACCTGGTGTATGCTAGATTCTTTAATATACGACATATTTCGGGTTTTCAGGTCAAAATGCTAGCATTCCGCTCTGGTGTATGCTGAATTCTATATAATTTGTTTGATTTTGATTTTTCAGGTCCGTATGCTAGCATTCTGACCTGCTGTATGCTTGGTTCTGTATTATTTATAAAATTTTGGTTTCAGTTCAGGTCCGTATGCCAGCTTCCTAATTTGGTGTAAATGTAAAATACGACATATTTTGGGCTAGCATTCCGATCAAGTGTTTGTATAATTGCTGGATTAATTCTGTGTTATTTGTATAATTTAGGTTTTTCAGGTCCGAATGCTATCATCCCAACATGGTGTATGCTGATGTTAATTAATGATGTATTTCCTGGTTATAGGTCTGAACGCTAGCAGGGATGAAGATTCGTTTTAGTTTTTTCCATTTTCATAACTGCATCACGGTTTGATGGTAAATTTTCGTCTATGCCTATTAAATATGATAAATATAAACTATGTACATAGACTTTACACTCTCACACAAGACACATTGTATTTTTTTTTATCTGCAATATTTCATATTTTCAGTTTTTGACTAGATCACTGACACAGTTCAGTATTGACAAATGATAAAAAAGACAACAAACACAGAGAACTCATGTTAACCCATAGAAATGTCAATGTTCCTTTAATACTGTCTGTTCTATACGATATTAAATACTAGTAGTTTCTCGTTGTGTTGTAAAGTTTCATGAAGCTTCTGGGAAATAAGAGAAGTAAATCCTAGTGTGATATTAAATGACAAATGCATATTCTGCAAAATTTTGCATGAACCTAAAAGTGCGTCCTGTGGAACATAGAAACTTATCATCCGTACATGTCTGCTTTGCCAGCATTAGGAGACGCTTTGCACCTTGACTGTGCGCTAAAATAGCATACTAGCGAGTGTTAAAGGAAAGTTTTTCGTCTGCCTGTATTTTACATATAATGTAATAAGTATTCATCAAATAAAAAAAAACACACAAAAAAAAAAACAAACAAAAAAACGCCACATGCTGATGATACTAGAAATACGTCAATGAAATATAGTCAATACATTTATTTTTGAATTCAGTCTCTTGTTGAACTGGTACAATGTACATGTAGTACAGAAGCTAGATTCACACACAAGTTGTATACGAAAATATAATTATTGCTTCTTTAATCCAATCAGGAATCATTCCTGTTGCTTATGGTTGTTTGTTTCATTAAACAAAACAAAACATCTAATCCACGTTTTTCTCCATCAAAGATCCAAATGGAAGGGCCTGGTCCTAATCATGCTAATTGACATTCGTCTTCTTTGGTGCCCTGGAAAAGAAAATAATAAAGATAATTTTAACAAGAACAGATTCTATGTCCCCCACCCGTGGGTATCGGTAATCATCGAGTTCAAGTCAGAGTTCGAGTTACGAATTGAGTTCGAGTTAAAATTAGAATTCGAGTTGAAATTTGAGTTAAGGGAGTACGAGCCTGATATTTTTTGTAATTTTAAAAAGTTTTTTAGAATAGAAAATTTTGAAAGAATAGCTCAAAATAACTAGACTTTATTAAAAAAGTTTTCAAAAACATGGAGCCGTTTTCAAGATATAAGGCTAAGCACCTAAAAATATGGCGGGAAAAAAACTTCTCTAGATTTTTCATAGGAAATACATTGAAAGTTCGTCTTCTGTTTTAACATAGAAATTCTAATTTGAATTGAATGAAATTGTTATAGGGTGTTTATTATGACCTTCTCTTAATAGTTCTGAACAAATATTAAGAAAACATGTTGAAATTTTTTTAATGCATTTGAATGGATAAAAGCCGAGGATCTCGAAATGTTCAATTTCTGAATCTCGTACTCCCTTAACTCGAACTAGTGATTTGTATGGCAATAATCGAGTAACTAAGTACTCGAGTTCGAGTTACAGATCGAGTTAGAGTTCGAGTTGGATATGTTTTTAGCACAATTACATGAATGGTTCAAACATAACACTTGTTGGTGTTTACTGGTTTTGTCTCTGCCCTTTCGGACTTGCCCCATTGGTTCCTCTGCAAGGTTGCAGCCTTGCAATATATCCATTAATAAATACATGTGTAAATATGATTAGAAACCAATAATAAATATGCATATTTACGTAACGTAACATAGACTGTCGACAAGAAGCAAATCATGGCAATCATGTCGTAAATCTAAGTTCCATGAAAATCTATTTCGGGGTTCAGCAGGAGTTGCGAATAAGAGATGAGTACTTCTTGTCTAATAGCTTAGTCCAATGTTTTGCTATGTGATACCACCCCCCCCAAAAAAAAATCAATTCAAACACATTTTTAAAAAGGTGGTGAGCATCTTCATGTCATAAAGATTGTGTAAAAATATCGTTAAAATCCATTGATAAGCGATAGGTATCTAAGGTGAAACGCCAAACGAACAGATACCCCATCACTTTAACTCCAGCCCAATTTACAAGTGGGGGTATAATAAAAACTTGATACACATATGATCACATATCACCCGGTACTGGACCAACACGGCGAAATCTCCATCTTTTGTCTTTGAATATCGGAAAATATTACACCCCCACTTGTAAGAGATGGGCTATATTGTAATCACCTTGTCCGTCTGTCCGTCCGTAGGTTGTACCGTGCCCCCTTTTCAGGACAGTCGCGCATCTACCTCCTGTTTTCCTAGCGAACTTAGGCGGACAATTTTTCATAACAGATTTCACGGTATCTGCAGAAGGAATAGACCCTTTCACGGTTATCTGCGCCATATTGGATAGGGGGCAATTTTTTTGAAAGGAGGAGAGAATAATATACAAAATCGGGAAAATATATGTGTGTTGCTAAGCAATAGAGCTTTTTTCATGGCATTTTCCCGTGTTTTGCCCCCTATCCAATATGGCTCCAATAACCGTGAAAAGGTCTATTGATTTCAAATTTGGTACACTGCTTTATTATGATGAGCTGTAACGTGCCTCCCCTTTCCAGGCCAGTCAGGCGTCGCTTCGAAGAAGAGAGGGTTTCCTGTTTTACCCTTGTCCACCCATCCATTCTTTCGTTCGTCCAAGTTCCGTAATTTTCTAAGCAACTGTATGACGTAAATGTCTGGGTTTTTTTTTATATGCCCAGCATCGGGAACTGAACCCCCTTTAAAAAAACCATTCCGGTAGTTGAACATGCTCTGAAACCTTGTTCCCGACAGATAATGCTTGTTGCAAATACTTCACAAAAACAGAAACATGTAAACAGCAGGTGCCCGTTCCCGTTGTAGAATTTTATGCAATTGCAAGGACAGCTATATTTACGTTTGAACCATGACGTGTATCGGCAACAGTTAGACACCATTAAAAATTAATTCAATACAGTATTACCTACCTTTTGACTTCATATGTTGATTTTGTGCTGAATAATCCGTTACAAAATCCACCCGTTTTCAAATTGTAAATATTGATGACGTAATAATGACGTTATGTAAATAATAGTCCGTTGAATTTCTACGTATTTTTTTATAAATTTATTTATTTTTTATCATTTAGGAACTATGAACACAGTTTTCTTGGTCTTTAAAACATTTTAATTAAAATTATCTTACATACAATGAGTTTAATAGTTTAAAAAATCAGCAAATTACGGAAAGAATTTGCACTATATTTTGTGAACGCGTACAACGACCGTTAGATGTAAGATTCAGTCGAGGCCATGGCTGCTGGTGGACTGTCTTCCACACTAGGAAAATGTGTGCATGAGTTTCTGTCGTCAAAGCTGTGCTGTCTGACAACACTAGTGAACAACGTTAATCTTGGGGCACGTGTCTTGGGGTAAGCGTACCTATCTTTGCTAGTTTCGTAACCATGTAACGCCAACGTTTATAATTGGGAATGGGGGGGGGGGGTTGGGTTGCAGGTGCCAGCAGTTTCATGTTTTTTTTTGTCATGACACAAAAACTTGTTATTGTATTACATTTACAGTCCACTGACATGCAATATGTCATATATTTATTTGACAAGTTTAGATTTACATGTTAAGGGGGGACAAGGGGGTCCATAAGAAGAGTACCTAGTAGTTAAGGTGTGACCCTGAAACCCTATAAAGACTTTTTTAACTTCCAATAACCTGTTTTTAACAACATAATCTATAATGTTACACACAAGAACACCCATGGGCAGATATAGAAACTTTCAAAAAGGGGGTGGTGTCCACATACATTCCATAAATTTAAGGATGAAAAGGGGAGAGGTTTCAGAGCATTTTCCGTTAATCTACAGGAAAATAACAAATTTTCGAAGTAAAATCGGATCCATCCCCCTGCCCCCCTCCCCCCCCCCCGATCCTCCACTGACGGTCACTAACACTTGATGATTGATCCTCGTCTGCAGTCAAGGAAATTAGGGTTTAAGGTGTCTCGGGGCTATTAGAATTCTACTATAGATTTTGTTCATTTTTGGCACATTGATAGACCCTAATGCATAGATAAAAAATATTAAAAAAAAGAGGGGGTCACCGTTCATTTTAGAGCTCTAGCAGCTGTCTAAATATAGCAAAATTTCAATATTTTTATATAAAATATATAGGAAGAAAAGCTATAAAGGCACCTAAAGAATAATTCCTACTATAGAATTGGCTCAAAATCTGAAGGAAAGTCCCTTTTCTAAAGCTCTTCGAAATTGTATGAAAAAAACATAGGGTCACCATTCATTTTTTCAAGATATTCATGAAAATTGATAATTTTCCTATTTATTCTATATAAATTATCTCCCTTTGATTAAATACGGTGAAAATTTCATGGACCAATTTTCTGACTCTTTCTTGACACCATTTGCGAGGATGGTCTCAAGGAACGATGCTTTTAAATCCTTCGGAGGCACAAAAAAGGTTGTCACGTGTATGAGGAGAGCAATACCCTGTGCACTTTAAAAACCCCTTTGTGGAGTTCGATAAGAGTAAGCTCAATGGGACCCGCTACAAAGCCCACACTCGCAGGACCATTAAGCTTGTTTCCCAATCAAAAATAAATAAATATGTTTAAACTTAATCATACTTAAGTATATTGCATTTGCCGGCAGAAATGAAACATCATAGTTTTACCTTGTTTTTTTTAAGAGTTTTAAAATCTAAAAACTGTATATGTTATGATAAAAATTTTGCGATCGTATATAATGTTATAGTTATGGCGATGTCGTCGTTGTTGTTGTCGTCGTTTGGGGACATTTTTTTTTTATTTTCATAAAAATATCTGTAGTATGAGGAAGAAGTTAATTAATTTTAATATGTGATTGTATCTATTTGTTTGTTATGCAATACATCTTTCACACTATAAAATAGTAGCGTTCGCAAATATTCATTCTGCCTACTGTGAAAATTAAATGTTTTTTTCTCCTTTTCATTTCAGCCTGTAGAACCATCCTGTTTTGCAGCTACAACGCTTGACTGTCATTCACCTGCCATATATATCGTTGGTTAAAAAAAGAAGCAAGATAATTAATCGTATATGAATCAATGGATAGAAGCGGCCCTTTCAATATCTTAAAAATTAAAAGTGGGAAGACTTGCGTAGTTCAGACGTCTTACCAAGGAAATAGAAGGATCGCGCGCCTGTACATGTAGCTAGCAGTTGTATTTGCATTGTTGTTCATAGTGAATTAAGCGAACATCCATTTGTGGACACTTTGTTTATCTTTTAAAACTCTCAACCTGTAATATTTTTAGCATTCATGACTTTAGCACCGTTAGAATAAATTGTAGTAAACTCTAAATATTTTCTTTTTAAATGGTAGAGTGTGTCATTAAAATCAAGACAAATGTGTTATGTATACTAGTTACGTGTATCCCTCAATCTCACAAATGCCAGACCCCAATATAAGATTTCAATAGAAAAGGGAGGTTTATAACGCGATAAAAGCTGGTGAACCCACCATTTCTTTTGAAATGTCAGGACCATTGCGAGCTTCAATTTCTCCGGTGTGTCTTTGCCATGCATTGTCTTTTCGTCTTCGACATTTGAGATGTTTATCCCATGCCAGTTCGGTAGTTTTGTTGTTTCCTTTATTTTTAAGTTAAAGTTTGAAAGAAATTGAAAAAAATAGGGTAAAGGCAATGCTAGGTTCGGGTACCAAATAAGCCATCTCGTTGCTTGTTTTAATTGTTTTATGTTTTAACAAATTCATCGACATCCATTCATCTTAAAGGACCTCTGGTGATGGTTAATTTAGCCTAAGGGTAGTTAAGACCTCCATTTGTGTGTTTTGAAACTTTGCTGTATCCACGTCAAAGGTACCGGTGCGTAAGCTATTCACCTATCAACTTAAATGGAAATCAACGACAAAGTGCCTGCATGGGTATCTGAACTATATATATAAAAGATCTACATGCAAGTTCTCTCATGATTTTGCACACACCTGACATAAAATATCACGAACATGTATTTGATTCTGCGTACATACAAGGTCGGAATGCTTCATTTGCTTCAAATCAACTGTTTTCGCGTGATTCAGCATACTGTTACACCAGGTAGGAATGCTGGCATTCGGACTTGAGAAACAAAAGTTCAACATGTTTAAAATGATTCTGCATACACTAGGTCTGAATGCTAGTATACGGACCTGGAAAACAAAGTTTCAATATATTTCAAAGGATTTTGTATACACCAGGTCGGAATGCTAGCATTTGGACCTGAAAAACATAAAGTCAACATATTTCAAACCGTTCAGCATATACCAGGTCTGAACGCTAGCATTCGGACCTGAAAAACAAAAAGTAAACATATTTTACACCTTTCAGCATATACCAGGTCTGAATGCTAGCATTCAGACCTGAAATACAAAAAATCAACATATTTTACACCGCTCAGCATATACCAGGTCCGAATGCTAGCATTTTGATCTGAAAAACAAAAAATCATAACATTTTACACCGTTCTGCATACACCAGGTCTGAATGCCAGCATTCGGACCTGGAAAAGGAAATATCCACATATTCTTATCATTTCTGCATACGCCAGGTCGAAATGCTAGCATTTTCCCCTGAAATTGAAAATTGCTCACAATTTCTAACGAATCTGCATATATATTTGTTAAAAATGCCGATATGGGTTTAACTAACAAAATAAATTTCGTCAATTTTTTTTTATCCCCAACATCTCGCAATCCAGCATCCAAGGTTTTGAAAAATGCTAAAAGACCCTTTTATAATGCGGTAAAAATATGCTAAATATGGTAAAAATAGCTACTTTTGGAAAGAAAATGACAACTTTTACGAAAATCTGGTGTTTTAGTCTTGATATTTTGTTCGACTACTCAATTTTGATAAGAAATTGCCTTCAAACAGCTAAAATTTGTGCATGAGAATTTTTAAATTTAGATGAGAACGCATTCAATTACAAATTTATTACTTTTGAATGAAAATAAACAAATTAAAAACAAAATGTACATGGTAGCAACACAGTTATGCAAAGGTAAATTGTGATCCTACATGTAAAAGAGTTGTTTTTTACAAGTCAAATGAAGGCAGAATTATTAAAAATTATCTGTTGAATCTTTGAAATAAAGCTTTAGTTTAAATCCACCCATCAAGAAATAGACCAGTGCGGGGCCAGGGTACGTGGCGAATAGGCCCACAGCAGAGCCTAGATTGTCGTAAAAGGCATAAGAGTCGTAAGAGGGGATTCTGACGACGGGTCAGTGCTCAGCCCACAGAGCGACCAAGTGTGTACCTTAGGGGGCTAAATAGGGTGGCCCTCGTTCGCAGGGGTTGTCGGGTCTATTATACAGAAACCCTGACCGCAGACCATAGTGAGCCAACGTATGTGGAGAGTGCCACGCTTCATGCACGTAAAATACCCCTTTGTGGACCCCCAAGTAGTGCACCACATAGGCTAAATTTTCCGCCCCTACCCACCTATCCCCTTTTCCTGTGGTTCTTCAAAATTTAAGGTCCTTTGTTTCCCACACCAACCCCATACTTCTTTTATTATCATCATTTCATGTTCATTTTATCATCCTTTTCATGTTCATCGCCTGTAAATAACCTATACAGTGTTGCACGGGCCTAAAACACCAACTCACTCACTCACTCTATCAAGAAAGCTACCTTACTGCAGTCAGCCAGTTGCATCGACGATGAAACTACCAATCGAAACTGCAATCAGCAACGCGATCTCGCGTTGAACAGGTTAACTTGGTTGCTCCAGAAAAAGGGAACCAGTTTCTGCTTGTTACAATATCATTTTTAAGTCTTGCACCCCCTTCAAATTTTCTAACGAGTTTACAACTCGTATTTAATCGTAAAAAACATTTTAACTCTAAGTTACACATGTTAATAGAGCTCTTGTCAACTTGCAGGAATTTTCTGAACTCGCGAAAATATATAGATAGTTCGACATTTCAACGAGTTCGCAAATATTTTTTTTACAAAATTTGCATAAATCGTGTATGACCAACGTCACTTACAAGCGATGCAACTCGGGAAAAACTCGAAGATATTTGTTCTTATTGTTTCCATATGAGAGGCAGTTACGATTTTTTTCCCCTGGCATAGTAAATACGACATTACATGCTTACAAACACCTTGCAATTATATAAATGGAAGTTCGAGCAGGAGTACGTAAAATTTCCGCACAGCTTGAAAAAATCGTGAAATGTAGAAAAGAGCTCAACTCGTGATAAATCGTGGCACAAACCAAAACAAAAAATAAATCGTAATATATATCTCCAAATAGTTATTGTATTTGAATATGGAGTATAAAAGATTCTGTAAAGAAAATGCCTGGCATAAGCTATTGAAAACAGGAAGAGCAGTCTTTATATTACCCTAGGGAACTTCCTAAAAGGAAACATTTTACAAAAATGTTATTTTATATTTTAATTTTACGCATTAACCTAATGAAAACAAGAGTCGAGGATAAACTAAAAAAGATTTTATAACTTAATATTTGTTATTGTAAGCTGATGTATATACACGTAATATTTTTATTCCCCCTCTGGAAAATTGGAGGGGGATATATAGTGATAGGGGTGTCCCTCTGTCCGTCCATGCGTCCGTCCGTCCGTGTGTCTGTCCTTCCATAAAATACCCATCTCTTGTCCGCAACTCCTCCTTACCGCCATAGATTTTCATGATTTTTACACAATCTTTGTTACGCCATTTAGATATAAGCACCTCCTATTTTAAAATTTGATAAGAATGATTTAGAGGGTTTCCATTAGCAAAACATGGACTTAGGTGTTTGACTATGTACAAAGGGGACCCATCTCTTATTTGCAACTCCTCTAAACCCCTTGATGGATTTTCATGACACATCACACAATATGATTTGCAACTTCTATTTTAAATGATCAGCATGATTTTTGTAATTTCCCATAGCGAAACATGGACGAAGGTTTTTGACTGCAAGGGGTTCCCATTTTATCCGCAACGCCTCCGAAACCCCTAAATGGATTTCATGAAACTTTCATACAATCTTTGTCACACTATGTAGATCTGCACTTCCTAATTTTAAATTTTATCAGAATGATTTTTGAGGTTTCTCATAGCAAAAACATGGACTTAGCTGTTTGTGTACAAAGGAGAGATCTCTTATTCGCAACTCCTCCGAAACCCCTTGATGGATTTTCATGAAACTTTCACACTATCATGACTATCATTGTTACAATATGAAATTGTGCAGCTTCTATTTCATAAGTTGATCAGAATGATTTTTGGGGGTTTGCATAGCAAAACATGGACTTAGCTGTTTGGCTATAAAGGGGGGTGGGGGCTTCTTATCCGCAACTCCTCGAAAACCTTTGATAGATTTCTCACAATCTTTGGTACTTAATGTAGACGTACACCTCCTATTTTAAGTCTCTTCTGATTGATATTTGCGGGTTGTGGTTTTTAATTGTGAGCTGCGGGTCACAGTTTTACTATAACTAGTTTTTAATGATTTGTTATGAAACCTCGAGGACGTAAAGGGGATTAAAAAAACTCTATAGCAACAGTTTATCCCAGTCTTGGCCATGTTGTTGGTTTGACATATAACCAAGATCTGGTTGTTGTCATCGCCTTTCAAATTAAAAAAAAGTAGCAGAGAACTGAGTGTAGACCCAAATTAACTAAAATATTTTGACCTTAAATTATAATTAGACCTAATCAATTCACCTGAATATATCAATTTGAGTAAAATGTAAAATGATGATCAATCAGAAGTAAACTGTGACAAGAAATTTCCTGAATGGGAGCGATCTACTAATGAATAATAAAGAAACCTGACTATAACTTTGAGATCTTATGGGGTACTCTACCTTTCTAGCCAATTTAGGTGCAAATTTTTACTGAGGTCTCAGATCGTTTTCAACAAATTTTAGAGGCATGTCTCTTTTACCGTCTTAAAATGCCAAAAACCCTTTAAAACGCTGGTCGTTTCGATCCTGTGAGAGCATAAATAACTTATAGATTTCCTTGCCCAAGTACATATTGGTAAATGTAAAGACAATTGAGGGATTGTCATAATGGGAAGCTGAATGAAAAAAAAAGACAATTCACTAAATAAATGAAGAAAAATGGGTGTTTTAACTGATTGTTGCTATCATTCAATTTCATAATGTTCTGACATTCATCTTGAGAAAGAACATTTTAAATGCTTTGTAAAATTTTTTTGACACCTTGTTGTCAGTGGTCATTACAGCCTTGGGTGATTCAAATGCTGCTGATGAGAGGTTACTCCTTGAAAATATCGACATACAGCATAACCAAATTAACCGTTTTTATACCTGTTTGGTATTGTATTTTGAAATCACTGGGTCGATCACCGTTGCAGGTGGACCAGAGGTCCCCGAGGGTAATCACTAGCCTGGTCGTTAGGCTTTTCTGACACGAATTTACCATTAAATTTCTAATATTTTTGCTATTGAAAATCCCGAATGTTAAATTCTAAATTGTTTAGAACACCAGGTTTTTTTCCTTGTACTGCACATGGTCGATATCTTCGTTGCTGGATTTGGCTTCCCTGTTCGAACCATAAAATGACTTTGAGTACTTTTCATTCAATACTTTTTTTCTTTCAATGTTTTGAATCAAATGCTGCTGATGAGAGGTTACTCCTTGAAATATTGGTATACAGCATAACCAAATTAACCGTTTATATACCCGTTTTGGTATTGTATATTATAAACATCAAATTATATATAAGCCAAGTTATATGGAACAACTTGGTTATTTTTTGTATTAACCATGTGTTGTGTTATTTTGGCTTTTTTTCATTAAGTCTTGCATCCTGGTTTTGTCAAATGCAGGATGTTTGGCTTTCTCTTTAAATGGCAGAGCAATGAAATCTACAAATCTAAATCGTGTCTGTTGACTTGAAAAATCCTTTCGTTTATCAAATAATCACCTGTTTTAAATAAATTTATTAGATTTTTATAATAATTGAAAACCAAGCAGTGTGCTTATGTAAACAACCATATAATCAAACTTGCAAATGCAGACTGACGTGATTGTTCTAATATAACCATTTCTTTTGCAATGCAATTCACCCATGGCCAGTGATTGCCAGTCATGACAAAAATAATAGATATTTCAAAATATACCATGAAAGGATTATTGTAACGTGTTTCTTTTTATGACGCTCTCTAGAGTAATATAAAAATGTACATTTACGGTGTTCTTCCTCCTCTTCAACAGATTATGTAGTTTAATAAACAAATTCTATAATCATAGTGTCGTAGTTCCGATATAAATCTAAATTAAGGTACTGGTTGACCACATTTAGAAAGTAATTTCATTTTTTTACATAAAAATGATAGAAAATTAAAAGAATATAAATTTTGAAAAAATATGGGTAATTATAAACACTACTACTACAAGATTTTAAGCTAATGCATATCCTATATCCATTTAATTTATGAGATTATATATATATTTTATTAAGAACTACCCCTTTACAACGGGGCACCAACCACCAGGGTAGAAAGTGGCAATGCGTCTAAACACAATTATATACAATATCTACATAAAAGCAAGTTAAAAGATAGTCCATGTAAATTCATATGAATATAAAACAAGGTACATGATTAGCAATTCATGAAATCAGTTCTCATTTCGTAACATATATTTAAAAACACAATAATCAAAGTACCGTTGGTACTAACAACTCGGAAGTCAGAATGTTTCCTAAATGTTAGCGTATGCTGATTTACAAATGTTCAGTTGAGTTCTGAAACTAGTGTTTTCTATAAAAATATCACCTTCTATGTTAATTTTGTCGTCTACTGAGCAATCCCCCACTCAAAGACTGTATACTGTTTACACTGTAAATTCGCCCGTCCGTCCAAAATAATACCGGTATACTGTAAAAATATAAACTACATCACGGTTTTCTAACATGCAACTGCATAAGATAGTCTTCTTATATTTTGTATGATTAGCTTTATCCTATAGTATACTGGTTTAATAAACTTTTTGTAGACTTTTGTGGAAAAATAAAAACATGAAAAGTATAAACATACCTAAACATTTGGTATACTGACAGTTGGGGATGTGGTCTACGCAACTGGATCTGTGCCATGTGACCATGATCCATATTAACGCTTCAACGACTCTTATATGAAATAAGGACTTATTTAGACATATCAAAACATCTTTGTTTAATTACATGAAAAGTATAAAACCTAGGCATCTGATAATTCTTAGACGGTTGGGGTTGTGGTTTACGCTAATCACACCATGCTGTGTAACCCTGAACTCATTTTCACGCTTCAACAACTTTTTTTTCTTAGCCGTAAACTTTTTGTAGGACTTTGTGGAAAATGAAAAAACATGAAATTTTGTTCTACAGTGTTTTTTATCATAAAAAATATGGTCTGTATCTGATTTTTGATGAAAAAATATTTTGGCATATTTTTTTTGCTATTAACAGAAATTTGATATCTGTAATATTTCTTAGTTATTTGCGAATAAAAAGCTTCGCCGAGTGCAGCATGATATGACCGCAACATGTTGCATGAACGTTGTATGTTTGAGGCAAATTATGCCCATGGTAGACTGATAAAGTTATTTAAACACATGCCACTTTTGGTGAACTTTCCACCCACTTTTTACAAGGAATTCAACACTTTTTTTGCAAAAGCAGACCCCAAAAAATTGCTGCTTTCACTCCCTCCCCTTGTAGTCCCTAATTAAGTAACGGAAAATATGGGGTTGCAATCATAAATATTTCAATTTGCATCCACTGCTTGATAAGACTTAAATTGCAACAACAACAAAAATCGGACAAAAATAAAATGGAACATTTTTGCCCATTTAATGGCCATTAATTTCTTATTGAAAAAAGGGGGACCCCATAATCAATTCCATCTATGGTGTTATGGTAAGACATATCATAACAATTGACCGACCAGAACCAAAGTTATTGTGGAACCAAATTTAATACTTTACCCATACTCGTAAGAGAGGGAGCTGTATTGCAATCACATCTGTTTGACCGTCCGTAACAAACTTTCGTAACAGATTTCCCGGCTTCAACTGAAGGGATTGATTTCAAATTCAGTAATCAGCTATGGCATGATGCGTTGTACCGTGTCTTCCCTTTCTAAGTAAGTTACGCATCTACATCCTGTTTTTTAGAGCCGAGTTAAGACTTTTTAAGTACCAAAAATAGACAATGTTCCCTAACAGATTTCTCGGCTTCTACTAAAGGGATTTATTTTAAATTTGGTATAAAGCTTAACTGGCTTAAGCATGATGAGTTGTACCGTGCCTCCCCTTTCCAGGTCATTTCGGTCATCTACTATACCTGTTTTCTGAATGGTCGAGCGGGTGTACGACTTAATGCAACCCCTTGTTTATTTTTTTGCCCTTTTAGGGCCCCTACTTTATAAACGAATAAAAGGGGGCCCCCAAAATATGAAATTGCACAGCATTTGGTTAACCAGGATAAAAGTCATTGTGGGAATAAACAAGAATGCAACATTATTGGCCCCTTAAAAAAGGGGGACCCATTAAATCAATGTACACGAATACGAAAAATGTTTATACAACAAATCTAATATCATAAACATGACATGCATATGATAATGGCATACACACTACTTGTTTATAACAAAGGAGTAGAGCCACGAAGGTCCTAAATCGGCCCGGTATTTTCACTATCTTTTCAACTACTATAACTTGTCATAAATTTAACTAAATTATGTTAAGGTATGAACAAACTTTTCATATCTGTAAGATTTAGCAAAATATTTACACCACAGGTTTAGCCTTGAGACTTTAAACATGCCAAAAATTTAAAAATTCCTGATTTTTCACAAAATAGTCCATTTTTTACCTCACTGTTCTCCTTATTGATAAATAATTGAAGGAAAAATTATTGCAATTCACGTAATATAAAGACTAATGAACATTAGTGCAGCAACTAGAAGCAGATATATAAAAGTTGATTTTGTGGACCATTTTTGGGCCTTCGTGGCTCTACTCCTTTAGTGTAGGAAAATACATTTCATCAATTGAGTAAGCTGATCATTGAACATGCTGTACATTTTTTACTTCGACAGATTTTCATTTTTATTTAATACACATAATAATAAAGGCCCGATTGCACACAATAATAAAAGTCCGATGTTTTATGACACTTTCGGCACAGCCAATACGTTGTTTTGAGTGGTGCTTTAAGTTCAGGGTGTTTTAAATGATGCAAGTCCAAGCATCCGACACCACACGTCTGACACAACCATTCTGCTACATCTTTTGTTTTCTGCCACTCTTTACATTTATGTTAAGACGTGATCCTCCAGCCTTGGAAGAAAAATGCATTCCCCCATTAATGCAAGCATATTTTTAAGTTGTTGTATATTATCTAGAAAAGTGGGTGGGTGAGTCAGTGATTACTTACTTTTGAGTCAGAGCCCGCGATAGAATATATACCTTATGTATAACCTACGGGAAGAATTGAAATGCACAAGGCATGCATGATATACATTAACTAAAAATTTCGGATTGTATACAACAATTTTTTTTGTATATACATGTACATGCACTTGGTTAAAATACATCTTATGCCTGATCTTACATTTAAGGCAGCTGCTCCATTATGTTCAAAGGGACCCCATTAAAACCCTCGCGAGTAAGCTGGCGAGTCTTGTACATGTATGTATATCAACAATTTATTATTCTTTTATTTTTGTAACATTTTATTTCTTTCAGTTTTTGAGTAACAGTACAATGTACATGTAAATCCGGAGTAACCTTATTTAATTCTTTTTTTGGTACCCGAGATTTGGGAAACCATTCCCGTACTCAATACGTATTAAAAAGGCATTCAGAATTATTTTGCATGTCCGGCAGCTTAGGCCCAAAGTTGATACAATATGCATGTACTCTAGTAAATGTTACATATCTATTTAAACAAATATTATAATCTATTATAAAACAACCTATTAAAAAAAAAAAAAAAATTATTAAACAAATGCAGGATATATCAGTGATCTTTCTCTGGAACAGACAATTTTGTATCCTGTCGACTCGGTCCATCGTAAATGCAAACATCAAACATATCAAATGCATATTTTCCAACGCTTCAAACAAGGACATCGTCGGAAACCCACGGATAATTCCTACCTCCTCCATCATCATCTGCCTTCCCTATGTATGTTCCTTTAAACCACACGTAGAAAAGAAATCTTACATATGGAAATCAACGGGGTAATCACCGGGGACATTTCATAATTTTTTTTCTGATGCCTCCCTGTCCAAAACACTAAAAAAACTAATTGGTAGCACATACTTGTCTCACCACCTGTATGTATCGAAAGATAATCAACCGTTCCGTTCATCAAATTGAACGTGCCAAATTGTCAATCGTGTTTCGCGAAAAGGTTTCATTTCTTTCACGCCTAACAAATTCGAAGTCGTAACACTTTGATTTTTTCATTTATAACGATAAAAAGCACATGTTAACGTTATAGAAGCGATGATTTGATTGGCCCGATTGGCCTAAGGCATTAGATATTCATGACGAAGTTTATTATCTTCGTTGCCAATTGGTTGGTATTATCATCGTATCGGAAACATGAATATGTAAATAAAGTCCGACACACAATTATTTATAAATACGCAATATTCCGCACACGTGGAAATTATTTTACCCATCCAGATTTAATTAATATTACGATATTTTAGTGCTCAATTATAAGATATTCAATGCAATGGTATGTTAATATTTTATAGAAACGTACATTTTGAAAGAATCGCATAACTATCGATCGAAAAAAATTCTTATCGCGGAAGGTTAATTTAATATCATTAATTTGTAGTAATTATTGAGGCCATCGCTTTTTCTAATCTGGTCCTATTTTGACCTATATTCCATTTCTACGGGAGTAAGCTAGGTGACAACGAGTTGTAACAGTTTGGCGCGCCTTCTTCCATTCATCTTTTCTCCGACAAGACTCTGAAGCCTAAGACTTCCGAGTAAAAATCACCAATCTGAACACTAAAATCATATCCTAAATCGCCAATTAAAAACGGAAGATTAGCGGTAGTCGACAGATCATTAAAGTTTATATAAAATTCATCCTGAGTCGTGGAGCTTGTAAGCATATATCAAAGTAGTTTTGAACCCCACTTAAGAAGGGACATTCTGGTAAGAAATGTGTTAGATCTTCTGTAGCATTTCTACAAAGGGGACATAATTCGGTACCTTTGTAAACATGCTTGAAGGGGGATAGTTTGTGTTCTTGCTAAAACCTTGAGGCGTGCTGATAAAAAATCTTTCCCGTAAGACATATATCTTTGCATAACGTCTGATAAAAAACAAGATCTATACAAATCAAGAGTAGATATTCGCAAATCTTAACAAATGTCAAGCAGCTTTTGAAGGTCGTCTGCATTATTTGCCTATAGAACAACGTCGTCGGCAAACAAAAAAAGAGTGCTGCTCTGAAAGGTCCAGACCTATATCAGTCCGAAACCGGTGGTATTTAAACAATAGAATGTGAGCTCTTCATCGGAAAAGATAGGAAAGTCAATTCGAATGTTTATCCTGGTTGTCAAGTGAATCAAAAGTTCTTTTTAGTACAAAATTTCTTCCAATTTTAGGTTATGCTGATAAAATAAACTTTTTTGAATTAAAAAGAGTTTTTAAAAGTATTAAAAGTAACAGATTGCATTTTTATGCATGTTATTATGTGGATATTTATGAAATGCATACGGTGCAAACTGAAATGGATCGCACAACTTTAACTTTAATTAATTATTAATTTTCCTAATCTACAGAGCAAAATACCTACTTCTCCTGCATACGGTGTTTATATTTCTCAACTTATTCGATATGCCAGAGCTTGCACACATTTCACAGATTTTTTTATCAGACACCGGTTTCTTCGTGACCGACTTTTGAAGCAGGGCTATAAGAAAATACGTCTCATACGATCACTAAAAAAATTCTTTCTTCGTTATCAGCCACTAGTAGAAAAGTTCAAAATTGAGTTAAAAGATATGATAATTAATTGTTTTAATTAGTGTTTGACTGGCCTGCTGTACTGAGATGATCACCTCAATATCCCTATTGTGTCTCACAGCTATGTTGTGTTCTATGGTCATTACCAGATCCTAAGATCGCAATGGAAGAGGGAGGTTTGGCGCCATAAAACCTGGTTTAACCCACCATTTCGTTTGAAATGCCTGTACCAAGTCAGGACCATTGCGATCCACCAGTTCTCCGGTATGACTGATTCGTTTTTGTCATTTTCTCTGGACTATGAGATTGATCATTCAAGTTCGGTAGTTTTGTTATTAATCACACTATTTGTTTAAATGTATATCTTCTCATCTGAAAATTTCAGACATGTACTGCAAGAGGTTAAGCCAAATAAAATTAAGAAAAAGACCTATTTTTCTAGTCCGTCTTGACAACCTTCTCTTTAAAAGTACACGATTTACCTGTTGAATTTGATTACGTCACAGAACATGTTTACCTTTTTGGCCGGTGTCCGTAAATTGGGATCAACAACATGTGAATTTGCATTGTATTGGATTAAATGTCCAATTCAATCTTCAGTCATCCGTTTTAAAAATAGGAATGCCCCCCTTTTATCATGTTTATTATTAATGAAAGATAGAACTTGGTTGTGTCCCTTGAAAGTATTTCATAGTTTCACATTGAATTCAAATGGATCGTTAAGTGATAACAGTAAAATATAATTTCCAAACTAATATCTGTCGTAAGAAAAGGTAATAACCTAACATGCCCACAAATTTCGAGAATGTACTGCAGGTATTACGCCTTGTGTGATTTTTTTAAGGTTGAGTTGACATTTTAATTTTTTCCAACGTGAAGCAAGTTTCACTCGATTTGTTAAAATATGCACTTTTGTTGACCTTATAAACAACTGTTTACGCAACAGAAAAGATTCTTTAATAACATGACATGTCCAACGTATATGATAGTAGTCAGGTCCATGCGCAATAAATGAAAGTTGAAGATTGTTTACATGCCGTCGCCATCGTCGTTGTCATCGTTAAAAATTTAAAAACACATTAGCTTTTTTCCGCAGGGGAGATAATTGAATAACACTAGATATTAGACTGTATATTACTTTCATCTAGCATATAACCAGGTCATTTATAAGTACGGAAAACAAAGTGGGAGATAACACATAACTCTGTTTGACACCATAATCCTGTTCAAACCAACTTGACTCATTGTCCCCGAAAACTACTTTGTTTTTAACCTTACTATATATCTCTTTTATAAATCTTAAACACTTTCATGGACACCGTGGTCCCATAAAACAGAAAAAGACCATCTCTCCATACCCTGTCAAATGCCTTAGACAGATCCAAGAAGGCTATTTTAGCGAACGTCTATTTCAACAGCTCTAACAACGTGATCACTTTGGAGATCGTATTTTCCGGAGTCATCGACAAACATCGATTTTACATTTTTAGACAAAAGTTCTGATAAAATCACGTAATCCAAGACCGACTTTTGATCGTTAAGGATTCTAGTATAAAAACCCCGAGAACAGCTTAAGGCATTGGAAATACGTAGATCTGCTGCCTGGACGAATTCCAAAAGTCGAGCGCCGTTATAAATTTTTGTGTTTTCATTTATAAGGGGTTTGTTTGTTTCCTCGCAAAGCTCTAGACACCTTCCGATGAAACCACACATTATATAGATTTTGTACCCTTTAGATTGAAACAGAGAACAGTTCTCTAATAATTCAAAGAACAATCGATCGGTAATATTTTTATCCGTACCATCGTTGGGAAAATATACCACCCCGACTGCTGTTTTTACATCATTTATTCGGGTAAGAACTCATATGTTAACTCCAACTGCTATTAATATTTATGAGCTGTATGGTCATTTCGGAAAATTATTCCTCATCATGCCTCTCATATCTTTGTTCACTTCTCTATTTGGAGGACTTGTGGTTTGTTGGTCGTTTACTTTGTCCCTTCCTGTGGTGATACGGTGTCGTCGTCGAACTTTTTTGGTCTATACCACTACCTGGTTGAAGTTTCACCGATAAAACTAATTTGTAGAAATTACCAAATTGTTTGCTAATTTCACACTGCCATATACATTTAGATGCACACCACCAGAGTTGTAATACGACGCATGGAGGTATCTTCGGTGTCTATAAAGAAAAAGGTTTCACTACTGGCTATTCTGCAAATAGTCATGTTTCTTTCGGTGATATTTCCCCATTTGTCATCTAGCCTCGGACACATAGAAGATATCATGACATTATCACACTTGGTCTCTGTCGTCTTTACGAAAATCTCGTAGTCCTCCCTGAAATGTTCTTTATCAAATTGTTCACTTGAACAGTCGTTACTTTCTACTTGCAATATGATAGTCACGTACACATTATCATCAGTTTGGCTAAGAATTTTGGCAGTAATGTCCGATACCCAGCCTCCCCTTATACAAATTGGTTCATGCTCAAGGTCAAATAGGTAACCTGAAAATTCTCGTTTTATGGAGCTTCCCATTACAACAGTCCCTTTGCGCTTTTCTTATCACCACTTGTAGTCTTTTCTACTGTTGTCCCTTTTTGTTTAACTTCTTGTTTTTCTAGTGTCAGTTTTCCGTTTTTCTCGCAGTCTTTTGTTTTCCTCTTGCAGAGCTTGAAGTGCATTTGTCTTTTGAGCAAGTTTTTCTTCTACAGTTTGGTCATCATAGTCTCTATGTTTTGTAGTCTGCTGGATATCTTTCTGCATTCGATACAGACCAAGAACCCGTTCTCTTCTACCGAATCGTTCAATAGCACACAAGTTTTATGGAACCACTCCTGACAAAGGTTACATCTTAGGATGCTGTCGGCTTTCTGTTTATTACAAATGCACACTTTGACTGGAGAAGACGTTTCTTTTTCTTGGGCTGCTTCTTCTTGGATGCGTTCTTATGTGTGTTTCCATTTGGTTCTGAGTTCTTTGTTACTGTCTTAAGTATCGCAATGCTAACGTCTACATCTTCTTCACTGTGCGTTGGCTCGTTTTGGGAAACAAAACGTACAGCCATTGAATCCGATAAGTTATCGATCTGCTTGTCTCTGCCTTCATCTAAGCTGCCGTTTCCTGTGTGATGAACTGCTTCAACAGTTGACTGTGTTTTCATTCGGTTGTTTTTTCTCGATGGGAGTACATGTGTATATCTTCACGTTCGTTGTTGAGGGCATTGGACATGTAGTGACAAACATCTTTTATTAATTCGTCCTTAACGGACACGTCTATCAGTTCTTTCATTTAGCTCGCTTCGGCATCAACAATTTTGTGTTGACGAATACATCAAAGCTATAAATTATCCGTTAAAAATTTCTAATTGTCAAAACCCTACTCAGGTTCTTCATACCCCAGACATAGGTTGGTCTTGGTCATAATTTGGTTTCTTGTTTAAAAATTTTGGTATTTTTCTCTACTCTTCATACTTATATAGTGTTTGGCATTTTCAAATTTTGGTAGAGCGCCTCTGATGAGTCTTAAATAGACGAAACGCGCGTCAGGCGTAGAAAAATTTATTGTCTGGAACTTTCTTGAAATTGTATTTCTCTTGACATAATGTCTTTGTATACGAATTTATTAAACTTTTCTAGATCATCTATGTTCATTTCAGACTCAATCTTCAGGTATTTATTCTTAATTTCTTCCTCAGCTAATCTAATCGTCTTCTGAATAGCCTCTGGTAACTTTATCAATTCGATATTGACTATCTAATTAACATTTTAGTCCACAATATCGTAACGGGATAATCTGTGTTTTAGGCCACAAAAGTCCAACTCCAAAACATACAACGGAGCTGTTCTAATAAGGTCCCATATTTAACCTAGTGAATATTTGTCAGTGGTTGTGTATGCAGTCTTTAAAAAAGCTGTTAAATGCACAAATGTCAAAAGTATCTATAACTCACATTTTCATGAATTTATCCGATAGTCTATTTATATACATGTTATCGAATATAATTCCATGAAAAATAACTTTGTAGAAGATTTAAAAACAATGAAACCAAACTGTTTCTCTCTCTTTTGAAAATCAAGACGTCCATTAACCAAGTGAGTTTTTTTTTTTAAGAACAGACTACAATTTGACTAAGACATGTAAAATTGGTGTTTGCAAACACTGTTGATTATATCCCTTCCTCGGATTGTGCACTTTGTTCCCGTTAAAAAAAAATGATATTTTTTTTTTGGGGGGGGGGGGGGGTGATGCCATAAAATAAAGGTCCAGTAAATTATTTTAAAAAAATGAAATTTCCATTTAACAATTGTACTTTTAGCGAATATAGTTGTCATACAAGTCTTGAGTTGTTAAAAAGGATAGGTGACCACAGAATTCAGTGACTCAAAAAGAAGAAAATAATAAGTACTTAATTATAGAGTCATATTTCTTAAGCCATAATAAAAAAACTAGCTACATATTGAAGTGGATAAACGGCCATAGTTGAGCAAGGCTGTCAAGACAAGAAAAACAGAATACCAAAATATTACGGGAAAATCTGTACACCTTTGGTATCAAATTGCTCTTGTTAAAACAACTACCAAGAAAGAACAAGGGTACCGACTCCCAATACGACGGGTCATATCCCAGAACCCTCTGTTAATTTATAACCAGGGGAGAGCAAATTAAAGGCAATTCTAGCAAATGGCAAAATTTGAGCAAATATTTAAGCAAACTAGAAAAGCTCAGACTGGAATAAGTTTAGAACCCACTGCTCATGGCAATATGATATAGTCTCAATCTGCAAACTTCTAGCGGTATCGCCGAAAAGTAATCTATGATATGATCCGACGTAAAATAGCAGGAAGGAAATGGCAGTCGTGTCAAACTATTTGCATTTTTTTACAAGCTCCCCTGCAATCTGTTTATAGCTGATATCTTAAGGTGTCTTTGGACCGGAGTACTGCAAATTTGAAACCAAAATCAAGACTGCAATAATTAAAAAATCGATCTTAAAATCAGGGTAATTACGCAGAGCAATCTTCATTTTAGCTCGCTCCGGCACCAACACTTTTGAGTTGGAGAATACATCAAAGCTTTAAATTATCCGTCTAAATTTCAAAATTGTCTAAACCCTAAGGTTCTTCCTACCCCAGACATAGGTTAAATTTCTCAGTAATATTCGGTTCCCCAGTTTGGTATTTTTGGTTATACTACTCTATGCTCTTCATATTCATACAGTGTTTTGCATTTTCAATATTTTTGGTAGAGCGCCTCTGATGAGTCTTGAATAGACGAAACGCGCGTCAGGCGTAGCAAAATTTATTGTCTGGAACTTTGTTGTCATTTGTATTTCAACTTTAATAACTGCGCTTCCTAGCAAATAATATTTGGAGCCCGGGATTAATAGAAAATTTAAACTTTAAGACATGTTCGAGACTGTTCATCATACTGAAGCCAACCTATGAACAACCCTTTGATGCAGCTAATCTGACCGTATCCATATACTTGAAAAATTCCGAACTCTTTTCTGGCCATTTCTCTAACATGACACTTGCATATATCATGAAAGCTGATGTCCATATATCTATCTTTTTGTTTGTTTTAAGTGTTTTGGGAAGCACTGAAATGACACCCCCTCTTATAGCAACTTCACCATCAATATCTAAATCATTAGACAGACTTTGATTTGATATGAAAAGTCACCCTAAATCAACGAACTTCCCTTTCCATATTTTGTCTTTGAGCTTTATTGGAACGTTTGATGAAATGGGATCAAAACCGCTAACCATAAAATCAGGGGACTTGTCAGGACTTGTCACCTTGCGAAATTAATTTACTATTAGTGTTATTTTCACGTATAAAGCTACCCTGAACTTGCCCCTGGTTTGAACAAGCTAGAGCTACCCGGGATCACATTTGTCTGCTCATTCCTCCTTATCATGGTATCATCGTTACCTGGCTGGGTCTTGCGAAACAGTTACAGTAGTTAAATTAAATACTGTTTTTTCGTTAAAATTTCCGTATTGTTAAATTCACAATTGTTTAAAACACTAGTTTTCTTTCTTTGTACTGCACATGGTCGATATCCTCGGTGCTTGATTTTGCTTCACTTTTCGAACTTTTTTTTTGTTTGGAGTACTTTTCATTATTCAATACTTTTGGGTCTTGACCTTCCAATGTTTCGATTTAAATGCTGCTGATGAGAGGTTACTCCTTGAAATATGCATATACAGCATAACCAAATTACCCGTTTTATTCCCGTTTTGGTTTTTGTATTTATATATGAAGGTCTCGGAAATGATATTACTCGAGGACGTTGGACTTGATGCTGATTTGCTTCAGACACGATGTTTATAACAGGACCACGTGTGCCGTTGAAATATATTCTGCCGGGTGATGACTTTGCGCTGGGCCGACGGCATTATAGCTTTCAATGTCCATCCTTTGACCTGGCCCTCTTGTGAATATATTGTTTTTTGTCCTCAACCTGAATTTGATGAATGTGTGTTCCGACATCTTGGCTGGAAACATGATCAGCCGACCTCGTGTTTTGTTCTATTTGGCGTTCTGGCTTTCTTTTGGCCTTTATCTGCCTTCCTTATCTCCTGGAACATATTTGTTGCCTGACTCTGTCTATTTTTAGGCTTCATGGTAACTCAGGCTGACAGATGTTCAAGATCTTTAAACGATTTAAATTTTTGTTGGAGCAACTTTCTAACGATGTGTCACCTTGCGATACAAGTTTGAATGAATGAACTGTGTCGTCACAAAAAAAAAAATCAATAATCAACAAAACCAGATTGAACTGGAAAATTCTTAGAACGGGGTAAACGAAAGGATCACAACGAAACATTTATTCCCTATAATTAAATCGGTTTATCAGAAAAAATGATAAACCCTATAAATACGTAATATGCAGTTCAAAAAAATTAATTCATCTATTATCAGTGGCTTCAATGGGCTGTAAAACATTATGACTGCTAAATGAATATTTATGATAATTTGAAAATAAAAATTATGCAAATGATTTGGGGAAGCGGGATGGTCAGAATTTGCTTCAATTTTATTCTTTTTTTGAAAGTTCCCTCATTGTCAAGCAAATGGAACCATTTAAAAAATGAAATTTTCTATCCTCGCTAAGAAAGTAGGGCCTTTACCATATTAAAATTTTTGTTCTGTACATGGAACAGGTCTGACCAGTTTATACTTGTAAGTTATTGATTTGGTTCGAACTGTTATTTTAAGATTTTCTTTACGTAAAAGTCCTTTAAACCTCAAATAAAATATCAAAAGATACAGTAAAACGGATAATGGCAGGATAATCCTCGTTTGCTGTGTAGGTTTATCGGATCAGAAACCCATTTATAAACAAGAAGTAGATCAAACTTGATGGAATGTAAAGTTAAAATGTCCCATCAAGAGAGCAGTTAAAATGATAACAAGTTTTTGTCTACTAAGCAGTTATATAGTTATATATAACTTTGTTTTCTTAAGAAGCCTCAAGGTGCATTGGAATCTAAACCTTCCTGAAAAAAGGGCAGAAAAGTTAGTTAGTACGTATTCACTAAGTTAGTATGCTATTGCTTACTTCCCAAGCAGCGCGATTTAGGCTATATCAGGGATATAAACATTAAAGGGATGATAAAGTTAACAATCAATGAAGAAGTGGAGGAAATGGGAACACAGGCAAATAAGGGAGCAGAGTTTTTACTTGCACTGGAAAAGGAGTGATGGGTAGAACAGACTATTTAGCCTCCTGCAAAGGGATCCTACGAATCCTTCTCTTATTGAGATAAATAGAGGGTTCTTAAACATGCGACAATCGTGGAATTTTTCTTAACAGAACAAATGTTAATTTTTATGAAAAAATAGTGTTTGCTTCAGGAGGGAAAGACTTAAATAAGGCTTATTGTATTCTATTTGAGATTCTTGGACTTCTGTTAAAAGTGAGAAAAATAAAAATAAGCAATTTGATTCTGTAATTCCTTCCCCAAATTGTGTTTAAAAGTCAAACGACTTAGTCAGTGGTCTTACTTTTTTTATATTTGGGCTTCTACCGGTATATGCATGCCCAAAAAATAAAGGTAATTACAAATCTAGGTACCGAACTTGGAAGATCAATCTCAAATGTGCAAGACTTAGAGGAAAGACAAAACAAGGAAAACATACCGGAAATATTGAAAACTGCAATGGTCTTGACTTGGTACAAACATTTCAAAAGAAATAGCGGGTTAAACCAGGTGTTATGGCGTCAAATCTCCCTTTCAATTTGAAAATTAGTCGTCTCAATAAAACGGAGATGTGTTTTTTTTTTTAATGCTCAAAATTGAAACACTAAAGTTTCACAATTTTGTTTTCGCGGTTTAAATAGGCAATATTGAGATGTGGAATAAGTGTACGTGACAACAAGCGACCACAATGAAAAAAAGCCAGCAGCCTTCAACGAGGCCAGTAGGCGCTGTTCGCCGTTTTGCGATTGGATCAAGATCAAATAAAAATGCATACAATTCAAATCCAGTATTGAAATTGTCAACGAAGACAACATATTTGTTTGGGCGTGTTTTGATTGATATTCAGTTATTTGTTTGTTTCTATGTTTTCCATGTTTTCTGTTTTTGTCCCGTTCTTGTTGTTGTCTCTGTCCTTTCGGACTGTTGACATTCGGATACCCCATTGGTTCCTTTGCTTCTTTCAGAAACCAATAGAGATTCCAATGGGCACTAGTTGTCCACCTTTGCTTGCTGGTTTGATGCAGCAGACTTCTTACAATTACTTCTAAATAAAAAAGATCATAGATTTGACACACTGAATTGACAATTGGAAGCGCGAAGGTGTACTTTAGCAAGCAGGAACTGCTAACTCTTCAGGAATACTCGTTACGACTTGAGATCGCATAGTTGATTTTTATTCGGTTGATTTTGTTTTTTTTATGTTTGTTGTGCTATTAACGTTTATGTTTACAGATTTTGTCATGCCTGTTCGGATTTTTGACACTCCAATGCCCCCATTGGTGCCCGTTTGTTTTTTTTTTTCAAGGATTTATCTTAAGCTCAGGTACGATCCTTTAGTTCCTTAATTTTGTATACTTAAATCAGTAAAAGATTGTTAATGAATGCTTATACATCATGTATTTTCATGTATATATTATAGCTTAAATATTGTTTACTTTTCATGGTGCCATGTTGTTATAGTGTTTGTAGGTGACGCCATTTACCAATATTTTTATTCATTCCCATGTAAACACGACCATATAGGAAGCAGCTGTTATAAGGTTGTTATATTTTAGATCATTGATTATGTTTTCGATTAAAAGTTCTTAAGTCGCATAAAAACTCGACAAAAGTTCCTAGCTACTGTTGTCAATGCTACTTTTGCTATCAATTATCCCTTACTCTATGGTCCATCTGCTCATGTTATCACGGGTGATCTAAAGATAATTGGGAACGATTTATTACGAGATGTTGTTTTCCATGAACCTAAAGTTAGAGAGCCACAGCTTATAGTGAGCACAGCTCGTAGCGGAGAGCTCTACGGCAAGTACCCGCGATAAATTTGCCTAATGCTATTATGATTTTTTTTTCGTCCGGATATGCTTCTCTAAGTTTATATATATATGTTCTCTCTTATATATATAGAGCTTCGTAACGGAATAATCTGTGTTTTAGGCCACAAAAGTCCAACTCCAAAACATACAACGGCACTGTTCTAATAAGGTCCCATATTTAACCTAGTGATATTTGTCAGTGGTTGTGCATGCAGTCTTTAAAAAAGCTGTTAAATGCACAAATGTCAAAAGTATATATAACTCACATTTTCATGAATTTATCCGATAGTCTATTTATATACATGTAATCGAATATAATTCCATGAAAAATAACTTTGTAGAAGATGTAAGAACAATGAAACGAAACTGTTTCTCTCTCTTGAAAATCTAGACGTCCATTAACCAAGTGAGTTTTCTTAAGAACATACTACAATTTGACCAAGACATGTAAAATTGGTGTTTGCAAAAACTGTTGATGATCTCCTTTCCTCGGATTGTGCACTTTGTACCCGTTAAAAAAATAATTGATTTTTTTTTTTGGGGGGGGGGTGGTGATGCCATAAAATAAAGGTCCAGTAAATTATTTTAAAAAAATGAAATTTCCATTTAACAATTGTACTTTTGGCGAATATAGTTGTCATACAAGTCTTGAGTTGGTAAAAAGGATAGGTGACCACAGAATTCAGTGACTTAAAAAGAAGGAAATAATAAGTACTTAATTAAAGAGTCATATTTCTTAAGCCTCAATAAAAAAAAACTAGCTACATATTGAAGTGGATAAACGGCCATAGTTGAGCAAGACTGTCGACATCTGACAAGAAAAACAGAATACCAAAATATTAAGGGAAAATCTGTACACCTTTGGTATCAAATTGCTCTTGTTAAAACAACCCCCAAGAAAGAACAAGGGTACCGACTCCCAATACGACGGGTCATATCCCAGAACCCTCTGTTAATTTATAACCAGGGGAGAGCAAAAAGGCAATTCTGGCAAATGGCAAAATTTAAGCAAATATTTAAGCAAACTAGAAAAGCTCAGACTGGTATAAGTTTAGAACCCACTGCTCATGGCAACATGAGATAGTCTCAATCTGCAAACTTCTAGCGGTATCGCCGAAAAGTAATCTATGATATGATCCGACGTAAAATAGCGGGAAGGAAATGACAGTCGTGTCAAACTATTTGCAATTTTTTACAAGCTCCCCTGCAATCTGTTTATAGCTAATGTCTTAAGGTGTCTTTGGACCGGAGTACTGCACATTTGAAACCAAAATCAAGACTGCAATAATAAAAAAATCCATCTTAAAATCTGGGTAATTACGCAGAGCAATCTTCATTTTAGCCCACTCCGGCACCAACACTTTTGAGTTGGAGAATACATCAAAGCTTTAAATTATCCGTCTAAATTTCAAAATTGTCTAAACCCTAAGGTTCTTCCTACCCCAGACATAGGTTGAATATCTTAGTAATAATTTGGTTCCCCAGTTTGGCATTTTTGGTTATTCTGTTCTGTGCTCTTCATATTCATACAATGTTTGGCATTTTCAATATTTTTGGTAGAGCGCCTCTGATGAGTCTTGAATAGACGAAACGCGCGTAAGGCGTAGCAAAATTTATTGTCTGGAACTTTGTTGTCATATGTATTTTAACTTTAATAACTGCGCTTCCTAGCAAATAATATTTGGAGCCCGGGATTAATAGAAAATTTAAACTTTAAGACATGTTCGTAAATGATAATAATATTACCTGATGTGTATGTTTATCCAATTATACTCTAGATACAAATGTTTCGTTGCATTTTTTACATTTGTGCCAAAACTTACAATTATTGCCATATGTGCAACGTAGACCATTGTTGTACATTCTACAATAGTATTTTGTTTTGAGTTTGTATCGGGGTTTGTATAAAATGTGGAATTTGGAAGGGTCGGGTTTGTAGATGCTGAGTTCCATTTTTTTTTATCTGATTTGACTGATTGTTTCTTGAATTTGAAAGCCTTCACTCGATTGACCTTGACCTTGACCGAACCAGGTGCTATTAGAACTTGGGGTTGTTACGCACAACTCCATATCAACCTCCCAATGAAGAGGATGGACAACGGGCTTTACGCAAACGAAACTGTTCATCATACTGAAGCCAACCTCTGAACAACCCCTTGATGCAGCTAATCTGACCGTATCCATACACTTGAAAATTTCCGAACTCTTTTCTGGCCATTTCTCTAACATGACACTTGCATATGCTGATGTCCATATATCTATCTTTTTGTTTGTTTTGAGTGTTTTTGGGAAGAACTGAAATGACACCTCCTCTTATAGCAAGTTCACCATTTTCTTTGAGCTTTATTGGAACATTTGATGAAATGGGATCAAAACCGCTAACAATAAAATCAGGGGACTTGTCAGGATTTGTCACCTTGCGAATTTAATTTACTATTAGTGTCATTTTCACGTATAAACTTACCCTGAACTTGCCCCTGGTTTGAACAAGCTAGAGCTACCCGGGATCACATTTGTCTGCTCATTCCTCCTTATCATGGTATCATCGTTACCTGGCTGGGGATTATGAGGTATCTGCTGGTCTTGCGAAGCAGTTACAGTAGTTAAATTTAATACTATGTTTTAGTTGAAATTTCCGTTTTGTTAAATTCAAAATTGTTTAAAACACTAGTTTTCTTTCCTTGTACTGCACATGGTCGATATCCTCGGTGCTGGATTTTGCTTCACTTTTCGAACTTTTTTTGGTTTGGAGTACTTTTTATTATTCAATGCTTTTGGGTCTTGACCTTCCAATGTTTTGATTTAAATGCTGTTGATGAGAGGTTACTCCTTGAAATATGCATATACAGCATAACCAAATTACCCGTTTTATTCCCGTTTTGGTATTTGTATTTATAGATGAAGGTCTCGGGAATGATATTACTCGAGGACGTTGGACTTGATGCTGATTTGCTTCAGACACGATGTTTATAACAGGACCACGTGTGCCGTTGAAATATATTCTGCCGGGTGATGACTTTGCGCTGGGCCGACGGCATTATAGCTTTCAATGTCCATCCTTTGACCTGGCCCTCTTGTGAATATATTGTTTTTGTCCTCAACCTGAATTTGCTGAATGTGTGTTCCGACATCTTGGCTGGAAACATGATCAGCCGACCTCGTGTTTTGTTCTATTTGGCGTTCTGGCTTTCTTTGGGCCTTTATCTGCTTTCTTAATCTCCTTGAACTTATTTGTTGCCTGACTCTGTCTATTTTTAGGCTTCATGGTAACCCAGGCTGACAGATATTCAAGATCTTTAAACGATTTTAATTTTTGTTGGTGCAACTTTCTAACGATGTGTCACCTTGCGATACAAGTTTGAATGAATGAACTGTGTCGTCACAAAAAAAAATCAATAATCAACAAAACCAGATTGAACTGGAAAATTCTTAGAACGGGGCAAACGAAATGATCACAACGAAACATTTATTCCCTATAATTAAATCGGTTTATGAGAAAAAATGATAAACCCTATAAATACGTAATATGCAGTTCAAAAAAATTAATTCATCTATTATCAGTGGCTTCAATGGGCTCTTAAACATTATGACTGCTAAATGATTATTTATGATAATTTGAAAATAAAAATTATGCAAATGATTTGGGGAAGGGGGATGGTCAGAATTCGCTTCAATTTTATTCCTTTTTTGAAAGCTCCCTCATTGTCAAGCAAATGGAAGTTGGGTCTTAACCATATTAAAATTGTTGTTCTGTACATGGGACAGGTCTGACCAGTTTATACTTGTAAGTTATTGATTTGGTTCGAACTGTTATTTTAAGATTTTCTTTACGTAAAAGTCCTTTAAACCCCAAATAAAATATCGAAAGATACAGTAAAACGGATAATGGCAGGATAATCCTCGTTTGCTGTGTAGGTTTATCGGATCAGAAACCCATTTATAAACAAGAAGTAGATCAAACTTGATGGAATGTAAAGTTAAAATGTCCCGTCAAGAGAGCAGTTAAAATGATAACAATTTTTTGTCTACTAAGCAGTTATATAGTTATATATAACTTTGTTTTCTTAAGAAGCCTCAAGGTGCATTGGAATCTAAACCTTCCTGAAAAAAGGGCAGAAAAGTTAGTTAGTACGTAAGTTAGTATGCTATTGCTTACTTCCCAAGCAGCGCGATTTAGGCTATATCAGGGAAATAAACATAAAAGGGATGATAAAGTTAACAATCAATGAAGAAGTGGAGGAAATGGGAACACATGCAAATAAGGGAGCAGAGTTTTGAATGGCACTGGAAAAGGAGTGATGCGTAGAACAGACAATTTAGCCTCCTGCAAGGGGATCCTGCGGAATCTTCTCTTATTGAGATATATAGAGGGGTTCTTAAACATACAAATGACAACAAAGTTCCAGACAATAAATTTTGCTACGCCTGACATCGTGGCATTTTTTCTCAACAGAACAAAACTTAATTTTTATGAAAAAATAGTGTTTGCCTCAGGAGGGAACGAATTTGATTCTGTAATTCCTTCCTCCAATTGTATTTAGAAGTCAAACGACTTAGTGTTGCACGGGCGTAAAACACCAACTCACTCACTCACTTAGTAAGTGGTCTTACTTTTTTTTTATATTTGGGCTTCTACCGGCCCGGGAGGCGAATAGGCCCGCAGCAGCGCTAAGCTTGTCGGTAAAAGTCCACTAAAAGGCGCTCAGAAACCTGACATCTGGGTCAGGCCGCTTTGCCAACAAAGCGACTGGGATGTGTGCCCCAGGTGGTTGAATGGGGCAGCCCTGACATCGAGAGATGCGGGGTCGTCAGGCGATAATGCGGAAAACCTGACCGCAAACCATAGTGTTGCACCGTGTTGGGAAAAATGTCACGTTCCTCGCATGTTAAAGAACCCTGCTGCAGGTCTCGGTAAGAGTAGGACCCGTAGGATCCCCATGCAGAAGGCTAAATTTCCCGTCCCTACCCATCACTCCTTTTTCCAGTGGCAGTCAAAACTCTCCTACCCGATTGGCCTTGTGTCCCATTTCCTCCACTTCATCATCATTTCATGTTCATTGTATCACCACTTTCATGTTCATCTCCCGGATATAGCCGAAATCGCGCTGCTTGGGAGTAAAGCAATAACTAACTAACTAACTAACTCTACCGGTATATGCATGCCCAAATATTAAAGGTAATTACAAATCTAGGTACCGAACTTGGAGGATCAATCTAAAATGTGCAAGAGGAAAGACAAAACAAGGAAAACATACCGGAAATATTGAAAATTGCAATGGTCTTGACTTGGTACAAACATTTCAAAAGAAATGGGGGGTTAAACCAGGTATTATGGCGCCAAACCTTCCTTTCAATTAGAAAATTATTAGAGTCGTCTCCATAAAACGCAGATGTGTTTTGAAGGGTCAGGTGAGCTATTGTCATCGTTGAGCGTCCGTCGTCCGTCCGTCCGTCCGTCCGTTAACTTCAAACATCTTCTCTGAAACCACTGATGGGATTACTTTGAAACTTTGTACACTTCATCTTAAGGATGTCCTACACCAGGTTTGTGAAATTTGTGAACATTGACCAACCAACATGGCCGCTGTTACTAAAATTAGAACAGGTAGGTTCAGACCATAGTTTTTAGCTAATAGCTAAAAAGTATAAGAGATAAAGAAAATCTGAAGCAACTTTCTTTCTTCAGAATCAAAAGCTCTACAAAACTTTCCATTGAGTCAAAGTTGTGGGATGATTCTTTATAGGATTTATTTCCCTTTAATCGTCAAAATTGACCATTTTCACAGTTTTTGGACTTTATCTTGAAAACTGTAAGTGCTAGAGGGAAAGTTAGCATTGCAAAATTGTTCAGCTCATTGAGATCTACTAAAATAATTTCAGGATAATAATTGTAAGATCAACCAATTAAGAGTTATCCCCCTTTTACTGATTTTTCTATCAATTTTAACTGATTTTTAGCTCACCTGGACCGAAGGTCCTGGTTAGCTATTGCCATCACTTGGCGTCCGTCGTCGTCGTCGTCCGTCGTCGTTAACTTTTCTTTGAAAATCTTTCCTCCGAAACGACTGAAGGGATTGCTTTGAAACTTTGCACACTCCATCTATGGGATGTCCTCTACCAAGATTGCACAAATGGAGACCACCGTCCAAACAACATGGCTGCCGTTACTAAAAATAGACCAGGGGGTCAGACTACTGTTTTTGGCTTGTGAATCAAAAAGTATAAGAGATAGATGAAATCTGATGCCACGCTACTGCTTCAGCATCAAAAGCTCTACAGAAGTGTTCATTGAGTCGAAGTTGTCAGATGACCCATCATAGGAGTTACGGCCCCTTAAAGGTGAAAAATAGCATTTTTTCATGTTTTTGGTCTATAGAATGAAAAGTATTGCAGAAAGAGAAAAGTTGTTGCTTGCTTAAATGTTCAGCCCATTCAGATCTACAAAAGTCTCCATAGGGTTGAAATTGTCAGATGACCCCTTATAGGGGTTACATCCCCTAAAATAACGTTTTTACATATTTAGGCCTATGGAATGAAAACTATAGCAGATAGAGACAAGCTTTTGCTTGCTTAAATGTTCAGTTCATTTCGCACTACAAAAGTTTTCATAGGGTCAAAGTTGTCAGATAAACCCTTATATGGGTTATGGCCCCGTAAATAACGGTTTTTTTTTCATGTTTTGGCCTATAGAATGAAACCTATAGCAGATAGAGAAAAGCTGTTGCTTGCTTAAATGGTCAGTTCATTTAGCTCTACAAAATTTTTCATAGGGTCGAAGTTGTCAGATGACCCATTTTAGGGGTTATGGCCCCTAAGTAAAATAACGTTTTTTTTTCATGATTTGGGCCTACGGCTACAGAATGAAACTATAGTAGATAGAGATAAGCTGTTATTTGCTTAAATGTTCAGCTCATTTAGCTCTAGAAAAGTCTTTACATGTATAGGGTTGACTCAAGACCAGGTGAGCGATTCAGGCTCCTGGGAGCCTCTTGTTAAAAATCTTCTTCTCTGAAACCACTGATGGGATTGCTTTAAAACTTTGTACACTTCATCTTTAGGATGTCTTCTATCAAGTTTGTGAAATTTGTCAACATCGACCAACCAACATGGCCACTGTTACTAAAAATAGAATAGAGGGGGGTTCAGACTATAGTTTTTAGCTTATAGGTCAAAAAGTATAAGAGATAGAGAAAATCCGAAGCGACTCATGTTCTTCAGCATCAAAAGCTCTACAAAATCTCCATTGAGTCAAAGTTGTGGGACGACTCCTTATAGGAGTTATTTCCCCTTAATCGTAAAAATTGACCATTTTCACAGGTTTTGGACTTAATCTTGAAAACTGTAAGTGCTAGAGGAAAAGTTAACATTGCAAAATTGTTCAGCTCTTGAGATATACAAAAATGATTCAAGGCCAAAATTGTCAGATCAACGGGTTAAGAGTTATACCCCTTTAACTGATTTGTCTATCAATTTAACTGATTTTTAAAAATCTTCTCTGAAACCACTGATGGGATTGCTTTGAAACTTTGTACACTTGATCTTTAGGATGTCGTCTACCAAGTTTGTGAAATTTGTGAATGTCGACCAACAAACATGGCTGCTGTTACTAAATATAGAATAAGGGGGTCAGACCATAGTTTTTAGCTTTTACCTCAAAAAATATAAGAGATACAGAAAATCTGAAGCAACCTTCCTTCTTCAGCAACAAAAGCTCTACGAAACTTTTCTACATATCAAAGTTGTGGGACGACTCTTTATAGGAGTTATTTCCCCTTAATCGTCAAAATTGGCCATTTTAACAGTTTTTGGACTTTATCTTAAAAGCCATAAGAGCTAGAGGCATTACAAAATTGTTCAGCTCATTAAGATCTACAAAAATGATTTCAGAGTCAAAATTGTCAGATCATCCTTTTAAGAGTAATCCTCCTTTAAGTGTTTTCAATTAATTTTAGAATGAAGTATTTCACTTGCATGACTTGTGCAACAATGCACGATTTGTTCAGCGGTATCCCAACCGATTCAATTTTATCGTTTTTAAAGGAAACTGGTTTATTTGCAAAATTGTAGTTCATTTAAGTAACCTTTTGAAAGTATTGTGTTGTTTTACGTTATTTATTTATCTATGTCATCATAATTTGTTTAAATATTGTAGTTTGTTCTTTATCACTAGTTTTATGTTTTAATGTGGCCTTTGTTAGTTGGTGTTTTTATCTAGTCATACTTTTTTGTTTTATCGACGGTCTTTTGACTTTGTTTTATACTGAATTTTTAGTTATATATCACAACTTGTTTATGTCCCGATAATGGCTGAAATATCGCCGACGGGACAATAAGCAAACAACAATCAATCAATCAATCAATCAATCAATTAATTTTAACTTGCTTGTTTTGTTTGTTTGTTTGTTTGTTTTTTTTTTTCAAATGGAAAACTTTGTTACTTTGTATATTTGATCTAAAATGTGTTTTCTTTCCTAACTAGTTTCTTTAATGCTACTTAACAAGTACATGTAGACCATGTTGCACACTAGGTAAGAGGCTTTAGCATAAGAGATCGGGTAAGCGATTCAGGCTCATGGGAGCCTCTAGGTTTTTAAAATGCTCAAAATTAAAACACTAAAGTTTCACAATTTTGTTTTCGTGGTTTTAATAGGCAATATTGATATGCAGAATAAGTGTTCGTGACAACAAGCGACCACAATGAAAAATAGTTAGCAGCCTTCAATGAGGCCAGTAGGCGCTGTACGCCGTTTTGCAATTGGCTCAAGATCAAATAAAAATGCATACAATTCAAATCCAGTATTGGAATAGTCAACGAAAGATTCACTTCTTAAACAAGGAACAGAATACATCAAAACAAATACAGATGTTAATACCTTTTTAGCTTGATGAAGTTTACTACCAGATGCATTCGTAACAGGAAAGCAGACAAAAAACACAATAATGGCACGATATATAGATGCTGAGTGTCAAATGCAAAATATCCGACTAAAACGATTCCGGTGTAATGCTATAAGTGTAAGATATTATGGAGTAGGCTGCTTGTAATGTGGGCTGTGTCGCGTACACTTATTCCACATTTCATTATTTCTAATTAGCCTAAAATCGGACAAAGTCCATGTATAATCATATCTGAAATAAGCGAACTCGAAGCTCTTTATTTTACATATTCTGCCAAATGTCACGTGTATATCAGTATTTAATTTCTCAGTATTGGCATAAGAATGTTGTTTTTAGAAACCTGAGAAAACAACAACATGCAGGATTGAGGATCTCCCGCAGGATTGAATACTTTTACAAATTACGATTGACACAACTGATTAAACGCAGTTTGTTTTTTTTCAAAAAGAATGGCGAACACAGGAAAAAAAATCTTGTAGTCGATTAAATTAAAACTTACTTTGTCATCAATTAGTCTAAGAAAAAGAACAAATTTACAGAAGACCAAACACTAGTAATCGACATGCTCAACGTTCTAACATGTTTAGACAACATATTTGTTTGGGCGTGTTTTGATTAATATTCAGTTATTTTTGTGTTTCTATGTTTTACATGTTCTCTGTTTTTGTCCCGTTCTTGTTGATGTTTACTGATTTTGTCTATGCCCTTTTGGACTGTTGACATTCGGATACCCCATTAGTTCCTTTGCTTCTTTCAGAAATCAATAGAGATTCCAATGGGCACTAAAGTTGTCCACCTTTGCTTGCTGATTTGTTTCTTCATTCATATGCAGCAGACTTCTTACAATTACTTCTAAATAAAAAAGATCATAGATTTGACACGCTGAATTGACAATTGGAAGCGCGAATGTGTGCTTTAGCAACTCTTCAGGAATACTCGTTACGACTTGAGATCGCATTGTTGATTTTTGTTCGGTTGATTTTGTTTTTTTTATGTTTGTTGTGATATTAACGTTTATGTTTACAGGTTTTGTCATGCCCGTTCGGATTTTTGACACTCGAATGCCCCCATTGGTGCCCGTTTGTTTTTTTCAAGGATTTATCTTTAGCTCAGGTACGATCCTTTAATTCCTTAATTTTGTATACTTAAATCAGTAAATGATTGTTAATGAATGCTTATAAATACATCATGTATTTACATGTATATATTATAGCTTAAATATTGTTTACTTTTCATGGTGCCATGTTGTTATAGTGTTTGTAGGTGACGCCATTTACGAATATTTTTATTCATTCCCATGTAAATACGACCATATAGGAAGCAGCTGTTATAAGGTTGTTATATTTTAGGTCATTGATTATGTTTTCGATTAAAACTCGAAACAAGAGGCTCCCAGGAGCCTGAATCGCTCACCTGGTCTTAATGTCAACCCTTTGAAAACTTTGGTATAGCTAAATGAGCTGAATGTTTAAGCAATAAAAAGCTTTTCTCTATCTGCAATAGTTTTCATTCCAAAGCAAAAAACACTATTTTTCACCTTTAAAGGGCCATAACCTCTTAAAGGGGTCATCTGACAACTTCGACCCTAAAAAGACTTTTGTAGAGCTAATTAAGCTGAACATTTTAGCAAGCAACATCTTTTCTCTATCTGAAAAAGTTTTCTTTCTTTAGGCCAAAAACACTATTTTTTGCCTTTAAGGGGCTGAAACCCCTAAAAGGGGTCATCTGGCAACTTTGACCCTATGGAAACTTTTGTAGAGCTAAATGAGCTGAACATTTAAGCAAGCAACAACTTTTCTTTATCTGCAATAGTTTTCATTCCATAGACCAAAAACACTATTTATTGCCTTTAAGGGGCTGTTTTGGTCAGATTTGCAGCAAAATCTTTTTATATTGGAATCTTTGTGAAAATTCCTGCCTTTATTATTCAATCAGATTTGGAATATCTTTTACGGTTTTTGAGAAATTAGGGGTCGAAGTGGTAAAAACACCATTCTTTTTAAATTATCGAAGCAAATATTTTTACACAATAAATTAAGTTGAAGTGGGCCAACCATTTGTTATGAAGTTTTAATCCACTAAAGGAAGCTTCTTATTGCATTTGGGGTTTGTGGCCCCTACCATTTTAGAAAAAAACATAAATAAGGGGTCAAAGGGCTTAACCGTCAATTAATATGTGAATAAGATCTTTTTCTTTTAAATGTTGATGTTAATATATTATAATTATATAAAGTCCACCTCAGGATGCATGTGTCAAAAACTTTTGTAAGTCCACATTGGGCTGCATTTGACCAAAGCAATTATAGACAATCTATATTTGGCCGGTTCAACGTGTTGCGGTGGTATCATGCTGCGCTCGGCGTAGCTTTTTATTGAGTGTTGTATTATCTTAAAACTTAACAGACCGGTTACCTCGGCCCTGTTACTTTGTTATCAATATAAGAAATTTTGTCGGTCTTGTATTGTCTATGTAAAACAGTAACCGAAAAGACATACAAAAGTAATGAAGTTATAGTTAATTTAATTGTTATGGAAACTATTTACACCCAATTCGTCAGCAAAACCTTTATTTGATAAAATCTGAAATTTTACTTACTTCCAGAAACAATAAATCTTCGTTAATGTCCGGGTTGATTGATAGCAAGGAGGATTTAGCTATAGATGCACGATTTTTTGTTCTGATTTTGTAAATATTAAGAGTTAACAGAAGGAATTAAAATGCAGATTTCTTGAATTTGTTGTAAACTACTCATAATTACCACCGTACAAATCAACACAAAAACGAAATATAAGCTCATTTATTTCATTTTTATTCCCTGGCAAAGATTTAAACCCACATGCATATTTCTATAAGTAGCTGATTTTATCATAGGTGACTTTTATTACTGAATCTCTTCTTTGAAATGAAACATTAATGCACACGGGAATTTGTATTAACCTAGATTTTAACAGATTTTAGAAACTTGGCTAAAAGGATTGAGAAAAAATGAAATACTCAATCGAGCCACTCTTAAACAAACATGAATCCCCAAAAAAGTTAAAGCATCATAAAAAATACCTCAAACCATTCGAAATATTTGTAGCTATCAACAGCTTCTGGAAAGTTGATGTCAAACAGACCTCGGGTTTTGTATTTCAAAATCTCATCCGGGATTCCGATTTCGAGGTTTTTTTTTTTATTTTTGCAAGAGTAGTTTCCCTTTTTGGTCGGCAAAATGAAGTGAACAAATATGAGCTAAGGAAATCCTCAATACTAGGGTTGCACAATATATCCGTTCCGGATTTGACTCGTCATTTAGACGAGGTCATCAGGGGTCACGGGGAGGAAAAACGACGTCATTCAACATGGAACAAAGGGAACGGCATTTTCTATCAACGATTCTTCTGTAATTATACAACATATGGGTAGAAATCATTTGCAACTGAAAAATAAACCAACGGACATCATTTCCAACCAATTAAAAATCAATCTTGAACAGAAATAAAGAAATTACTTTCTTCGTCCATTACATGTTGGAATCAGTTTTTTTACCAGTTCCTCCTCGTTTGGCTAAATTAGTGCGGACTGATCCCGCAAATGCGCAACCCGTCTATTCATTCCTATCCTTTTTTGGGGGCAAAATTAAAAGATTGCTTGGGTCCGCACGTCCGGAAAATACTTTCGAAAAAGGACTTTACCAAGGTACCTTCAAAACCGTTTAAATTGCAAAAATTACGTTCAGACAATTTTCCACACGATAATACAGCAAGTAAGTACACTACTTTAAGCCCTTTTCAAGACCCCCCTTAATTGTCTTCAATTATTAATGTCACTTCGTAGCTTCTACTTTTATACACCTTCACGCAAATTGGCGAGGAGATACGTTGTTTCTAACTATGTCCACAGTTTCGTTCAGTGTCTTTCTACTCTCTGTATGTTCGTTCATTAACAAATGATTCTCAATAAACTTGAAAACACTTTAACCAAAGCTACTGTCTGTAAAGGGTAGTCTGGAGAACAGAAATTCTTAATTTTTTTCTTCATGTTGTTGCTAGAATCTTTGAAATGTTTGCCATTTTTATCTTTGCAAAAAAACGTAACTTATAGAAGAAAATGAGATGTGGAATAAGTGTACGCGACACAACCTACATTATAAACGTATATTTTAAATATCCACAATGGAAAACAGCCAGCAGCCTTCAATGTGACCAGCGGTCGCTGCTCGCTGTTTTTCAATTTGCAAATTCACATAAAAGAGTAAAGAAATGGCTTACCTCTTAGATAAATGAAGCAAAATCACTTTGCCCCCTAGTTTTTCCATTGTAAATGGCAGCCATATTTGGGGATGCCAAATTGTCAATAATCACTTATTTTTAGAATTTTAGGAAATCATAGACGATCTTCCAAAAGTGCCATTCCGGAACGTTCCGGATGTTAGAATAGGGGTCACGAGAGGTCAATGGGGGTAAAATGGCGGCTTTTTTAGAAGAGAGCACAGGGACTGAATTATTCTATCAATCTATTAAATGTGTGTTCTAATGGAAAACAATCAAACATGAAATGAATTAATTTGTTTCACTCGGAGGGTCATTTCAAAACAATTCATTTACACTTTAATAATGAAATTTAAAAATTCCCTTTTACACGCAAATGACGTCGGCAACCAGTTATCCAGTAATTTGGGGTAAGATTTCGACAATTACCAAAAAAATCGAAATTGGAAGATCGTCTATTCAGATCACAGAGATATTTTGTGATCAACTTGTTTTTGTCACAGGCGTTTGGGTCCAGGATTTAATTTTATTATAAATAACGTGTATATAAAAAAATTCATTTCGTCTATATAGACAAGATGAAAATTATGATTTTTTTTATATACACGTTATTTATAATAAAATTAAATCCTGGACCCAAACGCCTGTGGTTTTTGTTTATATCTGGGAGTGCACTTTGACGTCATATGACGTCACAATTAAAATTGACAATTTTTCCCGCCATTTTTTTACAATGGGAAATCTCCATAGGCATGCAAATATCTGCATTTTTTGGAAATGTATTTAATTTTCTGTAAAGTTGTTATGATTACTATGTCTTTTTGATACTAATAAGATTATGTAAACAAATTAAAGCAAAATCATTTTAGAAAAAATAATTTTTGATTTTTCCATTCTCCAGACTTCTCTTTACAGACAGTAATTAAAGGTTTTTTGCATAGATGTTTAACGTTTGCCAGTAATAAAATATAGTTTTGTTTGATTTCCGAAAAAAAATCCGTAGATATTTTTTAACAAGAGCATCGAAGAAAGATAATAACAAAATTTGGTTTTTTTTTTATAATAAAGTCTTGATTGAAGACTCTTTACTACTGAGTAGCTAAAAACAGAAATATGGTTTAATAGGCATTAGTATACTCAGGAACTCTAAGGAACTACAATAAGCATGGCTGATCTGTTAAACTGTAATTTTGTGTCAGACGTGTCACTCCATCAAGGAAATAATAATAAAATATCCCACAGGTTCTGGAATTATGAATCACTTGCAATACGTTAGGTCCGTAAGAGCCGACTGAATGTTGCTACAAAAGATTGGAAGGATGATTGAAAAGTTTAAGTCATCACTTTTTTTCATTAAACTTTGTTAAAAGTCTTCCTGAAGTGTCACTTTTGAGAGATCTAAATCCAAATATGAAGCAGACTTCCGTTTCTTAATATTGGATGTGTCGCGTACACACATTCCACATGTAAAGTATCTTGTGATATTTCTTATACCGATTGTTTAGCGAAACGGAAAGGAAATAAAATACAAAAGGGTATGAGTGCATTTTTTAAACATTGTTCTATATAAAAGTAAAAACAAAATTACCGAACTTGGAGGATCAATCTCAATGTCCAATTAAGAGAAAAGACATGAAAGACACACCTGAATAGTTATAGATCGCAATGGTACTGAATTGGTACAGGCAATTCAAATGAAATGGTAGGTTAAACCAGGTTTTATGGCGCGCCATACCTCCCTTTATTTGAAGGGTCATTATTCTCTATTCCTTTCCACTAGGCAATAATTCGACTTTTCCAATATATCGCTCTTTTTTTTTTATCTCTTAATAGATTCCCAAGGAAAACTTTCAACTAAGCTCTATAATAAACGTCATGAAAAAACTTTTTTTTCTGTAGATCCACTTATAACGGAGTGTAAATATTTCAAAGTATTTGATATTTCAAATATATGGGATATATAATGATTTTCTTTACAGAAGAGCACATCTAACACAAAATTGCTAACACAGGACTATTATGCTCCTCGATTTTTTTTCTCGTAAAAACATAAAAACAGTTGTGCTCGAAGATATGTATGTGGGAATACTATCTTTTAGATGAGTACAAATATGAAACTTTGTCATAGATTTTGGAACGTTTCATACACGTGTCCTGAATTGATAGTTTACAATGCGACGGGTACATTGCAACAAGTAGGAAATTGTTTACTCTTTGGGAGCATATAAATTCACTCTTATTACGGCTTGAGTCCTTGTTGCTGTCTGTTTCCTTATGTATAAGTGATAGGTTAGTCCGTATGGACCCGTGCGGGTTCCGGGTGTCAAATAGGCCCGCTGCAGCGCTAAGCTTGTCGGTAAAAGTCCACTAAAGAGCGCTCAGAAACCTGACATCGGATCGGACCGCTTTGCTAACAAAGTGATTGGGATGTGTGCCCCAGGTGGTTGAATGGGGCAGCCCTGTCATAATGAATGCCGGGGTCGGTTGGCTATAATGCGGAAAACCTGACCGCAAACAATAATGTTGCACCGTGTTGGGAGAAATGTCACGTTCCTCGCACGTTAAAGAAACCTGCTGCAGATCTCTGTAAGAATAGAACCCGTAGGATCCCCAGGCCGCAGGCTAAATTTTCTGTCCCTATCCATCACTTCTTTTTTAAAACCCTAAATTTTTATAAACTCTAAGATTCTTCCTTCCCATATATAGGTTGATGATCTGAGTTATAATTTGGTTACCCAATTTGGTATTTTTGGTTTTATTGTTCTATGCTTTCATAATCATATAAAGTTTGGCCTTTCAATACTTATGTAGAGCGCCTCTGATGAGTCTTAAATATACGAAACGCTCGTCACTGACAGTCAAAACTCTGTTCCCTGATTGGCCTTGTGTCCCTTTTTCCTCCACTTCATATGCCGTGCGGGGCCCGGGAGGCCAATAGGCCGGCAGCAAATACTAGCTTGTCGTAAAAAGCGACTAAGGGTCTTGGGATTTTGACATCAGAGTTAGTGTTCAGCCCACAGAGCGACCAAGGTGTGTACCCTAGGTGGCTGAATAGGGTAGCCCTCGTCCGCAGGGCTGTCAGTTCTATAATACTGAAACCCTGACCGCTGACCATAGTGGACCAACGTGTATGGAGAGTGCCATGCTTCATGCACGTAAAAGACCCTTTTGTGGACTGCCAAGTAGTACACCACATAGGCTAAATTTTCCGCCCCTACTCACCTTGACTTCTCTCCCATTTTCCTGTAATCTTCAAAATTACATTTGGTTTTTTTCACCCTATCCCCATATTTCATTTATCATCATCATTTCATATTCATTTTTTCATCCGCCTTTAAATAACCTAGCGTTGCAAGGGCATAAAACACCAACTCACTCACTCCTCCACTTCACTTCATGTTCATTGCATCACCCATTTCATATTCTTCTCCCGGATATAGTCGAAATCGCGCTGCTTGGTAGTAAAGCAGTAACTAACTAACTAACTAACTTCGTTGCTGTTTTCGGTTTAATTATGTTATTTGTTATTTTATTTTCTATTTCTTCGTGACAATTTCTTTTATCGACGAGTTTGTCGTTGCATTATCTTTAACATTCAAATGCCCGATTGGCATCTCCGCTTCTTTCCAGTGCCGGTCAAAACTTTGTTTCCTTGATTGCTTTTGTGTCCTCCTCCCAATTCTCTCTTCTTCATGATTTCATGTTGATTATATCACACCATCATGTTCATCTTCCTAATATAGCCGAATTTGCACTGTATGGTAGTTAAGCAATAAGCAGCTCAATACATCAATTGAGAGTTTGATTTTCTAATTTCTGAACACCATACGACGCCAAACGCTTTATTCATCAATCATACCATTTCAATACTAAGAATGTGCATAGCAGAATTTGTAGGCTGAGCAATATTTCATGTTTTCTCTGAGATTGCACATCATTTTAAATTAATTATCTTATAATTGACATCTAATGAATAATCTCTAGTAAAAAAGTATATCAAATACGAGAAGAAATGGCAGATTTCAGTCATGTTTTACAATTTATGTGTCAGAGATTACTGCTCATTCATCTTCATATCAGAAAATAATGAAATTACATAACACAGTAATACCAAGTAAGTAAAGTATGTTGGCGATAGACAAAAAAACTTTTGAAAGTAGCCATCTCAGTCATCAAACCTGTTTTTCGTTTCTTTTTTCTTTGCTTTTATGCCTAGGTAGATTTTTGCTTATTCATGCAACGACTGAAATTAGTTCATTCAATGCTTGTGTACTTGTGCTTCAATACGTGTACAATTCGGCTTTTGAGACATGTTTTTCAGAAACACAGAAAAGGATGAAGATGCAGCAAAAACGCACAATGGCTTGACAGGAAGTTATTTTATATAATTCTCTGTAAAGTAGCTTGATTGGTGCTAGACTGACAAAAATGAAAAGACAGTAGATGAATGGAGATAATGTTGACCGTTACAACATGGTTCAATAAAAGTTCAAGTTTCATGAATTTTGTAAATACATTTTTTTTATGAGAGTAATAATCTAAATCTTTTCCCCGACTCCCAGCAAAATAGCGTTGAAATGCTAGACAAGACAACATTTGTTATGGCTTGAATTGCTCTAGTTCTATGCTATGACAGCCATGATACATGTCCTGGATTAGATAGCTCGTTTGAATTCTATTTATGTAAACAACATGAACAAAAAAAAATGTTTATTGGATAATTAATTATTATATTATTATTTTTGTTATATTGAATGAATGATAACAGATGAACTGGGTTTGCATTTGCAGATTATTACGCATTGCAACGCCAACATCTCTAAATTAAGTTGAACGACCTGTCTATCAAAGTAACGTTTTATATTTGTAATTGGTGTTATCTGATTAAATCATTCGTAGTTTAACGAAAGTTAAATAAGGTATATTTTTGGTATAAACAATTTTAACAAATATATACTTGTCAAATTGACAACCTTTAATACTCTATCTGCACGATATAAAAATTGTGAAGTCGATCTTATATTTTTTCTTTATCTTCCTGAAATTCAGAAGTCGAGCGGTGCTTTGTGGGTATCATTAAAAATAGTCGGATTTACTCCCATCCGGGGTTAACACGTACAAGTAAAATTAACTCAACTTTTTTTATTAAACAAGTGATATGTTCGCAAGTGCTTGTATATGATTATAAAGAATAAACACGACAAGAAACGGCTTTAAATAAAATATAGAAAAACATGAGACGCAGCTGACAAATTCATACACCCGCACTAAAAAAAAATCAACAAGAATAAATTTAATATTACAGGTTGCACATCTACATTTTGTCACAAAAATTATGGAAGTCCCTCACAGGGCAGCATCATTACAATGATGATACAATAGAGAATAAAATAGAATATAAAATTCCAATAGGTGGTAAACATGGTTAAAGGGATATTATCTACGTTTTTTTTACTAACAAAAAAGGCCAACAGGACAACTTGTTTTGTCTAATTTTAAAAATATGAACAACAAAAATACGGCTATGGTACCAAATTAATCGAAAAATCGAAAAACAATAATCACTAATTACTATATTTGTTAAGCTTTACAAAAATTCTTATTCATGAGTTCCATTCCGTCTTAAGCATGCACACTGTTTTTTTTTTTTTTTATTATTATTTTGTTTATAAACTTTGCTTGTTCAAAATCGCGGTCAGTACACTGTATCTCGATGTTTTAGCCCGTAGAAATATTCACAGCAACGAAAACGCCATAGTCGCCGAACAAAGAAAATTACCTTTATGGCTCTTATATAACAAATGAAGATGATTTAGAAAGTTCACAGTGAATTTGTATAATTTGTCACCATATTTAGTTCTTCAGGAACAAAACACACTTTTTTAAATACACTAAAAATATATCTGTCACCACGAATGTAAACAAATAATCAATCAACATGGTCGAATAATTTTGAGCGAAATAAACCAAGTTTAAGGCAAATTTGGTAACAAATTGATATTCAATGTTTTCTTATTTTACATTTTGGTCTAAATGACATTAAAAAATTGGGGACGAAAAAAATGTGATTTTCGTAGACAATATGCCTTTAAGGTAATCGTCTCTTATTACAAGATAGGTTCTGCTGCTGGTCTCTTTCAACCGCTGGTGATTTTGGTAGATAATATGCCTTTCAGGTAATCGTCTCTTATTACATAGGTTCTGCTGCTGGTCTCTTTCAACCGCTGGTGATTTTGGTAGACAATATGCCTTTAAGGTAATCGTCTCTTAGTACAAGATAGGTTCTGCTGCTGGTCTCTTTCAACCGCTGGTGATTTTGGTAGACAATATGCCTTTAAGGTAATCGTCTCTTAGTACAAGATAGGTTCTGCTGCTGGTCTCTTTCAACCGCTGGTGATTTTGGTAGACAATATGCCTTTAAGGTAATCGTCTCTTAGTACAAGATAGGTCTCTCAACCGTACAGCGCATGATGGCCAAGCTTTTCACTCAGGGAATAACACTTACTAGTGAAGTCAGGACTTCTGGTCAACTTGCAAAGGTTATCGGCGTAATGGTCAAAATCAATCCTACGTTGTTTTCAATGAAAATGGTAAAAATATAGTTACATGTATGATGGGCATGTATATATCGAGATGTTATTTAAGGTACCATCAGCAATATTGGTGATATTTGTACCAGACGGGCTTGTGATTAGACGGGAAATTCCCGAACCTGTGATTTATCGATCGAGTGATTCAAAAATACCCCATAGTAGGTATAAAAAGGTCAATTAAAAGGACTAGAGCCACGAACCCCTATATTTGGCCCTGTTAATACTCAAATATCAAAATTGGTGTGTTTTACACCAAAATGTGTGTATGTATAGCTGAATGTCTGTGTTAAAAGAGAAAAGATTTTGTTTTGGTGTATAAATGAATTTTCAAGTACCCTAACCCTTCAAAAATAGCCTAAATCAGTGATTTTTCACTTTTTGGCCAAAATGACTTGTTTTTCAGTCACAATTTTGTGATTTTTTATGTGGCGCCTCCCTTAGCCCATCGAAATTTTTGTTGAAATATGAAGAAATTAATGTATTTATAAAATTTAAGCAAAAATATTTATGGGCGAGGGGTGGCGCCAATGTCATTTTCACCAAAAACCAGATGGAATATTGTGAAATTTAGCTGAAATTAGCATATTTTCAATTTAAGCGTCACTTTATAACGTCATGTCAACGTCACAAGTACAGAAAACTTTAAAATTGATTTTGTTTTGTACCAAGTAATCATTCTAGACTACTTGGCCACAAAAATCTTATCTAACAAATGAATTTGAAAAAATGACCCGATTTAGGGCCAAATATGAGGGTTCGTGGCTTTAGTCCTTTGCTGGAAATGCAAATCAAGATGAAAATATTAAATCAAGTGAAGACGGATTGGACAGAAAAGGGAAAAGGGATTGATACATGTAGATAATAAATAATATAGAAATTCTGTCATTTAGAAAACTAAATCACACGTCATATTTTTATGCCTGCTTTCTTAAGAAATATTCCGTCGTTTTCATTAGATAGATTTTGTTTGTTTGTTTGTTGTTTGTTTGTTTGTTTGTATGTTTGTTGTCCTCTTTTAGTCACTTCCTTGACGATTAGTTTGAATGAAAATTTATACCTTTAAAGTATAACTAGTTATTGTTGTTTCCATGGTAAAAAATAACGAATAATTTAATAAATATTAAGATTATTTTCGTCCCATATAAATTCACGTCACTTTATATTGACTGGTATTTTAAGTAGCATTTTAACATACCTTAATTTATATGAATGTAAATATTATCAAGAATCTTCAATGTAACTGAACAAAAGATTTTAATCATTAAAAAAAATTCAGCTTAATTCCTGAAAAGGTAAAAAAACTGTAAAACAACAGTTATAAAAAATGTTTACTCCAAGGCCATCTATTATAGTATGAATATGAAATATTTTACAAGCTTTAAAATTTGTTTATCTATCCATATATAAACATCACTCTTTTCAAGGTAAGAATAACAAGAAGGGATATGGTTAAAACCATATCCATTGGTACTTGAGTTACATATATGTCACAGTTAGGCTCCTGAAACATGCATAATGCATTTAGCATCATAGTAATACCTACCATACTAGAATGAAAGATAAGGTTGAAGGGATTCATTCATTGCTATAGGCATCATTTGAACAAACCGTACCAATATGTTTTTATGGCACTTTCTAGTTATAAAACAATATGGGAATTGAATGATTCTTTTGTAGGTGGTCATTCGTCTGGAAGAACAGGTAATTACAGTTAATTTCCAAGCATACGATTGCTTAGTATCATTACATGCATTAGGTGCACCTACTACTGTTTTTTTGGCATTGCAAACTGACAAAATGTTGATAGGACAAGCCACCCAGCTAAGCTCAAAGGGGTCTTGAAAGCCTTTTATAATTTTTGACGTTTGGCTGCCTACGACTCTGTGGATCTGAAAAAGTCTAATTGACAAAAATCCCAGAAAGACCGGATTATTATCTGGACTAAAAACAATCCTCGTTCAACGAGTCGTTGCTCAAATGTTAATTTTGGGAAATTTTAACTGTCTGTAGCACCGGGGGGGGGGGGGGGGGGGGGGGGGGGGGGGGTGGTGGTAAACTTCAATTACAAAGGTAGGTACATATGTGCGGCCCAAAAGGGTATACTTTAAAGGGTTGGAGATTTCTATGTAATATATATGATAAGGTATACTTTTCACAAATGTCATATACCAATAGGAAAAGAGTGACTGAGCTTTCACATTTTGCCTCCTTGTAGCCTTAACAATACAGGCATTTGATAACTTTTACCATTCAAACTTTGATTTTAATAGAAAATCTATAAAACATGTATTTTTAAGCATATTCTGTGTAATTTCAAATGCATTAAAATATACGATTGGTTGTCTTTTTTTAAGCAGGCCAATATATGAATAGGGTGGGTATAAAACTTCTGGGCCGCACAAAAATATTTGGAGTTACCACCCCCCCCCCCCAAACCTGTGGTGGATCCAGAAATTTTCAAACGGGCGGGCGCGCAATTATAAAAAAAAACTTCTGGGACCTCTTGTTTCATACAGTTTTTGTCAAACGGGGGGGGGGGCACCCGTACGCCGGTCCTAGATCCGCCTTTGCAAACGTGGTCTGTAGTGAAGGGTATTCCGGACAACAGAAATTTGTAGTAGTTAAATTATCTCGTTGAGCCTCAAGTCAAAGTATTACTGATGTCTCTCAAACAGGTTGTGTACATGCACATGGACCGAAGAACGAATCGATCCAGCCATCTTGTTCATCACGAGTTCAATGCCTTATTGATAATTTTAAAACAATTACACGTGAAATTATATCATTAAGATCGCAAAATGTTTGCATGGTTCATAAATAGATAAGTAGAGAGTTGCCAAAACGATAAAACGATGAAAAAATTAACATATCTTGAAAAGTTCAATCTGTTTGTGTATATTATGCTACTGAGATAAAAATAGTTCGCGCAGTAATATAAGAAACAGCTATTACAGCTCGATAATGCACCGGATGGTGACTTTTCGTTATTTTTTATTTAAATTGATAATTGATAAAATTTTACACAGACTCTAATTTATTCACAAACTGGCATTAAAATCATTCCTCATGACGAACTATTTTACACCCTATTATGCAACATGCGAATCGTTATGCAATCGACAACAGGGTGAATCTAAGTATACATCTAGAATATTCGAGAATAGGTCTCTCGTATGAAAAGCTAGAGATGATATGAACTATGCACAAGTTATATTTCAGATTTTCTATAGAACATCAAAACGTATTCCCATTCACTGTTTTAAGCGATATTTTACATTTGCATAATTTGTACTCTCGAATTACCATTAAGTGTTAAAAAAATCATTTTGTCAAGGATTTTATCTACAACATATGATTTTCTTTATATTTTAGGAATGGACGCACATTATCTAGTAAGGTTTTCACTGATTGCAGTCGTTTCTGCATTATATTTCACAGACATGACAGAATTATCATGCTGAACAGGATCGCATAGCAGAACTCGTCAGTCCAATGGTATATAACGAAAATCAGATTCAAGCTTTTAAAAATCTAAACAACCCTTTTAAACGTGGACAATTGAACTTCAACAATATGACTGTATTTTGGACAAACAAGGACAAGTCTTCTTGTTCAACGTCATCTGCATTCAAACGAAAGTCATCTGAGTGCAAAGGTTCATGTTGCACAACGTAATTACAGCAAAACCGAAAAGATCTAAAATCTTTAGTCCAATATCTTCTTCTGACAGTTGGATTCGTATATACATTCATATGTTGGTTTTTCTATACATATTTTGCTGTTGGTTTAATTCATCTTTGCAGAATGGCTAAAAATGTAAAGAACCAACCATTTAAATTTAATATGATATAATGGTGTTGCGTACAGCTCTGTATAGTAATTGGTATAATATAGAATGTGGTGAGCTGCAAAGTTAGAAGGTGTATCCGTGTGCCAAAAGTGATGAAAATCATTTTTTATTGATAATCTAAAAGATTTTCATCACTGTTGGCATACGGATACACCTTCTAACTTTGCAGCTCACCACATCCATTCTATATTATACCATTGAAATTGAACGAGGCTTGGTTTTTTTTCTAAAATAGATTCTATTTTGACATGTTTGAATCTAAATTTTGCTGAAAAAAAATCATTTTGATTTTGAAACTGAATTTTGAATACATTGTGGGAACAGATGTTCATAAAAATAATTTTCTACAGAAAGATTTATTATGGAAATAACGATACGTGCAGGTTTTTTTTTCATTTATTGCAAAGCAAACTAGTCTGATGGGAGTCTTTTTATGCTTAAATTTATGTTCGCTTTGTGTTCAGTAGACAAAATTTCAGTGAATGCCAGACAAGAAAAAAGATTAGCAATGGTATGGTATTGTTGTTATAAATGGATGCAATACAATTTAACATTACATAATCACACAAGCCGTCATCCTATAATAACGTTCATTTAATGATGCCACTATTGTATTCTTACATCATTTCCTCTTCCTTTCACACTTTGACGGACAGTTTATAATTATTCGCCCGATAGTCAGTGATAATATTTATTTAATGTAGACTAAAAAATTAAATGTGTCGAGCAGGTAGTAAATGTCTTGCGATTATATTCCATGATATATTACCTAATGTTGATGATGCTTACAAAATATAAGCAAGAAAACTATTTTGACTATTTTAAACCATTTTCCCCGGTCACCCATCGATGCCTGACATTATCATTTTTATGACTCTCTCTGAAAGAAGTAGAGGTACCAACAGGGCATCCGAATGTAAAAGGCCGAAAGGGCAGAGACAAAACCAGTAAACACCAACAAAACGAGACAAAAACAGACAACATGTAAAACACGGAAACACAAAAACTGTGAAATCCGGCCAAATATCTGCTTGAATTGTTTTACTCTTTTTAAATCACTACAAAATACATAAAATTGTTGTTTTAGGGAATTTGCAGCAGTTGCTCCTTTTACTGTACATTATGATGGCAAAGACTACGATGTTTATCACCCTGCGAGTGGATATCAAATTCTCTTCATCGGACAATGCTCGTAAGTTGGGAAGCTTCGTTCCTGAAAAACATAAAACCATAGTCGTACATTATTTTTTCTACGACTAACACAGTTTAGAATTGAAAAGATACCAGTATAACAAAAAAAAACAATAATTATGTTTCATTGTCTGCATCCGTCTTTACTATACTATTCTTGAACAGGAAATTGAATTTTAAACTAAGCTTTATAAGTTTTTTTCTATACCAATGATAAAAGTACTCTTTTACAATTACAAGCAAAAAACATAATAATATTTAAAGTCTAAACCCGATAAAGCGTTTTAAACAAGCTGAAAACATTTCATGCAACATCAAAAATCCATTATAATCAGTCTTGATATATTTGTTTGTTACAAAAATACGTATAATTCTGGAGGTATGAAGAACGAACCATTTAAACAAATCACAGTGCTGGAACAGTACATAAGATTCAGCATAAGTTTTTTTTTGTGTCAAATATGTATGTATATAATGTCGGAAGTTAGATGGGACAAAGGTAAAACAAGTTAAATAAAAAATTACCCCTGCCGAAAGAAACACAGAAAACAAACAATTAACAAATTACAATCTAACTACAATAAACAAAAAACAAAAGTACAATCTAACTACAATAAACAAACAACCAAGGTACAATCTAGTTTTTTTTTAACAAACAACCAAAGAACAATATAACTATAATAAACTAACAACCAAAGTACAAGAACAATTTTGAAACCACTGAGTGATAACCGCTGCATGCTGTTTGACCAGAGTTCCCCGAGGGTAATCACAAGCCTGGTCGTCAGACTTGTCTGACACGATTTACCATAAAATTTCTAGTAATCTTGTCGCTGAAACTTCCGATTTTTAAATTCAAAATTGTTTAAAACACCAGGTTTCGTTTCTTGTAATGAACATGGTCGATATCCTCGGTGCTGGATTTGGCTTCCTTGTTCGAACGTTTTTGTTTTGAGTACTTTTCGTTTTCAACAGTTTTGAAATTTGACCTTCCAATGTTTTCAAATGCTACTGATGAGAGGTTACTCCTTGAAATATCGAAATATAGCATATCCAAAATTAACCGTTTATACCCGCGTTTTGGTATTTGTAATTTTGAAAGATTTAACTTTTGTATGAATAAATGTAAGAAGCCAAGATGCATTCGATTGTCCGGAAAATCAAAAACAACACCAGTCTATGCAACCCAATTCCCCAAAAATATAACTTTAATACATATGAAAAACAAACTCCATTCAGCAACGCGAACTTAAGTCAGACTGAAATCCACTTTGACGCTTTGTATGTTTCAGTCCAGCATCAACGTGTATTTCTGGAAGCTGTGCTACAGATGATGACTACCATACATGGATACTGATAGTAGACGGATTGGTAACCTATCAACCAACCATTCGATTCATTCCTATATCATATCCACGTTTCTGTAAATGTATCAACTCTGGATAACAAGAAAATGGTTTAAATTTGACATTAGAATTACTTGTGTTATACTTAATATTAAAGAAGTTAACATCTATATATGAACTGATTGGTGTAGACTTTTAAGTGACATGTTTTAAGTAAAGGACGAGATATGATAAATGCCTAATATGGCCATAAGAATTGTTTGGGTTTCTCTAACTATTATAGGTTAATAATAATTCCAGACTGGTTAATATATTATATGAATTGAAATTGACTGGCAAATTATATTTTGTCACAAAACTTCCTTATATACAATTTACTTCTGATTTACAAAATTGACTTTTATAGAGATAGGCGTTTTCCTTAAAATATAAGTAGGAGCAGCACATAATACCACATATATTTTTTGTGACTTGTTTCTATATTAAGTATAAGATTTAAAATTGTCTCTCACAACAAAATTTGATTGGCACAAAGCGTGGCTCGTGCTAGTTGAATGTAAATCACTTTTAAGGACCATTAAAATTAATGAACAAAACTAAGCTGTTTGGAAAACTTTAACTGCTTGAAGAAGATGTGCGCTTCATTTCTTATCTCTTTTCAATAATTTTAAAAGTTATGGGGCCAAATCATGCTCGTGTCATATCTTAAGTCTTTTGTTGTTTTAAAGAAGTTCAATACAGCCCTAAAATGATTATGTGCAATAGCCCTTTTCAAAAAGTCACCCGGAATTCCGATTCCGATTCTTTTGTTTTCATTTTTGCAAGAGTAGTTTCCCTTTGTGGGTCGGCCTCATGGTGTAAACAACGTTGAGCTAAGGTAAAACATCAATTTATCCCTATCCGATTTTGGCGTAATTTCCCATTCCCGGTTCAAATAAACTGGTTTAGAGTGAAGACTTGGATGTTAACGTATGTTTTAGTAATTTTAGACTTTGGCAATCAGATTTTAAATGTTTTAACAAGTTGACGAATTTAGTTAATTTCAACAGATTTTCAATGGAGAGGCCTACCCGGAAGTCGTTAACCTGTAGTGCATAAGTAAAATATTTCTCAGGTCTGCACGTCCGGAAAATACTTTCTAAAAAGGACTATATGGGGCCCTGTGAAAACAACAATCGTCGTTAGGTGTGTGTTTTGGTGTGTTAGGGTTTAACGCCCTTTTCGATGCACCTGAGCCATTTAGGACGGCGTTCGTTTCTATAGGGAAGGAAACCGGAATACCCGGAGAAAACCACCGACCTTGGGCAGATAACTGACAAACCTAATCACATAGAGGTGAGGAAGTCCCTTTTTGGAAATTACAAGTGGGACTTGAACACCATCTGAGAGGTGATCGGCTGGTGATCAATAGCATGATATTTAAACCAGAGCCTTAGACCACTCAGTTACACAGGCCCCAAATTGTCGTTAGAGCCATCGCTTGTATGTTTTTCCTTTAAAAGCAAATGATGCTAGTTTCACCAAGCGACAATTCTAAAAATATATCATATTTTGATTTTATAGTCACATAGAATTCTGACATACTTCTTGTTGAACTTTCTTCATTTATATGTCTCTCTGTGTATAAAACGCACTATGGGTTTAATCAGATTTGACAGTGGTGCACTACAATGATATGGTATCTTGTTATAGTATGCTAAGGCTTCTTTTTGCGAGCATCATATATTCATGTGACGCAATTAAAACGCCTGTTGTCGTAACACTTGTTTTTGGTACAAATAACAGCTTGGAGGCTGTTTGGAAAATTGACGAGGAAACTAAGCTTCATGACAAACGTGATGACTTGCACATCTCCATAGTCAACGTTCTCTTGTCAAGTTGTAAGGCCACATTCTATCTGTACCAGCTTATTGAGTTTAGGTGCAGCACCTGATTAGTTGTTGAAGTGAAGAGTTTTTGGGGACATATCGATATTATTTTAAGGAGGTTCGCAACCTTCTCCCAAAGTTAACACGTGTTGTTTTAAAAGATATTGACAAATGAAAACCAAATTTAAAAAAGATATATGTGTTCTTGTTTCCATGCTCAATGAGTTTATAAATTTGAGCTGTATACTGATTTACTTTGTCCTGTCTTTCGACCGTAACAAAATTATCTGTCACAGTTTTATAATGAAATACATGATGCAGAGATCTAATATTTCTGCAAATTGCTCTTTATACCTACATTGTATATAGAACAATATGCCCTTGTAGGTTTTATTCCCATAGATCATCTACTTCCCATTCAGCGAAAAAATTGAATTTGACATGCAAATTGTTGACATACATTCTATATATTTTGAATATTGCTTTATCGTATAGTTAAATAAAGGACTACATATTCGCTGAATCCTTTTTCACTTCCCAAATACTTATAATTTATAACTCGCACTACTACTATGACTGTAGATCACCAGTGTTATACTCTGCTATCATCTCTAATTCCTTTATACTAATACTAGTAAGGTCATGTTCGGTCGTGTTTATTTTCTCTAGGTATTGGTATCTGTTTGCTGAGTTTTTCCTGATTCGGCATATTCCGGCTTCAAATTATTGCACAGATTGCATAAATAACTGGCCTAAGCTGTTCCAAATATCTACTGTTTTTTTTTGTAAAGGCGTACATCTCCATCATATCTCCCTTGATCATCTATAGTATAATGTTGGTAACTCAAGTTTTTGTAACATTCCAAACTCCTTCGTTGTAGGTTTATTCTTTTCGACTGAAAGTAGTACCGGATAATCCCACTGCTGGATACTCTCAATAATTTCATCAAGATTATTTCAATATTATGTCAAGTTTTCGACAGATTAGTGTTGATTGTGTGAAATAGGGTAAGGGTTGGCTATATCCCAAAAAGTTAAGTGATTCAACTGATGTGACCTCATTTCAGGTTAGAAGGGTTCTTCATTGTCAGTCACCATAGGTAAGGGTTCCATATTGGGATGGGTTTCGTCATTTTCTAGGTACATTGGCCTGTCTTGTGCGGTGGTTCGTTTTCCTTCTGGTTTGTGGTCGTATATGGGCCCTTTTTTGCATGACTTACACGGGTCTGTGTTTTGGGTGCCGTTTTCTGGGTGGGTCTACACAATTCAATATGTTGTTTCAACTAGTTTTTGTCCTTATTATGACTATAATACTGTTGACTTGGACATAAAACAAACAACAAACAAACAAATATAAGTTACCATTGGTTACTCAATACAAATGTTATAGCACATATTTTTTAGAAATATGCAAAATTCATTCATTTAATTGCGAAACCGGTTAAGCGAACACGCACTATATGAATGCCAATAAAACTTGTTGTATTTGGTTATGCTGTATACCTCTCATCAGCAGCATTTGAATCAAAACATTAGAAGATCAAAAACCAAAAATATTGAATGAAAATTCTCAAAACCAAAAGGTTCGAACAGGAAAGTAAAATCCAGCACCGAGGATATCGACCATGTGCAATACAATGAAAGAAACCTGGTGTTTTTAACAATATAAAATTTAACAATCAGGAAATTCAATGACAAAAAATATTACAAATTTATTGGTAAAATCGTTGAGCTGAACAATTTTGCAAGGCTAACTTTTCCTCTAGCACTTACAGTTTTCAAAATAAAGTCCAAAAACTCTGAAAAGGGTAAATTTTGACGATTGAGGGGAAATAACTCCTATAAGGAGTCGTCCCACAACTTTGACTCGAAGGAGAATTTCGTACAGCTTTTGATGCTGAACATGTAGGGTTGCTTCAGATTTTCTCTATCTCTTATACTTTTTGAGCTATAAGCTAAAAACTATGGTCGACCCCCTGTTCTTCTTTTAGTAACAGCGGCCATGTTGGTTGGTCAGCGTGCACAAATTTGGTAGAGGACATTTTAAAGATCAAGTGTACAAAGTTTGAAATCAATCCCTTTAGTGGTTTCAGAGAAGAAGATTTTTAAAAACGGGATTATGGTATACACAACTGACATCAACAAGTAATGTGACCTTGACCCAATTTTCCACATTGAACAAGAATCTAACCTACTGATGCAGAAACGAAACTGAGGACATCGGAGTGACGATTTATACCAAACTAATTTTTTACAGAACATGTCAAATAAGATAGATAAAGCCAACTCAATAATGGGAACATTAACAAAAACTATGGAGTACATAGACTATAAGAACTTTACGTTACTATAAACAGAATTTGTCGGACCCCACATAGAGAATTTTCACAGTTTTGGACTTTATCTTGAAAACTGTAAGTGTTAGAGACAAAAATAGCATTACAAAATTGTACAGCTCATTGAGATCTACAAAAATGATTTCAGGGTCAAAATTGTCGAATCAATCGTTTAGGAGTAATTTCCCTTTGACGGTTTTTTCAATCAATTTTAACTGGTAAGCTTTTTTTATCTATCTTTGATCTTTCAATGCGCATAATTTGCATTTTTTTTGGGGGGGGGGGGGGGGGTGAAACATGATTACAATTTCTCTGAGCATTCATAATAGTGCAGGTATGCAATCTTGTAAGAAATCACAATCACATTGTCAGCGTATGTCTCGGGGCCTATGGTTATTACTTGTGGCATGTCATTGATACGAGTACAAAAAATATGTAGAACCAAACTCTCGTTTCATCTTTTGCAGTCTGATTTATCACCATTATTGATAACATGCTGTTTACCACCAAGTAGGAATGATGTTATCCAAAAGGCGAGTTGTCCTTTAATCTGGTATTTTTCAAGTTTATGTTAAAAGATCCCTCGGTGGACAGACAAGAAGTGCTACACACGACTTAATTCTCGCCTCCTCTATGAAGCTCTCCCCGTTTTCTTCCAAGTTTAATATTCCTTTGTTTCCCTTCCATTCCCATATTTTTCATCCTCTCATATTCATTTCAGCATTCCTTTTCATATCTATCGCCCTTATATAATCAATACAAGGGTGTAAAACACCAATTCACTCATTCAATCACTCACTGGTCACCTATACTTGTCTTATATTGGGCATACTTCAGGAGTTTCTGAGGACTTTGATTGACTTGAATAGCAAATTGTTTATACAAGAACTAAAAGTTGAAAATGTGTCTATGAGCCACAGATCGCCCGCCCGTTCTTGAAATATCATGGATCCCCAATATGTATTACCTGGCATATGAACCTTTACCAAGAAATTAATCAAAGATGTCACAGTTATGCATAAAATAAAGTTCACAGTGACCTTATTTCTAGTAGGTGGTGTAGCACTAGTCACGGCACATCTAGTGGTGAAATACCATTGACCCCTAACATGTAGTATCCGAAATATGGACCTTAACCAATAACTTAACTAAAGTCGTTCATGTGTAAAATTTAGCTCACAGTGACCTAATTTCTTGTGGGTGGTGTCGTGCTACACAAGACAAATCTAGTGGTGAAATACAATTGACCCTCTACATCCAGTATCCGAGTAATTGACCTTAACCAAGAATCTAACCAAAGTGTTACGGACGTAGGTTAGTATGGACGGACGGACAAGGGTAAAACTATATGTCCGATCCACAAACGTGGTCGGGCCATAATAATGTTTTGTAAAAGCGGGTGTAGCATTTGATATGAAAAGCGACATACAGGAGTGATTGTGCAACTATTCGTCTTGTGGCGTCACAAAATAATTTTCATAACACTTTTATGGGCAAGTACATGTCACGGCGCATGGAGCTTCTTTATACATGTATTACTATAAGATGTAAAACGATGTTTATACCTGTATGTTGTTTGAATTGGGTTTTTAGCTCACCTGACCCGAAGGGTCATGTGAGCTATTGTCATCGTTAAGCGTCCGTCGTCTGTCCGTCGTCCGTCGTCCGTCGTCCGTTAACTTTTCTTCAAAAATCTTCTTCTCTGAAACCACTGAAGGGATTGCATTGATACTTGGTATACATGATCTTTAGGATGTCCTCTACCAAGTTTGTGAATTATATACATGTCGACCAACCAACATGGCCGCCGTTGCTAAAAATAGAACAGGGGGGTCAGACCATTGTTTTTGGCTTATAACTCAAAAAGTATAAGAGATAGAGAAAATCCGAAGCAACCTTCCTTGTTCAGCATCAAAAGCTCTACGAATCTCTTTATTGAGTCGAAGTTGTGAAACGACTCCTTATAGGAGTTTTTGCCCTTTAATCATCAAATTTGACCATTTTTGCAGTTTTAGGACAATATCTTGAAAACCGTTAGAGCTAGAGGAAAAATTAGCATTGCAGAATTGTTTAGCTCATTGAGATCTACAAAAATGATTTCAGGGTCTAAATTGTCAGATCAGCCGTTTAAGAGTTATTCCCCTTTAACTGTTTTTTTCCATTAATTTACACTGATTTTCAAAAATCTTCTTCTCTAAAACTACTGAAGGGATTGCATTGATACTTGGTATACATGATTTTTAGGATGTCCTCTACCAAGTTTGTGAATTATATACATGTCGACCAACCAACATGGCCGCCGTTTCTAAAAATAAAACAGGGGGGTCAGACCATTGTTTTTGGCTTATAACTCAAAAAGTATGAAAGATAGAGATAATCCGAAGCAACCCTCCTTGTTTAGCATCAAAAGCTCTACGAATCTCTCCATTGAGTCGAAGTTGTGAAACGACTCCCTATAGGAGTTATTGCCCTTTAATCATCAAATTTGACCATTTTTGCAGTTTTTGGACAATATCTTGAAAACTGTTAGAGCTAGAGGAAAAGTTAGCATTGCAGAATTGTTTAGCTCATTGAGATCTACAAAAATGATTTCAGGGTCTAAATTGTCAGATCAGCAGTTTAAGAGTTATTCCCCTTTAACTGTTTTTCCGTAAATTTACACTGATTTTCAAAAATCTTCTTCTCTAAAATTACTGAAGGGATTGCATTGATACTTGGTATACATGATCTTTAGGATGTCCTCTACCAAGTTTGTGAATTATATACATGTCGACCTACCAACATGGCGGCCGTTGCTAAAAATAGAACAGGGGGGTCAGACCATTGTTTTTGGCTTATAACTCAAAAAGTATAAGAGATAGAGAAAATCCGAAGCAACCCTCCTTGTTCAGCATTAAAAGCTCTACGAATCTCTCCTTTAAGTCTAAGTTGTGAAACGACTCCTTATAGGAGTTATTGCCCTTTAATCATCAAATATGACCATTTTTGCAGTTTTTGGACAATATCTTGAAAACCGTTAGAGCTAGAGGAAAAGTTAGCATTGCAGAATTGTTTAGCTCATTGAGATATACAAAAGTGATTTCAGGGTCTAAATTGTCAGATCAGCCGTTTAAGAGTTATTCCCCTTTAACTGTTTTTTTCCATTAATTTACACTGATTTTCAAAAATTTTCTCTAAAACCACTGAAGGGATTGCATTGATACTTGGTATACATGATTTTTAGGATGTCCTCTACCAAGTTTGTGAATTATATACATGTCGACCAACCAACATGGCCGCCGTTTCTAAAAATAAAACAGGGGGGTCAGACCATTTTTTTTGGCTTATAACTCAAAAAGTATGAAAGATAGAGAAAATCCGAAGCAACCCTCCTTGTTTAGCATCAAAAGCTCTACGAATCTCTCCATTGAGTCGAAGTTGTGAAACGACTCCCTATAGGAGTTATTGCCCTTTAATCATCAAATTTGACCATTTTTGCAGTTTTTGGACAATATCTTGAAAACTGTTAGAGCTAGAGGAAAAGTTAGCATTGCAGAATTGTTTAGCTTATTGAGATCTACAAAAATGATTTCAGGGTCTAAATTGTCAGATCAGCTGTTTAAGAGTTATTCCCCTTTAACTGTTTTTCCATAAATTTACACTGATTTTCAAAAATCTTCTTCTCTAAAATTACTGAAGGGATTGCATTGATACTTGGTATACATGATCTTTAGGATGTCCTCTTCCAAGTTTGTGAATTATATACATGTCGACCAACCAACATGGCGGCCGTTGCTAAAAATAGAACAGGGGGGTCAGACCATTGTTTTTGGCTTATAACTCAAAAAGTATAAGAGATAGAGAAAATCCGAAGCAACCTTCCTTGTTCAGCATTAAAAGCTCTACGAATCTCTCCTTTAAGTCTAAGTTGTGAAACGACTCCTTATAGGAGTTATTGCCCTTTAATCATCAAAATTGACCATTTTTGCAGTTTTTGGACAATATCTTGAAAACCGTTAGAGCTAGAGGAAAAGTTAGCATTGCAGAATTGTTTAGCTCATTGAGATCTACAAAAGTGATTCAGGGTCTAAATTGTCAGATCAGCCGTTTAAGAGTTATTCCCCTTTAACTGTTTTTTTTTCCATTAATTTACACTGATTTTTAAAAATCTTCTTCTCTAAAACCACTGAAGGGATTGCATTGATACTTGGTATACATGATCTTTAGGATGTCCTCTACCAAGTTTGTGAATTATGTACATGTCTACCAACCAACATGGCGGCCGTTGCTAAAAATAGAACAGGGGGTCAAACCATTGTTTTTGGCTTATAACTCAAAAAGTAAAAGAGATAAAGAAAATCGGAAGCAAATTTTCTTGTTCAGCATCAAAAGGTCCTTACAGTAGTTATTGCCCTTTAACTGTTTTTTTCTATTAATTTAAACTGATTTCCAAAAATCTTCTCTGAAACCACTGAAAGGATTGTTTTGCAACTTTGTATGCTTGAAAGTTTGTGAAATTTATTTAAACTTTGGCATAAGAGATCAGGTGAGTGATTCAGGCTCCTGGGAGCCTCTAGTTTATATATTTTTTTTTATTTTCTATTTTATATTTTTTGTCTAATGGTTTACTTACATTTCGTGTACTTTTTAGAAACAGAGATATAAGGGGAAAAGCATGTATTAGGTTTATTAGGTTTGGTGGTATTTAACGAAAATACGCTTAATTTAATTTCTTCATAAAGGTTTTTTGCTATTGCAGGCATTTTTGTTGTAAAGCATGTGGTTCGTAAAAAAATAATAACATAAAGAATTATAAAAAGTATTTTAATAGGTAATGAATGCTTTTTTTATTACATGTATTTAGATATACTAGATGCACCTCGACGCCCCCCCCCCCCCCCCCCCGTGTCGACGTCTTATGATGAATACCCTCACAAATGAAGTATTTTGTCATTACAACCATGACTTGCAAATAAAATATAGTAGGTGGACCCTTAAAATAGATTTTATTTAATTGTTCAGTTCACATCTGATAGGCTTAAGGTATATTAAACTTTTCATCAGAATTAATTTTACTAGATGAAAAGATAATGTTTAAATAAAGCCGAGCTTTAAATTCACTGGCTGGACGTCATCCAAGCACCTGTTGCATTAGTCAGAGGACTTTCCAGCTACAGAAAAGCTTTAGCGGAAGTAATTCAGCTAGAGCATCCATAAAATTCTATAAATTGAAAAATAACGTTTATTCGACCTTAAATAGTGCAAAGTTTAACATAATTTATTCATTTTAAATATATTAAATATATCATAAAGGTAAGAATATTCTAAATGTTTTATTTCAATGAAAACGGGATATGAAGGATATTGGTTCGGCTCCGTATTTTATTCCGTTCACAGCAGGCATATACTTAAATTTGTAACTTTTTCTAAAAACCAATTATTTAATCCGTTTAAAATTACGTACTTAGTCATTCTTTTTACATTTATGTTTGAAAAGTTTCGAAGTTTCGTCACAAATTTATCCGCTACTAAAAATTGAAAAATGCGTTTTTAGTTTAAGGTCTAGCACCGCACGTTCCATTTTCAATATTTTAGAAACTATTATAACAACGACACATGTTTAAAGTCTTGGCAGACTTCATAACAACCTGAATTTGTACAAAAGAAGTAGAAACAATAGAAATCGTAAAGTGAAATAAGCTTAATTCTGCCAAACCTTGCTCCTCCTTGTATGATTACAATTATTGAAGATGTCATAGTTACAAACCGGATACTGATGCTCGCCACAGGCCCCAAAACACACCAAACAGTAAATGATGACATTGGCCTGTGGTAAAATTGTGTTGATGCATGATTTGATAGTTAGAATAGATTGTAAACAAATAAAATGCTAGTAACCAATCTCATTTGAATTTGTAATTTTCTTCCGGAAAACTAGTGATATATTATTGTGTTTCTTACATTTATTAAATACTACTTGTAAATTTAATTGTAGAAAAACACGATGTTGCTACTTGTGCTATGTTTATCCTTTGTGCACGTGGAAGCTTATGAAACGTTGAATAGCAAAATATTATATACCAACAAAGGGTTGAGCGCCAAACAGTACATGTTTAAAGACATGTTCAATCTATATAACCCGCTATACGAGAATATTATTTTTTACCGGTACGGACACTTTTTTTTACCGAGAATATGATGTATTATGGGAAATATACGACGATGTTTACATCTTTTACAGCATTTATCAAAAATAAAACGAAAGTTTATGATATTTGAATGGTTTCAGATAACAAATTGATATATGAATGTGATGCAAGCGCATTATAATACTTACATTCAAACAGAAACATGTAAATTATGATAAACTTCTTGAGCTTAACAAATGTGATTTTTGTCAATTTAGCATAGCAAATAAAAACAAAAACGCACCATTTCCTCATACAAATATACATTTAATCCTTTTGATTTGTCAGTTGGCTTATATAATACTTCTAACTCGATGAATTAAATCATTTAATAAACCGAAGTTACTTTTTTTACCGATAACGCTACAAAATTTTACCGTGAGTGCTACTTTGTTTTACCATAAACTTTGAACAGGTGCTACTTAGTTTTACCGATCAATGCTATTGTCTTTCCCCGGTACTGCTATTTCGTTTACAGATGTTACTTTCTGTAGTTATACATTTGGGTAATGTATATCAAATAAAATCATTAAGACACTTTACTTTCATGCTGATTGTCTGATTGTGCTTCACTACCACGCAGCGCCATGCGGAAGCTAAGCATGAAAGGGTGATACAATGAACATCAAAAGGAAATGACATGGAGGTAATAGAGACACAAGCCTAATCGGGATGCCTCTGGAAAAGGGTAGGGGTAGACAAATTAGCCTCATTACTCTCTCAAAAAAATTACGCAACAGTTGAAAATTTTCTTATAGGTTTTATATAAACCTACCTTATTCAGAACTGATAATGCTAGGCCGTTGTTCAATCGATTTTTATGATATATAATCAAGGAAAAGAAAAATGAATAAGCCTTTTTTATTCTTTGCGCAAAATCCTAGCGTCAGTGGATTTTGCTACAATGTGAGTAGAACACAACCATTGTTTTTCCGTCGAAATTTTGGTTGATTTAAACGGGGTTTTCAAGCATAAAATCTACAATTGACTTTTGCTTGTCATATCGTTAAAACCAGTAATGACACATTTTTGTCAAAATAAGAAATAAAGATTAACAATTTTTCGTTCTTGTAATCTTTATTTCATAAAAATCGGTTGAGAAATAGATTCACAATTACAATTTAAAATAAGGTAGGTTTATTTATATATGGGGAAATTTTTATTGTTCCGTAACTTTTTTGAGAGAGTACGTATAGAACTGCAGCTGGGTTCTTTAGCGTGCGCAAAACGTGAAGTATTTTTACTAATACAGTGCACCACTATGGTTTGTGGTCAGGCTTCCAGCATTATAGCCTAACGACCTCGTACAATGTATCCCTTAATGTTAGATATGTTCCATTCAACTGATCCTTGATGTATACCTTACGCTACTAGTATACAGTTTGATAGTTTCCCTCCAGGCTTCTACAACAACTTCTTGACTTCTTGGTTAGATACCCCCGACATGAAATGTCAGAGATGTAAAAGAGGAATAAACTAGGACTTAGAACTGATCCTTGATGTATACCTTACGCTACTAGTATACAGTTTGATGGTTCCCCTTCAGGCTTCTACAACAACTTCTTGACTTTTGAACAATAATTATGGATGAAACTAGTGATCAGGTTTGAGGAGTAATAGGCTCTGTCAGACTTAATCAAAATCTTTTTCCAAAATTCGTTATCAGGCAGTCAACTTAGTAATGTCATCTATTAACTCAACCAGTTGGATGTCACAGGATAGTCATTTGCATGCAGAGACATGAAAAGGGTATAATATACTGTGTTGGTCTGCATGATACATGCATAGCACTAGGCGGTAGTTCAAAGCTTCACGTTTTGTTTGCTTTTTAATAGACGGGACAGACAAAAGCAGTAAAACGAGGGGCTAATTTTATAAACATTATTTTAAAAACATTTTGGTTTTTTTTCGTATAACAAGTGGTTTTTGATAAGACAAAATAAATGACAACATTACATTTCATCACTTCATTGTACCTTTTTTGACATTTTTAAAAAAAATCTTAATTACTTATGCAAAATAAAAACATTCTGATCAACCGATTTCGTGGATTTCAATACAGTGTAAGAACAAGCGAATGTAGCACACCATGCTTAAGATGCCCCCACTCAGCCATTCGCAAAACGGGAACTATTCCACTACGTTCCCGTGGATCGTGGAGTACTGTGGGTTTACTCATTTTTATGGGTACCAATTTTCATGGATGGCTGAAACAATACCAGTTCATGGGTTTTTTAAATCGTGGTTCTGGAGGCTGCAGTATATAACAACAACAACAACAACAACGTAAAATGGTTTTTTTTTGCGGGGAACCTAATTTTTTGGATGAATACCACCAATGAACCGAAAATATTGATTTTACCTTATAAAATATAATGAAACCACAGTAGGTATAAGAGAAATACAAAATGGATTGTTATAAGATTTAGAAGTCTGTTTATGAACAATTTTTAAATATTTTTGATCCTGAACTTCATCAAGTTAAAGATGCCCATAATAAGTGTCTAATGTTTTTTAGTGAATTTTCATTGTTTGTTTAATAATATACAATTTTCAAAATGAAGAATTAGTCCTTAAACATTAAATACTATGGTCCATTCAGGCTTCCCAAACTGATTGTCACGATCATTCAAGATACTAAAATAAAGAGAATTAAAACATAGTTTTAATGTCAACCATGTACACTGTTAAAGGTTTATGCATAAATAGCGAAATTGTGGCCGTTCCGTTAATGAATAAAGCGATAACTGGTCACGGTCGTGGTTACAGTAATTCAAAAGTATCGGTAAAAAAATAGCATGGATGGTAAAAAAAAGTAGCGTCTACGGTAAAAACAAGTAACAACCAGTAATTGTTTACGGTAAAACAAAGTAACCGCTAAAATTATTTTTCAAACATTTAAAGATTCCCGAGTAAAAAGAAGGAGTTGTTTTATATAAAAAACGGTAGTTAACTTCAATACCACTTACTTTTTATAAAAACTTGTCTGTTTTTAACGTATTTATATTATGACAAAAGAAAAGATTGCTATAACCTAAATTGTTGTTAAACGCCCAATTGACAAGTTTTGATTGAGAAAAAACTCTATTGCTAAAGAAACAAAAGTACAGTACATCAAATGGACCACTTACTTATCAAATAAAATGCTTTTTTCCTGTAAAACGACGATTTTTATGTTTTATCGTCTGCGTAATCAAACTTTATCGGTAAAAAAAAGTATCAGTACCGGTAAAAAATAATATTCTCGTATAGCGGGTTATATAGATTGATGTTCTTCAACGAGTCCCAAATTATGGGATTTGAAGGCAGGCCAAATTATATAAATGGCGTCCAAGCAGCAACTATTCTGACAAAGAAGACTTTTTGGACAAAGACAGTAACACCAAAGGCATGTCAGAGTTGGAACTGGTGGATTAAATGGCCTCAATTATCTACCAATTACGAAACTCAAAGCCTAAGACACTACAGAAGATCTGGATGTTGTTCAACGTAAGAAATTTTACATTTACTATTTTTTTTTATTTGAGTGTTTTAGTATATAAACTTAAGCAAGTGTCGCTTATGTAAACCTTAATCAACGTGATATCAAACATAATAATTTGATAACATTTATAATGTTTCATGCGATTTATGCCCCTAACTATGAGCAAATATACTATACTTCGTTTTGTGTGATTTTCTTTTTGGCTTTAATAGACGATAAACAAGTTTGTTGGTGCGGAAGCAATGCATATTGTTTTAACCACCAGTCCAATGGGACTCAGATTAAAACTTTGTAAGAATATACCAAAGGTATTTGTGTGTGTGAAGTGAAGGATATGCTTTTTTGGACGGTAAAACCCTTTCAAAAACCTTTGTAATTATGATTTTATTATGATATCTACAGGGTATGTTTATTTCATTGTAGTAACTTTAATGCAACAGCACCTATAAAAATTCAATATACGGGTAAAACATATGATGTATACCACCCTCCTGGTGGATGGCAAATCATTTATACAGGGGATTGTCCGTAAGTACTAATTTATTGGCATCTCCTTTTAAATGACCAGAAGCATTTAATTTTTAATAAAACTTCTATGTGGGTCTTTTTTAGTCTGTGTATTTACCTTTTAATGTAAACAATACAAAATTTTTAGAAGCATCAAATTTTGGGATGTTGAAATTCAAATCAGTTATTCCATCTATTAAAATGTTTTGTATATCACTTGGACGATATTACTGGTGAAAGCCTTTTCGAACTTTTCTGGCGATTAGGATTGTATTTTAACAGTGAACGATTTTTTTTTTCAGTGAACGATATTTTTTTCAGTTACCAACCCTGTAACGTAAAAGTTAACAATTTTGTATGTTGCTTAAATCAGCAACATTGCTTCTGAGATGTTAGAAATAATATTTTATCGATATATTACTGTTCAGTTTGTATATCTTGTGTGATATATACCTCTTATTCTATTTTTTACTAATTTGATTTTAACAATTTGTATTTCTACAGTAATGATGCAACTTGCTCGGGTACTTGTAAACCGGAAATGGACTTCAACACTTGGATTCTAGTGCTTGATCTCGAACTAAACTACATACCAGCCATACGATTTGTACCTTTGTCATACTCAAGATATTGTAAATGTGTTAACTCTAGTTAGTTTGTTTATTAACCATCTTGTGTTCATCATGTGTTTTGTCTTTGGTATATATATCTAAATATATTTGTTTAATTAGTATTAACATCCATGTTAAGAAATAAATTATTTTTGTTACAATTTGTTTGTATCCTGATGTTCACAGAAAAAGCCACCCGTAGTTCAACACACAAACAAAAGTACTCAAATTAACATAAGTGTCATATCAATCCAACAGTTATACCAGAAATAGTCCATTTACATTTTCAAATGACACTGATTCGTTGAAATTCCCATAAACTAGAAAATGTGTCTTTGAGCCACAGATGGCACGCAAGTTCTTGAAATCTCATTGACCCCAACATGTATTACCTGGAATATGGACCTTTACCGAGATATTAATCTAAGTTGTTCATGCGTAAAATTAAATAGGTCACAATGACCTAATTTCTTGTTGGTGATGCCGTGTTACCCAAGACACATCTAGTGGTGAAATATCCTTGACCCCCAACATGTAGTGTGCGAGATATGGACCTTAAAAAGAACTTATTCAAAGTCATACATGCGTAAAATAAATGTAAAATATAAGTCGCAGTGACATAATATATTGTGGGTGGTATCATGTTACCCATGGAAGACACATCTAGTGGTAAAATATCATCGACCCCAAACATCTAGTATCCAAGTTATGAACCTTAAACAAGAACTTAACCAAAGTCATCCATGCGTAAAATATAGATCGCAGTGACTAATTTCCTGTAGATGGTGTCATGTTACCAAAGACACACCAGTGGTGAAATATCGTTGACCCCAACATGTATTATCAAAGTTATGGACCTTAACTAAGAAATTAACCAAAGTAGTTCATGCATAAAATTTAGATCACAGTGACCTAATCTCTTGTGGATGGTGTCGCTCTACCAAAGACACATCTAGTGGAGAAATATCATTGAGCCCAACATCTAGTATCCGAGTAATGAACCTTAACCAAGAACTTAATCAAAATGTTACGGACGTACTATCCAAAATGGAAGCTTTGATAAAGCATAACAATAAATTATTCTATGAAACCAAAAAAATCAGAAAACCAGTTTTTGAACCCGTTTTTTATAGAAAAGTTGTGCACGGTGACCATTTTTTTTTATTTAGGCCAAAACAAAATATAAGTTTGTTTCCTGCTTCCTACTCTTCAAAATTAGGGGAGGTAGGTAGGAAAATTATTTTTTTTTTACAAAATTATTTTACATTAAGTCAATGTGAGGGCAATCACAACTTTAACGGTGCTTGTTCCAAAATGCCAATAAAAACTTCAGGGTAGGGTAAAAAAAAGGGGGTAGGTAGGGAAGCAGGAAACAGGCATATATTGTTTTTGCCTTAAATCTTTTTAAACATATGCAATCAGACAAAATTTGTGAAATTTATATATTTCAGATATTTTTGTCTGAAATTAGCAAAGATTACTTTCCGTGTCGTCCTGAATTCAAAATAATGTTAATGCATTACAGTCATCATATTAACGGCAATAGAATCAGGCCTTAAAATATATTTCAATCAGTGCTACTCTCGATTAGTCAATGTTGATTTTTAATAATCTTAATATCTTGATATGAAAATATTTTTCTCGAATTTTCAATTGCAAGTTCAGACAAATGTAAGAATAAAACAGCGTCTAGAAAGTTTTCGTCATATATGAATTTTATCAATAAATAGAAAGTTGTCTAAAATTGTCATTTAAGATTAAGATCAACAACAACTAGACATGACTGAGCAGAAGATGTAGCCTTGCAGTCAATAGACTTGATTAGCCTTACCATCACAAGGCACTTTTGTCTAAACACTGTCGTAAAGTAATAAAAGTCTCAACCTTTGTGTTAGGACAAATTAAAAATAGGATGGCGGTCTACCATGGGAGACATATGTTGCCTGCGATTTAAAATATTCGGCACACAGGGTAAAAGAAGTCACGGGCTTAAAATCGCTTTACACAACTGTTACATGCACCATATATCGCATGATCTATATATCTATCAAAGAAGACTTATTACAAATAATTTACCAAAACTTACAACTCATATACTCTACTAAATAAATTTTTAACTAAGTTTTTTGGCATTCCCAAATTGACTATAGTTTTAAATCTATGCGCTTAACTTTCATAGAAATGGAAATGAGAGATACCCTTACAAAATACGATGTGTACAGTTACAATTTTCTATAAGATACGATATTTATGGAAGAATTTTGTGCAAGATTTTACCATTCTAAGATTTTGATAGCCTGTTATAGCAATTTTCCTGTAAGAAAAATTTTTTCTCACTAATTCCATAGGAAGGCACTCGGGGTACATTTCCCTCCAGAAATAGAAAGTTTTAAATTGGGATTAAGAAGTCAACACGATTATCTAATATTTTAATGCATAATTTTTTATTTATTAATCTTAAATCCAAATCCAGAAATGGACACCTATCGCCGGTGGGGGAGGTTTATAAATTTTATATGTCTGCAATTTTTACTACTTATGTTTCAGATATCTCTGTTTTGTAAAGGTTATGTTTCATACCACATCCCAATGGCTTGTGGCATTATCAAAGATCATCACATCTGAAACAAACACGTAATGCTTACAATGTTATGTTACTCGGTAGGTTTATATTTTTGTCGTTGATGTTGCTGCATGTAGGACCAACTGTTCCCGTAGACAAATACGAAGTTCTCTTAGTTGGGCAGAGGTATTTGTTTGTCAAAGTATTGTCTTTCACTGAATTTGACTTAACAAAATGAATAATTGGCTATACCCCTGGTGAGTTTGAACAGGCAGGGACTGCCTGCACTTCTAGAGCATATTGGTTTATTCGAATATCTGCCCATTGGTGTAACTTTCTAAATACCCATCGACTGTTATGATCAGAATACATATCAATGAACGATTAATGGTCATTGAAAGCAAACATACATTGCAAATAAGACTACAGCGACGATAAGACAAAAAATAAGCGAAAAAAGCCACGTCTACAGAGTGTTTAAAAGAGCCCCGATATCGGTACTTCATCGATTCTTATCGATAAATATTATACGACATATTTTTATTTATATTGTACGGATTAAATAACACCTTACAAAATTATATTCCATCGCATTGTAAAAAATTGACAGCAATATGAATTCAATGCTTTCAAAATGATTTGTGTCTGTCAAAATGGGTGCATTCAAAATGGCGCATGTTATACCCTGTTTGGACACTTTTTGTCCGGTATAACCAGGTAAATTTGAAAGTTCAGATGTTAAACTATACCAAACCACCAAAAAACTGCTGTTCCCAGGGGTAGACATTCATCTCGAAAACTAGAGGCTTTTTTCGATTTGGCTGATAGACTATAGCTCTTTAAATTGATTTGCAATTAACTCATAAATCCTCGTTTGGTAACCCATCTTAAAGATTATAGCTTTAGAAAGGTCACAGATAGCATTTTCATCTTTTACTACAGAACGAAAACTGTTTTTTTTAATAATTTTAGAAAAATGATATGGAGTAAATGAACATGAGACTACAACACATATGTTAACTCCAACTGCAATAAATTTTTATGAGCTGTATGGCCATTTTGCCGTCTGCTTTAACGTAAAGCTAGTTTACATCTACGAACACTTTGTTAAGATTACCCTTTTTACGCCAGTGTCATTTGCGTCATGCAGTATATACCTTCGTTTTTTCTGCAACAGCATGTTTTACATATACAGGCAAAAATTGTTTAAAAAGAGCATTGAATAAAGGTAACAACAAAACAACGTAACTGGGTTGATCAATCTCATAATCCAAGACGAAAAGACCTACCACAAAAAATAAAGATCGCAACGGGCCTGACTTGGTACAGGCATTTCATAAGTAATAGTGGGTTTGAAACCAGGTTTTATGGCGCCAAACCTTCCTCTTCCATTGCGATCTTAGGGTCTGGTAATACAAAACACAACAAGGTTGTGTGACATAATAGGGATAAGGAGGTGATCATCTCAGCAAAACATTTTTTTTTACTTTAAAACTGATGTCGCCCAAGGTCACAGTGATTGCCACAAACCCAAATCTTCTCTCATTGCAGTCTTAGGTCTTTTAGTTATCCAATTAAAAGAAGCTGTATCGAGACACAATCAGAAACTGAGTAAACAACCATATGTACTTGTATCCCTGCTATTTTGATTTTACCCTTGCCTTTTAATCGTCATGCAATGGCGCCAAAAAAATAGTAACCAGAGACTTTTTTATGATTTTTGTCTTTTATAGCTATCAGTTTTACGTTTTTATTTCATCCGCATGTCTATTTATTCTTTCTTGGCAATTTTCGTCACTGATCTTTCATGATTCCCCGTATGTTCCTTTGTGCTTTTTACCTCACTGCAAAACTTGAAATGGAATTTTTGTGCACCCTGTAAGTTGGTCAATTAATGGTCTTTTGATATTTGGTTCAAGTAGAATGGTATTGATCTTTCATTGCAGTTCTTTGAAATGGTATTTTATAGAATTTATCTCCTTCCTCAATCAACTTTATTTAAGTTTAACGCTATATAGGTTATGTACAGGCGATGAACATGAAAAAGATGATAAAATGAATTTGAAATAATGATGATAAATGAAATATGTGGGTGGGATGGGTTACAAAGGAACGGTAAATTTTGAAGAACCACAGGAAAAGGGGAGAGGTGGGTAGGGGCAGAAAATTAAGCCTATGGTGGTCCACAATTAAAGGGGTCTTTTACGTGCATGAAGCGTGGCACTCTCCACACACGTGGCCCACTATGGTCAGTGGTCAGGGTTTCCGTGTTATAGGCCTGACAACCCCTGCGGACGAGGGCCACCCTATTTAGCCACCTTGGATACACACTTGGTCGCTCTGCGGGCTGAGCACTGACCCGACGTCAGAATCTCAAGACCCTTAGTCGCCTCTTACGACAAGCTAGGCTCTGTTGTGGGCCTATTTGCAACCCAGGTGCCGCACGGGACAGTTTTTTTTTGTTTTTTTTTAATGAGAGACGCTTATATATATACTTGTAATCTACGTATATCTTTTGCTATTAAAGACCACAAAAGAAGACGATACTTTATTATCATCCACACTTTCTCCAAAACCACTTTATTGATTTACATTAGTGTTTTTGATTTGAAAAAGACTACATTGACTTCAAAACAAATTGATACAGAGTTGATTAAGACAACCAAATATACAATCACCACTACTGCAGATCATAAATTACAGTTCCAAGCCTACCGCGCTTTTCGTATATTTAACTCATCAAATGTGCTTTATCCACAAGGTTAAAAATGAAAAACACTATATGAATATAAAAAGCATAGAACTTCTGAAACTAAAATTGCTGAAAACCTATGCCTGGAGTAGAAAGACCCATAAGGTTTTGACTTTAACACTGAGCATCTTTTCAGAACAAGTCGAAATTTTAAAAAAATGCAAAATATTGCAATTCACCTCTTTGACGGTTGTTAGTATGATAAGTAATGTTTTAACTTAAGTTTTAACAAAGCTTTACAAAAATTTATCCTTTGAAAAAATAATCTAAGGAGATTTTTGTCGTATCAACAACCATGCGACGTGCAAGCTTTACGTATCAGAAGTATTGTGAAATTGTAAAATTTAAAAATTCATATTGGAAAAGATGTATTCGTTTGCGTGTATTCCTAATCACTCGTAATTTACTAATCCGAATAGGCAAACCGTTCATGTTCCGAGAGTATTATATTAGGAAGTTCCGGGTTCTTCTAAAGAGCGTCCAGATGCGCTTTGAGAAATTACAAGCGCCCGAATAGAAATAATTATCAAAAACCCAGTTTTTTGTTTATTGCATAGCAGACATTTAGATCTTAAACAAGAATGAAATATGAAAATGTCAAACACAAACACTGAAATTGCTACTGTTGCTTAAAGGAACACATAAACTGACAATTCTATATTTATAAAAATAAAGCAAACCTTTGAGTTGTTTAATTAAAAAGGTCAAAATACAGAAAGTGAAAACTGGATCCACCATGCAGTGAAATTTTGGTACTTTGGCTTAAAAGAAGACAAAAACTTTCAATTGATGGATTTGATTTTACTCTTAAAGTGTTAAATATATGACTGCATAATTGCAATTGGCCTTCCTTATCACGTATTACATCTCCTTCCAGAAAAGGGAAGTTTTAAGTTGGGATTGAAAAGTTATCCCGACTATTGTATATTTTGGTGCATATTTTTTTACTTATTATACTAAAATCCAAATCCAGAAATGGACATCTACCGCCGGTGGGGGAGGTTTATAAATGTTATATGTCTTCAACCCTTCTTATAAATGTTTCACATTCCTCTGTCTTGTAAAGCTTATGTTTCATAACACATCCCAAAGGCTTGTGGCATTATCAAAGAGCGTCATATCTGAAACAAACACGTAATGCTTACAATGCTATGTTACTCGGTAGGTTAATTATTTTTTTTAACTGAAGTTGCTGAATGCAAGACAAACTTTGTTCCTAGTCAAATACTATATTTCGATCTCTTAGTTGGACACAGATATGTATTAATTGTCATTCTCTTAATTGGACTGAACAAAATGAATCAATTGCTATACGACGAGTGAGTTTTAACAGATAGTAACAACTTGAACTTCTAGAGCATATTGTTTTACTTACCTTACAAGCCCCTGTGGTTTTGCACAGTTAAAATTATTTTCTGACACGTTTGTAGTTGTGGCGACATTGGTCTCTGTGTGGTGAATCGACAAAATTATCAAGCATTGATAACATTTTCGAACAACCAAACTTGTGACAAATAAGTTTATTTTTCCGGATCCCGCAATAGCTTTGTGAGAAATAGATAAAATTAATTATCCTTATTAAAATGACCTAGATCAAGACAGACGAATGACCCAATGTGGCTATTTTGACATTTTCTAAAAATCAATAAAATGCTTGAATTGTGTGTGTCTGATTGACCTATTTTGCATAAGCACTATTTCTGTCTGTGATAATAAACTTTATTCAATGAATTAATATTTTGCAGCCAAAAATTTATAAGAAAGTACGCTTAAACATGCACAACCTGATAAAGTGACTACGCCATGTACGCTACATGATCTAGTTGAATCGCATTGTTGCTTTAAAACACCGCCACATAAAAGCATGAAAAACGAAGATGCTGTGTACAACTTTTTTGCAAGATTTAACTTATTTTTGGCGTCCGAATAGTATTTTTGTCCCTTAAACTTTATTCAATTAAGTAAATTTTCACAATCCAAAATCAAATATCCATTACGCTAAAGCTACGCAAGATATGCTACACTGACTAAAATATAATCCGAAGCGGAACACATAATCTACTGGTCGCGGCCATATTGTCTTGATGGAAATCCGAAGATTGAGAATCCGAATATAGCCCCCGAGTGAAAAGTGAAAGTATGTACATTGCAAAGAGCTTTTGTAAATATAGAAACGACGGAAACAAACGACCTAATTGGGGTATCGCTGCCTTTTTCTTTATAATAGGTAGTAAATAATAATTAGAGAGTTCGCATTGCCGAGGCAGTTTATTTTTCCTTTCGTTTATTTTATTCGACCAGAATGATTTTTTTAAAATTTATTTATTTATTATTTTGAGGGAGGTCACCGTTGTTTTTATTTGCTTTTGTTTTCCTAGTGGAATTGGTAATTCGAATGCCTTTGGTACTGGTTTGTGATCTCTTACGGATTTGGTACTGATAGTTTTTCCTTGTACTGAACTAGGTCGATACTTTTGGTTCTCTACTTTCTCCTTGATTTTATTCAAATGCTGCTTATAAGGGGTGACTCCTTAAAATGCATAAGTAGTATAGAAGCTAATGAGATGTGGAATAAGTGTATACGACACAACCTACATTGTACAATATAAACGACAATTAAACAAGTAAATCTGTGAGCTAATGCTCACTATTGATACCCCCGCTCCCCAAATTTAGCCATGCATACAAATTTAAATACTCGGTAAACAGGAAGTGGTTGACCTATAAAATAAAATCGCTATACACCATATGGGACTATAGGATAAACCTGTATACAAAATATAAGACCTCTATCTCATGTAGTTGCTTGGGAAACTTTGACGGAAATTTCGCATTTATGTCCATTATGTGTAAAAACCTAAGTATTTGGTAAACAGGAAGTAGACTACTTAGGAGCATAAAATCGGTATACACCATATGGCACTATAGGATAATGCTGTATACAAAATATCAGACCTTTATCTCATGTAGTTGCTTGGGAAACTTTGACGGAAAATTTGCATTTATAATGTATGTCCATTATGTGTAAAAACCTAAGTATTCGGTAAACAGGAAGTAGACTACCTAGGAGCATAAAATCGATATACACCATATGGCACTATAGGATAAAGCTGTATACAAAATATCAGACCTTTATCTCATGTAGTTGCTTGGGAAACTTTGACGGAAAATTTGCATTTACAATGTATGTCCATTATGTGTAAAAACCTAAGTATTCGGTAAACAGGAAGTAGACTACCTAGGAGCATAAAATTGGTATACACCATATGGCACTATAGGATAAAGCTGTATACAAAATATCAGACCTTTATCCCATGTAGTTGCTTGGGAAACTTTGACGGAAATTGTTCATTAATATCCATTGTGTGTAAAAACCTAAGTATTCAGTAAACAGGAAGTAGACTACCTAGGAGCATAAAATCAGTATACACCATATGGCACTATAGGATAAAGCTGTATACAAAATATCAGACCTCTATCTCATGTAGTTACTTAAAAAACTGTGACGGAAGTTTTGTTACGGACGGACGGACGGACGAACGGACGAAAAAAACCTAAGTATTCGGTAAACAGGAAGTAGACTACCTAGGAGCATAAAATTGGTATACACCATATGGCACTAAAGGATAAAGCTGTATACAAAATATCAGACCTCTATCCCATGTAGTTGCTTGGGAAACTTTGACGGAAATTGTTCATTAATATCCATTGTGTGTAAAAACCTAAGTATTCAGTAAACAGGAAGTAGACTACCTAGGAGCATAAAATCAGTATACACCATATGGCACTATAGGATAAAGCTGTATACAAAATATCAGACCTCTATCTCATGTAGTTACTTAAAAAACTGTGACGGAAGTTTTGTTACGGACGGACGAACGGACGAACGAACGGACGGACGGACGGACAAGGGTAAAACAGTATACCCCCCTCTTCTTCGAAGCGGGGGTATAAAAATCAACTACGGAAAACAGCTAGCAGCCTGTATCATGCATATTGACGTTTTTAGTACAACCCGTTTGATTCTTTTCGTAAGGGAAACTTAAACAGAATAACACAAAATACCATCACTGTCTCTGTATTCTGAGATTTACTAGCTGTGACAAATTCACACGGACAAGGGTTAAGTTTTCTAGAACAAGGAAGAAGACGGAAAGGGGTTATACAAATAGCTAGAAAAAGAATAATACACCACAAGGAAGTATTGTTGTATAACTGATGATCTTGATCTTGATTTTTAACAAAGCACAATAATACTTTACTTTCATACAGATTTAGATAAATATCTTCTACGTGTTTTTGACAATATGCATATCATTACCTTAACTGATACGAGAAGCAGCAGAGAACCTGACAGCCAAGCGGGTGATCTTTCTGGTCGAAATTGAATCATAATGCGTGTCAAAGTTTCTTTATACATACATATATTAACTTTTTTATTTGCTTACCACGTTTTATTTAAGGAGCTTTCAATTTATTTTTCTGCAGAATACTTACATGCTCTTAACTTGAAAGTATGACTTTTTTAACATCTATTTTAACTTCTATGTAAGTTTTCTTTTAACATCTAATTTAACCGCTTTAAGGTTTCAAGTATTAACATTTTTTTCAAGCGTATTTCTTAAGAATTGAATCATTAAAACATTCTAAGCCTGTATAAAAAAAAAGATTTTAATTCGAAATTTATATGACAAACTCTAAAAACTTTGTACTCTGACGAGACGTCTCCGAGCCCTACAAAATGCAATGGTTGACATCTTGTCATTTTTCACGAAATAGTACGGTAATTTGTTTCATCGGCCGCCTTTCGTCTAAATCTTTACAAGGTCCTCAAAAAAGAAATGATAACTGATTGGGCTTTCTAATATCGTTAATCCTGAAAGACCAAGACAAATTCAGTAGATATAGAAGATAAGGTGGATACATAAAGGGGAAAACTCACAACATAACTTAAAAATGAAAACAAAATATTAACTGCAATCAGCAACTTAAGTCGAAACTAGAGACCATCGTAAAATTTCTTGGCATGATAACTTTATATCTGAAGTGTCGCAATATGGGATCGCCTCAGTTAAGATTTTGAAAAATGAACACAGAATAAACACAGCTTGACCATGTGTGTACACAGAAAAATACATTAAATTGCAAATTGTCCGGGTAAAAAATTACCGGGTCTCGACCACTATGATTTTTTTTCACAATAAAGGCGGATGATAGGCCCAAATTGATATTCGGTCATATTCAATCTTTTACATTATCTATTTTAATTTAAAAATGTTTTGATATGTTGTCATTCGCTGCATTTGACAAATGTTTGATATACATAGTAAATAAACTGATCGCTTTGTATCCTATACCTACGTTTAATATGCATGCCAATAACATTACAACAATCAGACATTGGCATTTGCTTTAAAATCAATTAAAGCTTTTAAAAAAAGTTCTTGGGCTTTTCTATTAAAATTGTGGGTCTATCTAAACTTTAAGGCGAATCTGTTTAAACTCATTTTTAGCTCACCTGGCCAAAGGCCATCACTTGGCGTCCGTCGTCGTCGTCCGTCGTCGTCGTCGTTTACTTTTCTTCAAACTTCTTCTCCTCTGAAACGGCTGAACAGATTCAAACCAAATTTGGTCTGATGGTACCTTAGGGTATCCCCCACAGAACTGATGTGGGGATTTTTGATTCGTCGAAAAACATGACTGCCGTTGCTAAAAATAGACCAGGGGGGTCAGACTACTGTTTTTGGCTTGTATATCAAAAAGTATCAGAGATAGATGAAATCTGATGCCACCCTACTGCTTCAGCATTAAAATCTCTACAAAAGTCTCCATTTGGTCCAAGTTGTCAGATGACCCCTTATAGGGGCTACAGCCCCTTAAAGGTGAAAAATAGCGTTTTTTCATGTTTTTGCCCTATAGTATGAAAACTATTGCAGATAGAGAAAAGCTGTTGCTTGCTTAAATGTTCAGCTCATTTAGCTCTATAAAAGTCTCCATAGGGTCAAAGTTGTCAAGATGACCCCTTATAGGGGTTACGGCCCCTGAAATAATGTTTTTTCATGTTTTTGGCCTATGGAATGAAAACTATTGCAGATAGAGAGAAGCTGTTGCTTGCTTAAATGTCCAGCTAATTTGGTATAATATATAATGGATATGGTGAGCTGTAAAGTTAGAAAGGGTGTCCGTGTGCCAACAGTGATGAAAATCATCTTTTTAAAGCCATTGACACCGGAAAATCCAGCATGGGGTTGAGCTGGAATCGAACCCATACTTTGTCATCTATGGCAACTTCGCCTGCACTTTGTCCAGCGCCCTAGACCACTAGACCACCTAGGCTAGATAAAAATCTAGCTTTCGGTTGCCTAGTTAAGCCTCCTCGTAGACAATCTAAGGTTGTAACACAGTACACGATGAACATTAGGTGGGTAGGGAGAGAAAGATAGAGAATTGAATCGCAACTGGTATAGTAATATAAGCATATATATGATAAATGGTGTTGCGTACAGCTCTGTAAAGTAATTGGTATAATATAGAATGGATATGGTGAGCTGTAGAGTTAGAAAGGCATCCGTCGTCGTCGTCGTCCGTCGTCGTCGTCCGTCGTCGTCGTCGTTTACTAATTTAGCTGTACAAAAGTCTCCATAGGGTCGAAGTTGTCAGATGACTCCTTATAGGGGTTACGGCCCCTAAAATGATGTTTTTCATGTTTTTGGCCTATAGAAAGAAAAAAAAAGCTGTTGCTTGCTTAAATGTTCAGCTTATTTAGCTCTACAAAAGTTTCCATAGGATCGAAGTCGTCTGATGACCCTTAATAAGGGTTACGGCCCCTAAAATAACCTTTTTCATGTTTTTGGCCTATAGAATGAAAACTATAGCAGATAGAGAAAAGCTGTTGCTTGCTTTAACGTTCAGTTTATTTAGCTCTACAAAAGTCTCAATAGGATTGAAGTTGTCAGATGACCCTTAATAGGGGTTACAGCCCCTAAAATAACCTTTTTCATGTTTTCGGCCTTTAGAAAAAAAAACTATAGCAGAAAGAGAAAAGCTATTGCTTGCTTAAATGTTCAGCGCATAAAGCTCTACAAAAGTCTCCATAGGGTTGAAGTTGTCAGATGACGCCTTTTAGGGGTTACAGCCCGTAAAAGAACGCTTTTTCGTGTTTTTGGCCTATATAATGAAAACTATAGTAGATAAAAAAAAAACTGTTGCTTGCTTAAATGTTCAGCTCATTTAGCTCTACAATATATAGGGTTGACATCAATACCAGGTGAGCGATTTAGGCTCCTGTGAGCCTCTTGTTTTTTATATGAGACTTTTTTCTAGTTTGTTACTCTAAACCAGCGCGATTCCGATCATAATACAATACCAAAAACGGGTATAAAAACGGTAAATTTGGTTATGCTGTATATCAATATTTCAAAGAGTAACCTCTAATCAGCAGCATTTAAATCAAATCACTGAAGGGAGATGAATATGAAACAGATGATAATATGAATATAAGATGATCATCAAGTAAGATGTTATAAAGTCACACAAGGCTTATTTTGAAACGAGTTTAGAGTACCACTTGAAAAAGGAACATGATGAATCCTTGTGGCAATTTGACTGGCTTTCTTCTTTAAAGAGCTCGCCCCGCTAGGCTCACACATAAGATATTTGGGGAGAAACTGGTACAAAATGTATGTATAAGAATACACCTAATTTCATACATGTAATTGAAAGCTCTGGAAGATGCAAAAAAATATCTGCAGTTTCTTTATAATGACCTACCGTCTCAAGTGCAATGACCTACCGTCTCAAGTGCGGAAGATGACGAGAGTTACCATATTCATCCGCCTGGACGCACATCCCATCACTTAGTGGGCAAAGCACTACCGACTCTTAATCTGGGTATTTGGCGCTCTGTAATTGACTTTTGTCGACATGCTACGCGCGGCTATCGCCACCAAGTACAAGTTATTATCTCAAATGTCATTGATTTGCTTTGAGACATTTGAAAGCACTTTGCCCCCCCCCCCCCTTTTTGGCATTTCTCCCATTGCCACAATTATCATCCTCTTTCTGGCCGAAAATTTTCATCTTAGACATCAATATAAGTCCGACTTCTTTTTTGAAATATGTTAAAAGCATTGATAATTGTTTACTCAAGCCAGTAATGGGTATACATGCCTTTTTAAATGACTTTGCAACCCACATTTTTCTATTTTTCAGCATGATTTTGATGGTTGTAATTGTATTTTTCGTTTGGTAAGACTGCTGGAATTACCCATGATGAGTCGACTGACAAATGGTCCAATGAAATGCAATACATATTTAAAGACATGTTTCTTACCGAAAAACAAATAATGGAACTTGAAGATGTCCCAAATATCATAAACGGAATTCATGCAGCTACAATTCAAGATTATAAGGTCGTATGGACAAAGATCTATAAACGAAAAGGATGTTGCCAAACGTAAGCGTCTTTCTCTATTATATACTTTTTATTAAATATTTGCTAATTTAGATCACATTTTGATAAATTATTCACCTTTGTTTTTAGATTACTACATAGATTGTTCTATTGTCATTTTTATTAATTCAAAAAAACTTATTCACCTTTTGTGTTTATATTACTGCATAGATTGTCATATCCTCATTTTTATTAATTTAAAGTTTTAAAATATAGTTCAATTATATTCATTTATAGTGCATTTTGAAACCATTGATTTAATTTAATGTGATAATGAAACTTCCAGGTAGATCTATCCCTTATGTCCAAGAAGAAATAAAAAGACAATACCAGGCAAAAACACACTATAGAAATTGTAGAAATTGAAGAACGCAATGATCCTGCATATGTACAGGATTTCAAAAGATATTGTGGATTCAATCAGGTCTTACGGAAGCAAATATCCCTCTTCCATTTCGACCCAAGGTGTTTGAAGTGTTGTGTCGGATTTAAAATCAATATTTGATTTATTTTTTTTACATCAGTCGATTAATGATTCTCAGCTAACTGTCAGTAATAGCGAGTGTTCTATATAGAGTTCATGTACCATTAGTTTGTTCTTGATGTCTTTTGCCTTAGGTTCTCTCAATTGGAATTAAACGATGATCGATTTGATTTAATTTTTATTGTGTGTTTATTTTAAAAAAATGTGCTTTGTACATCTGTGATCATTGATAGGGAGAAGGTTTTGCCAAAAAATTAGTTTACCCCACCACATGTTGTGCCTGTCCAAGGTCAGGAATCCTTCACAAAGTTTTTATTTGAAGTTGTTTTTCATTGTTTAAGAAGGGGCCTATGACTATTTCAGGACTGGATTTGAATTATATGTACTTTTTTAAGACCTTGGGCCGATTGCAGAACCACGATCAGCGCCTACTGGTTTCTTTGAAGGCTACTGGCGGTTGTCCATTGTGGTTTTTCTAAATAACAGCCTGTTGTGTGAGCTGTGTCGCGTACACTTATTCCTCATCTCATTATATTTTCTATTCATTTGGAATTATTTGAAAATGAAAAAAACACATATACATCTATTCTTGCCAGTTCAAAATACAAATGACAACAAAGTTCCAGACAATAAATTTTGCTACGCCCAACGCGCGTTTCGTCTATTCAAGACTCATCAGAGGCGCTCTACCAAAAAAAATTGAAAATGCCAAACACTGTAGGAATATGATGAGCATAGAACAGTATAACCAAAAATACCAAACTGGGGGAACCAAATTATTTCTAAGATATTCAACCTACGTCTGGGGTAGGAAGAACCTTAGGGTTTAGACAATTTTGAAATTTAGACGGATAATTTAAAGCTTTGATGTATTCTCCAACTCAAAAGTGTTGGTGCCGGAGCGGGCTAACCTCGGGGAATTTAAACTCCACCAGCAGTGCTAGCCTTCACGTGTGTTCGAAATACAAATGACAACAAAGTTCCAGACAATAAATGAGATCCAACTGATTAGTTATTTACACACAGCTGTGATGGTGCTGCTGCTGCAGCGACAACGTCCCCAACCAAGGCCATCCCTCATCGTATGTTTCGAACCTAGCTCTCTATAGACTAAGAATGAGGGTCCACAGTGGTGTTCACTATTAGTATTCTCTGCGCTTTTGTGGTGGGTATTCAGCAAATAGTGAATGCTGCTTGGGTCATCTTTTCGACTGCTGCTCGTGTTCTTTTTCCTCTTATTCCTAACCCAGATAACATTCTGTAAACTGATTGTGTTGGTAAGCCTTTAAACCAAACCGCTACTGAATAATAAAAGGTCTGCAACCTATTCTCTCTGTAATGTATCATACTTAACCTCTCGTGAGCTTCAACACATCTTTTTTCCCATAGAACTGGCCGATCTATTACAATTATATCCTTTGTTCTTGGTGGGTTACAACAATACCATATTAGGCTTTAGAATGGTTGGAATTACTCCAGGAAATATCAGTTTTCGGTCAAGTTTTACAACCATCTTCAAGTCTTAGCTGTTCCATATTCCTTCATAAACTGGAAATTGATGTGCTTTCTCCAAGTTCAGTAGTTTCATTATTACCTTCATTTATTTCATCTTTTGTGTGTTTTATCTTGTTTTCTGTTCCTTTTCTAGCGTGTCTGCCATCTCTCATAGAACCTGATTATGACGCCAGGTGTATCTTCTCTGGGATACCACGGGACAGTAAGCCCACAATCAACCATCCAATCCCTGGGATAACGCCACCTGACATGAAGACAAAATATTACGTAATATTCCTCTTTTATCACAGAGGGAACAATCTGGTGCTCCTATATACTAGTATAAGATCCCATCTCGCAAGATTTTCTGACTTTTATTGTGACTTAGTGGTTAGTTAATCAAGCAGTGTGAAATAGGCTTTATCGGTGAGATGAACTTGAAATACAAGTAGGTGATTACATGAACATGAAGTAAAAATAAAGTTAAAAGTATGATAGGGCACAAGAACCTGATAGTAAATGAGTTTGGAAAGCCACCGTAAAATGAAAGGGTCGGAAAGGTCGCGCAGTTCAGCCTACCGTACATGGAATTCTACAAATATCAAAACCTGCAGCAATCTTTTTTTCGGGTGCGGTGCGAAAATCGTGGCATTCAGCATCCTCACACTGTTTATCACTATTGTTTGATTTTCTTTACTATGGCCTGTTGATCCCTAAATCCAATATGAAATGGTTATCCCATTTAACCTCTTGAACACACATTCCACCGCTATGTGCAAAAAGGTCCCCACTCCTCATCATCATTTTATGTTCTTCTTCCTGATAAACTTAAACTTAGCAGCCAAATTCGCGCTGCTTTGGATATTAACCTGGGCATTCATTTTCTTCTCGCCGATATGAAAATCATAACCATGTTAGTCTTGTCCGACACGAATTGTTAAAATAACTTCATATGATATAGAACCTTGTTGTAACTGTATAATAGTTCTGATCTGTCTTAGTTTTAATAATCATGATTGTTTTATGTTGTATGCCTCCAGTTGGACCAAATTGGACAAAATAATGAACTATTTGGACTATTTAGGCCCATTTAAAAATAATGTTGCTTCTTTGCATTGCCAATTACCGATTTTTTCCCTTTGGATATTATATCAGTAGAAAACATCGCTTCCACATTTTTAATATGGATTTTCGAGATCTCCAACAATTGAGTAGCAAAAATGACTTGTAAATCCTTTAATACAAAATTGTTTTCTTTTATCTTCTTGATTAAAATTTTCTTTTCAAAGATATTAGCCCTCAGTTTATTTATCGATTGCAGCTATTTTCAAGCAACGATCCCTTTAACAGTAACTTTCAATGGTATAACGTACGAGGTGTTCCATCCTCAATGCGGTTGGCAGGTGTTGTATACAGGAAAATGTCCGTAAGTACTACATATGGAATGAACGTTTCGGATTCGTGCGTAAAATGTACATTTGTATATTATATTTTACAATATATTGGTTTATTTTGAAGGAGGTGAACTTCAATTTGACTCTTCTTGTTTATAATTAAGTCAGAAACAGAAATAAAAAGTAAATAAAAAAATATAACAACAAAATGAAACATGAAACAAATGAAACAATGTGGAAAGCTATGGTGATACAACAGATACGAATTATTTATAATATATCTCTGCTGATACCAAGTCACATAAACATCTTTATTTCTATCTCTAAACTTTTAAAACATTTATGTGTTTAATGAAGTTTTCCAATGCTCTTTGTAGTGAAGGCGCAGTATGCTACGGTAGCTGTAAACATGAAATGGACTACCACACATGGATACTAATTAAAGACCCGAATTCTAACGGACTGTGCCAAATACGATCCGTTCCTGTGGCTTATTCTAGATATTGTAAATGTGTCAATTCTGCTTAGTTGTTTTTTTTTTGGTGAACACTTTAAATAGTTTAGCGGTGCTTTATAGCTAACAAATCCATTATATCAGTTGTATAATTTAATTCATTTGAAATTAAAAATGATTTTATCAAGTAATGCACATCGTTTAGATAGGACAAAAAGTGGGACTGACCTATAAATGTTGCCTTATGTAGAATCTCAAATTCCACTTCCAATCCGAATGAAGCAGATGGGACTTTAAACATGACTAAAGTGTGGCATTCTGAAAAGATTTTTGTCACTAAATTGTCCGCGAACAAGCTGTTCATATAATAACCTTACTACCCACTGTGTTACTACCCCAGGTGAAAACTTCTTCATCGATGGTTATAACTGCCATAAATCCTACATGCTTAGCGAGACGGTGATACCCGTGCGTTTTAACGATAATCACTTATCTTGGTTGTTTGTTTTTTTACCCCCACTGGGTCTCTAGCCTTTTCTGGGTCACCAAAGGTTCCAATGGGTAATCACGACCCCAGTTGTCAGACATGTCTAGCAATACTTTTTTATTGTAGGAATTCAGAATTGTTTTAACTCGGCTGTCTTTCCTTGTAAGGGAGCGACCATTTGATTTTTAGTGGATTTGGAATAAAAAGGCAGGACCAGGACAGTGCTTACGATTAAAAAAGGCAGGATATGGTTTTTGGCTAAAAAAACTGTAGTAGCTGTAAAAATTGAAAAATTGCGCGTGCATATAACCAGGCTCTGATTTTTACCGAATATAATAAGGCAGACCGACGAAAGTGTCCATAGCCCCCCCCCCCCTAAATATCAAATTGTTGTTCCCAAATGCAAATGGTCGAAGATGTCCTATATATGCGTTGGTGTAGGTTTCCTAGTCCGAATTTCATGGGCAAAGTGCGGCCCTTTCGACAATTGGGGTTCAGTCAAATAAGTTTGATTCAAATGCTGCTGATGAAAGGTTAATATTTCTTAAAAATTAATGTACAGTGTAACAGAAATAACAGTAATATTGACACCCACATTCTTTTATCCATTAAATTTGGCATTTAAATATATTGCTGTTCCATGTTCCATAGTAAAAAAAAATGATATTTGTGTCAATATATATGAAAAAAATGTTTTGCATTGTGCTTATATTGCTTAGTTGTTGTAGCATATTTAATTGTGCTCCTGTTACATATTTCTGCGGTTGAGAGTGTTTCTTTATCTTCAAAATAAATCATTCAAAGCAAATGTTGTTCTTCTTCCAGACCGTGTCCAATTAAAACGTGTGAGAGTGAGTAAGAGACTTTTTAGCTATATCAGTCCGATAATGGATTAGCATAAAAATAATATGATAAGATTAATTTAAAACTATAATAAAATATAAAATTGAATGGAAAAACAAGAGAACAGTAAATTGTGAAAGCCTCTGGAAAGGGAGAGGTGGATATAGGGGCCAAAAATTCAGTATATGTGATGCACTCGTGGGAGTCTACAGTTGGGGCCTTCTGATTGCATGGAGCTTTGCACTCTCTACACACGTTGCCCTACTTTGGTCAGAGGTAAGGCTACATGTTATTCAAACAGATCACTTTTATATTAACCCAACAAAACGGTATAAAAACAAAGTATATTCTTGGGACTGACTGTAACTTTTCTGCTAATCAGATAGTCAATACATATGAAATAGAACGAAAGCATAATAACAACAATAGTGCCGACGTACACCAAATCAGTAACAAAGCCCTACATAAAAGAAGTGGTCTTGAAGTTAAAGTTCTGATTGTAGTTTCGTGGTGAATTTGTGTTTTGTACTGTAGTGCTTTTTCATATTGTTGTCTTCTGCGTCTATTGGTTCTGTCTTTAATCTACGGACTTCCGATATTTGAGTTTACAATTGGTACTTCTTTTTCTTTCCTGAAATGAAAGAAGTTTCTTCTGATTGCAACACCATTGTCATATTGTTGAGAGTTAAGGGTATGTCAAATCATAGTTCATATTTCATGTAGGTTGTGTCTGTTCACTCATTCCAATTCTCATTATCTCATATTCAAAACTAAGCTTGAAATTAATTAAAGCTAAGGAAGCTTTTGATTCTACAATAAAAGCTACACCGCGCGCAGCTATAAGCAGAGGCACCAAAGGGCCATTCGAGTGTCAAAAGTCCGAAAAGGCAACGACAAAACCGGTAAACATGAACAAGAACAGCACAAGGAAACACAAAACATAAAAACAACCGAACAGAAATCAACAACGCGAACTCAAGTCGTAACAAGAGTGAACTCGGGTGCTCCGGAAGAGTAAGCGGTTCCTGCCTGCTATAGCACACCCGCCATGACTTCAATAAGTTACATGATGAACCCTGTACGTTGGTGACAAAAAATAATTTGACACATGCATTCTGTAGTTGGCTTTATATGTAAAAACCATGTTTGACATATCTATATCAATGTAACGTAGATGTCCCAAATGTTGTGAGTTCGATCCTCGCTAAGGGCACTCAAAAAATCAAAATCTGTTTGTCAGATGATTTTCAGGGTTGAAATTACAGTAGCATTGTTTGATTATATACTATACATTCATATATATTATCAAATTCGAAAAATCTTGCATTCTGCAGTTTCTGTGGAATCCAAACACGTTAGAGATAGCTATAAATGGATAATGTAAGACAAACCGTTATAGTTATGATTTAAAATGTCGAAAATAGTAACATATATTGTAAATCTGTTGAAATAGAAAAAATCCAAAATTTTCAAAAGAATTCAAATAAGTACTTTTCCTTCAATACTTTTTTCGACCTTCCAATGTTTTGTTTCAAATGTTGTTCTTTGAAATATGCAAATGCAGTATAACCTATGGCACGCGATAATAACAAAAACCTGATAAACCACATTTATCGACCGTAAACTGTAGTTTGCTGTTGATAAACTGGGTTTATCGCACGCTAACTATATTTTACGTTCGAGAAACCAAGTTTATCAGCGATGACGTTAGTTTGCGCGGTGCAAATGCTATTTTATCAACGCAAAACAGCATTTATCGACCGTAAACTATAGTTTGCGGTTGATAAACTAAGTTTATCGCCGATAAACTCAGTTTATCAACGATAAATTCGGTTTATCACCGAGAAACCCTAATTAGCATTTGAAAACCCCATTATCGACCGCTAATGATAAATTTCAAACAACTGAAATTATCATTAGCATCAGCAAACTATAGTTAGCGAGTGATAAACCCAGTTTATCGACCGCTAACTACAGTTTACGATCGATAAACTCAGTTTATGGGGTTTTGTGTCTGTCGCATGCCATGCAGTTCAGCACCCAGGAACCATAATTAGCATTGAAAATTTCCATAGTCGACAGCTAATGTTAATTAAACAAACTTGGTTTATCAGGGTTTTATAACCTACAATGCAAATTGTTTTTGACTGACTCGAGCGTCAGCCCATCCCACCCGTCTGTAATCATATTTTATTGACGCAAATCCTCTGAAACTACTTAGCAGAAATAAATGAAACTTGGTATGCAAGAAGTACACTTCGTAAAGTTGTGCATATAATTAGGAATTTTTTCTGTATTTTTTTTTATAAAAGGTGCGACCCTTTTGACTAAGAAAATCTTGAATTCTGCATTTCATATTTCTAAGTTTAACGGAATCTTGTTATGGCAATCATATACATGCAAATTATCTTTACAATGCTTGTTGTACCTCAATAGGTATTCCTCAGGGATAATATTAATTGAACTCGTAGGGTATGAAAGCACGCTTACTTAGTTTCTGTTATTGATACTTTCCAAACCACATGACATATTCATAGTATGCAATAGCAACCGCATAATAAACTATTTTATAGAACGTAAACCATAGTTAACTCGGTTACTTTAGTTTGCGCGGCGCAAATGCTACTTTATCAACGCAAAACGGCATTTATCGACCGTAAACTATAGTTTGCGGTTGATAAACTGAGTTTATCGCCGATAAACTCAGTTAATCATCGATAAACTCAGCTTATCGCCGATAAACTCAGTTTATCACCGATAAATTCGGTTTATCACCGAGAAACCCTAATAAGCATTTGAAACCCCTATTATCGACCGCTAATGATAAATTTCAAACAACTGAAATTATCATTAGCATAAGCAAACTATAGTTAGCGAGTGATAAACCAAGTTTATCGACCGCTAACTATAGTTTACGGTCGATAAACTCAGTTTATTGGGTTTTTGTGACTGTCGCGTGCCATAATAACCAAGTTAACCGTTTTTATTCCGATTTGTTACTTTGTATTTAGAACCATCAGCTATCTTTTCCAATTCCATTCTACTGACAATTATAGAATGGTTGATGACAAGACATGTTCCCCATAACAGGTCCCGTGTTAGGCCCGGGGGGGGGGGGGGGGGCGAAAAGGCCCGCAGCAGCACTAAACTTGTCGGTAATATTAAATAAAGAGCGCTCAGAAACTTGACATAGGGTAGTCCGCTTAGCCCAAAAAGCGGTTTTGTGCTTCAGGTGGTTGAACGGAGCAGCCCTGTCATAATGAATGCCGGGGTCGTCAGGCTATAATGCGGAAAACCTGACCGCACACCATAGTGGATTAACGTGTGTGGAGAGTGCCACGCTTCATGCAGGTATATCCAAGATCCCTTTGTGGACCGCCAAGTTGTGTACCAGAAAAGCTATATTTTCTGCCCCTTCCGACCTCTCCTCTTTTAATTTGCATTGCCTTTGTTTCCCATCCCACACCCCTCTTGGGCGTGTGTATGTTCAACCAGAATTCAGCATTGTACTTTCGACAGATAAGGGTTGTTTATGTAAAACTGGATAAGGATTGGCTATATCCCACTCAAGTAAGTAGTCCTACTCTAGTGTGACCATTTTAGGAAAGGGGTCTTCATTGTCAGTCGCCATAGGTAAGGGTTCTAGAATGTGCGAAATATTTGCCGAGGGGTTTGCCACTTTCTGGTGCATTGACCTTTGGTGCGTTTGGGTTACATTGACCTGTTTTGTGAGTTTGGGTTAGAATAGTTCTAACACTGTCAGGGCCTAAAAAGTTCTATAAGTGTCAGGCACTGGGACAATTAAAAAAGAGTGTTATGGTAAAGAGCAGTTCTGCCCCATAACAGTTTTGATTATTCCTGTCTAGGGTTGGGACAGTTCTAAAATTGTCAGGAGTAGGCAGTCCGTAGAGATGTTAGAATAGATTACAACTGTATAAGATAATCATTAAAAAAACTTAAGGTATGGAACCAAACGTACCTAAGAAGACGTGCCAAAATGTATCGTGTGCAAACTCCATTACCAAAAATATCTGAATACAAATGACAACAAAGTTCCAGACAATAAATTTTGCTACGCCTGACGCGTGTTTCGTCTATTAAAGACCGTCAGAGGCGCTCTACCAAAAATATTGAAAATGCCACACACTATATGATTATGAAGAGCATAGAACAGTAAAACCAAAAATACCAAACTGGGGAACCAAATTATTACGAAGATGATCAACCTATGTCTGGGGTAGGAAGAACTTTAGGGTTTAGACAATTATGAAATTTAAACGGATAATTTAAAGCTTAGAACTGCTTACTCTTCCGGAGCACCTGAGTTCACTTTTGTTTCGACTGGAGTTCGCGTTGTTGATTGATATTCAGTTATTTTGTGTTTCCATGTTTTATATGTCTGTTTTTGTCTCGTTCTTGTTGGTGTTAACTGGTTTTGTCTCTGCCCTTTCGGACTTTTGACATTCGAATACCCCATTGGTACGTCTGCTTCTTTGATGTATTCTCGAACACAAAAGCGTTGGTTCCGGAGCGGGCTAACCAACTCCACCAGCAGTGCTAACCTTCACGGGTGTTCGAAATACATATGACAACAAAGTTCCAGACAATAAATTTTGCTACGCCTAACGCGCGTTTCGTCTATTCAAGACTCATCAGAGGCCCTCTACCAAAAATATTGAAAATGCCAAACACTATATGATTATGAAGAGCATAGAACAGTAAAACCAAAAATACCAAACTGGGGAACCAAATTATTACTAAGATGATCAACCTATGTCTGGAGTAGGAAGAACCTTAAGGTTTAGACAATTTTGAAATTAAACGGATAATTTAAAGCTTTGATGTATCCTCCAACACAAAAGCGTTGGTGCCGGAGCGGTCTAACTTCGGGGAATTAAAACTCCACCAGCAGTGCTAACCTTCACGGGTGTTCGAAATACAAATGACAACAAAGTTCCAGACAATAAATTTTGCTACGCCTGACGCGAGTTTCGTCTATTCAAGAATCATCAGAGGCGCACTACCAAAAATTTTGATAATGCCAAACACTATACGACTATGAAAGGCATAGAATACCGGGTAGTCAAACCAAACATTACAAACTGGGGAACAGTAAATTAAATAGGTACAACAAAAAGCGTACGACTGTAACGTGTTGAACCCTGAAAGTTTTTAGGCCAAATATTGAGTCAATTGCTAGATGGACACATGGAGTCCATGCATAATGGGCTCACAAAGCTTTTTGACACATGCATTCTGTGGTGTGCTTTTAAGGTAGTACAGTGGTCCAACACTGATCATCTATTCTGAGCATGTTACCAAATTTAAGCAAAGGCAAAAACATTGCTATTTAACTGTACGAAGATTGCTACTGTGATTAATTATGAGAAAAAAAGTTTGAAACAAAACCTAACTGTTATATTCAATTTTTTAACATTTCCCGTACTTTTTCAAGAGAGTTATTTTGTTTGAAATGTGAAGGGAAAATTCAGTTTTTTTCCAATTAATTTCAGAAAATTAACTGTGATCCCATGATTTTATACCTTTATTTCAAAAAACAAACCAAAATTGATGTTTAGACAAAATATACCAAAAATCTATCCCGTGAAATTTGAAAAAAAAATAATATAAACCATTTCCTATATAATCTATACAAAAATAGCCTTTGAACTGTTTTTGATCAATTTTCTAAAACTTTGATAAACGTGATGACTTAACTTTCAGATTGCCCGCTTTCCCTTCTTGTGTAGCAACATTCCGTCTGCTCCTGCTTATGGAGTTTACACATCACAACTGATTCGTTATTCCAGAGCTTTTGGGACTTGCATCGATTTCCCTCGTAGAGCGTGGCGCCTAACACAAGAATTGTTATAACAAGTTTATGTTGTTCCTCGGTTGTGGTCACTGAAGAAATTTTATGGAAGGTATACTTTCAGAGAAAAATATGGGTTTCTATCTCTCGGATGAGTGCATATGTTGGTTGGTCATAGGGATTTGTTTTGTCTTTCTTTACCACATTTGACACGCTGAATTGACCATTAGCAGTGCGACGATGTGCTATAGCAAACATGAACTGCTCTTTGGAGTACCTGAGTTCACTCTCGTTACGCCTCGAGTTCGCGTTGTTAATTGCTATTCAGTTGATTTGGGTTTTGTTTTTGTTTTCGTGCTGTTCTCGTTGGTGTTTTCTGGTTTTGTCTTTTTTCCTTTCGGAAGAAGAAGAGGTACCAATTGCACGGTAGGTCCCGTGTCCGGCGACAGGATTGTTTTTTCGAGAGGCATTGTCCTGTTTTTTTCGAGAGAGGTCCAGGTTTTTTCACCTGTTCGTTTACAAAAAATCACGTTTATTGTTAGCTGAAGTTGAAACAAATAAAAAAAGAGGTTTATTAGTACTCATAAAGTACGATTTATTACAATTCTACCCCCCAAAAAAATCATAAACTAGCATAAGTTGATGATTTTTAAAAATTCATTTGTTTTTTTCGAGAGAAGTCCTGGTTTTTTCAACATTTTGAATACAGAGAGGAACAGGATTTTGCAGAAACTATGCGTTTTCAATGAAAAAAAAATGGTGGCTGATATAAATGGTAGTGTTAGTTCGGGAAGCGATACTTCCCAAAATAACTCCGTGCACCCTCTCGCCAGAGTCCCAGAAAACGATCTGTTAGATTTGAGCCAGTGTAGTACCAACGATTTCATGGAATATTCTCCCCAAAGCAGCCAAATAGTAAGAATATTGACTACTGAAGTGAGTACCCCTAGCTCATCACAAAACGTAAACAATGTCGGACATTTTACCCAAAGTTCAGAAGACCTTATTCCAAACCAAGAATATTTCGAACAGTTAGACCAACAATTAGCTGACTTACCCAAAGATCTGTATACTTCTAAACTCATTGAAATAACAAACAATTCGGAAAACACAATCTCATGGTATAGAACAATCTTAGCGAGTCGGGCCAAATCGTTTGAGGGGTGCCCCACAGGAAAACTTGTTAACCGAAAGAACACGTATAAAAGTACGGCATCACAGAGGTATGCAAACGATTGCTACATCATTCATATGTTTCTCGAAGGAGACAATATTGGCATCGAGGACATTTTTAGAAGACGTGATAAATCGCCGAACGAGCTCGCGAGTGATACCAACCATCTTCCCACGGTTGATAGTGTCGAACTTAGGGTAACGGTCCAGAATGCTCTTGAGCGAATATGCGAATTAGAAAAAGCCGACATAGAAAACAAAAATCAAATAAAGCAACTTACTTCAAAAAATGAACAAAACAAAGCCAACGTAGCTGATATAGAGAATGGTAAAACGTTAATGGAAAGAGTATTACAATTAGAAAAAGCTGATGAAAAAAATACGAAAACCATAAATATGTTACAACTAAAAAACAATACGCTAACAATGAAAATTAATGAATTAAAACATGACTTCGAATTAATACCAACTGAACTTTCACGGAGATCCACACAGTACGACTCTAAGTTTAAACTTCTTATTCAAGACACAAAACACTTAGAAAATATAGACCTGGTTGATATGTCTAGGAAAGTACAGAAAACTTCAAATGAAATTGAACGACTTGAGAAACTGCAAACTACAACTCAGAAAGCCTTAAGTGACTTAAAAACATTCATCAAACCATCGTATGCGAATATTGCAAACCCCTGTAGTGTCCCTTTAAATAAAGATGTAAACAACAAGACGAGCGACAACTGTAATCACACCGAGGTGAACTCTAATCTTCTACCGCAAGAGATCAACCACTCAAGAAATTTAAATAACGGTTCGACTGACTCAACTTGTGGAAATGTTTTAAATTCGGTAGTAAATACGGTCGCTGACGCAGAACGGAGAAGCGCATCGTTGTCTGTGCGTGTATCGGAAGAACAGAAAACGATCCCAGTCATTATCGGCGGTAAAAGTGCAGAAACCAATCACGTATCTTCATCTTCAGACCAAAAAGATGTATTCGTCGGCGTTATAAGAAGGAAGCGTTCAATCCGGTATTACCTATCTGGTATTGACTCTCGCTCATCTCGAAGCGGTATAATTCAATATCTCGAATCGAAAGATGTTAAACCAACGTACTTACAACTTTTTCATGGGAAGTACAATGCCTGGTTCGTTTCTGCTAAATTGAATGTCCCGACAGAATGTGCTAGAATCGTGGAATCGGAGAACTTCTGGCCCGAAGGTGTCAAGTGTCGCGAGTGGCTAAGTAACAGAGATTGGGCAAACAGATATAATGATCACAATGATGACAGTTACTAGTAAAATAATGTTACTTTTTTTCTTAGTTATGAATATAAGCATTTGTACCTGGAACGTTCGAGGCATCATGTCCTCTACTCTATGTGTTTCAAATTTGATTTCAAAATTTCATCCTGATATTGTTGTACTAAGCGAGCATAAGTTAAAACCAAACTTTATTTCCTATCTAGATAGTATAGATAATAGATATAGTACTATTTCAAAATCAGATCCCTTACCAAACAACTATGTATGTACTCATGGGAAAGGTGGTATCTCAATCTTTACAATTTTCTTTAGAAGAGGTATCAAAAATCAAATCAAATAGAATTGTAGGTGTATGTATCAAAAATGTAGATATAACTCCCATGTATATTTTTGGAGCATACTTACCATCTGATAGCTCAATTGATAGTTACAAGGAAGTGTTAGGAACTCTAGATGATTTGTGTAGTTATTACAATAGTTATGGTTACATTGTAATTGCAGGTGACTTTAATGCATCCTACTTAGAAAAAGATTGTACAACAACTAATTGGTATAAATCGAATGAATTGAAACAATTTGTAAACAGACACTTTTTGTATTGTGATTTTGGTGATGGTAGAATAGAGTTTAAAGGTCCTATGTTCACTTTTCCTTTGAAACAATCTATGTTAGATTATATTATGTTTCAAGAAGTGTTGATCAGTCGTATAAGTCGTTATGAAATCCTGAGAGAGGGCGATATAAGCAGTACGTCAGACCATTTACCGATCATATGTTCTATTAAGTTATCTTTTAACCCCCATAAAGATATGCAGCAATTTCTCAAACTACCTGCTTGGCATAAAATTACCCCTGACGTGATTGAGCAATACCAACATGAACTTGAAAACCAATTAATGAACATTATTCCAACAAATGACGGCAGTGTAAATACTGACAATTTGTGCTCTCTTATTGAATCTGCATTAATCAATTCGGCAAACAATGTCATTCCTCGGTCAACTTTTAACTGTCACACCAAAGCCATATTGGAATTCAGATGTCAAAGCTGCTCATAAACTAGAAAGAGATATGAGAAGGATCTGGGTATTAGAAGGTAGACCTCGTGGCATGACTCACAAATCTTACTTCGACTACAAAAGGGCAAAACGGGATTTTAGAAATATTCAACAAGCAGCCAATGACAATTACATTGACCAAACCATTCAAGACATAAACGAAGCAGCCGAATGCGATATTAGACTATTTTGGAAGATGCTAAAACGTCAAAAGCCTAAGCAAAGACACTGTTTACCCGAAATCAAGGTTGCTGATATTACATACACAACCCCGGAGTCTGTTGCAGATGGATTTGCAAGTTTCTTTGAAAAACTATACGATCATACATACGTCGAGTCCTTTGATGAGAATAACTTTTCGCATGTTCTGACTTCATATAATGATATGTATAATGAGTGCGCTAGTGACCCTTGTAACGTACTATCTGGTGGAATAATTACCGAGAGTGAAATAGAAACCATTATCAAACAATTAAAACTAAAGAAAGCATGTGGTCCGGACATGGTCCAAAACGAACATTTACGATATGGTGGTAAAGTTTTAATCAAAACTATAACTATGTTGTTCAACAAAATAATTTCCGAAGGAAAGGTCCCTGCACAATGGAAGAAAGGTCTAATCGTCCCTATCCATAAAGGAGGATCTAAATGTAAGACATCCCCTGATAGTTACAGACCGGTATGCCTATTATCATGTATACTGAAAGTATTTGAGAAATTACTGCTATCTCGCCTTCAGTCAAACATCCTCTCACCCGAAAAATTTCCTAACCCTCTCCAACAGGGATTTCAGAGCGGCTTTGGTTGCCTGACAGCTTATTATATTTTTAACGAAACAATACATCATAACATTGAGCTACATAGTAACACTTATTGTGCTTTTCTTGACAGCCGCAAGGCCTTTGACACCGTCTGGCGTAAAGGCCTTATGTATAAGCTCTTTAAGTTAAAAGTTAAAGGTAAAATTTGGTGTTTGATTGACGATCTTTACTCTAATACTGTTAGTGCAGTTGTTTTCAATCAATGTAAATCTAGATATTTTCATGTAAATGAAGGTGTACGACAAGGTGGTGTTTTATCTGGCTTGCTTTACCTTGTTTATATAATTGAATTGATCTGTAAACTTGAAACATGTAATACAAAAATGGGTGTTGAAAATATAACCTCTTGCGCACCATGTCTTGCAGATGATATTGTATGTTTAGCTACTTCACCAACAAAACTTCAACAAATGCTTGACGTGTGTACTGACTATGCTAATAAATGGAGATTTCAATTTAGTGCGCCTAAATCCTTCATAATGTGTTTTGGTAAAAAGAAATCTAAGCCGAATTACCCGTGGATGATCAACAATCAATGTATTCCGCTAACTGAAAACCATACTTATCTTGGAATGGATGTGTCTGACAATTTAAAATTAACTTCGAAAATTAACAATGCTTGCAGAAAAGGTCGGAACTCATACTTCGCCATATCTAACATTAGAACTGAAAACGTCAATCCCCTTGCACTTTTAAAACTTTATAAATCCGTTGTCATACCTACCTGCTTGTATGGCTGTGAATTCTGGTCCCAGCTAAAGAAACGTGACATTATACAAATAAACCGTCTTCAACACTTTGTTGTAAAAGACATACAGAGATTCCATCCACAAACACGATCCGATATGTGTGAGAGTATGTTGGGACTAAATCCTCTTATTTGTGAAATTGAAAAACGCAAACTTTACTTCTTCGGAAAACTTTGTAGAATGAATTCAGATAACTTACCAAAGAAAATCTTTTTACGACGTCTCTTTAGATGTCTACCAGACGTCAGTGGTAGAAATGGATTCCTTCCTGATATCCTCTGCATCCTTCAGAAATACCAACTATGTGAACACTTGACTACTTACCTCAATTCTGGTGTTTTCCCTAGCAAACCTCAGTGGAAAAAAGTGGTGACAGCTGCAATTAACTCTTGTCAACATAATTCGTGGCTTGCGAGAGTATCTTCAGACAATGACTTTAAATTGTTCAATCAGATTCATAACAGCATAACTGCTGCTGAAATATGGAAATGGCCTTCATCCACCACCGAGATGCGAACTGCATTCCTTATTGCAAAACTTATTGTTACACCACCAGCACGTGAAATCAATAACTGTCTACTTTGTCTTCAAAATTTCTCAGATGTAATGACACACTCATCATGCGACTGTACGTTCACTGCTCACTTAAGAGACACTTTCTTCGATCTGGTCATTGAAAATTTTCATCTTGATGTTTACATTGAACTAAGCCACTGTGATTCGATAGCTCTCTACTGTGTTCTCCTTGGAAAACCGCCATCAACCCCGCTCGAAATCTCTGAGTTATTGAACTTGCGTTCCCTATGCTACACTCATGTTATTCGATCGTCAGCACATTACAACCGTTTAGCAAGGCATGGTGTTCAAAGGTTATCCCTTACTTTTTAATTTATTTTGTGTATGATCTAAATCTAAACTGCATGTTATATTGTTTATATAATTTATGTTTCACTGCTTACTTAATTAATTTGTTCTCCTTGTAAATATACCCTTGTTATGTAATGTAATCTCTTATCAGAGGAAATAAAGAATTGATTGATTGATTGATTGCTACGCCTGACGCGCGTTTCGTCTATTAAAGACCGTCAGAGGCGCTCTACCAAAAATATTGAAAATGCCACACACTATATGATTATGAAGAGCATAGAACAGTAAAACCAAAAATACCAAACTGGGGAACCAAATTATTACTAAGATGATCAACCTATGTCTGGGGTAGGAAGAACTTTAGGGTTTAGACAATTATGAAATTTAAACGGATAATTTAAAGCTTAGAACTGCTTACTCTTCCGGAGCACCTGAGTTCACTTTTGTTTCGACTGGAGTTCGCGTTGTTGATTGATATTCAGTTATTTTGTGTTTCCATGTTTTATATGTCTGTTTTTGTCTCGTTCTTGTTGGTGTTAACTGGTTTTGTCTCTGCCCTTTCGGACTTTTGACATTCGAATACCCCATTGGTACGTCTGCTTCTTTGATGTATTCTCGAACACAAAAGCGTTGGTTCCGGAGCGGGCTAACCAACTCCACCAGCAGTGCTAACCTTCACGGGTGTTCGAAATACATATGACAACAAAGTTCCAGACAATAAATTTTGCTACGCCTAACGCGCGTTTCGTCTATTCAAGACTCATCAGAGGCCCTCTACCAAAAATATTGAAAATGCCAAACACTATATGATTATGAAGAGCATAGAACAGTAAAACCAAAAATACCAAACTGGGGAACCAAATTATTACTAAGATGATCAACCTATGTCTGGAGTAGGAAGAACCTTAAGGTTTAGACAATTTTGAAATTAAACGGATAATTTAAAGCTTTGATGTATCCTCCAACACAAAAGCGTTGGTGCCGGAGCGGTCTAACTTCGGGGAATTAAAACTCCACCAGCAGTGCTAACCTTCACGGGTGTTCGAAATACAAATGACAACAAAGTTCCAGACAATAAATTTTGCTACGCCTGACGCGAGTTTCGTCTATTCAAGAATCATCAGAGGCGCACTACCAAAAATTTTGATAATGCCAAACACTATACGACTATGAAAGGCATAGAATACCGGGTAGTCAAACCAAACATTACAAACTGGGGAACAGTAAATTAAATAGGTACAACAAAAAGCGTACGACTGTAACGTGTTGAACCCTGAAAGTTTTTAGGCCAAATATTGAGTCAATTGCTAGATGGACACATGGAGTCCATGCATAATGGGCTCACAAAGCTTTTTGACACATGCATTCTGTGGTGTGCTTTTAAGGTAGTACAGTGGTCCAACACTGATCATCTATTCTGAGCATGTTACCAAATTTAAGCAAAGGCAAAAACATTGCTATTTAACTGTACGAAGATTGCTACTGTGATTAATTATGAGAAAAAAAGTTTGAAACAAAACCTAACTGTTATATTCATTTTTTTAACATTTCCCGTACTTTTTCAAGAGAGTTATTTTGTTTGAAATGTGAAGGGAAAATTCAGTTTTTTTTTTCAATTAATTTCAGAAAATTAACTGTGATCCCATGATTTTATACCTTTATTTCAAAAAACAAACCAAAATTGATGTTTAGACAAAATATACCAAAAATCTATCCCGTGAAATTTGAAAAAAAAAAATATAAACCATTTCCTATATAATCTATACAAAAATAGCCTTTGAACTGTTTTTGATCAATTTTCTAAAACTTTGATAAACGTGATGACTTAACTTTCCGATTGCCCGCTTTCCCTTCTTGTGTAGCAACATTCCGTCTGCTCCTGCTTATGGAGTTTACACATCACAACTGATTCGTTATTCCAGAGCTTTTGGGACTTGCATCGATTTCCCTCGTAGAGCGTGGCGCCTAACACAAGAATTGTTATAACAAGTTTATGTTGTTCTTCGGTTGTGGTCACTGAAGAAATTTTATGGAAGGTATACTTTCAGAGACAAATATGGGTTTCTATCTCTCGGATGAGTGCATATGTTGGTTGGTCATAGGGATTTGTTTTGTCTTTCTTTACCACATTTGACACGCTGAATTGACCATTAGCAGTGCGACGATGTGCTATAGCAAACATGAACTGCTCTTTGGAGTACCTGAGTTCACTCTCGTTACGCCTCGAGTTCGCGTTGTTAATTGCTATTCTGTTGATTTGGGTTTTGTTTTTGTTTTCGTGCTGTTCTCGTTGGTGTTTTCTGGTTTTGTCTTTTTTCCTTTCGGAAGAAGAAGAGGTACCAATTACACGGTAGGTCCCGTGTCCGGCGACAGGATTGTTTTTTCGAGAGGCATTGTCCTGTTTTTTTCGAGAGAGGTCCAGGTTTTTTCACCTGTTCGTTTACAAAAAATCACGTTTATTGTTAGCTGAAGTTGAAACAAATAAAAAAAGAGGTTTATTAGTACTCATAAAGTTCGATTTATTACAATTCTACCCCCCAAAAAAATCATAAACTAGCATAAGTTGATGATTTTTAAAAATTCATTTGTTTTTTTCGAGAGAAGTCCTGGTTTTTTCAACATTTTGAATACAGAGAGGAACAGGATTTTGCAGAAACTATGCGTTTTCAATGAAAACTATCATCCCTCCTATTGACCTAACACATATTCTAACATGTTACATGCAAAACATCAAATATAACATGCAAATCAATAGATAATGCAAGAAATAGAATTTTGACTGCAGTCCTTTCCATTTGTCCCAATTCTAATCAATTACATCCCAATGAAAAAATAATTTGGCTACTAAATTCTGAGGATGTTAAAATATTAACTCATATATGTGAACTTATTAAGGAAAGTGAGATATAGTCTTTTATACATTAGTTAGTAATGAAAGACATGTCCTTAATTTTTGATGGAAAGGTACTCCATTCTTTTTCTTTCTACATAATAACTGAATTATAGTGATATGGCAAAGACAGGTGAACCATAGAGCACCGTCCCTTGGTGCCCTCTGTGGTTGCATTACTCTAAAAACTAGTTCATCCACACTGGGCACAAGGATGGCTCACCTGGACTTGTAGCCATGCACATAATACATATTTTCTAGGCAAAGACCGGGGAATGCCATAAAGCACCGTCCCTTGGTACCTTCTGCTGACAGATTACATTATCAATATCTAGTCTGTCCGCTTTTGGTACAAGGATGGCATTACCTATTCCACAATGGAACAATTTAACAAAAGTACCACTAGTACCGATTATCATATAGTGACAAATCATTTATAAAAAGACATATTCCTCTCGCCCCGGCTGTACCTGGGTCTATATATATATATTAACACATTTAAGCCCCAGTCACACTGTCACGTTTCGGCATCCCGTTTTACTACGTTTCTAAAACGTAGTGAAACGGCTATAAACGTAACGTACCGTACCGACACGTAGTTGAGACGGGCTATATACGTAGACTTACCTGGACAGAAACGTGACACGTCCCGTTTGTATCGTTTGCACAACACAAACGTGGCTAAAAAATATACGTAGCAAATACGTACTAAAACGTATTAAAATGTTGTTAAAACGTATTAAAACCTAGTTAAAGCGTACTGGAACCCTAGTAAAACGTAGCAAATGCCGACCAGCAGGTTTTACCACGGTTCCCTAGGTATTTGTTGCGTTTTACGAGGTTTCAATGGGTTTTAGTACGATTCATTACGTTTTATGTTTCGTTTTGGTAGGTTTTTATCACGTTTTCACGCGTTTTATTAGACATCATGACGTTTTACTACGCATTACTACGCTTACTGCCATTTAAGAATAATCATGAAATTTGAATATTGCTGCACGAACACATTTTGCAGATGAGGCTGTTGTTGCTTCAGTATAACCAGAGCCGGTACCATGCAGGGGGTAAGAAGAGTGCTTTTTATTTGGTTGAGAGATTAAATAAGTAAAAGACCCTAGTTCCTTGGATCGCAATGGAAGAGGGGGGTTTGGTTCCATAAAACCTTGTTTAACACATCATATCTTTTTGAAATCTTGTATTGGGATTTTCAATGTTTTGTCTTTTTTTCTTGCCATATGAGATTGAGCATTCAAGTTCGGTAGTTTATGTTGTTATCTTTATTCGGCATAATATATGAACAACTTTATGATGAACTGAGATGTGAGGATATTGTTTCTTTAAAATACCTTTTGCGAGCTGACCAGGATATGTTTGCTGCGATTGTGGATAGACGGACACCAAGACTTGATAAGAAAAACGCAAGGTTCGGAAAGACACTGCCAGTTGGACTTAAACTGTTGCTATTACTCTTGAATAGACGAACTGCGCGACAGCCGTGTCAAAATTTATTGGCTGGAACTTTTTTTATTTCTAACAAATGATGGTTAGCACTGCTGTTGGAGTTATTATACCCCGAGGTTGACCCGCTCCGTTATCAACACATATGTGCTGAAGATCATATAAAAGTTAAAAAACTACCAGTGTAATGTTTATAATTGTCAAAATTCCGAGCTTCTCTCTACCTCAGGTATAGGTTGATCTCAGATAGAGTAAAATATTACGGTTCCAGTTCGGCGTATTTTTGTTATTTAGTCTATGCTCTTCATATTCATGTAGTGTTTGACTTTTTCAATTTTTAAGTAGAGCGCCTCCTGGTGAGTCTTGAATAGACGAAATGCATGCCAGGCGTAACAAAAGGTATTGCCTGAATGGAACTTTATGTTTGATTGCTACTGGGTACACTTTTCAGTACCATTACTGATAATGTACCCACTTGGGGCTCTATACAACACAATTTCAAATGTCGTACTTGGAAAACGAGAGCGAGGCAATGATTTATGAACACGGAAGATGCATATGAAAATGGATAGATAAATGCAGCTCAGCAGTTAAGTGCTATTTGGCAGTTTCACCATGCCCTTATTTGAGTTGAAGGAAAGCATGTGGATACAAGATGTCCATCCGATGGAGGACAAAAAATTTATAGTAAGGCCACCCATAAGAAAATGTTCGTTTGATGTTTCCGGTCCAAGGGTCTAGTGTTAGGTAAATAGGGAATTTTAAGCCAAAACATTATATGCAATCATACCAACTGCTAAAAAATGGAAAAAGAATTGTGTCATGCAAGACTCATCATATCACATTGTTGAAGTTTTCTTTTGATATTGTGATTGTGCAATTTGAACATGGAAAAAATCTCTTGTGAAATTCGAGGAATAAGAACAGTTTTGGTAAAATATCATGATAAAAGATTTGGGGTAAATAGTAGGACCAATTTTTTTTCTGTGTAGGTAAAACAAACAAACATGTTTTTTCTTCTTTTTTGGCCTTATTGAAATACACCTGGCACGGAACATGTTAACCTCTTAATACATGAATAGTCTTAAATTTTTAATACACAATATAAATGCACTAGAATCTGAATGCTGTTACAATTTACATTCATTTTTCTTCAAATTCAAGACTGCCTTTTTTCGAAGAAGCCTGATTTAAAAGTGAAATGATAGATTTTTTTTATATTTGAGAAACTCAAAACGACGCGGTTTTCGCAAAGAATCAATTACAACGTAGTGACACGTAGTACTACGCAGTTAAACGTAGCACAAACCCAACAAAACCGCACCAATACGTAATCAAACGTACTGTAAACCTAATAATCCCTGACAAACCCTAGTAATACCCAATGAAGCGTACCTGATACGTAGCAAAGCGTAGTAAAACCTAACAAAACGGCTTCTGTTAAACCTGGCTAAACGTAGTATAACGTAATAGAACGTGGGGAAACCTTTCAAAACGTAGCATATACCTAGTGAAACGTAAAAACCGAAAATTATGACAATAAATTACATTGAAACGTGACGTTTTAAAACGTAGTTAAACGGGATAGCCGAAACGTGACAGTGTGACTGGGGCTTAACTATCATATATAATATTTATTATTCATTATTTTACACATTTTATATGCACTGTAATATGCCCCCATGTGGGCCCATTCTTATGGACAATAAAATATTCTTCTTCTTCTTCTTCTTCTTCTTCTTCTTCTTCTGTAGTATTTTGACGAAAATGGTTTCATTAAAAATACACGTGTTACTTTCTCATATAGCTTTGAATAAATAACTTGTCCCCCAAAAGAAAATTGTTTCTGTTTATAGGGTGCAATGTTTCGAAAGGTAAATTACAAACATATTTTAGATCTAGTTCGATCGGTTATCGATGAAACTATCAATTATACGTGTATGGAGGAAAAAAAGAAATGCTTAAACAAGAGTAATTGACTGGTGCATTCACACCATTTATAATTTTTATGGCAATTCGCGGCTTTTAAATTATCATTTATGTTTAAATTGATAAAGAAAATCTAAAATGAATTTCATATTCTTGTGCATTTTAGCACGTATGTAATAAATGTGAAAGAAGTTAAGAAATACCTAAAGCAGGCCAATGGAGTCGTGTAATAAGTAGAAGAAACACACCCCAGGCAGAAAAAAACAACAAATGTTTTTATCTCTTTTTCGCTTCTCGTTAGGTTTTATTATCCCACAGTTAGCTCGTTCCGGCGCCAACAATTTTTGTTGTTGTTGAAAAACAAATAGAAGCTTATGATCAATCCGTGCAATTTTCAAAACTCCGAGCTTCTCTCTACATAAGGCATAAGTTGATTTCAATAAAAAATTGAATTTCAGTTCAGCACTAGGAAAAAAATAGATGTCCGCATTCCCCAAACGACAAATTTTATATCGCCTTCGTATATATGTTACAGTAAATTTGTGTAATCAGTAAATACTTGTATTAACTAAAATTTTGGAAATACGTGAATTTACTAAGGCACCAAGTAAATACGTGTATTTACTAAAAATGGTTAGTAGATACATGAATTTCCTAAACCTTTGAGTTTTTACTGATACTTATTTTAGAAGATAAAGCTTTGTAGATTATAATTTTCTGTATCAAATTTGTTATGAGGTCAATACAAAAGCAATGTTATAAGCATTTTACTATTTTTCATAAATTTAAAATGTTTGTGAGTGTTTTTTTTCAACATTTTCAATCTTGTTACATATTCTACCTAGCTTTATGGTTATTAGTTCTGTGCAGTGCCCGGGTGGCGAATAGGTCTGCAGCAGAGCCTAGCTTGTCGATTAAGGGTCTTGGTATTCTGACATCGGGTTAGTGCTCAGCGCACAGAGATATCAATTGTGCCCTAGGTGGCTGAAAAGGGTTGCCTTCGTCCGCAGGGGTGTCAGTTTTCGTTGTTTGTTTCATTTTTAAAGACAATATTTAAACAGACAGAAACTAACAGCATGAATTGAACTATCGGGGGATGAACATGGAAGGGATGACAAAATGAACATGAAATGATGATGCATTGGGGGATTTTTTTACGCAAGGGGGCCCTACTCTTATCGAGACCCACAGTAGGGTTCTTCAACTTGCAAGAAACGTATCATATTTTCTAACTAAATCAATACTATGGTTTGGGGTCAAGTTTTCACCATTATACCCTGAACACCCCGGAACTGATTATGGCAAGCTAGGTCACCCAATATGTACCGCCTTGGGCGCACGTCCCAGTCGCTTTTTGTGCCAAATGACCTGGCTTGACATCAGGTTATGAGCGCTTTATTGTAGACCTTTAATGACAAACTTAGCGCCACTAAGCATTATAAACGATGTTCACCACAGATTTAAAAAAAAAAGGTTTTTACAAAGCTTACTATAAAAATATATTCAGTATTATCTGATTATTACCCAAAAACTTGTAAACTTTAATTAAGCCCTTGATAAATGTAAAGTATAAACAAAATTTGTGGTTTTAAACCTACAGATTGAAGTTAGATCATGCTACATTTGGTTTCACAAACCATGTTCAGTAAATACGTGTAAAATGTGAAAGAAAAATCAGTAAATAGACGAATTTACTGATAGCTTTAGGAAATTCACGTATTTACTGATTACTGTAACATATATATGTGTTTGGTAAGCAGGAAGTAGATAAACAATGAGCTCAAAATCATTTTACACAATTTAGTTCAACATGATGAAGCTGCATTCAAAGTATGCATAATTTCACCCTCCCAGCCCCACCCAACCCGAAAAATAATTCTCTTGAAAAAACCGGGACAATTGGATATGCCTCTCGAAAAAACATTCCTGTCGCCGGACACGGGACCTACCGTGAATTGTGCATCCCAATGTCAAAGTACGAAAGCCATGGAAGTCGAAGCAAACATCCTACATGACCATACTTCTCCAAGAATGAAATACTTCAAGGGAGACTACAATTCAATAGAAAGAGACCTGTCGACAGAAAACTGGGAGGCCCTTCTAGACAACGGTGATATCGACGAATTATGGCGCAGATTTACCGATAAAACATCAAATACTTGTCAGAAAAACATACCGTTGTGTAAATCTAGACCTAAAAAGTATGATACACCTTGGATGGATAAGGATACCCTCACAGCAATAAGAGAAAAAAGGAAGAAATGGAATAAGTATAGAAATTGCAGAAGTCCTCAGAATAAAGAAATGTACGACTTAACCAAAGCTGAATCGGCGAAAAAAGTCAAGGAGGCCCACTTGAAGTATGAAAGAGAGGTAGCATTAAAATGCAAAGATGACAACAAACTGTTCTGGAAACATGTCCAATCTAAAACCAAGGTCAAAGAAAATATCCAATGTATTAAAGATAAAGAAGGCCACATACATGTAGAAAATGGAAAAAAGGCAGAACTCTTAAATAACTTCTTCCACAGCGTCTTTACAAATGAACTTGCCCAGGACACACTGCCAATCTTCAATCTAAAAACAGAGATAAAATTAGACAATATACATTTCGAGGAAAGCATAGTACTAAAACATCTCAAAGCTATCAAAGAATCCAAATCGCAGGGCGCAGATGGAATGCACCCAAAATTCTTAAAAGAAACCTCCAACAGCATAGCCAAACCAGTGACCAAACTATTTGAAAAATCTATGGAACAAGGGAAGTTACCAAAAGACTGGAAAATCGCAAATGTTACACCAATACACAAAAAAGGACCAAGGATAGATGTTGCAAACTATAGACCAATAAGTCTCACCTCAATAATATGCAAAACTATGGAAAGAACTATAAGAGATAAGATCATGGAGCATATGGAGAACAATAATCTTTTCAGCAAACACCAGCATGGGTTCAGAAAGGGCCGCTCTTGTATCACACAGCTGATTGAGGTACTAGACAAGTGGACAGAGGATTCAGATAACCAGAACAAGATAGAGGTTGTATACCTAGACTTTCAAAAAGCTTTTGATACTGTACCACACAGAAGGCTAATAAAAAAGCTTGAGGGATATGGTATAGCAGGCAATTTGCTCAGTTGGATACAAGACTTCCTGAGTGATAGAAAACAAAGGGTCACACTAAACGGTGCTCATTCAAACTGGTCACCTGTAACAAGTGGTATACCTTAAGGAAGTGTTTTAGGTCCAATACTCTTCACCATATACATAAACGACTTACCAGATACAATCGAAAACATAGCCAAATTATTTGCGGACGATACCAATGTATATGCAACCTCAAACACACAAGAAAATATAGAAAGTCTTCAAAACGACATAAGCAAACTCGAAAACTGGTCAGATGAATGGCTCCTAAAATTTAATAAGGCAAAGTGTAAACACATGCACTTTGGTACTGAATCTGAGGCAAAATATGCAATGTCAGAAAATCATATAGAAACAGTAAATAGCGAAAGAGATCTGGGGATTATTATCGACAATAAACTGAACTTCCAAGAACATATAAACACCCAAGTCAAGAAAGCCAACCAAAAACTAGGAATAATAAACAGGACCTTTAAACACTTAGATAAAGAAATGTTCATCTCGTTATATAAAGGCCTAGTTAGACCACACCTAGAATATGGAAGTATGGTCCGTCATAAATAAAAGAGAAGCCATATCCATCGAAAATGTTCAACGCAGGGCAACTAAACTAGTTAAGGACATTAACCATCTCAGCTATGGAAACAGACTGAAAACTCTAGGATTACCATCACTACAATATAGGAGAGCCAGATCGGATATGGTGGAAACTTTCAAAATCATGAAAAATATAGATAAAGTCGACAATAAAGACAAAATGTTCCCCCTTAATAGAACAACAACAAGAGGTCACAAATACAAAATCTACAAAAAGTACAACAGAACAAATATACGCAAATTCAGTTTCACACAAAGAGTAGTCGACACTTGGAACTCTCTACCCGCAACTGTAGTCGAAACAGACACTGTAAATAGTTTTAAAAGTGCACTAAACAAACATTGGAAGAACTTTCCAATAAAATTTGTACCAGATTTCTATGGACCGGAAGCTGGCACAACAAACGATATCATTGAAACGGATCAGAGAGGCGACATGCCTAATTGAAGATATCAAGGACAAGGTAAACAAGGTAAGGTAAACAAACATCCTACCAATAGATCTAAGATAAGAAGAAATAGCTATCGGAGAAATTGCAAAGATCTAATCCAAATTAATGCTTCAACCAATCAAACAACAACTTAATTGACATCTATCAATCTGGAGAAACCGGACACGAAAGACTCTTTTCGCCTTTTGGAAAAGCCATAAACCAGTTCATCGATATGTTTAAAGCAACACAAGTTGATATCAAGATGATAGAGCCAGAGTACTCCTTCCTCCCGGGTTGCTCATCACAGATCAAACACACCCCCTCTACTGGAGCAGGTTGGGAAATTCAAAGTCAAGGACAGAAGAACAGCGCTCCCTTAACTGGGACATCATAGAAGAAATTGTAAGTTCACAAGGAGAGCCTACCATTATTGCATTCACGGTTGAATCATGCCATGGCAATCCTGGCCCTTGTGGTGCAGGTGCGGCCATTTTCGTAGCCGACCAGGATCCTGTCAATTTGACCAGACCAGTTGAACATAGGGGATCTATACTGCTTGAAGAACTGGTGGCAGTGTTAATGGTACTGGAGCACTGCTTAGCAAATCACAGGAGTATGCCATGCAGCAAGCTGAAAATCCTATTTGATAGTCAGACAACAGTCGGCATTGTTGCTTTAAACTGGTCGTCAAAGAACTATGTCGAAGTTATAAGAGACATCAAGGAGCATATGGCCTCTCTATCAACACAAGGGATATATACTGAAGTGGTTTGGACCCCTGGGCATGCGAATATTACAGGGAACGACCTAGCAGACAAGCTAGCAAAAACAGCCGCAGATGAAGCCAGCAAATTAGACCCTTCTAACAACATCGTTACACTGGATAATGTAAAACTAGCAGCCCATCAAAGTGTAGTACAAAAATGGCAAAGGCGGTGGGAGATCTCTGAAACGGGACGTCACCTCCATGACATCGAACCCACTGTAGGAAAGTCCTAAATCCTGGATATACCCTCAAGACTAATAGGAAGTGCAATCTCCGGACTGAGAACGGGATATACCAGGCTTAACAAGTACAGACACACCATCGGCCTCTGTGACATCTCCCTCTGTAACTGCGGAATAGAAGAGGAAACTGTGGAACACTTTCTTCTTCACTGTGACCTCTACCAAAAAGAACGTTTAGAAATGCTTAGGAGAATATATGACGCTATTATCTGTGGATAGTCTACTCGCAACACACAAAAAGAAACAGAGACATTTGGACATAAAAGAGACAATCGGGGCTTATATTGAGCAAACCCATCGCTTCGATATAGTGTAAATTAAGAACAGACATGCACAGAAACTATTAGTACCAAGTGAAAGTACCGTTATTTGATATGTACCGGTTTATTTTGTAAACAACCTTACTTTATTACCCCTTTGGTACACCTTTGCTTCTTTAATTTACTACAGTACCACGTGACTATTAGTGTCATAAAGACCTTAAGACCAGACCGGACCAGAGGGCAGAAACAAAACTAGCAAACACAAACGAGGACAGAGAAAGTTGAAGTTAACACGTTTGTCCTAGCGCTTTGTTGAAAGTTTTCCTGAAAGCAGACTTCATAGAATTTGTTGTGTCCTTTATCTTAAGTTCCTGAGGATATATGAGATGTAGAAAGTCACCAAATCGAGAATTGTTCAGCGAAAGGACATCATCAATATAACGGAAACTGAGGTTAAAAGGGAGAGCCAGTCTACGATCCTTTTTTTTTTGTCTAGAACAGATTGTTAGATGTCCGCTTCATAGGTATGAAGAAACAAATCAGCAACCAAAGGTGCCCAATAAGTGCACATTGGAATCCATCCCTATTGTTTGCTGAACAACACACGTCAACAAAACTGAACAAATATTTTGTTGATAAGAAATTTGAGCATGTCGATTATTTGGTCTTCTGTATATTTGTTCTTTTTTAGACTCATTGATGACAAAGTAGGTCTCAGTGTAATGGACAACCAGATATTTATACCTGCGTTTTCCATTCTTTTTGAAGAAACTGTGTTTAATTAGTTGTGCCAATCATGATTTCAGTTGATGTGGTATAGAAGTGTAAAATGTGGAGAAATCGAAAGTTCTGAAATTTTTGAAACCTTTGAAATCCAGATGCCCCATGCATTGGTACCTCTGTTTCTATCATAAGTAGAGATTACCTTGTCATATTGAGAACTGCAGGCTGTTTTTCATCATGGGTTTTTGATGATTCTGATATTTTAGAGTGTGAAATAAACATGTACACTTATTCCATATCTTGTAATGTTATCATTTCATTTTTCCAAAAATATCATTTTGTAACTAAGCACTGTAAAAAAGAATACAGATAATTTCGTTAAAATTTTATTAATTAAAATGATCTTATCAAACTATATGTGCATAAAATTTATAAATATATTGGATAAAAAACTACATCTTATGAATAAAATAATCTATAAAAATTGTTTGACAATATGGAATCAATGGAAGCACAATTATGCATAACTTGTTCAAATCATTAGGACTATTTCTTATTTCTGGGACTTTTTGATTGGTAAACAAAATCATTTATTATCTTATATATGTTATAAAATTTCATCAATGTGTTCATTGTATCAGGTTTTACAATTTTCATTTTTAGAAAAATAGAAAATGAGTACAAATAAGATTATATAAGGCACTATTTAAAGTTGGTTAAAAGCACTATACAGTCTGTCCTAATCTACTGTGCTTAAATTAAAGAAAATTGTGAATACATCTACTTAAAATAATTTGAAAAGTACATCGAAAATGTGGACAATAAAGTTTAATTATAGTATACATTTTCAAATTTTAAAAGTTTGATGTTTTTTTTCTCAAATTAAATTCAAAATTTATCCTCTGGTTTTTGGCAAAAAAGACTGTGAATGTTGTTTTAGATATAACTTACTGACTTATCTTTTTGAATAATTTCGCTTGAAGCAAAATAAATGGAAGCCCAACTCAAAGTTTAAATTATTCTTATCTATTGCAAACTCAAAATGCAAACTGTCAAAACAAAAATAATCTAACTTGGTATAAGTATAAAAGCATTGGTTTTAATACGCTTTGTAAAAACTTCACAACAATTTGATGAGAAAACATAACAAAATTTGAAGTTTTAAAATACATGTACATTGTACAAAATGTAGTTTATAAAACTTTGATTTCAATACAGCATAATTATATAATACTGTCTTCCTTATAAGAAGTTTTCACTTATAACAGCAATATAAATCATTTTCAAATTCTAACAGATGGTGGGATATAAATATCACAGTGCATATAAACCGAATAACAATTTTTCACAGAAAGCACTTATACAAATGATCATAAATCTGCAGATAACCATTAAAATGTGAAATCAAACAAAATTTATCTGGGACTAACAATAGGTTTATACATTAAGCCAAGGGACCATGTTGAACAAAAACCATTACAATTTTAACACTAGTTTTGAAAAAAAATGTTTTGTTTATAAAAAGCAGTCTGTCTATTTATCAACCTAGAAGCAAATTATCTAAGGAATTTAAAGAACAAAGCAAACCATTTCTAAGAATCATCCTTAAAGAAAGTATGTAACATTATAAGAAAAGGCATTGAAAGAGAAAAAGAAGGAAAATTATAAAAATCACATAAACTAAAACTTTTAAAATATTTACAAATTATAATTAAACAAATGAAATGTACTGCAATAAAAATAATAAAAGGACAAGGTATGATAAGCCATATAAGGGCTGTTTATTGACCCTTTTGAAAAAGTAAAATTGTTTTCTTACATGGTGATTTTGCTACTTAAAAATGATGAGGGTTAATAAACATAACGTTTTAAACAATGGCATTATTAAATTTCTTTTCAGCATTGGATCAAATGAGATGTAAAATTGGCTTTTTCTACAAATGGCTCAAAATCTTGTATTTTGCTGTATATTTTTGGCTGAAATAACTTTAAGTTGCCATAGGCACACAAAAATATTTTAACTGTGGATTTAACATTAGACAACTAATGTTTCCTGAAACTATCTTTGTGCGCTGCAGGTCCACTGATATTTAAATTTGACATATTTAAAACTGTTGCTATGTTAACACTTTTAAGACCAATTGGCAACATATAAAAATTTAGAAATCCATACATGTATAATATACATTGTAATTACTGAATCACAAAATCGCACAATTACTATTCATTATTACGATTTTTGAAATTAGACAAATAAAGGAGGCCAATTTTATCTTGACCTTCAACCCATGATAGCAAGTAAAAATGTTTTTACACTTCAAACTTGGCCATAAAATAAATATACATTTAATGCAAGGCCTATCAAACATTTAGTTTTTTTTCAAATAAATTAAAAATTAATATATTTTGTAATATAATTTATATATTTAATCAGTAGAAGACACAAAATAATCATGATAATTAAAATATCTAACTGATCAACATTTAAAAATTTACAGAACTATTCTCATGCTTTAGATGTTTTACATGTACTACTTGCATCTTATTGGAATATGTGTTGTGCAGAAAAATACTTTTATTTATTGAGTTGTGTATGATTTTTTCATTCTTTGATTCAACATTTTTGATTTGTTAACAAGGCAAATGCATGACAAGAAAAACATTTTGAGGAAAAAATGTGATAAAAGTATTTTAAGTAGGGATTGTTAAATAGCATGATATATGGTAGAGACTTCATAATGACAACACTGCTTTACACTTATAGAATTAAGTACACAGACTTTTTACTGGAAATGAGAAGTACACTTTGTATAAACAAAGTAAGTCTAAAAACTATGTTTGTTGTAATTGACAATTCCTAAGGGAAACTTTGTAAACTTTCTATAAAATAAAGTTTTTATACAAATGTTCTTTTATAAATTTATGTAAAAAATTGACATGAAAATAGTATTAACAATTTTCTAATTGTTTTAAAAATATTCAAGTTTAACTTTGTGATCTGAAAAGTAAAATAACCATGTCTATTAAGGTTTAGTTGTTCTTTCAATTGAACATTTAGTATATTTACATGATCACTAATTGTCTGGGAGACTAAAGGTCTCAACAATTCAGAATGACGTGGTTATCAAAATTCTCAGGCATATTTGAAAAATTTTAGTATGTCACTCCATTGTAAATATATTTCTGAAACAACTTAGTTCAAAATCATTCAAAATTTAAGATTCATTAAAAAAAAATAATGATATTGAATTGTTTTTTTGAAAGATATAATTTATAACTGATATTTGATATTTTAGCTTATTTTACAATTTAAATTACTTTTTATTTCACATGTAATGATTCCTAATTTTCTAATAGAACCTTTATTTTACTTGAGATTTTTGCATGATGAAATCTATCAAGTTGAGAGTTAAAAGTTATACAAGTGTGTTCTAACAATGAGAAAGCACACTGAGGATAATCCCATTCACATTTCTAATTTTCTATATTGAACCAATTATTATCCCTGACATACATTCTAGCAAAATGAAATTATTTTATGCATACCCCAGATGCTATTCTGCCTTCTTGTAAATTTGCATCAAAATTACAGAAGTACAATGTGGTTTAGAAATTGACAGGCAGACATGGTGATTTCAAAATATTCCTTTCAATATGCTTTTTTCTTCAATATTGGTATACAAGAGTCATAATTAATATACATTAATAGTTGAAAAAATATGCAATAAACTAAACATACATAAGAAGCAAAAATTCATTTATATTGTTAACAAATAAATCAATCAGTAACACTAATCACTATTAAAAAATATCAGTAATCTATACAATGTACTTTAAAAGGCAAACTATTGGATAAAAGCAATTATAAACATTGTACACTTAAGATATATCATATCTTGAAAAGATGAAAAAAATGTTTGTGGTTAAAAATGCCCCGTGTTTGTCTCCCTAAGTCTCTGAATATGTTCATATAAATTATGCAAAAAAAAAGAATAATGCTATTAAAATAAGGCAAAAAGCATAAAAAACAATATTTTAAGTAAATGGAAATAAAAACAATGCCCCCATTACTTCTCCAAAACAAATTATTATATACAAGTACATATGTGAATGAACTAACAATCAGATAATGAACAGTAACAAGATATATCCATCAAAGTTTAACATGTAATGGATCCTTCAGACTTTTCAGTACTTTAATCAATTATCAGAAACATATAAACATTATTAGTATCAAACTGTATTAAGTGTACAATTAAGTTAACTTGAAGTGGAATATTAATTTACAACAAAATGTAGATACAGTCATGTTTATACTTGTTTATCAACCCTGTGTTTTTTATACCAACAATGCTTGTATAACTAGTACATAATTATCTTAGGAGATATTGCAGTAACAGGGTAGTATATAGAATTGGAGATATCATCAAATATGGTCAATTTCAATTATTTGGCAATGTCACAAAAAACTTAATTTTGACTCTCCTCTTCTGTGTGCCATATAGAAATTTCCAGGAAATCTTTTGAAAATGTATTTTTTTAATGATTTCCTGCATGCAACACTGAAAAAAGATCAAAATTCTATATTTGATAAAAATTCAGATTCTAAATAATACACTGTTTGTACTAGAAAATTATTAGGAATAATAAACTGCAAAATAATAATTTTCAATCAAAGGGAAATAACTCCAATTGTTAAAATTTATTTTTAGGACACATTTAGTTACAGAGTTTTCAATCATTAGTTTGAACAAAATATATATTTTCATGTTACTAAATGAACATCTAATATATATGTATCGGCCCCATAAGAAGCTTTCAGATAAAAGTCAACTTACTTGGCCTTGTTATTCAAAACAAAACATTCAGTTGCATCATAAAAAAAAACAATCAAAACAAATCAAAACTTCTTAAAGCTACAAAAGTATATACAAATACTAAATAAGTTTTATGCCCCCTTCTTCTCTCCTTAAAATATATATAATATACATAACAAGATAAATTCAAACATATGAGACAACAATTCAATGTCACATCTTAATTAAAGACAACAAGTGTTTTAATGAAACATCATTTAGAAAATTTAGTACACATTTCTTGATTGTAAATCAAATCATATTTGTAACAAATAGATTAAAAAACATAAGTTTTTAAGATTCATGAATGAGTTTATACATATAAACATGGAAAGTCATCTGTTTCAACATGTACAAAATGTAGCTTACAATCAGATTGTGCAAGAGATAACATAATTGATCAACAATCAATGTACCGATATATCTTTAAAGAGGAGTTGGAAGTTTTGATGACCTATTAAAATTAATTTATTTAGTATACATGTACAATAATGTAAAAGCATTTGTACATTTTCTACTGATCTTTTTTTTTTTTCGTGTTAAAAAAATTAGTTTCAAATGCGTAAATTAACAAATCTCTTTCTTAAAATAAAACCCAACCCTGTAAAGCTTCTGATAGTAAAACCAAAAAAAAAAAGGTAATTTGAAAGACAGGTAGAGACAACTCTGTTGATTGATTAAGATAGGCGAAAAATAAGTGTACAACAAGAAAACTATAATATGCGGTGAACATGTAAATTGTATCGGTGGGTATCACTTTCTGCAAGTTCAGAAATCTCTTAAATACAAATTATTTTAATTAAAATTCTCTTAATTCACCAAAACTACAGATAAACAATATTCTAAAGACTGCATGGAATGGCTGGTGAATGATATTACCTACCTATGCATTATTTTTTCAGACACAACAACTTTTAGTGCAATAAAGAGATATCTACATGTACCTTTTTGACTATAAGTCTACATTTATATATGTTAGAATATTTAATTTTGTACTCATGAATTGAAGAGATACATGTATTATGTTTTTTTTTCTATAAGTTGAAACATGCTTTTACACATTTAGTGTATGGGGCAGAAAACAAGTTGGACTTGTCAACATGATAATTTCTGTATTTATAACGTACTGCATAAGTTTTCAATTGTACCCTTAAAAGTACTTTCACAGAGAATCTTGAAGTCCAAATATTTTACTTAAAAATAGTTACTAGACTAGTAAAAATAAGTTCTTTATTTAAAGATAAAATTATGAGTGGAATGCTTACAGATTTTTTACCTACAGAACCATACTAGATGGGACCAAATCACAGTCTTTCTTGTAATAAAATTAAATCACATGTCAAAAGGTGGGAAATCTCTAGACAAAAGTCTAAGCATGAAACAAAAAAGTATATAGCATTTTGTAATTATCAACGAGAAAATATGACATTTTTCTGGTGGTTATTACTTAAAGCCTTTTTGTTAACTTTGCATAAAATAAATGAAAAATTGACCAAATACACATCCAAGCATATTGAAATATAGAACTTTTGTTCGAAGTTTGACAACCAAGATATTTCTATTGACAAAAATTTCTTAGTATGATAAGACTAACATTGATTGAAAGCATACATTCTTAACCTTTCGCTGAACAGGTACATAGGTTTACCTTGTGTTTACTTAAAGGTTTAAATTCTCAGATTTTAAAGGTTGTTGTACCTTGTCTAGAAATTGGACCACACTGTTTATATGTGTTATTGAATTACATACAACTGCGTCTTAAAAATATTTTTGAACCGGTACAAGAGAACTCCTTGAAAGCCCTATTAAAGATCACAATCATTTATAAGTTAAAACCCAAATTTTTTCCACGTTTCCAAACATTTACATTCTATGCAAGTCAAAAGATCTGATTATTTTTTGTAACACCTCACTGGTCTATAATAAAAGAATCGTGACAAATATGAATAATAAAATGTTTGAATAAAAGAATGATTTGGTCGTAGAAATACTGTTGTTGGCAATAGAGAAAAACATCAAAACTTTTAAGTACAAGGTATATTGCTCATTTCATGGGAAAATGTGCATAATTTGTGATTGTTGAAGGTCACTTCTTTCAAACTTTCTAAGACATCTACAGTTATTAAATCTTTTTGCAAAGATTGTTGATTTTGATCTGCATTTTAAAGCTCATATCAACATAACAAAAAAGTGTTATTCGATAACAAATAATATTATATAATTACACTGTATCTATTTGAGTCCCATCAATAAGTTTTACAACTAGTCTACTTGATTTCAAAGATTTTTAAGGTTTTTATTAACACATGAATGATCATTCATAGGAACTTTTAATAGGGACTTTTACATCATTTAAATAATACTGAGCAAAGTAAGGATTTCCCACAATTTCGTCCTGTCTTTTATGCCATCTTATTTTTAAGTACTTGCACAAGCCAACAACCTACACAAGACTAGAATTCCCAGTTTACAATTAAACCAATTTGAAGTCAATACAAAAAAATATACAAACAATAAATCAATGGAATGAAAAAGTATTTGGAAGACATAAAAGTATATAACTGGTGTGTCATTATTTTAAAGAACATATTCTTGATTTAAACTCATATCATGAGCCTTTTTCATGTGTATTTTCAGTGAATCTTCAGTATTGAAGCCTTTCAGACAAATCTTACACCTGAAATGCATCTTTAGATGTACACCAAGTCCATTTACTGTTGCAAATCCTCTACTGCAAAACTTGCACTTGTAATTGAGCTGACCTAAATGAACTGTCTTGATCCCTGTGACCTTGTGAGTGCCTGTGACCTCTGCCTGCTCTCTGGTGGGTATGGCTCCTTCCCAATCAATGTCTTTACCATGAACTGCCCGTACATGCTTCTGTAAGTCATAACACACGGAATACTTTTTCTCACAGTGTGCACAAGCATAAGGCCTGTCTTGGGTGTGGACTCTTTTGAAGTGCTGCTCTAAACTATCACTCCCCCAGAACCTTTTTACACACAGACTACACTTAAAAGGCCTGTATTCCCCATGATGCATTTTAATGTGCCTTTTAAGATTTCCCATGTAGGCAAAGCATTTTTCACACTGTGGACATTGATATGATCCCTGTTCAGGACCACCCTGAGGTTGAGGCAGGTCTTCCTCTGTGGAGACTTTTTCTACCTCTTTAGGTATTTGGTTGGTTGTAGTATTATTTTGAGGTATGTCTTTTGCCACATCTGAATCACTGCCATGGTCACTGGTAGAGGCTGATGAGGGGGAATCTAGAGCTACAAAGAAACAAAAATCTAAGATCAAAAATAGATAATAGACGATATTGAGATGTGGAATAAGTGTACGTGACACAACAAACATAAACAAACAGCAATTCAAAAAATCACAACGGAAAACAGCAAGCAGTCTTCAACATGACCATATGTCACTGCTTACCGTCTTACATTGGCCCAAGACTTATAATACAATACAAAAGTATCAAAACCAATCCCTAAATCATCAACGAAAGACCCAATTCTTGACATAAAACAGTTAACACAGAATGAAAAGGACAAACAAAGGCTTTGGCAAAGTTTCCTGGCTTAGGACAGGCACATATAAAATGTGGCGGGGTTAAACTAGTTTTTTGGATCCAACCTTCCCCCTATTGATAAGCTTGCACAAAGCATACATATAAAACACACTGTAAAACTCAATCAACAAAAGTTCACTTCAACAAGAGAGAACCTAAGACAAAATACTGTACGAAAACTCTCTTGAGAACACTCGAAGTTACTGACAACTAGCTAAGAAACATTTATCGATTGATGTAAAAGAATCAAATACATCAGTTCTAAATCCGACACCCCACGTCAAAACAATGAATGATTTAGAGTTGTATCACCACACAGAACCGACATACTTGATCGCTGTGGTGCTTATAAATAATACAGTGGATACAAAGTGAAAACTTATCGTTTTAAAGTTACTATCAAGCTATCAATATTTCTGCCAAAACAGTAATAGTCTGTTTTTTTCCTCATATAATATAGAATATATATTCATGGTCAGTAAATTTTATGTGTTGGTTAGCTGTAAGTAGTACTTCTGATATTGAATTCACTGACCATTTATATCATATATGTCAAGTAAAGGCCGCCTGAATGTACACACGTACATAAATTCTACCTTCTCTCTCAAACTTGAAAATCTAGTGAAACAAGGAATACTGAATATGAGCTACCCCTGCTTCATATTGAACTCTATATTGCAAAAAATAAAGGTTTATTATCTCTCCTTAAAGCTATTAAAACACCATTGAATTTCTTCATGCACATCTCTATATGTTCTTCATTTAGGCAAAGCTTCATCGAAATCGAATAGGCACTTTAGAAGGTGTTGCATGAACAAGGTCTCCTTTTGATGCTAAGTCTTAATATCTCCCCTCAATTAGATTTGACAACATTTTTTTTCATGCACATTTCCCATTGACCACTGTATTTAAAAAAGAAAACAAAGTCCAAATATATCCTCTGAATGATAGCTCAACTAAATTTCTTCATGCACATGTCCATATGATAAACTTCCTTCATATAAAATTTCATCAATTTCCATTCAGTGGTTTATAAGGAGTTGCACTATAAGAAATTTGGACAGACAAACAGTCAAACAAACTGGGTATTTCCTATACACCCTTATACTTTGTTTGTGGGGGACATAATCCTTTGAAAACAGAATATTATACCACAAATCTTTGTTCAACAGTAGTTAAAGTTCTATTTGTTTTGTTTTTTACAAGTATTGGTACAAAATATCAAAGCGAGTATAAAAATGGTTCATTTGGTTACTGTGAATTCATTTATTTTGGTGGGCATTAATTTTCGTGGTTACACCAAAAACACATTTGGTTGGATTTTTAATTTCTTTGTTTGCACATGTTGCAATCAGTATGAAAATTGGGTTCATTATATTTTTGTGGTTTACAGTAACCAAGGAAAACCATGAAAATTGATACCCCACAAAATAATGAAACCGCAGTATGCTGTATATGCATACACGTATTTCAAGAAGTAACCTTTTATTCAAACATAGGCAATTCAAACACAATTAAAAAAAGTGTAAACAGGTAAGTCAAATCCAGCACCACTTTTCTAAAGATTACCAGTCTAATACATTTTTTTTTTACTTAAGCTTTATTAAGTCAAGTTTCACATTAAACAACAAAACTGTGCATTTTAAATGAATTTTGTTTACAAATTAAATTATGATTAGTTCATATAGTTTTAACCTGGCCATTACATAAAGAGGTTGTTTGTAATTCATGGTTTCTTTTGTACCATATATTTTTTTCAGAAAGACAAAAATGAACAGTTTTGAGTTGACAGAAAAAATAATATACAACTTATAATTAGACCATTTCAAATGCATATTAGAATAGAATGAAAAGAAAAATGAACACAAAAAAAGGAAAAGAAAAATAACTCCAGGTGTTGCTTCATAAAGCAATGACTAATAATTTGTTTGTTATTCCAATTAGAATGTGCATAATAGTATTCAAATTAGCAGTTGCTTTTATTAAACAACGCTCTGGTTATTAAGATGGTTTATCATTCAGTCAAATATTTAAACTTTTATTTTGTTCACGCTCTATTAAACACAACCTTTTGGGTTGAACGGTTCAATATTCCTTACAATTATATATGATTTAAAAATCCACCTTTTTGTACCAATATCTAAAAATAACGTGTGTATTCCCATATAAATTTATAGTTATATCACCAAACCTAGTCAAAAGCCATTTAAGTTTAATTTAGTGAATACATTTAAGATCCATTTTAAAACTTTTCAATATCAGCTTAACTTAACATAATTATAATATATGCTTATAACATGTATAAAGCATTCATCAAATCTAGAAGAAAAAAAATATTTTTTGATTAATTACAAAGAACCAAAGAGGGATAAAAACAGTTCATTGGTTAATCATGCTGTTAAAAGGATACTGTTTACTAAAAATAAAATTTTTGCACTAACAAAAACAGGCCAACAGCCGACTTGTTTTGTCTAAATTTAAACGTATGAACAACAAAAATAAAGTTGTAGTACCCTTTTAATCTAAAAATCAAAAAACAATCATCACTTAATAATATTTTCAAAGCTTTACAAAAATTCATACGTGAGCTCTAATCCAGCGCGCCTGGGCCTTTTGCATGCACACTCTATCTAATTTTGTTTATAAACTTTGCTGGTTCATATATGCTGCCAGTAATCTGTATCGCGAGGTTTTAACCCTATAGAAATCTTCATGGTGACAACAACATCAAAGCCACTAAACAAAGAAAATGAAAATAATTACTCGTATTTAAGAAATGAAGATGATTTAGATAGTTCACATTGAATTTGTTTAATAAGTCTCCATATTAAAGACTTCGCAAGCAAAACATCGAAGAGTGCCATTGATGGCTATATTGATACACTAAAAATATATCTGTCACCACAAATGTAAACAAATAATCAATCAACATGGTCAAATAATTTTGAACAAAATAAACCAAGTTTAAGGCAATTTGGTAATAAATGTATGTTAAAAGTTTTCTTTTATTACATTTAGGTAGTACATTGTACATCACTGGTAAGGCAATACACTTTACTTAACTGTAAAGGTAATTGTACTTCATTGTTGAGCAAATTGAACTTCACTGTTAAGGTAATTGTTAATCACTTTAAGGATAGTACACTGTACTTTACTGCTTAGGTAGTACACTATACCTCACAACACTACACTATTAAGGTAGTACACTACAATTCACTGTTAATGTAGTACACTACAATTCACTATTAATGTAGAACACCACAATTCACTGTAAAGGTAGTGCACTACAATTACCTGTTAATGTAGTACACTACCATTCACTGCAAAAGATAGTACACTACAATTCACTATAAAGGTAGTAAGGTAGTACATTACGATTCACTGTTAAGGTAGTACACTACAATTCACTGTTAATGTAGTACATTACAACTCACTGTAAAGGTATTACACTACAATTCACTGTTAAGGTAGTACACTTTAATTCAATGTTTATGTAGTACACTACAATTCACTGTAAAAGTAGTACACTTCAATTCACCATAAAGGAATTACACTACAATTCACTGAGAAGGTAGTACACTACATTTTACTGTAAAGGTAGTTCACAGACTACAATTTACTGTAAAGGTAGTACACTACAATTTACTGTAAAGGTAGTACACTACAATTCATCATACAGGTAGTACACTATAATTCACTGTTGAGGTACATGCAGTACACTACAATTCACTGTTAATGTAGTACACTACAATTCACTGTAAAAGTAGTACACTACAATTCACTGTAAAGGTAGTACACTACAATTCACTGTAAAGGTAGTACACTACAATTCACTGTAAAGGTAGTACACTACAATTCACTGTAAGGGTTGTACACAACAATTCAGTGTTGAGGTACATGCAGTACACTACAATTCACTGTAAATGTAGTACACTACAATTCACTTTAAAAGTAGTACACTACAATTCACCCATAAAGGTATTACACTACAATTCACTGAGAAGGTAGTACACTACAATTCACTGTTAATGTAGTACACTACAATTCACTGTAAAAGTAGTACACTACAATTCACTGTAAAGGTAGTGAGGTAGTACATTACAATTCACTGTTAAGGTAGTACACTACAATTCACTGTAAAAGTAGTACACTACAATGCACTGTTGAGGTACATGCAGTACACTACAATTCACTGTTAATGTAGTACACTACAATTCACTGTAAAAGTAGTTAACAACAATTCACCATAAAGTTATTACACTATAATTCGCAGAAAAAGTAGTACACTACAATTCACTGTAAAGGTAGTGAGGTAGTACATTACAATTCACTGTTAAGGTAGTACACTACAATTCATCGTTAAGGTACATGTAGTACTCTACAATTCACTGTTAAGGTACATGTAATACACTACAATTCACTGTTAAGGTACATGTAGTACACTACAATTCACTGTTCAGGTACATGTAGTACACTACAATTCCCTGAAAAGGTAGTACACTACAATTCATCGTAAAGGTAGTAAGGTAGTACATTACAATTCACTGTTAAAGTAGTACACAACAATTCACTGTTAAGGTACACTACAATTCACTGTAAAGGTAGTACACTACAATTCACTGTAAGGGTTGTACACTACAATTCAGTGTTAAGGTAGTACACTACAATTCACTGTAAAAGTAGTACACTACAATGCACTGTTGAGGTACATGCAGTACACTACAATTCACTGTTAATGTAGTACACTACAATTCACTGTAAAAGTAGTTAACAACAATTCACCATAAAGTTATTACACTATAATTCACAGAAAAGGTAGTACACTACAATTCACTGTAAGTAGTGAGGTAGTACATTACAATTCACTGTTAAGGTAGTACACTACAATTCATCGTTAAGGTACATGTAGTACTCTACAATTCACTGTTAAGGTACATGTAATACACTACAATTCACTGTTAAGGTACATGTAGTACACTACAATTCACTGTTAAGGTACATGTAGTACACTACAATTCCCTGAAAAGGTAGTACACTACAATTCATCGTAAAGGTAGTAAGGTAGTACATTACAATTCACTGTTAAAGTAGTACACTACAATTCACTGTAAAGGTAGTACACTACAATTCACTGTAAGGGTTGTACACTACAATTCAGTGTTAAGGTAGTACACTACAATTCACTGTAAGGGTTGTACACTATAATTCAGTGTTGAGGTACATGCAGTACACTACAATTCACTGTAAATGTAGTACACTACAATTCACTGTAAAAGTAGTACACTACAATTCACTGTTGAGGTACATGCAGTACACTACAATTCACTGTTAATGTAGTACACTACAATGCACTGTTGAGGTACATGCAGTACACTACAATTCACCCATAAAGGTATTACACTACAATTCACTGAGAAGGTAGTACACTACAATTCACTGTTAATGTAGTACACTACAATTCACTGTAAAAGTAGTACACTACAATTCACTGTTGAGGTACATGCAGTACACTACAATTCACTGTTAATGTAGTACACTACAATGCACTGTTGAGGTACATGCAGTACACTACAATTCACTGTTAATGTAGTACACTACAATGCACTGTTGAGGTACATGCAGTACACTACAATTCACTGTTAATGTAGTACACTACAATTCACTGTAAAACTAGTTAACAACAATTCACCATAAAGTTATTACACTATAATTCACAGAAAAGGTAGTACACTACAATTCACTGTAAAGGTAGTGAGGTAGTACATTACAATTCACTGTTAAGGTAGTACACTACAATTCATCGTTAAGGTACATGTAGTACTCTACAATTCACTGTTAAGGTACATGTAATACACTACAATTCACTGTTAAGGTACATGTAGTACACTACAATTCACTGTTAAGGTACATGTAGTACACTACAATTCCCTGAAAAGGTAGTACACTACAATTCATCGTAAAGGTAGTAAGGTAGTACAATACAATTCACTGTTAAAGTAGTACACAACAATTCACTGTTAAGGTACACTACAATTCACTGTAAAGGTAGTATACTGTACTCCACTGTGTACTCCACCTTAAAGGTAGTACACTGTATTTCACTGTAAAGGTAGTACACTGTAATTCACTGTTAAGGTACATGTAGTACACTACAATTCATTGTAAAGTTATAACACTACAATTCACTGTAAAGGCAGTACATTGCAATTAACTGTTGAGGTACATGCAGTACACTACAAGTCACAATTAAGGTAGTACAATACAATTCACTGTAAAGGTAGTACACTGTAATTCACTGTTAAGGTACATGTAGTACACTACAATTCATTGTAAAGTTATTACACTACAATTCACTGTAAAGGTAGTACACTGCAATTAACTGTTAAGGTACATGCAGTACACTACAATTCACTGTATAGGTAGTACACTACAATCACTGTAAAGTTAGTACACTACAATTCACTGTAAAGGAACACTACAATTCACTGTAAAGGTAGTACACTACAAATCACTGTAAAGGTAGTACACTACAATTCACTGTAAAGGTAGTATACTACAATTCACTGCAAAGGTAGTACACTACAATTCATCGTAAATGTAGTACACTACAATTCATCGTAAATGTAGTACACTACAATTCATCGTAAAGATAGTACACTACAATTCACCGTAAAGGTAGTATACTACAATTCACTGCAAAGGTAGTACACTACAATTCCCTGTAAAGGTAGTACACTAGATTTTACTGTAAAGGTGGTACACTACAATTCATCGTAAATGTAGTACACTACAATTCACTGTAAAGGTAGTACACTACAATTCACTGTAAAGGTAGTTCACAACAATTCATCGTAAATGTAGTACACTACAATTCACTGTAAAGGTAGTACACTACAATTCACCGTAAAGGTAGTACACTACAATTCATCGTAAATGTAGTACACTACAATTCATCGTAAAGGTAGTACACTACAATTCACTGTTAAGGTAGTACACTACAATTCACTGTAAAGGTAGTACACTACAATCCACTGTAAAAGTAGTACACTATAATTCACTGTAAAGGTAGTACACTACAATTCACTGTAAAAGTAGTACACTACAATTCACTGTTAAAGTAGTACACTACAATTCATCGTAAATGTAGTACACTACAATTCATCGTAAAGGTAGTACACTACAATTCACTGTAAAAGTAGTACACTACAATTCACTGTAAAAGTAGTACACTACAATTCATCGTAAATGTAGTACACTACAATTCATCGTAAAGGTAGTACACTACAAATCACTGTAAAGGAAGTACACTACAATTCACTGTTAAGGTAGTACACTAAATCACCGTAAAGGTCGTACACTACAATTCACTGTAAAGGTAGTACACTGTCATTCACTGTAAAAGTAGTACACTACAATTCACTGTTTAGGTAATACACTACAATTCACTGTTAAGGTGGTACACTACAATTCACTGTTAAGGTAGTACACTACAATTCACTGTAAAGGTAGTACACTGTCATTCACTGTAAAAGTAGTACACTACAATCCACTGTAAAAGTAGTACACTATAATTCACTGTAAAGGTAGTACACTACAATTCACTGTAAAAGTAGTACACTACAATTCACTGTTAAAGTAGTACACTACAATTCATCGTAAATGTAGTACACTACAATTCATCGTAAAGGTAGTACACTACAAATCACTGTAAAGGAAGTACACTACAATTCACTGTTAAGGTAGTACACTAAATCACCGTAAAGGTCGTACACTACAATTCACTGTAAAGGTAGTACACTGTCATTCACTGTAAAAGTAGTACACTACAATTCACTGTTTAGGTAATACACTACAATTCACTGTTAAGGTGGTACACTACAATTCACTGTTAAGGTAGTACACTACAATTCACTGTAAAGGTAGTACACTGTCATTCACTGTAAAAGTAGTACACTACAATTCACTGTTAAGGTAGTACACTACAATTCACTGTAAAGTTAGTGCACTACAATTCACTGTAAAGGTAGTACACTACAATTCACTGTTAAGGTGGTACATTACAATTCACTGTTAATGTAGTACACTACAACTCACTGTAAAGGTAGTACACTACAATTCACTGAAAAGGTAGTACACTACAAATCACTGTAAAGGTAGTACACTACAATTCACTGTTAAGGTAGTACACTAAATCACCGTAAAGGTCGTACACTACAATTCACTGTAAAGGTAGTACGATGTCATTCACTGTAAAAGTAGTACACTACAATTCACTGTTAAGGTAGTACACTACAAATCACTGTAAAGGTAGTACACTACAATTCACTGTAAAGGTAGTACACTACAAATCACTGTAAAGGTAGTACACTACAATTCACTGTAAAGGTAGTACACTACAATTCACTGTTAATGTAGTACACTACAATTCACTGAAAAGGTAGTACACTACAATTCACTGTAAAGGTAGTATACTACAATTCACTGTTAAGGTACATGTTGCTTGTTCGCTCGTTGAGATCTGACAACACTCGATTCGAGGTCATGTCAGCGGTCATATTTTAAAATGTAATTAAAAACTGACCAATCAGAGTGGCGTCTACAAAATCCTGAAGAACTAGATAATGTGTCTATGAGCCACAGGATGGCCCTCCCGTTCTTGACCAAAGTCATTGATCCTCAATGTGAATTTACTGGGATATGGACCTTTACCAAGAAATTAATTAAAAGTGTTCATGTGTAAAATATAGGTCACTGTGACCTTATTTCTGGTGGGTGGTGCCATGTTACCAAGACTCATCAAGTAGTGAAATATCATTGACCCCAAACATCTAGTATCCAAGTTATGGACCTTAACCAAGAACTTAACCGAAGTCGTTCATGCATAAAATATAGGTCACAGTGACCTAATTTTTATTGGGTGGTGTCATGTTACCCAAGACACATCTGGTGGTGAAATACCATTGACCATCAACATGTAGTATCTGAGATATGGACCTTAACCAAGAACTTAACCAAAGTCATTCATGCGTAAAATATAGGTCACAGTGACCTAATATCTAGTGGGTGGTGTCACCTTACCTAAGGCACATCTAGTAGTGAAATATCAATGACCCCCAATATCTAGTAACCAAGTTATGGACCTTAACCAAGAACTTAACCGAAGTCGTTCATGCATAAAATATAGGTCACAGTGACCTAATTTCTAGTGGGTGGTGTAGCCCTACCCAAGACCCATCTGGTGGTGAAATATTATTGACCCACAACATCTAGTATCCGAGTAATGGACCTTAACCAAGAACTTAACCAAAGTGTTACGGACGGACGGACGGACAAGGGTAAAACTATATGTCCGATCCACTAACGTGGTCGGGCCATAAAAACTGGAATATGCGCCTATCATCCGGGACCGAGAGATTCCAAAAGGTTAAAAACAAGATGTCTGCACGTCTTCAACGACCGGACAAGCAAAAAGGGGAGAGTGACACTGAAGGTCTGAATTTTAATCAGACTGCAAATTACTCTTCAACAATTTCAAATCATATACATTCATGACATTTACAATTTATTATACAATATATTGTCCTTATTAAAAGATCTGAAGAAAATAATACTTTCAAACATGTTTGTCAGTCTATATTGTACATGTACATGCATGTATGTTGTTAATAACTTAATTTGTTGTTTTCACATAATTGTATTGTGAATTTTCTAGCAAAATGTCTGTATATATTTAATATTTTATAACAGGACCATAATTAATATAAACTAGCATATATGCTTAATAATGTAATTCTGTAAAGTTAAAAGAAATCCTCACATTTATTATAATTTGCATATTACTGAAAATTAGCAATCCAGTTTTAGGTTGTTTTTTTTTTCAGTCAAAAATATTAACTTTAAATTGAGGTGTGTACTATGCTCTATTTAAAAGAACATAATACATGTTGAATGGTTCAATTCCCCACAAATAATTAAGATTTCAAAAACACCTTTTTGCAAGCAAATCATATCTAAAAATAATTATTATAACCTAATATTTTTTTGCAAACGCTTACATTACACATGTATATATACCCTCAATTCTTAGTCAAAAGCCACAAAAAGTATTATATTATTACCATGTTACATTTAAGGTCTATTTTGAAACTTAATTACTTAGTTCGACTAAACAATGGTACTAAATGCTTACAGAGCATTTATCAAAATAAACGTTAAAAATTACAAAGTTCCAAAGCAGGTATAAAAAAGTAAATTGGTAATAATTGATCAGGTGGTAAAATGCATATTCAAGGTCTTGTAACCTCTCTTCAGCAGCATTTATTTTGCAGTCTAGAAAATTAGGATTTTTTATTCACTAAACAAAATCCAAATGATTTTGTTTGTTTTATTGATCCAATACAATACAAAATTCTTCTGAATTACACTTGCCTGACAGGATTTTTACTGGCCAGGGCTGAGGGGCAAAATGGCCAGTGCTGATTTCTCAGACTGCACTTTAATCTAAGATTGGAAGGTGGAAAACCTAAAGTGTTGAAACTCAGAAGAAAAAAAAACTATTTTTATGCACCAAAACTTTTGAACAGCCTAAAAAATGTCCTTTAAGTGTTTATTTCCTTGTTCTTCACATGCATGGTCTATTATCTTTGATGCTGGATTTATGATAATCATTAAATTTGGCAATTATATATGGAATTTTTTATTTGAAATATTTCATAATATATGCAGTTTTAGTGTTGGATTTGCAGTTAAGAAGTCATAGTTTGCGAAGTAAGCTATGGTTTGGGGAAAATTGAAACTATTGATTGAATACAGATGCGCAAAAAAATATAAATCAAGTCATTTTTGGAAAATGGGAATGAAATGGCTAAAATGTTTGTGAAAATTAGAGTATGATCATTATTGCAGTTACCTGTTACCTACAAAAGTATTTTGAGGAAACATTTATATTAATGCTTAGCTAACAGTTTAAGTATTTTTGTGAATCAGTGGATTGTTTAAAGTAATTTGAATATCATAAACATAAATAAATTAAAGGTTGTTTTTGCCTGCAAAAACCATGTTTCCCCCGTTTCCCCCAAAAAGTTCAAAAGACCATAACTACCACAAAAATTTGAGGATCAGAAGTTTCAGGTATTATGCACAGCTAAATATGGTGTCCTTCCTATATACCGAGATTCATTGAATTTGCTTCAGTAGTTTCAGAGGAGTTGCACTGACAAGATGGCAATGATGATTTTCAGCAAATTTTTAAGTCCAAAGGGCCATAACTCCCACAAAAATTTGAGGATCAAAATTTCCTGGTAATATGGAAAACTACATATGGTGTCCTTCCTAATATACCAAGTTTGGTTGAATTTGGTCAAGTATTTTCAAAGGAGTTGCGCTGACAAACTTTGTGACGGACAGACAGAGGGAGCGATGAACAGGACAAAAACAATATATCAACATTATGACAATAAGTCATTTTTACATTTTTTAGTAAAAATGAAAAAAAAACACTTTTTCCAGATATCTGAGTTAACACTGAGAAGAAACTAACCTATGTTTTCAACATTCATAGTATTAATTGTTTTATCATTTCAGAGCTACAAAATTAAAGTTTAAAGAAATTGTCATCTCTCAAATAGGGGTCAAATATCCTTCTTATGACTATAAAGTACTCATGCACTTGTTATGGAAAATATAATTATTATATACCCTTATACTCTAATACCTGTTATTGTATATAATTGGTATATACTTAAATGTATGTCTTAACATAGTCAGGTTATACTGCCAAACTTTTTTTTAAGTATGTGCTTTTTTTCAACACTTTGCTTATAAATGTTATATGAAGTTGTGTTTTTTTGCAGTCATTGGTTTCTTAATTGCCCAAAGCAACTCTTTAACATACTATACATCAAAAATGTGAGGATAGATAAAACTATTTAAAAATTTAGGCAAGACATTATAGCATGAAGGAAATGGAAGGCTGCACATGTATGCAAATCTTTTTCTTTGAAGTACATTATGTATATAAATCTAGCCATGAATTTTTGTTAGAGATTACAATTTAATTCTGTTTTTAGGCAAGCGCAGCAAAGCCTTATGGAGTCTATAGCGTAGTGATGATTTTCGCGTTTTTTTTTTTCAGTCTAGACAGAATGATCTTCCTGCCATCCAGTCTTGGAAAAATGCTTTATTTTCTTTATTACTTTTCAATATTTGTTAACATGATACACGCTTTTATAAATTTCATCTTTATTGGCATTTTATAGGATCGGCAAAAGTTTTATTTATTCCTTTGCATTTTACTGACTAACTATCTGGTTTAAGGCGATAGAATATAAATTATGTATTCATCTATTACTTGATTGGCTTGTATAAATATTTCTCTTATTTGATTGGTCAATGCAAGGATACGGTCTTGTTCATTCATAAATTCAGTACCTAATACACAGTCTTCGAAATTAGCCACAGGCCACAAGCCATGGCTAGTGAAAATGCTTGAGGGCCTGTAGAAATGGCAACAACAAGCCAATGTTGTCTATACAAAATTTTTCAATAATAAGTTGTCGGCCCTGTGGACCAAAATTTATAGCGCGAAGACTGAATTATACACATCAACGGGACGAGTGCATTTAAATCGAAGGGGTGTTTCAATCGATACCGTTTACATACGATACCTGTCTTGTGTGTGTATTTGTGTTCATTAACTTTGAGAGCATTTGCATGACGATCCTATCTTCGCTCACCAAAATTATTATTTCGCAAACATTATGGACAATAATTATACTTTAACAGAGGATAAATCTTTTACAGTACTTATATATTTCGCTTGCCTATAACGCTTTAGCGCTTTGATTTTTATTTTAAACATCCTAAATATGCAATTGTTACCAGACAAGAAATGAGGGCTGTGAGTTGCATTGATTTTTTTTCCAACTAAGACAATTTCTAATAATTTACATTTGCACATTTGACAATTGATCATTACTGTCCTAATTAAATGACCAAAAAAAGAATTTTTTTATAAGAATTCATTTACAAAAAAAGCCATTTATAACCATTCAACCACAAGATCTGACCAAACCCAATCCCTAATTGTGGTCCAAGTGTTTCTCAATAGTAATATATATGTACTTGGCTAAAGGTTGCAATCAAAACTAATTTTCAAAAGGCATAATTATCAAACTTTAGAAAATAATCAGGGTGTAAAAAAAACTCAAGGTTGCCATGGTTATCTATACTATCAATGACCATTCACTAGTTATTTAAACCTTTTATCCCAAACACAGCTGAACTAGCGTGGCTAAAAAAAGACTAAAATTTTTCTTTTAATTTTTTTTTAACATTAAATAAGACTTGAATTCCCACTATTTGTAAATGTTGTACAATTGTACAAGTACTTCTTAAACATATAAAAGAAAAAGTGAACTCAATCTTCCCAAAAAGTTTTAACCTTCAACTGTCATGACTGTACAAATAGATAGAACTTCTTATAGAATTCACCTAGATTTTGTCAAAGTTCACACAAATAACATATGATACAAAGTTCCTTAACATGAACTTTATAAAGCACGACTCTATAAGGAAATTAAGATAGAGATAAGGTATTTCTATATCGAATGCAAATCTATCCAAAATTTAAATTAATGAATACTTTATAATTCAATTGAAATTCTCAGCAACATTGAGAGACATGTACAAATTTCAAGTTTTTTTGTTAATTTTTTTCCTGCAAAAGTAAAACCTGTGCTTTTCATTTTTTATCATCATCTTTTTTTTTATGTGTTTAAATTTTTTTGGGGTCAAATTAGTACATTCTTGTTCAAATTTCATTTTTGTCTGAAATGTTCTTTTTTTTTTTATTATTATAAGTAATACTGGTCATGATGGTGTATTTTCTAATTTTTACTATTCCAATAATCATGATAATAGATAGGCAATTTGTCCTTATTTTCATATTCAATTTTCTAAAAAGCTTCAACCCTATTTCTCAGACCCGCAATTGGTCTATTTAACTCTAAATCAGTGGCACTCTACATAAAGTGCATTGACAGTAACAAACACTATATGGATTTGATGAGTATAGAACTATAAAACCAAAAATGTCTAACTGAGGAACCAAATTAGGTACTAAGATCAAGCTATGTCGTAAAAAGAACCTTTGGGTTTTGACAATTTTGAAATAATAGCTTTGATTATCTAACTTTATAGGCATGTTCCTGGAAGTGAGTAAGTGTAATATAGACTTAAGGTTTTTTTCTGAAAAGTAAAGGTTAACTTGAAGATGGGATGGGCATGCAGACAAAAAAAGATGACAAAATGATAACTTTTAATAAAAGCTTCCACATCCTACAAGTCCTGGGCCTTTAGAATCATGTATGTGCATGTTCTTTTAATAATACCACAAAATTGTTTATACATGTTTTAGAGACGGTTTATCATGTGACCTGTTTACCACATAAATGCCTGAAAATATAAATTGCCAAAACCATAAAAAGGTGTATCATGGGTGTGACTTAATATTACATCAATATCATACATCAAAGGCATAAATTTGGAAGATCCATTGAATGATTTTGTTGATTTTAATAGCTTATTACATGTAGGTTTTCCATAGGGACAAAGTGAACAAACCAGATAAATAAAATGACTCATTCAACACAATCTTTTAAAAGATCTTAGAAAAGGTAACTTTCTGCACAACTGTAGTATTTTCTAGAACGATGATCAACTACTGTGTGAAATATATGTCATTTTGATTTAGATTATTTGCATATAAGGGTCTTTCACCTATCAGTACTTATATAATTACAGGTAAACTCAGGTGACTGAGAGAGGTAACTGAAATATGGGCCGTCTTGTTTATCTGGCGTGAAAAAATACGGAAGTGTGCACGTACTGTGCAAAGTTAAAAGGTGCTTAATATCTATTGGTTCCTAAATGGTAAAATTCACAAAAAGGAAGAAGGAAGATTTAGTATTAATCTTATTCCATGAAAAATAGAAATCAATAAATATCCTATAACAATTTGCTACCAAAGTAAATAGCCTGTGAAATTTCATGTTCTTTAAATATACCCCATTGAGTATTATGTCAATTAGTATCTTTAAATAGTTAAAAATGTCCCATTTAAAAATATACCAAATGAAAATTTAGTAGACAAAAATTAGTGAAGAAAAATATTCAAGACAGATAGTTAATAGCTTCACAAAAGATGGGATCACATTTAGTACAAATGTATATGTACTATTCTTAGTAAGGGACTGCTATTCAACTTGAAAGGGGGGACTTATTTTTTTTTCGAAAAAAAAAAAATTGTAGAAGATTTTTGATGAAAAAATATTTTGGCAGCACTCACTGAGGTTAATAAAAAAAAGATATTCTGAAGTCTTCAAGGATTTTGCTATATAAAATAATAGTAGAAATGAAAAATATATTCTGACACCAATCAAATAATATTTAACATTTTCTCTGCGCTCTGTGTGGAAAAAAAATTTCTGACCAAAAAAGATCATTTAAGACCTACCCCTTCAAGTTAAATGGTTGGCCCCTATATTAAAATTCTTTCAATGATGTGACAATTAAGATAAGTCAATCAATTCTTTAAACTTGAATATTGTAAGGTCCTTAAAAAATAATGTCTCAAAATCCAAGATGGCTATCAACTATTTTTTTCCCACAGTTCTAGGGAATATGAGAAAACAAATACCAGACGGAGTTCAAAATCACCGGCTACGGTTATGCTGAAATCTAAATCCACTTATACAACACACCACTAATTAAAGTCTGATCATTATACACAGGATACATACTTTACAAAAGCTAGGAACATAGTAAGTGCCATTCTCAGTAAAGTACCATTCTTTTCAAGACAAGACAAAAATGGCTATTTAACTAAAAAGAGGTGAGATGTGGTTCAATACTGAAAACGTGCGGCCAGATTGTAATCCATAATTTTGGGCTAGCCAAGATGCTTATCCACAGTTCAAGGAAAAATTTAATATAAGCACAGAGAGGTGCTATCATGAATTTTTAAACAATGTTTACAACACACCACTAAATAAAGAAGATATTATGATACACATCAAAGGCAGATTTAGAACTGGCGTGCCTGGCGCGGGCCCTCCCATTTGAAATGAAAATTTGGTTAAGAAACTGTATGAAACGTGAGGTCCCAGATGATTATCCACCACAGAACATGATACCTGTATGTAAATGCTTTACAAATCCAAGGAACACTTTAAGAGACAAGACAAGAATGATAAAATATAGTTGTGTAAGGAGGGTTTATTACTTTTATCTAAGAAAGCAACCCTTAGCTAGTTACATTGTGTAAGATGGTTTTTGTCCACTGTTCAGGGGAAGCTTTAAAATATCACATATGCAATGTAGTTGCTATCCTGAAATCTGAAACCAAATATCAAGTAACAAATACTTTACAAAAGCAAGTACCAGTACACATGTACCCTTCTGTTTAGTACAGTACCCAATTTGTCATGTTTAACACAAACAAGAAACAGTTAAAAAATTAATTACATCCCAGCTCTTTTGTTTTAACAGGAGTGACCTAATAGCCGAAAATAACAGCCTCCTTTTTCAACTCTTTTGTTCTTTCAATTGTTTTGATAATTGCTTTTTTTGTTGTTGTTAAGTTGAAAATATCTATACACATGCTATATAGCTATAGGAAAGTCTTGAGATTGAAAATTCAAATTAAAAATTTGCAAATCCATCAAATCCATCAAATGATTTATCAAGCCTATTTATCAGAATGAGTCTTGCCTTTAAAACAATATGAGCTGTATATACTTATCAAAGGAACTTTTTTCAGATCTGTCAATACATGTACATGGACAAAGATGTGTCCATTTGTGACTTAAACATCAGAACTGAAATACTATTTGCTAAACAATGTCTCAAATTTTCTGGTAATGTGGATTGTAATGCCTGACAGTTACAATACTTTCAACAAGAAGCAATAAAACAATCAAAAATATTTTATTATCTACTTACAAGATTCCCGATTTCTTGTCTCGTCAGAAATCAAACCATGCGGTTCGGAATCCTCTTCAGATAATTTCCGTCTTTTGCAGGCACTGATTTCATTGTTCACCAGGAGATGGTTGTAGTAGTTTAGTAAGGCATCCCGATCATTCTTGTACTCCATCATATCAAGATACATTCTCTCTCTAAAATATGGTAAAATGATGCACTAAACTTATACAAATTCATACATCTCTAAAATATATGTTAACTTGTACTCAAATACACACAAAATGGAATAGGCCATACATTTGATTTCATATAAGAAATAAAAGAAGTCATGGTCAGGTGGCACCAAACTTTAAACATTTAAAGACATGACTTTGATGACCCAGTACACAAAAGTCACTAAAAGTCGCATATATGATTGATGTAGATGGATGCCTTCCATGCTCCATTTAGAACTATTTATAAAAATTGCACATTTATCACAAATTAAATACAGTCAAGAACAGAAAGGGGAAACCATGGGTGCACATGCCCTTAATTTACCTTAAGAACACCAAATATTTACATTTAGTATATACATGTAACATTGCATTATTAGTTTAATGGCGCTATCAACCTTCCTTAAAATGCTTAAGATACATGTTAATCTGTTTTAAATTGGACTGGGAACTAAGAACAAACAGACAGACAGACAAACAGACCTGCGCAATGTATAATGAAAAGTTTGAATAGTTGTTTGGAAAAAACACAGGGGCCTTTTTCTGGCATTTGGGGTAACAGTCTTAGAAATTTTAAAGATCTGAGATTCACTTGCCCGAACTCTTGATTTTTAGTTTTTTCTCTATTTACACAATATTTAATTCCACAAATTAAACTTGCCCAAACAAAATTTTGCTAATTTTGAAGACTGAGTAGAGTCTATGTCCTTAAATTACCAGGCTTTATCACATTGTTTGATATACATTTCTTTTGTAAATCATTTCCAAATCAAAATAAAATGCAGCACAAGGGCTTGAATTTTGTGTTGTTTATATCTACCAAAAAATAAATTTCCCCCTTCCCTATCATTGATAACAATATATACAATTAAAAATATTGTCTTTTTTTAAAGTAAAAAATAATGCCAAAATTCAAGCCCTGTTTTGAAACATACATGTACATGTATTATGATTACATTAAGTACACTTTAGTATCTGTGTAAGGTTCAAGTGTGACTATTAATAGTACTTGTATTAGTTAATGAATAACATAAGAAAGTGAGCTACAAAACATATCAATCAAAACCTAATAAAGAAAAAAAATAAGTCATTTTCAGTTACATTTACATGTACTGGATTATTTATCTTACAGTATAAACCATATATGTAATTGGGCGCATTTGAAATAAATTTAAAGGATTTAAAGGTTCAAGATAGTAACATCAACAAAGTTGGGGGGAATTTATTGCAGTGATGCAGATAAGTGCCGAACCTGCCATTTCTAGGAGCAGAATTTCAGAACGTCCTGCAACTGAAAACATTGTGTAGGAGTTTTTGAAAAATTTATGCTAGCAAAAGTGAAAAGGTGTGTTAAAATTTATTCAGGTCCGGGGAACTTATCTATTTTGTAGGACCCAATGTCTGACAAGAAAAAACAATTATCTGCATCTGTGTTATTGATATAATTGTATGTGGAGCCAATTTCAGCATCTTTGGAAATAACAAACAGTGACCGATTCAAAAGACAACTGATCATGAGGGAGCATAATGACACCCCCCAACTTTAATTTAAGAGAGAAATCTTTTTTTTTTTAGATAATTGACCAAGGTATTTCAAAAATTTATTTTAAAAAATGACATTTTTTTAGAAATTATGCCCCACTTTTATGAAACTCTGTGTACTTGGCATATACATGTAAAATGCATGTAGTCTTAAAACCTGCCAGTAATTATTTTTTTATAACACTATAATAGTTATTAACTTTGTTTTGATTAAATGTAAACAAAACATAAAAGCTCATTATTTTTCCGTTATTTAAATGTTTACATACATGTACATGTATGTGACATATTGTATTTTAATTCAAAGAAAAAAATAATACAAATACATTTGTAAGAAATGTCATTAATGTCATCAAATCTATTTCATTATCATAAAATTAGCTTTGAACTTACTTTTCAATACTCTAGATCTACACATTTTTTCATGGATTGAACATATAAAGATCATAAAGGAGTGTGTCACCGTAGATGAATGATCAGGTATAATAATAAATCGTGTATCCTAGAAAATCAAGACGAGTTTCGACAAATCTGACCCCATTTGACCCGAAATCAATCTGCAAATATTGTTATCTAAGGTTTGCAGTGGTCAAGAAAATGTAATTGAGCACTTACCAGAATCTCGTTGGAACCCATAACCAATGTTTTAATGTATCCATTGTAGTTTAAATTACTTTTACTGAACTTCTAAAAAGTTCGTCATTGTTTACCCGTGCAACCACCCTGCTGGCCTCCCTGTCGGTACTTTTCCTAACTTTAAATCGGAGAGCTCTACCATGTTTTACACAATTATCAATGAACCTTGTCCGATTTAAAGAGACTCCTAGTTTGCTTATCAAATGAAACAGAACATTTTTAACTAAAAGATCAGGTATAAGTAATGTCATGTATAAAATAATAACAATTGTAAACTTGTCGCCGTTTAATTTTTTTTCAGAAATTTGACTGCAACTTTTTATTGCCGTAGTCATAGACCTGTATCAGCTAACTAGAGAAATTCAATGCTAATTCTAATAAGTATAAACCAAAGCTTGCTAGATTTTGATTTGGAAACTTTGCAGCCAATACGTATAGGCCTATCTTAATGCTGGCGTCACACTGTCCCGATTTTGACATACGATGGACACACGAATGCGAAAATTTCAACTTCGTGCGAAGTTAGTCCCGAAGTTGCTAAAAATCAAAATCAAAGCCGAAGGACATACGATTAGAACAGATGGCTAAAAGATTAAAAAAGAAGCAAATACGAATGGCTGCGAACCGATTACGAAGTTGTTACGATGTTATCAAGATTAGACGAGAATTAGACTCGAAGGAGAAACGAAGTTATACGATGGCTGTACGACGCTATATTTAGCATACAATCCCAGCTAACACAAAAACATCATAAAAATGTTTTTAAAACATTTTCTTAAAAGGACTGAAAACATTTTTAAGAAATGTTTTAAAAACATAAATTTGTGGAGTGCCAGAAATGTTTTTATAACGTTTGTAAAAAATGTTTCTTAAAATGTTTTAAAAATGTTTTTCTAAAACATTTTTAATAAATATAAAAATAACATTATTTTAAATTGTTACGGAAATGTTTGTACTAAATGTTTTTTATTTGTTTTTTCGAAACATTATATAAACATATTTTGTACTGTTTTTAAACTGTTATAAAGGTATGTTTTCATCCTGTATTTTTACCATATTATCCTTAAGGGTTTTGGGATACTGACTTGACAAAAGAAAATAAAACCCAAGAAAGTCCACAAAGGAATGAGGTACAAACATTAGAGCAAAATATGCCGGAGTGTTTAATGAAGCGAATTCCAATTAGAGGCATCCCCGAAAAAGCTTATTGGTCGAACCTTTTGCTTGTCACATCACCATATCAAACAACAAACTTCCACATTCTCTATAGAACAATGAGAAATCTACACGACAAGCAACTTAAATAAGAAATAAAACACAAATTTTATGTCCACAAGAATATGATGTTCTTTAAAAAAGCCAACGAGTTATCCATATCACAAATTTTATAGGAAATTAGAAAAGGAAAATATCATCTCTCAAGTCTTTTGGTGTTCTTTATAGTTGTTTTCATTGTTCTGAAAAATAAACAAATAAATAAATAAATTCCGATTTATACACAAAAAGCACAAGTATCTTTATTAATGTACAATATAATAACTCTATTAAACATACAGTAACCATTAGCATGGCATTGGATTAAAGTCTAATCTCGAACTAAACCTTGAACGTTAGTTATTAAGATGCATGTGCGAATTAAAATTATATAAATAACATCATTCTATCTATTATTAAACACATTATTCTACTTACATTTTGTTTTAGTTGTGTATCGAGATGTGTTTCCTTTCTCATGAAAGATAAAATCAATACTGATAAAGACTCCAACACACAGCATGTGGCACACCACTTAACTTACAAATATCTGGTAACCATGGTGATCCTACTGATAACGATGCAAGATAATTTGCTTATCAAACATCTTGAGAAAATTAGTCACAGTATCGCTCGTGTTATACAACTAACATGCCATCTAAGATAATTAACAATGGAAAGAGATGTCTGTGTTTTAATATTTACCACCATTCTTTATCTTTAAAAAAAAACTTAAATACTAATAAGAAGAAAAAAACAACAACAAAACATCAAGAATAAATGTAAATCATTGAAAGTAAAAAAAGAATACTAAAACCAATAAAAAACTGGACTTTGAAATAAGATAAAAACTTAGTTTTTTTGTTTGTTATTTCAGTACATTTATCACTGTAATCTGTTCATACTCATTAATAATTGTATATAGTATTCATAACGTTATAACTTGTCTTATTTTTTTAGAGGTAAAATGTGACAAAAACATTTCAAAAATGCTTCTAAAAAGGTTTAAAATTGTTATTTAAAAACATTTCTATACCATTCAAAACCATGTTTTAAAACTGTTATGAAAAAATGTTAACTTTTAATGTTTTAAAAACATTTTTATAACATTCCCAAAATATGTTTTTAAATCGTTATGTAAAGATAATATGGAGATGTTTTCTAAATGTTATTATAACATTTCAAAATAATGTTTTATAATTGTTATAAAAAGATGTAAAATAAAATGTTATAAAAACATTTTAAAAACATTTCAAAAAACAGTTCAGAAAACTATTTTCCAACTGTTTTAAAGAAACGTTAATTAACCGTTTTTTAATCATTCTTAAAAAATCAAAACATTATAAAAATGTTTTAAAAAAGTTTTTTAAAAACGTTTTCTTCGGACCTCAGAAATAACCAAATAAAAATGTTTTAAAAAGGGTTCGTGCTACATGGGATGGGTCTACGATGCATCCCGAGGGCTATACGAAGTATGAAATGTAATAACACGATTAGCAATAAGATTATAAAGTTTATTGTATATGTTGTATATAAATTGTCCTTTCCTGCTTCCATAACAAGTTAAAACGAAGGCTTTTCAACTATTCCCTTCTGTCCCTAATGTCGACCATTAAGAGTAGATGAGACATTTGATCTAAAGCTAATAATATGTAGAGGCTATTACAACAGAACAGAAAAAGGTGCTGTTGCTTTATCTTGTTTTGTTCGTTCCTTGTGTGAGTTGACTGAAGCACACATAATCTGAAAATAGCAAGAATATGTTGTAACTATGTAGAAAAATTACAACAAAGCATGCATTGTTATTTCAAATGACGTCCTGCCTTTTTATTTTCGGAAAAAGTCGAGCCTGGATTTATTTTCTTTTTTTTTCCCCAAAGCACTGTCCTGCCTTTTTATTTCTGGATTTTTGCCATCCTGCCTTTTTATTTCAATATCACCATAGCCCCCACATAAAAATCAAATGGTAACTCCCTAAATAGGACAACCCGTTTTGCAATAAAGTGTGAATTGTAATAACTTGTTTTGCAATAAAATAATAGTTCAGTCTACAATATGTCCGTTGCTCTTATTATTGGTATATATGGATAAAAGATAAAACTAGGGCTTTAATTCTTAGTATACCCACGCTGTATGTCCATGATGTCGACAAGTAAGAGTGGCTGCATGTAATATCTTAACGTAGAGACTGAAGATAGCAAAGAAAACTGATGTTATTTGATATTAAGCTCTCTAAAAGTCTAAGAAAGTAACGCGAGAGTAACCCGTTATAACGCGCAAGTAACGCGTTTTTATTGAATAGAAGCGTGTTATTTCGGGAGAATTGATAAGAGCGCGTAATATTAATTTTTAGATTATCAAAATGAGCCCAACGGGCTTCCGTACTTTTGGCATAGAGTTCAACAATTTTAGCTTTTGCTAACTGTTCTTGAACAAAGCGTGTTCACCTTACAATACATACTTCCTTATCGGTCCCATATAAAAGTCCAAAGTTCCTGTAAACATTTGCGGACCGAAACGGAACGTAAACTTGATCTGTAATTCGTAATGATGGACTTGCATACAGTACATACATAAAATGCAATTTGATATCTATGAGGGTTTAGAAAAAAGTGTGTGAAACTGAAATTTCAGTGAATTTTCAAAGTTCAAAGTGTCCTAACTCCTCTAAAAGTTTGCGTACCGGAACGACACGATAACTTGATCTTAAACTCATCATGGTATACTCACATTCCAATATCTACATGATCTATATACACGTATAAGTTTTTCAAAAAAGTGAGGAAAACGTATTGTCTCAATGAGAGGGCCGGGCCGGACAGACACACAAACGGACCGACGGAGTGAAAAACCTAAAGTCCCCTTCTGCTTTTGTCGGTAGGGGACTGATAAAAACTGAAGTGAGTTTGAAATGTTAAAAACTTTTATTTCTGATATTGAAATTTAAGTTTTAAAAGATGCCACCAAAGCCTGGACGAGGAATCGGAATACGAAAGCGCCTGGCAGGAAAGAACAAAATGAAAAGGAAAGCATCAGAATGCTCTAGATCATGGCTGTCTTCTCCTTGTTTTGTCTGGAAAGCGCATTTATCCTGAAAAGCTCAGATATCGCAAATAGAAAAATGATGATCACCATTATAAACTTTAAGTTAATGTGTCTAAATCATAGCACATAGAATCGATGGACAAAAGATTAAATAGATGTCCGTCCCTTAATCTTTATCTTTCGTACATATACATTTAATTTAGTGAAAATTACGAAAATAAGTTCTAGTATATAAAAATAAAGTAAAACTTAAAAGAAAATGAACCATACGACAAAATGCATACTGCTGCAAAATTTTGTATTTAGACATTATCTTGCTTCTTAACAGTGCCGTGTTTCCATCGCCATGCCATTACCCTATACCATTACTCTAATTACGACGGCTATACGAATATAAAGCGAGGCCCTTACGACGTCGTGTTCCAATCGGGGACCATCGGAGAACTTCTCGTTTCATTCGTGTCGCCATCGTAAGATAAATGTATCCGACGACAATAAGAACGCAACACGAAATGATAAGATGCAATCACGAAGGCATTACGATGCAAAAGATGGAATTACGAATACAACACGAAGATTGGCCTTCGCACGAACCTTCGGCAGTTTTTAAACATGTTAAAAAATTAGGAAGGCATCACGAAGTTGTTGCCGAACTTGGAATATTTCCGCCGATGGTGCTACGATGGTAAAAGATGGCAACACGAATAGCGCGATTTGGATACGATCACCCTCGATTAAGAAAATATCCATAATCGTGTATCCATCGGGGGCAAAATCGGGATAGTGTGACGCCAGCATAATGCTTATATCATAGATATACAGATATATGCTTATATGAGAAAGCAAGTTAAAACAAATAAAGTTTCTAACATTTTTAACAGAATCTGGGTTTGTTTTTTTTTAATCTGGGTTTGTTACGGGTCAATTTTTTCGGACTTTGACGACAAGCGGAGTTGATAAGAAAGTTAGGCTCCGGCCAATCGGTTGTTAATAGAACAAGCAAGTAGATACCATTTTTAGTTGTAAAAGTCCTCCCGAAGTGTACTGATTTTTTTAGATGTTAATTGTCTCGGGTTAATAGTCCAAATAGGAAACAGTTAGTATCCAAGAAGCCAATTAAAGTTACTTCTATTACTTCAAGTTCCAATGTCGGTAATTGATACAGAGAAAGAGGCTAAAACAAAGATTGTAAAGTTAAAGGCACCGTCAATGATATGAAAGGAAATGTTGATAATAGATGAATGGGATTGACTTTAAGGGTACACTATTTTCGGTTAGAAATTATGTACCACCAACAAAAAAGGGCAAAAAATGAAACTTTTTTATTTGTTTCCACAATAATTTTGGTTCTGGTTGATCTATGAAATTTGACAATGATCTTCAATTACTGTTAAGTGATGGGTGGGATACATTTTGGATGTCCCCCCTTTTCTCATTTTAAAGTGTTAAAAAAGGGACAAAAAATGCAACTATTTTATTTTAATGGTTCGATTTTGAATACATTTGCGTAGTCGATTATTCTAAGACTTACTTTGTCATCAATGGGTCTAAGAAAAAGAGCAGATTTACAGAAGATCAAACAATCGACATACTCAACTTTCTTATATACAACATATTTGTTCAGTTTGTTGGACGTATTTTTCAGCAAACAATAGGGATTCCAATGGGCACTAATTGTGTGCACCTTTGCTTGTGATTTGTTTCTTCATTCACATGAAGCAGACTTCTTTCAATCTCTTCTCTCAGATGAGTGCAGATGTCGGTTTGTCATAGGGTTTTGTTTTGTCTTTCATTACCGCATTCGCTCCTGTTTAGGAATAAAGTGATAACTCACTAACCACGATAACTGATTTTACATTACCTAACACTAATTGTATATGGGAAAAAAGGGTAGATTTATACTGCTTGCTTTTCTTCAAGATTTCAGTTTATATACATATTCAAACGTTTCTTCAAATCTCTGAAATGATCAATTCAAATATTTCTAGAAGGAATATCACTAGTCCCATTCAAAAAATCGCACAAGATATAGAATAGGTGAGCATTTGGCAATTAATGGTATTGTGGGAACAGGAAAGTGTGGATTTACAAATACATTCTTTCCAAATTATTGCCTTATTTAATTTTTCGGGTAAAAATGAAATAATTCGGAAATTCTTGAACAACGCGTTTACTGTAATTCTACACGGTTTCGTGTCTTTTCGTTTCTCAGTTTTCCAGGGGATAATCAATCTCAAGAGAAATTGAAGATCGCGATGGCCCTGACTTTTTTCATGCGTTTCAAAAGAAATAGTGGGTTAACTAAACCGAGAGCCAGGTTTTCGTAAGTATCTTCTTTTTTTTTACATCGATTTGTTCATTTGAAATGAATTGGGTTATAATGTCTCAATTGTTTAGATATGTTCGGAAACCTGATCCAGGTTTTATGGTGTCAAAACTTGACAACGTTTTTCCAGTCATAGAACAGGCACCTATACATACAGTAGTGAGATTTATATAATTTTGTGGGCCGAACCTGTCTTTAATAACACATAAGTAATCTGTGAGCCACTGCTTACTCAGTAAACACCACTTCATCCAAAAATAAATGTTTACTAGTCCTTTACTCTGAATTTTATACTTGCAGGTTTCACACAAATATTATTTGCCAATCCTTGTGATATATATTTGCTAAGAAATCTGTTATGAAACTGTTACTTAAATTCAACAATTGATCAATGATTTGGAATATTGGCGGTAAACAGGAAGTAGATATGCGACATACCTTAAGTCGGTACTTACGATATAAGACCTTACACTGAAGTCTCATATCAAATTTAAAATCGTTGCCCTGGGTGCATAAAAAACTTTTCCGAAACTTTATAATCGTGAACAATGGTTCAAAAATCTCTTGAATTAACCATTCGGCCATTAATCTTAAAAAATAGAATAAATCGTTAAACGGGATGTAGATACATGTGCGACTCCGTTATGGAACCTCATAATGAATTCTTGTACCAAATTCAAGTCACTGTAATAAGTAGATACTAAGATCTAGAAAACTGTTACAAAATTTATTTTGAGGACGGAAGGAGCGATAAAGAGGTAGACCAGTTTATATACCGTTGTTCTCCGAAGCGGGGAAATAGTAATCTATCAAAGTTAAACTTCAACCACAGAGAATCTATCTAAGACACAACCAGAATACATGATAGTCAGACGGATACTGGAACTCTCAAGATGACACAGGTTTTTGCCAGTGATTACTGATAAGAAGCATCTATTAAACTATAACCGACACGTGGAGTAACAGTCGCTGCAATTGGCAGTAGCATAGTCTATCGACTGATGTAAATAAAAAGAAATACGGAATATCGAATCAAGATCCGACACATTGTTTACACCCCCATAAAATGTATGATATATAACGTTACTTGTGTTTTAAATTTAATTAACATACCTGCTTTCAAAAGTAGAATTTCTATTTTGTCTACTTCAAAGGCTATTTATATATCCTATCAAATGACCATCAATTCTTTAGTAGGGGAAGATCCAATTTTACAAAATCAGTATAATTTATAGCCGATGCAGGCGTTCTTTTCTAAGAAATATAACCTTTTTAACATTGGTGCGTGATTCGATTTTAAATTTATAGGTGTCTCAGAATTTTCGAGAATCAGTGGTCCTTGGGAATTAAATGTTTAACATTAGAGGTAAAAATATAACTGGTTAATATTATTTCTTGAATATTATCTAATCAAACTGCGTAATTTGGGTTTAAAATATAAGTACTTGTGTCCTTAAATAGAATGCATTTGGAAAAGAAAATTTATTTTTCGGTGGCTCCTTTGTTTTGGTTTTGTTGTACTATATATATACTCGTATTATCTTGAATCAAATAATATATATCAAGATTTACAATGGCTTTAATGCAGTTTTTGTGTTGCATGTGTCTTTCCTTAAGCCTAGTTCTTACCAGCTTTAAAACAGCCGTACGACTGCAGCATGTCCACGATCGCCTCTAATAAAAAAAATCCTAGATAACCGTACGTTTCCGCCTGGAGTTTTAACATGCCTATTTGCTTTGCGTTTTTTACGAATTGTAACGGTCGCAAGATTTTTGCAGGATAGTCAAGACTCCTGAGACAATCACATTATCGTCTTACTGTTTCTGTCGATTCCGTTGGGTCAAGATGAGTATTTTCTTGCTACAACAATGTGAAGTGCTGTGTTATTCCTACGTTTTTTTGTTACGCAGCCACATACCTCCTGTAAAATGTACGTGCTTTGCTGCACGTCTGTCATGGTAATAAATGTTATTGTACGTTTTTTCTACTGTATAAAAGGCAAAAATTTTGACCACCCTTTATGTTGTAGATATTGCGTACACTGTGTTGCTCTAACATTTTTGAAGATTTCTTGCTTTTGAAAAAATAAGCCAACAACTTCAGTCCATCCTCTGTAGAACTTCTTCCCCGTAAGTGAGATTACAGCAGAAAGCGTCATGATAACATGACATGGTCACTTGTCAAGTACTAGTATCGAGTATACAAAATTATACAGCAAAATAATTCTCAACTAAAGCCTTAACTCCTTCAAACCCAAAGTTCAATAAAAGCGTTTACGTCCTTTGTTTTTCAGGAAACACCCGCCTATAGTCGTCACACACGGTGAAACTTTTTTCTGGTTTTATTACCTTTTGATAAAAGGTGCTTCTCTTGTAAGATATGCCTCTAGATACTTTTAAATAAGTTCATCGCACAAGAAGTTAGTTTTTGAATTGTGTATATTTAACATACTAGCAAACGAATTATTACTATATTAATTGTTGATGTAATTTTCTCATTGAAAATTCTCGTAAATTTGCCGATTTGAGTTACGTGCGTGTGCAACTCGTAATAGAAGCATGACAAACATGGTTGTCTCGTTCCTAAGTTATTCATGTAATCGCCATCACATTAACTATGCAGTCTAAACAGACGCAAACACACAATACATGTTTTTGACGTGCTCATATATACACGTATGTAAGCTTTGCTATATGATAACTCTCTGATGTTCTTACTTTCCTGTTACAGTCTTTAAAGAAGGTCAAGCCTTAACCTTTGTGAAGCTATATATCGCCATGCTTGCTGAGATGCGTTTTAATGGACAAATCTAGGAATTGACATTTTCGTGACTGTTTATTTATATACCCTTTTCCGGGATTATTTCACGATAATCGTACGAAAAACCTAAGTCAGTCGTTCGACAATATTGCAAGTTCGTAACACGTACGGTCGTAGGATCTTCGAAAAACTGTCCACGGTAATCTTACGGCTACATGACATGTTGAAAGGCAGTCTTGTGGACATTCTGCAATAATCATGCCAATAGCATGCAGGAACATTTTTCTCTACGTTTGTCTTCCGAATATTATACGCCATTTGGATTTTCTTACGGTCATATATCTTCATCTTAGCTTGACCAGCGAAAATATGTCCACGAACTGTCTATGGCAAAACCAATCAGAAAAATCGTTCGACTAAAAAATTGTAAGGCTGATGTGAACTAGGCTTTACCAGATTTGATCTATCTTAAACAAATCGTTAAAAACAAGACGGGTGTGTTTCAACAGAGGTCAACCTACTTTCTGTTTTTACGGGAGATCGTTTTACTGATTGCAGTGTAAGTTGTTTGTTGTTGGTGGTGATTGTACTTTGATATTCATTAAGCCCATTTGCATAAATGTCGAAAAACCCTAAATATATTTTTCAATCGGGATGTTCAGTGCTTTATCCAAGATATTATTTTGGAGACATCATGATACCAAGTAATACAAAAAAAACCGGGATTTCTGTTTGTTCAAAATGAATTCGTATTTTTGTTTTTTGATAGGAGAAGGACAGTGGTCATGTGACATATCCAAAATAATATGAAATTTGAAAAATATTTTGAGATTTTTAAATCTTTATACCTAGTTTAGGCACATATTATCAATATTATTAAAATTTGTATTCTAAAATAGCTAAATTATGGTCAAGGGGGGTAATTTGCCAAAAATCATGAAAAATCTTCGTTTTGGCATCCGTCAAAAATCAAGGGAAAAAAAACCACTTTAAATTGATTTAAGATGATGAATTGTTGCACGATCTATAAAATGTCAAAAAAATAAGGGAAATCTATTGACAGGAAAAAAAAGTAATGGAACAATTTTGTGTGTTTTTATGGCTTTTCCTATATAATTGATACTTTAACTTGATAGAACTCGAAAAGAAGGTAAAAAAAAACATAAATTTTGAATCAAATTATGAAAGAGTACATCATTTTGGACATTTATGCCAATTTTTTGAAGAAAATCTATTGACAAATTAATTTTGAATCCAAGTGCAACGTTCTGTTAAGTTCGCGATTTTTCCTTATTGGCTTTGAGAAGCGCCATCAAATCACGTAACCCTCTATGAAACAATTTTTTTACATGTTCTTTCTAAAACCAATTATTTCCTAACTATGCATATTTTAGCAGTTTGAAATAAACCATAGTTATTATGATCCGATTCCTTGTTTATTTAATTGGTTCTAGAAAAAATATCACGCAACGTTTTTTTTTTTTTTTTTCATCCTCGGATATCCAGGGTCGATTGCACTCCGCTCACAACGTTTATCACGTAAGCGTAGCCGAGGCGAAGTGCGACCAGCCGTGGGTTTCCGACGATCCGTTTTTTTCAATTTTTCACAAATACATCAATGTAGTTCTCATAAGATATTTTGTCCGTTGGTAGGTCGCGTCATTTATTTATTATCTAATTTATCTTTTTATTTTATGTTATAATTCATTTATTTATCTATTTTTTAATTCTATTATTTTATTATTATTATTTTTATTTTGCAAAGGAAACAAATATTTTCAGAAATTTTAAAACAAAGCATTCGGTGTAAACTATACACGGAAGATAATTGATAACTGTCCCTTGTTACTTATTATAACTTCTTTATTCCTTTTATTTCCTTACCATATTTTCTTCCTTATTTTATTAGCGTTGGGACTTTTTAAGCTTTTAACCCCTGACTACAATTTCAGATATGTATTAGAAATTAGAAAAGTAAAATAAGCGAAAAGAAAAAAAAACACACACACAAGTTAAATGTTTAGAATTGTAAAAAATTGTAATTTGAGACCCCATAATCATTTTGAACACAGAACTTGCCTCAATTGACAACTAACATCAATTTTTAGTACAAGTATAAACTTTGACACAGATCCCGGACATAGAACAGGCACATGAATGCACATTTAAATGTAGTGAGATCAAAAAAGCTTTGTGGGCCAACCTCCCTCTACAGACCTCTAAAAAGGTAAATTGAACAAGAAAGGGAGTGGCTAACATTCTTCGCTTAACAGAAAATATAGGTAAGCGACAGACCTGGAAACTCATCCCACCAAATTAGACCGCTACCTGAAGCTGCATACCAAATATCGTAAGTCTACAAATAGTAATAGCTGAGAAATCTGTTACGAAAATAAATTCCCTTTTTGTCCCTTAAAAAAATCGAAGTCAACTCGTTAAACATGATGTATATATAGGTAAGCAACAGACCTGGAAACGCAGCCCACCATATAACACCCCTACCTAAAGCTGCATACAAAATATCGAAAACCTTCGAGTAGCAGTTGCTGAGAAATCTGTTAAGAAAAAAGTGGGACGGACGGACACCGGCATTTTTATGTCCACGCTCCGCGTTGACTAGCATTGTAAAAAGTCACGGCTTCCTCAGTATACCGACAATACAACTAAATACACTTTCACACCAGCCCTTAACTCTGAATGCTCAATATATACTGGCGGCCACATTTGAATGCTCTCTAAAATAAGATTATTAGCGCAAAATAAGAAAGTTATTGATAGAAACATTTTAGAATTGTTTCAAACCACTCGATACTACAGAGAAAATCCGTTGACGTGACATAATTTCTAAGCACCAGACATGCAAAGATGAAAGCAGGAAATTTTAAAATCACATTTTTGGAAGTAGGGTAAACGACGGAAAAGGGTATCTGGATACCCTTCAGTTATTTTTTCTGACAACCAGGGTAGTGAAGATTTTTCTGTTGATTCGGGCAATCACTTCCGGTTGCAAGTACATGTACAACCTTTCAGAAATATTGAATAAGATCGCGACAAAGAACTTTATACTGAATGCATGTTTCAAATTTAATTTCGCTGTAATCAGTAATGTTGCGGACAGAAGGATATATGTAGAGGTAAAACAGTATTCCCGTGCTGGCTGTTCTTCGAAACGGGGTTATGATAACCGATCAAAGTTTAGATCTAGAACTTAGACAAGAATAAACACGGAATGTCAGACGTACATCTCTAATGAACACTAGGGGTTACTGAATAAGAATACCAAAACGGGTATTAAGATAGTTAATTTAGTTATGCTGCATATGCATATTTTACAGAGAAACCTCTCATCAGCACCATTAATTTAAATTAAGATAAAGTACCACTCTATATCTTACACAGAGGAACCTCTAGAGAAGAATCGCGGTTACTAGCAGTAGCTTAGAATGTTCTATCGACTGATAAAAAAGAAAATAAGAATATTTAAACAAAATCCGACACAGATTTAAACAAAAAATGTACAAATTAACAAACCTGCTTTGACGAGTAAAATTTCAATTTTGTCCACTGTAATCTATCAAATAACCATCTATTCTTTAGTAGGGGTAGATCCAATATCAGAGAATGAATATAGATTTGTAGTAAGGCAATGCAAAATGTACTCTTTTAAGAAATATAACCTTTCGATTTAAATTTATAAATGTCTTAGAAATTTTGAGATTCAGTGGTGTGTAAACTCTTCCTTGGGAATTACATAGAAATATTAGAGGTAGAGTATAATTGGTTAAAAAGCCGGATATTCTTCCTTGAATATTATCTCATCTCTACTAAAGGCATTTAACTGCACAATTGGGTTTAAAATATAAGTACTTGTTTCCTTTTAAAAGATTAAATTTTGACTAGGGTTAGGGAATGTCTTTGTTTTCTTTGTATATATTAATAATGATCTTATCTTGAATCAAATAATAAACCACTAGACATTTTTATAGACAATGATGAGATGTGGTATAAGTGTACACACAACCTACGTTAACAAAGCGGTATATATATTTTTTTCAAAAATCCACAATGATCGCCGCTTGCAGTCTTGCGAGAAAAAAAATTGCAGTTAGAGTTGACATATGTGTTATGGTCTCATGTTCATTTACTCCTCATCCTTTCATAAATTGCATTGGCCAAAGATTTAAAATTCAATACCAATTGAGAGACCCATTTCTGAAAATAGAACTATTAGGGAAAGAGAACAGGGATAGGCATACACTTTGACAATGATTCCTTGTCGCCTAGGACTGGCACATATAAATGTGGTGGGGTTAGACAAGTTTTTAACCCAACTTACTCCTGTTGGTAATTTTGAACAAAGCACAAATATAACACACGGTACAAATCAAATCGATAGTTTCAATTCAACAAGAGAGATCAAGAAACATAAAGATCACAAGAAAAAACACTAAAGTATGTCTCGCCTGCCGGCACCATCAGAAACAATAATTCTTTTTACTTATTCATAAAGACTTTCAGTTTCTGATATCAAAAGGTGTTTATAGAACTTAAACATTACTAATATATGTAATAAAAATTATAAAAGTCACTCAACCAGAAAATCAAGGTTAAGGTCTAAAGATTGGGATGCAACTGTGCTAAGCTACTCCTGGGGCTTATGCATACCAAATTTCGTCAACCTAGGATTTATAGTCCTTGAGATATGGAGGTGCTCGCAAAATCCTTAACATTGCTATTATATGTATCGAAAATTGTCAAAGTCACTCAACCGGAAAATCAAGGTCAAGCTCAAACTGAGATGGAAATGCAACTGTGCTAAGCTACCAAATTTTATCAACTTAGGACTTATAGTTCTTGAGATATGGAGGTGCCCGCAAAACTTAACCATTGCTATTATATATTTGTATTGAAAATTGTCAAAGTCTTTCAACCTGAAAATCAAGGTCAAGGTCAAAAGATGGGGATTCAACTGTGCTAAACTACTACTGGGGCATATGCATAATAAGTTTCATCAACCTTGGACCTATAGTTCTTGAGATATGGAGGTGCTCATAAAACCTTACCCAAAAAGTTAACACCGCCAACGTCGCCGCCGCCAGTAAAGTAACACCTATGTCCCACTCTGCTGGGCAAGCGAGACGAAGAGGAACTCTCCTTTATTGACAGCTAGCATCTATCGACTGATGTAAAAAAAATCAAATATACCGGTTCTAAATAAGACATACGAGGGTTGTCCGTAAAGTTCGTGGACAGTTGATATAAATAAATAATGTTTATTGGATTTACTTATACAATGAATGCAATATTTTTGAGTTTTATTGGTGTGTAAAAGCGTGGACCTAAGCACATTTTTAATGAAGCGAGGTAGCGCTTCATGTTGAAAATGTGCGCAAAGGTCCACGCTTTTACACACCAATAAAACTCAAAAATATTGCATTCATTGTATATAATTACATTCCAATCAAATATATTAAATACTTGCACGAAAAAATTACACGAAATGCATGGTTTATGTTTTTTAAATTACTCCGCGCAAGTCGTTGTCAAGGAAGACTGACTGATGGGTATTTATAGTCGCGACTAGGGGAAAGCCCCTCTGCGTCGACTTATACCTCTACAGGTATAGACTCGCTATGTGCCATGGGTCGTCCAGCCCATGACACACCACCGCCAGTGTTAGCTGCTCCAGAGTATCCTTTGTTATCGCTGGAGCAGGGCCCGTCTTCCACCACGGGGAGGTACTGGTCGGAATTCTGGAAGACTGTCAAGGAAGCACGTGCTGTTGAGTTTTATACAGAAATAAAACTCAACTACCGGTATTAACCAATTAAAATCCTCGTTATAAACAAGAATGTAATTATTTCAAATTGTGTTATAATTGAATGAGTAATTTTATGTATTGGTGTAATACTTCAAATATCATCACACAAAAACCGACATACTTGATCGACAATCGCTGTAATGCATAACCAAAAATTATCCAGTTTTGACCAAAAAATACCTTATACCTTATCTAAAGATTTAAATAAATGTTCAACTCGTATTCTTTAATTAACATTTTAAGCCAATGTACCATCTCTAGAGGATTGCTTTTTATCATGTTTGCTTTAGAAACAACATTACCATAAAAATCAGGATGTGATATTCTTCTTACAATATAAAATCATTTTGCCCTACGATGTCGATCTGGGACCTCATCAAGATGTGCCTTAAAAACGACTTCATTGTGATATAAAAAGCAACGTAGCGACCTGAAGGGGGTTACCCTGATGGAGCTCCGGTTTGGTCTTGTAAGTTCTGGTGCAAGGGATGAAATCATAGCCAAAAACAATCGATCTATGTTGAAAAGGGTTAATGGTCTGTATTGTCTGTCTGATAACTATTTTGTAAAAAAAAACATAATACAAACTTACTCTTTGTGTAACCAGGTTGATATCGTTTTTAAAACTTAAGGTTCAATTTGTTAAACACAATCCATTTAAAATATTATTATACCTGACCTAATATTATTAGTTTTTTTTTTTTACCTACTATTCAATTTTTTTAAAAAATGCATTAGTAAGGTTGGGAAATGTCAAACTATTATGCCAGATTTTTAAGAGAGAAAACATGTAAAAAACTTTGGAAATACTAAAGGTCGACTGAGTACTGAGATGCAGAACATTTATCACTGTTTGAAAGTACAGCTACTTCAAGCATTTGAAGGGCAAACGGAAAGTCGGGAACAAACCATTTATAATAAGTTAGTTGGTTATTGCTTTACTCACAAGCAACACGAGTTCGGCTACGTCAGGGAAATGAACATAACAGGAGTGATAAAATGAAGATGAAATGATGATGAAGCGGAGAAAATCTAATCCAGACCTGCAGAAGGGTTCTTTAACGTGCGAGGAACGAGACATTTTCTTTCAACACGGTGTATCACTATGGTTAGTGGTCAGGTTTTCCTGACGACCCCGGTATTTATTTTGACAGGGCTACGCCATTCAACAAACTAGCTTTGTGGGCAAAGCGGCCTGACACTACTTCTGGTTCTGAGCGCTACCCAGTAGACTTTTACTGATGAGCTTAGCGCTACTGCGGGCTTATTTGCCCCATATGGGTTACTTAAGTTGTAATGTCAAAAACAATGTAACAGCAACCAGAAAAACGTACTATCGTTAAAACGGAAAAGCATACAGGACTGATTATTACAGCATACCAGACGTGATGCCATCGATCTGATTTGGATATGTCGAATGAGATAACGGAGGAAAATACAAAAAGTATAGTCACGACATTGTAAAGGCATATTAATGGTGTCTATAAAAATCAAAAATACAACAGTCCCAAACAATTATTGTTTCCACGCCTGACGGGCGTTTTATCTACTATAAGTATTCAAGACTCATCAGAAGTTCTCTACCCAAAGATTGAAAATGCCAAACACTAAATGAATATGAAGACTATAGAACAATAAAACCAAAAATGTCGAATCAACCTATGTCTGCGGTAGGAAGACCTTTGACCATTTTGAAAATTCAACGGATAAATTTTAGCTTTGATGTGTTCTACAGTGACGTGCCAAAAGTATTGCAACATTTAAAAAAAATTCTCTTTACAAATCAAACAAATTCGATTTTCTTTTTTTTTTTTTTAAATATTGTTACTTTATTGCCCAACCGATTTTCGTCAAATTTACACAGTAATAAGAAAAATTTTTGAATTCTATTCTGTTTATTTGGAAAAGTTTTTCTATGCCCTGCACAAGGAAAAATCATTTTTTGAACAGAAAGTAAAATTTTGATGTCAAAATTTATATTGAATATATAAGGAAAACGGATGATAAAAAATCATTTTGTATTTAAACTGTGTCTATTCTTAAACTACAAAACGGAAGTCAAAGCAAAAAAAAATATTCTCCTAATAGAAACAAATTTCATGAAAGTCGGCCCATAAATTACTTCATAATATATTTTTTTAATGCAAATTTGGTTGATTTGTTCGGGAATTTTTAAGATGTTGCAATACTTTTGTCACATCACTGTACCACCAAAGACCTGTATATTAAAATTCTAAAAAATACCACGAAAAAAAACACAATACTATTATTCAACTTTTAAGGGACTGTAACCCCTATAAGGGGTTATCTGACAAATTCGACCCTATGAAGACTTCTGTAGAGCTAAATGAGCTGAACATTTAAGCAAGCAACAGCTTTTCTCTATCTGCAATAGTTTTCATTCTATAGGCCGAAACATGAAAAAAATGCTATTTTTCACCTTTAAGGGGCTGTAACACCTATAAGGGGTCATCTGACAACTTTGACCTTATGGAGACTTTTGTAGAGCTCAATTAACTGAACATTTAAGCAGGCAACAGCTTTTCTCTTTCTGCAATAGTTTTCATTCTATAGTTTTCATTCTATAGGCCACAAACACTATTTTTACCTTTAAAGAGTTGTAACCCCTATAAGGGGTCATTTGACAACTTCGACCCTATGGAGAATTTTGTAGAGCTCAATTAACTGAACATTTAAGCAAGCAACAGCTTTTCTCTATCTGCAATAGTTTTCATTCTATAGGCCAAAACCACTATTTTTCGCCTTTAAGGGGCTGTAACCCCCTATTACGGGGTCATCTTACAACTTCGACCTTATGGAGACTTTTGTAGAGCTTAATGAGCTGAACATTTAAGCAAGCAACAGCTTTTCTCTATCTGCAATAGTTTTCATTCTATGGGGCAAAAACATCAAACAAGAGGCTCCCAGGAGCCTGAAGCGCTCACCTGGTCTTGATGTCGACCCTATAAAGACTTTTGTAGAGCTAAATGAGCTGACAAGCAACAGCTTTTCTCTGTCTACTATAGTTTTCATTCTGTAGGCCCAAAACATGAAATAACGTTTTTCATGTTTGGGGCCTACGGAATGAACTATAATAGATAGAGGTTTCATTTTGAAGGCCCCAAACATGATAAATGTTATTTTAGGGGCCATAACCCTTATAAGGGGTCATCAGACGACTTCGATCCTATGGAGACTTTTGTTGAGCTAAATGAGCTGAACATTTAAGCAAGCAACAGCTTCTCTTTATCTGCTACAGTTTTCATTCCATAGGCCAAAAACATGAAAAATGTTATTTTAGGGGCCATAACTCCTATAAGGGGTCATCTGACAACTTCGACCCTATAAAATCTTTTGAAAAGCTAAATGAGCTGAACATTTAAGCAAGCAACAGCTTCTCTCTATCTGCAATAGTTTTCATTACATAGGCCAAAAACGTGAAAAAACGTTATTTTAGGGGCTGTAACCCCTATAAGGGGTCAACAGATGACTTCAATCTTAAGGAGACTTTTGTAGAGCTAAATGAGCTGAACATTTAAGCAAGCAACAGCTTCTCTCTATCTGCTACAGTTTTCATTCTATAGGCCAAAAACATGAAAAAATGTTTTTGGGGGCCATAACTCCTTTAAGAGGTCATTTGACAACTTCGACCCTGTAAAGTCTGTTGTAGAGTTAAATGAGCTGACCATTTAAGCAAAATAGCTTCTCTCTATCTGCTACAGTTTTCATTCCATAGGCCAAAAACATGAAAAAATGTTTTTTTAGGGGCCATTACTCCTATAAAGGGTCATTTGACAACTTCGACCCTGTAAAGTCTGTTGTAGAGCTAAATGAGCTGAACATTTAAGCAAGCAACAGCTTCTCTCTATATGCAACAGTTTTTATTCCATAGGCCAAAAACACGAAAAAACGTTATTTTAGGGGTCGTAACCTCTATAAGGGGTCATTTGACAACTTCGACCCTATGAAGACTTTTGTAGAGCTAAATAAACTGAACATTTAAGCAAGCAACAACTTTTCTCTATCTGCAGTAGTTTTCATACTATAGGGCAAAAACATGAAAAAACGCTATTTTCACCTTTAAGGGGCTGTAAACCCTATAAGGGGTCATCTGACAACTTGGACCAAATGGAGAGTTTTGTAGAACTTTTGATGTTGAAGCAGAAAGGTGGCATCAGATTTCATCTATCTCTTATACTTTTTGATTTACAAGCCAAAAACAGTGGTCTGATCCCCCTGGTCTATTTTTAGCAACCGCGGCCATGTTTTTCGACGAATCAAAAATCCCCACATCAGTTCTGTGGGGGATATCCAAAAGAACCACCAGACCAAATTTGGTTTGAATCTGTGCTGTCGTTTCAGAGGAGAAGAAGTTTGGTTTGAAGAAAAGTTAACGACGACGACGACGACGACGACGGACACCAAGTGATGGCAATAGCTAAAAACGCTATTTTTACCTTTAAAGGGCCATAACACCTATCAAGGGTCATTTGACAACTTCGACCCAATGTAGACTTTTGTAAAGCTTTTGATTCTGAAGAGCCTAAGATCCTTCGGATTTTTTCTATGTGTTATGGTTGCTGAGTATCAAGCCATTTTAAGTGATTTTACCCTATTTTCTATTATTAGTAACAGCGGTCATGTTTTTTATCGAATCATTTTAAAATGAGGATCGTTTGTTGCCAACATGTCATATATCATTCCTACAAAGTTTCAGATAAATTGGTTAAGTGGTTTCAGAGAAAAAGATTTTTGAAATTGTTAACGGACGACGACGGACGACGGATGCAAAGTGATGGCATAAGCTCACATGGCCTTTGGCCAGGTGAGCTAAAAAGGCAGGACGGCAAAATTCCAGAAATAAAAAGGCAGGACAGTGCTTTGAATTAAACTAGATTATGTGTCTGTGAGCCACAGGATGGCCCTCCCGTTCTTGAAATATCATTGACCCTCAATGTGTTTTACCTGGGATATGGACCTTTACCAAGAAATTGATCAAAAGTGTTCATGTGTAAAATATAGATCGCTGTGACCTTATTTCTGGCGTGTGGTGCCATGTTACCAAAACTCATCGAGTAGTGAAATATTATTGACCCATAACATGTAGTATTCAAGATATGGACCTTAACCAAGAACTTAGCCAAAGTCATTCATGCGTAAAATATAGGTCACAGTGACCTCATTTTTAGTGGAAGGTGTCATCTTACCCAAGACACATCTAGGGGTGAAATATCATTGACCCCCAACATCTAGTATCCAAGTTATGGACCTTAACCAAGAACTTAATTGAAGTCGTTCATGCATAAAATATAGGTCATAGTGACCTAATTTCTAGTGGGTGGTGTAGCCCTACCCAAGACCCATCTGGTGGTGAATTATCGTTGACCACCAACATCTAGTATCCGAATAATGGACCTTAACCAAGAAAGGGTCATCTGACAACTTTGACCCAATGTAGACTTTTGTTGAGGTTTTGATTCTGAAGAGCCTAAGATCCTTCGGTTTTTTTCTTTTCGTTATGGTTGCTGAGTAACAGCCGTCATGTTTTTTATCGAATCATTTTAAAATGAGGATCGTTTGTTGCCAACATGTTTTATATCATTCCTGCAAAGTTTCAGTAAAATTGGTTCTGTGGTTTCAGAGAATAAGATTTTTGAAATTGTTAACGGACGACGACGGACAACGGGCGCAAAGTGATGGCATAAGCTCACATGGCCTTTGGCCAGGTGAGCTAAAAAGGCAGGACGGCAAAATTCCAGAAATAAAAGGGCAGGAAAGTGCTTTGAATTAAAAACAAGAGGCTCCCAGGAGCCTGAATCGCTCACCTGGTCTTGATGCCAACCCTATGAAGACTTTTGTATAGCTAAATGAGCTGAACATTTAAGCAAGCGGCAGATTTTCACTATCTGCAATAGTTTTCATTCTACAGGGCAAAAACATGAAAAACGCTAGGTTTGACCTGTAAAGGGTCAGAAGCCCTATAAAGGGTTATCTGACAACTTCGACCCTATGAAGACTTTTGTAGAGCTAAATGAGCTTAACATTTAAGAAAGCAACAGCTTTTCTCTATCTGCAATAGTTTTCATTTTGTAGGGCAAAAACATGAAAAAAACCCGCTATTTTTAACCTTTAAAGGGCCATAACCCCTATCAAGGGTCATCTGACAACTTCGACCCTATGAAGTTTTTTATAGAGCTAAATGAGCTGAACATTTAAGCAAGCAACAGCATTTCTCTATCTGCAATAGTTTTCATTCTATAGGACAAAAACACTATTTTTGCATTTCAGGGGCTGTTACCCCTATAACAGGTCATTTGACAACTTTGACCCTATGGTGACTTTTGTAGAGCTAAATTAGAATTTAGCATAACATTTAAGCAAGCAACAGCTTTTCTCTATCTGCAATGGTTTTCATTCAATATGCCAAAAACATTATTTTTCGCCTTTAAGGGGCTGTAACCCGTATAAGAGGTCATCTGACAACTTTGACCTTTTGTAGAGCTAAATAAGCTGAACATTTAAGCAAGCAACAGCTTTTCTCTATCTGCAATAGTTTTCATTTTATAGGGCAAAAACATGAAAAAACGCTATGTTTGACCTTTAAAGGCCATAACCCCTATCAAGGGTCATCTGACAACTTCGACCCAATGTAGACTTTTGAAAGTCTTTTAATTCTGAAGAGACTAAGATCCTTTAGATTTTTTCTATCTATTATGGTTGCTGAGTTATAAGCCATTTTAACTGATTTTCCCCCTTTGTTCTATTTTTAGTAACAGTGGCCATGCTTTTTATTGAATCATTTTGTAATGGGGGTCGTTTGTTGCCAACATATCATATATCATTCCTGCAAAATTTCAGTTAAATTGTTTCAGTGGTTACTGAAGAGAAGATTTTTGAAATTGTTAGCAGACGACAGAGGACGAGGGACGACGACGGACGCATAGTGATGACATAAGCTCACTTGGCCTTTTGCCAGGTGAGCTAAAAAGGCATTTTGGTAATTTTGAATAAAAATTTATAGTAGCTTTAAAATATAAAAAAAATGCAGGCTGTAGCGTGCATAATAAAAATCAAGGCTCTGCTTTTTACAAAAATAAACAAGAGGCTCCCAGGAGCGTGAATCACTCACCTGGTCTTGATGTCAACCCTATAAAGACTTTTGTAGAGCTAAATAAGCTGAAAATTTAAGCAAGCAACAGTTTTTATCTATCTACTATAGTTTCATTCTGTAGGTTCAAAACATGAAAAAAACATTTTTTTAAGGGGCCGTAACCCCTATCAGGAGTCATCTGACAACTTCAACCCAATGGAGACTTTTGTAGAGCTAAATGAGCTGAAGATTTAAGCAAGCAATGGTTTTTCTCTCCATCTTCAATAGTTTTCACTCTATGAGCCAAAAACATGAAAAATGCTATATTTCACCTTTAAGGGGCTGTAATCCCTATAATGGATCATCTAACAACTTCCACCAAATGGAGACTTTTGTAGAACTTTTGATGCTGAAGCAGCAGGATAGCAGTAGATTTCATCTATCTCTTATACTTTTTGATTTACAAGCCAAAAACAGTAGTCTGCCCCCCCTGGTCTATTTTTAGTAACGGCAGCCATGGTTTTTGACAGATCAAAAATCGAATCACAACTTTGGTGCAGGACACCCTAAGAAAGTTGACTAAGGGTCTTGAGATTCTGACATTTAGTTACTGTTTGTACTCAGGTGATTGGGTCTACTACAGGATTTTATTTTTATCTATTGTGTCGAAGAGATGCCAAGTGATGACAAAATCTTAAATGGTCTTTAGTTATGGCGGTTAAAAACCTTTTACAATTAAAGGTCTATATCTCTTGTAAGGGGTCATTGGACAACCTGGATAGAGACTTCATAAAAGTCAAGTAAATTGAATAGTGAACCAATGTTTACAGAGTAAGTGTAAACATGTCATGACACAAAAGACCAATAGAACATAAAATAATGTATTTAGGTCCAGGTATTAGATTTTTCAATAAAATCTTTTTCCACAAAAGTCTTACAAAAAGTTAACATCTCCAAAAACTAAAAGACCTATGTTCATAATTTTCATGGTACAAATCATTGGATAGCCTAAGATAGTTCATACAATGTAATTACATAAAGCAAAGGTATGTCTATTGACTGCTCCACATAATTTTTCAATGACAATACAACAAATTAAAGAAGAATAAACAGATTCTTGGATTTTTCTCTTTTTCCTAAACTTTTTAAAGGTTATTTTATTATTTTACTTCCCAATTCTAAACTGAAAAATTAGTGTAATTGAACTCCAACAGTAAAGTAATTGTTTTTTCTAAAGGGCCATAACTACCACAAAATTTTCAAAAGCTTCTGATAATATGCAGACCTACACATACCAGACCTGTCAAGTGTCACGCACCTTGCGTGAGACTCACGCATCTAGTCAGCAATTTGGCAGCAAATTTCTTTGATCTTTCAATTTTTCGTCAAATCTCACGCATGCAGCTCTTAAAAACTTGACAGGCCTGACATACCAAGTTTTATTAAACGTAGAGTAGTTTCATTGGATTTGACAGGAAACAATGATCTATTGAGATTTTCATAAAAATAGTACTTGTAAAAGTTCAAAGGGCTACCACTCTCAAAAAATTTTGAAACTAGTAATATGCATACCAAGTTTCTACATACAAAATTTCATTAAATTTGGTTGAGTAGGTTCAGACAAGTTGAGCAAATTAAAACTTTATAGCAGACAGACAGATACACGAAGACTGATGGATGTACAGAAGAAACACAATATGGCTCTACACCAAAGTCAAAGGAGACCTAATTTATATAAACCATATACAAACAAGAGTTGACACTTAAGTATGTCTCCCCCGCCAACACCATCAGAAACAATATTTCTTTCTTACTTCCACTATATTTTGCAATTGTAAGGATATTCAGTTCCTCAAATCAAAAGGCCATGAAGGTGTTTATAGAACTTAAACATTGCTAATATATTCAATAAAAATAATCTAAGTCACTCAACCAGAAAATCAAGGTCAAGGTCAAAAGATAGGGATGCAACTGTGCTAAGCTACTACTGGGGCCTATGCATACCAAGTTTCACCAACCTTTGTTTTATTTATCTCGAGATATGGAGGTGCTCACAAAACCTTAACATTGCTATTATATGTATTGAATATTGTCAAAGTCACTCTACCGGAAATCAAGGTCAAGGTCAAAAGATGGGGATGCAATTGTACTAAGCTACTATTGGGGCATATGCATACCAAGTTTTATTAACCTAGGACTTATAGTTCTTGAGATATGACGGTGCTCGCAAAACCTTACCCTTGCTATTATATGTATTGAAAATTGTCAAAGTCACTCAATTGGAAATTCAAGGTCAAGGTCCAAAGATGGGGATGCAACTGTGCTAAGCTACTACTGGGGCATATGCATACCAAGTTTTATTAACCTAGGACTTATAGTTCTTGAGATATGAAGGTGCTCGCAAAACCTTACCCTTGCTATTATATGTATTGAAAATTGTCAGAGTCACTCAACCGGAAATTCAAGGTCAAGGTCAGAAGATGGGGATGCAACTGTGCTAGGCTACTACTGGGGCATATGCATACCAAGTTTTATCAACCTAGGACTTATAGTTCTTGAGATATGAAGGTGCTCGCAAAACCTTACTCTTGCTATTATCTGTATTGAAAATTGTCAGAGTCACTCAACCGGAAATTCAAGGTCAAGGTTAGAAGATGTGGATGCAACTGTGCTTAGCTGCTACTAGGGCATATGCATAACATGTTTCATCAACCTAGGACCTATAGTTTTTGAGATAAGGAGGTGCTCATAAAACCTAACCCAAAAAGTTAATGCCGCTGCGGTCACCGCCGCCGGTAAAGTAACACCTATGTCCCGCTCTGCTTTGCAGGTGAGACAAAAACTAACAAATTAAAATTCTTTTTTTCTTTCAAAAAGGTAAAATCTCAAGTAAACAATCTTGTCGGTCCCATGCTTTGTGTATTACATACAACTCAAATTTATATAATAAGTAAATTTTAATTAAAAAAAAAGATTTGGTTCCTTTTAATCTATGTCATTATCAAAGCTGCCAACATAATCGGAACCTCCTGAGCTTAAAACATCAACCAACATATGCTTGGGTATCTCTGATCCCCTGACTTTCAATGTATAACAAGCTGTTTCCACTTTTTGTAGACTCTGCTTTAAAGTGTAAACTTTTCTTCCAATTTCTTTGCCACATTGTCCAAATGATGTAAATCCTGCTAGAATAAGTTGTAAAAAGTCACGTACATGTAGTGGGGTATCTAAATCCCCCTTTCCTACACTACTAACAGCTAATCTCATTAACTCCCCTGTCAAATCTCCCAAACCTAGCATGTACTCTGTTGGTGGGACAAACACAAGAAGGTTTTGTTTTCTATTATCAATGTCCTGAGTCTCTTCATTATGACCTTGGTCCCTGAGTGACCCTGGTTTAATCTGGTCTGTTTGGTCTGTTATTGGTTCAGATTGAATCGTCTCGATGTTTTGTGCTGTGGATTTAACTGGTTCTGGTTCAACTTGACCAGTCTTCTGTGTTGAGAGCTGTGACAGGCCATTATCAATACCCTCTACAGTCAATTGTGTTTCATTGAATGTTAGGTCTTGCTGAATTTCCTCTAATGTAATCAGTTTTCTGTTTTTCAAATAATGATAAAATGAGACAGCCTCTATGTACTCCTGAAGTCCTGAAAAAAAAATCACAAAACTGAGACACTTAATTTACATTCATAAACAATATTATTTAAAATAAGCTAGCATTGTGATGAATATTTAGATGTGCTTAAAGCTTTTGTTAGTTGATTAAAAAAAAATCAGGCAAAAAATATGCTGTTTAAACTTCTTTGAAGCTAGCTTAAACTGCAAATCAAATTGGAGTTATTCAATCCCTTTAAAATAAAAAGAAAAAGTTATACAATATTGGCCAAAACAAAAATCACTCTTTTAACCTTAAAGGATCCATAATCCTTTAAGGTGTCATCTCACAACTTTGACTCTTGTAGACCATATAAATGAATGTAAATGCAAGCAACAGCTTGAACTCTTTCCATAATACCAGTATTGGTTCTATGGACAAACCAAAAATGCAAAAAAAAATATTTTTAGCATTTTTGTGCTAAAATCAATGAAAGGGTCATCTTTAATGTCTGAAGGCTTTTGTAGACCTTAATGTAGGGGCATGAATAGATTAAAATACATGCACAAAAAAAAACATTTTTCTGATTCTGTTTAGATCGTCAAAATTTTAACACCTTCAGGGCTATTCTGTATTTCTTAACATAATTTTATCTGTTAAAAATTCAAAAAATATCTGCACTAACTTTTAAAATTTTTTTTTTTTAATTTCTTTCTCTTATGCATTTGAATGTGAAAATAAATTTTATTTTCATTGAAATTTGAAAATATGTCAAACTTTAATTCAATCACTACTGCAGAAAATGATTTGATCATAAAAAAATATTTAAGTTTTATAGTACATGTATAGATTACATAACCCATTCCTTTAAATTGCTGGATTATAGTACATCACCTACATTTACCTTAGAATTGACACATTTTAAAACATATCACTCAGTTAATATATATATCTATAAGTCACTGGTTTAGTTAAAATGTTGAAAAAAAACATAAAATTCAAAGTACTTAAGTTGATGTCAATAAAGCAATCACTTAAAATCCAGCCAGCCTCATGAATATTTTATGCTGATCTTTAAATGTTGATTATAATACTGGGCTTTAAAAAGTTATTTCTCCATTTTGATAGTTTTTTTTTCTACATATTCCATTTTATAAATAAAGATCCCTTCTAGGTCAGCTTTTAGTAGGAAATTGTATGAACTATAAATTGAAGACTGGATATATGTTTATCTTGTCTGCTTTAAAATTTTGGCAAAAGTGAGAAAGAAAAAAACAAAAACAAATCTAATGTACATTTTGTGTGTAAAACTTGTCTTGACCAAAACCAATGGCATCAAAGGGTAGCATTGTGTTGTTACTTGACTTTAAGATCACAATGAAAGAAATTTTAGGTCCCAAAATCTTGATTAAACCAACCATTTCTTTTGAAATGATTGTACTCAAAATCAAGTCAAAACCCCTGCTCTTTTCATTTAACTTGTATGGAACTATCTGTTTTCACCTCATACATTTATATTTTCTGACTGCTCATCTCCATTCAATTAACTTGTGTTGATGCCTTTAGTTTATTTAAAAACAATATTTAAATTCACTCTCATTACATCTTGAGTAAAATGTTTTTGTCCCTCGCCGCAATGTGACGGAGGTACCTAGTAATGGTCTTCGTCTGTCCATGCCTCCGTGTGTCTGTCCGTCATACTTTTGTGAGCGCAACTCCTCTGAGACCGTTCAAAAGATTTAAATGAAATTTTGTAGGATTGTTTTTCATGATATGTAGATCATATCCCACCACCATTTTGATTCGACAAATTTCAAAGGAGTTATTGGACTTTATAGACTTTGTTCATTTTAGGTCATAGGAACACTTTGTAAGTGCAATTCCTCTGAGACTGCTCAACAGATTTTGATGAAATTTTGTAGAATCGTTTGTCATGATATGTAGTTGATCATATCGCAATGTAATTTCAATAATTAAAATATTAGTAAATTTTCAACTTTAATGCAGCGGTGGGGGACATTGGCTACGTGTAGCAATCTTGTGATGACTGCAGTAGGTTGGTTTTTTTGGTATAATTATAAAAGGATATGGAGTAAATGAACATGAAACCATAACACATATAGAAACTCAGACAGTAATTAGTTTTATGAGCTGTACGTACAAATGTATGGCTATTTTGGAATTATATTACTCATCAGCAGCACTAGAACACAAACATACCAAATCCACAATACAAAAAAAAAAATTGTTGAAAATGCATGAAACCAAATAAAATCCAAATAATCAGTAATATCATGTATATCTAAGGACAAACTACAATGGAGGGAGTTAAACCTTAGGTTTAAGAATTTACATAAATTAAGTAAATATTATTTAGTGTACCGTACACATGAGATATAATGTGTTTTCTTGTTTGTGTCCATTTATTTTGATTTTGCCCTCTCAGGCTTCTGAGTTTTGTACTTGAATACTTCCCCATAGTTGTGGCTCCCGCAGGGTTAAAAATGACCTGCGACCTGAGGGCTTTTAAAGGGCGACTTCCAACCTACACTTCATAAAATCGACCTATGCTAAAAAACGACCTGCGACCTCCGCCAAAAAATGCCTTTTAAAAGCGAACTTGCCACCTCAGGCCCCTTTTAAAAGCGACCTTGCGACCTGAGGGGGGTACCCTGCGGGAGTCCCATAGTTCTGTAGAGAATATTTTGTTTAATAATTTTCTTGCTAATTTTAATCATTTACCAGGTGAATAGGCTCTTAGGAATCTGTATGGATCTTCACTGTCTAACTCCTTTGCAATGCTTGTGAATTTAGATTTTTCAATCTCTCTCAGCTTTAGCAAAGCCTCGTCTAAAATCTTCTCATCTGGAGCATTACTGAAAAATTTACATACATACATAATGCCAAAACAGTATGAAACACCTAAAATACAGCATAGTTAATCATGTTAATAGTGTTTTTGGTCTATACATGGTTATATATTTCAGAATTCAATCTAAGTTTTTCTTCTTCTTGTGGTATACAGTTTACCATCCACTTGGATGATTACAAACTGTTAAAAACTGTTTTAAAACAGAATTCAATCTATTTTTTTTAAAACACTCCATAATTGTTATGTTTACAGATATAGCTTCAATATAATAGAAGAAGAATGTAAAACCACTCTTGCACAGCTTACTAAAATATTACACCTGGCCTGGGTTTCATAAAACATCCTAACTATGCGACAATCCCCAAATTTGAGAATTTCCTCAAGTAAATATAGGAATTCTTAGCTTTAGAGAGAATTGAAGTTGAGGAAATCCTCAAATTTGAGATGATTTATGAAACCAGACACTGAGCAAGAAAATTTTGTTACCCTAGTTTGAAAGAAGCAAAGGTGTACCAAAGGGGTAATCAGTATCATAAAACCGTGAAGACAAAGACAAAACCGGCAGACAAAAAATCATCACAACATAACAAACCACATAACAACCACATAACAACATAAAACACACACACATAACAACAAAACCGCATTCAGCAACGCGAACTCAAGTCGAAACGAGAGTGAACTCAGGTGCTCCGGAAGAGTAAGCAGTTCCTGCTTGCTATAGCACACCCGTCACGTTGCCAAAGATCGATTAAGTGTTGGTCAAATCCGGAAAGGATGACATTACAAAATCTATGTCAAACCAACATCTGTGCTCATCTGAGAGATAGAAATCCCGTATTTGTATACAAGCACATGATGTCGTCCGTAAAATTTCTTGAGTGATGACAACAACCTGGGAGCAACGTACCCCTGTGTTAACAATTTGCTTGTCAGCCGTGTAGCTCTATCAAGGAAGTCGTTGTACTCCCCACATGCTCTTGAATAACGAATCAATTGTGATACGTAAACTCCATATGCTGGAGCGGACGGAATGTTGCTACACAGAAAGGGAAAGTTAACTATTGGAAAGTTGAAGTCATCATGTTTGTCATAGAGCTTTGTACAAAGCCTTCCTTGTGTGTCAATTTCGAGAAATAGATCCAAATATGAAGCAGACCTCCTAGAATCTGTAGTGTCCTTTACCTCAAGTTCCTTCGGATATATGAGATGTAAATAGTCACCAAATCGAGGATTGTTTAGTGAAAGGACATCATCAATATAACGAAATGTGAGATTGAAGGATAAAGCAAGTTTGCGGTCCTTTTTGTCTAGAAGTGATTGTAAGAAGTCTGCTTCATATGAATGAAGAAACAAATCGGCAAGCAATGGTGCACAATTTGTGCCCATTGGGATACCTATTGTTTGCTGAAAAACACGTCCACCAAACTGTACAAATATGTTGTCGATTAGAAAATTGAGCATTTCTATTATTTGATCTTCTGTAAATTTGTTTTTCTTGCTAGACTCTTGGATGACAAAGTAAGTCTTTTTATAACCGACTACCAAATACTTGTACCTGCGTTTTCAGAAACAGGTTTTTGTTGATAATTTTGTGATTGGTTTTGAATCTTATGTAATGTTTGTATTTTAAATCTTGGGCCAAAGCAAGACGGCAGTCATGTTGAAGACTGTTGGCAGTGTTTTCCAATGTGATTTTATAAATTGCCATTTCTTTATGTTTATTGTGTCATGTACACTTATTCCACATCTCTTTATTGTCTTTTGAACTGAATGTATGTAGACTGACAAGTTCCATCAATATAACCTTATGATAACATGTTAACCTTACCCTACAACTCTCTGCAGCATGAAAATAGTCCTCTTGCTTTCTATAGTGACATCGCGACTTAATTTGACCAGTCTTTCATGTTTATCATGTTTTGAATCTAACTCTACCTGGAACTGTCGGAAGGAAGATATAAGTAGAGAATTTTCATCTGCATCAGAAGGAGCATCTGCTTTTCTTTTTCTTTTTACTGAAAAAAACATCTCACATGTGAGATATAACTTTTAACTACATGTACTACTATAATCAAGATTATCCACATTTATTATGAATTTATCCATATCTTATAAAACCATTATTTTGTTTATAAATCAAAGCGGATTATATTTAGTTATAATTGAAGAAAAGAAATGGATGAATATATTGTCAAACTTTCTATATATTTGTTTACTTGCAAAGGCACTATCATAGATATATTGTTAATATAATATTTTCCATGTTTTCCAAGAGAAAAAAATTATTTTTAAATTTAGAATCGCTACCTGGCAAGGATGAACTTGTAAAAAAAATTTTTAATCGGACAAGAAATAAAAAGTTACGATTTTAGCCCCTTTTGGTCCCTTATAACATAACAGTAAAAATAAAAGGCTTCGCCGAGCGCAGCATGATACGACCGCAACATGTTGAGCCCTGTACATTTTAGGCCCAATATGGATAGTCTATTGCTCTGGACACATGCAGCCCATGGTGGACTGACAAAGGTTTTTGACACATGCTTCTCTGGTGGACTTTCGACCCAGGGGGTAAAATTATAAATTTTCAATTTTGTATTCTACTCTTGAAAAGAATAATGTTTGGGAAAAAAATTAAAAATCGAACCAGAAATTTTTTTAAATTATGATTACGGCCCCTTAGGTAATGAGCGAAAAAAAGTGGGGGTCACAAAAATTAATTCTTAAATTTAGAATCGCTACTTGGCAAGGATGAACTTGTAAAAAAAAATTTTTTAATCGGACCAGAAATAAAAAAGTTAGGATTTTGGCCCCTTTTGGTCCCTAATTACATAACAGTAAAAAAAGGGGACACAAAAATATATCTGCTACTTGACAAGAATAAACTTGCAAAAAAATTGTCAAAATCGGACAAGAATTAAAAAAGAATCAATTTCGGCCCCTTATTATGTAACAGGTGAAAAAGGGGTGGTGTTGCAAAAATAATTTCTCAAATTTGGATTCACTACTTGACAAAAATAAACTTGCAAAAAAAAAATTTCAAAAACAAACCAGAAATAAAATAGTTTTGATTACGGCCCCTTTTGGCCCCTAATTACAAAACAAGTGAAAAAGGGGATGATCACAAAAATTAATTCTCAAATTTGGATTCACTACCTGACAAGAATAAACTTGCAAAAAAAAAAATTTTAAAATCGGACCACAAATAAAATAGTTTCGATTTTGGCCCCATTTGTCCCCTAATTACGAAATAGGGGAAAAAGGGGGGGGGCGCAAAAATTAATTCTTAATTGTGTAAATGAGCTGAACATTTAAGCAAGCAACAGCTTCTCTCTACCTGCTATAGTTTTCATTTCATAGACCAAAAACATGAAAAAACATTATTTTAAGGGCTGTAGCCCTTATATATTAAAGGGGTCATCTGACAACTTTGACCTTATGGAGTTTTTTGTAGAGCTAAATGAGCTGAACAATTAAGCAAGCAACAGCTTTTTGCTATCTGCAATAATTTTCATACTATAGGGCAAAAACATGAAAAAATGCTATTTTTCACCTTTAAGGGGCTGTAACCCCTATAAGGGGTCTTCTGACAACTTCGACCAAATGAAGACTTTTGTAGAACTTTTGATCCTGAAGCAGAAGGGTGGCATCGGATTTCATCTATCTCTTATACTTTTTGAATTACAGGCCAAAAACAGTAGTCTGAACCCCCAGGTCTATTTTTAGCCACGGCGGCCTTGTTTTTTGACGAATCAGAAATTGAAACATTACTATAGTGCAGGACACCCTAATGATCAATCATACCAGGTTTCATTGAATTCTGTTCAGTGGTTTAAGAGGAGAAGATTTTGAAAAAGTTATTGTAAGAACAAACAAAAAAGTTGCAATTTTGGCCCCTTTTGGCCCTTAATTTCCTAATGAAAAAAGGGGGGACTCCCAAAATCAATCCCATCCATCCTTTAATGGTAAGAAATATCATTGTCAAATTTCATTGCATTTGGATAACTAGAACTAAAGTTATCGTGTATACACTAAAGTTAACAGACGACGACGACAACGACAACGACAATGACGACAGCATCATACCATTATACGTCTGCAAATTTTTTGCGGTCGTATAAAAAGAACACAAATATATATCTGCTACTTGACAAGAATAGACTTGCAAAAAAATTGTCAAAATCGGACAAGAATTTAAAAAGTTTCGATTTCGGCCCCTTTTGGCCCCTTATTACGTTACAGGTGAAAAAGGGGTGGGGTCGCAAAAATAAATTATCAAATTTGGATTTGCTACTTTACAAAAATAAACTTGCAAAAAAAAAGTTTCGATTTTGGCAAAACCGGACCAAAAATAAAAAAGTTTCGATTTTGACCCCATTTGGCCCCTTATTAAGTAATAGGGGAAAAAGGGGGTCGCAAAAATTAATTCTTAATTTTGTATCCGCTATTTGACAAGAACAATCATGCAAAAAAAATTTCAAAATCGGACCACAAATAAAAAAGTTTTTATTTTGGCCCCTTTCGGCCCCTTATTACACAACGGGGAAAAAGGGGGCGCAAAAATTCATCAGATTCATTCTTTTATTGTAAGAAACATTCTTGACAAATTTCACAGCAATATGCCAACTAGGACCAAAGTTATGGTGGAAACAAGTAAAATATTTGAATTTTTTGCCCCTTTTGGGCCCCTAATTTCGAAACAAAAAAAGGGGGACCCCCAAAATCAATCCCATTCATCCTTGTATGGTAAGGAACATCACTGTCTAATTTCATAGCAATCGGATAACTAGAACTAAAGTTATTGTGGAAACAAACAAAAAAGTAGTATTTTTGGCCCCTAATTTGTAAACGAAAAATGGGGGGACCCCCAAAATCAATCCCATTCATCCTTTTATGGTAAGGAACATCATTGTCAAGTTTCATAGCAATAGGATAACCGGACCTAAAGTTATTGTGGAAACACTAAAAAGTTAACAGACAACAACGACGACGACGACGACAACGACAGCATCATACCATTTAATACATTATTGTATGTCCGCAATTTTTTTGCGGTCATATAAAAATGGCTTATACTTTGGATTATAATTGTTAGCCAGCAATCTAGCTGCAGTTGTAAGCTCTTTATGGTCCTTTTGATATTTTTTTAATTTTGCGGACCATTTCCATTTGAGATCTCAATCGATGCGAACAAATTTGGGTAGCAACCGTTGCAGGTTTTTACATAGAGAAAATCCATAGCTCTATGGTCTGCCAAATCAGAACATTTCAAAAAGGACCATTTAGAGCTAGGAACTGCAGCTACCAGCAATCAACTTTAAGACACTTAACTTGTAATGTTTCCTTGCATATTTATAATGCATGAAAAGAAAAGAAAATTCTGTAAAATGTTAATAGGTTTATTTTTTTTCTTATTTATAAGTTAATTGGATTCAAGGACAAGCTGAAGTTGGTAGTTTGAGTCATCTAAATCTTTCAGGGTAGCTTAGGTCATGTACAAATGTAGGATATGTTGAAACCTGGTACTTGCTTGCGATTGGTTGCTCTTTGCAACAATAAAACTTATTACTGGACAAAGTCACTCAACAATAACCATCATGACCATGTTAAAGCTTCCGCGGGGTGCTTTCTCATGATTGAACATTGAGAACAATTTTTTTCATAGTTGCATGATGGATTTTTCATTTTTTGTAAAAAAAACAAAAAAAAAAACTTTTTAGAAATTCAATAACGAAAAGTCAGCATTTTTCAAAATTTGCAAAGATTGATGTTGTAAAGACAAATATACTCCAAAGCTGACCGATTGTATTTCAACAACCGAAAAGTTTTTCAGGTAAGGAAATAAATGGAAGTTGTGCGTTTCTTGTTGATATTTTTCCAGAAAATATTGTTTTATCCCATTGACCAAGGAAATAAGTCTATTATAGTTTTTTTTTCTTTGCTTGGAGAATATCATTCTCTAAAGCACAGGGCTGTCAAGTTTTTATGAGCTGCAATTGCATGAGATTCGACAAAAAATTGAAAGATCAAAGGAAAAAATTTAAAGATCAAAGAAATTTGCCGCCAAATTGCCGATTAGATGCGTGAGTCTCATGCGAGTTGTGTGACACTTGACAGGTCTGAAAGCATATAGCACGAACAGACCCTAGATAGTGGCGAATCGACCCAGGGCAAATGTCAATGGCCAACATGTACCAAATACAAATACAAATACAAATTTTATTAGCCAATTATGGGCCCACAAGGGGCATTTACAAATACAAACATATATGATCAGTGTACTCACATATTATATGGAGTGACTATAAATAAAAATAGGAGTCAGTTCACATTCATGAGAATTAACAATGAAAATATTAAAAATTAAGTCACATTACAATTTAGCAGGAAGGAGCCCAAGTCATTCAGAGTTCTTATATCTTCATTATTGAAGCACCAGTAGAATTTATTAAAGTTTGATAACTGGGTGAAGTTAATATTATATTTTTGAATACTTTCAAATAATTTATTTCTGAGATCAGAAAACGTAGGACAAGAGGTAAAGAAATGGAGTTCATTTTCAATTTCATTTAAATTACATTTTTGACAAATTCTTTCTTCTTTTTTAGTTAAGGGTTTAGTATATCGTCCAGTCTCAATGAATAATTTATGGTTGCTGGTTCTGAATCTTGCTATGCATTTTGTTAACTCAGGTCTTTCTATAAGGTTAAGGTATTTTTCAGTTCCAAAATTGGTTTTAATTGAAAGATATGTTCTAAGTTTACCATCTTCTTTAATAAGATTGTCACGAGTTTTATACCAGTTATCAATATATATATGTTTCATCTGGTTTTTAATTAAATGTTTAAAATAATGTTTATTTAGATGACTTGGACCCCTCTCCAAATCAATATTTAAGATTTTTAGTAAATGTGAAAGTGATGAGTACCAGGTGTCTGCACCATTATGATGTAAATCCTTCAAATCAGAGTAGGCATCTTTTAAAAGATCCGATGGACATGTAACAATTCGGTGCCAATAATTTAACACTGCCTTAAAATGTGTAAATGCCATAGGAATTCTGCCAAATTCAGACATAATAGCAAAGTTTGAGGATTTTTTGTTAACAAACGAAAGGTATTTTAGAAAGTGTAGTTCTAACTTAACAGAGGGGAAGACACCTGGCAATCTTCTAAAATTACATAGACTATCTGATTTCATACTTTTTGGAAGAAAACAACCCCATATTTCAGATCCATAATCTAAAATGGATCTAATGGTGTGGTCAAAAACATGTATAGCAGACTTTATACTAGGACCATGGGAGAACAGATCAGACTTAAGTTTGTACAATCCTTTCATTGCTTTTCTGTACAGGTCATGTTTGGTTTCATTGAAAGAGCCACAGGCAGAGAAGATTATGCCAAGATACTTGTATTTAGTAACATTATCAAGCTCTTTACCAAGAAAGAAGAATTTATTTTTTAGTAATTTACCTGTTTTATTGAAAATCACAATTTTGGTTTTATTAATATTTAGATCTATACACCAATCTTTACTAAATTTTCCTAACTTATCAAGTTTACTTTGAAGGCCAGATGCAGAGGTTGAAAGCAAAACAACATCATCTGCATATAGCAAGCAATCTATTCTGCGGTTATTAAGAAAAATTGGGTCAGAAGAGTCTTCAAGATACTTGGGAAGATCATTTATGAAGAGCTTAAACAGATTAGGACTCAACACATCTCCTTGTCTAACTCCAATATTAGAGTAGAAATTTTCAGAAAGGGAATCACCATGTCTCACAGCTAGGATAGACTTACTGTACATATTCTGAAGAATTTTATAAAATAGACCCCCAATACCACTTTTGAGCATTTTTAAGTAAATTGCTTCATGTAAAACTGTATCAAAGGCCTTTTTGAAGTCTACAAAACAGGCAAACAGTTTGTTTTTATGAGCAAACTGCTTATCTATAATAGCTTTTAGTACAAACATGTGGTCAGCAGGCCTTGCCTTTTTTGTGAAACCAATTTGGAATGGGGAAATTACATCATTTTCAACAAAATATTGATCAAGTCTTTTATTAAATATAGAGTTGAATAGCTTGCCTAGACAACCAGTGATGGCTATACCCCTGTAATTTTCAGGTTTACTTCTATCACCAGATTTAAAAATTGGTGTGAGGTATCCAACCGACCAGTTATTAGGATAATAACCAGATAACAAAATGGCATTAAAGAGCTTTTTTAAACTTGGTAAAAGATAAGTTTGGGTTGCTTTCAGTAAATTATTGTTGATAAGTTGAAGCCCTCCTGATTTGTTATTTTTCAGGTCTTTAATAGCATCTAATATCTCTTTATCAGAAATAGAGAAATCAAGGTTAGTGAATAATGATGAATTGGATTCCATTCTTATTAAATGGTCTTTAATTTGTTTGATCCTTTCACTAAATTTGTCATTAGGTTTATTAAGATTGTCAAAGTGGGACTTAAATTCAGATAAATCAATAGGAATCTCATCTTCCTTTTTGTCCTTTAAGGAGTTTATGAGGGACCAATATGCCTTTGGGTTGTTACTCTCAAGTGAGTCTAATTGTTTTATGAGATCTTTTGTATAATTTTTTGCTTTAAATTTTTTAGTTTTGTTATATATTCGAAAAATTTTGTAAAAGCTATTTCTAACATTTTTATCATAAGGTGATTTTGACATTTGTCTAGCTCTGAAAGTGACTTGTGACCTTAAGTCTTTAAGATCAGAGTCAAACCAAAGTTTATGCTTTACCAATTTCTTTTTATTCTTAGCATTGGGCTTTTTTAGGCATTTGTCGCAAACATCAGTAACAATGTTCTCAAATTCTGTACAGGCATAATTTATCTCATCCTCTCTTAAAAAGTCAATTGATTTATTGACAAAGTTTTGAAGTTTTTCAGAATATCCTGGACATTGAAATTCAGATTGAAGTCTTATCGCAGAGGAATCATCCCACTTATACTGACTTGGAATATTCTTATTTTTGGTTGAGATTGATTTAGTAGGGCGATTGATGTATGTACCAGGGCGAACACAAGTAAGGGTGAACTGTTTTTACAACTGAAAACTGTAAATCTAATAAAGGATTTAATAAGCCTTACATATCATTGATAAATTTTCCTTTATAAAAATATCTTATCACTTCTTTCAGTCACAAGGTTCAGCAGTTGACTAATTAAAAAAGGAAGTCATATATTAAAAATGTCATCCTTTTTATACCCTTATTTATTTTTACTGGTGCAACATTTACATCTATTGACTCAAAATTGCAAAAATCTGGCTAAATATCGTTTTACCTGGCATTTTGTGATATTTTCTATGTTTTGAAGAAATCAACACTTTACCATCAATGAAACAACTGGTTCTTTTTCCAAAAATTTTACATAAAGAGCATGGGGAAAAAAAGTTAAAAAGAAAACAATCAAACCAGTATAAACTGTATTAAGATTTGTCATCTGCATTCGATTAGGAACCAGATTGTCTCATTATTGTGACATGACGTCACTTTTACACCTACGCAAACCTCAATTTTCATTCATAAAAATGAAAAATTATTGACAGAAACAATGGCGGGGAAAGGTAAATTTACACATCATTTTGTTCCCACTATTCCATTTGTTTACATTGTAAATTACAGAACGTAACATGTGTCCTAATTTTGTGCTATATTTGTGACATAAAAATGACAAAATAGACAGATACTGTAGATAATGTTGTCTGGTTGATAATTTCTCTTGCTTGCCTTGTATACAGACTACAGTGTTGTAACATGTACTTGTATCATATACATATACATGTATAATTTACACACACTGATGTGACACTTGCTCTAAATAATTTGTATTCTTGACATGATCATGTACATGTATACGCAATGCTCCCAGAAATAAACTTAACTGGTCTTAAAGTTTGACACAAGTGACATATACATACATGTAATATGAGGCAGGTTTAACCTGTGACGCTCCAGAAGTAACAACGTACATGTATCTCTAAATATTTTTGATGCTATATGAATTTTAAAATGTTTATAATGCTTTGACTTGAAACAATTTGTATTCGAAAATAAAAACTTATTAGCTTTTCTTCCGCCAGTTTCGGGTCCTGTGTGTGCTTAATGACATTTGAAATTTTCAAATAATTAAGCGTTAAAAAGACACTGGAAGTTCGGGAAAACAAGCGTGAAAAAACAGACTTTGAAGGAAAATTCAACTCATAGTACAACTAAATTGTTGACACTTCTATCATAATCGCTCCCTTTGGGAGCGTAAAATCCCTTGAGTTTTCATTTATGCATACATGTAACATCATGTAACCCAAATTTGGCATTTTTTTTAGTTTTTTTTATGTCATAATTCTTTGACTGGCAATATCATGAATATAAAAACAAAACTTTACCTAGGACATCTTTAACATTTTTTTTATTAATTCTAGCATAATTTTTTGGACAGAAGGATTGTTGGGTCTTTGTAAAATGCTGACTAACATACATTGTACCCTACTTCAAAGCATTTTCGTCTCAGCGATGTTACCCATGAATTTCGGCATTTGCAATTATTTATTGATAATCCCTGGAAAATCAGATGTGATTTTTTAAATACCAAACATTTCAAACAAAATCATAGAATCAGATTAATTTTTATTTTTTATTTTGTATCCATTTCACTGTTGAAAAGTGTAGGCTCCATCGCAAGCTACGTTAATATTTAGGACGTATGAAATGACATCACACAAGGAAGTATTTTATTGATTTTGGGTCTTAAAATAACATTTGTTTTAGAGACTCTCGGCTTTATTTCATTCTCTAGATCCAGTACTTTGTTATTAAAGACAAATTATTATTAAGTTTGCCTACGGTACCTGTATTTAGAATTCTCCCTGACGTTTTATTTTAATAAAAAATGTCTAATTTGGGTAGCATGCTGAAATTGGGTTACATGACGTTATATTGTATTGTTGTAATTATGCTCATTTCAACCTAATATTCAACTGTGACATCACAGTTTCTATGTAGCTACATTTACGTACCACGTAATCTCCTTGAGATACATGTATGAGCTCCGGTGAAAATTTTTTGATTGGCATCTCAACAGGACTACGTACCACGATAATATGATACAGGTTAAACCTGATAAGCTCCCGCAGATAAAGTAACTTTCTTATATTTATAGGTGCCTCATACCCATAATTTTGAAAAACGAACAAACCTGCAAGCAGAACAAGGAAGTGAATTGCGTCAGACGCGGACCTCGAAGAACACATCCTTTAAAGAATATTTCTACTTTCGTTTTCGAATGCAAAGCCGGTTAGAGAGAAAATAACAAAAACAAATTTGTTCACCGAGAACGAAGTAAATATAATGGCTACTGCATGTACTGGGAATGAAATTTTTCTGCTGAAGTATTCAAGTTATTTGTTTGGTTGACAGTGCACCGCTTAAAGCCTTTTTAGCTCACCTGGACCGAACGAAGGTCCATGTGAGCTATTGCCATCACTTGGCGTCCGTCGTCGTTAACATTTTTCAAACGTTAACTCCTCTAACACCATAAGTCCAATGGCTTTTAAATTTGGCACAGTTGTTAATTAGCATAGGTAGTATAAAACTAGCGTGGGGATTTTTGATTCGTTGAAAAACATGGCCGCCATAGCTAAAATTAGAACATAGGGGTAAATTGCAGTTTTTTGCAAATAACTCAAAAACGGTAACAGATATCAAAATTCTGGCACAAGGTAAAAGTGATCAGCACCTCAAGATCTACCTGCCCAGAAATTTTCAAGAAGATCCAACAATCGATGTAGGAGTTATTGCCCTTTTTCTGGATTTTTTCAAAATTTTGCACTTATTTAGCCCTATATCTTGAAAACTATACAAGATATTTTAAAAATTCAAATTGCATATGATTAAGCACATCAAGATCTACATTTCATGTAATTAGGTCAAAGCTGTAGAACCATTTCTTTTAGGAGTTATGGCCCTTAAAGCGTCAATATTTACCATTTTTCATTACTTTTACCCTGAATTTCAAAGATTAACTTGTCTGACACCATACTTCCAACTTCAAGCAAACTTGGCACAGTTGTTTAATAGCATTAATGCTACAATTCTATCGTTCGGATTTTTGATTCGTCAAAAAATATGGCCTCTATGGCTTAAAATAGAACATAGGGGTCAAATTACAGTTTTTTGCAAATAACTCAAAAACGTTAACAGATATCAAAATTCTGATGGGAAACAAAAGTGATTAGCATCTCAAGATCTACCTGCTCTGAAATTTTCAGGAAGATCCAACAAACGACATAGGAGTTATTGCCTTTTTTCTGGATTTTTTTCAAAATTTTTCTCTTATTTAGCCCTATATCTTGAAGACTATACAAGATATTTAAAAAATTCAAATTGCATATGATTAAGCATATCAAGATCTACAATTCATTTAATTAGGTCAAAGCTGTAGAACAATTTCTTTTAGGAGTTATGGCCCTTAAAGCGTCAATATTTACCATTTTTCATTACTTTTCCCCTGACTTGTCTAAAACAGTAAGACCAACTGCATCTTAACATGGCACACTGTTTGATAGCTTATATGCTACAACTCTATCGTTCAGATTTTTGATTCGTAAAAAAAAACATGGCCACCATGGCTAAAAATAGAACATAAGGGCAAATTTCATTTTTTTGCTAATAACTCAAAACTGGTTTCAGATATCAAAATTGTGCAAGAATCAAAAGTGATCAGCATAATAAGATCTACCTGTCCTTAAATTTCGGAAAAGATCTGACTGCTGATGTGGGAGTTATTGTTCTTTTTCCTAATTTTTGCCAAATTTGCACTTATTAAGCCCAATATCTTGAAAACTAACCAAGATATTTCATAAATTTAAATTGCATATGTTTAAGCACAATAATATCTACAAATATATGTATCTGTGTAGTTCAGGTGAGCGATTCAGGCTCTTGGGAGCCTCTTGTTTGGGGTCTTGTTTTGCGAATTAGAATGACAGGTTCCCGTGCTTCTGTCATTTTTGTTTTGATGGGCGCGACCTCTAGTGATAGAATACACGCTACCTGAAGTCCTAATTTTTGTCTCGCCTGCGACGAATAGTCGCGGAAGGCGAGACATAGGTATTACTTTCCGGCGGCGGTGGCGGCGTCGTAAACTTTTTTGTAAGACTTTTGTGGACGATGAATTGCTGGAAAAGTATAATAGCTAGGCATCTGATATTTGGTATACAGACAGTTCAGGTTATGGTCTACGCAACTGTCACCATGCCATGTGACCCTGACCCCATTTTCACGCTCCAGTGTCTCTGTGAACTTAGGTCTTTTTTCAGGCCGTAAACTTTTTTGTAAGACTTTTGTGGACGATGAATTGCTGGAAAAGTATATTAGCTAGGCATCTGATATTTGGTATACAGACAGTTCAGGTTATGGTCTACACAACTGTCACCATGTTTTGTAACCCTAACCCCATTTTCACGCTCCAGTGACTCTGTGAACTTAGGTCTTTTTTCAGGCCGTAAACATTTTTGTAAGACTTTTGTGGACGATGAATTGCTGGAAAAGCATATTAGCTAGGCATCTGATATTTTGTATACAGACAGTTCAGGTTATGGTCTACGCAACTGTCACCATGCCATGTGACCCTGACCCCATTTTCACGCTCCAGTGACTCTGTGAACTTAGGTCATTTTTCAGACCTTAAACTTTTTTGTAAGACTTTTGTGGACGATGAATTGCTGGAAAAGTATATTAGCTAGGCATCTGATATTAGGCATACAAATAGTTTAGGTTATGGTCTACGCAACTGTTACCATGACATGTGACCTTGGCCCCATTTTCACGCTTTAGTGACTGTTAACTTTGATCTTTTTTCAGGCCAAAAAATTTTTTTGTAAGACTTTTGTGGAAGATGAATTGCTGGAAAGTTATAATAGCTAGGCATCTGATATTGGGTAAACAGACAGTTGCGGCTATGGACAAAGCAACTGTCACCATGCCATGTGACCATGACCTCATTTTTACGCTCCAGTGACTCTGTGAACTTAGGTCTTTTTTTCAGACAGAAAACTTTTTGTAATACTTGTGTGGACAATGGATTGCTTGAATAGTATACTAACTAGGCATCTGTATTAGGTATACAGACACTTTTTGTGTTTATATCAAGAAATGAAAGCTTAAGTAGTTGATTTTAGTGATAGTGCCGGCAGGCGAGACATACTTTTAGTGGCCACACTTGTTTATTCGAATTCTTTACATTTAAAACATTTCATAGCTGGAAATACTTGAAATAATTTATATTAATATAATAAATATGTTTATTATTTTTTAAATTGAAAATTCAAAAAAAGGAATTTAATTTTGCATTCCGTGTTATTGGGTGCGGATTTCTTACTAGCTTATACGTCTTCCGGTTTAAGGCATCATACTCAGTCAATTTAGCTCGCGCTGTGCGGGAGCTTATTAGGAGATACCAGTATCGCCGAAGGTCCAAACTGTGCCCCTGTCCCAACTAATTCCACCCACCTTTCTTGCCTTACATGTATTTGAAGGAAATGGACAATATAAAGGCTATTTATCTTTAGTGCACCCATGGAAATATTTTAATTTTGATTTTAAAATATATTTTTCTCTAGAGTTAAGATAGGTAAATACCAAAAAATGGTCATTTCCAGAATGATTAAAACTGTTTTTAATTTACTTTTCAGTTATGTTGTGCAAGTTTCCAAAATGCTATTATCAGTTATCATGTCATCATATGATATCATGTTCATAGATTTTGAAGAGGGTGGGCAGAGTTAGGAACTACTATTTTTTTTTGGTACATGTAAAAATCGTAATAAATAACAAGTTAGGATTTTTATTAGCGGTAATTGTATTATTTCATCAGCAAAATGTCTGACTGAGCTTTTATATTTTGAAAAAGATAATTTTCCTGAAATTGTCTTAACAATCATTATTTTGCTAGAGTCAATGTGGGGTACGAAAAAAAACACAAGGGAGATAAGTAGTTACTCTCACCACCCCCCTTTTTTTCAATTCGATTTTCTTTTAATAAACCATCCATTTCATACCTTTTCTTATATTATTCTTTCACAGATGATTTTCCTTTCCAAAACACCCAAATATATCTTAATTCGTTGCATTTTGGCCTCAAAATCGAGCTTTGTTCGGACAATTTCTTAAAATATGGTAATCGCTTGGTCTTAAAATAAGAACAATAAGAAATCTGGACCCATTATATAAAAATTACGAACCACAGTTATTATTTCAAAGAATAATTTCGAAAAAAACAATCCAAATGCTCATAAAGTGTTGCTTCCAACTGGGCATGGTGACCAGTGGATTGGCTTAAATTTAAATGTGCTTTTTTTAAAATTAATTTTGAACAATTTTAGAGGAAAAAAGAGCCATAGTCGGATAGGTTTATTTGGCCTTAAAAGAAAGGACTGTTATCGGACTTTCATTTCATACATGTTACGTTTCACCTGAACCGAAAGCTCAATTACTGGCAACCTTAAAAAAAGGACAAAACCCTGATTTTTGCGTATTTTTGTCCCCAAATTTTTGACATATGTTTAGAGTTGCTAGGGCATGTAGGGGGCAACAAGTACAGCAAATAAACCAAATATGACACTAAACATGCCTGAAGTTTGGAATACCACCAATGACCACCTAGTTTGAAATGCAAAAAGCAGTTTAAGCGATTGCAAGAACACGGGACAAAATAGTCAACGTCAAGCACATGTGCAAAAATGAGCCAAATAAATCAATTATGGAGTACTACCTTACATTCAGAGATTGTCAGTTCATAAAATTGAAAGCCTATAGCTGCAACTACTGACCATAGTGGGCCCATGTGTATGGTCTGAGAGTGCCACACTTCCGGCATGTGTATTGGGACAGTTTAAATAACTGTTTCCATTAGGTAAAATATAAAACCGCAAGTTATTGACTTGGCTACAGGTTTAAATCTTTCATTCACCTGGTGACAATGGTGTGGATCATGCTCTCTTTTACACATGTGAAGAACCCCTCTCAGTCTTTGAGATGCCAAGTAGTGCACCACATAGGCTTAGAACTTTTCCACCCCTACCCACCTCTCCCCTTTTCCAGTGGTCTTCAAATTTCACTGTTCCTTTGTTTCTAACCCCACCTCCTGTCCATTTTTTGTCACGCCTGCCAAGCAGAGCGGGACATAGGTGTTACTTTACCAGCGATGGCGTTAACTTTTTGGGTAAGGTTGTATGAGCACCTCCATATCTCAAGAACTATAGGTCATAGGTTGATGAAACGTAGTATGCATATGCCCTAGTAGTAGCTTAGCACAGTTGCATCCCCATCTTTTGACCTTGACTTTGATTTTCTGGTTACGTTACTTTGACAATTTTCAATATATATACATGTAATAGCAAGGGTACTTGAAGGTTTTGCGAGCATCTCCATATATCAAGAACTATTAGTCCTACAGGACTGAAACATGTGAAACCGACTTAGTTTTCTTAACCTCGGAGTTTTTCCACCGAAGACCTCGGAGTTTTCTCCAATATTTTTTCGAAAAACTCGGAGTTACCTCTGAGTTTTTCCACCAAATCACCTTGGGTTGTATGAGCACCTCCATATCTCAAGAACTATAGGTCAAAGGTTGATGAAACTTGGTATGCATATGCCCCAGCACACATGTAGTAGCTTAGCACAGTTACATCCCCATCTTTTGACCTTGACCTTGATTTTCAGGTTGAGTGACTGACAATTTTCACACATATAATATCAATGGAAAAGTTTTGCAAGTACTTTATATCTCAAGAACTATAGGTCCTAGGTTGATAAGACTTGGTATGCATATGTCCCAGTAGTAGCTTAGCACAGTTGCATCCTCATCTTTTGACTTTGACCTTGATTTTCCGGTTGAGTGTCTTTGACAATTTTCAATACATATACATCATGTACATGTAATAGCAATGGAAAAGTTTTGTGAGCACCTCCATATCTCAAGAATTATAAGTCCTAAGGTTGATGAAACTGTGTATGCATATGCCCCAGTACATGTAGTAGCCTATTACAGTTGCATTCCCATCTTTTGACCTTGACCTTGATTTCCGGGTTGAGTGACTTTGACAATTTTCAAAACATAGCAATGGTAAGGTTTTGTGAGCACCTCCATATCTCAAGAACTATAAATCTTAAGTTGATGAAACTTGGTATGCATAAGACCTAGTAGTAGCTTAGCACAGTTGCATCACAACTTTTGACCTTGACCTTGATTTTCTGGTTGAGTGACTTTGATTATTTTTTTTTTTGCATATACTAGCAATGTTTAAGTTCTATAAACACCTTTTGATCTAAGAAACTGAAAATCCTTAGAATTGCAAAATATAGTGGAAGTACTGTTTCTGATGGTGCTGGCAGGCGAAACATACTTTAGTGTTAACTCTTGTTCTCATCATCATCATCTCATATTTTTTACACCCTTTTCATTTATATTACCTTTATAATATGATGCAGGTTTGGCCTGATAATTATAGCCAATATTAACATGATTAAAAGTCACTTTCTTAGCGTTATATATAAATACATAAATTTACGCAAGAATTCATTATTTCTTAAATAACACTGAGAAAATCATATCGAAGAGAATTGAATCATTCTATTAAACATATGAAATGGCTGAAAATAACAGTGTCGTTCTTGTGAAGATCTAGGATCATCTCGATTAAACTTTGGTGTTTCTACATTATATTCAAATATAAAAGTATCTTTAGATAGCTGAATTTCTCGTACATTGTTTAATATTATTTTCGAAGCGTTTTATTTATTATTTTTTTTGTAATTTAATAAAATCTGAAGGATGGTGAAAAATAAAAAATCAAACACCACGCGAACAGACTGATATTTGTCACAATAAACAAATTTCCTTATCGAGAGTTATCGGCCAGCGGGCGTCCTGTTAAAACAGGAAATTGACCAATTTCAAACTGTTAATAAGTTGACCTGAATTTATCAAATTACCTTCAAATTTCACCTGAATATTCTCGAATCATTTTGCTATTTAACAGTACTTAATAAGATACTATAAGGTAAGATTTGATATGAAATGTATTAGATTTCCAAGAAGTCTATTTCTAAGTTTGAATTTGGATAAAAATGTACGATTGACTTTAAACTGTTCCTTTGGAAAAATATGTGATTAAAATGAAAAGAAACATAGACTAAACAAAGCAGCAAAATATACTCTTTCTAACGGTGTATATATTTCATATATACGATTCATTATGTAAAAGTTTACTCGCTTGTAATGCAAGTGCCTATTTCAACAGGCCGAATCCTAATTTGCAAATTAGCGCGGAGACACTGTTATTTTGGAATTATCGTGGAGACATATCTCTTTAATTATTGTCTCAGAATAACAGCAAGAAATAACAAGCTTTTGCATGATTTTTAAAAATGGTTTGCAAACAGAACAGGAAGTGTTTGTTCTTAAACCAAATTGACTTCAAACTCAAGTGACATCATAATATGTAGTCAAAATAGACAATTGTAACAAACGGGAAAGAAAACACATAGAACCTATAAATTTTGCAATTTTTTACATTGATTAAAAAGTACATAAACTATCTAAAACTTACCTTTACCAACATAAAAACTCAATGTCTTGCAGTTTTCTATAAATAATCTTATTTTTATTATTCGCGTTGATTAAGTATTGTCCAACATAAATATTTACTTTTGGTAAACTGGGTACTGTAAATGTAACCAAACGAGACAAAGAGAAAACGAAAATAGTAAATTAAGAAAAACAACTGGTGTCAGCTAAAATCGATTCAGTTTTCTTTTTTTACCAATTTCGCTCGATTTCGTTTCCTTTCTTTACAGATTTCGGTTGCTTATTTTACTATTTACGTTTCCTTCTTCACCGATTTCATTTTTGTTCCGCTCTGTTTCATTTGGTTACTTTTCGTTTCTCATTTTACCGGTACCCGCAAGTGTTTACATTCTATTATTAGTTTGTCCTCTTTTTTGACACTGCTTTTTTTCTTCAGTTTTCTGTCGAAAAGAATACTTTCTGGTAGGTTTTTTGAAAATTTAACAGTTTCTTCAAAGGTTTTACAATGTATTCTTTAAATTTCATTATTTTTTTTAAAAATTGCCAAAATAATAGGTTCTATGTCTTTAAAGAATTTCTTAACTATCATTTTTGAATGTAAAGGCTAGACTAGAAAAAAAACAAAAACAATTTCATATACTGAGAAGACAAAGGTTATTGTAAAAATATAGCGAAATAAAGTGAAATGTATTGGCTGAATTATTCAAGTTATTTGTTTGTCTGACATGTTAGGCTTTTTATCTTGTTTCATGAAAATTAGAATGACAGGTTCCCGCTTCTGTCATTTTGTTTTGAACAATTGTGTCTGTCCTGCTTCATGAGCTCGGGTCGGTATTCAACATGGTCAAATTTAATATGTTGTTACATGATTGTTGTCATCTCACATTAAATTAAAAGCCATATACATGTACGTGGAGCGATAGGAGTCAGGGTTCTTTGTACAATATTCTTAGGGGTGCAAGTCATTATCATGATTATAGGGTCTCTATATATTTATTAGTATAAAATACCTCTTAGAAAAATCAAATTATGTTTGAGTTATGCCCCTTTAAATATATAAAAAAAATTAATAATTTTCTCGAAAACTACTAGTACCCTTTATAATTTCAAAAATTTTATCCTCTGAATACACTGAACCAATTAAGCAATTTTATATTTACTTATGCATTCATGTATAAATATATATACATGTACTCAACAACACAAATAACCACCACATTTTTTTCTATCAGATGCAGAGTTCTTTAAAAAGTTTGAAAATTTTATAAATAATGAAATTCCTTTTTGCTAAAATGATAAATCAAACAAAATTCAATAAAAATCCAAGCACTTATAATTGCAATTGGCACCAGCGGGTTTACAGCATGAAATTTTGATAACCAAGTCAAAAAAATAAAGTCTATTAGATTGGTCAATTTGGAAATGCATGTTTCCGAAAAGTTTTACCAGTTTTTGTGAAAATAAATTTTGCTCCCTCCTTTTCTTGTTACATGTTAAAAAAGGCATCAAATTTTCTTAAAATTTATGTATAAATTTATATTTTTGGGTTAAAAAACCCATTTTTTTAGAAATTTAAAACAGAAAATCAGAATTTTAATTCTCAAAATTTGCAGTTTTCAATTATGGACCCAAAACGTGTTGTGCCAAAATCTCAGACCGTTTAGGCAAGTTCTTTTAGAGATATTTGCTATTAAACTTTTATTTCAAAGGAAATGAATGGAAGTGGTACGTTTCTTGTGTTGTTTTTATGTTGATGCATAAAAAGTAACTTTTTTCATTTATAAATTTGCCCCCTATGTTTGAACAATTTACAGTGTATTAATGAATAGTCATGACAGTAAAGCATGAAAGATATTTCAGGGATGAGTAGAATGATGTAACGGTACATGCATCTCTAAATTTGTGAGTTTGCAGTATAGCCGAGCACAATTAAGTTTTTATAGTACCCAATTATTTTATTTCTTTGCTTTGCTTATATTTAAAATTAACTAAATTACACCCAAATGATTCTCATTTCTGATTTCTGCTTTATTCACCCAGATACTATATACATGTTGATATAAGTACTCATTCATTGGTATTAAAACACTTTAATTTCCATAATATTTTGCATTAAGTGTCAATTGGGGTATTGTGATCATACAGTATATTATTCCTAATTAAACACTTTTAATGTAACATATATACATGATGTACACCTTACAGTTGATTGAAAAATCTGCAAAACAACACATTTAAAGACACTTCACATATTCATCGATTGTCTTTTTAATTCAGTGTTATTAGCTCACCTCACAAAGTGAGGGGGCTTATGTGAATCCCCCGGTGACGCCGTTGGCGTCCGCACACTCTTATGTAGAAGAATGGTCAAGATCCATACACGCTTACTGACAAGTGCCACATCAATGATATTGGTATGGTAGGTGCACCTAGTGATGCTAAGCACAATGCATGCTTAGGATGCTGGATGTGACCTATATTTAATGCATGGATGACCACTTACAGAAAAATGGTTAAAGTCCATTCCAGCTTACTGACAAGTGCCACACCAACCATATTAGTATGGTAGGTGCATCTAGTGATTTTCAGCACAATGCATGCTTCAGAAGCTGGATGTGACCTATATTTTCCCCATGGATGACCACTTACAGAAGAATGGTTAAGGGCCATACACGCTAACTGACAAGTGCCACATCAATGATATTGGTATAGTAGGTGCACCTAGTGATGCTAGGAACAATGCATGCTTCAGATCACATCAATGATATTGGTATGGTACCTAGTGATGCTTAGCACGATGCATGCTTGGGATGATGGATGACCACTTACAGAAGAATGGTTAAAGTCTATACCCACTTACCAACAAATACCATATCATCCAAAGTGGTTAGAGATGGTTAGTAAGATGCATGCTTCAGATGCTGGCAGTGACTTCTTTTTGCAGGGATTGAGCACTTAAAATTTTGAAAAGCTAAAGTCAATTCTCACTTAGTGACAATAATGCACAACAAGGTGAGCTTCGTAATCGATAGATGTCTTATGTTTTGTTAGGGGAAACACCCTGAGAAGCCTGATATTTTTTAGAATGGGTCATGAAAAAAAAAGCAAATAGAAAGAAATGCCCTATGAAAATTTATCAATTGAATGAAAACCCAATTTAGCCATAGGAAATCTTGTCTGGAACTCTGTATGCCTGTGCATTTGTAAATTAATTTTAAAACTGATTGCTTTGACAGTTGTGAGTAAGTTTGTCATTTCAAGTATGCGCTAATTGAAAAAATATTTAATGAACATTCCCTATCTTTTTCCATACCTTGCATTCATGAACCAGCTTCTTGGAATATTTAACCATTAAACAGATGTGGTTTATAAAGTGTTAAACAGCAGCTGAAAAGGAGTTTGAAGTAATTAACAAACTTAAAGCAGAGACATAAAGGGGAAGCTGACTTAATTGAATTTGCATGTCAAACTTTTAACAACTGCTTTGTAAACAGGAAGTAAAAGAGCAACTGGTACAGGAAATTGTTAATTGCTAGAACATATGTCCCAGGGCTATAAATGTATAGTAGGGAAATCATTTTCATGTCTTCACGATTTTTAGTGTGCATTATGTTATTTAAGTTAATTAAGACACATTGATTAGGATTTGTTCCTGGAAGTTAATCATCACAAAATTAGTATGTATTTACATGTGTTAAATAATATTACATTTAATCTTAGTTTGCTGTTCATCATGTTCCTATATACCGGTACATTTTTTTACTTTTTACAGTACATATATTCTAGTACTTATATATGCTTAAGGTGTGATTAATGCAGATTTTTTAATGCACATCAGCAAAGTGTTTTGGGGGCTTTGGACAATTTTAAGGCGCTTCAATTTGTTTTATTTAAATCTTTACAAATTACTTAAAAGTATATATGGAAATGACAATGAATAATGGTTCACAGGTTAATTTAACACAATATAAACAAACATGACAATCCTTTAACTTGAAGGACAAATGCTTTGTTGACATCTCAATCATGGCATATGGGAAATGTTATTTATTGAAATCATACATTTCCCTGGTATGCATGAAAATCAGCAATATGTTAGTAATAATGCTTAATAATTCAGAAATTAGATCTATATGTTGGTAAATGCACATCATAAAGCACAATAACATATCAATAATACTATGTGAGAATGATTTACTGAATGAATGCTAATTAAAAGTTGATAAATGTGCATTGATATATATGCATGAATGGCATATCAATTTCCTTTTATTGACACCAAATCTGTACATAGGGATTGGTCTCATATAAACTAATGTATAATGTCAATATTGTCAGTTTTATAAACTCCTAGATTAAACAGATTAAGTTGTAATGATGTTTAATTTGTCAATTTTGTTTCTATTTTAGAAGAAGACAAACATGGTATGGAGGACTCAGAGAAAACGCCTTTAAAGACTATCAACAAAAATGAACAGAGGAATAACACATTTGTCAACATGAGTAACCATAGACTATATCGTTCAGCCGTGAGACCTTTCTTTTGTTGTGGGAGTCAGTTCTCCTTAAATAGTATATCAGAGTTTATAGAGATACCACAAACATGTACAGAAATTGAGGACACCGAATATGTTGATATAAGTGATGAGGAAGAAGAAACAGACTTAATGAATACACTCTCTATCGTAGAGCGTGATGAAATTAAACTTCCAGAGAAAGCTTCGCACAAGAGATCATCACGAAGAAAAAAGTCTGAAAATAATTCTGATAAAGGAACAATGAGGAAAAAGTTTTTCACGCTTAAATTACGTGGGCGTTTACAAGTGCAGAAATCTAGTAAAAATATGGAGCCAGAGGAGCAAGAAGCAAATGAATCAAAAACATTGTTATGTACATCATATAGGCGTACCAGTGATGCTGGGGCTACTGCATCCGGTTCGTTAGGAGCCACAGGGTCAGTATTAATGACACATAGCCAAAATGGCTCACCTATTAGGAACTCAGTTTGGGGCCAAGGTATTAACTTTGACGAGCTCTATCCCACTGAAGATATTGATGAGCAACGTATAGCTCAACGAGCCAGAGAAATGGAAGAAGGTATTGATGTGAATGATATATGGATTGATAGCCAACTCTTTGGTGCTGTAGGTGGAAGCATTGAGCCCACTCATAGTCACAGATCTCTGTCAAGACTAGATAGTAATGAAAGCATAGGGAGGGAGGACTTCTATGGAGAACTATCCTACCCTCAAATGAGAGGTCGATTCTTGCCAGCCACCCTGATGACATCTAGAGAAATGTTAGCATCACGTGCCAGGTTGTCCCAGCCTGCCATAACCAGACCTAAAAGTCATCCATTACAGTCTCATTCCCAAGTGGATTATATCCACTGTCTTGTTCCTGATATCAATGATATAACCAACTGTAGTTTTTATTGGGGAGTTATGGATAGATATCAAGCTGAACAGTTGTTAGACAATAAACCAGAAGGTACATTCCTATTGAGGGACAGCGCTCAAGAGGAATTCTTGTTCTCTGTTAGTTTCCGACGATATGGGAGATCTCTTCACGCCCGTATTGAACAGTGGAATCATAAGTTTAGCTTTGACAGCCATGATCCTGGAGTGTTTGCTTCAGAGAGTGTGTGCGGACTGATTGAACATTACAAAGATCCTAACTGTTGTATGTTTTTCGAGCCAATGCTGACAATTCCATTACACAGAAGCTTTCCTTTCTCACTACAGCACCTATGTCGAGCAGCTATCAGTGATAGAATTACTTATGACTCTATTAATTTACTTCCTCTTCCTAGATCTCTTAAAGAATATATTACTTACTATCATTACAAACAGAAAGTAAGAATTAGGCGGTTTGATTTGAGCTCTTGAAAACTGTTATAAATGTTGTAATTTTGATGTACATGTATTATTTATGGAAATGCATGTTTAAAATATAGTACAATTTTGTTGGTTTAAAAATATAGTACAATTTTGTTGGAATAGAAAGTCACAGAATGCTGAGTTGGTCTTTTATCTTTAGGCCATAATAAAATAATTCCTAGATTCTCATCCAATTTTTTTTTTTATGATCATGATGATATGGGGCATGTGCACAAATTTTTTTATATACATTATATATTTTCTATCCATTTAATAAATTATTCTGTCATTTTATAGAAAATTGACTAAAAAGGAACATAATTTGCCAAAAATTCAAAATACATTTTTAAAAATTTGAAGCGGCTAAAAAAAGTTGGGTGGGAGGGGATGAGAATCTATGATATTTTCTTAATTATATCAGCCTTGCATGAAGGACGAATACATGTAGCAATGTAAAATACATACTCATAGTTTATTTTTTAAATCTCATTTTGAATTTAGAATAATGTTTAGATTTAGAAGGAATTTGATGTTTTGAATGAACTGTCAAATTATAAAGCATTTTGTCTCTCAGTCATTTGACATGGAGGTTTCTGTTCCAACATTCCATATATATACACATGTAGTACATATATGACCATGTTTTCAATGTATTTATGTATTATGTTTAATTTATATTTCTACCTCAAATATCTTATCATATCAAAATGAATCTCACCAGAAAAGAACCTGGATACCGTACATGTACTTGTAAATTAAATTTTTTAAAATTATACAATGTACACTATCCTGTATTTCCAACACATTGAATTTATAAATATATTATATTATGGCTTGATGTCAGTCTACTTTATGTACAAGTAAAATCTCCAAAAGCTTCTTAAAGTTTGAAAAGTAAAAAAAAATTGATGATAGTAGTGGTTTGAATTGTTTAGTTTAGGATCATTTTGGTCATGCAACGTTCAATAAGCTGTACATTGTATAATGTACAAGTGTAGCAGTTTCTTTGAACTATTTTCATGTTTTAGATACAACAGGGTTTGCACAGGTGCTTAAAATCAAAATTTGGAAATTATAAGGCCTTGAAAGTACACATGTACATGAAGTTCAATGGAGGTCCTTAATACTCCTTGAAAACTTGGAGTATTTTACCAATGTATAATCTATTTTAGCAGCAGTGAGAAGTTTAAAATAATGTTGATTACATGCCTAGCCCTAGGAATTCAAAATTACTAATGAACATGAATGAATGTTTGATCTCGTACAACAATGTTCAATCACTTAAAGTTCATAAACAATCATTTGCATTTAAATTGTACATAGTAGTTGATTTCTGGTCTTTTAGATTAAAAAAAGAAAGTCCTTTTAAATCCTTGAATTTGTTGGTAAAAAATGTTAATGAACCCTGATACAAGTAAAAGAGAACGTTTTCTGTTGTGATTTACCGGTATACTAATAATTAACCTCAACAGTGTTTTTATTACATCCTGTAAAAATATCATCTTGATTAAACAAAGCATCTTAAGATGCATTCAGACAAGTCTAGAAGTATAAAGTGCACTGTTAAGTGGTGCTTTAACATAATGGAAACACACCCAGGACTCTTATATATACATGTACAATGTGCAACGGGACACTTAGCTTGTGAACATCTTTAGCATCTTTTCTTCAATTAAGTCAAGTGCATGTCATATTTTTTGTACATTTGTACCTATGTTCCATTTATTAATTTTATACAGACAAAGCCATCCAATTATACATAATGTATTTGAGGAAAACAGTTTAAAGAAGTAAAATGTTTTGTTTTCATATATAATTTGGAATGTTTTTTAGTAAAGCTAGTGTTTTGGTGTCAAGTTGAATCATACATACTTTAAGTAGACTTTGTAATGTAATGTAATTCATCCTCAGAAATGTTTTTTAACTCATCTACTTCCTGTTTACCGAATATTTTAAGACGCAGGCACACAATTCTTGACTATAGATTCTATTTATGCACCAACATTTTGCAAAATACTAAATATAGGTTTTTGACTTGAATTAGAAAAAAAAGATTGAGGAATGCCCTATTTATTTTTTATTTATCATGTTTATAGTTCTGTAAATACATTTTTCTTTATATAGTGCTTGATATACATGCATATAATGTAGATTATTAGAGTTGTTTTAGTTAATTGCATGGCTGTATTACATGTACATGTGTTTACTATTTTTTGTACATGGTGTAAATAGTTGAAATCATGAATGTAACCAGGATGAAAACCAAAGAGATGAATTAAGACTAGTGCTAATAATATTTTTTAGCACATTGTCTGATATATAAAAAGATATTATTATGTTGCAAAGCGACATATAGGAGTTACTTTGACACTATCTGTCGTCTTGTGTCGTCCCGTGTCAACGTCTTGTGGCATCACAAAAATTTCCGTCACTGGCAATTGCATGCACAGCCTCTTGATATTTGGCATGTAGCTTCCTCCTATAGTACTACATGTATTTGGTGTAAAGCTATCTTATAGCCTTAACTCATCTACTTCCTGTTTACCGAATATTTTAAGACGCAGGCACACAATTCTTCCATGGAAGACAACCATTCCAGTGTATGATTGCTATCAATAACTTTCCCACCTTAATTAACCCGTAGTAGTAAATGTACTATATTACTGACAATTATTTTCCACAATTTTGTATTGATATGGTTGAGAGATGAAAACTAGTATCAATTATAAAAATTGTAGTTTTTAGATTTATAGGAATTTGTGTAAACAAACTTGTACATGAATGTAGAAAGGGTTTATATAAATAAGTTATGACACAGTATCAAAAATCTGGTTGTTTCTCATTTACCATGTTATTGTATAATTTGCAAGCCTGTCATTACATATTTATTTCACTTTTTATTCGTCACAGTGTTACAAAGGCTGTAACTTGCATTAATTGTTATGTTGATATTAAATTATGAAGCTTTTTTCAAATTTTATTGATTAGTTAGACTAGTATAAAAATATCCTTGATATTCACCCCTTCCCGCCCTGATTTTTCCAGCCCCCTGAATTTTTTTTAATGATAAAAAATAAAATCTGCCCATTTTTACAAGAGATTTGGATGAGAATCTAGGAATTATTATGTCCCCCCCCCACTTTTGTGGGGTCTCTGTTTGTTCATCACAAAGTTTGTAAGCTCAACTCCTCTGAAACTACTGAACCAAATTCAATGAAACTTGGTAAGCAGGAAGGACACCATCTGTAGTTGTGCATGTCAAAGGAAAATTTTGAACTTGGAAATTTGATGAAAATCCTCTCTTATCACCTTGTCAGCACAACTTCTCAAAAACTAATGAACCGATTTCACCAAAACTTGGTATGTAAGAAGGACACTATATGTAGTAGTACACATGACCTGGAAATTTTGTTTCTCATATTATTGTGGGAGTTTTAATATGGCCCTTTTGAACTTAGAAATTTGCTAAAAATTCTTATTTATCATCTTGTCAACCCACCTCCTCTGAAACTACTAAACAGAATTCAACGAAAAGTTGTCTGTAGGATGAACACTACATGCAGTTGTGCATATTACAGGGGAATTTTGATTCCCAAATTTTTGTGGGAGTTATGGCCCTTTGAACTGAGAAATTTGCTGAAAATCCTCATTATCACCCTGTCAGCACAACTCCTCTGAAACTACTGAACCCATTTCAATGAAAATTTGTATGTAGGAAAGGGAGTTTAGTGGACCATATGTGTTAGTGCATATTGCCAGGAAATTTCGATCCTTTTTGAAATGTTTGTGGGATTTCTTGACTTTTGAAATTAGAAATTTGGGAGAAACAGGATTAGACATCTTTTTTGCAGGAAACAACAAACTTTAATATTATTATGGCCTTATATAGAGGTTTCAACTCTCTTGTCTTAATTCAAGTTGAACTACTAGCCAAAGGACATGGTTTTTGTTTGACTTGCAGTCCATTTAGAAGCAGGTTATAAAGTTGTTTCTCCATATCTCAAATGTATTAGAACTAGACTGATGAAACTTGGTATGCATAATGCATATGCATAATAGTGCCATACTAACACAGCTTTCTTCTATCATTTCACCTGACCGTATGTTCATAGGGTGTAAAAAACCAACTCACCCACTCATTTTACCTTGAATGACTTTAAAAGTTTTGAAGCCTTTAATGTTGGTATGGGAAATGATGAATGTTCTTTAATATGGGATTTTAATGCTTGTTCCAATTGATTGGATGAAGGTTTTTAAATGACCCCTAAAAAAGGTTTATGGCCCCTTTATTGTCAAAAGAACATTAAAAAGTGACAAGCATTTTGCTTGGATATTAAAGTGATCTACTGATTGAGATGTAGAAAAGCAATTCATTTTGTCAAAGCTAGTTTTGTCAGATAACACCTTATTAAAGTTAACTTAAATGTTCAGCTAATTGATCTCAAATCTTCACTGATTTTTCAGAATACTAGCTAGTTCTCTTTATTTAAAGCGAGTAATTTCCATGCTTCTCCTGGTCTTTTCTAGAATTGGACTTTCTCTAAATCTGTCCATTATATTATAAATTTTGAATGCTTTCATAGATTTCATGAAACTGACTCAATTTTAATGTGACATACATGTATATAAAGCATCTGTTGATTTTGAGGTCAGCAGGTCAAAGGTTAAATTGACTTTGTTTAAAGGAAATACATGTAGGAAGATGATTTCTTGAGTATCAAATTAAAATGCCTTTTTTGAATTCAGACAATTTAATAAAGACTATTTAAGCTATTTACAAATGGACTTCTATAAAACATAAGAGGTCTTGTTTTCGTTCCTCAATACTGAACAAGTCCGAAAATAGCATGCCATCCAACCTCCAACGTTGTTGGAGTAATTTCAAATGACGGTAAGGATGACACCTCAAGTTTTTTTGGGGTCAAAAGTCTAAGCATGTTTATACTTGTAATTGATTTCATGCAACTTTCATAAGAGCAGTTTAGCTGATGGGGAAAGGAAGACACCTATTGAAATTGGGGTCAGTAGTAACTAGATCAAAGACCTTGATATGCTATTGATAACTGTTGACCTCCAAGGTTATACCTAATGCAGTAAGACTGCTTAAACAGCTGGGAGTTTTTCCACTCCAAGATTTGCGGTTCCGTGTTTTTGTGCTGTATGAAGGCTCCTCCAGACTTTTGTTTTCTTCATCTGTGTCCATATTCTGAACATTTAACATTTCAAGAATTAGGGGGAAACTTACAGAGTCACATTTAACTCATTTGGAAAATAATACGGTTTTGAAGGTCACGAAATTAAAAAAAAAAATAAAAAGTGGCCGGGACATTAACAACATGGAATACCACGAAACGAAAATAAGATGCATTAGATATAAAGCGTTTAATGTTAGTAAGACATGGGTAATAGTAGGAAACTTACAAACGTTGAATCTAATTTCATGGTCAATAGGTCAAAGGACAAGGTCACAAATCCGTACAAACTAAAGAAGGTAATTTTGAGCTGGAAATTAGTTTTAGCTGACTTTAAATTCACACCCTAGAATATGTCACGAGAATAATACACACTGAAGCTTTTAATAGGTTAAAGGTCGACGAAAAACTGATTAAAAAAAAAGGAGCATAATATTTGAATGCCTTTGTAATATTTCATAAAGCTTGTGCACATTGGAGCCGTCTGTTCGAAATACCAGGCGAGGGCTCTTGATAATTCAAAGTGCATGTTTCTTTCTGTTTCAAGAGCAAAAATTATTATGCTATATTTAACTCCACAAAAGTCGAAATTCTTATCAGATATTTTTGGGACAATAGAAAATCTTGCCTTGAGGACCACCAGTCCAGGCCGAGTAGGGGGGAAAACACAAAAAGAAGTTACCAAGTACCTTAACAAGTCTCAAGCTAATGCACCAATCCTAAGAAAAAGAGGAGACACCTAGTATGCAAAAAGACTGAGACTTTAAACTTTGAATTTGAATCTTTTGATCATTTTGATTTTCATAATGTCATCGGCATGAAGTGTAAATCAAATCAAAAACATGCATGATAAATTTGGCAAGCCGTTTTACTATTTATTCTAAATTCATAATACAAAAGATATCTTATAAAGTAAATAAGATATCCTATATAAATAGTAAGTTATCTTATATACTCTAAAAGATATATCATAAATTGTATAAATTGAAGTCTCTAGGACTCCGTACGGCAACCCCGCCTAGCATATAATGCATGCCGCTTATAGCGTGACGCCACGGTGACTCCCTAAAAAAGGAGTTCCAATAACGTCCTTATAAACGTCATGCATTACACACCCCGGAATCTACTATTTTTGAGTATAGTATAATCGCTAATGCTATAGGGTCGTTCCGAAGGAGCGATTTCACATCTTTTTCAACCAGCGGACGCCCGTACAACAGAGTTTTTATAAATTGAAGTCTCTAGGACTCCGTACGACAACGCCGCCTAGCATATAATACATGCCGCTTATAGCGTGACGCTACGGTGAGTCCCTAAAAAAGGAGTTCCTATAACGTCCTTATAAACGTCATGCATTACACACCCCGTATAATTGTATAAGATATATATTATATACTTTACAAGATATCTCATACGATTTTCATTTTCATTTTGGTGAGTTAATGCCTTTGGTGTCTTAATTATTCTATGATCACCAATATGTTGTAGATTCAGATCGATTTTACAGTATATCTAAATGATAAGTCGTTTTCGAGTTTATAGTACAACAACACAAAATTTTACTTGAAAAAAAAACACGTTTTCCCTTTTATATCAACCTTGTAAACTGTTTAAAGGGGTTTTTAATACACCAATTGCATGCCCAGAAAGCCAAATGCACCCTCAACAGAATGGAACTGTTTATTAGTTAAAATCTTATTATTTATACTATTTAAAATCGATATGTTTGATTTTTTTTTTACATCAGTCGATTGATGATTCTCAGCTAGCTGTCAGTAACAGCGCCGAGTGTTATAGAGAGTTCCTTTTCCGTCCTATCGTTTGTTCTTGTTGTCTTTTTCTAAGGTCTCTCTAGTGAAATTAAACTTTGATAGATTTGATTTTTATTGTGTGTTTAGTTTTTGTGCTTTTTAGCTCATCTGGCCAAAGGCCATGTGAGCTATTGCCATCACTTGGCGTCCGTCGTCGTCGTCCGTCGTCGTTAACTTTTCTTCAAACTTCTTCTCCTCTGAAACGGCTGAACAGATTCGAACCAAATTTGGTCTGATGGTACCTTAGGGTATCCCCCACAGAACTGATGTGGGGATTTTTGATTCGTCGAAAAACATGGCCGCTGTTGCTAAAAATAGACCAGGGGGTCAGACTACTGTTTTTGGCTTGTAAATCAAAAAGTATAAGAGATAGATGAAATCTGATGCCACCCTACTGCTTCAGCAGTAAACTTGAAGCTCTACAAAAGCCTCCATTTCGTCCAAGTTGTCAGATGACCCCTTATAGGGGTTACAGCCCCTTAAAGGTGAAAAATAGCGTTTTTTCATGTTTTTGCCCTATAGTATGAAAACTATTGCAGATAAAGAAAAGCTGTTGCTTGCTTAAATGTTCAGCTCATTTAGCTCTACAAAAGTCTCAATAGGGTCGAAGTTGTCAGATGACCCCTTATAGGGGTTACGGCCCCTAAAATGATGTTTTTTTCATGTTTTGGCCTACAGAAAGAAAACTATTGCAGATAGAGAAAAGCTGTTGCTTGCTTAAATGTTCAGCTTATATAGCTCTACAAAAGTCTCCATAGGATCGAAGTTGTCAGATGACCCCTTATAGGGATTACGGCCCCTGAAATAATGTATTTTCATGTTTTTGGCCTATAGAAAGAAAACTATTGCAGATAGAGAAAAGCTGTTGCTTGCTTAAATGTTCAGCTCATTTAGCTCTACAAAAGTCTCCATAGGGTCGAAGTTGTCAGATGACCCCTTATAGGGGTTACGGCCCCTGAAATAATGTTTTTTCATGTTTTTGGCCTATTGAATGAAAACTATTGCAGATAGAGAGAAGCTGTTGCTTGCTTAAATGTTCAGCTAATTTAGCTGTACAAAAGTTTCCATAGGGTCGAAGTAATCAGGTAACCCCTTATAGGGATTACGGCCCCTAAAATAACCTTTTTCGTGTTTTTGGCCTTTAGAATGAAAACTATAGCAGATAGAGAAAAGCTGTTGCTTGCTTAAATGTTCAGCACATAAAGCTCTACAAAAGTCTCCATAGGGTTGAAGTTGTCAGATGACCCCTTATAGGGGTTACAGCCCCTAAAATAGCGGTTTTTCGTGTTTTTGGCATATAGAATGAAAACTATAGTAGATAAAGAAAAAAACTGTTGCTTGATTAAATGTTCAGCTCATTTAACTCTACAAAATATAGGGTTGACATCAAGACCAGGTGAGCGATTTAGGCTCCTGAGAGCCTCTTGTTCTAGGAATATGATAGGGGGTTGGGTCCAAAAACTAGTTTAACCGCACGCCACATATTATGTGCCTGTCTTAATCATGGAATCTTTGACAAAGCGTTCGTTTGTACTTGTCTTTTTGATGTTTTCTGTTCCATGTTTAAGAAAGGGGTCTATCTGTGATTATTTCAGGACTGGATTTGAATTATATGCAATTTATTTAGACCATGGGCCAATCGCAGAACCGCGAGCAGCGCCTACTGGCCTCGTTGAAGGCTGCACGCTGGCGGTTGTCCTTTGTGGTTTTTTTTCTGCATTGCCGATTGATTGTGGGCTGTGTTGTGTACACTTATTCCACATCTCATTATTTTCAATATAGACATAATAATGTATGACCTACCTCATGCCTGGGGCATTTTACTATGGCCGTGTTATGCTAATCTTACCCGTATTTTTTGCTTATCGCTATGAAGTGTGTGGATTTATAAGATATCTTAATTATATAATCTGTTTTTATAGGGTATCTTATATATTGTAATAAATTATTTATTTATAATTGATACAATGTATACGATTCTCCATTATTATTGTTTGTACTGTCATTGCCCCTTGAGGGTCCATAATTGGTCAATAAACTTGTATTCTTGTATTCTTGTATTCTTATAAACTCTAGGAGAATCCTATAAATAATTTTATATAAGATATCTCATAAACATATAAGATATCTCATATAATATTATATGTGTCAATTTTCAGTCTATTTTTTTTAAATTTCAATTAAGTCTTGAGATTTCAGAATGCTTTAAGTTTAAGTCTAACGTAAATGTCTTCTTGTGCTTAGATTAGTTACTTTATATCAAGTCATAATTTTTCACCAAGGATTCTTTCATGACATTTGAAAGCACCAATGATGACACAAGCTATATTACATGTATTTCGAACGACGAGATAAAGATGGCATTGTCATATATGTTAAGAGAATGGCCAGCGAGAACATTACCGAAGCAGCAAATATTGAATTAGACACCCTCGGGAAAAAGTAAGCCAGGAAGACAAGACGATTTTGAGGCGGACCATGATCCTAGGGGAACTTCAAAAATATTTATGTTAAGCATCAAGCATGAGTAAGTAAGATTCATTAGTTTTATTTTCTGAGCAATTTGATGTTTATATAGGAGGTGTAGAATATTCGTGTTACTTGCGACCCCGCTTGCGACACTGTACTTGAAAATAGAATAAAGGCAATTAAGTGAACATGTTACTGTTGGTCACTCTCCCTTTTTTACCACCAAAGATCATAAACCAACTAATAAAATAAAATAATCTTTTACATAACTGAAGAATCAATTAAGGTCATTTTGGAATTGAATTAATAATTTTTTTTTTTTCAGGCTCGAAACTGTTTCAGTTTTTATCACTGTTGTGGTCGGGATTTTAGGACTGAACTTGCATTGTTTTTATTGGCGCCAAAATCAATTTTGCGGGAAGTAAACAAACAAAAAATATCAACAAAAACAACATCTCACTGACACAATTAAAGAAAAACAATGCCAACAGTTAAAGCTATGCGATATGCTCATAGTGATGGACACACAGACGTTTGTTTTGACGATAGCGGAAAGTAGGCATAGCCAAAAATAAATAACTGTTATAATTCGTCCGTGTTGCTTAGTCCACAGCCACATGTTTTATACTATCAAAAATAGGGGGCAGTATGTGCTCCCACTTTATAGCGAGCATCGCAGATGCGAGCCCTACGGCATTGTGCATATTTTGAGATGTGCCAGAAATATACTGACGATAAAACCGAACAGGTTTACAGTTTTACGCAGTGAAAAAATTAATAGGCACGGAGCAAGTAATACAATCAACCCTCTGGGCTTATAAAAAATACATCATAATCTATTGTGCAAAAATTAAAAAAAAAATAGCAATCCAAAAACAGTGATTAAACCCCCATTCATCCACTTGTTTATTTTTACACACAGAATTTTATTAAAGGGAAAATTCACGAATTTTGACTTATGGTCTTAAATGATAGAAAATGTCATCAAAAACATATATCCAAATTTTTTTCAAAAAAATCTTATATATAACAGAGATATTTGGCATTTTCTGATTTCAAAAGTAACTCAGTGACGTCAGTGAGATGGTCTTGAGTGCATTGTGGGATATGACCGGATATCTGTGTATTACATCTTTATCCGTTTAACGCTATACAATCGATATCGATATTGTATTTAATAAAACACAGTAGTGACGCGTGGTCTAATTGGTAAACATAAGAAAATATTTAATAACGATAAACCGATACGCATTCACATAATTATTATGAAGATTTCTTTTATCATTATTTGGGAACAAAATTTTTAATTCATGATTTTTTTAAACATCAATATTAAATAATTCTAGTCTTATCCATAAATTACTCTATTTTAATTTACATCGTTAAAATGATTTGAAAATTTTCCCTTTCATATGATAATCACTCTATTTAAAACAACAAGGTGTCACCTGGCCAGACATCCCAGGTGTTAATTGCAAATTGGCGATTACGTAATTTGCCCCAGGTAAGAATTTTGTATATTCGATGTGAACCTTTTCCCTGGCCTTTTAATCTCATTAGACAGCTATTAAACTGATTAACTGATCATTGAAAGGCTATCAGTTTAACGGATTAATTCAAATCAATTAAGCATGTCTAATTGTCATCTCATAAAGATCAAAGAAGAGACGGTGATCTTTAGCTGGGTATTACCTTTTCTTAGACTCTTTTGTCTCCTGATTGTTAACCGGAGTTTAATAAGGTTTTTGGTTTTGTAAAAGATTAATCGTAATTTCGAGAGAATGAGAAAAATAATTGCTATATAATATACTTTGCACCAATGTCCCTTCTAAATATTTGTAATGTCTGATTACGTGAGTGACGTGTCTGCTAGCAGCTTTAGTTCTGCAGATTTGGTCGAATTGGGTCAGGAAGGGCATCAACTTGAACCAGAATATACGGAGGAAGAAATTCGGTAGATAGAAGAGTTGGAGATAAATCGCTAGACTGAATTTCAAAGCAACCCAATTTGACACTCAATAGTGCAAATGTTCCGATCGCTGTGTGCCAATGCCCTTATATATATATTCTTAGCCAACAAAAAGTTACAGTACAAAACAAGGAAGTAATCATGTAAAGGCAAGGTAACTTTAGATACCACTTTTTAAAATACATGCAGCCAGAGCAGACTTATGGCATACAGACAGTTTGTATGTTGTGTCAGAATATGTTTACCTTCACCTTTAGGAAGAAAACATCGTGTTGTGCTGCCAGCTTGTGTTGTGTCTGTCATCAGAAAAGAATTTCCTTCTGCAGATGGACAATACGAAGGATTTAGAGAGTGTATTAGTGACACAGACTCTGAATAGATTTTCCTTCAATGACTTGTATTTTTTTTAATAGTGGTGACACTAAGCTTAGTTAAAATTTGTTTTCCATTGATAACTTATAAAATGTATAAGCATAACCTCATATAACCTCATTTCATCTTTTTTGTGTGTTGTTTTGTTTTTTGTTGTTGTTGTTGCTGATTATAAGGGGGCGACCATTGGATTCTCATGGGAGGACTATTGTGAAATTAAAAATAAAAAGGCAGGATGTCAAAAATCAAATAAAAAGGCATGGTAGGATATTGTTTTTGGCTGAAAAATTTATAGTTAGAAAAACATCCAGGCTCCAGTGTTCTCGAAAATAAAAAGGCAGGACGAAGTAAATATATATATCTAAAGCCCCCTCCCTAAAAAAATCAAATATTCTCACTTTCATTCGAAACGCAAGATCTAAATTATTAATTTTGTATTGACACTTTTATCTTTACTGTACATTTCGCATTCTCAGTTTACTTTGGAACCGATCTGACATTTTAAATTTTAGAAACGGGCGTCAGACAAAGTTTAGAGTTTGACACGTAGAACTTTTTTACATTGATTTGATATGTTTATAAGATTCTAAAGTTGTTGGTGTGGTTGTCTATCTTATGCCCCATCTATGAAAGAAGGAGTAGGAGGACATATAGTGTCCGGTTCTGTACGTCCGTTCATACGTCCTAATGTTTGAAGATCGGGCATTATGTCTTTTGGATATATTATTGTTTGGGCTTCTTATGCAGAGAAATACAAGTGATAAAATATTTATACTTTTTAAAATTAATCTTACGAACACAAGATTGTGGTATATACTCATACGGCTGTCTTCATGAAGGAAACACGAAGCGTTTTCTGTATAGTGTGCTTTTTTGTTTTACTTTTTAAAAGAGAAATGTAAAAAAACACCTGAAGAAGAACAATTTCACTATTTTTACACAGATAAAGTTGTCGAAAAATCAAAGACACGAGTGATAAATTGTAGGTCTTCCGTTGTACTTTGTAATAAATAATTAACAGAAACAAATGATCTCTTTTTCTGTCATAAACCATTACACTACCACCTGTTAATTACCATCCCCGGGAAGTAAGTAATACCTGGGAGTGTCACAAGTTTAAATACGTTGCCCCCGACTGTGAATTACTATGTTCATATAGGTAAAAATATTATCTTCTATATAATGAACGTTAAAGAAATCCTTTTAAGATAAAAAAAAATACATTTGCGAATTTTTAAGGAATGCATAGGGAATGGATAAAAAAATGAAGAAAAAATTGTTGTCTGTTTTAAAATGTATATTTACTTGTTATTAAAAAAATATTCTGAATAAATGCACAGACTCAGTTATAACTGAAGTGATAAAACGCTTATACAAAACAAAAAGATAAGTTTTATTCCGCTTTCGGTTTTATTCTTAATTCCACACACACCCGTAATAATTCTTTTTCTTTTAAACAAAACTGAGTTTTTTGTCTTGTGGATTTTTATAGCAAAGATTCCGACCGTTACATACTAGCCCTGGGATAGTAGGTATTAATCTAACATGTAAGAAACGTTTGACTACAAAAATAATGAAATTATCATTGATGAATATAGATAGATATAAACATTTTTCATGAACAAAAGAACACTTTAGAAAATTGTTTCGTTAGAAATTGATAAATTTATCTGTTTGGTCATTGTTAAAATATTTTTTTGACATTTTTAAAATCAAATCTAATATTCTACCGGTTTTCCAAGTTTTCTAATCCTAGCGTGTCTGATGAAGGTTAATCCAGAAAAGCGCTTCACACGCAGTGAAATTTTGCTTTTGTACATTTATTAAAATCATTTCAAATTTTTGGTTGGAAAATCTAAAGACTGGACCCATTTCAGATGCAAGTCTGCCTTTTTCTTTAGGTCAGGAAAACGGAATAACACTTAACCGTTACTACGCAGAGTAGAACAACCAACTATCATCATGTTTTAAAGGACGATAGAGATGACCATTGCGTGTCGTTATCGTATTGGTACTTTGTGGTTATTGGATATTAGGTGATGGTCACGTGACAATAGGGCCTTCTATCTGTACAAAATGGCCGCACCCATCGTTCTAATTTATCGATACAAAACGCTCTCATACTCGCTTATTAGTGAAGATTGAAGAGTTTTACATGTATATTTATGTTTAGTAAAATGTGATGAAAAACATATGTAAAAATTATTTTTTTGCGAATTTTCCCTTTAAAACACCATTCGGTTTTTTCCACTGAAAAACGATTTTCCGGAATTACTGAGCAAGCTTTAGGCAACATCATCCCATTGATGCATGATACAGACCAAGCTTTGTTAAATTCCAAGTAAGATAAAGAAAAACATAAATTTACTAATTAAAACCTACTCATAATAATAAATAAAAGGTTCTTACCTGAAAATGAAAGAAGAGTCCCATCCTATGGGGTTTCACTCACTCTCCTCAATCCTGCATGCTATTTTTACTTCACCGTTTTTTCCACCAGGTTTCTTAATGTACTTTCTGTAACCAATGCTTCAAATAAAACATTGATACTCAGAAAATTTCACAAAACCTGACTGTATATAAATCTGAATGTTGTTTTGGTCTGCTGAAGAAGCGCGAAATACTGTGACAAGGAAATGACGTCACGTAATCTAAAAAGGGATAATTTTGTCCCCACTAAATGTCGTCCCAGAATGTTACAGGATTTATTATTTGCACAAATATTAAATTGAATTTTTAAGAAGTAGTTATTGATCCAAGATATTTTAACAACAACTTCCTCAAGTGCATAAGACTTGGGTTGGGTGAGGTCAGATTTTGCTACTACCTAATTCCTTTTTTAAAAGTTCCCTCTTTACGTTACACTTAGCCGGTCGAGCACATGGATTTATTTTTAAAAGATATATAGATTTTCGATGCTCACTAAAAAGGCAGGGCCTTAATCATATTACATACATGTACTACCCCCTATTTTTGATAGTCAACAAGTGCCTGTGCCTTTGTTACCTCTAACAACACGCTTTCAGAACTATCGTTCTCATTTGGCTGCTGCTGGTGTCATATATTTCATAAATTTTCATTTCATATTTATTAAACAAAATCCTAATATGAATAAATTATATAAAGTATAAAGCAATTTCCTGCAGTGCAGAGTTGCAAACAATGGGTGGTGCCTAATATGTGTAACCCGTGCCCATACCATTATCGGCTCATTTACATAGAACATATTTTATTTTTTCCAATCAAGGGCCAAGGGGCAGCATGAGTATACATATAACATTTAAAGAGAAAAGAACAATAATTAAAGAGTTACAATCACACATGTCAGAGTAGCAAGACAGATATCATAATATTCATGATGATTCTATATAAATTCACAAGTATTTAGAAATAAATTCACCCACTGCATTTAACACCAATGGATCTTCAGAAGTAAGTAAAAAAATAAGTTTTTATACATGTACCTGTACCCATACCTATTTTCAATTTTGACTCGTAAACAGCGGAAGCAGGATATATAACTTTATGAAATTGCACATCAGGAATTGGCATATTTGTTTGTTTGATGACACACATTAATTCTTGACACTCATTTGATTTTCTAGGTATATGTTTACTTGTGGTCATGATGGTGATGTACGTGTTTGGGAAGGTATTGATGATGACGATGCTGTTTCACACAAAGTTGGTGACAATGCTTATGCCATTGTGTTTAAGGTATGATAATGAAACTGTTTTGCTGTTTATTACGAAAATGATAATTTTTATTATTTAGCCTGTTTAACATGTTTAAAGTCATTTGTAAAAGCATTCTTACGAAAAATCCAAAAACAATCCATGATCTTAAAACAGTTACCAGTGACTTTAAAGTTACATATATATGCCGAGTAAACTAAACATTATCTCAAAATTTTAATTTTTACTAACCACAGAGACCTAACTTATCTTGTGTCCATTGGTGTCGGTTCAAATCTACAATTTATCATGATCAGTGTTATCTACCAAAAAATGGGTAACCCTCTATACCTTACAAAGATTGGTCCTTAAAAGGCAGATGGTCTATAGAATGAAAATTTTACACCTTCATTTTCAGTAGATAATGATGAGGCATGAAATAAGACTACACGACACCATCATCATAATTTTGTGGAAATTAAAAAAACTACTGTCCTTATCTACTATTTGTACTTTTACATGTTTGTCAAACATTTATGGTAAATATAGTTGTTAAAAAATAAGTCATTGTAAATGTCAAGCCTGTTGCACACTGTATCTACTTTTGTGTTATGGAAACCATGTTATTTTTCTTCCATTTTAGAACAAGAGATTTATCACAGCTTCAGACTGTAACACTATACAGGCCTATACATTCCCTGAGGGTACACCGGATGGTATACTAACAAGATTTACTGCCCCTGCTAATCACATCGTAATCAGTAAATCTGGTAAAACACTGGTTGCTGGAGCAAGGTAAATAAGATGTAAAGACATGGTAAAACATGTTTATAAACAAGACTTGATGCTGTCCCTGCTTATCACATTATCACCAGTAAATCTGGTAAAACACTGGTTGCTGGAGCAAGGTAAATAAGATGTAGAGACATGGTAAAACATTTTTAGCCGAGTTGCAACGAAGTTGAACTCGGCTATTGTGATGATGATGGCGGGCGGCTGGGCGGGCGGGCGTCAACAATTGGTTTCCGGACCATAACTCAAAAAGTTGTGAACCGATTTTAATGAAACTTTGGGATATTGTTACATACCATAAGAGGAGGAACCCTATTGATTTTGGGGTAAATCCATTCAAGGTCAAGGTCACAGCGACAGAAAAATCTTATAAAATTTCTAGAATTAGTGGTTTCCGGACCATAACTCAAAAAGTTTTCAATTTATTTTATTGAAAGTTTGGGATATTGTTACATACCATAAGAGGAGGAACCCTATTGATTTTGGGGTAAATCCGTTCAAGGTCAAGGTCACAGCGACAGAAAAACCTTTTAAAATTTCTAGAATTAGTGGTTTCCGGACCATAACTCAAAAAGTTTTCAATTTATTTTATTGAAAGTTTGGGATATTGTTACATACCATAAGAGGAGGAACCCTATTGATTTTGGGGTGAATCTGTTCAAGGTCAAGGTCACAGCGACAGAAAAACCTTATAAAATTTCTAGAATTAGTGGTTTCCGGACCATAACTCAAAAAGTTTTCAACCAAGTTTATTGAAAGTTTGGGATATTGTTACATACCATAAGAGGAAGAAACCTATTGATTTTTGGGTGAATCCGTTCAAGGTAAAGGTCACAGCAACAGAAAAACATTTGAAATTTAAGTACAATAGTTCCATACTCGTGATACTGTTAGAGGATTCACATATATTCATATTTTATTTGTTGATAAAGATTATATTTTTCCTGCTGAAACCATTCCTTAATTTGTCTCCATTTTACATGTAATGCCTGTAATAACCAATTATGTTAAATCTTAAAATGAAGACAAGGAAAGTTTTAGTTAATAAAATACGGCAACTCGGCTTTTGCACCCATGTGCATATTGATTTTTATAAACAAGACTTGATGCTGTCCCTGCTTATCACATTATCACCAGTAAATCTGGTAAAACACTGGTTGCTGGAGCAAGGTAAATAAGATGTAAAGACATGGTAAAACATATTTATAAACAAGACTTGATACTGTTCCTGCTTATCACATTATCACCAGTAAATCTGGTAAAACTGATTGCAGGAGCAATGTATGCAAGTTAAGAAGTGTAGCTTTAGTTGGTAAAATAATGGATTTTGTGGACAAATTTTTCTTTTGTAGATTTTTATATTAGTTTTACTCAATATATTAAACAACTCTGATTATGGGTCAGTTATGTCCGACTTCTATATGAAAATCTTACTGTAAAGTCTTGAGAAAATTACACTCCACCAAATCACTTGAAAAATAGTTATCTATTTATTATTGCTGTCAAACAAAAAATTGTTTAAATCAACATACAATTGAATAATGATCACTGGTGAAAAAAAAACTAGACATTCATATAGAATTAATATTCTGAATTTCTGTGATTTATGTTTATGCTTAATACAGTCTTTTGTTGTCAGAGAAACCTTGCATTTCCATTTAATGAGGTTTTTGTCATTGTGATAACAGGAATAACTTTAGTGGATTAAGACTGTATTGTATTTGACATACATTGATGTTCTATAAATGAAGCATTTCTTATTCATGTATTATTGCAGTGATTTTAAGATAAAGATTGTAGAGATAGACAATGGGGACAGTAAGACTTTATCAGGACACGAGGCACCTGTACTGAGTGTGGCACTGGATCCACAAGAAGAGTTCTTGGTAAGATTGAAAAGATAAAAACTGTTAAACGTGTGTACTTTTGACCATTATGGCTTTTTTTTATCAAATGCGCATTTTAATCAATATATGATGTACTTCACTCTTATAAATTGTAGAACAGAAAAAAAAAGACCACTCACACATTTCATATCAATCTATATTCAATCTATATATACAGTTTACTATAGAAAAACTATTGAAACAGTTTTTTGCCCCATTTCACAGAGTGGAAACAGTTTGGATGATATATGGGAAAAGTTTTCATACCAGTTTTCTTCGCAACTACTTTCCATAGCCTTATGATATTTGGTATGGCATCAGTATGGTCTTAAATGGTGTGTTTCAATTTCAAGTCTGTTGATCACCTTCATTCTGTTTTACAAAATCCAGCATTTTTTATGCCCCTTCTACAAAAGGAGGGGTCCATCCTTCAGTCCAAAATGTTGTGAGATGGGGCATTATATCTTTAGGACATCTTCTTGTTTAATTACAAAGTATCTTTTTTTGTTGTATTTTAGGCTTCATCAAGTTGTGATGGCACTGTGAAGATATGGAAAATTGATGAACAAAGAATAGTTAAAACCATTAATGTTTTTGACAAATGTAGTGATGTAAGGTAAATATTTTTGATGATGAGAAATTCAAATGTGTTTTACATAAATTACTCAAATCTTTTTACATAAAAACTTCATTATTTTATTTTTTACCAAAATTGTTGACACACTTATGATCAAGTTGAATGGACAATTACCTACATGTATATATTCCAGGTTAAATTCTGTCTTATTTTCAATTACAGAAAATGTGTAATGCTGGATGCTATTAGTGAAGATGTCAAAATTTAAATGTTAAAGTGTAATGTAATAATATTAAGACTATTTTATATCTTTATTTTGATATTTGTAGCTTATCCAAATCCATGTGTAGACTTTGTTGGGAACAGCGAAAAGGCAATGTAAGTCATTCAAACATTTACATTTAAGATCTTTATCACTTAAATATAGAATTTAGTTATAGGTCTATAACATCAATATTTTAACTTGATCACCATCTATAAACTGATGCCTTAAAGAGGTTAAATATTTCTGACGATCAAAGAAAAAACTTATTGCTTTATTAAAAAAATGCTTGTTCCACTGGGTAAGAAATTAGCTGATAAAGTGAACAGTCTAGAATTGAATAAAAAAGGAATACCTGTTTTTACTATAGAGCCAGTCTAATTTTCATGAATTTTAGCCAGCTCTGCTAAGAAAGTGCAAGTCCTGTGCTGGCGGTCTGGCTATTATTTCAAACTCTGTGAACCATAACCCATTTGAAATAGTTTTGATAGTTGTAATTGTAATGGTAAACATTGATTTATGGACAGACTAATTTATTTTAGGTTTTATATGTGCCTTTTGAGAAAGAAATACAGATTATAGAAAGAAATAGCTGGAATAAGATTGGCAGTTTTAATGATGACAAGTTTACTGGTGTAAGAGTAGTATTTTGTTGTAAAATTTTATCCCAGCATCCAAGGGTGAAGAATCCCTATACCAGTAGTTTTAACTTTGTCCGCCCCTCCTTCTTCAATTTTTGTAAATGCTGAAAGTTGTAAGGAATACAGAATTGAATTACATGTATTTAGTTTTTTTGCCAATGGGGTCCCTGACTTTGTCAGCATTCTAATAGAATTTGGAAAAGAATGAACATATCAATATTATGATAAGAAAAACACATTACTGCAACAATATGTAACAGATGTCTTGAACTTTTTTGGCATTAAGTTTATTTCCTAGAATTTAACCTGTATATACATGTAAGTGACATTCTCTTGAAAACAAAATTAAGCTAAATTTTATGCGCATTACGTTTTTTTTAAATCTGTTGAACATTCTTTCAAAAATTGAAGTTGATACTAAACTTTTACTGTCCTGTCCAATTTTCAACGTTGAAATGGCCATAACTCCAGTAAAAATTTGCTGACTGGCACTAAACTCACACTTTATCTGCAACTCATCATGGTAAAGTCACATACCAAAAATCAGTTCATTATCTATAAACAGCTCCAAGGAGCTTATGTCTTACCTGTCTTTGATTCTTTTTTTCAGATTTACTCTGTTTTATCATTATCACCAGATGATAAATATTTAGCTGCAGGTTGCTACGATGGCAATATCCTGATATTTGATGTAAAAACAAAGATATGTGTAGACAGGTATTATGTCACAGTCATGATTAAGGAAAAACACATGTGATCAGTGATTGCTGCTTGCTGTATTCCAATTGGTTCAAAATTATGCATATGATTCAACACCCATCCTAGAATTATCAAGAAAGACCTCCTTGTGCACAAAAACAAAACATGATTAGACAACAAGTACAAATGAAAGCTTTTCTGGCTTAGGACAGGCACATATAAATGTGGCCGTGTTAAATAAGTCTTTGTCCTCCTCCTGGCAATAATCTTGGAACAAAGCACAAAAACAATACACACTAAAAAAGCAATAAAACTGACCACCATATATGACCCATGTACTTTTAATGGGGTGTAAACTATAAAACTCAACCGACCTTTCACATGTTAATTCAAATTCTGAAAAAAATCAAATGTAATATCAGCAACAAACCAAAGTGGAAGGTGTATATCTATAATGTAACATTTTACCTGTATTTGCATTTACAGTAGTAACGAATATTTTTACTTTGTTAACAGATTCAAACACGACAATGGTTTTACTATAACATCTATGGCGTGGAATCCTAGTGGTAAACAGGAGATTGCTTTCTGTGATAAAGAGGTATGAAATTAAAACTTATATCATAAAGTTCCTGGGTTTAATAGGTTAGAATTACTCAAAATGCATAAAAGGAAAGATCCAATGTGAACCGTACTCAAATTACTCGAAATAATTATGAAAATAAGTTGCTACATTTGAAAACAAAAGTCTTGAGGTAAATGTAAGTATTGTAAACTATTTATTTTGTGACTACCATATTTTGTGTTGGTGTCAAGGCAATTTAGCAGCTTTATATTTTTCATGATCCTTCATAAAACTATTCTATTCATATATGAAATTAAGTTAATTCAGGCTGATATATTTTTGCAAATTTCTGTTCCTTGCAAAATCAGCAAATATAAATTGCTCATGAAAATTGTTGGTTCCAGTATTTGCCCTCTTTTTTGTTTGCTTGTACTTACATTAAAACCTTAATATTTATTTTTATAACAGGGACAGTTAGGTATGCTGGAAGATCTATCACTGGACAGTTCTGAAAAGGTAATATTGTTATGCTTGTGCAAATTAAGGGAGGTATATTCCTTGTTTTGAACAAAACCTCAACTGCAATAATATTTCATAGAAAATGTCATGACATGTGTGTCCAACCTTATGCACAACCAGTAACACTTGATTACAAGATGACCATGCAGCTGATGCTACATTAACAACATTTTGATACAGTAAAACATATATTCCAAATTACAGAGAAAAAATTAGAAATACAGAGTATAGAATTCAACTTTTCAATTTATGTCAATAATTAGAACCCAGTTAATTTTAACATATATTACATAGAAAAATAAGAAATGCAGAGTTTTAGAATTCAACTTGTCAATAATTTTTAAAAACCAGTAAAGGTCAAGGAGGTGAATTGGGTTGGTCAGCTCTGGTATACAATTGACATTTAATTTTGATCTGTATGAAGGTTTTACTTGGAACTGATTACAACTAGTAGTTCAAGCATTGCCAAAAAGAAACTATATGATCTTGCCTATTTTGCAGGGTAAGACAGAAGAAAGAGCTAAGGAGACACTAGGGATATTTGAGGATGAGGATGATGATTTTCTGATTGATGCCACCAATGATAAAATGGGAGACGATAACAAGATGGAAGAAGACAATGACAGTGATATGGAAACTACAATCTCTAAAGCCAGACCTCTGCCTGATATTGATGGTATAAATATAAAAATTTTGTTACATGTATATCTCAAGGAATAAAGTTATCTTTAAGGATTGACAACAAAAATTAGTAACGTTGGTGAAATGCTGAATCAACTACTAACATTGTTATTACATACTGTGGATTCATTTATTTCCGTGGATGCCAATTTTTGTGATTATATGAAAAAGGTTCAGTTCATGGATTCTCAAATTTGTGGTTCTAGAGTGTGCAGCATACAATGTTAAATTTCCTTTTCTTTGGATATCAAAATTCGTGGGTCAAGGCCACCCACAAAAAAACACAAAAATTGATATCCTACAAAAAATAATGAAACCACAGTAAACAAAAGTTTGACACATTGTACATTGAAGTTTGTAAACCTCTTGAAAACATATAAAATCCAACAAACTTATTATCATCAATCTAATTGAATTAGTTTTGCAATTCCTTTGGTGTTTGTACTTCTTGGTGTTTTGTCGTTATTGCTTTTGAAAAGGCAGTATTATAAAGCTTTTCTTGACTTCATGTTATCTTCAATTTCATACAGATGAGGACTCTTTACAAGCAGGCTCCGACAATGATAATGCTGACGACGCCTCCAGTGTTACATCAGAACCTGTACCTGTACCCCAACAGATTGTCAAAGTAGAAGGTTTCAAACCAACACCCATGCAAGGGGCATTCCAGTCAGGATCAACACCAGTCCATCTGTCCAGCAGATATATGGTATGTTACAGTCCAGATTGATAGTTTTTAAGCCAGAAAAAATTCTTGTTACTTGTTTAATCAATTTTGTCTGTCTTTTATGTCCATCTACCCATATACTGTCTAAGCTCTTCAGAACAGTCAGAATATGAAAGTACTTTTATTCAGGGGAGATAATTTGACTCAACCTATTTGCAACTACATGTATATAGAACTAAAATGGAATGGAGGGAGCTTCAGTAAACTTGCTTATGATTCTAGTTAATGGCTGTTAGTTAAAAATAAGTTAAACTTCAAACTGTCAAATAGGCAAATCTACTCATTGTATTGTAATCATATAACATTAGATAAATAGAATTAAAGCAAGAGATATTTAAAAAGAAATTACTTTCTGCCAAATTGACCTACAAGATCATAAAAATGGAATATAAATACCCCATTTAATATTACTGTAGGTATGGAATTTCATAGGAATCATCAAGCAGTATAACACAGAGGAAGAGAATTCCATAGACATTGAGTTTACAGACACTGCTGTCCATCATGCCATGCATGTCTCTAATGCAAGTAACTATACAATGGCAGACATGTCAACTGAGGCTGTGATCCTAGCAGCAGAAAGTGATGTAGATAATCCTAGGTAAGGGGTGATATTACTGAGGCTATGAGCTTACAGACACGGTTGTACATCATGTCATGCACATCTTAAATGCTATTAACTTAATTATACAATGGCAGACATGTCAACAGAGGCTGTGATCCTAGCTGCAGAAAGTGATGTAGATAATCCCAGGTAAGGGATGATATTACTGAGGCTATGAGTTTACTGACACAGAGGTATACCATGCTATGCAATTCTTAAATGCTATTAATTATACAATGCCATACATCAACAAAGGCTGTGAACCTGGCTGTAGAAAATGATGTAGATAATTTTAGGTTTTAAAATATAAATACTTAGGTTAACATTGGTTATTTGTAAAAATAAGAAAACAGTATACAACAATTGGAGAGCTGGGTGCCGTTTCATAAAGTGATCGTTAGACTTACGTGCACGTAAGCCCATTTAATTTGCATGGGACAACGATCACGTTAATTAGCGATCGCTTTATGAAACGGCACCCTGGTGATGTAGTGGCTATGCTATTAACATGTCAAGCTACTAACACCAAGGTTTGTGTTTCAATCTTCTGGGGTGAAAATTTCATGAACCAATATTCCAACCCCATTTACAGGTTGGTCTCAAGGAACAATGCTAGTCCTTCGTAAAGGATGAAAAAATATTGGCCTGTGCTTGTGGAGAGCAATACCCCATCCACTTTGAAGACCACTTTGTGTAATTCGATAAGAAAGGCTCTATGGGGGCCGCTATATAGGCCATACTCGTAAACTGCTAGCTGGAGAGGGATTTAGCATTTATCTTGTTTCTTAATCCAGGATAAATAATTATGTTTAAACTAATTTGAACACCCCACATGTATCATGTTTAGGTCATGTACAATTAAAGCACACAAAAATAAAAATAAAAAATAGGTTACAAAATGCTGATGTTTAAGTATTATTTGTATCAACTGCCAAATGAAATTTCAATGATTTTAAATATTTAGGGGAATAAACAAAGTTTATTGATACGTAGATATAATACATCCTATTTGTGTTTCAGTAAGTTGACATGTTTACACTTTGGATCATGGGATAGCTGTAAAGAATGGTCGGTACAGATGCCAGACGGCGAGGATATTCAGGTAGGTCGCCTAAATTTTACCTACTTTATACCCTCACTTATAAGATAAGGGGCTATATAACCCTGTTTGTCTTGTTAAGATACGGGCTATGTTACCTTGTTTGTCTGTTCATTTCAACTACTACTTTCTGTTTTCCAACCTACTTTGACTTCTTTAAGGGTCATTTAAAAATGGTTGGGGAAAAAAATAACAGATTTCTAAACCTCTTCTGAAGGAATTGATTTCAGATTTACATTTGCGCATTTACTTCTGTCTAGCTCAGAATACCTGCTGAGATGCTTTCTATCACAGTATTGCATAATCAATATGTATAGCCTGTGTGTATGAAGTACAATTTCTGTTTCTGCAGGCTATAACACTAGGAGAAGACTGGATAGCAGTGGCCACCAGTGGGAGGAATGTTAGACTGTTTACTCTAGGTGGCATACAGAAGGAACTGTTTAGTATTCCAGGGCCTGTTGTATGTCTGGCTGCCCACACCAACCAGTTAATGATTGCCTACCATAAGGCTTTAGGTAATTGCACTCTTGTATTTGGTCTAACATCCAATATCAACCTGTTAATGATGACTTTTCATAAAACTTTGATAATCTATTTGATGGGTTATGCGTATTACCACAATATCTAATTTGTTCAAGTTTAGAGAAGGCTGTTATTAATGTAAGCTTTGTTGGTCCTTTGTATCAAAGCTCTTGACATTCCATAGTTTTCAGTAGCTTATATTGAAGTCAAAATAACAAACTTTTATAATATGGAAAATAATATGATGTATTTTCCCCCTCTGTTCAAGTCTGCTCTTAGACTGCTAACAAAACTCTGCACAATTATCAAGATTTTCATATTCTATATAGCTATTGGTTTCAGTAAACTTTATGATTGAGTCATCTTAACAAGACTTTGTAAATGTTTCAGCTTTGCCTGGTGATCAATGCTTGGGAACTATATTACTGACTGTAGATGGAAAGAAAAAGAACATATTAAGTGGCGACTCACTGCCTCTGTCATGTAAATCTACACTGGCTTGGATTGGGTAAGATTTAAAACAGAGAAGGTTTACGTCTGTAAAAAAACTTTTTTTTTCAAATCCGGAAAACTAAAAAAGATTTTACGTCACAAATAAAAAATCACCCAAGTAAACGAAACATCTCTCAAGCAAGAACCCTTTCATTACATATACATGTATATACTCCACCTTTCTTTTCTTTTTAACAGGTTTTCTGCAGAAGGAACCCCATTCTTTATGGATTCAACAGGCATTGTTAGAATGTTAAACAGAAAGTTTGGACATCAGTGGATACAAGTAGCTAATACAAAATCTCATGTAAGTTTCCAGTTGTACATCCTTCAATGTAGATTCCCTATATTTCTTGCCCTTTGTTCCTCGGGTTTGATTATTTTGTTTCTGGGTCCCTAATGACCCATTATGTTGCCTGCAATATGTTGCGATATAGGAGTCAATTTGGCACCATGCAGCGTCACCAAAATTGTCGTCGCACATTTCTGGGCAACTATATGTCTCAGTCTTGATATTTGGCATACATGTTTATCTTCCCACTACAGTACTTTATCATGGCGTAAAGCCATTTTATGCCTGTTACTCATCTACTTCCTGTTTACTAGATATTTAAAAGATGTAAGCGACATACGTCTTACCTGGAAGACCACCATTTTAGTTTATATTGATTAATGAACTGAATGAATGAATTTTTACAATAGAAATTAAACAAAAAGTAACAAAAGAATGTTAATTTAGTTTACTGCAATTGATATGTAAGAGTTTTTTATACCCGAATCAGATTTAATGCATATTAAAAAGAAATGCAATGATATTTTACCTTACATTACAAACTTGTCATCTTAAAATTTATTTTTGAACTCATTTCAGACAAAGGGTAAATCAGATCACTACTGGATTGTAGGTGTCAATGAAAACCCACAACAACTCAGGTAATGTCTGCTTTGAAAAAGAATACAATAAATATATAGGAGTTGAACATCCTATAGACATTTATTACAAGTTGGGACAGATTTCACAATGTGGTGGCGGCAGGTGGGATGGGAAATATGTTCGTGACAGTTTTTCTAAGCAACTACTTATCTCAACTTTTCAATAGTACATGTATTTAATATGCAACATAAGCATTTCAGGTATGTTGATCATTTACTTTTTATAACCCGCCACATGAAGTGGCAGGGTTTTATGTTATTCCCTTAGTTTTTTTCGGTGTCTAAACTTTCAAAATTTAAAAATGATGAAATTTTCTGGTCTAAGAAAGATAACTCATTTCTTTTCTGTCTCTATATATGTTAAAAGTATATACAATATGTTATACAAATATATTTAACTATTGCTAAATATTGTGGTGGGGTATCATTTAATGTCCCATTAGATGCCCTATTTTTGTTTAATGAAATCTGGCCAATTTTATTTTTGATCGAGTTTTGGCTAGGGCCATATAAAATTAATTCTCTGGTTCTCAGACACCGCCGACCCTTAAAAAATGGGGCTGCTGGCGCAATTTTATTGCCGATCCGGAAAAAAAACGCAGCCGACCCGTATTTGACTTCCCAAAATAAAATTTTCAAATTTGCCGCCAAATTGAAGTCAAGCGTTTTGTGACCCAGATCAAAACGTTTAGAAGCATTGTTTACTTTGAAAAACATGGCTGCCGATTGGCAGTGTTCAACAAAAGATTGTTTCAATTTGAAACAACAGTTTCTGGTTACATGAACCATTCATCCAATATGGCAATGACTGTGACAAACTTTACAAATTGATCCTGAGTGGAGAATGGAATTGAATACAAAACATGAAGAGGGATTGGGATGGAAAGAAGGATTTAAAAGTCGATGTTTTTGGCTGTAACAAGACCACAGAGAATGACAAAAATATTTTTTTCTCTCTGATTTCGGAAGTTGTAGACTATTTAGGACTCATTTTTAAGAAATTAATTGGAAAGTAACGATGTATTCCTGCAACCAAGTGACTTTATGACAAAAGTGAAGTCTGCATTTGCCGTTTTGTTTTGCTGTCCATGAAAAGATGAAACTGTCTCACAGTCACAGTCTGACCAACCAAAAAGGACTAATTGACAAGTTTATTTACTGACAGTCTTGATGAAAATGAATAAGAATTTAGTCTTGATTGACAAAAACTTTTTTTTATCAACATACAGATTCTTGGATCAGTGTCACAGACCAAAACTCTAGCCTCCCTTGAATCTCACATATAAGACTAAGTACATCACTACATGCCTCAAGTATTGATTTGACTTATTAGTGCAATCTAAATGCCTTTTATGGAAACTCCAACTTGAAGATGGAAATCCATTCATACACATGTACCAGACTAGCTGATTGTGCAGATACCTTTTGTACCATCCAAGATAAATCATTTTATTAAATAATAAAGCATGTATGTTCATATTTTTATTTATTTCAATACATATTTTTAAATAATAAAAAAAACAAGCATAAATACACATACAACATAATAAATACAATACATACATGTATATGCATGAAAACATACAATCTACTCCTTATTTTCAGACACATTGAAAAATAAAATATATACCAAAAATCCCTACCCTCATTTGAAAAATCAATAAAAAAATAAAATAAAACCCCTACCTACCTACATGTACCTACCCATTTTTTAAAAACCAACTGTCTGAGAACCAGAGTATTAATTTTACATGGCCTAGATTTCACAACATGAGATTTTGTTTATAAATGGTGAATTTCTTATGAAACATTTCACAGTCCCTCGATATTTGGTATTCAGAATCAGCATGGGATCCTTTATTGTGGGCTTTAAGTTCACTAATTTCAGATTTTTGGCCAGATTTCATGGAGTGAAGATTCAATGTAAAAAATGTTGAATGTTAGTTTCTCAGTTACTGATAATCACAGCAACTTTATATTTTGTATTAAGCATCAGGGTGGGGTCCCATAATGGGATTTTGATTTCAGGTCTATCAATTTACTTCCTGTTTAAAAATACAGCCATCTTTATCTTTGACAGATTTTTCTTATAGAATTAATCCTGTGGCAAAATTTGAACACGAAATTTTGACAGGAAATACAGATTAAAATGTTTGCTTTTTCTTATAATTTTTTACTTTTTGATTTAAAAATAGTATTGTCATAGTTTTTCACTAAATAAGATGTTCTGTTTATGATAAAAATTATGTCTTACTTTTTTAAATTCATTTTATTAAGAATACCAAAGTCAAGTAATATTTCTATGAATTTGGACTGTAATAAAGTAGCAAGTCTTAGTCTATTTTTAACATAAACATGTACATTTATCTTTCTTATGTGTAGATGTATACCATGTAAAGGATCCAGATATCCCCCTACACTACCTCGACCTGCTGTCACAGTGCTTTCCTTCCAGCTTCCCATGTGTGAGATACACAATGAAAAAAGTCAATATGAGGTCAGTCACCACTTTTATGTCACCTACAATGTGTTGCAAAATGACATATAGGAGTCACTTATGCTTTTTTCATCATCTTTAGACATCTATTGTCATGTGTCCTTCACAAAAAATTATTGTCACAGTATACGGACATCTACATTTGAAAGCCTATTGACATGTAGCTTCCTCCTAGTCCTATAGTTCTATATGGTGTAAAGCAATTTTATGCCGTAAACTCATCTACCTCCTGTTTGAAAAATATTTTAAAAAGCAGGTGACATATGTTTGCTATGGAAGACCAATAATGTTAATTTTTTATACACAGGCACTTAAAAGTTTAGAGAAATTTTGTAATACTTTCCTGATGTTTCTGGGGTCTGACTTGCTGTCTCTGATGCTTTTTAAATGGTTGAGAGTTAACAGATCTGGATAGATTTTGCAAAACCAATTTTGCACAATATAATGAAGCAAAGTTTGAAATTACAGGTGGCCCATGCTAGGGATGCCTTATTATGGGTAGAATGTGAAATTAATTAGTACAGTAGTCCCCCATCTAACGGCCCCTCCCTGGGACGGCCACCCCCAATGTACGGACAGTTTTCCTTGGTTAGAACGGTTCTTAACACAAAAGTACCCCCCGTGGCCGGCCACTCCGCTGCTGCGGCCAGCGGCCAGCAATTCCCTGTTAAAAATGGAAAAAATCCCTCTATTTACGGACAGAAACACTTCTTCCGGTCAGACTTTTTAATACCCCAACGGTGCCTCACAATTTAAGTAGAACGATCTAAAAATAACTTTTGACAAAATTTGAAAACAATGCTTATCCAAACATTTTTTTAAAATATCTTTTTTTTTTGTTAATAAATTGAAAACATTCAAAACATTTTTTAAAGGTTCCTAAAAGTAAATATTAATACAATTAATTTGTAAATTTAAATTTGACCCCAACCGGAAATGACCGCGTTGCTTCGATAAACAAAGAAAAAATGGCTTCTAATCAAAAACGAAAAATTCTAACTTTGGAAGAAAAAGTAAAGGCAATCAGACTCAACGAGAAGGGTGATAGTTCCCGTAAAATAGCAGCTTCGTTCGATGTTGGCAAACCCCAAATAAACAGTTTGATTAAGGACAAAGAAAACATTTTAAATTTTTGGGAGAATGGAATGAATGGGGATCGGAAAATCGTAAAAGCAAAAAGATGTCTCTATCCCGATATAAATGATGCAATTTATGAGTGGTTTCAAACAGCAAGGGGAAAAAATATCCCTATCAGTGGTAAAATGATTCAGGAAAAGGCAATTATCATATCTATGGAGATGGGACTTGATGATTTTACTGCTAGTAATGGCTGGCTGTATAAATTTCAACAGAGACACATTATAAAGTGTTCCTCCTTAAGTGGCGAGTTAGCTGAAGTTGACCCAGAAGTGGTCAAGGACTGGACAAATAGACTTAAAGATATTTGTGTTGGATATAATTTGGAGAATATCTTTAATTGTGACGAGACAGGACTGTTTTTTAGACTTTTGCCAGGAAAATCACTTGTGGAAAAAGGTGACACAAGCAATGGAGGCAAGAAGTCCAAAGAGCGTATCACTGTGTTATTGTGTGGGTCAGCCACTGGAGAAAAAATAAAACCGTTGGTTATCGGAAAAAGCAAGAAGCCACGAAGTTTCCGATCAGTTCCTGATCATGCACTGGGAGTTCACTACGAAGCAAATAAAAAGGCATGGATGACTAGGGACATCTTTGTAAAATATCTCAAGAGGCTGAACAACTTTTTTAGCTCACCTGGACCAAAGGTCCATGTGAGTTATTGCCATCACTTGGCGTCCATCGTCGTCGTCGTCCGTCATTAACTTTTCTTTAAAAATCTTCTCCTCCGAAAGGACTGAAGCGATTGCTTTGAAACTTTGCACACTTCATCTATGGGATGTCCTCTACCAAGATTGCACAAATGGTGACCACTGTGCAAACAACATGGCTGCCGTTATTAGAAATAGACCAGGGGGGTCAGACTACTGTCTTTGGCTTGTAAATAAAAAAGTATAAGAGATAGATGAAATCTGATGGCACGCTACTGCCTCAGAATCAAAAGCTCTACAAAAGTTTCCATTGAGTCGAAGTTGTCAGATGACCCCTTATAGGAGTTCCGGCCCCTTAAAGGTGAAAAATAGCTTTTTTTCATGTTTTTGGCTTATAGAATGAAAACTATTACAGATAGAGAAAAGTTGTTGCTTGCTTAAATGTTCAGCTCATTTAGCTCTACAAAAGTCTCCTCCATAGGGTCGAAGTTGCCAGATGACCCCTTATAGGGGTTACGGCCCCTTAAAGGCAAAAAATAGTGTTTTTGGCTTATAGAATGAAAAGTATTGCAGATAGAGAAAAGCTGTTGCTTGCTTAAATGTGCAGCTCAATTAGCTCTACAAAAGTCGTCATAGGGTCAAAGTTGTCAGATGACCCCTTATTGGGGTTACAGCCCCTTAAAGGCGAATAGTGTTTTTGGCCTATAGAATGAAAACTATTGCAGATAGAGAAAAGCTGTTGCTTGCTTAAATGTTCAGCTCATTTTCCTCTGCAAAAGTCTTTTTAGGGTCAAAGTTTTCAGATGACTCCTTATAGGAGTTACAGCCACTTAAAGGCGAAAAATGGTGTTTTTGGCTTATAAAACTCGAACTATTGCAGATAGAAAAAGCTGTTGCCTGCTAAAATGTTCAGCTCATTTAGTTCTACAAAATTCTCCATAGGGTTGAAGTTGTCAGATGACCTTTTATAGAGGTTACAGTCCCTTAAAGGCAAAAAAAAGTGTTTTTGGCCTACATAATGAAAACTTTTGCAGATAGAGAAAAGCTGTTTCTTGCTTAAATGTTCAGCTCATTTAGCTCTACAAAAGTCGTCATAGGGTCAAAGTTGTCAGATGACCCTTATAGGGGTTACGGCCCCTTAAAGAAAGAGAAAAGCTGTTGCTGATATATACAGCTTATTCAGCTCTACAAAGTTCTTCATAGGGTTGACATCAAGACCAGGTGAGCGATTCAGGCTCCTGGGAGCCTCTTGTTAGGATACAAGACAGAAAAATTCTTATGTTTGTAGATAACTGCTCATCACATCCAGAAATTGAACTTTCGAACATTAAAAGTTTCTACCTGAAAACACAACATCAAAACTTCAGCCCATGGATGCCGGTATTATTCAGAATGTTAAAATGCTGTAGCGTAAAAAACTTCTCAGACATTGCCTTTTCTTGATGGATGATCATGAAGTCAACAGTGCATCGGAAATAGCCAAGAATGTAACCGTCCTTGATGCCATACAGTGGCTGACTTCATCATGGAACAACCTGCATACAGAAACCATCACCAAGTGCTTTATGAAATGTGGCTTCTATCCTGATAATTTAGGTATGTTGATATTTCAATTAGATTAACTAAGCTTTGATATTTTGATTGCACAAAGCCCCCCCCCCCAAAAAAAAAAAAAAAAAAAAAAAAACAACAACAACAAAAAAACACTAAAAACAAAAACAAAAAAACACAAGCAAATTAACATAAACAGATTTGATTACAGGTCTTTGTCTTGCTTTATTTTTGACAAGAATTGTAAATTTGTGAAATTGAAATTAAACTTTTTTTTTCTAGCTGCCAATGACATCACAGATGATGAGGACTGGGATGAGGAGGACCTCATGCCACTTTTACCAAGCGGAACAAATCTTAGAAACTTTGTAGAAATTGACCAAAATGTGGCCACTGAAAATATGGAGATAATTACATGTACACATAATGAACTGTTAGAATTTACCAAGCCTAGAGACGAATTTACACTAGAAGACAATGATAGTGACTCTGATACCGAGATAGATGCTGTAAAACCAACTGTGAGTGTGACGTTGAGAGAGGCTTATGATATGTGTGAGGGTGTGAGTGAATATGCACTTGACACAAACATTATTGAACTGTTTGAATGTATGTCAAAGGCCAAAGACATTTTGAAGAGACAAGAATGGAAAAAAGTGTCAGAGAGGAAACAGAGTGATATCTCATCATTTTTTAAAAAGTTGTGAATTCTTTAAAGGTTTTAATTTGAATGTACTTTTAGCATGTTTAGTGTGACTCAGTCTTTGATTTATTGATTATGGTTTTAAATAATTACATGCATTTTACTTGTTTTAAAGTATAAAGTGAATTTTAAATGAATGTAATGATTAATTTAATTTATTTTTAAGATTGTACAATGTATGTTGTATCTTTTATTTATGTCATTGTTACCATGTTGATTGCAGTAAGTTTGAAAATAAACTGATATGTGAAGTAACTCTTTGAATGGTTTGAAATATCAACAACAAATATTATTATACACTTTATTATTGGATAAAAAAACATAGTTTTACATGTGCATGTACAAAATCATGTAACAACATTATACAGCATCAGCTTTAACTGACCACTGATTGTTCATAAACTTAAACTTAAAACCTCTCACATTCAAAATTAACATCCTCCCATATAAGGCCACCTCCATTATAAGGCCACTTTTCTCTGGCAATAAGGGTGGCCTTATAAAGGGGGGACTACTGTATAGACATATAAAAAAAATTATTGAAACTGGTGTTTTAGCGCAACTTATTCCCTAAATGAAAGTGAAGTTAATTTTTTTTTAGCAAAATACAAACACTATGTTATGAGTTCAGTAACTTTTGACATTTTTTTATACATTTAATCATATAATAACCTTTTAGGTGTGCTGGTTTAGCTTGTGAAACAGCAGTTTTGTGATTTCTTAAGATTTATTTTACAGGAGACTTTCCTCAGAACACACCTGTTTTCTAATCATTTTGACCATTGGACATCACAGGGATTTGAGTATGACATCGGCAATAAACAGGAGGCATTAAAACCTTCACAAGAGGCTCTGATGAAACTATTTGCTGTAAGTTGTTGATTAGTTTTAAATAATACTAGATGTGTGTATAATTTGAATGAAAGATGTTAAAGGATGAAAGACCAAAATTTTCTCCACTTGATATTATAGCAATAGCTACATACTGAAATATTGGATATGACTTAATAAGGTGCCTGCCCTAATTTACAAAAAAAAAATCTCTTTAATTGACAATTTCAATTAAGATTTAATCTTATATGTTGCTAAATATGTGTTAAGTGATATCTTTACATGCTTAAAATACCTGTACAACAATATAAAAAAGGTTGTATAGTTATCGTTTCAAATCTCCTAAATAATAATTATGTATGTTGTATGTTTGTAATAAAAATTTCAGCTGTCAGCTCGATCAGAAAGAGAATTCAGAGCCTTAGAAGTGTGCGAGATGATGCCTGATGAACACACACTACAGCTAGCTATAAAGTACGCTAGTCGTCTCAAACACATCCAGTTAGCTGAGAGGATCAGTGAGTTAGCCATGAGGAAAGCTGAGGAGACAACACAAGAGGTGGAGGAAGAGGAGGAGGAAGATTTTAGGACAGGGCTTTACAATCAGTAAGAAATATAGCTTCTACAACACGATCGAGTTGATTATGGAATTTCTAACATCGAGAGAAATAAATTTGATTATTTTAAAGGCGAGGCTTGCCGAGCGATTAGAATATCAAATTTATTTCTCAAGATGTTAGAAATTCCATAATCATCGAGAATTAAGTTGTAGAAGGTTTTTCTCTAATGTTTACAGGTAAGAAATTGCAAAAGGTCGCTCATCAATTGCACGTGCAATTAGGCTGAGAACAAATTTCTCTCTAGAGGTGAGAACTATTTTTTCACAACTGGTTGAGAGGTTGATAAATCGGATGAAAATTAGAGAAATAAGTATTCAGGACCAAGTTTCAAAGAAAATCAAAGGTGTAAAAATTATCTTAAATGAAAAGATCAAGGATTTGTTATTGGCATAAATCTACACTTAGGATAATTCTTTTGCCTAGAAGTTTTGCTGAAAGAGCTCTTTTACTAGAAACTGCTATGTTGGTACCTTTTGTATAGAAAATAATGACATATGGAATAAGTGTACTCCACACAGCTCACATAACAAGGGGTATTAAATTTAGAAAAACCACAATGGAAAATGAAAAAAAAGAGAAAATTTTGTATGTTCAATTTCAACTTCATCAAAGCCTTTTGTCTTGCTTTTTAATGTACAAAAGTGTAATTTAGTTGATCATGAATGTTCCCTTGGTTATCCCTTAGGTAGTCTGGTTTCCTCTACCATTAAAGCTAACTGCTATGTATAACTGATGTGCTTTTCAAAAGAGATAAAAAAAACAACCAACCGTAAAACATTTCAACGGTTGTACATAGTGCAACAACATTGACCTAGTCCCTATATCTTTTGACAAATTATTTTGATTTACATGTAGATGGATAAGAATTGTGAAAAAAAAAATGTTTTAGATTATCTTTATGTATATAAATATTATCTCCTTTGTTTCAGACATAACCATGTAGAAACAGAATGGTCACACACCAATGGATCCACACAGGAAGTAGAAGATGACAATGAAGAAGAGACATCTAGAATTTCAGGTAAGCTTAAGTAATCTATAAGATACATGCTACCATTCATAAGAATTAAATTCAGTTAAAAAGTCTAATCCCCTATAATTGCTTCAGGTTGGTTGGTTTTCTGCAATTTTTTCCAAGAGCCCAACCCTTTGGTCTAATAAAATTGAACTAAAACATCCCAACATTGGATTGATTTTATCTAGATGACAAAATTGATTACTTGCATTCTTATTTGTCTTAGGTCCTGTTTTAAACATGAAGCAGAAGGAAGAAAAGCCATCTAAACCAATATATTTATCACAAGGAAGGTCAAACCCATTTAAGGTGAGTGCAATAATTTTCTTTGGTAACAGAAAAAAATACTTATTATAAAGGTCTTATATGGTAAATTAAGCAGATCTTCATAGACAAAAAAATGATACTATGAAATGTCAAACTATTGTACAATATAACCAAAAAATTCATTGCTATTTAATTGAATTTTGTACTTGTTTTTCTATTTCTGTTATGTTAGTAAATAATTGATATTAGTACTTTACTAATTCTAATTCTGAAAACAAGGTTTGACTTCGCTTCAAAGAACACCAGTGAAAGATAATAAGCATGATAGAGCAGTAACTTTACTACATGTATTTAATGTTTATTTTATTGTCTTGGATTTGGTTGTGCATGCTGCTCAAAAGAAATATTTTATGGGTATTTTTTTCAAACTTATGAATTTGTGTTTCATTGGTCAGGTATCATCATCACAACAAAAGACCCCTGTAGGAGCCTCTCGAGGGACACAAGTTTTTGATTCTTTGTCCAAAAAGAAACCAGAAAAACAAGCCTCAAATGTTGTCATTAAAAATTCTAAGCCTGTTTTGAAGAAGGTAATTATTGAAACAGCTTATTGTTAAATGTCTGCCAAAGTTTTAAACTAGGCAAACATTTGTTAACATCTAAGACTTCACTCTAAAGAAGTTTATTTGAATCAGGAAGAGGAAATTTCGCCAAATGAATAGGGATAACTTGTGGTTTTCCTCAGCTTAATGTTGTTCACATCATGTGGCTGACCCACAAAGGAAAACTATTTTGGATTTCAGATGAATTTATTTGTAAAGGGCTATAGCTAAAATGAGTAATGTATGTATGATTTTGTGGTTGACTGCTTTTCACAAAAACCACAAAAACTAGTACATGTACCCCATGAATAATAATGTAGCCACAGAATTCATAATTTTATTTGAACTGTTAAATATGCTGTTTACTTATGGGTGCAGGAAAGTGGTTATAGCTCACAATGAACAAAATCTTCCTTTAAAACGCACAGTTTTAGCACATGTCCTATATTTTTATACCCCCCGCAAACAAAGTTTGGGGGGGTATATAGGAAACACCCTGTCTGTCTGTCTGTCCGTCTGTCCGTCTGTCTGTCCGTCCGTCTGTCCACATAACTTGTAAGCGCAACTCCTCCTAAACCGCTTGATGGATTTTGATGAAACTTTACATGAAGGAAGTACATCATATGTAGATGTGCATGAAGAATTTTGATCGCACTCTGACATCATTCAGGGGAGATAATTGGACTTAGACTTTTTGAATACATTATTCAATGGGAGACCCCGTAAGCGCAACTCCTCCTAAACCGCTTGATGGATTTTGATGAAACTTTACATGAAGGAAGTACATCATATGTAGATGTGCATGAAGAATTTTGATCGCACTCTGATATCATTCAGGGGAGATATTTGGACTTAGACTTTTTGAATACATTATTCAATGGGAGACCCCGTAAGCGCAACTCCTCCTAAACCTCTTGATGGATTTTGATGAAACTTTACATGAAGGAACTACATCATCTGTAGATGTGCATGAAGAATTTGTATTGCTCTTCGTTATCATTGAGGGGAGATAACTGGACTTGAAATTTGAGTCCAATATGTAGCGGGGGGTATCCTTTTGTGAGCTCGCTCACAGTATTACTTGTTGTAATTGATAATAGTTTCCTGCAATAGACTGTTAACACTGAAGATGTAGATTTACATAAAGGTTGTAAAAGACATAATTGTTATATCCTTTATTTCAGAGCAACTCATCTCAACAGAAGCTATTATCTAAGAAGTCAGAAAAAGATGACACCCCTAAAACTCCATCTACACCTAGTGCCAAGTAAGAATTGCCTCTTTTTGTCTGTTACCATTTACAATATACTAATGAAGATCATTGTGAACAAATTTGATTGTAACAGATTTAGACTGTTTTATGCTTCTGCAGTCAATGTTATTCAAACAAAGGTATTTCCTCTTTCAACTTTCTTTATCTGCAGATATTTCAATTTCCTCAGTAATTAGGACATACATGTATCAAGGCTCTAAAAAAAGACATTTTGAGGTCATCTTGTCACATCAAACAAATATTGCAATGTCGTTTTTAGCCAAGTTGCATTAAAGTTGAACTCGGGTATTGTTATGATGACAGCAGGCAGGTGTCAACAATAAGTTTTTGGACTAAAGCTCAAAAAGTTGTCACCGGATTTTAATGAAACTTTGGTATATTGTAATTTACCATTAGAGGAGGAACGCTATTGATTTTTGGGGAATTCCATACAAAATTACAGCAGCAGAAAAAATATGAGAAAATTTCTCAAAAAAGTGGTTTCCAGGAAACTTCTCAAAAAGTTTCATCTGATTTTTATGAAAATTGAAGATACTGTTAGATTGTTAGATACTAAAACAGGAGGTACTTTATTGATTTTTGGAGAATTTTGTTAAATATTAAGGTCACAGCAACAGAAATTACTCAAAAATGTTTTCAACCAATTTTATTGAAACTTTAGAATACTGTAACATATCATAAGAGAAGGAACCCTAGTGATTTTGGGCAATTTTCAGCATTTATAATGTTTGTAAATTTCTCAAAAAGTGGCTTCTTGATACTAACTCTTCAAGATTTTCACACTTAATTAGCATGTCATTCCTGTAATAACTTGTGTTAAGTTTTGGTCATCTTGGGCATTTGCACCCCTGTGCATATTAATTTTGTATTTCTACGAATTCTGTGACCTTGTCCAATGTAACTGTTTGCTACAGAATTAATTTTTGCAAAATATGAACAATTATAAAAAAGAAAAAACCCTTCCTTCTTATCTTTACCTTGCAAACCTTAAAAACTGTAAACTGAATATTTACACCCATTAAAACCTTTCCTTTACAGAACTGCCTCTGCCTTTGATTTATGGTTTGAAGATAACAAGAGTGAGTTAATAGAAGAGTTTCCAGATTTATCAGAGGAAGATCTGCTACAAACATCCACAGAAAGATTCAGAGAATTATCAAAAGAACAGAGACAAGTAAATCAGAAAAATTATAGATTGTTAAAGTATTATTGGTTGCCTATAACCTGGCCATTGTATCTCATAGTTTCACTAATCTTTTGAGCTCAGATTTTTGTGTCACTTGTGTTTAGGCTTCATTCAAGGTTCACTATTTGTTGTCATTACAAATAACTACATGTAAAAACAAAATTGTCCGAAATTTCTTTTGTATTTTTTGATATCTTACAAAACTCCAGTACATACCGGCAGGCAGAGTTGAGTTCAGGAATTTGTTTGTCTGCACATTTACTTCATACTTAGAACTCTTCCTCACTGGAAGGAATTCATTGAAACCTTATATGAAGTATAATCATAGAATGCAGATTTTGTTACCCTCAGTATCATTCAAGATAGATTTTGGGTTCCACTTATATACATTATAGAAAAACATGGAGTACATGTATGCGCAATAAGCTTATAAGTTTGTTTGTTTTTTTCAATTACAGGAGTGGTTACAGAAGGCAAAACAGTTAAAAGCAGAGAATGCAGAGAACACAGACACTACAGAAAACAAGAAACGAAAAAGAGATGATGATGTGGACCCTGTATCAAAAAAGAAAAAAGACACTTCATTATCAACTAACAATAAACTGGCAGGGTTTGCTTTCAGCAAAGATTGATTAAACATGTTGTGTATGTTCAGATTTTTATATAAAGGTATTCAAAATTGTTTATTTTTATTTCTTTACATATGATAAAGATTTGCAATTTCTATATACAATTCTTTAAGAATCAAGGCAAAAAAAATTCCTGTTAAAATTTTTTTAATGAATGCATAACATGTTTAGTTCAAACATATTTTATTTGAAACAATTTCAATTGTAAACGGGAATTGGACACAAGTACAAAGTATTTATGAAGTCCTCTCCCATTTACAATACAATACAATAATAGCAATGAGCATGCACTTTTAATAAAAATAAGATGATGATAAAGGAAAAAAAAAGATAGAAAAAAGTTAAAATACAATCTTGAATCATGAATTGTGTGTGTGTGACACATGCATTACATGTGCTATTGAAACCAAGCTTTGTCATAAAATGTTTAACAAATATTTTTATTATTCTATATTAGTGCTACATGTTTTTAATTTTACAGCAGGTGCTGTTAACGATTCACTATTTATTGATTTTTATGCATATGGCAATTTGAGGAAGTTTATTCCATGAATAACAAGTATTATACTTGTCCACTGGTGATGATACAATAAGTATTTATGTTACTGTAAGAAGTTTAAAAATATCAATATTTTCTTTCAATATTTATTTAAAGTATTTGTTATGCAATAATTTTAGCATCTCTTTGTACTATATATTAAAGATGAAGAAAAGGTATACTGCTCTTTGACTTCTTTGTTATCAGTAGGAAGCGCCCTGTCCATCTGAATGGAACTTAGTTTCAGTATAAATCAATGAGTTTGATGTAAAATATTACCATCAATGTGATTTTAAATGGAGTTTAAGCAGACCTGATAATTCTACCTCTTTTTGCAAGAGACTTTTTGTCCCCCGCCGCAAACGCGACAGAAGGACCTAGTAATGGTCTTCATCCATCTGTGTGTCTGTCCGTCACATTTTTTTTAGCGCAACTCATCTAAGACCTCTCAACATATTTTGATGAAACTTTGTAGGATTGTTTGTCATGATATGTAGTTGATCATATGGTATCGCCATTTTGATTAGACACATTTTATAGGACTTATGGGACTTTATCCACTTTGTCCATTTTATCTCATAGGAACACTTTGTGAGAGCAACTCCTCTGAGATTGCTCAATGGATTTTGATAAAATTTTGTAGGATTGTTTGTCATGATATGTAGTTGATCATATTGCACCGCCATGTTGATTCAACAAATTTAATAGGAGTTATGGGACTTTATCTACTTTGTTCATTTTAGGTCACAGGAACACTTTGTGAGCGCAACTCCTCTGACACCACTCAACCGATTTTGATAAAATTTTGTAGGATTGTTTGTCATGATATGAAGTTGATCATATTGCACCGCCATTTTGATTTGACATATTTTATAGGAGTTATGCGACTTTATCGTCTTTGTTCATTTTTAGCTCACCTGGCTAAAGGCCATGTGAGCTATTGCCATCACTTGGCGTCCGTCGTCATCGTCCGTCGTCGTCGTCCGTCGTCGTTAACTTTTCTTCAAACTTCTTCTCCTCTGAAACGGCTGCACCGATTCAAACCAAATTTGGTCTGGTGGTAGTTTAGGGTATTCCCCACAGAACTGATGTGGGGATTTTTGATTCGTCGAAAAACATGGCCGTCGTTGCTAAAAATAGACGAGGGGGGTCAGACTTCTGTTTTTGGCTTGTAAATCAAAAAGTATAAGAGATAGATGAAATCTGATGCCACGCTACTGCTTCAGCATCAAAAGCTCTACAAAAGTCTCCATTGAGTCGAAGTTGTCAGATGACCCCTTATGGGAGTTACGGCCCCTTAAAGGTGAAAAATAGCATTTTTTCATGTTTTTGGCCTATGGAATGAAAACTATTGCAGATAGAGAGAAGCTGTTGCTTGCTTAAATGTTCAGCTCTTTTAGCTCTACAAAAGTCTCCATAAGGTCAAAGTTGTCAGATGACCCATTATAGGGGTTACGGCCCCTTAAAGGCAAAAAATAGAGTTTTTGGCCTATAGAATGAAAACTATTGCAGATGGAGAAAAGCTGTTGCTTGCTTAAATGTTCAGCTCATTTAGCTCTACACAAGCCTCCATAGGGTCGTAGTAGTCAGATGACCCCTTATAGGGGTTACGGCCCCTTAAAGGCAAAAAATAGTGTTTTTGGTCTATAGAATGAAAACTATTGCAGATAGAGAAAAGCTGTTGCTTGCTTCAATGTTCAGCTCATTTAGCTCTACAAAAGTCTCCATAGGGTCAAAGTTGTCAGATGACCCCTTATAGGGGTTACGGCCCCTTAAAGGCAAAAAATAGTGTTTTTGGTCTATAGAATGAAAACTATTGCAGATAGAGAAAAGCTGTTGCTTGCTTAAATGTTCAGCTCATTTAGCTCTACACAAGTCTCCATAGGGTCAAAGTTGTCAGATGACCCCTTATAGGGGTTACGGCCCCTTAAAGGCAAAAAATAGAGTTTTTGGCCTATAGAATGAAAACTATTGCAGATGGAGAAAAGCTGTTGCTTGCTTAAATGTTCAGCTCATTTAGCTCTACACAAGCCTCCATAGGGTCGTAGTAGTCAGATGACCCCTTATAGGGGTTACGGCCCCTTAAAGGCAAAAAATAGTGTTTTTGGTCTATAGAATGAAAACTATTGCAGATAGAGAAAAGCTGTTGCTTGCTTCAATGTTCAGCTCATTTAGCTCTACAAAAGTTTCCATAGGGTCAAAGTTGCCAGATGACCCCTTATAGTGGTTACGGCCCCTTAAAGGCAAAAAATAGTGTTTTTGGCCTAAAAAAAGAAAATTTTTGCAGATAGAGAAAAGACGTTGCTTGCTTAAATGTTCAGCTTAATTAGCTCTACAAAAGTCTTTTTAGGGTCGAAGTTGTCAGATGACCCCTTTAAGGGGTTATGGCCCTTTAAAGGTGAAAAATAGTGTTTTTTGCTTTGGAATGAAAACTATTGCAGATAGAGAAAAGCTTTTTATTGCTTAAACATTCAGCTCATTTAGCTATACAAAAGTCTTCAAAGGGTTGACATTAAGACCAGGTGAGGGATTCAGGCTCCTGGGAGCCTCTTGTTGGTTATAGGAACACTATGTGAGCTCAGATTTGAAATTTTGTAGGATTGTTTGTCATCATATGTAGGTAATCATATCGCAAAGGCTTTTAGATTTTTTAAATAAAGTTTATTTTCAACTTTAATGCAGCGGCGTAGCAATCTTGTTTTTTTAGCTCACCTGACCTGAAGGGTCATGTGAGCTATTGTCATCACTTGGCGTCCGTCGTCCGTAAACTTTTTAAAACGTTAACTCCTCTGACACCATAAGTCCAATTGCAACCAAACTTAGTATGGTTGTTTATTAGCATTCGGTGCTTAGAACTGATGTGGGGATTTTTGATTCGTCGTAAAACATGGCCGTCATGGCTAAAAATAGAACATAGGGGTAAAATGCAGTTTTTTGCAAATAACTCAAAAACGGCTACAGATATCAAAATTCTGGCAAGGGTTAAAGTGATCAGCACCTCAAGATCTACCTACCCTGAAATTTTGAAGAAAATCCAACGACCCATGTAGGAGTTATTGCCCTTTTTGTGGATTTTTTGCAAATTTTTCACCTGTTTAGCTCAATATCTTGAAAACTATACTAGATATTTGAGAAATTTAAATTGCATATTGTTAAGCACATCAAGATCTACAAAATTTGTAACAGGGTCAATGTTGTAGGACCTTTCCTTTGAGGAGTTATTGCCCTTGGAACGTCAAAATTGAGCATTTTAACTGCATTTCCTTATATTGAAAATGTTAACTCCTCTGACACTTTAAGTCCAAATGGAACCAAACTTGGTATTATTGTTTATTATTATTAGGTGTATAGAACTGTTGTGGGGATTTTTGATTGGTTGTAAAACATGGCCGCTGTGACTAAAAATAGAACATTAGGTTAAACTGCATTTTTTTGCAAATAACTCAAAAAGGGTGACAGATTTTTAGATTTTGATTGAGAACAAAAGTGATCAGCTCCTTTAGATCCACCATATTGTCAGATGACCCCCTTATTAGCTCACCTGGCCAAAGGCCATGTGAGCTATTGCCATCACTTGGCGTCCGTCGTCGTCGTCCGTCGTCGTCGTCGTCGTTAACTTTTCTTCAAACTTCTTCTCCTCTGAAACGGCTGAACAGATTCAAACCAAATTTGGTCTGGTGGTACTTTAGGGTATCCCCCACAGAACTGATGTGGGGATTTTTGATTCGTCAAAAAACATGGCCGTCGTTGCTAAAAATAGACCAGGGGGGTCAGACTACTGTTTTTGGCTTGTAAATCAAAAAGTATAAGAGATAGATGAAATCTGATGCCACTCTACTGCTTCAGCATCAAAAGTTCTACAAATGTCTCCATTTGGTCCAAGTTGTCAGATGACCCCTTATAGGGGTTACAGCCCCTTAAAGGTGAAAAATAGCGTTTTTTCATGTTTTTGCCCTATAGTATGAAAACTATTGCAGATAGAGAAAAGCTGTTGCTTGCTTAAATGTTCAGCTCATTAAGCTCTACAAAAGTCTCCATAGGGTCAAAGTTGTCAGATGACCCCTTATAGGGGTTACGGCCCCTAAAGTAACGTTTTTTCATGTTTTTGCCCTATGAAATGGAAACTATTGCAGATAGAGAGAAGCTGTTGCTTGCTTAAATGTTCAGCTCATTTAGCTCTACAAAAGTCTCCATAGGGTCAAAGTTGTCAAATGGACCCTTATAGGGGTACGGCCCCTAAAGTAACGTTTTTTTATGGAATGAAAACTATTGCAGATAGAGAGAAGCTGTTGCTTGCTTAAATGTTCAGCTCATTTAGCTCTACAAAAGTCTCCATAAGGTCAAAGTTGTCAGATGAACCCTTATAGGGGTTACGGCCCCTAAAGTAACGTTTTTTCATGTTTTTGCCCTATGAAATGAAAACTATTGCAGATAGAGAGAAGCTGTTGCTTGCTTAAATGTTCAGCTCATTTAGCTCTACAAAAGTTTCCATAGGGTCAAAATTGTCAAATGACCCCTTATAGGGGTTATGGCCCCTAAAATAACGTTTTTTCATGTTTTTGGCCTATTGAATGAAAACTATAGCAGATAGAGAGAAGCTGTTGCTTGCTTAAATGTTCAGCTCATTTAGCTCTACAAAAGTCTCCATAGGGTCGAAGTTGTCAGATGACCCCTTATAGGGGTTATGGTCCTTAAAATAACATTTTTTCATGTTTTTGGCCTTTGGAATGAAAACTGTAGCAGTTAGAGAGAAGCTGTTGCTTGCTTAAATGATCAGCTTATTTAGCTCTACAAAAGTCTCCATAGGATCTAAGTCGTCTGATGACCCCTTATAGGGGTTAAGGCCCCTAAAACAACGTTTTTCATGTTTGGGGCATACAGAATGAAACTATAGTACCGGAAGATAGAGAGAAGCTGTTGCTTGCTTAAACATTCAGCTCATATAGCTCTACAAAAGTCTTCATAGGGTTGAAGTTTTCAGATGACCCCTTATAGGGGTTATGGGCCCTAGATTAACATTTTTTCATGTTTTGGGCCTACAGAATGAAAACTATAGTAGATAGAGAAAACCTGTTGCTTGTCAGCTCATTTACAAATGTAGCTCTACAAAAGTCTTTATAGGGTCGACATCAAGACCAGGTGAGCGATTCAGGCTCCTGGGAGCCTCTTGTTAATCTTATGACCCTTTCAACGTTAAATAGATTTTGCCTTATAACCTTTACTTCAGGCACATATGTCAGGTGAGCGATTCAGGCTCCTGGGAACCTCTTGTCTTAATTTTGGGCAAATCTCAACCCACCTTCCCCCCCAAGTTATTTTACCATGAAAAAAAATTTCATCTTAGCATATTAAAGGGATAAAATAAAATGAATTTTGATCAAATATTAAATGCCATGCAATAGAACACAGTATATGCCTTGTATATTGAACTTTAAGCTCTATCTATTGCTGAAGATTCAAGAATGATTTTTTTTTTAGCTCACCTGGACCGAAGGTCCATGTGAGCTATTGCAATCACTTGGCGTCCGTTGTTGTCTGGCATCTGGCGTCCTCTGTTAACACTTTTTCAAAATCTTCTCCTCTGAAACTACTGAACAGACTTTAATGAAACTAAGTATGATCCTTAGGATGTCCTGTACAAAAGTTGTGTTTCGATTTTTGATCCGTCAAAAAACATGGCCGTCGTAGCTAAAAATAGACCAGGGGGGTCAGACTACTGTTTTTGGCTTGTAAATCAAAAAGTATAAGAGATAGATGAAATCTGATGCCACCTCACTGCTTCAGCATCAAAAGTTCTACAAAAGTCTGCATTGAGTCCAAGTTGTCAGATGATCCCTTATAGTGGTTACAGCCCTTTAAACGTGAAAAATAGTGTTTTTTCATGTTTTTGGCTAATAGAATGAAAAGTATGGCAGATAGAGAAAAGCTGTTGCTTGCTTAAATGTTCAGCTCATATAGCTATACAAAAGTCTCCATAGGATGGAAGTTGTCAGATGACCCCTTATAGGGGTTACAGCCCCTTAAAGGCGAAAAATAGTGTTTTTTCATGTTTTTGGCTAATAGAATGAAAAGTATTGCAGATAGAGAAAAGCTGTTGCTTGCTTAAATGTTCAGCTCATATAGCTCTACAAAAGTCTCCATAGGATGGAAGTTGTCAGATGACCCTTTAAAGGGGTTACAGCCCCTTAAAGGCTGAAAATAGTGTTTTTGGCCTATAGAATGAAAACTATTGCAGATAGAGAAAAGCTGTTGCTTGCTTAAATGTTCAGCCATTTAGCTCTACAAAAGTCTCCGTAGGGTTGAAGTTGTCAGATGACCCCTTATAGGGATTACAGTCCCTAAATTAACATGTTCATGTTTTTGGCTTATATAATGACAACTATAGCAGATAAGGAAAAGTTGTTGCTTGCTTAAATGTTCAGTTCATTAAGCTCTTAACAAAAGTCTCTATAGAGTCAAAGTGTTCAGATGGCCCTTTAAATAACATTTTGCACGTTTTTGGCCTACAGAATGGCAACTATTGCTGAAAGAGAAAAACTGTTGCTTGCTTAAATGTTCAGCTTATTTAGCTAAACAAAGTTCTTTATAGGGTTGACATCAAGACCAGGTGAGCGATTCAGGCTCCCGGGAGCCTCTTGTTTTTTTTTCAAAACTGTCATTTACACAATAATCTCCCTTTATGAGTTGAAAAGTTGGAGATCTCCCTCTTTTTTCTTTTCTTTCAAAAGGTTAACACATATGGTTTAAGTGTACTCACTTTGTACAGAGACAAATTTTCTTTGTTTTAATTAGCAAACTATACTTTCAATCTCAGGTTTTAGTATTGCAGTGATTTGCTTTTCATATAAAGTCTAAACAACATTGTGAAAACATCAAGATATCAGTGACTTAGTTATAAGTAATTTTAAATGCAATACTTATCAGACATTAGGGTTTCATCTTCATTCAAAAATTAAACATTTATAATTTCTGACCCTAACAACTTTTATTAAATACTTATTGTAAAAATCAAAATCAAAATTTAAATGGTTACATGATTTCTGCTAATATAATACCAAATCAACTCCTACAAGAGATAGCATGCCTATTCTTATAACACTTTTATAAAAATTCATTGTTTATAATGGATCTGAAATCCTTTAGTCCTTCTGCTTTGGTCAAGATACATTTTAATCATTTCCACTAGTCCACTCATTGCTTCATACACCCCATCACCAGTGAATCCATTGGTTCCTATTATATCCCATGGTCTTTCACACTCATACAATCTGAACTGGGTAGAGAGCTCAGATATGGACATTGCCTCTACAAAAAAAATATAAAATACATAATAGAAGTGCTATGTGTTTGCCTTTGGAACTTATATGGAAATAGGCCCGACATGCAAAGAATAGAATGGCAGTAATCATAGAAAACATATGTTAAAATATTGAATTAACAGGAAATAAATGAGTTATGGGCATAAAATCACTTAACATCATATAATAATATAGGAGGTAGCAACATGCAAAACATCAAGAGGCTGTGACATGCAATTGCCCAGAAATTTTGGTAACTACACAGCACAATAGACACTGCAAGATGACAGATTGGGTCAAAGTGACTCTTATGAGAGGTGGCATAAATTTAAGAGCATTGCCAGATTAAAAATATGATTGTTCTTTTGAATGAGTGAGATCACTGATACAGATATGTTTAAGATCACTTAATGGAGTGTTGGCATCCTCTTCCAGAAGAATGTTGGTGTTCATCCCTGATTTATGATAAGTGCCTCATCAACCATAATAGTATGGAAGATGTAACTGGGGAGCCTAAGCAATGTGCTGCCTGTGACCTAGTTTTCCCGCATGAATGACCACTTTTAGATGACTCGTTAAAATTAATTCCCACATACTGACAAATGTCACAACAATATTGGTATGGTAGATGTACCTAGAATAATCACTTGCAGAAGAGTGGTTTAACCAAAGTCAATTGCAACTTACTGACAAGGTTCACATGAATCATATTAGTAAAGTATGTGTTCCTAGGGATGCAAAGCATAATGCTAGTTGTGGCCTACACTTGCCGCATGGATGACCACTTACAGAAGAATGTTTAAAGTCCATTCCTGCTTAAAGTGCCAAATAAACCATATTGCACGTAGTCATACTAAGCCCAATGGATGATTACTGTGACCTACATTTTCTGCAAGATTACGACTCTGAGAAGAATAGTTGAAGCTTTTACAGGCAAGTGCCACATCAACCATATTAGTAAAGCATATTTATTTAGGGATAAGTTTATTGTCGCTTAGGACGCTGGCTGTGACTTATTTTTTATGTATTGATGACCATTTATAATTGTGATTTGTTGAACCCGAATATACTGGTCATACTGTGTTAAAGTAAAATGGTGTTGATTATAGCATGGTTTTCCTTTATGTGGTGAACATCAAAACGGACAGAAATAGAACAAATTATGATCAGTTTTAAATAAATAGACGATATTGAGATGTGGAATAAGTGCCTTCATCAACTAGACCCATTATTTTCCCTGGTCTAAAAATGGTATAATCAACTTTATAGTACATATATCACATATATATGTAATGGAAATGTGTTATATTATTACCTTGTTGGTCCTGTTTATTGGCCACGACAACAAGTGGGACTCCTGGAAGTTTATTGTTCTTTAGAATGATTGACAGTTCTCTGGTGGCTTCTGGTAATGTTTCTGTATCTGTACTGTCCACAACAAAAATAATTCCTGTAGAAATGAAAAAAATTTAACTATGAAATTATAAAATGTACAAATTTAAATATGTGATGGTGTCCTTTTCTAATCAAAATACAAAAAATGTACAAATCACTTATTTCTGAACTTTTTATCAATTTGAACTGGATTAACTCGGACTACAAGATTTATGTACCAGCACGTCTGCAAATTTATATATCATCTCTTCATTAAATTGAAGTTCAACTCGACCCAGTGAAAACATTTTTTGTAATACCATGGAATTATGAAACCCATGATAATTTGATACTACGATGGTCATAAATAGTCTTATGTCTTATTCCTACATATTATACCTTAAGCTAAAATAGCAAAGTTCAACATACCTTTGGCTACAGTAAAGAAGGGTTCCCACAAGGCTCTGATTTTCCCTGATCCTCCCACATCCCATGAAGTTATCTGTACATTACGACCAGATCTAACCGTTGTCATAGACATACCGGTCGCAGAGGATCTCTTCAGTTTAGATTTCAACTGCATGTTCTCAAGTAGAGTGGTTTTACCTTAAAAATGGAAAATTTGAAATATGGAGTAAAAAAAGTCAAACTCTAAAATTATGAAGTACATCGAATAATAAAACCAAAAATACAGAAGCATGATATGGATTACCATGTTATTTCAAACAGTTTTAATAATAGAAATCAAACTGTATGTTTAATATTTAAAAAAAGTTAGAACTACTATATACATACCTGCATTTTTTAGTCCTATAACTATGATATGAATATCTTCGTGTCTTAAGAAAGTGGAAAATAAGTCATCGAACTTGGATTTTCTTCCACCCATTTAATGGCTTCATATCCTATGTCTTAATATCTGGAAATTCACATAAAATGATGTACAATCGAGTTTTCGTTCTGTAGTAGAGAAGGGAGACGAGGCTTTATTCTTCTCTTGGGATAAGTAATAAAGTTTAAGTACAAATAGATATTAGTGGGACGTGTGCTTCGATTTGTGAAAACCAAGGACTAATTGCTACGCATTCGAAGCCATTAGGACAAGTTTACACCAAAGAGCCAGGCATTTTAATAGTGTAGGGGGGCATTGACCGATAGAGAGGGACCCAGACCTCCAGTAAAGGTGTCCAATTAAACCCCAAAAACAATTTCTGACCCACTCGACCTTGGCGTTATCCAGCGTTTTGAATTCCTTCCGCTGATTATAAAAGAAAATGTTAAGCAACAAAGTATAAGTATTATAAAAGGTTTTGCTATCAAATCACATATAGTAAGCAACAATGCATAAAATTTAAATTATCAAAAGTTATAACATTTAAGTGGCTGCGTCACAACGGACATGTCTATAAATTCCATGCAACTATATGTAGTAATCAATGACATTAAGTTCCAAAATGGGGGGAATTTTAGCGGAATTCGAAGAATGGAGGAAACAGAAGCCGTATCCGGTACTGATGATTGGTCTCGACAGCGTAGGTAGGTTTCATTTGATAGATGAACACATTTGAATGATTGTTTATTTTCTGCCATGACCAGTCGGCACACATTCAAGGTTGCATTCAGTACAAGGGCAAATTAAAATGAAAAAAAAAACACTTGTGGCAAATGTCTATACTCTTCCAGTAGACTTGCTGGTGAAATTCTGTGTTTGCAGCATTTGTTTGCAAGTAAGACATCTTTTTCGCTCGCATGGAGCAGACGAAACACAGATGAAATTCGTAAACATCCGACACTATCCAAGATCTTTCCCGAGCCCCCTATCTGTGCTTTCCGTCGACCAAGAAGCCTTCGTGACATGTTGGTTCGAGCTCGTGTTGATCCGAAACCTCGTTCAACCAAAGGATTTTGTAAAAGATGCGAGCGAAAAAGATGTCTTACTTGCAAACAAAGGCTGCAAACACAGAATTTCACCAGCAAGTCCACTGGAAGAGTATACACTATCTTTTGCGATGTAAATTGTCAAACCGAAAATGTTGTATACCTCCTCCAGTGCCGATGTGGATTACAATACGTTGGTGAAACTATACAGCCCTTTAGTAAAAGGATGAATCTATAAATGCAAGCCGGACATACCTGTTAGCCGTCATCTGCGATCCAATGGTCACACTAGTGAAGACCTTTACAACATGTCTATCACTATCATAGACCACGACCCCACTTGGTCTAAGAATGATAGGTTGGCACGGGAAAGCTTTTGGATACGTAAGCTGGAAACCAGACACCATTACGGAATCAATGAGAAAACTTAAAACATAATCGATTGCTACAGCGTAACATACTAGTACTTTTTCAGATATCTTGTAAATACGTTCTTTTTAGTTTTGTAAATATGTTTGTGTTTTTACAATTTTAAATTTTCATTACCTTGTGTGCTCAGCAATATTCACTGTGTTCGTTTACCATCAACAGTGTTTAACAAAAAATTTACGTCATATATAGCATTTGAAATTACTGAAGAAGGATATACGAATATCCGAAATATCTAAAATTTATATTTTATTTAACATCTTTTTGTAATGTTAAGTACATCTTCTAGACTTGTTTTGTAATATTTTAGTGTACTGCATCGTTTTTACGATCCATTACTGTTTTGTAAGAGGAACGTTGACTTTATTTTCTTAGACTATTTAAAAGATTATTATATAATTTATATTTTTTTCCGTTTTTATATGTTTACTATTTCTAGGAGCGATGTCACCCTCTGAGATTGCAGATGGTTTTGATCTAAAGACGCTGACGGACAGACAATGGTTCGTAAGAGGGGCAAGTGCTACCACCGGTCAGGGATTACCTGAAATTCTTGATGCTGTGGCCAAGGCTATTCAGTATCCAACAAGATAATTTGAGCATGTCACTGTGGTACCATCTAGTCTGCTGCCCTGTAGAAACCTGAGTGTTAGTATACTGCAAATAGGGTAATGGGTCGTTATGTTAAAGAACGGGAAACGACAGTTACACGACACCAGCAAGAGACGTTGTAGTAATGGTGTTATAAAAGACAAAAAGAATTCAACACATAATATTAGAACACAATTGACTATACATTAATGAATAATTATTTATTTATGAAAAGCTTGATAGAAAAGTGGTCTAAGACGCCATATACATAGTCACAACTGCTGTTGACTGTATTATCATAAATATTTCAGCATAGGTTCGGCTCCTGCTGTAGGAATGACCAAACATATGTAAGTTCTATCATTTTTGGGAAGATAAATAAGTGCTGTTTCTTTTGCTTTTGTTCTTATCAATATGTATTGTTGGACGGATTCTGTGTCATTTATGCGTACTCCATATCCTTCTATTTCATTTTTTAGTATCATTTAAAAGGCTTGGGCTACTTGTGTACGAGTGTTGGCACAACAGTATAAATTAAGGTCTTATGATCGTTATATGTTTAGCCCGGATTTACAGCTTCAGAGAAAAGTGCTTAGAGCCTACGCGTAAACTTTAATGTAGTAGAAAAATAGTATTAAGAAAAAAACAAATAAGTCTTAAGAAATAAGTGCTAAGTAGTAAGTTGTAACTCCTAATTCTTAACTCCTAACTCTTAACACTTTTTTACCTATATGAAAACATTAGAGAAAAACCTTCTACAACTTAATTCTCGATGATTATGGAACTTCTAACATCTCGGGAAATAAATTTGATATTTTAATCGCTCGGCAAGCCTCGCCATTAAAATAATCAAATTTATTTACCTTGATGTTAGAAATTCCATTATCAACTCAATAGCGTTGTAGAAGCTATATTTTTCTTATATAGAAATCTAGAAAAGAAGGTTTTTGACCAAGTTTTTCATGTTTTTCAAAAGATAATATAGAAGGTTAGCCATTTGTGAAAGATTAACAAGATCTAATGGATTTCCAGCTCATAATGTAAGTTTTAGGATGGTAAGCCAAATCAGTATATAATCTCAAATTCATTAGACCTTGACTTCAGAAGCACACTGGAAAAAATCCTTTTAAAATGAAAAAAAAACACGCTTACATTTAGCCTTTAATCAGTATGAATTTCAAAGTCAGTACACCGTTAGTAAAGTGCCGTAAGTGCATGAGTAAACCGATAAAACGCTCTTGAAATGCTAATACAACATCAATGGTGTACCATAACAGATTCACATGCATAAAACAGACTTAAGAAAAACCTTTAACCACCGTCGTAGGAATCGCCATATCTTTGTCCTGCCATTTCGCGACATTCGCCACAGGTGAGACAAAATTAAAAGTGAGGAATAGATTTTTTTTACCATTTTTGTAAAAAGTACTTCTCCGATTTTTTTAGTCCTTTTTAACTGTTGTTTTAAAATTTTAAAGGAATAGATATACTGTAATATAAGATCGACTTATTAAATCTAATTTAAAAATTTAAATAACACATGTATAAGCTTAACATAAACATTGCGATTATAAATAGATATGACATCGTCACGACGAACATGTTGGAGGTTTATGTGTCCATAAATTCAACTATGCAGTGATAAATAACATTTAGTGGCCGTAATGGGAGAAATGTTAGCGAAAATCGAAGATTGGTGGAAACAGAAGCCGTATCGGCTATTGATGCTTGGTCTCGACTCCGTAGGTAAGCTTGATTAAATGGTAGTACCACGGCGACCCTTTTTACTAAATTCCTTGATGTCAATATGATATTGTTAAAAAACAACAACAAAAACTTGTACATTGGCCCGGGTACGTCTAAGAAAATATTGGAAGTAGGTAAAAAAAAGTCCCTTTGCGTGTTCTACTAGTATTTGATTGATTGTGTGTTATGTGTCCAGTTCATACTTTGAAGTCAATATCACAAACAACACGGGGTATTTCCGGCTATGGTTAACGCTGGAAATCTGAAGACTGTCCAAAACAAATTACGCTGTATGATTTTCAACTTCGAAAATAACAGTTGGAGTAAATGATAGACAACAGTATATCTATTGATAATTTTCTTATCCTTTTCTGTGTAAAAAAATATTTGGACAGCTGTCTGCAGATTTCCAGCGTTCACCATAGCCAGTAATACTTCGTGAAGCATGATTACCATAAACTGAAGCTTCATAGATTACAAGGTATGTACTTTTTCTTTGACTCATCTTAATACGTAAACAAGGAAATTTGTCAAGATGACACTGATGCCCCACAAATAAAATAAAGCTGTTATTTTTACAAAATTTGCTAAGTCCAAGGGCTGTAATTTAAGTCAAAATCAGTGGACCAGAACAAAACTCAAACTTGATCTGTAACTCATCATGGTAGACTCACATACTAAAAATCTTTTGATGCAAGGCTGTCGAAAAAAGTGTGGAAAACTGTTATTTTTACAAAATTTGCTAAGCCCAGGGGCCATAATTTAGGTCAAAATCAGTGGACCGGAACGAAACTCAAATTTGACCTGTAACTCATCATGGTAGACTCACATACCAAATTTTTTTTTGAATATATGCAAGGATGTCGAAAAAAAGTGCGGAAAACTAAAGTGTGACTGACGGAAGGACGGAAAGACGGACGGAAGGACGAACAGACCGAAAAACTATATGCCCCCAACTTTGAAGACGGGGCATAAACATTTAGCACATATAGAACACAAACATCTATTCCGGTTACCTATACATTTCTTGAGTGCTTGAGTGATACAGACAATCTATACCATCAAAGCGGATCTAGGACTGACGTACCGGGCGCTCAACCCCCCCCTCCCCCGTTTGACAAAAAAAAATTGTTAGGAACTGTATGAAACAAGAGGTCCCAGAAGGTTTTTTTATAATTGCGCCCCCCTACGTTTGAAAATTTATGGATCCGCCACAGACCATCGATTACAAACGTTACATATATTGTTTGAAACTTAAGTACGTTGGCCCTTTTCCGTGTCACATTTTTAAAGACTGTTGAAAATTGAAAATAGTGCAAAAGTTCTTTAAAGTACATCTAATTGCTGGGCATCATTTCTCATCTCTGAAATACTTTCTGCTTATCGACTTAAGGAATTGTAATTTGTATTGATATTTCCAGGCAAGACAACCATGTTATACAGGATGAAAGGGATGAACAATGTGACTACGATCCCCACAATCGGTTTTAATGTGGAGGTTGTACAAACAAACGCCGAGGTAGAGTTGTGTATTTGGGACGTCGGTGGAGGGTGTAAAATAATGGCCTTGTGGAGACATTACTTTCCACATACATCAGGTAAAACCAAATCTATTAGTATCCTTGTATAGACGTTTTGCAAATAAGAACACTGTCTGTATTGATTTATCGAAATTTTATACTGATTCAAAATTAAACATAAAAATGAACGTCACATTCGAATTTTAAGAACTGCAGCGATTGCATTAGGTCTCAATAAATTTCCAGTAAACGAAGTGTCTAGTGACGGTAAACTCGAGCGCCTCCTGGAAATAAGAAGCGTGTTTATTACTTTCTTCTATACTTTTTCGTATGCAAAAGACACTATATTGATTGTTTAACAGCTGAATTAGGGGTTGGTTGTAGTAGCAAAAGCACCACATATAGTAGAGTGACGGAATGTCAATTTTGAAAAATTTAAATGACCCATCTGTCACATGGATTTTGAAAAGCTGTTTGAAAAGCAATATCATTCTTCTTTCAGGAAATGAATGTCGTCGCCATAATATCTGGTGCCATCATGTCAAAAATCAAGGTCAAAGGTCATGAGTGGAAAACGCTCCATGAAGTACAGAATAGTTAAAACGCGTTAAAATCTTAAAATAGGGAAAACAAAATGAAAGCAACACCAAAAACGCTTAATATAAAGAACTTTTAAGCTATTACAAGAAAAAAATGTTTCAAATGACACACACAGACGTCACATCCGGTCTGCTAAAATTGTATGTAAAAAAGATTGTTTTTTAATGCAAAAATAGTTCTTTATTTATATTTTATTGACATTTTGGTTTTACTTTTGTTCTCATGATTAGCTGTGTTACCCAGCTTCACTATGGCAAATGCTTTTACGGATCTTTATTCACGTATTTTGAGATCTGATCGAGTTTCCGTCACAGGTCAAGTTGCATAAAAACAAGAGGCTCCCAGGAGCCTGAATCGCTCACCTGGTCTTGATGTCAACCCTATGAAGAACTTTGTAGAGCTGAATAAGCTGAACATTTATGCAAGCAACAGCTTTTCTCTTACAGCAATAGTTTTCATTCTGTAGGCCAAAAACGTGCAAAATGTTATTTTAAGGGCTGTCAGTACACTTTGACTCTATAGAGACTTTTATTAAGAGCTTCTAATGAAATTAACATTAAAAGTAGCAACCACTTTTCTTTATCTGATATAATTTTCATTATATAAACCAACAAAATTAAAAGATATTTATTCAGGGGCTGTTATCCCTATAAGGGGTCATCTGACTGCTATGACCAAATGGAGACTTTTGTAGAGCTAAATGAACTGAACATTTAAGCAAGCAATAGCTTTTCTCTATCTGCAATAGTTTTCATTCTATAGGCCAAAAACACTATTTTTCGACTTTAAGGGGCTGTAAACCCTGTAAGGGGTCATCTGACAACTTCAACCCTAAAACGATTAAGTAGAGCTAAATGAGCTGAACATTTAAGCAAGCAACAGCTTTTCTCTATCTGCAATAGTTTTCATTCTATAGGCCAAAAACACTATTTTTCGCCTTTAAGGGGCTGTAACTCCTATAAGGGGTCATCTGACAACTTCAACCCTATGACAACTTTGTAGAGCTAAATGAGCTAATCATTTAAGCAAGCAACAGCTTTTCTTTATCTGTAATAGTTTTCATTCTAGAGGCCAAAAAACACTATTTTTTAGCCATTAAGGGCTGTAACCCCTATAAGGGGTCATCTGACAACTTTGACCCTATGGAGAATTTTGTAGAGCTAAATGAGCTGAACATTTAAGCAAGCAACAGCTTTTCTCTATCTGCAATAGTTCTCCTTCTATAGGCCAAAAACACTATTTTTCGCCTTTAAGGGGCTGTAACCCCTATAAAGGGTCATCTGACAACTTCAACCCTATGACGACTTTTGTAGAGCTAAATGAGCTGATCATTTAAGCAAGCAACAGCTTTTCTCTATCTGCAATAGTTTTCATTCTATAGGCCAAAAACACTATTTTTCGCCTTTAAGGGGCTGTAACTCCTATAAGGGGTCATCTGACAACTTCAACCCTATGACAACTTTGTAGAGCTAAATGAACTAATCATTTAAGCAAGCAACAGCTTTTCTTTATCTGTAATAGTTTTCATTCTAGAGGCAAAAAAAACACTATTTTTTAGCCATTAAGGGCTGTAACCCCTATAAGGGGTCATCTGACAACTTTGACCCTATGGAGAATTTTGTAGAGCTAAATGAGCTGAACATTTAAGCAAGCAACAGCTTTTCTCTATCTGCAATAGTTCTCCTTCTATAGGCCAAAAACACTATTTTTCGCCTTTAAGGGGCTGTAACCCCTATAAAGGGTCATCTGACAACTTCAACCCTATGACGACTTTTGTAGAGCTAAATGAGCTGATCATTTAAGCAAGCAACAGCTTTTCTCTATCTGTAATAGTTTTCATTGTGTAGGCCAAAAACACTATTTTTCGCCTTTAAGGGGCTGTAACCCCTATAAGGGGTCATCTGACAACTTCGACCCTATGGGGAATTTTGTAGAGCTAAATGAGCTGAACATTTAAGCAAGCAACAACTTTTCTCTATCTGTAATAATTTTCATTCTATAATCCAAAAACACGAAAAAATGCTATTTTTCACCTTTAAGGGGCCATTACTCCTATAAGGGGTCATCTGACAACTTTGACTCAATGGAGACTTTTGTAGAGCTTTTGATGCTGAAGCAGCAGCGTGGCATCAGATTTCATCTATCTCTTATACTTTTTGATTTACAAGCTAAAAACAGTAGTCTGACCCCCCTGGTCTATTTTTAGTAACAGCGGCCATGTTGTTTGGACAGCGGTCACCATTTGTGCAATCTTGGTAGAGGACATCCCATAGATGAAGTGTGCAAAGTTTCAAAACAATCCCTTCAGTGGTTTAGGAGGAGAAGATTTTCAAAGAAAAGTTAACGACGACGGACGACGACGGACGACGACGACGGACGACGACGGACGCCAAGTGATGGCAATAGCTCACATGGACCTTCGGTCCAGGTGAGCTAATAAAAATCGAATAAACATTGGAATATTTTTTTAAATATTCCATTCAGGATGTCAAAACAAAATAGGATAGCATAAAATTAAGTATAATTAGGGTTTATTTCACTATTCACGTGCTATACAAATGGCTTACACTCCTCCCCATTTAAGAAATTTTGAACTGCTATTTTCTTCGTACACGTATATATATCTGACTACATTAGTGTGTCAAGTACGGCAATTATCCCTGGAATGGTTTGAAATAACAACACTTAAGATACATGTAATCTGATTCTTCGGGCACCTCAACTGCATCAGTTGTAACAACAGTTTGGTGATAGCGACAGTTTTTCCCCATTTTGACAAAGACACAAGCATGTGCACGAAAGATCATGTTCCTTACAGACACATTTTAATTTAGTAGCACAACATTTTTACAACTGCATAAACAAATCAAGTCTCTTAAAAAGTCTGCAGTAATTATTAATCAAAAATAACAGGTTCAAAGTTTTATATTAGAAACTCTATTATAGACTATTTAAAACTGCCAAAAATCCTTCCTTTTTTCAATAGCGTCATCAATGGTAATCGTTTGCTATGGCAGTCAGATTTGCAAAACGATCTGGATTCGTTTTCATTGCGTTATACAAGGCCTTTTTGAAACAAAAAGTCGTGATGTCGAGTAACAACCACTAAGAGCATGTGCAAAAGGCAAAATCTGAACAACAGTTGATAGAAGATACACCAGAGTGAATGAGATAATAAACCTTCTGATATCAATAGAATTTTAAAATAACTCTGTTTGCAACCAGTCAGTTAGTATTCTACTAGTATTGCTTTACTTCCAAGCACCATGATTTCGGCTACATCAGAGAGATGAACGTAAAATGGACATGAAATGATGATAAAATGGAAGAATTGGGGACACAAAGCCAATAGGGTTAGAAAGTTGACTGCCAATGTAATTTCTAAAATGGATGAAAGCTAGGTTTTGATCGGACAATTAAACTTCGTGCATAGGGATCCTACGGGTCCTACTCTTATCGAGACCTGCATCAGAGTTCTTTAACGTGCGAGAAACTGAACATTTTATCCATTCTTTATGACAGGACTCCCCTCATTTAATCACCTGGGACACACATCCCAGTCGCTTTGTGGTCAAAGCGGCCTGACTCGATGTAAGTTTTCTGAGCGCTCTTTAATGCCCCTCTTTACCGACAAGCTTGGCGCTGGTGGCCTATTCCCCACCCACCCTTCACACGTGTTTTCCATCTGAATGAAGGAAATGCACACCTAAACAAACTTATTCGTGTTGTCAGATTAAAAAAAAATTCTTCCTTTTTCACCTCTACTGAAATACATTTCGTCGACTTGTACAAGATGAAAGCTGCCTTTTCGTGATCACAAGACTAAAGAGGACATGTGATCGCAAACTGTAAACGTGGAAGTTTTCGCGTTTTTTTGTTGTTGTAAATGTTACCTTTCGCGTGTGGGGATAAAATTGCGTTCCACGCTTGAAAAGAAAGCATTCGCGAGGGGGATATTTTTGCGGATAGTTTGAGTTTGCGAATTTAGGGAAAAAATCCCCAGGCAAAAATTTTCTCGTTAACGATATTCTTCTGCAATTTTCCAAACTCTTCACTTTTTTCCGGACTTTGGAAGTAACCAGCTAAATACAAAGCATTTGGAAACTATGGTTATGTTTTTTTTCAGTATTATGAAATTTTGTTGGCCGCCTTACTTAGATTTTTTTTCAATAAGGGAGCAACCATTTGATATTTATGGGGGAGCTATGGATATTTTCTTCGTCCTGCCTTTTTATTTTCGGAAAAAAGTCGAGCCTGGATTTTTTTTAAAGCAACTATAAATTTTTTAGCCAAAAAAACATCCTGCCATTTTTTTTACCCAAAGCACTGTCCTGCCTTTTATTTTTGGATTTTTGCCATCCTGCCTTTTTATTTCAAATTTCACCATAGCCCCCCCACCCCCACCCATAAATATCAAATGGTCGCTCCCTAAGAAACTACCTTCAGGCAACGGAATCGTCAGAAAATGGTTTTAATTTTCTTTTACTTGGTTTCTTTAAAAGCTTGATCTACTCTTTGAACCAAAAGACGCAACTTCAACACTGCTACATTCCTTATTCATAATTTTTATAATCAAAGTCAAACACACCAACTATTCAAACGCACCCACAGGTTTGTGTTTGTAAACTTCAAAAACAAACTACATTTGGTCAAAACTACTTGGTTTTCCGACTGTAATTATTAAATAAATTAACAAAAACAACTATAAACTTCGAAAACATAATTTACAAAGGAAATAAGGTTAATATTGTAACAAAGAATGTAAACACAAATGACCTTGGAGTTAAAATTAAATCGATTTCGTTAAAGTGCTGTATATATTCCGAATAAAATACGTCATCTGCTCGAAAAAAAATCTTGAACTATTCATTATAACTTTAAGTTAAAAGCATTTTTCTAAAATCTAAATCGGCTATTATTTCATTTTTACTTAATACTTCATAGCTATATAATTTTTTGAATGAAAAAGTGCAAGTTCGCTGTGGGAAAAGAGAAAAACTTCAAGTTTTTAGGCATTTTTGGCTCTTATTCGGATACAAATTACATCTACAAAAAACTAAAATTTATTTTGTTTACTGCGTCTAAAATCTTAATTAATCGTTATATTTTTGTTTTCTGATAATGAACTCTATAGATAATAAGCGGAAATATTTTATTTTTAGGTTAGATGGGATGTAGGTACGTATGTGCCAAGGGGGTACCTTCGAAAAACGTCATTTTAACGTCAGATGGCACCACATTTTTATGCGACGACAAACATTTTTTGGAAGCTCAATAATCAATCTAACATTTTTGACAATCAAATTCCATGTGACAGGTGGGTCATTTAAACTCGAAAACTAAACGACTTTTTCTCGTTTCGTCACTCTACTAATATACAGCAACAACACTGTCAAAGGAGGAAATAATCAACAATCATAATTCTGTCATTTCTTCCTTTGGCATATCTGTTGACAAAAAGAACGATGACGTTCCATCCTTGTATTGGATTCCAAAGTTACATAAAACTCCATACAAGCAACGATTTATTGCTGGGTCATCCAAATGTACAACTAAGCCTCTTTCAGTTTTGTTAACATCAATATTGACGGCAATAAAATCAAGCCTTCAAAAGTATTTCGATTGTTGCTACTCTAGAAATGGCGTCAATCAAATGTGGATTCTCAAAAATTCTAAAGAACTGATGGAAAATATCCATTCTAAGTCATTTTCATCATGTAATAGCATTAAAACGTTTGATTTCTCTACATTATATACTTCAATTCCACATTCACAATTAAAATCTCGTTTGGCACAGCTGATTAAACGTAGCTTTATCAAAAAGAACGGAAAACGCAGGTACAAGTATTTGGTAGTCAGTTATAAAAAGACTTACTTTGTCATCCAAGAGTCTAGCAAGAAAAACAAATTTACAGAAGATCAAATAATAGAAATGCTCAACTTTCTAATCGACAACATATTTGTACAGTTTGGTGGACGTGTTTTTCAGCAAACAATAGGTATCCCAATGGGCACAAATTGTGCACCATTGCTTGCCGATTTGTTTCTTCATTCATATGAAGCAGACTTCTTACAATCACTTCTAGACAAAAAGGACCGCAAACTTGCTTTATCCTTCAATCTCACATTTCGTTATATTGATGATGTTCTTTCACTAAACAATCCTCGATTTGGTGACTATTTACATCTAATACATTCGCAGGAACTTGAGATAAAGGACACTAGTACTGTTGAAGGTTTTTAGTTGTAACGCTAAACTTACATATCATATTGCAGGAATAATGTATGTCGTTGACAGTACTGACAGAGAGAGACTTCCAGAAGCCAAAGACACCCTGTATACGTACATCCTGCAATGTGAAGAGGCCAGACATATACCAATCTTTGTGATAGCAAATAAACAAGACCGTACAGGTATGCATTATTTCATAATGATTTTATTTATGGGATGATTTTTATACGACTGCAAAAAATTTGTGGTCGTATAATGTAATGGCGATGTCGTCTGCGTCGTCGTCGTCGTCCGCGTCGTCTGGGGACATTTGGTTTCCGTGCGATAACTTGAGTAGATATTGACCGATTGTAATAAAATTTTGATATGATGTTTCTATTCAATTCACTAAAGGAAGGTTGGTATTGCATTTGGGGTTTCTGGCCCCTACCATTTCAGAAAAAAGGGCCAAAAGGGGCTAAAATGGTTGTTGTGACAAAACTTCTGTAGTTCTAATGTTTATTTTTTATCTGATTTTGATCATTCTTGTTTTATTGTATTCCTCAATAAATTCTGTCAACTAAATGTAACAACTGTTTTTATGTATCTTGCACCGTGACATTGCTAATGGGGGTCAAAGTTTGGCCACGCCCCAAAAAATCAACGTTTTTATTTGTGGTCCGATTTCAAAATCTTTTTTTCATTGGAATCCTTGTAAAAATCCCTGCTTGCTTTTTTCAATCAGATTTGCAATATCTCTTACCATTTTTGAGAAATTAGGGGTCAAAGGGGCCAAAAATGCCAATTAAAAGTGCTCCTTTGAACGTGCGATTAATCTTTTAAGTTGTAGTTTCTCAATTGATATGAAATTTTGATATGCTATTTTTCACCACATAAGGAAGGTTGTTGTTGAATTTGGGGTCTGTAGCCCCTACTGTTTCGGAAAAAAGGGCCAAAAGGGACTCAAATGGGTTTATTGACAAAACTTCTGTAGAATGTTATTTTTCATCTGATTTTGATCATTCATTTTATTAATGAATTACTCTATGAATTCTGCCAACTAAATGTAACAACTGTTTTGTTATATCCTGCATTGTAACCTTGCAAAAAGGCGGGGGGGGGGTAAAAATTTGGCCACACCCCAAAATTCAACTTTTTTATTTGTGGTCTGATTATCAAAAACCTTGTGAAAATACCTACATGAGTTTTTGCAATTAAATTTGCAATATTTCTTACCGTTGTTAAGAAATTACTCGTCAAAGGGACCAAAAACGCCAGTTATAAGAGTTTCTTCAAAGTTGGTATAAATACAAAATTCAAATATGCATAGAAAGTCCGTCAAAGTGCTTTGTGAGTCCACCATGGGCTGCATGTGTCCAAAGCATTTGACAATCCATATTGGGCCTCCAACGTACAGGGTTCAACATGTTGCGGTCGTATCATGCTGCGCTTGGCGTAGCTTTTTATTCTTACATAAGAGATTAATTTTCCCTCTTGTAGAAATCAGGTCTCTGGTAAGACCTATTAACAACGAAACATTGGTGCCTCCCCCCGCACTTTGTTGTCATTTTGGTTTTGATTTTAATTTTTTACGATCTCCATGTGGAGACTTATTGATTGCTAATGATTTTAATTTTAGGAGCGATGTCCCCTTCCGAGATTGCTGAAGGTCTTGGTCTACAGACAGTGACGGACAGACAATGGTTTGTAAGAGGAACAAGTGCTATCACTGGACAGGGATTAGCAGAGGTGCTCGATGCTGTGGCTAAGGCAATCAAACATCCAACAAGATAACTGTAATATGCCCCTGTGCTGTTATGTAACTACAATCATTTAGCATACTGTCGTCGGTGTCAATAGACAACAAGCAGGGTAGTGGGTCGCTATGTATAAGAAACGTAAAACAAGTTTGTGTCCCCCACACTATTTAAGGACAGTTTTAAGTGACCAGCAAGAGACGATGGAGTAAGAGTGGAATAAAAGGCAAAAAGACACCAAAAAACGTAATGTTAAAACACATTTGACTACCATATGTTTGTGAAAAACTGTTATGACAGAATCATACAATAGTGTTATGATGCAATATTGCAGAAGATGCCAGTGACACGCTATCGAAAATATCGATGTAAAAATAAAAATAAAACAATACAATTGAAAAACCTTTTTTTTTACATCTGAAATATTTTGTGATTTATGTCAGTCGCCCGTCTGCCTGTCCCTCTATTACTCATCAGAGAATTATCTACAATTCCTAAATTGTGGATTCAATTTCATACTATACTATGAAACAATTGCATGTATTGCATCAGCTATTTTTGATTTGGATTGGCATGGTTCAAAGGCTCTTTTAGCTCTTTTTAGGAAAAAAAATAGGATTCCTTTATCAGAAAAAAGGACTTAAATAGGATTTTTTAACAGCTAAAATAGGACCTTATTTATAAAAATAAAGCAGAGACTCTTTCACTGGCTTTAAACACAATTTCCTTGCCTTATCGACATTAAAATGAATTAGTGAAATGTGTAAAGAATGTAAAATTCTAACATTTCACTTTTAATTTGAATGCTATGAAGAAAACAATTCTTAAAAGGATTGGTTGACATCTGATAAAAGAGTTGTCGAGCAAAACGAGGCTATAAAAATTTCAAGTTGTGTTTTCGACAATTTGGATAGTATTTTAATTTTTCAGACAGAAAATGTAATTTTACTAAGATTTTTAGGACAAAAAGCTTAACTATAGGACTTTATAGGACATGGCCAAAATTAATAGGAAATATTCATGTAGGATGTATAGGACAGCTATGACCCATGGATTGAACTATTATTTAAAAGTTTCCAAATCCAAGCATTTCCTTAACTGGACATATTAATGCCATAATGGCGTTTCCATCTCTAACTCCTATTTAGCTACTGATTTAATTAGAATAAAAACTGTGACAGAATGTGCACAATTCAATACCCAACAAAAAGATACAATGAATTTGAAAAGAACACATGTGTAATAAGCTAAGTGTCGATCAACTTGCTCCAGATTGCACAATTATTTTTTTTTAAATTATATGTATCCAGTAAGTTTTCAATCACTGGTTTATATACATTTTAAAATCGTTTCAACAGACAAGACCCCATCACCAGTCAATCTAATCTATTGGTACCAATTATATCCCATGGTCTGTCACACTCATACAATCAAAAGGTCAGCAGCCATATTCGTAGTTCCAAGTTCGTAGACGTAAAGTCAGGCGTAACTAACACTGACAACAATGGGAGATACGACTAAAGTTACGATTACAAACTTTTGTGAATAAGTGTCCAGAAGCTGATAATGCCCCTGCAAATTATAGAGTCTATAGAATAACATATCAAAACTTTGGATTGGCCATGTCTTGAGTAATTATAATAGCGTAAGCTTTGGTTCATTCAATATTCAAATACTCAAAATATTGAACCATAGTTCAGATCAAGAACGCTTTTCTTAGTTCATTATTGAACCAGATAAAATTGCCTTTGATCTATAATTTCTAATTGCCGTCACTTGGCGTTCGTCGTGGCCTGTCGTCTAAAAGCAAATTTTCAAAAATCTGATCCTCTGAAACACCCGGCTGAAACTACTCAGAATTTAATGAAACATGGTATGAATTGTCTTAAGGTTGTCCTGTACCAAAATTTTGATCCGTCAAAAATGGACGGCGTAACTTAGAATAGACCAGGTTAGGTCAGACTACTGTTTTTGACCCGATAATTAAAAAGTATAAGAGAGGAAGTCTGTTGCAACCTTCCTCTTTAGGATCATAAGCTCTAAAAAGTCTCTATTGGGTCAAAGTTGTCAGATAACTGCATACAAAGGTTTATTGGTCTTTATGTTATTGGTTTATAGAATGATTGCTATTGCAGATAGAAAACAGATTGCTTTCTCAAACCCTCAGCTTATTATATTAGGCTCTACAAAATTCTCTATTGGACCGACGTTGTCATATGACTCTTATAGGTGTTATGGCCGTTTCAAATGTAAATATAGTGAATTTTCATGGTTTTGGTCTATAGAATGAAAACTATTGCAGATAGAGAAAGGCTCTCTCAAAACAAAATACATCTCTATTGGGTCAAAATTGTCAGATGACTCCTAATTGGGTTATAGCTCTTTAAAGGAAAAGGCGTTTTTATCATAATTTATATAATATAGAATGGATATGGTGAGCTGCAAAGTTAGAAGGGGTGTCCGTGTGCCAACAGTGATGAAAATCATCTTTTTAAAGCCGTTGACACCGGAAAATCCAGCATGGGGTTGAGCTGGAATCGAACCCATAATCTGTCATCTATGGCAACTTCGCCTGCACTGTGTCCAGCGCCCTAGACCACTAGACCACCTAGGCTAGATTAAAATCTAGCTTTCGGTTGCCTAGTTAAGCCTCCTCGTAGACAATCTAAGGTTGTAACACAGTACACGATGAACATTAGGTGGGTAGGGAGAGAAGGATAGAGAATTGGTCGCAACTGGTGTAGTAATATAAGCATATATATGATAAATGGTGTTGCGTACAGCTCTGTAAAGTAATTCATATAATATAGAATGGATATGGTGAGCTGCAAAGTTAGAAGGGGTGTCCGTGTGCCAACAGTGATGAAAATCATCTTTTTAAAGCCGTTGACACCGGAAAATCCAGCATGGGGTTGAGCTGGAATCAAACCCATACTCTGTCATCTATGGCAACTTCGCCTGCACTGTGTCCAGCGCCCTAGACCACTAGACCACCTAGGCTAGATTAAAATCTTGCTTTCGGTTGCCTAGTTAAGCCTCCTCGTAGACAATCTAAGGTTGTAACACAGTACACGATGAACATTAGGTGGGTAGGGAGAGAAGGATAGAGGATAGGTCGCAACTGGTAGCTCTGCAGCATCGTTTTTATCATAATTTTGGTCTATAGAATGATAACTATTGCAGATAGAGAAATGATATTGCTTGCTTAAACCTTCAGCTGGTTTATCTCTGCTAAGGTCTCTATTGTTTAAGAGTTGTCAGATAGCTTTTTAAAGGGGTTATGTCAAAGGTCAAATGTAGTGTTTTTTTATGCTTCTTCAATAGAAAGCATTATAGAAAGAAACTATTGGAGATAGGGAAAAGCTGTTGTTTTCTTAATCTTTCTACTTATTGTTTAGTCATAGTTTTCAAAAGATATCTTTTCGGAATAAGACCCTTATGGACGAAGATCCAGGCGAGCGATTCAGTCCGTTGGGGGCCTCTTGTTTATTCTTAATACAGAAAAGTTGTAAATGAATTTGAAAAAAAAGTTTCAAAGGAATGAAAATAATAGTTACATAAATACAAAAATAGTAAACAAAATTTCGAGTTCTTTTTAAAATCTCATTTAAAAGTCTAATACAATGTAATAAATAGCACACATTACGATTGTAGATAGAAGATATAACAACATATAAAGGACCTAATGCTGGAGTTTTATGTGTCCATTGATTCAATAAATGTTGTGATCAATAACACCGAATGACCGTAATGGGAGGAATGTTAGCGAAAATCAAATATTGGTGGAAACATATGCCTTATCGGGTACTGATGATCGGTCTCCATGGCGTGGGTAAGTTTGATTAGTTGTGAACCACGACGACTTGATATCAATATTTTGTTTAAAATGTCAATGCCATGAGTTTAGTTTAAACATATTTTATTTGAAATCTATTTCAAATGGGAATTGGATACAAGTACATAGTATTTATGAAGTCCTCTCCCTATTACAATACAAACAAAATAATAACATCAATGGACATGCACGTAAATATACAAATATTTAGGAATAAAATGGAAGAAAAGAAAGAAATAAGAAATTCATGAAACATGCGTTGTGTGTGTGTGTTTGAGTTTGTCTGATATATACTAGATGAGGAATCGTTTCGAGTGTAAGATAAATTCAAATACATGATCAAGCATTTTCATATTATCTTTTTCGGAAAGATTGTTGTTGCCAGTGAGAAACAGAGATAGGTTCCGTGAAATTTGAGGGGATAGAAAAGATAGATTTTCAAATAGTATACGTCTAATTATCGTATATTGAGGACATTCAAAAAAGAAGTGGGTGGGTGTTTCTTGCTGGTATCCACATCTGCAAAGAGGGTCTTGTACGATGCCTACTCTGCTAAGGTCATAATTGAGGAAGGTGGCGCCACATCTCATTTGTGTTAATATAATATTTAACTTTCTCGGCCCGTAAGAACGAAATTGAAAAGACGAACAGTGACTAGAATTTTGGTTTTTTAAAGCCTTTTTGAATTTTGAAATAGTAGGTAGATTTCTGATAGAGGGTTCTAATTTGTTCCATTCTCTGATAGTAGATGGAACAAATGATTCTGTAGTAAGAGATAATCGACAGAAAGGAATCACAATATCATCTCTATTTCTTAACGGATAGTTGGATAAACTACCAATACTAGGGGGAGTCAGTCTACAAAGAAATGGGGGTGCAAGATTGTTTACCATAGTATACATCATCTGTAACTTTCTACGTTCGCGTCTAGTTTTCAGGGTTTCCCAACCTACTTCACGATAAATATGGTCTTTGTTAGTAAAAATAGGTACACCTGTAACTATTCTAGCAGCTTCTAATTGAACACTTTCAAGTTTGTTTGAATATACTATGCCGCAATTATCCCAAAGCTCACAGGAGTATTCTAATATCGGCCTTATATAAACGATATATAATCTTTCTAAGGTAGATCTTGACAATTTGTATTTAAGTTTACGTAAGACATTGACATGCTTCATTGCGCTTGTTATCAGGTTGTCTATATGCTTATTCCATTTACCATCGTGATTAAGAGTAACCCCTAAATGCTTATGGTAGGTGACATTGGGAATTCGTTCACCATTTAAGGCAAAGTTTAGATCGGGAGTTTCAGTATTTGAAAATAACAAAACCTCTGTTTTGTTTGCATTAAAACTCATGAGCCACTTTTTTGACCAGGTGTCTAATTCATTTAGATCGTGTTCAATAACGGATTGTATCTGCTCATTGTCATTTCCCGAAAAACCGAATGATGTATCATCTGCAAACAATCTTGTGAGTGAAGTCAGTTTGTCGGAAATGTCGTTTATATATATTATAAATAATAGGGGACCCAAAACAGAACCCTGAGGAACCCCAGCTTTGATACCACATAGTGATGATACCGAGTTTTTTATCATAACGTTTTGTTTTCGATCCGAGAGATAGTTTGAGAACCATAGTAACAAGTCGCCATTTATTCCATATCCCTTCATTTTATGCAACAGACCTTTGTGCCAGACCCTATCGAAGGCTTTAGAAAAATCACAGAATACAAAACAGCTAGTTTCTTTTTTTTCGAGACCATCAAGTATGCTGCTATATAACTCCAATAGTTGATGCACAGTGGAAAACCCTGGCAGGAAGCCCGATTGGTATTCGTAAATGAGATTCTCACTTGACAAATGATTAAAAATATGTTTATAAACTATTCGTTCCATGACTTTTCCAATACAACTTATAAGTGATATTGGTCTGTAATTAGATGGTAGATCTGTTTCGCCTTTCTTGAAAATTGGTATTACATTAGCAGTTTTCCAACTTGTAGGAAATTTGCAAGATTGAAGAGATTTATTAAATATTATTTGAAGGGGGACGGCTATTTTGTCCGGATTTATTTTGAGCATTTTGTGACTGACGCTATCGGGTCCTGAAGCTTTATTTGGATCTAAAACTTTTATGATATCAACTATTTCGCTTTGTTCTATAATTAATCTATTGATTGAGTTGTTAGTTTTCGATTCAAAGTATGGGAGATCTTGGTATTCATTTTCTAAATCTGAAACTGAGCAAAAATATTTATTAAGTAATGAGCACTTCTCGTTGTCGTCATAAACAGTTTCCCCAAGCGATGGATCATTTATGATGTTTTTCAGAGATGGTATATTATATGTTCCGTTGTCTGATTTTATAAGCATTTTCATTATTTTCCAGTATACTTTGGAATTAGAAATATTTTCTAGTATGAAATTATCTAAATTCTTTTCAAATTGTTGTTTTGCTTTCTTCTTCATGTTATTGACTTTATTCCGTTGACGTTTGTATTTGTCAATATCGCTTTGTCTTTTGTGTTTAAGGACTTTTTTCCGAATTCTATCCCTAATACGAATTTCTTTTCTCAGTTCGCTATTCATCCAAAGCTTGTCGTTAGACCTTATAGTTACTAATTTTGATGGTATACATTTTTCAATAACTGAGTTGAATTTGTCGTTAAATAACTCACACATTTCGTCAACATCTTGTATATTATCAAACAAAGTTACCCAATCTATTGAGTCCATTAATGTGTTAAATTTGTCATAATCAATTTTGTCATATGCCCAGACTTTGCGTTTAAATGATGGATCTTTGAAAGTTGGACATTCGAAAAACATTATCGACGCATCGTGATCGCTTATTGATCTTGGTATTTGAAGGACGTCCCAAAACTGGCATTTTATATAATTACTTGTAATTATAGGATCAAGCAGAGTTTCAGAATGGTCCGTTACTCTGGTAGCTTTTTTGATAACACTATTTAGATCATACAGATTTATTAGATCAGTAAGCTTATTGTTATGTGTCACGAATAAATCCGAATTCAAATCACCCGTGATTATAATACTTTCATTGATTTGTTTAGCTGTGTCGACTGCATGAGAAAGTCGTGTCCAGTAATCATTATCTGACCAGTCTGACCTATATGTACAACATAGTAAAAATTTAAGACCGTTTCCACGTGCTTCTACCCAGATAGTTTCATCAATATCATTTTCTAAGTGACATAATCTTGTAAGGGATATTGTGTCTTTGGAATAGATAAGTAGACCTCCACCGAAATTGTTACGATCTTTACGAATGAGATTAGAAAATGTATCAAGTTTGAGGATATCATTACTAAAATTCGGATCTAAGTGGGTTTCTGTTATTGTGACGATATCAAATTCTTCCGTGAAATTGTGCAAGAAATCTAATTTATTTCTTATGCTTCTAATGTTTATGTTGCATATTGACATGGATTTTTCTAACGAGCTGGTTGACTCTGGGCCTGGGTTTTGTTCAACGTTGCCGATTAGAAGAATAAAATGCAAAACGAACAATAAGAAAGCGGCATTTGAGTTATTTACAACTCTTTGTAGCACTGTTAATTGGACAACGAGAAGTGAGCAATATAGACTTGTAAGTAGGATTGTTTTAAAACTTTCTTGATAAGGTTTAATAACATCTTTTGTTCGAAGTGATCCTCGAGAAATGTTAAACAAGCCTATTGCAGCCCTGTACTCCGTCAGGCCATTATCCATTGGGTTCTATGCACAACGGCAAATGGGTCGGACCAAGTAAAGGGCTTGCAAGGTAAATACACACACAACACACAACGCACTTAACATGATGAAAAAAGTAACTAACATATAAGACAATAAAAATGAGAATACAAAGTAAAAGTAGGAAGGCTTGAGCTTTCATGGTTAAATTTCTCACACCAAATATGGGATAACACATCTTATTCGGCTTTTATCAATTTATAGGAACTACATATTCCAAGAAGTAAAATCAACTTAAATATACACAAGAAACGGTCCGGTTAACTCGAGTGGCATCTCTAATACATTTTTAATGACCATAGACTAGTACAACTGAAACTGAAATTAATACTTTGTGATCAACATAATCATATTTAAATTTATCATATAAAAAAGGTTTAGAATGAAAATTATTCTGCACTTATAAGATACAAACTAACGACGAGTTCAAGATGAGAAAAGTAGCCACCAAGTGGACCGGGAATACAATTATACCGTTTGTATGTTGGTATTTAAAACATGAATTTGATAACTAATATACATTGTTTAAGACAGATACATTCTAATCAACGGTCCGGTGAAACCAATTCACAATTTAAAAAGAAAGATATCCAGGAATTTGTATATTGATTATTAAATTAATTTATTATTTTATTTTTTCAACGAAAGTCTTGAGAATGATTTCTTTACCTGGACATATTGTGTATTGGGTAGACCGGGATGACATTTATACCGTTGGACAAGTGTTTTTTTCACGGTTGGTTAATCAATGTTACACATATCTATAGTGGGTGGGCGTCGAGTTGACAATGTAGAACGTTTTACTGTTGGAACTGTCAGGAAGATGAAGACAAAAAGGGGGGTTCAATATATAAAGATGAAATAAGACCCTGGTTGTTTTTAATGCTTCCACATATTTAGTTTTGAACAAAGAAGGAAAATTGAACTTTGAGGTTAATCTTTTACTTTATTTTTGAAATCTGATAGACCTTTATATCTATTTATATCAATTGATAATTAAAAGTATTAAGATTAAAACGCAAGAAAAAACGTTTCTTTTTATATTGAATTGTTACAATAAATAACTTTAGACATGATTTCTAGAGTATTTATAGAGACAATAGAAGCATATAAACTAAACAGAAAGGATATTAAACAAAAATAAAGATTATAACCCAATATAGTATTTGAAAGGGAGTATAAATAACACAGGTATTTTGGAGCATATAAACTAAACAAAAAAGATATAAAACACAAGTAGAGATTATAACCCAGTATAATAGTATTTCAAAGGGGTATAATTAACAGTTATTTTGACATTTAATTATTTACAGTTGTACAGTTGGTAACAGATCACATGAAGTTCGGGTGTTTCATTAGGAAGCTATATCATTTATATCTATAGAATCAGTTTCAGAGGTTGAAATTCTATGTATTGACTCGAGATCTGCTTGGCGTTTCTTTGATCGTATTCCCCGCTCAATAAGGTCTATGTCATGATGGCCAGTAACTAGCATGCGAGATGAGGTGGCTGTCAGCTTTACAAAAATTCTTCCATCAAGGGTCCAGTATGCCTCAATGTCCTTTTCTCTCTTAAACTTGGCTAGCCTCTTGGTTAGGCTAGACCTGAACTCTGTCAAGTTTTCTGTAATGAAGATTCCTTCTGGATCATCTTTTAGCTTCTTCTTGTTGGAGTAGACCATCTGTCTTTTCTTGTAGGAGATGAACCTGACTGTGATCTGAGATTTTCCATGATGGGTTTTTCCTATCAGATGTGACCTGCTTATATCTTCAGCATTGATTTCCAGGCCAAGCTTAGTGTTGAAAATATCTAAGGCCATTTGATCTGTATCAAGAGGATAAATAGCACGACCAAAGTTATCTACTGGAACAGGGACATTATGGATTCTGAGGCTTGTCCTCCTGGAGTACTGCTCAAGGTTTTCTGTTCTTACTTCTAGGTGTTCATTTCTAGAGTGAAGTGATTCTAGATCTTTTTCCCTTTCTCTGATTTGTAACTGCAAGTCATGGACATTATGTTCTAGTCTTTCTGTTGTAATGAGGCTTTTACATAGTCTCTGACTTAAATTGTTCACAGTTGCATTAAGCTTGTCTACCTCTGCTTTAAGGGGGTTAATCTCATTTTCCACAACCTCTTGTATCTGGGTTTCTATAATCTCCCCTATTTTGTCAGTTATTGCAGGTATAATAGCATTTAGTACCTCTTCACTAGTAAGGGCTTCAATTAGTTGATCTGCAATGTTTTTCCTTAGTGATGTACCCTTTTTAGTTGTGATGGCACTGAGATCCCCAGTGGATCCAGACCTTCGACGAAGTTGTTTTTTCATTGGTTTTGTGGGCCCATTGAGATCATCAGGGCTATCGGCCGGTCGCTTCCCACTTATCTTCACCTTTGGTGTACTAGATGATAACAGAGGATCGATGGAGGGTTGGATAGGTTGTGATGAGGGGGTTTGTTTATCTTCTGTGGTGGACGCCATTACTGTTTGACCTTCGGACATTTGGACCACTCGACCAAATTTAGTTTGTCTATCGTGACTATTTAAAATATCGATACAAATTCACCTGATAATGAAGCTTTATAGTAATATAATGTAGTGTATACAGCCTTGATTCTCAACAATGATGTTATCCAGCAAAAATTCCCAAAAATGGTACTTGAAACTTTAACTCTACCACTCCATTACACGCGCATGTCCATTCCCTCGAAGATCGAGATGAGTGTGTCATGCGTAAAACACTATACACTGGACAAAGGAGACAACGTACTATTTGAATGGCTGCTTCCGTTCTGTGTTTTTGTCAAGTTCGTACATATCATACTTATTATGGTCAATATCATGGACAAGAACTAGCTTCGAAGAAAACACACATATTAATTGTTGTAAAATTCACAGAAAATAGATAACAAAGATCTACTTGTAACCGCCATAATGTCATCTACCGAAAACACCGATTTGAGTATAAATATATAAATATAAAAATATAATTTTTGCACCTGGTCGCATATAACTAAAGTTTTATATATTGTTTGCAAATTAAGAATGTTGACCCTTTTCCTCCTCACCTGATCTAAGACTGTTGCACCAGTGACCTTAAAATTGTGCAAACGTTTTTTTTTTGATAAAACCTATAAGTTGATATCAAGAATTGAACGCCATATTTCATCTTTGACATACTTTCTGCTTAGAGAACAATTATTTGATTTTTTAGGGAGAGGGGGCTATGGATATTTTTTTCATCCTGCTTTTTGTCCCCCGCCGCAATGCGGAGCGGGAACATAGAAATGCCGGGCGTCCGTCTGTCAGTTTGTCTGTGCGTCCGTCACACATTTTTTCGTAACATATGTCTCAGCTACTTTTAATCACTGGCTTTTGATATTTGGTATGCAACTTCAGGTCGAGGTTTCATATGGTGGGATGCATTTCTATGTCTGTCGCTTGTGTACTTCCTGTTTAGCGAGTAGACTAAGAATTTTTCTCGGCGGGGACCCAGGAATTCCGTTCTTGTTCATTTGTGAAAAGTTGAGCCTGGATTTTTTGGATTTTTTAGTTTACCAAATTTTTTCAGCATTCTGCATCTGTTTATTTTTAAGCACTGTACCACCTTTTTATTTCCTGATTTTGTTTTGCATCCTGCCCTTTTCTCCCCCTCCGCAATGCGACGAAGGGACCAAGTAATGGTCTTCGTCTGTCCGTCCGTCACACTTTTGTGAGTTCAACTCCTCCGAGATCGTTCAACGGATTTTGATGAAATTTAGTAAGATTGTTTGTCATGATATGTAGTTGATCATATCGCACTCACATTATGGTTCAACAAATCTTATAGGAGTTATGGGACTTCATTGACTTTGTTCATTTTTTAGGTCATAGGAACACTTTGTGAATGCAGATTTTGATGAAATTTTGTAGGATGGTTTGTCATAATATGTAGTTGATCATATCGCAATACAATTTCAATCATATAAATTTTAATAAATTTTCAACTTTAATGCGGCGGCGGGGGACATTGGCTACGTGTAGCAATCTTGTTATTTAAAATTTCACCATAGCCCTTTTCCTAAAATCAAATAGTCGCTCCCTTATTGAATTGTGATTTGTATTATAAATCTTGTTGTTTTATTCCAGACAAGACAACCATGTTAAACAGAATGAAAGGGATGGACAATATAGCCACCATTCCCACAATGAGCTTTAATGTGGAGGTTGTACGTGCAAATGCTGAAGTACAGTTGTGTTTTTGTTACGTCGGTGGGGGAGAAAGAATGAAAGTCTTTTGGAGAATATAAGAATCTAACACCGGTGTTAGGGCAAGATAAGGAAATCTCCGACACCCCGAGGGTAAGAATTCAAGTCTGCAACGAGGCTCTGCCGAGTTGCAGATGTAAAGAAATCTTACCCAAGGGTGTCGGAGATTTCCTTATCTTGCCCTAATCATCGGTGTTTGATTATTTTTCTCACTAAACCCGTAAATTGTACAACGTGGATTTGTTTACAAAACATAGCGTATACATCAGGGGAGACTTTCAACAAAGCTCTATGACAAACGTGATGACTTTAACTTTCCAATCGTCAACTTTCCCTTCTTGTGTAGCAACATTCCGTCCGCTCCGGCTTATGGAGTTTTCGTATCACAGTTGATTCGTTACTCCATAGCTTGCAGGAACTAGAATACTGACAAAGTCAGAAAGGGCCCCGCGGCAAAAAATCTAAGTGTTTTCAAAATTATTCGAACTTTGATTATAACCACTTAGGCAAGTTCCATGGAATGTGTATGAAACTTCAGGGCTGTATTGTTAATTGCCTTTGAGTTTTATTGTTCAAAAATTCCAATTCTCAAAATCTGTAATTTTCGATAAAAAATTATGTTTTTTTCCAAAAATATATTACAGATTTGCACGAAATTTTAATATGCAAATCATGACATGCTACTTAGCAGCTGTACAAAGTTTCAGAACTGTATTATTAACAGTTTTTGAGTTTAAGTGTTCACAAAATCCAATTCTCAAAATCTGTGATTTTCAATAAAAAATGAAGTTTTTTTCAAAAATATTTGCCAGATTTGCACGACATTTTAATATGCCAATCATGACATGCTTCTCAGCAGCTGTACAAAATTTCAGAACTATGGTGTAAATAGTTTTTGCGTTTTAGTGTTCACAAGAATTGTTGACGGACGGACAGACGGACAAAGTGAAAACTATAGGGCGTCCGCATCTTCGATGCCGGGCCCTAATAACATCGATTTTTTTGGCAGAGCATCACGTTTGAGACAGAACTTGCTAACACAGGGTTATGTTGCTCCACGGTTGCTGTCTTTTACGGTAGACACCATGCACTTGACGAATACGGGAATTATATCTCTCAAATGAGTGCAGATGTTGGTTTGTCGTAGGTATTTGTTTTGTCTTCCTTTAACGGATTTGACACACTGAATTTGAAATTAGCAGCACGACGGAAGTGCTATAGCAGGCAGGAACCGCTTACTCAACCTTTTCTTCGTACCGGTTTTGTCGTTGCTGTTTCGGACTTTTGACTCCCGAATGCCCCATAGGTGCCGCTTTGCTTCTTCGTTGAAAATAGTAATTTTGCTCGTTTCATTTGTTCAAAGGACAAGGTACGGTAAGGCCTGTATTTGGCCCCCTTTTAGACTAAAAAATAGAAAACTGATCTAGAGAAAAGTCCCTTTGTTATTTATTAAGTCAAATGAATGAAGAAAATAAAACAACTGAATTTATGAGATTTTTTTATGTTATTTATTTGTAATTGCTAGTCAAAACATGGTGAATAGGTATGATTTATTTCAAATTTGCGGAAAATGGACAATATTTGGGTAATATTTTCAATTTTTAGATGGCAGCGACTACTTAGATCATGGTCTACGTTGTCGCTGATCATTAAAAATAACAAAATAAGAATGAAAAATGACATTTTTCGACGATTTTGTTACTTTTGCACTATTTTAGGCCTCTATAAAATTAAAATTACAGCAGTTGATGGAAAATATTAACCATTGTCAAAAAGTTTAATCATCTAACTTGAAATCTTATTGGTCCCGTGCGGGGCCCGGGAGGCAAATAGGCCCGCAGCAGCGCTAAGCTTGTCGGTAAAAGTCCACTAAAGAGCGCTCAGAAACCTGGCATCGGGGTCAGGCCGCTTTGCCCACAAAGCGACTGGGATGTGTGCTCCAGGTGGTTGAATGGGGCAGCCCTGACATCGAGAGATGCGGGGTCGTCAGGCGATAATGCGGAAAACCTGACCGCTAACCATAGTGGTGCACCGTGTTGGGAAAAATGTCACGTTCCTCGCACGTTAAAGAACCCTGCTGCAGGTCTCGGTAAGAGTAGGACCCGTAGGATCCCCATGCAGGAGGCTAAATTTCCCGTCCCTATCCATCACTCCTTTTTCCAGTGCCTACCCGATTGGCCTTGTGTCCCCATTTCCTCCACTTCATCATCATTTCATGTTCATTGTATCACCACTTTCATGTTCATCTACCGGATATAGCCGAAATCGTGCTGCTTGGGAGTAAAGCAATAAATAACTAACTAACTAAATGAAATCTTATTGATATTTATATCATTAGCTTAGAATTTGTTTTTTTTAAATAAGGGGGCCAAATATGGTCTTTACTGTACCTTGTCCTTTTCCTCTCAATTATCTTTAATTATTTTTAAATAATACTGTATTAAAACGTTGAAATTTTCGCGGGATGATATTTTTGTGTTTTTGATGACTTAACCTTTCGCTTGGGGGATAGATTCGCGTTGCTGATTATTTATATTATTTACGAAAGGAATGGTCCGTTTGCGTGGGGGGTATTTTGTGATTGCGAATTCAGCCCCCCAAAAAATCCCACGACATATTTCCATGTTTACAGTATGCAGATCCATAGTTTTTTTTGTTGTGAAAATATTTATTTTTGAAAAGATAAAAACGCCTACTCCGTATTTCTTACACGAAGACTTGTCCAGTTCTGCTTATTCTGATTAAAGTTACCAGGAGGAAAGAGGTCTTTAAAAAATTGGTATCAGCACAAATATTCTTAGCTTCTTTCAAAGATATTTTTAATTGCACCCGCTACTCAACATAATTCTTTATTGCAGGGATAATGTATGTCGTTGACAGTACTGACAGAGACAGACTTTCTGAAGCCAAAGACATCTTGCGTGCCTACATTATACAATGTGAAGAGGTCAGACATATACCAATCTTTGTAGTAGCAAACAAACAAGACTGCCCAGGTATGCATTATTTCGATGGTTTTCTTGGGTATGAAGTTTTATTGCAACTTGACACAGCTTTATTCACTCAGTTGGAAAATGCGTCTTTTGTCAGATCATTCCCAATCATGCTTAACTGTTATATTATTTTAACAGCTACGATCCATGTGTTCGAGACCTATCAAATTTGTATCGATTTTATTTGCAGATGTGATGTCTCCTTCAGAGATTGATGTTAGTCTTGGCCTTTAGACAGTGACGGACAGACAATGGTTCGTAAGAGGGGCAAGTGCTACCACCGGACAGGGATAACCTGAAATTTTCGATGCTGTGGTTAAGGCCATTGAACATCTAACCAGATGATTGAAATATGCAACCGTGGTGTTCGCTGGAACCATCTTGCATACAGCCCTTTAAAAAAACCTAGGTATCGAAATATGGCGGACAGAGTAGAGACACAATAAGTAAAAGAGGCAAAAAACAAAACGAAAGTTTATTTCCCAACATCATGTACGTTATTAAAGAGAAGACAGGCAAGACACGATGTACAAAGGATGAATTAAAAGGCAAAAAAAGACATCAAGACTTATTAAAAGTAAATTTGACTGTCGTGACGAAAAAGAGTCGGTGATGATATTGGTATGCAAATAGCTATAGAAATAATCGATTTTAAATTAAAATAAATTAATTCACTGTTTCGCATCTCTTTTCTGCAATGCCTAATCCGCGGATTCAATTTAATAACTGACACTATTATAGATTTTTTTCAAAATGTAATTAGGCATCATTTAAAGGTCCTCCCACATCCTTGAAGATGAGCATTACGACCGGATCAAATTTTTGAAATGGACATACTAGTCGCCGAGGATCTTTTCAAAACAGATTTCAACTGCATGTTCTCAAGTATTGTGGTTTAACTTTTGATATAACATGTAGAATAGGTTTATTTTTTATATATCAATCGCTTTTATTCACAGGTACTTGTGGACAGGACCCCATTTGGAGCCCCATTAATGACCACCCCCCTTGTTTCTTGACTAATATATTTTTTTGTCTTTCTATCTTTACACTATATCAGACATAACATTATTTCAAGGAATATATGGGTTACTAACAAAAAGCGAGCTTCCCGATTTCTTCCAACTGGAAATATTCTAATTTGAAAAAGAAATGCAAGAAACAATACCAAAATGATGACATGAAAAATCATTAACGGCAGAAAGGCATAAAGAAGACACATTATGATATATAACTGCACAACAGAACATACTACTGATTACTTATGTATGGTTTCTTTTAATCTATGTGTTAATTTTATATACAATTTCGATTAAATAGATGTTCATGGTTTCCCATATGAATCATAGACTTTGTTATGTACATGGTTTTCTTCTCTACCTCCTTATAAATACTGCATTGATTTTTAGTCAAAGCCTCACAGAAGTTGCGAATACCCACGGAAAAAAATAAATATAATTGTAAAAGGAAAACTATTGCATAAACGGTAGTATGTCTTTTATATTCTGTAAGAAATCCCTTATTCCTTCAGCTTTGGTCTAGATACATTTTAATCATGTCCACAAAATCCACTCGTAGCTTGATAAACACACAACCAGTTATCTTGCTACCTGTATAGAACTATGATACTAGCCAACTTGCCCTTGATTTTTTCCAGTTCTGAGGTCATCACATTAATTAAAATGTTCTTCATTGAGTCCAATTTTGAGATACATATACATTTACAGGTAAATACAAACGAAATTCGATGAGCTTTCTACATTAACAAGTGATACTAATTTCAGAAATCTTTTGTTATTTTCGGTCCATGTTCAATTAAATCTTTTTTCTTTGTCACTTGAATCAGAATGGTTTTTTTTCTTATGTACCCTCCAGGTACTCAGTACTAATGGTACTTTCATTGTCATACCTCTTGCTATGCTGATAACTTCCTTCCTACATTGTGATCTGTACATTACAACATATAACGGACTGAGGATCTTTTCACTTTACAATAGTGAGGTTTATTTTTTATATCGATTATTTAGAGTCACTTTAAGGGGAACACTTCAAAAAATGTGGCTAGCTCTGATAATTATGTGACATGTTTAAGTCTCTTACATTTATACAAAGAAAGCAAATTAAGATGATCAAAATAGGGAAAGTTATCAACTAAGTTTTCCCAAAAAATCGGTGGTTTGATTTTCATAAGATTTAGCAGCTACTTTTATCCTGTTTAAATATTTAGCATATTAAGCATACTTTTCCTTGTTGTGAAGCAACATTCTGTCCTCCCCAGCTTACTGAGCTTTATAGCTTAATTATTACAAGTGATTCGCTATTCCAGAGCTTCTGGAACTTACATCGATTTCCTTGGCAGCTAGAGCGTCACGTCTGACACACTAATTACTTACACCCGGTAATGTTGCTTCTCAGTTGCTATCTTCACTCAAGAAACTTTACGGAAGACACCATGGGCTCAAAGACAAATATGGGATTTCTATCTATTATTCTATCTATTTCTATTCAGTTATTTTGTGTTTTCATGTTTTACATGTTGTCTGTTTTTGTCCCGTTCTTGTTGGTGTTTACTGGTTTTGTCTCTGCCTTTTCGGACTTTTGACATTCTGATGCCCATTTGGTACCTCTGCTTCTCTCAGATGAATGCAGATGTGGGTTGTCATAGGGTTTTGTTTTGTCTTCCTTTCCCGGATTTGACACACTGAATTGATGGCAGACAGCGCGATGAGTGTGCTATAGCAAGCAGGAACTGCTTACTCTTCCGGAGCACCTGAGTTCACTCTCGTTACGACTTGACTTCTTGTTGTTGGTTGCGATTAAGTTGTTTTTGTATTTATGTGTTTTATGTTGTCTGTTTTTGTCCTGTTCTTCTTTCGTTAATCTGCAACGGTTTCCCATCACGCAGATGCAGAGTCATCTATGAGTGCAGGTGCTGTACATTCAGTCTATATACAGGTTAAAACAGTCTGTGCGGGTTAAAAACAAGATGGTGCCGGCGTTTACGTCGTCTCTCTGGTCTCCGGATGGAGGTGAGACCAGAGGTGCTCCTTGAAGGTGGTAATATCGGGGTCCGTTGCTATCGAATCAGGTATATGGTTCCAGTCCCGGATGGTTCTCGGGTAGAAGCTGCTGTTATATTCTGTGGTGTTGCATTGTGGCTGCATAATGCTGGCTGTATGGCTGTGCCTTGTTCTTCTTGTAGTTGTGAGATAATATGGTGGTATTTCAGTTGCAACATGGTGGTAGATAATCCTGTGAAATATTATGAGTCGGTTTGCTGTTCTTCTAGTTTCAAGTGTTGGCCAGTTTAGCGTGTGAAGTATAGCTGTCATTGATCCAGGATGGTATTGGTAGTTGTTGGTAACAAATCTGGCTGCTCGATGTTGAATGTTCTCTATTCTGGCGGTGTCTTTTTGCCAGTGGGGGTCCCATACAGAACTGCTATATTCCAGGTGTGGTCTTCCTAGAGCGAAATAAGCATGCTCTTTTATCTCTCGTGGACATCGGTACAGATTTCATCTGATAAAGTTGAGTTGTTGAGTGGCTTTTGTGACTTTAGTGTTCATATGATGTTTCCAATTGAGTTTGCTGTCTATCTCAACGCCAAGGTAAGGATTGTGCTCTTTTACTTCTAGTGTTGTTTCATGGAGTTTGTAGGGTCTTTCAATTTTGTTGTTGATGTTGTGGGTCATCTGTAGTACATAACACTTTTTGGGGTTGAATGTCATCTGCCATATCATAGGCCACCTCTCTAATCCGGTTAAGTCTTTTTGTAGTATGTTTGTATCATTGTGAGTCTTGATGTTTCTGTATATTAAACAGTCGTCAGCAAATAGTCTAATGCTAGTTCCAGGTGTTAATTCATCTCCTATGTCGTTGATGTACAGTAAGAAGAGAAGGGGACCTAATACAGTTCCTTGCGGTACACCAGATGTTACTGTAGCCGGTTGGGATTTGCTTCCATCTAGAAGTACTGTTTGGGTTCGGTGTTGAAGCCAGTTCTGTATCCAATTAGTTGTGAAGTTGTCAATACCTTTGTATCTTAGCTTATGGACTAGCTGTCGATGAGGCACGGTGTCGAATGCCTTACTAAAGTCGAGAATAAGAATGTCGGCTTGTCCTTTCTGATCTCTGATTTTCGCTAGGTCTTTGATTGTGTTGATTAACTGTTGCTCGCAAGAGTGATTCTTTCTGAAGCCGTACTGATATGACGATAGTAGTTTGTTGTCGTCCAGATGTTTCATGACGCTACTGAAGATAATGTGCTCCATTATCTTGCAAGGTACAGAAGTAAGAGAGACTGGTCGGTAATTTGCCGGGTCAGTTTTGTCGCCTTTTTTGAATATTGGGATGACATTTCCGGTCAGCCAGTCAGATGGTACTATTCCTGATCTCATGGAATTATTGTAAACAATTTCTAGGTATGGTGCTATTTCTTCTGCGCATTCTTTAAGGACTCGGCAAGGTATTAGATTTGGTCCTGTTGCTTTACTTGGATTGATGTTCTTTAGTTGTTTAACTATTCCTGGTGTTGTCATGTGAATTGGCTTCATTTTCTTGCCTTTCGGTGGTTTAAGTTTAGGCAGTCTAAATTCTTCATCTATGAAGAAACGAATGTCTAAGTATTGGTTGAAGTCAATATCTGAGAAGACTGATTGGTATTGGTGATTGAGCACGTTTGCTTTATCTTTTGCATGTCCTTTCCGTCTTTACGAAGCATACTAATAGTGCTGCTGTCCTTTTTCATACCCTTGATATAAGACCAGAATTTCTTAGTTGTTGCATAGATTTGTTCCCTGCAGATATCGGTATTTGAGCTGGTTGGTACTTCCGGTGTTATAATTCCTTTTATATAATTATCATGATCAGATTCGAGTTGATCTTTCACTTTTTGTCTAAGTGCTTTAAAGTCGGTCCAGTGTTGTTTTTTGTTCGATTTTTTTGCCTTGTTATATAGTCTTTGCTTCTTTCTAATCAATTGTTTAGATGATGTTGTAATCCAAGGTAGGTTCCATCTTGTCGATGTTAGTTTTGACGTGATGTTCTTCTCTATTGATTCATTTACTATGTTTTTGAATTTTGTCCAGATGGCTTCCATAGTGCTATTCTTACTGTCCTGTCTAAAATGGTCGAATTTCGTTTTCAAGTCAGATCGCACTCCTTCTATTTCTCCTTTCTTATATAAGTATACTTTTCTTGGAGGTTTTTTGTGAATTTTTGCTTTAGTGTTGACAGATATTTTGACAATGTTGTGGTCACTCATTCCGGGTTCAACTTCGGATTTCAATATCAAATTAGGATTGTTCGTAAAGCATAGGTCAAGGATGTTCTTTTCCCGTGTCGGTTCTTTTACGACTTGTTCAAGGTTGGGTTGTGTTCATTAAGAGGCTGTCCATGTAGAAATCAGGCAAAAGCCTACAGAAGCTGGCACATGAAGAATTTTATCCCAGCAAATTTATTGTTTTAATAGATTGTTTGACTCATATGTAAAACAAAAATCACCAGGATTCGTTTGAAAGCAACATGGATGACTTGTGATTCAGCCTTAAAGTTCATGAACAAAGTAACCAAATTTTGCAAATATGCAAGAGTTATCTCCCTTTTTCTGCATACTTTCAATGCATTCTATATAAATTATATCTAAGTTATCCCTTCAATAAACCAAAAATCTGCATTTGTTTGTTAACCTGATGTGAAATCAATGAAAATTTTTGAAAAACAAAATTTGTCATGTGCCAGCTATTGCCTGGGTTTTTCTTGGACAGCCTCTTAATTATTTCTAACATCTTCTGGTTCTGTTCTTGTTGGTGTTTAGTTGTTTTGTCTCTGCCCTTTCGGACTTTTGACATTCGGATACCTAATTGGTACCTGTGCTGCTCTAAAGATATTTAAAACATTTTTTTTTATTTTTGCGAAAAAACCGAAAAATTACCATTTTCTGCGGTCAGGCTGATTTTGTGAAAATTGCAATAGTAAATTCCAGCATTCATTGTATTTATGCCATGTAACTATGGCTTAATGTCAACATGTTAATCTAGGATGGAATAAGTAAATAAATACAATACTGTAACCAACTAACGACAAACTACTACTCTTTGGGAAATTAAACTTTTGCAAATAACCTTATTCATGTTATTAGAAATAAATTTTATCATATCAAAAGTTTCATAGAATCTTTTTCCTAGATAAATGAATTACTGTGGATTCATTTATTTTCATGGGTACCAATTTTCGTGGTTTGACAAAAATGAACTTTAAATTCGTGGTTCTGAAGTCTGCAGCATACAATACTGTGTTAAATTTCATTTTCGTGGAATATCAAATTTCGTTGGGTAAGGGCAACCCATGAAAACCACGAAAATTGATACCCCACGAAAAATAATGAAACTACAGTAATTTAAAGCTTTTGTGCGAGTATAAGGAATAGATTTTTATACGACCGCCAAAAAAATGCCGAAGTATAATGGTATGATGCTGTCGTCGTCGTCGTCGTTGTTGTCGTCGTCGTTGTTGTCGTCGTTGTCGTCGTCGTCCGCGTCTGCGTTGTCTGTTAACTTTAGTGTTACCACGATAACTTTACTTCTAGTCATCCGATTGCTATGAAATTTGCCAATAATGTTCCTTACTATAAAAGAATGGATGGGATTGATTTGGGGGTTCTTGCTTTTTGGGGGATTAGAAAAGAGGGGTCCAAAAGGGGCCAAAAATGCCACGTTTGTTCCCAAAGTAACTTTTGTTCTGGATCATTGAACGATGTGAAATTTTTCAAAAATGTTTCATACCATAAAAGGATGTTTAGGATTGATTTTTGGGGTCCCCCGTTATTCGTTTAGAAGTTGGAGAACCCAAAGGCGCAAAAAACTTTTTAATTTCTGGTCCGATTTTGAAAAAAAAATTGCATTTTAAGTTTTGTAAAGTAGTCAATACAAAATAGAGAATTTATAATTGCAGCCTCCCCTTTTTAGCTCACCTGGACCGAAGGTCCATGTGAGCTATTGCCATCACTTGGCGTCCGTCGTCGTCGTCGTCTGTCGTCGTCGTCTGTCGTCGTCGTCGTCTGTTAACAATTTTTCAAAAATCTTCTCCTCTGAAACTACTGAACAGAATTTAATGAAACTTGGTATGATTGATCCTTAGGGTGTCCTGCATAAAAGTTGTGTTTCGATTTTTGATTCGTTAAAAAACATGGCCGCCCTGGCTAAAAATAGAACAGGGGGGTCAGACTACTGTTTTTGGCTTATAAATCAAAAAGTATAAGAGATAGAGGAAATCTGAGGCACGCTACTGATTCAGCATCAAAAGCTCTACAAAAGTCTCCATTTGGTCAAAGTTGTCAGATGACCCCTTATAGGAGTTACGGCCCCTTAAAGGTAAAAAATAGCATTTTTTCATGTTTTTGGCCTACAGAATGAAAACTATTGCAAATAGAGATTAGCTGTTGATTGCTTAAATGTTCAGCTCATTTAACTCTACAAAAGTCTCCATAGGGTCGAAGTTGTCAGATGACCCCTTATAGGGGTTACAGCCCCTTAAAGGTGAAAAATAGCCATTTTTCATGTTTTTGGCCTACAGAATGAAAACTATTGCAAATAGAGATTAGCTGTTGATTGCTTAAATGTTCAGCTCATTTAACTCTACAAAAGTCTCCATAGGGTCGAAGTTGTCAGATGACCCCTTATAGGGGTTACAGCCCCTTAAAGGTGAAAAATAGCCATTTTTCATGTTTTTGGCCTACAGAATGAAAACTATTGCAGATAGAGATTAGCTGTTGCTTGCTTAAATGTTTAGCTCATTTAGCTCTACGAAAGTCTCCATAGGATCGAAGTTGTCAGATAACCCCTTATAGGGGTTTCGGCCCCTGAAAAATGGCATTTTTTCATGTTTTTGGCCTACAGAATGAAAACTATTGCACATAGAGATTAGCTGTTGCTTGCTTAAATGTTCAGCTCATTGAGCTCTACAAAATTCTCCATAGGGTCGAAGTTGTCAGATGACCCCTTATAGGAGTTACGGCCCCTGAAAAATAGCGATTTTTCATGTTTTTGTCCTACAGAATGAAAACTATTGCAGATAGAGATTAGCTGTTGCTTGCTTAAATGTTCAGCTCATTTAGCTCTACAAAATTTTCCATAGAGTCGAAGTTGTCAGATGACTCCTTATAGGGGTTACGGCCCCTGATAAATAGCAATTTTTCATGTTTTTGGCCTACAGAATGAAAACTATTGCAGATAGAGATTAGCTGTTGCTTGCTTAAATGTTCAGCTCATTTAACTCTACAAAAGTCTCCATAGGGTCGAAGTTGTCAGATGACCCCTTATAGGGGTTACAGCCCCTTAAAAGTGAAAAATAGCCATTTTTCATGTTTTTGGCCTACAGAATGAAAACTATTGCAGATAGAGATTAGCTGTTGCTTGCTTAAATGTTTAGCTCATTTAGCTCTACGAAAGTCTCCATAGGATCGAAGTTGTCAGATAACCCCTTATAGGGGTTACGGCCCCTGAAAAATGGCATTTTTTCATGTTTTTGGCCTACAGAATGAAAACTATTGCACATAAAGATTAGCTGTTGCTTGCTTAAATGTTCAGCTCATTGAGCTCTACAAAATTCTCCATAGGGTCGAAGTTGTCAGATGACCCCTTATAGGGGTTACGGCCCCTGAAAAATAGCGATTTTTCATGTTTTTGTCCTACAGAATGAAAACTATTGCAGATAGAGATTAGCTGTTGCTTGCTTAAATGTTCAGCTCATTTAGCTCTACAAAATTTTCCATAGAGTCGAAGTTGTCAGATGACTCCTTATAGGGGTTACGGCCCCTGAAAAATAGCTATTTTTCATGTTTTTGGCCTACAGAATGAAAACTATTGCAGATAGAGATTAGCTGTTGCTTGCTTAAATGTTCAGCTCATTTAGCTCTACAAAAGTATAGGGTCAACATCAAGACCAGGTGAGCGATTCAGGCTCCTGGGAGCCTCTTGTTTATGTTACAAAATTACGGACCAAAAAGGACCATAATCAAAAATTTGATTTATTGTCCGACTTCATATTTTTTTTTCTAATTAATTCATGTCAAGTAGTGAATTTACAAAATGAAGGATTAAATTTGTGACCCCTCCTCCCCCTAATTGATGTAAGGGACCAAAAGGGGCTAAAATGAAAGGTAGCACATACCCTTATTTAAGGACCAAATGGGTAGTATTTTTCTACTTGTAATCTGTTTTGGTCTGCTTTTGAAAAAAAAAAGAATTTCTATTGAAGTGTGGGTAGAAAGTCCACCAAAGGCTGCATGTGTCAAAAAACTTTGTCAGTCCACCATGGGCTGCATGATTCCAAAGCAATTGACTATCCATATTGGGCCTAGACGTACAGGGTTCAACGTGTTGCGGTCGCACCATGCTGCGCTCAGCGAAGCTTTTAATTTTCAATTTTAGTGCTTTGAAAATAGGAAGACATTATGTGAAAATTCTACCTGATAGTTTTTATTTGTTTGTAAATCGTTTTATTTTTGATACAGGAAGAAGGAAGTTGCTTTAACCTGAAGTTTAAAAGGAAAACAGTAATATTAAGAAATTCCCAGCTATTTTAAAAAATTCTTATACCATATAGTAAATAGTGATAATGAATAGACATTACACAATTTAATGGGCCATTTCATAACATACATGTTAGAGTTGTATGTGTTCATAGATTCAATACTGTAGTGGTAAATAACATTTTAGTGAACGAAATGGGAAGTTTTCAATCGAAAAAAAGGGAGCCGTATTGCGTACTGATGGTCGGTCTGGACGCCGCGGGTAAGTGGTTGTGCCTCGGCGACTTTTTCTTTTCCTATATCATGTATATGTCAGTATTTTGTTAGTCAATGTCGTGATTGTGAAATGTTCACTGGATCATTGACCTGTTTTTGTTCCATTTGATTGGTTGTTGTGTGATGTGTGTAATTTTAACAAGCTTAAAAGAAACCAAGATATAGTACTCTTTAGTACGTCTTTATAAGATTTTTGACAGCAATGGATCAGATTCACAAATCTATTCTTAGCCGTGACATACCTTGGCTACTGGCTCCATCAACTTGACGGACACAGACAATTTACTCCATTTTTTGAACTTTAAATAAAACAAACGTTATTACATATATCTGTTCCCTTATTTCCTGGTAACCGACGTCCAATGTTTTGTTTATAATAACCTCTTAAGTAACACAAACTTAGCTCAATTATCATTCTTTATGCTTATTGACTGTAAAAAACTTGATTTGTATTAGAAATCTTGTTCTTTTATTTTCAGGCAGAACAACCATGTTATACAGAATGAAAGGGATGGACAATATAACTACGATTCCCACAATCGCTTTTAATGTGGAGGTTGTACAAGCAAATACTGAAGTGGAGTTGTGTATTTGGGACTTCGGTGGAGGAGATAAAAAGAAGGGCTTGTGGAGACATTACTTTCCAGATGCATCAGGTAAAACCATTTTTTTTACAATGTATTGGTATCCATTTCTTGGATATATTTGCCATCTGCAAGAATCGATGTTTAAGATGTAAAGCACTTTTGAATACAATAACATAGTTATTGTATGTATTGACTTGTCAAATTCTCTTATTCTGATTAAAAATTGAACATGTTTTGGAAGCATGAAGATAATACCATATCAAAACTATTTTTATGCCCCCGCGACGACATGTCGGGGGGGCATTAAGTTTTACTCATGTCCGTACGAATTTCCGTCAAGCTTTTCTCAGAAACCGTAAATGGGAATGACTTGAAACTTGGTAGGATGGTTCAGTATTACAAACAATAGGTCCTAAGCGAATTTTAGACCTGTCGGACATCTACTTCCTGTTTGGGGCTGGATCGATACCAAAATCGACATGAAAATTTCCGTCAAGCTTTTCTCAGAAACTGTACATGGGAATAACTTGAAACTTGGTAGGATGGTTCAGTATGACAAACTATATGTCCTAAGCGAATTTTAGACCTGTCGGACATCTACTTCCTGTTTGGGGCTGGACCGATACCAAAATCGACATGAAAATTTCCGTCAAGCTGTTCTCAGAAACTGTACATGGGAATGATCTGAAACTTGGTAGGATGGTTAAGTATGATTAACTATGCGTCCTAAGCGACTTTCAGACCTGTCTGACTTCAACTTTTTATTTGAGGCCAGCGGGGGCATCCGTGTCCCATGGACACATTCTTTCTTTATATATATATATATATATATATATATATTATAGGTGATGCTATTTTTATAAGATCCGTCGGTTAACATTAATTTCGTATACATGCTGTGGTGCCTAGAAAGGAGCAATAGGCGCGTTAATTGCTATAGTACATTCCGAAACAGTTTATACTTTTGATCAGTGTATAACCTCAGCTTGTTCTGTTTAGTTGAAAGAAGAAGAGGTATCAATGTGACATTGAGTTAGGCTCTAAGTATCATATACGTATCAGAATACAGTAAAAGATAATGGGGTGTGTTATTAGTGCACGCGACACACCCTACAAAGTATATAAGTCACTCTCAGAGTCGTAAGTAACAACAATAACCTAACATACCAGTGATACTTTACCGCAGGAATAATGTATGTAGTTGATAGTACTGACATAGAGAGACTTCCAGAAGCCAAAGACGACCTTCGTGCGTACATTCTACAATGTGAAGAGGCCAGACATATACCAATCTTTGTAATAGCAAACAAACAAGACTGCCAAGGTATGTATTATTTCTTAGTGATTGTTTTAATGATTGTATTGCAACTTCAAACAACTGAATGTCGCGACTTGTAGAACTGACGTAATTTAATCAATGAAACTTGTTTTAGACGCAGTTTGCAATTTCTTTGTCGGTGCTACACTGGTTTTCTATTTTTAATATTAACGATCTATATGCGGAGGTTAATCAAAAGTTAAATATTTCATTCTGATTCTAGGAGCGATGTCCCCTTCCGAGATTGCTGATGGTCTTGGTCTACAGACAGTGACGGACAGACGATGGTTTGTAAGAGGAACAAGTGCTATCACTGGACAGGGGTTAGCTGAGGTGCTCGATGCTGTGGCTCAAGCAATCAAACATCCAACAAGATAACTGTAATATGCCCCTGTGCGAATAAAGTGAAATAATATGGCAAACTGGTCGATTTAACTGAAATCACGTGGCAAACTGCACTATCTAAACCATGATTTCAAGAATGCATGCAAGCAAAGAAAATAAGCTTATGAGTATGATTCTTAAACACTTTCACATCGTACAAGATTCGAAATGCTTCGGGTGCATGACTTGTAGGACAATATGATATTATAACTAAATACAAGTATACTAGTATGCGTTTGTGTATTGAGTTAGATACATTATACCGGTTATGATAGAACCCTGATACAGACCGTGTGAATAATCGGTCAGATGAAAAAAAACCAAGAATGTCAGTAACATGCCATTGAAACCATAAAACAATTTTATCTAATGAGTGTTTATATTAAATAAAACTTCAATTGAATTTTTTTGAAAAAGAATACGTTTTGTTATGCCCCTGCATGAAAATGGGGATTGTGATGAGAGTATCTGTTTGTCTATAGTTCATGGCTCCTCTTTTTACTCTTCAGAAATTGCTGCTTGAAATTTAATGAACTCTCTTTTTTAACCTCACGTTCCGTCATATTGATGATGTCCTTTCACTGATCAATTTTCGATTTGGCGACTTTCTCCATCTCATATATCCTCAGGAACTTGAGATAAAGGACACAACGATTTCTATGAAGTCTGCTTCATAATTAGATCGACATCTCGAAATTGACTCTCAAGGAAGACGTTCAACAAAGCTCAATGACAAACGTGATGACTTCAACTTTCCAATCGTCAACTTTCCCTTTTGTAGCAACATTCCGTCCGCTCCAGCTAATGGAGTTTTCGTATCACAGTTGATTCGTTATTCCAGAGCTTGCAGGAATTACATCGATTTCATTGGCAGAGCGTCACGTTTGACATAGAAATTGCTAACACATGGTTATGTTGCTCCACGGTTGCTGTCTTCGCTCAAGGCATTTTACGGTTGACACCGTGCACTCGTAGACAAATATGGGATTTCTTTCTCTCAAATGAGTATAGATGTTGGTTTGTCGTAGAGTTTTGTTTCATTTTCCCTTACCGGATTTGACACACTGAGTTGGAAATGAGCAGCACGATGGGTGTGCTACAGCAGGCAGGAACCGTTTACTCTAGCGGAGCACCTGGGTTCACTCTTGTTACGTACGACTTGAGTTCGCGTTTTTGATGTCCGTTCGGTTGATTTTGTGTTTTGTATTTCTTTGTGCTGTTCTTGTTTGAAATAACTTGCTTTGTCGTAGCCCTTTCAGACTTTTGACACTCGAATGTCCCATTGGTGCCTCTTTGCTTCTTTCACATTTTTTGAAACATAATGCCATTGTGAACCGTCTTTTAATACTCAGGGTTTTCCAAACCCGAAGATTGACTTTGCCACTATTGGACATAATGTTTTCCCGTATCAATCAATTCTGTCAACTAAATGTTCAGCTGATTTTTACATATATTTTACCCTAACAACTGCTGAACGAATGGTTGGCATGCAGATAACTTTTGTTGTAGTGGACCAACTGATTTAGATGAACATTTCATTTGACACTTATTACCATAAAAAGAGGCTTCCCGATACAGTTGAGGTTTGTTGTTCCTACTGTTTCAGAAATAATTGGTTCTACCATAGACCTGTATATTATTGTATATTATATATATATTTAATATACATGTCTATGGTTCTACTGATGGAGTTTTAATTCGACGAGTTTAGCACTCTCCGTTATCAACACTTGTATATTTTATGAAAGGATGTGTATGTTGAATGTTTTAAAGACTAAATTTTCACTTTGAATTTCAAAATTATTGACATTCTAAGATAGTTCTTCTCCCAGGCAAAGGTTAGTTTTTCGTTTTTTATATGGCACCCTGTTTGAGATTTTTGGATTTTATAATGTGGTCTATCTAGTCCTTCAACTTTTCTCTGTTGAGTTTCCTAATTAGACATAACTCTGATGTTATCTCAAATTTTCAATGATATGTCTTTAATTTGTCGTCCATTTGATTTTATGAATGTTGGGAAGTCGAAGGGTGTGCTATAGCAAGCAGGAACTGCTTACTCTTCCGGAGCACCTGAGTTCACTCTTGTTACGAGTAAAGTTCGCGTTAGTAATTGATATTCAGCAGTTTTTGTGTTTCCGTATTTTATATATATGTTTTCTTTTTTTTGTCCTTCTCACGTTGGTGTTTACGGGTTTTTTCTTTGCCCTTTCGGACTTTTGACATTCGGATATCCCATTGCTAACTTTGTCTTTTTCATACCGGCGCCTTTTTAATTGTATTATTCCGTCAACTAGTACCTTTTTTATTTGTGGTCCGTTCTTGTTTTTTATTGCATGTAACTATAAACATTTAAAACAATATGCAAATTTTTATTGTAAAACATAACAAAACATTCCACAAAAACAAACTTCAATTTGAAGAACAACATTTTGATAATGTATTTCTCCTTCCTCCTTCATTTACACGTGATGGCTTGGCTCGATAGTCCAGCCTTGGCTCGATGGCTTCAGGAATCAAATGTCAATTTATTTGACGTAGTAAATTATGCCTTTGTTTCAATTTCATCCTTTGTTATTTTTCACTAAGTCCGCCATTTCTTTCATACTTTCGAAAACCCCTTCACCAGTTGTTGCACATGCGCCTTGAATATACCATTTTCTGCTTCTTAGATTTGACAATCCTAAGCCGTCAGCTAACTCTGATGTTTTCATGGCACCTTTAAGCAATAAAAATAAATGGTCAATGAAGAGGTATGCAACATGAAAGAAGAAGGGGAACTAGTATTCGAGAAAACAAAATGCAAATTATGGTTGTTGAAAGTTCTTGCACAAATATTTTTTTGCGGCTTCGATTTTCATTTTGTTTATGTTTTCATTCACCTCACCAAAAGTTGTTTTTTTGTTTTTAAAAATTACACAAAATATAACATTTAAACTCAATTGAACTTCTTTTTTTAAATTTAAATACTCATCATTGATTTTGCCTTAAGTTTCTCTAAGCGTGCAACTTTGCATTTAAAGTATGATCAGTTTGATTGGTTAGAGTACACCTAAAAGATCTTCAAAAGAGACGAAACGCAATCGTGAAGTCAAACATTTTTATAACTATCTGTCAGACAGTAGAGTTTATTTTAGAAAAGAAGCTTCTTATTTTAAGCTACTTACGAGGTAGATCTTGTTTAAAAGTTACTTACGAGGTAGATCTTGTTTATTAGCTTTACTTACGATGTAGATCATGTTTTTAAGATACTTACGAGGTAGATCTTGTTTATAAGTTACTTACGAGGTAGATCTTGTTTATAAGATACTTACGAGGTAGATCTTGTTTATAAGTTACTTACGAGGTAGATCTTGTTTATTAGCTTTACTTACGAGGTAGATCTTGTTTATTAACTTTACTTACGAGGTAGATCTTGTTTATAAGTTACTTACGAGGTAGATCTTGTTTATAAGTTACTTACGAGGTAGATCTTGTTTATTAGCTTTACTTACGAGGTAGATCTTGTTTATTAGCTTTACTTACGAGGTAGATCTTGTTTATTATAGTTACTTACGAGGTAGATCTTGTTTATAAGTTACTTACGAGGTAGATCTTGTTTATTAGCTTTACTTACGAGGTAGATCTTGTTTATTAGCTTTACTTACGAGGTAGATCTTGTTTATTATAGTTACTTACGAGGTAGATCTTGTTTATAAGTTACTTACGAGGTAGATCTTGTTTATTAGCTTTACTTACGAGGTAGATCTTGTTTATAAGATACTTACGAGGTAGATCTTGTTTATTAGATTTACTTACGAGGTAGATCTTGTTTATAAGTTACTTACGAAGTAGATCTTGTTTATTAGCTTTACTCACGAGGTAGATCTTGTTTATTAACTTTACTTACGAGGTAGATCTTGTTTATAAGTTACTTACGATGTAGATCTTGTTTATTAGCTTTACTTACGAGGTAGATCTTGTTTATTATAGTTACTTACGAGGTAGATCTTGTTTATAAGTTACTTACGAGGTATATCTTGTTTATAAGTTACTTACGATGTAGATCTTGTTTATTAGCTTTACTTACGGGGTAGATCTTGTTTATTTGCTATCACAACAACTGGTACCCCTCTCATCTCATCACTGTCTAGGATTCCATGAAGTTCTTCTTTGGCCTCCGAGAGTCTCTCTCTGTCATTACTGTCCACCACAAATAATAAGCCTGGAAAATGTCAGAGAAAACAAATTTTACTTGGTGTTCCTAAGTTTCTCAATCATCTGATTGTTAGCCTACAATTCGCTTACAAAGCTAAAATATGTAATTGTTTTTCGAAATAATTGTAGACAAAAGCTCAATGAGTTACAAGGTTTCTTACTCTCGCTTCGTTACGTACCAGTTTCCTCTGAGGGTGGGAGTGTGCACATGGGTTACAAAACATGAACTTAAAAGATGAGGTTATAATGGAGGATGATTCTTACCTTCTGCGTTTTGGTAATAATGTTGCCACAATCTTCTGATTTTCTCTTGGCCTCCTACGTCCCACACAGTAAAACTGATCCCCTTTACAGGACTGACCGTCTCCACGTTAAACCCTATAGTAGGTATAGTGCTGACATTCTCGTTCAGTTTGATTTTGTACAGTATAGTTGTTTTTCCTAAAATTAGTAATACAAATTTTGTTAATACGAATCTATACAATAATGAAGATAAAAATGGTTAATATCATATACAAAAAGGAGGCTGTCTTCTTTTAGCTACAGTTTTCACGTGTTCCCTCCCGCTTGTCAGGCACTTAAAACAGTATCTCGAACCTCTGTTATACTTAAATTGAACTAAGAAATGTATGATTTTCATTTATTGACAATATTCACTTTTTAATTCAAAAATATTTAAGAAACATTATTTCCTTACCTGCAGCATCAAGTCCAAGCATGAGAATCCTGGCCGGAGTTGATGATGTGAACTCAGAAAATACATTGTACAAACTGGATAACCACAGTCCCATTTTCTTCTAGCTTTTTGAATTCGAACTTAATTGACAAGAAATATGTTTCTCTTTGAGGTATCGGGGTTTCTTCATTGTATTTATACATGATTTTAGCAAATTTCGTCATAGTTTACAGCCGTTTTTGACCAGGTTGTCTTATCCAGCTGAATACTGCCAGCCTGGCAATGTTTACATTGATCCGATTAAATGTTTGAACATAGTTTGTTTTGACTACGATGTATTTATAGATAAAGGTAGTTTTCCAACGAGAGTAATATCTTAATATACATTCAATTTTAGGACATTTAAATATAATTGTGAATGTCCCGTTCCCTTAGGAAATATGCAAACTTTGCAGTTTACCTTGACTGACAATTTAAAAAAAAACAACGGTTATTCAGATTTTTGTGGTCAGAGGTTTTGTTTAAGGTCTTTGAATGCGTGTTCGATAAAGGTTGGATTTCTCTTTTTTAAAAATAATTTGTCGATTTTTTCATTAAATTAAATCGAATCAAACAAAACTCTTTTTAATCATTCACCAGCTTAAGCTTATGACACTGTTATTTTTTACCATTTATCCGAAAGGGATAGTTCAACCTCAATCCACCCTACATATACTTTGTTATTTATTTTTATTATATATATTTTCTCAGAAATTTTGTGGGACAGGTATTTATGTTGATCAATAAATATCTAATCGTCGGGCTTTTTAGCTCACCTTGCCGAAGGCGTCCGTCGTCCTTCGTCTGTCGTCCGTCGTTCAACTTTTCAAAAATATTCTTCTCTAAAATTAACCGCTTAGCCAAATGTAATGAAACTTGATAGGGTGGTTCTGTAGTATGTCCTCTACAAAATTATCGTTCGAAATTTTGATTCGACAAAAAACATGGTCACCACGTCTAAAAATAGAACATAAGGGTACATTGCAGGTTTTTTTGCAATTTCTAAAAAACCATAACAGATATCAAAATTCAGGCTTTAAAAAGTAAAAGTGATCAGCACATCAAGATTTACCTGCCCTGAAAATTTGAAGAAGATCCGACAATCGTTGTAGGTGTTATTGTCCTTTTTCTTGATTTTTCCAAATATTTTTTCATAATTTAGGCGAATATCTTGAAAACTATACAAGATATTTGAAAAAATTAAATTGCATATGGTAAAGCACATCAAGATCTACAAAAGTTGTAGCAGAGTTAAAGTTGTAGGACCATTCCTTTAGGAGTTATACCCCTAAGATCGTAAAAATTGACCATTTTCACAGCTTTTTGTTTAACTTTTAAAAAATATACTCTGATAGTCATACCGCTTGGCCAAATGTAATGAAACTTATGAAGGTTATTCTGTAGTTTATTGTGTACAAAATTTCGTTCGAAATTTTGATTCGACAAAAAACATGGCCGCCATGGCTTAAAATACAAGGGGAAATTGCAGTTTTTGCAAATTGCTCAAAATAGTAACAGATATTAAAATTTTGTTTGAGTAATAGTGATTAGCACATCAAGATCTACCTACCCTGAACTTTTGAAGAAGATCTGACAATGATCCTTTTTCTTGTTTTTTCCCCTCAAATTTTGCTCTTTTTAGACCAATATCTTGAAAACTATACAAGCTCATAAAGATCTCAAAATTATGTAATGGGGTCAAAGTTATAAGACTTAGAAAATTAAAATTGATAATTCCACAGGGAAGCAGTCCTTTGTTAAAAAATATCCAACTTATAAGTATAATCGAATACAAGGTGAGCGATTCAGGCTACTGGGAGCATCTACTTTTCTTTTGCGTTTACTATCATGCAATCCACTTTGGGTGGAAAACCGCACAAAAGCGCTGTTACCTTTTTGATACTCCTGCTGAAAAGAAGAGGAGGGGAATACTGTTTTACCTGTGTCGGCCTTCCTGTTAACTGAAAATTTCCCGTAAGTCCCTCTTTCCATCTCACATTTTATTTACCCATAACTCAGCAACCATTACTCCTACGTTGCTAATATTTCCTACTACTTCAAGAGGTGAAAACTTAATATTTAACACAATAGATAGTTGTGAAAGCGGTGGTATCACTAGTTCAGTTGTAGCATTGGCTAACATATTTCTTGTTCTCTTTAAATGTTATTTTTTTAACATGCATATTTACTTGTATCCAAATTTCAAACATTTAAAGTTCAGTGCTTATGCATAAGATACATGGCCCGAGACCATAGTTATTTTTTCCAAATTTTTAATGCATTTTCAATATAGCCTTATGTGAAATTAAAAAAATCGCACCATTTCTTTTTAAATGAAACTTTGGCCACATAAAGTTCATTAGCTTCCAGAACATTAGTTAAAAATTCAGAAAATCCTACCGTCTAAAAAAATTTTGATTTCTTTTTTAAATTTACACCTAAGAGGGTCAGAAAAGAGGGGCTTAAAAAATGAAAAAATCACCTTTTTGCACTTAGCCGAATCACAACTTTATCAATGAATTTCAAAAAAATTAAAGTTTGATAAATTTATACTATCTTTTATCTCTCATTTCACTCCAAGTTCATCCTTAAGTCATAAAAACTAACATTACAATAGCATTTACAAGAAATACTATGTTTTAATAGGGACTATATTATTGGACAACGAAAATTGAAGGGAGCTAACTGTGGTCTCGTACCTAATAGTCCTCAGAAAAGCCTCGGACAGTCAAATAAAATTATTTTCACATAGAATAGTCTTTTTCCAACTGAACTGCCAAGTTTCAAAGTGATCAGACCAACAATAGTGAAATTATTAGCACTACAAAACACTAGTTGCATATAAGAATTTTGATCGAAAATACACCAGGAAAATCCATGAGGCCTATTTGGCCAAATTTTTTTTATTTCATAAAAGTTCACAAAACTAATGGCTGAAATCAATAACATTATCCCTCCTGAGCATGGAAAACACAAGTTTCAGTGAAATATCTGCATGGTTTCAAATTTTGACCCTTTCCCATATTTGCGGATAGAAAAATTAGCCATTTTAGCCTTATTGAGGGGTACATGTATGGCCATGAGAATTTTTTAAGAAAGGAAATGAAATGTTGAGACCAAAAGGGGTTTAAAATGTTAAATACATAATAAGCTTACAAAATAAAACAGAAAAACACCATATTCATATGAAAAATATGTTATAAATAGTGTTTAGGAGTGGATAAATGGTATAATTTCAAAATGCTTTTTCCTTACACATCACTAAAAACTAATGTTTGAGGGTAAAAAAATGTAAAAAATGCAACAACTTGCAACAATAAAGGTGTATTTAGTATGAGATGATGATGATGAACAGAATTTAACAGCAAAAAGACTAGTCATTGCACTTTAGATGAAAATTGGTTCAAGACTCATGTGCGAAATAAGGAAAAACGGCCAAATCTACAGCAAGAAATGGGTGATATTTTCAATTCTGTGACTTTTTCTATGAAATCCAGAGACCTTTCATGTGCTATTTTGTGTTGTTTAGCTATTTTTCAGTTTATTCTGACTGTTTTTTCTATAGTATACCCTATACAGAAAGATTACATTGATATGGCATTCATAGGTCCAACACAAAAAAGCTTATCTGCTGCCGCAGCCCCATTTTGCAAGTAGTAAAATAATTTTTTTTTCAGAAATAATTTATAAAGTCTAGTTTAAACAGTTTCCTTACATCATATAAGAAGATTTATAGCTGTTGTAGCCCTCTGGAAGTCATAATCTGCAAGCATTGGCCCTATAAATGTTAAAATAATACAAAACAGGCCATTACCATTGAAAATCCCATAGACATACAAATATGGCTAAATATGGCAAATATTGAGATAAACTCATGAAATAAAGGCTGAAATTGAAAGAACTTATGAATCTAAACAACTTAAAACCATTAATGGCATTGCAAAATAATTCTAAGAGGTGTAAATAGGCCATTCTTACCCCTCTAATAAGGCCCGAGACCATAGTTATTTTTTCCAAATTTTTAATGCATTTTCAATATAGCCTTATGTGAAATTAAAAAAATCGCACCATTTCTTTTTAAATGAAACTTTGGCCACATAAAGTTCATTAGCTTCCAGAACATTAGTTAAAAATTCAGAAAATCCTACCGTCTAAAAAAATTTTGATTTCTTTTTTAAATTTACACCTAAGAGGGTCAGAAAAGAGGGGCTTAAAAAATGAAAAAATCACCTTTTTGCACTTAGCCGAATCACAACTTTATCAATGAATTTCAAAAAAATTAAAGTTTGATAAATTTATACTATCTTTTATCTCTCATTTCACTCCAAGTTCATCCTTAAGTCATAAAAACTAACATTACAATAGCATTTACAAGAAATACTATGTTTTAATAGGGACTATATTATTGGACAACGAAAATTGAAGGGAGCTAACTGTGGTCTCGTACCTAATAGTCCTCAGAAAAGCCTCGGACAGTCAAATAAAATTATTTTCACATAGAATAGTCTTTTTCCAACTGAACTGCCAAGTTTCAAAGTGATCAGACCAACAATAGTGAAATTATTAGCACTACAAAACACTAGTTGCATATAAGAATTTTGATCGAAAATACACCAGGAAAATCCATGAGGCCTATTTGGCCAAATTTTTTTTATTTCATAAAAGTTCACAAAACTAATGGCTGAAATCAATAACATTATCCCTCCTGAGCATGGAAAACACAAGTTTCAGTGAAATATCTGCATGGTTTCAAATTTTGACCCTTTCCCATATTTGCGGATAGAAAAATTAGCCATTTTAGCCTTATTGAGGGGTACATGTATGGCCATGAGAATTTTTTAAGAAAGGAAATGAAATGTTGAGACCAAAAGGGGTTTAAAATGTTAAATACATAATAAGCTTACAAAATAAAACAGAAAAACACCATATTCATATGAAAAATATGTTATAAATAGTGTTTAGGAGTGGATAAATGGTATAATTTCAAAATGCTTTTTCCTTACACATCACTAAAAACTAATGTTTGAGGGTAAAAAAATGTAAAAAATGCAACAACTTGCAACAATAAAGGTGTATTTAGTATGAGATGATGATGATGAACAGAATTTAACAGCAAAAAGACTAGTCATTGCACTTTAGATGAAAATTGGTTCAAGACTCATGTGCGAAATAAGGAAAAACGGCCAAATCTACAGCAAGAAATGGGTGATATTTTCAATTCTGTGACTTTTTCTATGAAATCCAGAGACCTTTCATGTGCTATTTTGTGTTGTTTAGCTATTTTTCAGTTTATTCTGACTGTTTTTTCTATAGTATACCCTATACAGAAAGATTACATTGATATGGCATTCATAGGTCCAACACAAAAAAGCTTATCTGCTGCCGCAGCCCCATTTTGCAAGTAGTAAAATAATTTTTTTTTCAGAAATAATTTATAAAGTCTAGTTTAAACAGTTTCCTTACATCATATAAGAAGATTTATAGCTGTTGTAGCCCTCTGGAAGTCATAATCTGCAAGCATTGGCCCTATAAATGTTAAAATAATACAAAACAGGCCATTACCATTGAAAATCCCATAGACATACAAATATGGCTAAATATGGCAAATATTGAGATAAACTCATGAAATAAAGGCTGAAATTGAAAGAACTTATGAATCTAAACAACTTAAAACCATTAATGGCATTGCAAAATAATTCTAAGAGGTGTAAATAGGCCATTCTTACCCCTCTAATAAGGCCCGAGACCATAGTTATTTTTTCCAAATTTTTAATGCATTTTCAATATAGCCTTATGTGAAATTAAAAAAATCGCACCATTTCTTTTTAAATGAAACTTTGGCCACATAAAGTTCATTAGCTTCCAGAACATTAGTTAAAAATTCAGAAAATCCTACCGTCTAAAAAAATTTTGATTTCTTTTTTAAATTTACACCTAAGAGGGTCAGAAAAGAGGGGCTTAAAAAATGAAAAAATCACCTTTTTGCACTTAGCCGAATCACAACTTTATCAATGAATTTCAAAAAAATTAAAGTTTGATAAATTTATACTATCTTTTATCTCTCATTTCACTCCAAGTTCATCCTTAAGTCATAAAAACTAACATTACAATAGCATTTACAAGAAATACTATGTTTTAATAGGGACTATATTATTGGACAACGAAAATTGAAGGGAGCTAACTGTGGTCTCGTACCTAATAGTCCTCAGAAAAGCCTCGGACAGTCAAATAAAATTATTTTCACATAGAATAGTCTTTTTCCAACTGAACTGCCAAGTTTCAAAGTGATCAGACCAACAATAGTGAAATTATTAGCACTACAAAACACTAGTTGCATATAAGAATTTTGATCGAAAATACACCAGGAAAATCCATGAGGCCTATTTGGCCAAATTTTTTTTATTTCATAAAAGTTCACAAAACTAATGGCTGAAATCAATAACATTATCCCTCCTGAGCATGGAAAACACAAGTTTCAGTGAAATATCTGCATGGTTTCAAATTTTGACCCTTTCCCATATTTGCGGATAGAAAAATTAGCCATTTTAGCCTTATTGAGGGGTACATGTATGGCCATGAGAATTTTTTAAGAAAGGAAATGAAATGTTGAGACCAAAAGGGGTTTAAAATGTTAAATACATAATAAGCTTACAAAATAAAACAGAAAAACACCATATTCATATGAAAAATATGTTATAAATAGTGTTTAGGAGTGGATAAATGGTATAATTTCAAAATGCTTTTTCCTTACACATCACTAAAAACTAATGTTTGAGGGTAAAAAAATGTAAAAAATGCAACAACTTGCAACAATAAAGGTGTATTTAGTATGAGATGATGATGATGAACAGAATTTAACAGCAAAAAGACTAGTCATTGCACTTTAGATGAAAATTGGTTCAAGACTCATGTGCGAAATAAGGAAAAACGGCCAAATCTACAGCAAGAAATGGGTGATATTTTCAATTCTGTGACTTTTTCTATGAAATCCAGAGACCTTTCATGTGCTATTTTGTGTTGTTTAGCTATTTTTCAGTTTATTCTGACTGTTTTTTCTATAGTATACCCTATACAGAAAGATTACATTGATATGGCATTCATAGGTCCAACACAAAAAAGCTTATCTGCTGCCGCAGCCCCATTTTGCAAGTAGTAAAATAATTTTTTTTTCAGAAATAATTTATAAAGTCTAGTTTAAACAGTTTCCTTACATCATATAAGAAGATTTATAGCTGTTGTAGCCCTCTGGAAGTCATAATCTGCAAGCATTGGCCCTATAAATGTTAAAATAATACAAAACAGGCCATTACCATTGAAAATCCCATAGACATACAAATATGGCTAAATATGGCAAATATTGAGATAAACTCATGAAATAAAGGCTGAAATTGAAAGAACTTATGAATCTAAACAACTTAAAACCATTAATGGCATTGCAAAATAATTCTAAGAGGTGTAAATAGGCCATTCTTACCCCTCTAATAAGGCCCGAGACCATAGTTATTTTTTCCAAATTTTTAATGCATTTTCAATATAGCCTTATGTGAAATTAAAAAAATCGCACCATTTCTTTTTAAATGAAACTTTGGCCACATAAAGTTCATTAGCTTCCAGAACATTAGTTAAAAATTCAGAAAATCCTACCGTCTAAAAAAATTTTGATTTCTTTTTTAAATTTACACCTAAGAGGGTCAGAAAAGAGGGGCTTAAAAAATGAAAAAATCACCTTTTTGCACTTAGCCGAATCACAACTTTATCAATGAATTTCAAAAAAATTAAAGTTTGATAAATTTATACTATCTTTTATCTCTCATTTCACTCCAAGTTCATCCTTAAGTCATAAAAACTAACATTACAATAGCATTTACAAGAAATACTATGTTTTAATAGGGACTATATTATTGGACAACGAAAATTGAAGGGAGCTAACTGTGGTCTCGTACCTAATAGTCCTCAGAAAAGCCTCGGACAGTCAAATAAAATTATTTTCACATAGAATAGTCTTTTTCCAACTGAACTGCCAAGTTTCAAAGTGATCAGACCAACAATAGTGAAATTATTAGCACTACAAAACACTAGTTGCATATAAGAATTTTGATCGAAAATACACCAGGAAAATCCATGAGGCCTATTTGGCCAAATTTTTTTTATTTCATAAAAGTTCACAAAACTAATGGCTGAAATCAATAACATTATCCCTCCTGAGCATGGAAAACACAAGTTTCAGTGAAATATCTGCATGGTTTCAAATTTTGACCCTTTCCCATATTTGCGGATAGAAAAATTAGCCATTTTAGCCTTATTGAGGGGTACATGTATGGCCATGAGAATTTTTTAAGAAAGGAAATGAAATGTTGAGACCAAAAGGGGTTTAAAATGTTAAATACATAATAAGCTTACAAAATAAAACAGAAAAACACCATATTCATATGAAAAATATGTTATAAATAGTGTTTAGGAGTGGATAAATGGTATAATTTCAAAATGCTTTTTCCTTACACATCACTAAAAACTAATGTTTGAGGGTAAAAAAATGTAAAAAATGCAACAACTTGCAACAATAAAGGTGTATTTAGTATGAGATGATGATGATGAACAGAATTTAACAGCAAAAAGACTAGTCATTGCACTTTAGATGAAAATTGGTTCAAGACTCATGTGCGAAATAAGGAAAAACGGCCAAATCTACAGCAAGAAATGGGTGATATTTTCAATTCTGTGACTTTTTCTATGAAATCCAGAGACCTTTCATGTGCTATTTTGTGTTGTTTAGCTATTTTTCAGTTTATTCTGACTGTTTTTTCTATAGTATACCCTATACAGAAAGATTACATTGATATGGCATTCATAGGTCCAACACAAAAAAGCTTATCTGCTGCCGCAGCCCCATTTTGCAAGTAGTAAAATAATTTTTTTTTCAGAAATAATTTATAAAGTCTAGTTTAAACAGTTTCCTTACATCATATAAGAAGATTTATAGCTGTTGTAGCCCTCTGGAAGTCATAATCTGCAAGCATTGGCCCTATAAATGTTAAAATAATACAAAACAGGCCATTACCATTGAAAATCCCATAGACATACAAATATGGCTAAATATGGCAAATATTGAGATAAACTCATGAAATAAAGGCTGAAATTGAAAGAACTTATGAATCTAAACAACTTAAAACCATTAATGGCATTGCAAAATAATTCTAAGAGGTGTAAATAGGCCATTCTTACCCCTCTAATAAGTCCTCAGAAAAGCCTCGGACAGTCAAATAAAATTATTTTCACATAGAATAGTCTTTTTCCAACTGAACTGCCAAGTTTCAAAGTGATCAGACCAACAATAGTGAAATTATTAGCACTACAAAACACTAGTTGCATATAAGAATTTTGATCGAAAATACACCAGGAAAATCCATGAGGCCTATTTGGCCAAATTTTTTTTATTTCATAAAAGTTCACAAAACTAATGGCTGAAATCAATAACATTATCCCTCCTGAGCATGGAAAACACAAGTTTCAGTGAAATATCTGCATGGTTTCAAATTTTGACCCTTTCCCATATTTGCGGATAGAAAAATTAGCCATTTTAGCCTTATTGAGGGGTACATGTATGGCCATGAGAATTTTTTAAGAAAGGAAATGAAATGTTGAGACCAAAAGGGGTTTAAAATGTTAAATACATAATAAGCTTACAAAATAAAACAGAAAAACACCATATTCATATGAAAAATATGTTATAAATAGTGTTTAGGAGTGGATAAATGGTATAATTTCAAAATGCTTTTTCCTTACACATCACTAAAAACTAATGTTTGAGGGTAAAAAAATGTAAAAAATGCAACAACTTGCAACAATAAAGGTGTATTTAGTATGAGATGATGATGATGAACAGAATTTAACAGCAAAAAGACTAGTCATTGCACTTTAGATGAAAATTGGTTCAAGACTCATGTGCGAAATAAGGAAAAACGGCCAAATCTACAGCAAGAAATGGGTGATATTTTCAATTCTGTGACTTTTTCTATGAAATCCAGAGACCTTTCATGTGCTATTTTGTGTTGTTTAGCTATTTTTCAGTTTATTCTGACTGTTTTTTCTATAGTATACCCTATACAGAAAGATTACATTGATATGGCATTCATAGGTCCAACACAAAAAAGCTTATCTGCTGCCGCAGCCCCATTTTGCAAGTAGTAAAATAATTTTTTTTTCAGAAATAATTTATAAAGTCTAGTTTAAACAGTTTCCTTACATCATATAAGAAGATTTATAGCTGTTGTAGCCCTCTGGAAGTCATAATCTGCAAGCATTGGCCCTATAAATGTTAAAATAATACAAAACAGGCCATTACCATTGAAAATCCCATAGACATACAAATATGGCTAAATATGGCAAATATTGAGATAAACTCATGAAATAAAGGCTGAAATTGAAAGAACTTATGAATCTAAACAACTTAAAACCATTAATGGCATTGCAAAATAATTCTAAGAGGTGTAAATAGGCCATTCTTACCCCTCTAATAATAGTCCTCAGAAAAGCCTCGGACAGTCAAATAAAATTATTTTCACATAGAATAGTCTTTTTCCAACTGAACTGCCAAGTTTCAAAGTGATCAGACCAACAATAGTGAAATTATTAGCACTACAAAACACTAGTTGCATATAAGAATTTTGATCGAAAATACACCAGGAAAATCCATGAGGCCTATTTGGCCAAATTTTTTTTATTTCATAAAAGTTCACAAAACTAATGGCTGAAATCAATAACATTATCCCTCCTGAGCATGGAAAACACAAGTTTCAGTGAAATATCTGCATGGTTTCAAATTTTGACCCTTTCCCATATTTGCGGATAGAAAAATTAGCCATTTTAGCCTTATTGAGGGGTACATGTATGGCCATGAGAATTTTTTAAGAAAGGAAATGAAATGTTGAGACCAAAAGGGGTTTAAAATGTTAAATACATAATAAGCTTACAAAATAAAACAGAAAAACACCATATTCATATGAAAAATATGTTATAAATAGTGTTTAGGAGTGGATAAATGGTATAATTTCAAAATGCTTTTTCCTTACACATCACTAAAAACTAATGTTTGAGGGTAAAAAAATGTAAAAAATGCAACAACTTGCAACAATAAAGGTGTATTTAGTATGAGATGATGATGATGAACAGAATTTAACAGCAAAAAGACTAGTCATTGCACTTTAGATGAAAATTGGTTCAAGACTCATGTGCGAAATAAGGAAAAACGGCCAAATCTACAGCAAGAAATGGGTGATATTTTCAATTCTGTGACTTTTTCTATGAAATCCAGAGACCTTTCATGTGCTATTTTGTGTTGTTTAGCTATTTTTCAGTTTATTCTGACTGTTTTTTCTATAGTATACCCTATACAGAAAGATTACATTGATATGGCATTCATAGGTCCAACACAAAAAAGCTTATCTGCTGCCGCAGCCCCATTTTGCAAGTAGTAAAATAATTTTTTTTTCAGAAATAATTTATAAAGTCTAGTTTAAACAGTTTCCTTACATCATATAAGAAGATTTATAGCTGTTGTAGCCCTCTGGAAGTCATAATCTGCAAGCATTGGCCCTATAAATGTTAAAATAATACAAAACAGGCCATTACCATTGAAAATCCCATAGACATACAAATATGGCTAAATATGGCAAATATTGAGATAAACTCATGAAATAAAGGCTGAAATTGAAAGAACTTATGAATCTAAACAACTTAAAACCATTAATGGCATTGCAAAATAATTCTAAGAGGTGTAAATAGGCCATTCTTACCCCTCTAATAAGGCCCGAGACCATAGTTATTTTTTCCAAATTTTTAATGCATTTTCAATATAGCCTTATGTGAAATTAAAAAAATCGCACCATTTCTTTTTAAATGAAACTTTGGCCACATAAAGTTCATTAGCTTCCAGAACATTAGTTAAAAATTCAGAAAATCCTACCGTCTAAAAAAATTTTGATTTCTTTTTTAAATTTACACCTAAGAGGGTCAGAAAAGAGGGGCTTAAAAAATGAAAAAATCACCTTTTTGCACTTAGCCGAATCACAACTTTATCAATGAATTTCAAAAAAATTAAAGTTTGATAAATTTATACTATCTTTTATCTCTCATTTCACTCCAAGTTCATCCTTAAGTCATAAAAACTAACATTACAATAGCATTTACAAGAAATACTATGTTTTAATAGGGACTATATTATTGGACAACGAAAATTGAAGGGAGCTAACTGTGGTCTCGTACCTAATAGTCCTCAGAAAAGCCTCGGACAGTCAAATAAAATTATTTTCACATAGAATAGTCTTTTTCCAACTGAACTGCCAAGTTTCAAAGTGATCAGACCAACAATAGTGAAATTATTAGCACTACAAAACACTAGTTGCATATAAGAATTTTGATCGAAAATACACCAGGAAAATCCATGAGGCCTATTTGGCCAAATTTTTTTTATTTCATAAAAGTTCACAAAACTAATGGCTGAAATCAATAACATTATCCCTCCTGAGCATGGAAAACACAAGTTTCAGTGAAATATCTGCATGGTTTCAAATTTTGACCCTTTCCCATATTTGCGGATAGAAAAATTAGCCATTTTAGCCTTATTGAGGGGTACATGTATGGCCATGAGAATTTTTTAAGAAAGGAAATGAAATGTTGAGACCAAAAGGGGTTTAAAATGTTAAATACATAATAAGCTTACAAAATAAAACAGAAAAACACCATATTCATATGAAAAATATGTTATAAATAGTGTTTAGGAGTGGATAAATGGTATAATTTCAAAATGCTTTTTCCTTACACATCACTAAAAACTAATGTTTGAGGGTAAAAAAATGTAAAAAATGCAACAACTTGCAACAATAAAGGTGTATTTAGTATGAGATGATGATGATGAACAGAATTTAACAGCAAAAAGACTAGTCATTGCACTTTAGATGAAAATTGGTTCAAGACTCATGTGCGAAATAAGGAAAAACGGCCAAATCTACAGCAAGAAATGGGTGATATTTTCAATTCTGTGACTTTTTCTATGAAATCCAGAGACCTTTCATGTGCTATTTTGTGTTGTTTAGCTATTTTTCAGTTTATTCTGACTGTTTTTTCTATAGTATACCCTATACAGAAAGATTACATTGATATGGCATTCATAGGTCCAACACAAAAAAGCTTATCTGCTGCCGCAGCCCCATTTTGCAAGTAGTAAAATAATTTTTTTTTCAGAAATAATTTATAAAGTCTAGTTTAAACAGTTTCCTTACATCATATAAGAAGATTTATAGCTGTTGTAGCCCTCTGGAAGTCATAATCTGCAAGCATTGGCCCTATAAATGTTAAAATAATACAAAACAGGCCATTACCATTGAAAATCCCATAGACATACAAATATGGCTAAATATGGCAAATATTGAGATAAACTCATGAAATAAAGGCTGAAATTGAAAGAACTTATGAATCTAAACAACTTAAAACCATTAATGGCATTGCAAAATAATTCTAAGAGGTGTAAATAGGCCATTCTTACCCCTCTAATAAGGCCCGAGACCATAGTTATTTTTTCCAAATTTTTAATGCATTTTCAATATAGCCTTATGTGAAATTAAAAAAATCGCACCATTTCTTTTTAAATGAAACTTTGGCCACATAAAGTTCATTAGCTTCCAGAACATTAGTTAAAAATTCAGAAAATCCTACCGTCTAAAAAAATTTTGATTTCTTTTTTAAATTTACACCTAAGAGGGTCAGAAAAGAGGGGCTTAAAAAATGAAAAAATCACCTTTTTGCACTTAGCCGAATCACAACTTTATCAATGAATTTCAAAAAAATTAAAGTTTGATAAATTTATACTATCTTTTATCTCTCATTTCACTCCAAGTTCATCCTTAAGTCATAAAAACTAACATTACAATAGCATTTACAAGAAATACTATGTTTTAATAGGGACTATATTATTGGACAACGAAAATTGAAGGGAGCTAACTGTGGTCTCGTACCTAATAGTCCTCAGAAAAGCCTCGGACAGTCAAATAAAATTATTTTCACATAGAATAGTCTTTTTCCAACTGAACTGCCAAGTTTCAAAGTGATCAGACCAACAATAGTGAAATTATTAGCACTACAAAACACTAGTTGCATATAAGAATTTTGATCGAAAATACACCAGGAAAATCCATGAGGCCTATTTGGCCAAATTTTTTTTATTTCATAAAAGTTCACAAAACTAATGGCTGAAATCAATAACATTATCCCTCCTGAGCATGGAAAACACAAGTTTCAGTGAAATATCTGCATGGTTTCAAATTTTGACCCTTTCCCATATTTGCGGATAGAAAAATTAGCCATTTTAGCCTTATTGAGGGGTACATGTATGGCCATGAGAATTTTTTAAGAAAGGAAATGAAATGTTGAGACCAAAAGGGGTTTAAAATGTTAAATACATAATAAGCTTACAAAATAAAACAGAAAAACACCATATTCATATGAAAAATATGTTATAAATAGTGTTTAGGAGTGGATAAATGGTATAATTTCAAAATGCTTTTTCCTTACACATCACTAAAAACTAATGTTTGAGGGTAAAAAAATGTAAAAAATGCAACAACTTGCAACAATAAAGGTGTATTTAGTATGAGATGATGATGATGAACAGAATTTAACAGCAAAAAGACTAGTCATTGCACTTTAGATGAAAATTGGTTCAAGACTCATGTGCGAAATAAGGAAAAACGGCCAAATCTACAGCAAGAAATGGGTGATATTTTCAATTCTGTGACTTTTTCTATGAAATCCAGAGACCTTTCATGTGCTATTTTGTGTTGTTTAGCTATTTTTCAGTTTATTCTGACTGTTTTTTCTATAGTATACCCTATACAGAAAGATTACATTGATATGGCATTCATAGGTCCAACACAAAAAAGCTTATCTGCTGCCGCAGCCCCATTTTGCAAGTAGTAAAATAATTTTTTTTTCAGAAATAATTTATAAAGTCTAGTTTAAACAGTTTCCTTACATCATATAAGAAGATTTATAGCTGTTGTAGCCCTCTGGAAGTCATAATCTGCAAGCATTGGCCCTATAAATGTTAAAATAATACAAAACAGGCCATTACCATTGAAAATCCCATAGACATACAAATATGGCTAAATATGGCAAATATTGAGATAAACTCATGAAATAAAGGCTGAAATTGAAAGAACTTATGAATCTAAACAACTTAAAACCATTAATGGCATTGCAAAATAATTCTAAGAGGTGTAAATAGGCCATTCTTACCCCTCTAATAAGTCCTCAGAAAAGCCTCGGACAGTCAAATAAAATTATTTTCACATAGAATAGTCTTTTTCCAACTGAACTGCCAAGTTTCAAAGTGATCAGACCAACAATAGTGAAATTATTAGCACTACAAAACACTAGTTGCATATAAGAATTTTGATCGAAAATACACCAGGAAAATCCATGAGGCCTATTTGGCCAAATTTTTTTTATTTCATAAAAGTTCACAAAACTAATGGCTGAAATCAATAACATTATCCCTCCTGAGCATGGAAAACACAAGTTTCAGTGAAATATCTGCATGGTTTCAAATTTTGACCCTTTCCCATATTTGCGGATAGAAAAATTAGCCATTTTAGCCTTATTGAGGGGTACATGTATGGCCATGAGAATTTTTTAAGAAAGGAAATGAAATGTTGAGACCAAAAGGGGTTTAAAATGTTAAATACATAATAAGCTTACAAAATAAAACAGAAAAACACCATATTCATATGAAAAATATGTTATAAATAGTGTTTAGGAGTGGATAAATGGTATAATTTCAAAATGCTTTTTCCTTACACATCACTAAAAACTAATGTTTGAGGGTAAAAAAATGTAAAAAATGCAACAACTTGCAACAATAAAGGTGTATTTAGTATGAGATGATGATGATGAACAGAATTTAACAGCAAAAAGACTAGTCATTGCACTTTAGATGAAAATTGGTTCAAGACTCATGTGCGAAATAAGGAAAAACGGCCAAATCTACAGCAAGAAATGGGTGATATTTTCAATTCTGTGACTTTTTCTATGAAATCCAGAGACCTTTCATGTGCTATTTTGTGTTGTTTAGCTATTTTTCAGTTTATTCTGACTGTTTTTTCTATAGTATACCCTATACAGAAAGATTACATTGATATGGCATTCATAGGTCCAACACAAAAAAGCTTATCTGCTGCCGCAGCCCCATTTTGCAAGTAGTAAAATAATTTTTTTTTCAGAAATAATTTATAAAGTCTAGTTTAAACAGTTTCCTTACATCATATAAGAAGATTTATAGCTGTTGTAGCCCTCTGGAAGTCATAATCTGCAAGCATTGGCCCTATAAATGTTAAAATAATACAAAACAGGCCATTACCATTGAAAATCCCATAGACATACAAATATGGCTAAATATGGCAAATATTGAGATAAACTCATGAAATAAAGGCTGAAATTGAAAGAACTTATGAATCTAAACAACTTAAAACCATTAATGGCATTGCAAAATAATTCTAAGAGGTGTAAATAGGCCATTCTTACCCCTCTAATAAGGCCCGAGACCATAGTTATTTTTTCCAAATTTTTAATGCATTTTCAATATAGCCTTATGTGAAATTAAAAAAATCGCACCATTTCTTTTTAAATGAAACTTTGGCCACATAAAGTTCATTAGCTTCCAGAACATTAGTTAAAAATTCAGAAAATCCTACCGTCTAAAAAAATTTTGATTTCTTTTTTAAATTTACACCTAAGAGGGTCAGAAAAGAGGGGCTTAAAAAATGAAAAAATCACCTTTTTGCACTTAGCCGAATCACAACTTTATCAATGAATTTCAAAAAAATTAAAGTTTGATAAATTTATACTATCTTTTATCTCTCATTTCACTCCAAGTTCATCCTTAAGTCATAAAAACTAACATTACAATAGCATTTACAAGAAATACTATGTTTTAATAGGGACTATATTATTGGACAACGAAAATTGAAGGGAGCTAACTGTGGTCTCGTACCTAATAGTCCTCAGAAAAGCCTCGGACAGTCAAATAAAATTATTTTCACATAGAATAGTCTTTTTCCAACTGAACTGCCAAGTTTCAAAGTGATCAGACCAACAATAGTGAAATTATTAGCACTACAAAACACTAGTTGCATATAAGAATTTTGATCGAAAATACACCAGGAAAATCCATGAGGCCTATTTGGCCAAATTTTTTTTATTTCATAAAAGTTCACAAAACTAATGGCTGAAATCAATAACATTATCCCTCCTGAGCATGGAAAACACAAGTTTCAGTGAAATATCTGCATGGTTTCAAATTTTGACCCTTTCCCATATTTGCGGATAGAAAAATTAGCCATTTTAGCCTTATTGAGGGGTACATGTATGGCCATGAGAATTTTTTAAGAAAGGAAATGAAATGTTGAGACCAAAAGGGGTTTAAAATGTTAAATACATAATAAGCTTACAAAATAAAACAGAAAAACACCATATTCATATGAAAAATATGTTATAAATAGTGTTTAGGAGTGGATAAATGGTATAATTTCAAAATGCTTTTTCCTTACACATCACTAAAAACTAATGTTTGAGGGTAAAAAAATGTAAAAAATGCAACAACTTGCAACAATAAAGGTGTATTTAGTATGAGATGATGATGATGAACAGAATTTAACAGCAAAAAGACTAGTCATTGCACTTTAGATGAAAATTGGTTCAAGACTCATGTGCGAAATAAGGAAAAACGGCCAAATCTACAGCAAGAAATGGGTGATATTTTCAATTCTGTGACTTTTTCTATGAAATCCAGAGACCTTTCATGTGCTATTTTGTGTTGTTTAGCTATTTTTCAGTTTATTCTGACTGTTTTTTCTATAGTATACCCTATACAGAAAGATTACATTGATATGGCATTCATAGGTCCAACACAAAAAAGCTTATCTGCTGCCGCAGCCCCATTTTGCAAGTAGTAAAATAATTTTTTTTTCAGAAATAATTTATAAAGTCTAGTTTAAACAGTTTCCTTACATCATATAAGAAGATTTATAGCTGTTGTAGCCCTCTGGAAGTCATAATCTGCAAGCATTGGCCCTATAAATGTTAAAATAATACAAAACAGGCCATTACCATTGAAAATCCCATAGACATACAAATATGGCTAAATATGGCAAATATTGAGATAAACTCATGAAATAAAGGCTGAAATTGAAAGAACTTATGAATCTAAACAACTTAAAACCATTAATGGCATTGCAAAATAATTCTAAGAGGTGTAAATAGGCCATTCTTACCCCTCTAATAATAATAGTCCTCAGAAAAGCCTCGGACAGTCAAATAAAATTATTTTCACATAGAATAGTCTTTTTCCAACTGAACTGCCAAGTTTCAAAGTGATCAGACCAACAATAGTGAAATTATTAGCACTACAAAACACTAGTTGCATATAAGAATTTTGATCGAAAATACACCAGGAAAATCCATGAGGCCTATTTGGCCAAATTTTTTTTATTTCATAAAAGTTCACAAAACTAATGGCTGAAATCAATAACATTATCCCTCCTGAGCATGGAAAACACAAGTTTCAGTGAAATATCTGCATGGTTTCAAATTTTGACCCTTTCCCATATTTGCGGATAGAAAAATTAGCCATTTTAGCCTTATTGAGGGGTACATGTATGGCCATGAGAATTTTTTAAGAAAGGAAATGAAATGTTGAGACCAAAAGGGGTTTAAAATGTTAAATACATAATAAGCTTACAAAATAAAACAGAAAAACACCATATTCATATGAAAAATATGTTATAAATAGTGTTTAGGAGTGGATAAATGGTATAATTTCAAAATGCTTTTTCCTTACACATCACTAAAAACTAATGTTTGAGGGTAAAAAAATGTAAAAAATGCAACAACTTGCAACAATAAAGGTGTATTTAGTATGAGATGATGATGATGAACAGAATTTAACAGCAAAAAGACTAGTCATTGCACTTTAGATGAAAATTGGTTCAAGACTCATGTGCGAAATAAGGAAAAACGGCCAAATCTACAGCAAGAAATGGGTGATATTTTCAATTCTGTGACTTTTTCTATGAAATCCAGAGACCTTTCATGTGCTATTTTGTGTTGTTTAGCTATTTTTCAGTTTATTCTGACTGTTTTTTCTATAGTATACCCTATACAGAAAGATTACATTGATATGGCATTCATAGGTCCAACACAAAAAAGCTTATCTGCTGCCGCAGCCCCATTTTGCAAGTAGTAAAATAATTTTTTTTTCAGAAATAATTTATAAAGTCTAGTTTAAACAGTTTCCTTACATCATATAAGAAGATTTATAGCTGTTGTAGCCCTCTGGAAGTCATAATCTGCAAGCATTGGCCCTATAAATGTTAAAATAATACAAAACAGGCCATTACCATTGAAAATCCCATAGACATACAAATATGGCTAAATATGGCAAATATTGAGATAAACTCATGAAATAAAGGCTGAAATTGAAAGAACTTATGAATCTAAACAACTTAAAACCATTAATGGCATTGCAAAATAATTCTAAGAGGTGTAAATAGGCCATTCTTACCCCTCTAATAAGGCCCGAGACCATAGTTATTTTTTCCAAATTTTTAATGCATTTTCAATATAGCCTTATGTGAAATTAAAAAAATCGCACCATTTCTTTTTAAATGAAACTTTGGCCACATAAAGTTCATTAGCTTCCAGAACATTAGTTAAAAATTCAGAAAATCCTACCGTCTAAAAAAATTTTGATTTCTTTTTTAAATTTACACCTAAGAGGGTCAGAAAAGAGGGGCTTAAAAAATGAAAAAATCACCTTTTTGCACTTAGCCGAATCACAACTTTATCAATGAATTTCAAAAAAATTAAAGTTTGATAAATTTATACTATCTTTTATCTCTCATTTCACTCCAAGTTCATCCTTAAGTCATAAAAACTAACATTACAATAGCATTTACAAGAAATACTATGTTTTAATAGGGACTATATTATTGGACAACGAAAATTGAAGGGAGCTAACTGTGGTCTCGTACCTAATAGTCCTCAGAAAAGCCTCGGACAGTCAAATAAAATTATTTTCACATAGAATAGTCTTTTTCCAACTGAACTGCCAAGTTTCAAAGTGATCAGACCAACAATAGTGAAATTATTAGCACTACAAAACACTAGTTGCATATAAGAATTTTGATCGAAAATACACCAGGAAAATCCATGAGGCCTATTTGGCCAAATTTTTTTTATTTCATAAAAGTTCACAAAACTAATGGCTGAAATCAATAACATTATCCCTCCTGAGCATGGAAAACACAAGTTTCAGTGAAATATCTGCATGGTTTCAAATTTTGACCCTTTCCCATATTTGCGGATAGAAAAATTAGCCATTTTAGCCTTATTGAGGGGTACATGTATGGCCATGAGAATTTTTTAAGAAAGGAAATGAAATGTTGAGACCAAAAGGGGTTTAAAATGTTAAATACATAATAAGCTTACAAAATAAAACAGAAAAACACCATATTCATATGAAAAATATGTTATAAATAGTGTTTAGGAGTGGATAAATGGTATAATTTCAAAATGCTTTTTCCTTACACATCACTAAAAACTAATGTTTGAGGGTAAAAAAATGTAAAAAATGCAACAACTTGCAACAATAAAGGTGTATTTAGTATGAGATGATGATGATGAACAGAATTTAACAGCAAAAAGACTAGTCATTGCACTTTAGATGAAAATTGGTTCAAGACTCATGTGCGAAATAAGGAAAAACGGCCAAATCTACAGCAAGAAATGGGTGATATTTTCAATTCTGTGACTTTTTCTATGAAATCCAGAGACCTTTCATGTGCTATTTTGTGTTGTTTAGCTATTTTTCAGTTTATTCTGACTGTTTTTTCTATAGTATACCCTATACAGAAAGATTACATTGATATGGCATTCATAGGTCCAACACAAAAAAGCTTATCTGCTGCCGCAGCCCCATTTTGCAAGTAGTAAAATAATTTTTTTTTCAGAAATAATTTATAAAGTCTAGTTTAAACAGTTTCCTTACATCATATAAGAAGATTTATAGCTGTTGTAGCCCTCTGGAAGTCATAATCTGCAAGCATTGGCCCTATAAATGTTAAAATAATACAAAACAGGCCATTACCATTGAAAATCCCATAGACATACAAATATGGCTAAATATGGCAAATATTGAGATAAACTCATGAAATAAAGGCTGAAATTGAAAGAACTTATGAATCTAAACAACTTAAAACCATTAATGGCATTGCAAAATAATTCTAAGAGGTGTAAATAGGCCATTCTTACCCCTCTAATAATAGTCCTCAGAAAAGCCTCGGACAGTCAAATAAAATTATTTTCACATAGAATAGTCTTTTTCCAACTGAACTGCCAAGTTTCAAAGTGATCAGACCAACAATAGTGAAATTATTAACACTACAAAACACTAGTTGCATATAAGAATTTTGATCGAAAATACACCAGGAAAATCCATGAGGCCTATTTGGCCAAATTTTTTTTATTTCATAAAAGTTCACAAAACTAATGGCTGAAATCAATAACATTATCCCTCCTGAGCATGGAAAACACAAGTTTCAGTGAAATATCTGCATGGTTTCAAATTTTGACCCTTTCCCATATTTGCGGATAGAAAAATTAGCCATTTTAGCCTTATTGAGGGGTACATGTATGGCCATGAGAATTTTTTAAGAAAGGAAATGAAATGTTGAGACCAAAAGGGGTTTAAAATGTTAAATACATAATAAGCTTACAAAATAAAACAGAAAAACACCATATTCATATGAAAAATATGTTATAAATAGTGTTTAGGAGTGGATAAATGGTATAATTTCAAAATGCTTTTTCCTTACACATCACTAAAAACTAATGTTTGAGGGTAAAAAAATGTAAAAAATGCAACAACTTGCAACAATAAAGGTGTATTTAGTATGAGATGATGATGATGAACAGAATTTAACAGCAAAAAGACTAGTCATTGCACTTTAGATGAAAATTGGTTCAAGACTCATGTGCGAAATAAGGAAAAACGGCCAAATCTACAGCAAGAAATGGGTGATATTTTCAATTCTGTGACTTTTTCTATGAAATCCAGAGACCTTTCATGTGCTATTTTGTGTTGTTTAGCTATTTTTCAGTTTATTCTGACTGTTTTTTCTATAGTATACCCTATACAGAAAGATTACATTGATATGGCATTCATAGGTCCAACACAAAAAAGCTTATCTGCTGCCGCAGCCCCATTTTGCAAGTAGTAAAATAATTTTTTTTTCAGAAATAATTTATAAAGTCTAGTTTAAACAGTTTCCTTACATCATATAAGAAGATTTATAGCTGTTGTAGCCCTCTGGAAGTCATAATCTGCAAGCATTGGCCCTATAAATGTTAAAATAATACAAAACAGGCCATTACCATTGAAAATCCCATAGACATACAAATATGGCTAAATATGGCAAATATTGAGATAAACTCATGAAATAAAGGCTGAAATTGAAAGAACTTATGAATCTAAACAACTTAAAACCATTAATGGCATTGCAAAATAATTCTAAGAGGTGTAAATAGGCCATTCTTACCCCTCTAATAAGTCCTCAGAAAAGCCTCGGACAGTCAAATAAAATTATTTTCACATAGAATAGTCTTTTTCCAACTGAACTGCCAAGTTTCAAAGTGATCAGACCAACAATAGTGAAATTATTAGCACTACAAAACACTAGTTGCATATAAGAATTTTGATCGAAAATACACCAGGAAAATCCATGAGGCCTATTTGGCCAAATTTTTTTTATTTCATAAAAGTTCACAAAACTAATGGCTGAAATCAATAACATTATCCCTCCTGAGCATGGAAAACACAAGTTTCAGTGAAATATCTGCATGGTTTCAAATTTTGACCCTTTCCCATATTTGCGGATAGAAAAATTAGCCATTTTAGCCTTATTGAGGGGTACATGTATGGCCATGAGAATTTTTTAAGAAAGGAAATGAAATGTTGAGACCAAAAGGGGTTTAAAATGTTAAATACATAATAAGCTTACAAAATAAAACAGAAAAACACCATATTCATATGAAAAATATGTTATAAATAGTGTTTAGGAGTGGATAAATGGTATAATTTCAAAATGCTTTTTCCTTACACATCACTAAAAACTAATGTTTGAGGGTAAAAAAATGTAAAAAATGCAACAACTTGCAACAATAAAGGTGTATTTAGTATGAGATGATGATGATGAACAGAATTTAACAGCAAAAAGACTAGTCATTGCACTTTAGATGAAAATTGGTTCAAGACTCATGTGCGAAATAAGGAAAAACGGCCAAATCTACAGCAAGAAATGGGTGATATTTTCAATTCTGTGACTTTTTCTATGAAATCCAGAGACCTTTCATGTGCTATTTTGTGTTGTTTAGCTATTTTTCAGTTTATTCTGACTGTTTTTTCTATAGTATACCCTATACAGAAAGATTACATTGATATGGCATTCATAGGTCCAACACAAAAAAGCTTATCTGCTGCCGCAGCCCCATTTTGCAAGTAGTAAAATAATTTTTTTTTCAGAAATAATTTATAAAGTCTAGTTTAAACAGTTTCCTTACATCATATAAGAAGATTTATAGCTGTTGTAGCCCTCTGGAAGTCATAATCTGCAAGCATTGGCCCTATAAATGTTAAAATAATACAAAACAGGCCATTACCATTGAAAATCCCATAGACATACAAATATGGCTAAATATGGCAAATATTGAGATAAACTCATGAAATAAAGGCTGAAATTGAAAGAACTTATGAATCTAAACAACTTAAAACCATTAATGGCATTGCAAAATAATTCTAAGAGGTGTAAATAGGCCATTCTTACCCCTCTAATAATAGTCCTCAGAAAAGCCTCGGACAGTCAAATAAAATTATTTTCACATAGAATAGTCTTTTTCCAACTGAACTGCCAAGTTTCAAAGTGATCAGACCAACAATAGTGAAATTATTAGCACTACAAAACACTAGTTGCATATAAGAATTTTGATCGAAAATACACCAGGAAAATCCATGAGGCCTATTTGGCCAAATTTTTTTTATTTCATAAAAGTTCACAAAACTAATGGCTGAAATCAATAACATTATCCCTCCTGAGCATGGAAAACACAAGTTTCAGTGAAATATCTGCATGGTTTCAAATTTTGACCCTTTCCCATATTTGCGGATAGAAAAATTAGCCATTTTAGCCTTATTGAGGGGTACATGTATGGCCATGAGAATTTTTTTAAGAAAGGAAATGAAATGTTGAGACCAAAAGGGGTTTAAAATGTTAAATACATAATAAGCTTACAAAATAAAACAGAAAAACACCATATTCATATGAAAAATATGTTATAAATAGTGTTTAGGAGTGGATAAATGGTATAATTTCAAAATGCTTTTTCCTTACACATCACTAAAAACTAATGTTTGAGGGTAAAAAAATGTAAAAAATGCAACAACTTGCAACAATAAAGGTGTATTTAGTATGAGATGATGATGATGAACAGAATTTAACAGCAAAAAGACTAGTCATTGCACTTTAGATGAAAATTGGTTCAAGACTCATGTGCGAAATAAGGAAAAACGGCCAAATCTACAGCAAGAAATGGGTGATATTTTCAATTCTGTGACTTTTTCTATGAAATCCAGAGACCTTTCATGTGCTATTTTGTGTTGTTTAGCTATTTTTCAGTTTATTCTGACTGTTTTTTCTATAGTATACCCTATACAGAAAGATTACATTGATATGGCATTCATAGGTCCAACACAAAAAAGCTTATCTGCTGCCGCAGCCCCATTTTGCAAGTAGTAAAATAATTTTTTTTTCAGAAATAATTTATAAAGTCTAGTTTAAACAGTTTCCTTACATCATATAAGAAGATTTATAGCTGTTGTAGCCCTCTGGAAGTCATAATCTGCAAGCATTGGCCCTATAAATGTTAAAATAATACAAAACAGGCCATTACCATTGAAAATCCCATAGACATACAAATATGGCTAAATATGGCAAATATTGAGATAAACTCATGAAATAAAGGCTGAAATTGAAAGAACTTATGAATCTAAACAACTTAAAACCATTAATGGCATTGCAAAATAATTCTAAGAGGTGTAAATAGGCCATTCTTACCCCTCTAATAAGGCCCGAGACCATAGTTATTTTTTCCAAATTTTTAATGCATTTTCAATATAGCCTTATGTGAAATTAAAAAAATCGCACCATTTCTTTTTAAATGAAACTTTGGCCACATAAAGTTCATTAGCTTCCAGAACATTAGTTAAAAATTCAGAAAATCCTACCGTCTAAAAAAATTTTGATTTCTTTTTTAAATTTACACCTAAGAGGGTCAGAAAAGAGGGGCTTAAAAAATGAAAAAATCACCTTTTTGCACTTAGCCGAATCACAACTTTATCAATGAATTTCAAAAAAATTAAAGTTTGATAAATTTATACTATCTTTTATCTCTCATTTCACTCCAAGTTCATCCTTAAGTCATAAAAACTAACATTACAATAGCATTTACAAGAAATACTATGTTTTAATAGGGACTATATTATTGGACAACGAAAATTGAAGGGAGCTAACTGTGGTCTCGTACCTAATAGTCCTCAGAAAAGCCTCGGACAGTCAAATAAAATTATTTTCACATAGAATAGTCTTTTTCCAACTGAACTGCCAAGTTTCAAAGTGATCAGACCAACAATAGTGAAATTATTAGCACTACAAAACACTAGTTGCATATAAGAATTTTGATCGAAAATACACCAGGAAAATCCATGAGGCCTATTTGGCCAAATTTTTTTTATTTCATAAAAGTTCACAAAACTAATGGCTGAAATCAATAACATTATCCCTCCTGAGCATGGAAAACACAAGTTTCAGTGAAATATCTGCATGGTTTCAAATTTTGACCCTTTCCCATATTTGCGGATAGAAAAATTAGCCATTTTAGCCTTATTGAGGGGTACATGTATGGCCATGAGAATTTTTTAAGAAAGGAAATGAAATGTTGAGACCAAAAGGGGTTTAAAATGTTAAATACATAATAAGCTTACAAAATAAAACAGAAAAACACCATATTCATATGAAAAATATGTTATAAATAGTGTTTAGGAGTGGATAAATGGTATAATTTCAAAATGCTTTTTCCTTACACATCACTAAAAACTAATGTTTGAGGGTAAAAAAATGTAAAAAATGCAACAACTTGCAACAATAAAGGTGTATTTAGTATGAGATGATGATGATGAACAGAATTTAACAGCAAAAAGACTAGTCATTGCACTTTAGATGAAAATTGGTTCAAGACTCATGTGCGAAATAAGGAAAAACGGCCAAATCTACAGCAAGAAATGGGTGATATTTTCAATTCTGTGACTTTTTCTATGAAATCCAGAGACCTTTCATGTGCTATTTTGTGTTGTTTAGCTATTTTTCAGTTTATTCTGACTGTTTTTTCTATAGTATACCCTATACAGAAAGATTACATTGATATGGCATTCATAGGTCCAACACAAAAAAGCTTATCTGCTGCCGCAGCCCCATTTTGCAAGTAGTAAAATAATTTTTTTTTCAGAAATAATTTATAAAGTCTAGTTTAAACAGTTTCCTTACATCATATAAGAAGATTTATAGCTGTTGTAGCCCTCTGGAAGTCATAATCTGCAAGCATTGGCCCTATAAATGTTAAAATAATACAAAACAGGCCATTACCATTGAAAATCCCATAGACATACAAATATGGCTAAATATGGCAAATATTGAGATAAACTCATGAAATAAAGGCTGAAATTGAAAGAACTTATGAATCTAAACAACTTAAAACCATTAATGGCATTGCAAAATAATTCTAAGAGGTGTAAATAGGCCATTCTTACCCCTCTAATAAGTCCTCAGAAAAGCCTCGGACAGTCAAATAAAATTATTTTCACATAGAATAGTCTTTTTCCAACTGAACTGCCAAGTTTCAAAGTGATCAGACCAACAATAGTGAAATTATTAGCACTACAAAACACTAGTTGCATATAAGAATTTTGATCGAAAATACACCAGGAAAATCCATGAGGCCTATTTGGCCAAATTTTTTTTATTTCATAAAAGTTCACAAAACTAATGGCTGAAATCAATAACATTATCCCTCCTGAGCATGGAAAACACAAGTTTCAGTGAAATATCTGCATGGTTTCAAATTTTGACCCTTTCCCATATTTGCGGATAGAAAAATTAGCCATTTTAGCCTTATTGAGGGGTACATGTATGGCCATGAGAATTTTTTAAGAAAGGAAATGAAATGTTGAGACCAAAAGGGGTTTAAAATGTTAAATACATAATAAGCTTACAAAATAAAACAGAAAAACACCATATTCATATGAAAAATATGTTATAAATAGTGTTTAGGAGTGGATAAATGGTATAATTTCAAAATGCTTTTTCCTTACACATCACTAAAAACTAATGTTTGAGGGTAAAAAAATGTAAAAAATGCAACAACTTGCAACAATAAAGGTGTATTTAGTATGAGATGATGATGATGAACAGAATTTAACAGCAAAAAGACTAGTCATTGCACTTTAGATGAAAATTGGTTCAAGACTCATGTGCGAAATAAGGAAAAACGGCCAAATCTACAGCAAGAAATGGGTGATATTTTCAATTCTGTGACTTTTTCTATGAAATCCAGAGACCTTTCATGTGCTATTTTGTGTTGTTTAGCTATTTTTCAGTTTATTCTGACTGTTTTTTCTATAGTATACCCTATACAGAAAGATTACATTGATATGGCATTCATAGGTCCAACACAAAAAAGCTTATCTGCTGCCGCAGCCCCATTTTGCAAGTAGTAAAATAATTTTTTTTTCAGAAATAATTTATAAAGTCTAGTTTAAACAGTTTCCTTACATCATATAAGAAGATTTATAGCTGTTGTAGCCCTCTGGAAGTCATAATCTGCAAGCATTGGCCCTATAAATGTTAAAATAATACAAAACAGGCCATTACCATTGAAAATCCCATAGACATACAAATATGGCTAAATATGGCAAATATTGAGATAAACTCATGAAATAAAGGCTGAAATTGAAAGAACTTATGAATCTAAACAACTTAAAACCATTAATGGCATTGCAAAATAATTCTAAGAGGTGTAAATAGGCCATTCTTACCCCTCTAATAAGGCCCGAGACCATAGTTATTTTTTCCAAATTTTTAATGCATTTTCAATATAGCCTTATGTGAAATTAAAAAAATCGCACCATTTCTTTTTAAATGAAACTTTGGCCACATAAAGTTCATTAGCTTCCAGAACATTAGTTAAAAATTCAGAAAATCCTACCGTCTAAAAAAATTTTGATTTCTTTTTTAAATTTACACCTAAGAGGGTCAGAAAAGAGGGGCTTAAAAAATGAAAAAATCACCTTTTTGCACTTAGCCGAATCACAACTTTATCAATGAATTTCAAAAAAATTAAAGTTTGATAAATTTATACTATCTTTTATCTCTCATTTCACTCCAAGTTCATCCTTAAGTCATAAAAACTAACATTACAATAGCATTTACAAGAAATACTATGTTTTAATAGGGACTATATTATTGGACAACGAAAATTGAAGGGAGCTAACTGTGGTCTCGTACCTAATAGTCCTCAGAAAAGCCTCGGACAGTCAAATAAAATTATTTTCACATAGAATAGTCTTTTTCCAACTGAACTGCCAAGTTTCAAAGTGATCAGACCAACAATAGTGAAATTATTAGCACTACAAAACACTAGTTGCATATAAGAATTTTGATCGAAAATACACCAGGAAAATCCATGAGGCCTATTTGGCCAAATTTTTTTTATTTCATAAAAGTTCACAAAACTAATGGCTGAAATCAATAACATTATCCCTCCTGAGCATGGAAAACACAAGTTTCAGTGAAATATCTGCATGGTTTCAAATTTTGACCCTTTCCCATATTTGCGGATAGAAAAATTAGCCATTTTAGCCTTATTGAGGGGTACATGTATGGCCATGAGAATTTTTTAAGAAAGGAAATGAAATGTTGAGACCAAAAGGGGTTTAAAATGTTAAATACATAATAAGCTTACAAAATAAAACAGAAAAACACCATATTCATATGAAAAATATGTTATAAATAGTGTTTAGGAGTGGATAAATGGTATAATTTCAAAATGCTTTTTCCTTACACATCACTAAAAACTAATGTTTGAGGGTAAAAAAATGTAAAAAATGCAACAACTTGCAACAATAAAGGTGTATTTAGTATGAGATGATGATGATGAACAGAATTTAACAGCAAAAAGACTAGTCATTGCACTTTAGATGAAAATTGGTTCAAGACTCATGTGCGAAATAAGGAAAAACGGCCAAATCTACAGCAAGAAATGGGTGATATTTTCAATTCTGTGACTTTTTCTATGAAATCCAGAGACCTTTCATGTGCTATTTTGTGTTGTTTAGCTATTTTTCAGTTTATTCTGACTGTTTTTTCTATAGTATACCCTATACAGAAAGATTACATTGATATGGCATTCATAGGTCCAACACAAAAAAGCTTATCTGCTGCCGCAGCCCCATTTTGCAAGTAGTAAAATAATTTTTTTTTCAGAAATAATTTATAAAGTCTAGTTTAAACAGTTTCGTTACATCATATAAGAAGATTTATAGCTGTTGTAGCCCTCTGGAAGTCATAATCTGCAAGCATTGGCCCTATAAATGTTAAAATAATACAAAACAGGCCATTACCATTGAAAATCCCATAGACATACAAATATGGCTAAATATGGCAAATATTGAGATAAACTCATGAAATAAAGGCTGAAATTGAAAGAACTTATGAATCTAAACAACTTAAAACCATTAATGGCATTGCAAAATAATTCTAAGAGGTGTAAATAGGCCATTCTTACCCCTCTAATAATAGTCCTCAGAAAAGCCTCGGACAGTCAAATAAAATTATTTTCACATAGAATAGTCTTTTTCCAACTGAACTGCCAAGTTTCAAAGTGATCAGACCAACAATAGTGAAATTATTAGCACTACAAAACACTAGTTGCATATAAGAATTTTGATCGAAAATACACCAGGAAAATCCATGAGGCCTATTTGGCCAAATTTTTTTTATTTCATAAAAGTTCACAAAACTAATGGCTGAAATCAATAACATTATCCCTCCTGAGCATGGAAAACACAAGTTTCAGTGAAATATCTGCATGGTTTCAAATTTTGACCCTTTCCCATATTTGCGGATAGAAAAATTAGCCATTTTAGCCTTATTGAGGGGTACATGTATGGCCATGAGAATTTTTTAAGAAAGGAAATGAAATGTTGAGACCAAAAGGGGTTTAAAATGTTAAATACATAATAAGCTTACAAAATAAAACAGAAAAACACCATATTCATATGAAAAATATGTTATAAATAGTGTTTAGGAGTGGATAAATGGTATAATTTCAAAATGCTTTTTCCTTACACATCACTAAAAACTAATGTTTGAGGGTAAAAAAATGTAAAAAATGCAACAACTTGCAACAATAAAGGTGTATTTAGTATGAGATGATGATGATGAACAGAATTTAACAGCAAAAAGACTAGTCATTGCACTTTAGATGAAAATTGGTTCAAGACTCATGTGCGAAATAAGGAAAAACGGCCAAATCTACAGCAAGAAATGGGTGATATTTTCAATTCTGTGACTTTTTCTATGAAATCCAGAGACCTTTCATGTGCTATTTTGTGTTGTTTAGCTATTTTTCAGTTTATTCTGACCGTTTTTTCTATAGTATACCCTATACAGAAAGATTACATTGATATGGCATTCATAGGTCCAACACAAAAAAGCTTATCTGCTGCCGCAGCCCCATTTTGCAAGTAGTAAAATAATTTTTTTTTCAGAAATAATTTATAAAGTCTAGTTTAAACAGTTTCCTTACATCATATAAGAAGATTTATAGCTGTTGTAGCCCTCTGGAAGTCATAATCTGCAAGCATTGGCCCTATAAATGTTAAAATAATACAAAACAGGCCATTACCATTGAAAATCCCATAGACATACAAATATGGCTAAATATGGCAAATATTGAGATAAACTCATGAAATAAAGGCTGAAATTGAAAGAACTTATGAATCTAAACAACTTAAAACCATTAATGGCATTGCAAAATAATTCTAAGAGGTGTAAATAGGCCATTCTTACCCCTCTAATAAGGCCCGAGACCATAGTTATTTTTTCCAAATTTTTAATGCATTTTCAATATAGCCTTATGTGAAATTAAAAAAATCGCACCATTTCTTTTTAAATGAAACTTTGGCCACATAAAGTTCATTAGCTTCCAGAACATTAGTTAAAAATTCAGAAAATCCTACCGTCTAAAAAAATTTTGATTTCTTTTTTAAATTTACACCTAAGAGGGTCAGAAAAGAGGGGCTTAAAAAATGAAAAAATCACCTTTTTGCACTTAGCCGAATCACAACTTTATCAATGAATTTCAAAAAAATTAAAGTTTGATAAATTTATACTATCTTTTATCTCTCATTTCACTCCAAGTTCATCCTTAAGTCATAAAAACTAACATTACAATAGCATTTACAAGAAATACTATGTTTTAATAGGGACTATATTATTGGACAACGAAAATTGAAGGGAGCTAACTGTGGTCTCGTACCTAATAGTCCTCAGAAAAGCCTCGGACAGTCAAATAAAATTATTTTCACATAGAATAGTCTTTTTCCAACTGAACTGCCAAGTTTCAAAGTGATCAGACCAACAATAGTGAAATTATTAGCACTACAAAACACTAGTTGCATATAAGAATTTTGATCGAAAATACACCAGGAAAATCCATGAGGCCTATTTGGCCAAATTTTTTTTATTTCATAAAAGTTCACAAAACTAATGGCTGAAATCAATAACATTATCCCTCCTGAGCATGGAAAACACAAGTTTCAGTGAAATATCTGCATGGTTTCAAATTTTGACCCTTTCCCATATTTGCGGATAGAAAAATTAGCCATTTTAGCCTTATTGAGGGGTACATGTATGGCCATGAGAATTTTTTAAGAAAGGAAATGAAATGTTGAGACCAAAAGGGGTTTAAAATGTTAAATACATAATAAGCTTACAAAATAAAACAGAAAAACACCATATTCATATGAAAAATATGTTATAAATAGTGTTTAGGAGTGGATAAATGGTATAATTTCAAAATGCTTTTTCCTTACACATCACTAAAAACTAATGTTTGAGGGTAAAAAAATGTAAAAAATGCAACAACTTGCAACAATAAAGGTGTATTTAGTATGAGATGATGATGATGAACAGAATTTAACAGCAAAAAGACTAGTCATTGCACTTTAGATGAAAATTGGTTCAAGACTCATGTGCGAAATAAGGAAAAACGGCCAAATCTACAGCAAGAAATGGGTGATATTTTCAATTCTGTGACTTTTTCTATGAAATCCAGAGACCTTTCATGTGCTATTTTGTGTTGTTTAGCTATTTTTCAGTTTATTCTGACTGTTTTTTCTATAGTATACCCTATACAGAAAGATTACATTGATATGGCATTCATAGGTCCAACACAAAAAAGCTTATCTGCTGCCGCAGCCCCATTTTGCAAGTAGTAAAATAATTTTTTTTTCAGAAATAATTTATAAAGTCTAGTTTAAACAGTTTCCTTACATCATATAAGAAGATTTATAGCTGTTGTAGCCCTCTGGAAGTCATAATCTGCAAGCATTGGCCCTATAAATGTTAAAATAATACAAAACAGGCCATTACCATTGAAAATCCCATAGACATACAAATATGGCTAAATATGGCAAATATTGAGATAAACTCATGAAATAAAGGCTGAAATTGAAAGAACTTATGAATCTAAACAACTTAAAACCATTAATGGCATTGCAAAATAATTCTAAGAGGTGTAAATAGGCCATTCTTACCCCTCTAATAAGGCCCGAGACCATAGTTATTTTTTCCAAATTTTTAATGCATTTTCAACATGTTCAATATAGCCTTATGTGAAATTAAAAAAATCGCACCATTTCTTTTTAAATGAAACTTTGGCCACATAAAGTTCATTAGCTTCCAGAACATTAGTTAAAAATTCAGAAAATCCTACCGTCTAAAAAAATTTTGATTTCTTTTTTAAATTTACACCTAAGAGGGTCAGAAAAGAGGGGCTTAAAAAATGAAAAAATCACCTTTTTGCACTTAGCCGAATCACAACTTTATCAATGAATTTCAAAAAAATTAAAGTTTGATAAATTTATACTATCTTTTATCTCTCATTTCACTCCAAGTTCATCCTTAAGTCATAAAAACTAACATTACAATAGCATTTACAAGAAATACTATGTTTTAATAGGGACTATATTATTGGACAACGAAAATTGAAGGGAGCTAACTGTGGTCTCGTACCTAATAGTCCTCAGAAAAGCCTCGGACAGTCAAATAAAATTATTTTCACATAGAATAGTCTTTTTCCAACTGAACTGCCAAGTTTCAAAGTGATCAGACCAACAATAGTGAAATTATTAGCACTACAAAACACTAGTTGCATATAAGAATTTTGATCGAAAATACACCAGGAAAATCCATGAGGCCTATTTGGCCAAATTTTTTTTATTTCATAAAAGTTCACAAAACTAATGGCTGAAATCAATAACATTATCCCTCCTGAGCATGGAAAACACAAGTTTCAGTGAAATATCTGCATGGTTTCAAATTTTGACCCTTTCCCATATTTGCGGATAGAAAAATTAGCCATTTTAGCCTTATTGAGGGGTACATGTATGGCCATGAGAATTTTTTAAGAAAGGAAATGAAATGTTGAGACCAAAAGGGGTTTAAAATGTTAAATACATAATAAGCTTACAAAATAAAACAGAAAAACACCATATTCATATGAAAAATATGTTATAAATAGTGTTTAGGAGTGGATAAATGGTATAATTTCAAAATGCTTTTTCCTTACACATCACTAAAAACTAATGTTTGAGGGTAAAAAAATGTAAAAAATGCAACAACTTGCAACAATAAAGGTGTATTTAGTATGAGATGATGATGATGAACAGAATTTAACAGCAAAAAGACTAGTCATTGCACTTTAGATGAAAATTGGTTCAAGACTCATGTGCGAAATAAGGAAAAACGGCCAAATCTACAGCAAGAAATGGGTGATATTTTCAATTCTGTGACTTTTTCTATGAAATCCAGAGACCTTTCATGTGCTATTTTGTGTTGTTTAGCTATTTTTCAGTTTATTCTGACTGTTTTTTCTATAGTATACCCTATACAGAAAGATTACATTGATATGGCATTCATAGGTCCAACACAAAAAAGCTTATCTGCTGCCGCAGCCCCATTTTGCAAGTAGTAAAATAATTTTTTTTTCAGAAATAATTTATAAAGTCTAGTTTAAACAGTTTCCTTACATCATATAAGAAGATTTATAGCTGTTGTAGCCCTCTGGAAGTCATAATCTGCAAGCATTGGCCCTATAAATGTTAAAATAATACAAAACAGGCCATTACCATTGAAAATCCCATAGACATACAAATATGGCTAAATATGGCAAATATTGAGATAAACTCATGAAATAAAGGCTGAAATTGAAAGAACTTATGAATCTAAACAACTTAAAACCATTAATGGCATTGCAAAATAATTCTAAGAGGTGTAAATAGGCCATTCTTACCCCTCTAATAATAATAGTCCTCAGAAAAGCCTCGGACAGTCAAATAAAATTATTTTCACATAGAATAGTCTTTTTCCAACTGAACTGCCAAGTTTCAAAGTGATCAGACCAACAATAGTGAAATTATTAGCACTACAAAACACTAGTTGCATATAAGAATTTTGATCGAAAATACACCAGGAAAATCCATGAGGCCTATTTGGCCAAATTTTTTTTATTTCATAAAAGTTCACAAAACTAATGGCTGAAATCAATAACATTATCCCTCCTGAGCATGGAAAACACAAGTTTCAGTGAAATATCTGCATGGTTTCAAATTTTGACCCTTTCCCATATTTGCGGATAGAAAAATTAGCCATTTTAGCCTTATTGAGGGGTACATGTATGGCCATGAGAATTTTTTAAGAAAGGAAATGAAATGTTGAGACCAAAAGGGGTTTAAAATGTTAAATACATAATAAGCTTACAAAATAAAACAGAAAAACACCATATTCATATGAAAAATATGTTATAAATAGTGTTTAGGAGTGGATAAATGGTATAATTTCAAAATGCTTTTTCCTTACACATCACTAAAAACTAATGTTTGAGGGTAAAAAAATGTAAAAAATGCAACAACTTGCAACAATAAAGGTGTATTTAGTATGAGATGATGATGATGAACAGAATTTAACAGCAAAAAGACTAGTCATTGCACTTTAGATGAAAATTGGTTCAAGACTCATGTGCGAAATAAGGAAAAACGGCCAAATCTACAGCAAGAAATGGGTGATATTTTCAATTCTGTGACTTTTTCTATGAAATCCAGAGACCTTTCATGTGCTATTTTGTGTTGTTTAGCTATTTTTCAGTTTATTCTGACTGTTTTTTCTATAGTATACCCTATACAGAAAGATTACATTGATATGGCATTCATAGGTCCAACACAAAAAAGCTTATCTGCTGCCGCAGCCCCATTTTGCAAGTAGTAAAATAATTTTTTTTTCAGAAATAATTTATAAAGTCTAGTTTAAACAGTTTCCTTACATCATATAAGAAGATTTATAGCTGTTGTAGCCCTCTGGAAGTCATAATCTGCAAGCATTGGCCCTATAAATGTTAAAATAATACAAAACAGGCCATTACCATTGAAAATCCCATAGACATACAAATATGGCTAAATATGGCAAATATTGAGATAAACTCATGAAATAAAGGCTGAAATTGAAAGAACTTATGAATCTAAACAACTTAAAACCATTAATGGCATTGCAAAATAATTCTAAGAGGTGTAAATAGGCCATTCTTACCCCTCTAATAAGGCCCGAGACCATAGTTATTTTTTCCAAATTTTTAATGCATTTTCAATATAGCCTTATGTGAAATTAAAAAAATCGCACCATTTCTTTTTAAATGAAACTTTGGCCACATAAAGTTCATTAGCTTCCAGAACATTAGTTAAAAATTCAGAAAATCCTACCGTCTAAAAAAATTTTGATTTCTTTTTTAAATTTACACCTAAGAGGGTCAGAAAAGAGGGGCTTAAAAAATGAAAAAATCACCTTTTTGCACTTAGCCGAATCACAACTTTATCAATGAATTTCAAAAAAATTAAAGTTTGATAAATTTATACTATCTTTTATCTCTCATTTCACTCCAAGTTCATCCTTAAGTCATAAAAACTAACATTACAATAGCATTTACAAGAAATACTATGTTTTAATAGGGACTATATTATTGGACAACGAAAGTAAATAGGCCATTCTTACCCCTCTAATAATAATAGTCCTCAGAAAAGCCTCGGACAGTCAAATAAAATTATTTTCACATAGAATAGTCTTTTTCCAACTGAACTGCCAAGTTTCAAAGTGATCAGACCAACAATAGTGAAATTATTAGCACTACAAAACACTAGTTGCATATAAGAATTTTGATCGAAAATACACCAGGAAAATCCATGAGGCCTATTTGGCCAAATTTTTTTTATTTCATAAAAGTTCACAAAACTAATGGCTGAAATCAATAACATTATCCCTCCTGAGCATGGAAAACACAAGTTTCAGTGAAATATCTGCATGGTTTCAAATTTTGACCCTTTCCCATATTTGCGGATAGAAAAATTAGCCATTTTAGCCTTATTGAGGGGTACATGTATGGCCATGAGAATTTTTTAAGAAAGGAAATGAAATGTTGAGACCAAAAGGGGTTTAAAATGTTAAATACATAATAAGCTTACAAAATAAAACAGAAAAACACCATATTCATATGAAAAATATGTTATAAATAGTGTTTAGGAGTGGATAAATGGTATAATTTCAAAATGCTTTTTCCTTACACATCACTAAAAACTAATGTTTGAGGGTAAAAAAATGTAAAAAATGCAACAACTTGCAACAATAAAGGTGTATTTAGTATGAGATGATGATGATGAACAGAATTTAACAGCAAAAAGACTAGTCATTGCACTTTAGATGAAAATTGGTTCAAGACTCATGTGCGAAATAAGGAAAAACGGCCAAATCTACAGCAAGAAATGGGTGATATTTTCAATTCTGTGACTTTTTCTATGAAATCCAGAGACCTTTCATGTGCTATTTTGTGTTGTTTAGCTATTTTTCAGTTTATTCTGACTGTTTTTTCTATAGTATACCCTATACAGAAAGATTACATTGATATGGCATTCATAGGTCCAACACAAAAAAGCTTATCTGCTGCCGCAGCCCCATTTTGCAAGTAGTAAAATAATTTTTTTTTCAGAAATAATTTATAAAGTCTAGTTTAAACAGTTTCCTTACATCATATAAGAAGATTTATAGCTGTTGTAGCCCTCTGGAAGTCATAATCTGCAAGCATTGGCCCTATAAATGTTAAAATAATACAAAACAGGCCATTACCATTGAAAATCCCATAGACATACAAATATGGCTAAATATGGCAAATATTGAGATAAACTCATGAAATAAAGGCTGAAATTGAAAGAACTTATGAATCTAAACAACTTAAAACCATTAATGGCATTGCAAAATAATTCTAAGAGGTGTAAATAGGCCATTCTTACCCCTCTAATAAGGCCCGAGACCATAGTTATTTTTTCCAAATTTTTAATGCATTTTCAATATAGCCTTATGTGAAATTAAAAAAATCGCACCATTTCTTTTTAAATGAAACTTTGGCCACATAAAGTTCATTAGCTTCCAGAACATTAGTTAAAAATTCAGAAAATCCTACCGTCTAAAAAAATTTTGATTTCTTTTTTAAATTTACACCTAAGAGGGTCAGAAAAGAGGGGCTTAAAAAATGAAAAAATCACCTTTTTGCACTTAGCCGAATCACAACTTTATCAATGAATTTCAAAAAAATTAAAGTTTGATAAATTTATACTATCTTTTATCTCTCATTTCACTCCAAGTTCATCCTTAAGTCATAAAAACTAACATTACAATAGCATTTACAAGAAATACTATGTTTTAATAGGGACTATATTATTGGACAACGAAAATTGAAGGGAGCTAACTGTGGTCTCGTACCTAATAGTCCTCAGAAAAGCCTCGGACAGTCAAATAAAATTATTTTCACATAGAATAGTCTTTTTCCAACTGAACTGCCAAGTTTCAAAGTGATCAGACCAACAATAGTGAAATTATTAGCACTACAAAACACTAGTTGCATATAAGAATTTTGATCGAAAATACACCAGGAAAATCCATGAGGCCTATTTGGCCAAATTTTTTTTATTTCATAAAAGTTCACAAAACTAATGGCTGAAATCAATAACATTATCCCTCCTGAGCATGGAAAACACAAGTTTCAGTGAAATATCTGCATGGTTTCAAATTTTGACCCTTTCCCATATTTGCGGATAGAAAAATTAGCCATTTTAGCCTTATTGAGGGGTACATGTATGGCCATGAGAATTTTTTAAGAAAGGAAATGAAATGTTGAGACCAAAAGGGGTTTAAAATGTTAAATACATAATAAGCTTACAAAATAAAACAGAAAAACACCATATTCATATGAAAAATATGTTATAAATAGTGTTTAGGAGTGGATAAATGGTATAATTTCAAAATGCTTTTTCCTTACACATCACTAAAAACTAATGTTTGAGGGTAAAAAAATGTAAAAAATGCAACAACTTGCAACAATAAAGGTGTATTTAGTATGAGATGATGATGATGAACAGAATTTAACAGCAAAAAGACTAGTCATTGCACTTTAGATGAAAATTGGTTCAAGACTCATGTGCGAAATAAGGAAAAACGGCCAAATCTACAGCAAGAAATGGGTGATATTTTCAATTCTGTGACTTTTTCTATGAAATCCAGAGACCTTTCATGTGCTATTTTGTGTTGTTTAGCTATTTTTCAGTTTATTCTGACTGTTTTTTCTATAGTATACCCTATACAGAAAGATTACATTGATATGGCATTCATAGGTCCAACACAAAAAAGCTTATCTGCTGCCGCAGCCCCATTTTGCAAGTAGTAAAATAATTTTTTTTTCAGAAATAATTTATAAAGTCTAGTTTAAACAGTTTCCTTACATCATATAAGAAGATTTATAGCTGTTGTAGCCCTCTGGAAGTCATAATCTGCAAGCATTGGCCCTATAAATGTTAAAATAATACAAAACAGGCCATTACCATTGAAAATCCCATAGACATACAAATATGGCTAAATATGGCAAATATTGAGATAAACTCATGAAATAAAGGCTGAAATTGAAAGAACTTATGAATCTAAACAACTTAAAACCATTAATGGCATTGCAAAATAATTCTAAGAGGTGTAAATAGGCCATTCTTACCCCTCTAATAAGGCCCGAGACCATAGTTATTTTTTCCAAATTTTTAATGCATTTTCAATATAGCCTTATGTGAAATTAAAAAAATCGCACCATTTCTTTTTAAATGAAACTTTGGCCACATAAAGTTCATTAGCTTCCAGAACATTAGTTAAAAATTCAGAAAATCCTACCGTCTAAAAAAATTTTGATTTCTTTTTTAAATTTACACCTAAGAGGGTCAGAAAAGAGGGGCTTAAAAAATGAAAAAATCACCTTTTTGCACTTAGCCGAATCACAACTTTATCAATGAATTTCAAAAAAATTAAAGTTTGATAAATTTATACTATCTTTTATCTCTCATTTCACTCCAAGTTCATCCTTAAGTCATAAAAACTAACATTACAATAGCATTTACAAGAAATACTATGTTTTAATAGGGACTATATTATTGGACAACGAAAATTGAAGGGAGCTAACTGTGGTCTCGTACCTAATAGTCCTCAGAAAAGCCTCGGACAGTCAAATAAAATTATTTTCACATAGAATAGTCTTTTTCCAACTGAACTGCCAAGTTTCAAAGTGATCAGACCAACAATAGTGAAATTATTAGCACTACAAAACACTAGTTGCATATAAGAATTTTGATCGAAAATACACCAGGAAAATCCATGAGGCCTATTTGGCCAAATTTTTTTTATTTCATAAAAGTTCACAAAACTAATGGCTGAAATCAATAACATTATCCCTCCTGAGCATGGAAAACACAAGTTTCAGTGAAATATCTGCATGGTTTCAAATTTTGACCCTTTCCCATATTTGCGGATAGAAAAATTAGCCATTTTAGCCTTATTGAGGGGTACATGTATGGCCATGAGAATTTTTTAAGAAAGGAAATGAAATGTTGAGACCAAAAGGGGTTTAAAATGTTAAATACATAATAAGCTTACAAAATAAAACAGAAAAACACCATATTCATATGAAAAATATGTTATAAATAGTGTTTAGGAGTGGATAAATGGTATAATTTCAAAATGCTTTTTCCTTACACATCACTAAAAACTAATGTTTGAGGGTAAAAAAATGTAAAAAATGCAACAACTTGCAACAATAAAGGTGTATTTAGTATGAGATGATGATGATGAACAGAATTTAACAGCAAAAAGACTAGTCATTGCACTTTAGATGAAAATTGGTTCAAGACTCATGTGCGAAATAAGGAAAAACGGCCAAATCTACAGCAAGAAATGGGTGATATTTTCAATTCTGTGACTTTTTCTATGAAATCCAGAGACCTTTCATGTGCTATTTTGTGTTGTTTAGCTATTTTTCAGTTTATTCTGACTGTTTTTTCTATAGTATACCCTATACAGAAAGATTACATTGATATGGCATTCATAGGTCCAACACAAAAAAGCTTATCTGCTGCCGCAGCCCCATTTTGCAAGTAGTAAAATAATTTTTTTTTCAGAAATAATTTATAAAGTCTAGTTTAAACAGTTTCCTTACATCATATAAGAAGATTTATAGCTGTTGTAGCCCTCTGGAAGTCATAATCTGCAAGCATTGGCCCTATAAATGTTAAAATAATACAAAACAGGCCATTACCATTGAAAATCCCATAGACATACAAATATGGCTAAATATGGCAAATATTGAGATAAACTCATGAAATAAAGGCTGAAATTGAAAGAACTTATGAATCTAAACAACTTAAAACCATTAATGGCATTGCAAAATAATTCTAAGAGGTGTAAATAGGCCATTCTTACCCCTCTAATAAGGCCCGAGACCATAGTTATTTTTTCCAAATTTTTAATGCATTTTCAATATAGCCTTATGTGAAATTAAAAAAATCGCACCATTTCTTTTTAAATGAAACTTTGGCCACATAAAGTTCATTAGCTTCCAGAACATTAGTTAAAAATTCAGAAAATCCTACCGTCTAAAAAAATTTTGATTTCTTTTTTAAATTTACACCTAAGAGGGTCAGAAAAGAGGGGCTTAAAAAATGAAAAAATCACCTTTTTGCACTTAGCCGAATCACAACTTTATCAATGAATTTCAAAAAAATTAAAGTTTGATAAATTTATACTATCTTTTATCTCTCATTTCACTCCAAGTTCATCCTTAAGTCATAAAAACTAACATTACAATAGCATTTACAAGAAATACTATGTTTTAATAGGGACTATATTATTGGACAACGAAAATTGAAGGGAGCTAACTGTGGTCTCGTACCTAATAGTCCTCAGAAAAGCCTCGGACAGTCAAATAAAATTATTTTCACATAGAATAGTCTTTTTCCAACTGAACTGCCAAGTTTCAAAGTGATCAGACCAACAATAGTGAAATTATTAGCACTACAAAACACTAGTTGCATATAAGAATTTTGATCGAAAATACACCAGGAAAATCCATGAGGCCTATTTGGCCAAATTTTTTTTATTTCATAAAAGTTCACAAAACTAATGGCTGAAATCAATAACATTATCCCTCCTGAGCATGGAAAACACAAGTTTCAGTGAAATATCTGCATGGTTTCAAATTTTGACCCTTTCCCATATTTGCGGATAGAAAAATTAGCCATTTTAGCCTTATTGAGGGGTACATGTATGGCCATGAGAATTTTTTAAGAAAGGAAATGAAATGTTGAGACCAAAAGGGGTTTAAAATGTTAAATACATAATAAGCTTACAAAATAAAACAGAAAAACACCATATTCATATGAAAAATATGTTATAAATAGTGTTTAGGAGTGGATAAATGGTATAATTTCAAAATGCTTTTTCCTTACACATCACTAAAAACTAATGTTTGAGGGTAAAAAAATGTAAAAAATGCAACAACTTGCAACAATAAAGGTGTATTTAGTATGAGATGATGATGATGAACAGAATTTAACAGCAAAAAGACTAGTCATTGCACTTTAGATGAAAATTGGTTCAAGACTCATGTGCGAAATAAGGAAAAACGGCCAAATCTACAGCAAGAAATGGGTGATATTTTCAATTCTGTGACTTTTTCTATGAAATCCAGAGACCTTTCATGTGCTATTTTGTGTTGTTTAGCTATTTTTCAGTTTATTCTGACTGTTTTTTCTATAGTATACCCTATACAGAAAGATTACATTGATATGGCATTCATAGGTCCAACACAAAAAAGCTTATCTGCTGCCGCAGCCCCATTTTGCAAGTAGTAAAATAATTTTTTTTTCAGAAATAATTTATAAAGTCTAGTTTAAACAGTTTCCTTACATCATATAAGAAGATTTATAGCTGTTGTAGCCCTCTGGAAGTCATAATCTGCAAGCATTGGCCCTATAAATGTTAAAATAATACAAAACAGGCCATTACCATTGAAAATCCCATAGACATACAAATATGGCTAAATATGGCAAATATTGAGATAAACTCATGAAATAAAGGCTGAAATTGAAAGAACTTATGAATCTAAACAACTTAAAACCATTAATGGCATTGCAAAATAATTCTAAGAGGTGTAAATAGGCCATTCTTACCCCTCTAATAAGGCCCGAGACCATAGTTATTTTTTCCAAATTTTTAATGCATTTTCAATATAGCCTTATGTGAAATTAAAAAAATCGCACCATTTCTTTTTAAATGAAACTTTGGCCACATAAAGTTCATTAGCTTCCAGAACATTAGTTAAAAATTCAGAAAATCCTACCGTCTAAAAAAATTTTGATTTCTTTTTTAAATTTACACCTAAGAGGGTCAGAAAAGAGGGGCTTAAAAAATGAAAAAATCACCTTTTTGCACTTAGCCGAATCACAACTTTATCAATGAATTTCAAAAAAATTAAAGTTTGATAAATTTATACTATCTTTTATCTCTCATTTCACTCCAAGTTCATCCTTAAGTCATAAAAACTAACATTACAATAGCATTTACAAGAAATACTATGTTTTAATAGGGACTATATTATTGGACAACGAAAATTGAAGGGAGCTAACTGTGGTCTCGTACCTAATAGTCCTCAGAAAAGCCTCGGACAGTCAAATAAAATTATTTTCACATAGAATAGTCTTTTTCCAACTGAACTGCCAAGTTTCAAAGTGATCAGACCAACAATAGTGAAATTATTAGCACTACAAAACACTAGTTGCATATAAGAATTTTGATCGAAAATACACCAGGAAAATCCATGAGGCCTATTTGGCCAAATTTTTTTTATTTCATAAAAGTTCACAAAACTAATGGCTGAAATCAATAACATTATCCCTCCTGAGCATGGAAAACACAAGTTTCAGTGAAATATCTGCATGGTTTCAAATTTTGACCCTTTCCCATATTTGCGGATAGAAAAATTAGCCATTTTAGCCTTATTGAGGGGTACATGTATGGCCATGAGAATTTTTTAAGAAAGGAAATGAAATGTTGAGACCAAAAGGGGTTTAAAATGTTAAATACATAATAAGCTTACAAAATAAAACAGAAAAACACCATATTCATATGAAAAATATGTTATAAATAGTGTTTAGGAGTGGATAAATGGTATAATTTCAAAATGCTTTTTCCTTACACATCACTAAAAACTAATGTTTGAGGGTAAAAAAATGTAAAAAATGCAACAACTTGCAACAATAAAGGTGTATTTAGTATGAGATGATGATGATGAACAGAATTTAACAGCAAAAAGACTAGTCATTGCACTTTAGATGAAAATTGGTTCAAGACTCATGTGCGAAATAAGGAAAAACGGCCAAATCTACAGCAAGAAATGGGTGATATTTTCAATTCTGTGACTTTTTCTATGAAATCCAGAGACCTTTCATGTGCTATTTTGTGTTGTTTAGCTATTTTTCAGTTTATTCTGACTGTTTTTTCTATAGTATACCCTATACAGAAAGATTACATTGATATGGCATTCATAGGTCCAACACAAAAAAGCTTATCTGCTGCCGCAGCCCCATTTTGCAAGTAGTAAAATAATTTTTTTTTCAGAAATAATTTATAAAGTCTAGTTTAAACAGTTTCCTTACATCATATAAGAAGATTTATAGCTGTTGTAGCCCTCTGGAAGTCATAATCTGCAAGCATTGGCCCTATAAATGTTAAAATAATACAAAACAGGCCATTACCATTGAAAATCCCATAGACATACAAATATGGCTAAATATGGCAAATATTGAGATAAACTCATGAAATAAAGGCTGAAATTGAAAGAACTTATGAATCTAAACAACTTAAAACCATTAATGGCATTGCAAAATAATTCTAAGAGGTGTAAATAGGCCATTCTTACCCCTCTAATAAGGCCCGAGACCATAGTTATTTTTTCCAAATTTTTAATGCATTTTCAATATAGCCTTATGTGAAATTAAAAAAATCGCACCATTTCTTTTTAAATGAAACTTTGGCCACATAAAGTTCATTAGCTTCCAGAACATTAGTTAAAAATTCAGAAAATCCTACCGTCTAAAAAAATTTTGATTTCTTTTTTAAATTTACACCTAAGAGGGTCAGAAAAGAGGGGCTTAAAAAATGAAAAAATCACCTTTTTGCACTTAGCCGAATCACAACTTTATCAATGAATTTCAAAAAAATTAAAGTTTGATAAATTTATACTATCTTTTATCTCTCATTTCACTCCAAGTTCATCCTTAAGTCATAAAAACTAACATTACAATAGCATTTACAAGAAATACTATGTTTTAATAGGGACTATATTATTGGACAACGAAAATTGAAGGGAGCTAACTGTGGTCTCGTACCTAATAGTCCTCAGAAAAGCCTCGGACAGTCAAATAAAATTATTTTCACATAGAATAGTCTTTTTCCAACTGAACTGCCAAGTTTCAAAGTGATCAGACCAACAATAGTGAAATTATTAGCACTACAAAACACTAGTTGCATATAAGAATTTTGATCGAAAATACACCAGGAAAATCCATGAGGCCTATTTGGCCAAATTTTTTTTATTTCATAAAAGTTCACAAAACTAATGGCTGAAATCAATAACATTATCCCTCCTGAGCATGGAAAACACAAGTTTCAGTGAAATATCTGCATGGTTTCAAATTTTGACCCTTTCCCATATTTGCGGATAGAAAAATTAGCCATTTTAGCCTTATTGAGGGGTACATGTATGGCCATGAGAATTTTTTAAGAAAGGAAATGAAATGTTGAGACCAAAAGGGGTTTAAAATGTTAAATACATAATAAGCTTACAAAATAAAACAGAAAAACACCATATTCATATGAAAAATATGTTATAAATAGTGTTTAGGAGTGGATAAATGGTATAATTTCAAAATGCTTTTTCCTTACACATCACTAAAAACTAATGTTTGAGGGTAAAAAAATGTAAAAAATGCAACAACTTGCAACAATAAAGGTGTATTTAGTATGAGATGATGATGATGAACAGAATTTAACAGCAAAAAGACTAGTCATTGCACTTTAGATGAAAATTGGTTCAAGACTCATGTGCGAAATAAGGAAAAACGGCCAAATCTACAGCAAGAAATGGGTGATATTTTCAATTCTGTGACTTTTTCTATGAAATCCAGAGACCTTTCATGTGCTATTTTGTGTTGTTTAGCTATTTTTCAGTTTATTCTGACTGTTTTTTCTATAGTATACCCTATACAGAAAGATTACATTGATATGGCATTCATAGGTCCAACACAAAAAAGCTTATCTGCTGCCGCAGCCCCATTTTGCAAGTAGTAAAATAATTTTTTTTTCAGAAATAATTTATAAAGTCTAGTTTAAACAGTTTCCTTACATCATATAAGAAGATTTATAGCTGTTGTAGCCCTCTGGAAGTCATAATCTGCAAGCATTGGCCCTATAAATGTTAAAATAATACAAAACAGGCCATTACCATTGAAAATCCCATAGACATACAAATATGGCTAAATATGGCAAATATTGAGATAAACTCATGAAATAAAGGCTGAAATTGAAAGAACTTATGAATCTAAACAACTTAAAACCATTAATGGCATTGCAAAATAATTCTAAGAGGTGTAAATAGGCCATTCTTACCCCTCTAATAAGGCCCGAGACCATAGTTATTTTTTCCAAATTTTTAATGCATTTTCAATATAGCCTTATGTGAAATTAAAAAAATCGCACCATTTCTTTTTAAATGAAACTTTGGCCACATAAAGTTCATTAGCTTCCAGAACATTAGTTAAAAATTCAGAAAATCCTACCGTCTAAAAAAATTTTGATTTCTTTTTTAAATTTACACCTAAGAGGGTCAGAAAAGAGGGGCTTAAAAAATGAAAAAATCACCTTTTTGCACTTAGCCGAATCACAACTTTATCAATGAATTTCAAAAAAATTAAAGTTTGATAAATTTATACTATCTTTTATCTCTCATTTCACTCCAAGTTCATCCTTAAGTCATAAAAACTAACATTACAATAGCATTTACAAGAAATACTATGTTTTAATAGGGACTATATTATTGGACAACGAAAATTGAAGGGAGCTAACTGTGGTCTCGTACCTAATAGTCCTCAGAAAAGCCTCGGACAGTCAAATAAAATTATTTTCACATAGAATAGTCTTTTTCCAACTGAACTGCCAAGTTTCAAAGTGATCAGACCAACAATAGTGAAATTATTAGCACTACAAAACACTAGTTGCATATAAGAATTTTGATCGAAAATACACCAGGAAAATCCATGAGGCCTATTTGGCCAAATTTTTTTTATTTCATAAAAGTTCACAAAACTAATGGCTGAAATCAATAACATTATCCCTCCTGAGCATGGAAAACACAAGTTTCAGTGAAATATCTGCATGGTTTCAAATTTTGACCCTTTCCCATATTTGCGGATAGAAAAATTAGCCATTTTAGCCTTATTGAGGGGTACATGTATGGCCATGAGAATTTTTTAAGAAAGGAAATGAAATGTTGAGACCAAAAGGGGTTTAAAATGTTAAATACATAATAAGCTTACAAAATAAAACAGAAAAACACCATATTCATATGAAAAATATGTTATAAATAGTGTTTAGGAGTGGATAAATGGTATAATTTCAAAATGCTTTTTCCTTACACATCACTAAAAACTAATGTTTGAGGGTAAAAAAATGTAAAAAATGCAACAACTTGCAACAATAAAGGTGTATTTAGTATGAGATGATGATGATGAACAGAATTTAACAGCAAAAAGACTAGTCATTGCACTTTAGATGAAAATTGGTTCAAGACTCATGTGCGAAATAAGGAAAAACGGCCAAATCTACAGCAAGAAATGGGTGATATTTTCAATTCTGTGACTTTTTCTATGAAATCCAGAGACCTTTCATGTGCTATTTTGTGTTGTTTAGCTATTTTTCAGTTTATTCTGACTGTTTTTTCTATAGTATACCCTATACAGAAAGATTACATTGATATGGCATTCATAGGTCCAACACAAAAAAGCTTATCTGCTGCCGCAGCCCCATTTTGCAAGTAGTAAAATAATTTTTTTTTCAGAAATAATTTATAAAGTCTAGTTTAAACAGTTTCCTTACATCATATAAGAAGATTTATAGCTGTTGTAGCCCTCTGGAAGTCATAATCTGCAAGCATTGGCCCTATAAATGTTAAAATAATACAAAACAGGCCATTACCATTGAAAATCCCATAGACATACAAATATGGCTAAATATGGCAAATATTGAGATAAACTCATGAAATAAAGGCTGAAATTGAAAGAACTTATGAATCTAAACAACTTAAAACCATTAATGGCATTGCAAAATAATTCTAAGAGGTGTAAATAGGCCATTCTTACCCCTCTAATAAGGCCCGAGACCATAGTTATTTTTTCCAAATTTTTAATGCATTTTCAATATAGCCTTATGTGAAATTAAAAAAATCGCACCATTTCTTTTTAAATGAAACTTTGGCCACATAAAGTTCATTAGCTTCCAGAACATTAGTTAAAAATTCAGAAAATCCTACCGTCTAAAAAAATTTTGATTTCTTTTTTAAATTTACACCTAAGAGGGTCAGAAAAGAGGGGCTTAAAAAATGAAAAAATCACCTTTTTGCACTTAGCCGAATCACAACTTTATCAATGAATTTCAAAAAAATTAAAGTTTGATAAATTTATACTATCTTTTATCTCTCATTTCACTCCAAGTTCATCCTTAAGTCATAAAAACTAACATTACAATAGCATTTACAAGAAATACTATGTTTTAATAGGGACTATATTATTGGACAACGAAAATTGAAGGGAGCTAACTGTGGTCTCGTACCTAATAGTCCTCAGAAAAGCCTCGGACAGTCAAATAAAATTATTTTCACATAGAATAGTCTTTTTCCAACTGAACTGCCAAGTTTCAAAGTGATCAGACCAACAATAGTGAAATTATTAGCACTACAAAACACTAGTTGCATATAAGAATTTTGATCGAAAATACACCAGGAAAATCCATGAGGCCTATTTGGCCAAATTTTTTTTATTTCATAAAAGTTCACAAAACTAATGGCTGAAATCAATAACATTATCCCTCCTGAGCATGGAAAACACAAGTTTCAGTGAAATATCTGCATGGTTTCAAATTTTGACCCTTTCCCATATTTGCGGATAGAAAAATTAGCCATTTTAGCCTTATTGAGGGGTACATGTATGGCCATGAGAATTTTTTAAGAAAGGAAATGAAATGTTGAGACCAAAAGGGGTTTAAAATGTTAAATACATAATAAGCTTACAAAATAAAACAGAAAAACACCATATTCATATGAAAAATATGTTATAAATAGTGTTTAGGAGTGGATAAATGGTATAATTTCAAAATGCTTTTTCCTTACACATCACTAAAAACTAATGTTTGAGGGTAAAAAAATGTAAAAAATGCAACAACTTGCAACAATAAAGGTGTATTTAGTATGAGATGATGATGATGAACAGAATTTAACAGCAAAAAGACTAGTCATTGCACTTTAGATGAAAATTGGTTCAAGACTCATGTGCGAAATAAGGAAAAACGGCCAAATCTACAGCAAGAAATGGGTGATATTTTCAATTCTGTGACTTTTTCTATGAAATCCAGAGACCTTTCATGTGCTATTTTGTGTTGTTTAGCTATTTTTCAGTTTATTCTGACTGTTTTTTCTATAGTATACCCTATACAGAAAGATTACATTGATATGGCATTCATAGGTCCAACACAAAAAAGCTTATCTGCTGCCGCAGCCCCATTTTGCAAGTAGTAAAATAATTTTTTTTTCAGAAATAATTTATAAAGTCTAGTTTAAACAGTTTCCTTACATCATATAAGAAGATTTATAGCTGTTGTAGCCCTCTGGAAGTCATAATCTGCAAGCATTGGCCCTATAAATGTTAAAATAATACAAAACAGGCCATTACCATTGAAAATCCCATAGACATACAAATATGGCTAAATATGGCAAATATTGAGATAAACTCATGAAATAAAGGCTGAAATTGAAAGAACTTATGAATCTAAACAACTTAAAACCATTAATGGCATTGCAAAATAATTCTAAGAGGTGTAAATAGGCCATTCTTACCCCTCTAATAAGGCCCGAGACCATAGTTATTTTTTCCAAATTTTTAATGCATTTTCAATATAGCCTTATGTGAAATTAAAAAAATCGCACCATTTCTTTTTAAATGAAACTTTGGCCACATAAAGTTCATTAGCTTCCAGAACATTAGTTAAAAATTCAGAAAATCCTACCGTCTAAAAAAATTTTGATTTCTTTTTTAAATTTACACCTAAGAGGGTCAGAAAAGAGGGGCTTAAAAAATGAAAAAATCACCTTTTTGCACTTAGCCGAATCACAACTTTATCAATGAATTTCAAAAAAATTAAAGTTTGATAAATTTATACTATCTTTTATCTCTCATTTCACTCCAAGTTCATCCTTAAGTCATAAAAACTAACATTACAATAGCATTTACAAGAAATACTATGTTTTAATAGGGACTATATTATTGGACAACGAAAATTGAAGGGAGCTAACTGTGGTCTCGTACCTAATAGTCCTCAGAAAAGCCTCGGACAGTCAAATAAAATTATTTTCACATAGAATAGTCTTTTTCCAACTGAACTGCCAAGTTTCAAAGTGATCAGACCAACAATAGTGAAATTATTAGCACTACAAAACACTAGTTGCATATAAGAATTTTGATCGAAAATACACCAGGAAAATCCATGAGGCCTATTTGGCCAAATTTTTTTTATTTCATAAAAGTTCACAAAACTAATGGCTGAAATCAATAACATTATCCCTCCTGAGCATGGAAAACACAAGTTTCAGTGAAATATCTGCATGGTTTCAAATTTTGACCCTTTCCCATATTTGCGGATAGAAAAATTAGCCATTTTAGCCTTATTGAGGGGTACATGTATGGCCATGAGAATTTTTTAAGAAAGGAAATGAAATGTTGAGACCAAAAGGGGTTTAAAATGTTAAATACATAATAAGCTTACAAAATAAAACAGAAAAACACCATATTCATATGAAAAATATGTTATAAATAGTGTTTAGGAGTGGATAAATGGTATAATTTCAAAATGCTTTTTCCTTACACATCACTAAAAACTAATGTTTGAGGGTAAAAAAATGTAAAAAATGCAACAACTTGCAACAATAAAGGTGTATTTAGTATGAGATGATGATGATGAACAGAATTTAACAGCAAAAAGACTAGTCATTGCACTTTAGATGAAAATTGGTTCAAGACTCATGTGCGAAATAAGGAAAAACGGCCAAATCTACAGCAAGAAATGGGTGATATTTTCAATTCTGTGACTTTTTCTATGAAATCCAGAGACCTTTCATGTGCTATTTTGTGTTGTTTAGCTATTTTTCAGTTTATTCTGACTGTTTTTTCTATAGTATACCCTATACAGAAAGATTACATTGATATGGCATTCATAGGTCCAACACAAAAAAGCTTATCTGCTGCCGCAGCCCCATTTTGCAAGTAGTAAAATAATTTTTTTTTCAGAAATAATTTATAAAGTCTAGTTTAAACAGTTTCCTTACATCATATAAGAAGATTTATAGCTGTTGTAGCCCTCTGGAAGTCATAATCTGCAAGCATTGGCCCTATAAATGTTAAAATAATACAAAACAGGCCATTACCATTGAAAATCCCATAGACATACAAATATGGCTAAATATGGCAAATATTGAGATAAACTCATGAAATAAAGGCTGAAATTGAAAGAACTTATGAATCTAAACAACTTAAAACCATTAATGGCATTGCAAAATAATTCTAAGAGGTGTAAATAGGCCATTCTTACCCCTCTAATAAGGCCCGAGACCATAGTTATTTTTTCCAAATTTTTAATGCATTTTCAATATAGCCTTATGTGAAATTAAAAAAATCGCACCATTTCTTTTTAAATGAAACTTTGGCCACATAAAGTTCATTAGCTTCCAGAACATTAGTTAAAAATTCAGAAAATCCTACCGTCTAAAAAAATTTTGATTTCTTTTTTAAATTTACACCTAAGAGGGTCAGAAAAGAGGGGCTTAAAAAATGAAAAAATCACCTTTTTGCACTTAGCCGAATCACAACTTTATCAATGAATTTCAAAAAAATTAAAGTTTGATAAATTTATACTATCTTTTATCTCTCATTTCACTCCAAGTTCATCCTTAAGTCATAAAAACTAACATTACAATAGCATTTACAAGAAATACTATGTTTTAATAGGGACTATATTATTGGACAACGAAAATTGAAGGGAGCTAACTGTGGTCTCGTACCTAATAGTCCTCAGAAAAGCCTCGGACAGTCAAATAAAATTATTTTCACATAGAATAGTCTTTTTCCAACTGAACTGCCAAGTTTCAAAGTGATCAGACCAACAATAGTGAAATTATTAGCACTACAAAACACTAGTTGCATATAAGAATTTTGATCGAAAATACACCAGGAAAATCCATGAGGCCTATTTGGCCAAATTTTTTTTATTTCATAAAAGTTCACAAAACTAATGGCTGAAATCAATAACATTATCCCTCCTGAGCATGGAAAACACAAGTTTCAGTGAAATATCTGCATGGTTTCAAATTTTGACCCTTTCCCATATTTGCGGATAGAAAAATTAGCCATTTTAGCCTTATTGAGGGGTACATGTATGGCCATGAGAATTTTTTAAGAAAGGAAATGAAATGTTGAGACCAAAAGGGGTTTAAAATGTTAAATACATAATAAGCTTACAAAATAAAACAGAAAAACACCATATTCATATGAAAAATATGTTATAAATAGTGTTTAGGAGTGGATAAATGGTATAATTTCAAAATGCTTTTTCCTTACACATCACTAAAAACTAATGTTTGAGGGTAAAAAAATGTAAAAAATGCAACAACTTGCAACAATAAAGGTGTATTTAGTATGAGATGATGATGATGAACAGAATTTAACAGCAAAAAGACTAGTCATTGCACTTTAGATGAAAATTGGTTCAAGACTCATGTGCGAAATAAGGAAAAACGGCCAAATCTACAGCAAGAAATGGGTGATATTTTCAATTCTGTGACTTTTTCTATGAAATCCAGAGACCTTTCATGTGCTATTTTGTGTTGTTTAGCTATTTTTCAGTTTATTCTGACTGTTTTTTCTATAGTATACCCTATACAGAAAGATTACATTGATATGGCATTCATAGGTCCAACACAAAAAAGCTTATCTGCTGCCGCAGCCCCATTTTGCAAGTAGTAAAATAATTTTTTTTTCAGAAATAATTTATAAAGTCTAGTTTAAACAGTTTCCTTACATCATATAAGAAGATTTATAGCTGTTGTAGCCCTCTGGAAGTCATAATCTGCAAGCATTGGCCCTATAAATGTTAAAATAATACAAAACAGGCCATTACCATTGAAAATCCCATAGACATACAAATATGGCTAAATATGGCAAATATTGAGATAAACTCATGAAATAAAGGCTGAAATTGAAAGAACTTATGAATCTAAACAACTTAAAACCATTAATGGCATTGCAAAATAATTCTAAGAGGTGTAAATAGGCCATTCTTACCCCTCTAATAAGGCCCGAGACCATAGTTATTTTTTCCAAATTTTTAATGCATTTTCAATATAGCCTTATGTGAAATTAAAAAAATCGCACCATTTCTTTTTAAATGAAACTTTGGCCACATAAAGTTCATTAGCTTCCAGAACATTAGTTAAAAATTCAGAAAATCCTACCGTCTAAAAAAATTTTGATTTCTTTTTTAAATTTACACCTAAGAGGGTCAGAAAAGAGGGGCTTAAAAAATGAAAAAATCACCTTTTTGCACTTAGCCGAATCACAACTTTATCAATGAATTTCAAAAAAATTAAAGTTTGATAAATTTATACTATCTTTTATCTCTCATTTCACTCCAAGTTCATCCTTAAGTCATAAAAACTAACATTACAATAGCATTTACAAGAAATACTATGTTTTAATAGGGACTATATTATTGGACAACGAAAATTGAAGGGAGCTAACTGTGGTCTCGTACCTAATAGTCCTCAGAAAAGCCTCGGACAGTCAAATAAAATTATTTTCACATAGAATAGTCTTTTTCCAACTGAACTGCCAAGTTTCAAAGTGATCAGACCAACAATAGTGAAATTATTAGCACTACAAAACACTAGTTGCATATAAGAATTTTGATCGAAAATACACCAGGAAAATCCATGAGGCCTATTTGGCCAAATTTTTTTTATTTCATAAAAGTTCACAAAACTAATGGCTGAAATCAATAACATTATCCCTCCTGAGCATGGAAAACACAAGTTTCAGTGAAATATCTGCATGGTTTCAAATTTTGACCCTTTCCCATATTTGCGGATAGAAAAATTAGCCATTTTAGCCTTATTGAGGGGTACATGTATGGCCATGAGAATTTTTTAAGAAAGGAAATGAAATGTTGAGACCAAAAGGGGTTTAAAATGTTAAATACATAATAAGCTTACAAAATAAAACAGAAAAACACCATATTCATATGAAAAATATGTTATAAATAGTGTTTAGGAGTGGATAAATGGTATAATTTCAAAATGCTTTTTCCTTACACATCACTAAAAACTAATGTTTGAGGGTAAAAAAATGTAAAAAATGCAACAACTTGCAACAATAAAGGTGTATTTAGTATGAGATGATGATGATGAACAGAATTTAACAGCAAAAAGACTAGTCATTGCACTTTAGATGAAAATTGGTTCAAGACTCATGTGCGAAATAAGGAAAAACGGCCAAATCTACAGCAAGAAATGGGTGATATTTTCAATTCTGTGACTTTTTCTATGAAATCCAGAGACCTTTCATGTGCTATTTTGTGTTGTTTAGCTATTTTTCAGTTTATTCTGACTGTTTTTTCTATAGTATACCCTATACAGAAAGATTACATTGATATGGCATTCATAGGTCCAACACAAAAAAGCTTATCTGCTGCCGCAGCCCCATTTTGCAAGTAGTAAAATAATTTTTTTTTCAGAAATAATTTATAAAGTCTAGTTTAAACAGTTTCCTTACATCATATAAGAAGATTTATAGCTGTTGTAGCCCTCTGGAAGTCATAATCTGCAAGCATTGGCCCTATAAATGTTAAAATAATACAAAACAGGCCATTACCATTGAAAATCCCATAGACATACAAATATGGCTAAATATGGCAAATATTGAGATAAACTCATGAAATAAAGGCTGAAATTGAAAGAACTTATGAATCTAAACAACTTAAAACCATTAATGGCATTGCAAAATAATTCTAAGAGGTGTAAATAGGCCATTCTTACCCCTCTAATAAGGCCCGAGACCATAGTTATTTTTTCCAAATTTTTAATGCATTTTCAATATAGCCTTATGTGAAATTAAAAAAATCGCACCATTTCTTTTTAAATGAAACTTTGGCCACATAAAGTTCATTAGCTTCCAGAACATTAGTTAAAAATTCAGAAAATCCTACCGTCTAAAAAAATTTTGATTTCTTTTTTAAATTTACACCTAAGAGGGTCAGAAAAGAGGGGCTTAAAAAATGAAAAAATCACCTTTTTGCACTTAGCCAAATCACAACTTTATCAATGAATTTCAAAAAAATTAAAGTTTGATAAATTTATACTATCTTTTATCTCTCATTTCACTCCAAGTTCATCCTTAAGTCATAAAAACTAACATTACAATAGCATTTACAAGAAATACTATGTTTTAATAGGGACTATATTATTGGACAACGAAAATTGAAGGGAGCTAACTGTGGTCTCGTACCACATGTATGGATACTTGGAGTTACGCATTCTTTTATCTTATACATGTACAGTTACATATAGATACTAAGTAGACCTATGAATATATCCATTTGAGTTTTCATTTTCTATCGCCCGTGCGCGGCCCTGATAAAGGGAAAATAGGCTAGCAGGAAACCCCGGCTTGCAATAAGAGTCGACTAAAGTTTTTCGAGATTCTGACGATTAGTCAGTGCCCAGCCCATAAAGCACTCAATGTGTTGACCTTATGTGGCTGGATATGGTGGTTGTTGTTTGCGGGGGTTGTCAGGGCAAAATAAAGAAAGCCTGATCGCTGACCATAGTGAGCGATCTTGTGTGGATAATGCATGCTACACCTACATGACCCCATTGTGGACCGCCATGAGTTTACCAAATAGGCTAAATTTACAGTCACTACCAACTTCCCTTGTTCAGTGGCCTTCATAATTTATTGTTCCTTTGTTTCCCATCCCATCCTTATATTTTTGATCGGCATTTCACGTTCATGTTATCATTATATTCATTGCCTTAATATAAGCTATATAGGGCGAAAAATATACACAATATCGTTCATTTTTAAAACAAGTGTCATACTGGACAGTTTTTAATTATTACATGTACCAAATAATTTGAAAGGGCCTTCCTGTCTGTAACTTTGTATGGTATTAACTGAAATAACGCCATGCATTGCAATGCAGTGATTGAAAGTTTTTTATGGGTTAATTGCCATAACTTGTTAATTATCCGCACTAATAAAGGTTGGTTGATATCTGACCTATTTTCCTATCCAATGTACAGCTTACGGGAATGACCATTTGATTTTTATGGGGGCTATGGTAAATTTGAAATAAAAAGGCAGGACACCAAAAATCAACAAATAAAAAGACAGGACAGTGCTTGGTATTAAAAAAAGGCATGATGGTGGTTTTGGCTGATCAAATTATAGAAAGTTAAAGAATTAAAAAAAAATGCGCGCGCTAGCTCCCCTTCCAAAAAAAAAAAAACAAAAAACAAATCCAGGCCCAGATGTTTCAGAAAATAAAAAGCAGGACGAAAAAAATATCCATAGCCCTCCTAAAAATCAAATGGTTGTCCCCTAAACTACAAATGGAAATAAAAAAAGATATAAAAGCGTCTAGATATATAATTAATTCGTATCAGGTCATGTTATCTTGTGTGTTACAAGAATACTTTTGCTTGTTTTCTCTATTTATTTTCTTTCGATCAAGTTGTACCTTTAATAAAGCATGAACTTCCACTAGTTAGCTATATTTGGTTAAACAATAAAAAACGGAAAGAAAATGTCACGGCAAAACTGATCAAATGAACAAAAGGAAAAGTACAAAAACTGTATGTTCAACATGAAATTTCTTCATTTCTTGTCTTTTGCAAATATTTCAATACTAGCTTTTAACTCCCCCCCTTTTTTTTTGTCTTAACTGTCTTTTTGTGTTATTTCTATGGTTTTTATGTGAGGTAAGATGAAATGAAATAATGTGATGTGGAATAAGTGTACGCGACACAGCTCACATAACATGCGATAATTTAGAAAAACCACAATGGACAAACGCCAACAGCCTTCAAGGAGGCCAGTAGGCGGTGCTCGCCGTTCTGCAATTGGTCTAAATAAAATGCCTATAATTCAAAATCACTCCTGAAACAGTGACAGATAGACCCCCTTCTTAAACTAGGAACATAAAACATCAAATAGACAATCTTTTATACTTTTACCGTAGAAAATAAGTTTTTCTCTCCACAACTTAACCATTGACGGGTGCAGAAATTTCGAAAGGGGGCACTTAACCAACTGGTCATGCTTCCATGATTTCCAGTACAACCAACCGTTTTTCTGAAAAAAGGGTTGGCTGTTAACCCTTGGGTCCGCTCTGACAACCAGCATACTTAACTTCTATCGATCGCTGTCAGTTCAATCACTTTTTGCATAAAACTACAACGGCCAAAAGGCGAACATTCAGATATCCGATTCAAAATAAGATAAAACAGTTTATTATGCTGCGTTTTAACTCCAGTTTATAATTACCAGTAGATAATTTATCATGTAAAAACAATAATTGTAAACATAATAATAACAACAATAAAATACATACAAAAATATAAAATTACAACATCAAGTTAATATCACAGTTTATGTCTCTATTTACATCGGGATTAACATTTGAATCACAAATTATGCATTTTCGAGTTCCTGATCACGGAGCTATTGCACTTTAGGTCTCAGTTATTAATTGTACAACCCTCAACATTAAGGCACCATATATATTCATATGGTAATCGTCAGACATCATTATCTATAATTCTCCGGTTGGTGTTAAGCTCGATGTTCAGCGCTTGTTGCTCTTGACCAAGTCTGCCATCTCTTTCATACTTTCGAAAATTCCGTCACCATTTGTGGCACATGCTCCATGAATATACCATTTTCTATCCCGAAGTTTCGGTAGTCCTAAACCGTCAGCTATTTCTGATGGGTTCAATGAACCTGTTAATATAATAAAACAAATCAAAATAATCATAACAACATTTTCCCCCACTATTTCTTCCTAATGTATAGGACTAGGTATGAATATTAATAATAATTTATTCTTCAGGACAGGTTATTTTAAAAAAATAATGACAAAATAGTGTGGCTCTACCAGCATCTTTATATATTTTTCAAATTTTTGAATCAAAACTTAAACCGTTTAAACACTATTTACATTCTGTCCTCGTCAGTCGATGTGATAACATCTTTTTACTTTTTAGCCCCTGAAGAAGGACTTTATGTCCGAAAATTTGGGCAATTTAGTTTTTATTTGTTTTAAAGGTTTTATTTATTTATATTTCATATTTTGTTTTACCTTTTAAATGTGGCTTCACCTACCATTTATTTACCTATTTTACTTAAACACTATTTGCCTGGCACATCGCTCTTTTAGTAGAAAATACATTGTTTTAAGCTATTAAAGAGGTCGATCTTGTTAATTATTTACTTACGAGGTAAATCTTGCTTATAAGTTACTAACGAAGTATATGATCTGTTTAATTGTTCCTTACGACAGATATCCTAGCCTGTTCATTAGTTACTTGATGTAGATCTTGTTTATTGATTTTACTTTCGAGAAAGAGCTTTACTTACTAGGTAGATACTTTTAAAGTTACTTGCGAGGTTTATCTTGTTTATTTGTAAACTTACGAGGGAAATTTTTTTTTATAGTTATGAGGCATTATATCTTATTTATTAGATTTACATACGAGGTAGATCATGTTTATTAGTTACTTACGGGGTAGATCTTGTTTATTAGCTTTACTTACGAGGTAGATCTTGTTTATTAGTTACTTAGGAGGTAGATCTTGTTTATTAGCTTTACTTACGAGGTAGATCTTGTTTATTAGTTACTTAGGAGGTAGATCTTGTTTATTAGTTACTTAGGAGGTAGATCTTGTTTATTAGCTTTACTTACGAGGTAGATCTTATTCATTAGCTTTACTTACGAGGTAGATCTTGTTTATTAGCTATCACAACAACTGGTACCCCTCTCATCTCATCACTGTCTAGGATTCCATGAAGTTCTTCTTTGGCCTCCGAAAGTCTCTCTCTGTCATTGCTGTCTACCACAAAGAGTAATCCTAGAAAACAGAATTTTTTTTAATAAGATATACACAAAAATAGTATTTTTGTTGTAATATGTTACAAGAAATGTCATATCCAATCGTTATATAAAGTCTTCTAGAAGCAATACTCCAGTGAAACAAAGAAAAGGTTGTTTTTATAATCGACCTTGCTAGATACGCATGATTTTTTATAGCAACTGAAAGTTTGGATAAAATAGTCATGTAGGATAAAATAGCTTTGTAGAAAGTATAAGGTCTAACGGGGTTTGTACATGAAATTTTCTTAAAAAACTAATTTATAACTTCCTGAAATACATAAAACATTGTTTTCATTAAAAAAAAACATGCAAAAAATGAAAAAGAGTAACCTGAAGATAATTAAATAGTTACCTTCTGCGTTTTGATAATAATGTTGCCACAATCTTCTGATTTTCTCTTGGCCTCCAACGTCCCACACAGTAAAACTGATCCCCTTTACAGGACTGACCGTCTCCACGTTAAACCCTATAGTAGGTATGGTGTGGACATTCTCGTTCAGTTTGATCTTGTACAGTATTGTTGTTTTCCCTGAAATGAAATGTTTATAGTTATTTATACATAGCTATTTAAGGGTACAATCAACGTTACTCAAATTACAACCACCACCCCTTTTGAAACCAAACCATTGCACCAGTAGCGTAGCTTGCACTGAGGCAACCGAGGCACTTGCCTCGGTAGAAAAATTGACAAGTGAAAAAAATAAAAACATGGGGGGAAAGATTCACTCTAAAAATTAAACAAAAGAACGTTATTCAGAATGTTCCTTGGTTGTTGGTGTAAAATAAAACAGTGACAGTTGAAGTCAAGTTTGTTATTAATTCCACTAGTCTTGGCTCAACATATTCTTAGGTACAAATGTATGTATTGCGTTCCGTAGCTTTCGCAATCTCTATAGAAAACCGGCATGTAGAGAACTCAGATGCATGTATATACGGTGAAAGCCCGCATCCCGCACAGCTTTGTATAAATTAAAATAAAGGATCAAAGAACCTGGAAAGCCTTTACGTTTTTGGAGGCGGGGTAGCCATAAGAACAACGCAAGTTGTCGAGTCCACACAGAGTTTGTGCGGGTACAGTCTCTCGATAAAGTATTTTTTTGACAGTTGTATTGCTAAGCTCAGTGTTTTGACATAACGACTAATTCCTGTTGTTAGTATTAATATCAATTCTAATATCTACACATTACATCTTAAAGTCCAGCGATGAAAGAAATCCGGGAAAGAAATACTTCATGTCAGAACTTGAAACCGAGCTATCTTTAGCACTTGTTCTAGCTAATGCGCATAAAGTTATTAATTTTCCGTCCTTCCGACTTCCCCAAAGTAATTTTTGTAGGTAGTGTACCATGCATAGCTGTTCGTACAATAGTAATACTTTTTTAAAGAAAACTCCAGAATCAATCATATATTGCCCCTAATGGGTGTAATTTTGCACAAAAAAAAGATATAATATGATATGATGATATAATATATTCATATTCAACAGTCATGACAGTTAATACATAGATATAGGAGAATAGGTGTACGTTAATAAAATCAGTGGTAACAATAAAGACTGCCAGCCGCCCTTAATGTGATTAGGCCTTTTCCAATCAGTGGTCCCAGATCCAAAATACGAAATACCTCCTTTCTGGACAGAGCAAAACTATAACTAAAGATGATCAAAGATGATGTCAGAGACAAGCATAGGACAGACACATACGAATGAAATTTAAACTAGTTTGTTTTGGCCCTGTGTCGGATAACTTTCATGATTATAAAAATACTGTTCATCGATTAACGAAAGTTATTTATGATTTTAAGTCAAGGTATGCCACATTCATACCTAAATTTTACTCTTCAACAAAAATCAGTTAAATAATTAAATGTTTAAAGAGGGAAATAATCTGATTCAAATATTTCTTTTAATTATAAGCTTTATGAAAATGACTTATTGACATCATAAAATCTGTTGGTTTCATACGTAAAATCACATATTTTTTCCGGCAGGGGGGCTTCGCCCCCCAGACCCCCCACCAGGGGGCTTCAGCGGCAGCCCCCTGGACCCCTGCCTCGGTAGATATTAAACCCAAGCTACGCTACTGTGCACACCTAAATTTTTCTCTTATAATTTTAATCCTTAACTCTTTAAATTAAAATTACATTATAATCTTTTTAAAGTCTTTTTGAATAAAAAAAAATATTATAAATTACTTAATTTTACTTTAATTTCTTACCTGCAGCATCTAGCCCAAGCATGAGAATTCGAGCCGGAGTTGAGGATGTAAACTCAGAAAATAATTGTGTAAGCTTTGATAACCACAATCCCATTTTGTATTCTTTGTTGTATGTTTAGTATATATTTTGTCTTGATTTAGAATGTCTCATATATTGAAATGCATGTCTTTTATACGTATTTTCATTGAATATTTCGTCATAATTTACACTCATATCTGACCAGGTTTTCATTTCCAGCTTTAAACTGCCAACCTGGCAATATTGACAGGTAAAAGTATTGGTATACAATCCATGGATAAAACCTGAGAAGTTCGAATTAGAATGTTTATTATTGACATTGACAACATCTATATTTTTAGATAGGTATTTTCCGGGATTATTCATAAAACCATGGCTGATTTTATAAAATTACTCATGTAATAGTATTTTTGAAAAGATCTTTGATTTACCGAAAACATTAAAAAATATTATTATATTTTCCATGAATTACAGTATTGAGCAATGGGGAAAATGGTAAAAAAAAAGAAATTGAAATTGGGAAAATAGATCATAAGAACAGTAGCGTAGCTTGGGTTTAATATCTACCGAGGCAGGGGTCCAGGGGGCTGCCGCTGAAGCCCCCTGGTGGGGGGTCTGGGGGGCGAAGCCCCCCTGCCGGAAAAAATATGTGATTTTACGTATGAAACCAACAGATTTTATGATGTCAATAAGTCATTTTCATAAAGCTTATAATTAAAAGAAATATTTGAATCAGATTATTTCCCTCTTTAAACATTTAATTATTTAACTGATTTTTGTTGAAGAGTAAAATTTAGGTATGAATGTGGCATACCTTGACTTAAAATCATAAATAACTTTCGTTAATCGATGAACAGTATTTTTATAATCATGAAAGTTATCCGACACAGGGCCAAAACAAACTAGTTTAAATTTCATTCGTATGTGTCTGTCCTATGCTTGTCTCTGACATCATCTTTGATCATCTTTAGTTATAGTTTTGCTCTGTCCAGAAAGGAGGTATTTCGTATTTTGGATCTGGGACCACTGATTGGAAAAGGCCTAATCACATTAAGGGCGGCTGGCAGTCTTTATTGTTACCACTGATTTTATTAACGTACACCTATTCTCCTATATCTATGTATTAACTGTCATGACTGTTGAATATGAATATATTATATCATCATATCATATTATATCTTTTTTTTGTGCAAAATTACACCCATTAGGGGCAATATATGATTGATTCTGGAGTTTTCTTTAAAAAAGTATTACTATTGTACGAACAGCTATGCATGGTACACTACCTACAAAAATTACTTTGGGGAAGTCGGAAGGACGGAAAATTAATAACTTTATGCGCATTAGCTAGAACAAGTGCTAAAGATAGCTCGGTTTCAAGTTCTGACATGAAGTATTTCTTTCCCGGATTTCTTTCATCGCTGGACTTTAAGATGTAATGTGTAGATATTAGAATTGATATTAATACTAACAACAGGAATTAGTCGTTATGTCAAAACACTGAGCTTAGCAATACAACTGTCAAAAAAATACTTTATCGAGAGACTGTACCCGCACAAACTCTGTGTGGACTCGACAACTTGCGTTGTTCTTATGGCTACCCCGCCTCCAAAAACGTAAAGGCTTTCCAGGTTCTTTGATCCTTTATTTTAATTTATACAAAGCTGTGCGGGATGCGGGCTTTCACCGTATATACATGCATCTGAGTTCTCTACATGCCGGTTTTCTATAGAGATTGCGAAAGCTACGGAACGCAATACATACATTTGTACCTAAGAATATGTTGAGCCAAGACTAGTGGAATTAATAACAAACTTGACTTCAACTGTCACTGTTTTATTTTACACCAACAACCAAGGAACATTCTGAATAACGTTCTTTTGTTTAATTTTTAGAGTGAATCTTTCCCCCCATGTTTTTATTTTTTTCACTTGTCAATTTTTCTACCGAGGCAAGTGCCTCGGTTGCCTCAGTGCAAGCTACGCTACTGAAGAAGCAAGTTTGAAACATTTTTTTTGCCTCATCTATAATTCAACAAGAGTTAACACTAAAGTATGTCTCGCCTGCCGGCACCATCAGAAACAATTATTCTTTCTTACTTCCACTATATTTTGAATTTACATGGATTTTCAGTTTCTGAGATCAAAAAATGTTTATAGAACTTAAACATTGCAAATATATGCAATAAAAATAATCAAAGTCACTCAACCGGAAAATCAAGGTCAAGATCAAAAGATGAGGATGCAACTGTGCTAAGCTACAACTTGGGCATATGCATACCAAGTTTCATCAACCTAGGACTTATAGTTCTTTAGATATGGAGAAACTCGCAAAACTTTTCCATTGCTATTATATGTATTGAAAATTGTCAAAGTCACTCAACCGGAAAATTAAGGTCAAGGTCAAAAGATGGGGATGCAACTGCGCTAAGCTACTACTGGGGCATATGCATACTAAGTTTCATCAACCTTGGACCTATAGTTCTTGAGATATGGAGGTGCTCGTAAAACTTTTCCATTGCTATTATATGTATTGAAAATTGTCAAAGTCACTCAACCAGAAAATCAAGGTCAAGGTCAAAAGAAGGGGATGCAACTGTGCTAAGCTACTACTGAAGCATATGCATACCAAGTTTCATCAACCTAGGACTTATAGTTCTTGAGATATGGAGGTGCTCATAAAACTTTTCCAAAAAGTTAACGCCGCCGTCGCCGCCGCCGGTAAAGTAACACCTATGTCCCGCTCTGCTTCGCAGGCGAGACAACAAAACCTATTTGTTTTATCGAGTGACTATTGCAATTATAGTCATAAATAACAAGCTATGCCAAACACAGCATGATACGACCGGAACATGTTGAATTGTCAGATGCTTTGGACACATGCAGATCATGGTAGACTCACAAAGCTTTTTGACACAAGAATTCTTTGTTTGACTTTAAAAGTATATTCGATTTTTTAAAAACTCATATGGTGCATTTTGCCCCTTTGACCCCTAATTTCCCCCAAGCGGTAGGAGATATTCAAGCGATTTTTTGGGGGGGGTGGGAGGGGGGAGATCGGACCACCAATAAAAAAGACTATTTTGGTGTTGCCCCTTTTTGACCCCTCTTAGCAATGTGATGGTCAAAACTATAGTAGCATTTTGTTGACATAACAAATTTGGGAATACAATGTGAAAAGAATGATAATAATTGTATGAATAATAAACGTTCTACAGCAGTTTTGTTTTAGTATTCATTTAACCACTTTCCCTTTTTTTCTCTGAAAGGATAGGGTCCAAAATCCATCAATTCAAGGAGCAGCTTTATCTTGTGATTAGAAACATATATTTTTTAAACAATGTAACAATTAGCCAGCGCACTACAACTGAAAATCTTGAATAGAACATTTGTCAAGACAAACTCGTAAATGTGCGTTTTGCCCCCTTTGACCTCTTAATTCTTAAAAAAGGTAGGAGATAATGCAAATCTGATTAAAAACTCAGACAGGGATTTTTACAAGAATTCTAATAAAAAAATGAAAATCAAACCACAAATAAAAAAGTCATTTTTTTAGGTGTTGCCCCTTTTTGACCTCTTAAAGCAATTACATCAAAACAACTGTTGTTACATTTTGTTGGCAGAATTTATTGAGGAATGCAATGAAAAAAGAATGCTCAAAATCAGATAAAAAAACGTTACACGGCAGTTTTGATAAAATACCCATTTTGTTCAACATTTACTCATGCAATTTATCGCACTGAATCCCAAATACAATACCAACCCCTTTAGTGGAAACAAAAATCATATCGAAATCTCATAACATTCGGTAAACATTTACTCATGCAATTTATCGCACTGAAACCAAAGTGTCCACAGACAACGACAAACAGGACGACGAAAACGACATCGCCAACATCGCCATAACATAATATGATCGCAAAAAAAGACAAAGTTAATTTACCAATATATAATACATGTAGGTCAAGTTGTAAGTTTTAAAACCAATGAAGTTTATTTCTAATGGGATGTCCATTTAAATTTTCGAATGTTGTCAAGACAAACAAACGCGACCATGTTCTTGTGTTCGATTTCAAATAATATTTGAAGGGAATGTCTGCGTTAAGTTTTCAAATGAGCTAGTTATATTAGGAACATGGGATGTGGCTCTTCCTCTGGTTCCAATGGCAAAAGGATACTAATGCTAGGACTTGATGGGGCAGGTAAAAATTTTAAGGAAGAAAACAAGTTTTTCTTGATTAAACGTACTAAATCTAACCTACTAAATCTAATAGAAAAAGTATTTGTTTCACTTTCATGTGTATTTTACTTTTGCAAGGATATGATACATCACTCAGTAGCATTTAAACTAAATCTTATGAAGGAAGAAACTAAATGTTTCATAAGAAGTCAAACGTACAACAAGGCTATTTCATAAAAAAAATATATATATATACAGAGGGGCATTCGAAGTAAAGAAAAAACAAGACTACACTTGAAGACATACAAACACACCTTAACAATAATCATCAAAGTAAACACAGATGTCCAGAAAGGGTAAGCGGAGACTAGTTTTAGAAAATATTATTAAGACTATTTAGGAAATTAGTAGGTCACATTATACTTTCAGTATCTGAATAGTTTTTCTTAATATTTTTTACAGGCAAAACTGCTCTTTTATACAAAATGGTTTTAGGTGAAGTGGTTACTACTATTCCCACTATAGGGTTCAATGTTGAACAAATTAATGTAGACGGAACAAACTTAGTGGTCTGGGATGTTGGAGGTCAAGCAAACATCAGATCTTTGTGGAATCACTATACGAAAGATACAGATGGTATGACTGAAACGAGCTTCTTATTCAAGTATGACTTATTTTGGTAAAAAATAAAGTGTGACATTTAAGACAGATTCCCAATCAGGAAATTACCAAAACAACAGTTACACATAAAGGATAAACGGATTTTAATACAGTAATGCGGATAATTTTCGCGAGGCCAAATTTTTAATTTTTTATTAAAAGTGGGATATTCTATTTTTGGTGGACATTAATTTCGCCTTTTAAAAATTTGGTAAAGGAAATTTATGCTTAATTAAATTTTAACGGGACTATTAGGTCTTCTGAGGCAAAATGTACCTGCTTTAATCTTTATACAGATCAGAGCCATAAGTTTTTCCAATGTTTTTTTTTTTCATTTTAGGTTTAATGTTTGTCATAGACAGTTCCAACAAGACAAAACTAGATGATGCCAAGACAGAACTTCAAAAGTTAATCAGCCATCCTCACTTAAAAGGTGTACCAGTAGTGGTTATAGCTAATAAGCAAGACCTCGAAGGTAAGTATATGTTCTACGACTTTCCTATGTCCTTCCATAACTGAAGAAATGAAGCTAAATGAAGCAAGCTGCAAAAAATGGCGGAACAATGAATGCATGACGATAGAATAGTAAAAAAAATGAATCGTTCACCTGGCCTTCAATTTAATCAATGAAAAAAAAGTCAAATGTCTGCATCAAGAGCTCATTTAAATTGTCCGACATTTCTACAATAGCAGAAGAAAGTGTACGCAATACAACCTACAATATAAACGACAATTAAAAATATCCACAATGGAAAACAGCCAGCAGCCTTCAATGTGACCAGTGGTCACTGCTCGCTGGTTTGCCATTGGCAATGAATTGAAAACTTGTAATTGATTTACCGCTTGTAATTCGTTCTATTTTGTTTATTACATTTTGCCTACTTGTATTCTAATTAACCTTGTATATTTCAGATGCGATGCCTATATCAGAATTGTCTGTTTTCCTCGGCTTGATGTACTTAGAAGATAATGTAAATATTGAAACACAAGGAGCTAGTGTGACCACTGGTCAAGGACTGCAGCAATGTTTCAAATCTATGGTGGCCTTAATGAAGAAATACCCAGCAATGGCACGTGTGCACTTATAGATTTGGAGGTTGCAAAACCGGAACTGTATTGCCGCAATAGTGATGGTCAAGATATATTCGAATGGACAATGTCATAACGTAGCTAATAAAAAGACGCAAAAACTCTATCTGAAGATTTGAGAATGTGTCACTGAAGATTAATAATAAGCTGTTGTCATGAGAACTATTTAAAATAGTTGTATTTCAACCATCTTGGCTATCTCATAAAATGTAAGATTAAAAATATACACAAAGACATACGTAAATGCGATTTTAGAAGTGGCCTTTCCATTTATTTTTTTCAGTATGTCTTAGTCATTTAACATTAAAATTGCGCCTGATGTATCTAAATATTTTTGTTGTTGGGTCAAATGAAAAGACAAAACATTCCAAATGTAAAATTAATTAGAGCTAAATGAGCTGAACATTTAAGCAAGCAACAGCTTTTCTCTATCTGCTATAGTTTTCATTCTATAAGCCAAAAACAAGAAAAAGACGCTATTTTTCATCTTTAAGGGGTTGTAACCCCTATAAGGGGTCATCTGAAAACTTTGACCCTATCAAGACTTTTGTAGAGCTAAATGAGCTGGACACAGCTTCTCTCTATCTGCTATAGTTTTCATTCCATATGCCAAAAACATGAAAAAACGTTATTTTAGGGGCTGTAGAGCTAAATGAGCTGAACATTTAAGCAAGCAACAGCTTCTCTCTATCTGCTATGGTTTTCATTCCATAGACCGAAAACATGAAAAAAACATTAAGAGGTCGTAACCCCTATAAGGGGTCATCTGACAACTTTGACCCTATGAAGACTTGTAGAGCTAATTGAGCTGAACATTTAAGCAAGCAACAGCTTTTCTCTATCTGCAATAGTTTTCATTCTATTAGCCAAAAACATGAAAAAACGCTATTTTTCACCTTTCAGGGACTGTTATCCCTATAAGGGGTCATCTGACAACTTAGACCAAATGAAGACTTTTGTAGAGCTTTTGATGATGAAGCGGTAGGGTGACATCAGATTTCATCTATCTCTTATACTTTTTGATTTATAAGCCAAAAACATGACCCCCTGGTCTAATTTTAGCAATGGCGGCCATGTTTTTTGACGAATCAAAAATCGAAACACAACTTTTGTGCAGGACACCCTATGGATCAAACATACCAAGTTTCATTAAATTCTGTTCAGTACCTTCAGAGGAGAAGATTTTTGAAAAATTGTTAACGGGCGACGACGACGGACGCCAAGTGATGGCAATAGCTCACATTCGGTCCAGTTGAGCTAAAAATACATCAAAAGACCTCTGACAAGAACAAAAGCAATAGAATGCATCTGTTGATGGAGTTTTTCCCCCGAGATCCACCTGCACTGGTACCATTGGTTATGAGTTGTCAAATACTTGAAAGATTAGGCATTGTCTGTGTCACTTTCAACATTCTAAAATCCTAATTTTTTTCCTTTCCCAGAAATAGGTTGATCTTTTTGGGTTTCCAATCAGGTTTTGCTCTTTTCATTCAAAGTTGTGACAAGAGCGCCCCTAACGAAATGTCTGTTGGGCGTAACTAAAGTTATCAAACTTGCTTTTCATTTCTCTTTTTTCTTCTGTGTTTTAATCATCTTGCTAGTGATTTCTTGTTTTTTTATGCCTGTCATGTAGACGCCTGAAGATCTTCTTAACAATGTCTGAACTGCAATATCATGTTTGCTCCTGCAAATTTTTGGTCGCTCCCTCAGCGGGATTCGAACCCATTCTGGAATAATTATGGCAACACCACCTCACCTGTACTATGTACAGCGCCATAGACCACTTGGCCAGCAAGCCATGTTCCAGACCGATCAGCCACATATATATATTTACTAGATCTGATTATGATATCCATTTAAAATACTCTACGCTGTATCTTTTTCAACAGAGATATCAGCCTCACCATAGATATGATTTGTGATTCCTTTTATAACTAATGACTTTTTGCAAAAAAAAAGATACCACTGATGCAGATTATTTATCAAAAGTGTAAAACAAGATATACCAAAATTTGAAGTAAGACAAAATGGTTTGTTTATGTCGCCTGAAACGTGTTGCAGAAGCGACATATAGGGATACTTTGGCACCATTCGCCGTCTTGCGTCGTCGTCCTGTGTCGTCGTCCAGCGGCGTCACAAAAATTTCCGTCACAGTTTTCCAGGCAAATCATGCCAAAGCTTCTTGATATTTGACATATAGCTTCATCCCATGGTACTATAAGGTGTAAAGCGATTTTATGCCCGAAAAATCGCTACTTCCTGTTTACCGAGTAAATAACTTTTAAGGTATTATGACCATATGTATGCAAAATTTCGTCACAGTTTTCTGGGTAACTACATGCCACAGCTTCTTGATATTTGGCATGTAGCTCATCCCATAGTACTATAAGGTGATAAGAAATTTTATGCCCGAAACATTGCTACTTCCTGTTTACCGAATGTTTTAAGACGCAGGCGACATACGTCTTACATGGAAGACCGCCATTCTAGTTGATATATACGATTACCGGTATAAGGCGAAAATATATTGTGAAGAAAACAATTTATTTGTAAACATATGAATAACAACGATAGAAAATATTAGGTAACAACATCAATATACATATCACATATTTTGTCCTCATCCACATAGGTTATAACGTTTATCGCATTGTTAGTTGTTAAAAAGCCTAAAAACCTTTGAACACATCACGGCGCATAGTAGCGGCTGTTCAGCTGTTGATTGCCAACCATTGTAGAGTTGTTCATTTTCTTAGGTGGTGTCCATCATCGCTTGTTGCTTTTGACCAAGTCCGCCATATCTTTCATACTTTCTAAAATTCCATCGCCAGTTGTAGCACATGCTCCATGAATAAACCATTTTCTATCCCGAAGTTTCGGTAGTCGTAGACCGTCAGCTATTTCTGATGGACTTAATGAACCTGTCAATTAAATCTATATAGAAAGAGTCTCAGGTATCCAAATACAGATCTATGCTTGTAACACAATCTATTATCAAAATTCTTTGCAATATGGGCTATTTAATATATATATTTTTAAATATTACTTGATTCTTCCGTAAATGACTCTTTTCAGTGTGAGATGACCAGGTTGAGATGCGAGCACGTGCAGCGATCTCACACTGGTCAATTATCCAATAATAACCGCCGGTACTGATATTGATCGATGATGTCGACCAATGAAATGCACTGTTATTTTATACTTTCGGTTTTTAGAATGAAGTCCTCCAAGGTTCAGAATATAAAATTTAATTTCTTACGGAAGAAATAGGTACTTACACGCGTTCTTGGAAAACCGGCAATGATCTTTCACTCGTGATAGAATTATTTGGGTCTTTTGACTCGTTCCGCTGCGCTCCACTCACAAAAAGACTGAAAAATTCTATCACTCGTGAAAGATCAGCCGGTCTTTTCCAAGAACTTATGTAAGAACCTATAATTGTTGAAAAGAGAATATAGATGGTATTCCTATTACTGTGCTTAGTTGAATCTTATATCAGTGAAAAGTAAAGAATATCTAACGAATGAATATTTGGATAAACGGACATCAGACACGATTTCCTGGTGTTCTAAATAAGTAACATTAAATAAAGTTTCTTACAAGGTAAATCTTGTTTATTAGCTTTACTTACGAGGTAGATCTTGTTTATTAGTTACTTACGAGGTAGATCTTGTTTATAAGCTATACTTACGAGGTAGATCTTGTTTATTAGTTACTTACAAGGTAGATCTTGTTTATTAGTTATTTACAAGGTAGATCTTGTTTATTAGCTTTACTTACGAGGTAGATCTTGTTTATTAGCTTTACTTACGAGGTAGATCTTGTTTATTAGCTTTACTTACGAGGTAGATCTTGTTTATTAGCTTTACTTACGAGGTAGATCTTGTTTATTAGCTTAACTTACGAGGTAGATCTTGTTTATTAGCTTTACTTACGAGATAGATCTTGTTTATTAGCTTTACTTACGAGGTAGATCTTGTTTATTAGCTATCACGACAACTGGTACCCCTCTCATCTTATTCCGGCTCTCCCGGATAGATGAACCACTGGCAGTTGTTGGGCCTTGGAAAAATAACTATGTCTAAGGGCGACGTTTATTTTAAGCGACAACAGACGGTCAGATGTAGTGGTAAAATACTGAAAATAAAGGGGGACAAATTAAGGTTACAAAGTACATGTAAAAACGTTAAAGTTCATAGTAAAACTGTAAAGGGGATCATAGATAAGTGAAATACAATGAAATATTCACATAAACATAGCATAATTCAAAATTAAATGTCCAAATATTGTTTATAAAATTACGGGAAATTCCCTTCGTCTGGTCCAATGCTTGGTTTCACCAACTGGTTAAATTTAGAATCCATCCAGATAGAATAAAGTTACGTTTGTGTAAAGGAGAAGTTAAACGATCAATTTAAAACACTGATTGTTGATTACTCACGCTGTGGTTGCCACAAATTACAGGGCGCGTCCTGTTTGCCTTTCCTTCAGCATGGCGAGGGGAGAACTGACAAAGGGAAAGGAAGCGGTTTAACATCCTTATATTAGGGTTCTCTCGTGGATCGATAATGAAGGAGACGAAAAATCCAGAGAAGTGTTCAAAGTCCAAACAGGAGTTAGAAACGGTGTTAGTTGAAGTTATCCAATTTCACAAGTGACGAAGAAAATAACTATAAAAATATATATTTCAACTGGAACACAAAAAGTGTGACAGAACACTCCCCGTCTGATATCCAGGGGCATATCACTATTACTTTCACATTAATGTATAAACACGTAAATCCAAATATAAGGTGAGTACAATGTACAGTTTCTTCATGGAATGTCTTGATACGCGGATCGTGAGGTAGCTCCAACGTTGTCTGGCTTCCAGCGTTGCCCAATGGGATTTTCCAGCGTTGCCACGCACGGCGTGGTGAGGAACGACGTGTTCCTAGAATGAAGAAGCATCCTGGTATAAACAGTAACAGAAAGGAATGTCCAAAGCAATGAATTGTCACAATATATTTACAAAATACGTAGTTGCACACGGTGCAAATAACTATAAGCATTAGTTATCGCATGCTGTCTAACAGAACCAGTTCGGTGATCTGTCGTCTTCAGGCGTGATGAAATTCACGACGTCGCCTCCGTATTCTGGAGGTTTATCCCAATCAGGCGGTTTCTCTGAGATGTCCAATACAATCGAGTCCGCAACATTTTGCTTGCATTGAAAGTTATCACGATACTTAGTTACGTGAAACTGGTTCGGATAATGTTTCAGAGATGCGGGTCGGCCGTTCGGCATAATGCACGTTTTCTTGACGTTGATATCCGGTGGTCTATGTTGTCGGTCCAGACAAGTTTCCCCGATAATGACCCAACCTAACGGTAGCTTCTGTGCGAATGGTTCAAAGTGTGATCCTATCCTTTGGTCAAGTGTGTGATGTACAACCGGGAGCGATCTCCCGATGAGGAGTAGAATCTTGCGGTTGTCATCGATTGTTGGGATATACTCAGCTATATCCCGCAGATGTGGATATTGCGACGCAACTTCAGGTGTCGGTATCTCGGACCTGTTTTTCGGAATGTCGTTGCATTCGATGACTGTCGACAGATTTGTTTCAAATTCGTCTCCGATTGACTTTATCACAAGGTCGTTTGCTTTCCTTCCTTACATCAGTGTGCGTCCTGAGCAGGTCGAAAGATCGTAATTCTCGTAGGGTCCTTTGACGTCAAAGAGGTCGAAGAATTCTTTAGTAGCTAAGGAGTGACTACTTTGGTCATCAATTATTGCGTACATACGATGTACGGTGGATCTATCGTGTTTGGAAAACACGTCAACTGGCAATATCTTTGCACAAGATTTCCCGCTGTACGTTGAACTGCATAGTTCGGTGCATGTAACCTGTACGGTGTCTTTGGTGTTGTTTGTCTTTGGAGCGTTTCGCTCCCCGCCATTGTTTTGTGAGGATTCACGAGAAAAACTCGCTGGTCGTTCGTCTGAGTTAGAGATGTGAAGAGCTGTCGGGTGATGTGTGCTCTCGCATTCGTTGCAAACAACTCTTTCTTGACAGTTGGTCTTGATGTGCATGTCGGACTCGCAGCACTTAAAGCATACGTTGTGTTCCTTCAGCAATTTAATGCGCTCCTCAATTGGTTTCGCCCTGAGGCCTTTACATTCGTTTAGCGAGTGTTTGCCCTTATGAAGGATGCAACGCTCCTTCAGGTTGATCGGGTTGTCATTTTCTAGTTTCGTAGACCCATAAGTGGAAATATCCGCGGAGCTACGCTCCGTTCTCGTGTCTGTAGATGTCTTATATACGTTGACTTTCTCTTTAGTAGTCTGGGATTGGGGCTTAGATGCAAATAGACTGCCAATATCATAATTGAAACAAGGATTGTTTTTGATTTTAGCAATTTCGCGGATAAAATCCGTTAATTCTGAGAACGGTGCAAATGGTGCCTTATGTCGTGTCATATACTCTGAGGCCTTTGTAGTCCACTTTTCCTGAAGTCCATATGGGAACTTTGCTAAAATAGGTTGTTGTCCCGATGACGTATCGAAATACGCTAACAGATCGCGGAAGTTTGGGTTCCGTTTCAGGCATTGAATGTGAGATAGGAGATCGTACAAATCGTAGAATCGTTCGGTGTCCTTGTTTGTTAACTTAGGGAAGGCTTCCAATTTCTGTCTGAGTGCGTGCTCTGTGAACTGTAATGCGCCATAACGTTCGTCTAGGCGTTCCCAAAGACACTGTAAGCCTCTTGCCGGATCGTCGATATTCGCTGCTTTGATACTTGTTGCATATTGAGATGACTTATTTCCGAGCCATTTCTTGAGGAGAATGAGCTCTTCGGAGTTGGATATTCCTAGCTCCTCCACGACGCCTTTGAATTCGGCCTTCCAAACTGCATAGGACTCGGCCTTGTCGTCGAAGTGGGTGAGACGGTTGAGTAGTAATTCTTTTCGCAGTAAGAACTTCATCAATTCTTCGGATGTTAAATCCTTTCTGTCGGAATTGTGTTCCTGTGTCGCAACCGTTGTCGGTAAGATATGTCGATCTTGAGTGGATGGCACGAATACGGGAGTATCCCGATTGAGACCATAAGTTTTGCAAGTGATGTCGACGTCGTCGGTTTCTGGTCGGAAGGGTGTCGATGCCATGGATGGTGGTCCTATCTTCCTAGGCTCTTCAGTTGTAGCAAGCGGTTCGAAAACCGTAACTTTCTTTGTGCAATCGGAGTGCGTCGGGTATGTGTTTATTCCGACGTCGGCTTGATCGTCATTCATTGCATGAGTACTGCTGTTGTGTTGACTCACATAATCTTGTACCCGTCGGATCGGGTCAGCCATCGGTAATGGTAGGTCGACGCCAATGTATGGTTCGTCGTCGATATTTTGACTACTGTCGTCCTCGAACGCTCTCGCTTCAGCTTCGGCCATAGCTGCTTCCATGTGAGCTTCTAGAAGAGTTTTGTCTGCTTGCAACTCCATTTTCCTTCGTATGGTCGCGGCTGCTTCAATTGCGTCGGCTTGTGCGATTTCAATCCTTCGCCGTTCGACTTCAAGTTTTTGTCGTTCGACTTCAAGTTTTTGTCGCTCAACATCTGCATTCTGTCGTTCCAATTCAGCCTTTTGACTCGCCTTTCGCTGCAACTCGTGTTCTTCGAGTAGAGCTTCCTGTTTTGTAAGAGCAGCTTGTTTGGCTAGAAAGGCTATCTTGGCCTTGGCAGCATCTGCTTTGGCACGCTTGTTTCTTGAAGCGCTTGAGGAACTGCTTGATTTTGAGCCACCTACGGATTTACATCCGCTATTTGGCTTTGACCTAACTGAGTTGCGTTCTTGTTTCACGGACCCATGTGGTTCTAGCATAGTGACATTATGTTGACCTGAGGTAGGCTGCCCTTGTGGCTGATGAATTGCTGGTGACGCGGGACCAAACGCATTGGTGACGTCCCGTAGAGTTGACATCGCTGTGTCCAATGTTTGCCGTCTTATGTCAGCCAGGGTAGTGAATGCCTGGAGGTCTCGATTGCTTTTCTCGGCCCTAGTGTTCGTCATAAATTCTATGAATGCGTCAACTTGACGTCCATATCTACTAGCAGACTGGGCTATCTTTTCTTGTAAAGCGAGGCAACCTCGTATATTGTCTGGAGGGGTATCAACCTCCTGCAGGAAAGCATTCAACATGCTCCATAGCAGCTCTATGTCTTGGGCGTATTTCTCGCGTCTTTCAATGTAGACGTCCATGCCCTTTTCGTTGAGAGTTCTAACTCTTTTCTCTGTATTGTCAGATCGTATGTCTGAGTGTTGATCTGGCCCAGTTGGTTGTATGGTGACGTTGTCACCTGTGTCACTCATCATGTCACAATCACTTTGTTGTTACGAGAAAAATCTCGAAAGTGTGATTTGACTGTTTATTTGTTTACCAGCTGAGTTTTATAAAATAACGTTTAAAAAACGTATGTGTGCTATCTGGCTTGGCACTAGCTGTGGTTTGTGATTTTGTACGTGTAAAACACGTTACATCACGGTATTCTATCTAGCTTCTTCAGTTAAGGAAAAACTGAGCTGGGTTTATTATTTACCCAGACCAGGTGGTGTGAAGTGTCTTAAAAGGTTAGTGTGTGGGCGCTTCTACGGCCGCAGCACACTACAAGAACCAAGAAAATGGTGCGTCTCTCTTGCGAGAGCTAATATAAGTTTTGTATAGAAGGATACAGTTCTTTGCTGGTCTTCTATGGACGTCTCCTGGCGTAGACTGCAGTGACACTTCTGTAACTGGCGTTTTACGGAGCTATTTTACTATTCCGGCTCTCCCGGATAGATGAACCACTGGCAGTTGTTGGGCCTTGGAAAAATAACTATGTCTAAGGGCGACGTTTATTTTAAGCGACAACAGACGGTCAGATGTAGTGGTAAAATACTGAAAATAAAGGGGGACAAATTAAGGTTACAAAGTACATGTAAAAACGTTAAAGTTCATAGTAAAACTGTAAAGGGGATCATAGATAAGTGAAATACAATGAAATATTCACATAAACATAGCATAATTCAAAATTAAATGTCCAAATATTGTTTATAAAATTACGGGAAATTCCCTTCGTCTGGTCCAATGCTTGGTTTCACCAACTGGTTAAATTTAGAATCCATCCAGATAGAATAAAGTTACGTTTGTGTAAAGGAGAAGTTAAACGATCAATTTAAAACACTGATTGTTGATTACTCACGCTGTGGTTGCCACAAATTACAGGGCGCGTCCTGTTTGCCTTTCCTTCAGCATGGCGAGGGGAGAACTGACAAAGGGAAAGGAAGCGGTTTAACATCCTTATATTAGGGTTCTCTCGTGGATCGATAATGAAGGAGACGAAAAATCCAGAGAAGTGTTCAAAGTCCAAACAGGAGTTAGAAACGGTGTTAGTTGAAGTTATCCAATTTCACAAGTGACGAAGAAAATAACTATAAAAATATATATTTCAACTGGAACACAAAAAGTGTGACAGAACACATCTCATCACTATCTAGGATTCCATGAAGTTCTTCTTTGGCCTCCGAGAGTCTCTCTCTGTCATTGCTGTCTACCACAAATAGTAATCCTAGAAAACAGAAAATATCTTTTGAATAAAATATAAATAAATAAAAATAGTTTTGGTTATTTGAGCTTTTTAAATGTTTTATAATTTGTTTATTTTACAATTAAAAAACTGAGTAACAGATAAGAAAGAAAACCTTTTTTCTATAATCGAACTTGTCAAAGAATTTTTAATTCACTAAACGTTGTAAAGGTAGATTAGAAGGTATTTGATATTTAATGCCGTATAAAGTAACTGAAAAACCAAAGTACGCAAAAAAAGAAGCTGTGGTAAGGTTATCGAATAGTTACCTTCTGTGTTTTTGTAATAATGATGCCACAATCTTCTAATTTTCTCTTGGGCTCCAACGTCCCACACAGTAAAACTGATCCCCTTTACAGGACTGACCGTCTCCACGTTAAACCCTATAGTAGGTATGGTGTGGACATTCTCGTTCAGTTTGATCTTGTACAGTATTGTTGTTTTCCCTAAAATGAAATGTTTATTGTTAAAAGTACATAGCCAGTTAAGGGTACAATCAACTTTATTCAAATTACAACTACATGTACATATGTACCGCCCTTTGAGCAACAAACCATTGCACACTGTAGTTCTTCTCTTATTCGGGTAACTATTTATCCCTATATAAAACTCTTTATATTAAAAGTGCATTATAGTCTTTTTAAAGCCTTTTTGCATGAATTTTATTTATAAATTACTTTTAATTTCTTACCTGCAGCATCTAGCCCAAGCATGAGAATTCGAGCCGGAGTTGAGGATGTAAACTCAGAAAACAATTGTGTAAGCTTTGATAACCACAATCCCATTTTGTATTCTTTGTTGTATGTTTAGTATTTTGTCTTGATTTAGAATGTCTCATATATTGAAATACATGTCTTTTATACGTCAGTGTTATCATTGAATATTTCGTCTTTAAACTGCCAACCTGGCAATATTGACAGGTATACAATATCATGGATAAAACCTGAGAAGTTCGAATTAATGTTAATTATTGACATTGACAATATGTATATATGTTGTGTACAAGTTGTAATTTTGTACAAGTTATAACATGTACAAAATTTTTGTACATGTTATAACTTGTATGACCAAAAAATACAAGTTATAACTTGTACAATTTATGCCTGTACATGTTATAACTTGTACAAAATAAGGCTTGAAATTGCGTCTAACTTGTACAAAAAACCAAAACAACAAAACAAATATAACAATTTAAAAAATATAATATTTATTAACTATGAATGAAGGAACAAACAGGTACTTGCATGTTAAAGATGATTTGAATTACTTCTTGCAATAAATGCTCAATAAATGACATTTTCAGTTGCACAATTTTTTTCAATTTTGGACATTTGTATATTATCAACCTCGTTACTTTTTCCTACAAGCATTTACATTAAATTGCACAACACTTTCAGGGATCACCACATTTCGAAATCCAAGGTTGGTGCAAGTCGGACCATGTCTCCAACCTATGTTCCTATCTTATATGAACCAAGTTCATTAATCTCAAGAACAACACCTATTATATTTGTATGTCAGATGGACCCCTATTTACAATTGGAATAGGCAAATAAATATAACATTAGCACCTATGTTAAGAACAGACAATTTCGTTTTTTGTTTTTTTATGTGTCAAAGTGTCAGCCTGAACTTGTTGTCCAAATAATGCTTTTTTTTGGTTCTTTTATGGCCGGATTTGAAATTACTAAAAGTTCTACGCTAAATATTACCACTTACAGAAAGAGCTCTTTTACAACGTTTTTCCTAAGTTTTTGAACTTATTGGTGGAGCAAGCAAAGGCGTACCAAAGGGGTAATCAGTATCATAAAACCGTAAAGACGAAGACAAAATCTGTAGACAAAAAATCATCATAACAAAACAAGCCACATACCAACATAAAACACACACACACACACACACACATAACAACAAATTTTTAAACCGCATTCAGCAACATGAACTCAAGTCGGTGACTATTTATCAAATGCCTTTTAAACATTTGTTTGGGAAGTTCATTCACAGTTTCAGAACTTGTGATGTCTGTATTTTTTCCTGTGTCAGTGTCTTGACATTTCCAAAAATTTCAGAACAAAGTTTTGTCTTGACCATCTACATCCATCTAGATTCATTCATTAAATAACTCAACCAAACAAACCTCACCCTCCGGTAATTCTACTTAAAAAGTGATTACAAGTGTTCAAACTTCACCCTGAAGAAATTTTGGAATAAAAGTGATCACTTAAATATTCAACTTCAACAGTTTGTAAAGTAAAAAAAAAAAAACGTTTTGATCATTTCTTTTATTTTTTATGATAAATGATAAATGGTGTTGCGCACAGCTCTGTAAAGTAATTGATATAATGTTCATCGTGTACTATGTTACAACCTTAGATTGTCTACGAGGAGGCTTAACTAGGCAACCGAAAGCTAGATTTTATCTAGCCTAGGTGGTCTAGTGGTCTAGGGCGCTGGACACAGTGCAGGCGAAGTTGTCATAGATGACAGAGTATGGGTTCGATTCCAGCTCAACCCCATGCTGGATTTTCCGGTGTCAACGGCTTTAAATAGATGATTTTCATCACTGTTGGCACACGCCCCTTTCTATCTTTGCAACTCACCATATCCATTCTATATTATATCAATCTTTTATTTTTTACTTGTTTTGTGAAGAAAATCTGTCTACAATATTCATTGACACAGTCACATCAACATTTCAGTTCTGTTAAGCGTGAATAAATGAATAAATAAATGGGATTATTTTTTTTTTTTTTAATTTTCTATTTTTTTTGCTGTATTGAAATTTTGTACATTCAAGTTAAACACAATTTTTAGCCTTATTTTGTACAAGTTATAACATGTAAAGGCAAAATTTGTACAGGTTATAACTTGTACTTTTGGGTCGTACAAGTTATAACATGTACACAAATTTTGTACATGTTATAACTTGTACAAAATTACAACTTGTACACAACATATATTTAGAAAGGTAATTTCCGTAATTATTCATAACTTATTAGACCTTTTGCTTCATATTGGAAATTAAAACGGGTTTGTTTTGTAGTCAAAGGGTGAGGGGGTTTAAGTGGTGCGTTTACACCCCCTTCTACAGAAAGAAAACTTTAAGTACAATGAATTTTTTTTTTCAAATTTGTTGCTGCAACCCAAGTTGCACCCTGTATTAAATTCTCTTTATGTCAATACACCGGGGCCGGGGTAATACATATATATAGCTTCTACAAGTTGATCGAGTTGATTATGGAATTTCTTACATCAAGGGAAATAAATTTGATTATTTTAATGGCGAGGCTTGCCGAGCGATTAAAATATCAAATTTATTTGCCGAGAGAGTGACCCGGATAACCCAGTCGTTATATTACACTCGCTATCGATCGCTTCAGTTGGCTTGCCACTAGAGGGCGCAGAATTATTCGAGTTACCGAGAGAGACAAAAAAACAAACAAAATATTTTATTGTCAATCATCAAAGACGCCCGTTAAGGCAGAATAATTAACATTAATTTCATACATGGATTACATTGGTTGAAATGATTGATAAAATAAGTTGACAAACAATGATATTATAATTATGACTGTATGACACCTCTGGCGTCCTCTTCTGTCATCTCTAATTCTTCAATACTAATACTATTAAGGTCATGTCCGGATGTGTGTATTTCCTCTAGATATTGGTATCTCTGTGCTTGGTTTTCCCAGAATCGGTCTAATCTGGCTTCAAAGGATTTTACTGATGGTGCATTGATAACTGGTGTTGGTAGGCTGTTCCAAATATCTACTGTTCTTTGGGTGAAGCTGTACTTTCTTATGTCTAACCTTGATCTTTCTTTTTGTAGTTTGAGATGGTGGCCTCGTGTAGTGGTATCACTGCGGGGTTGAATAAAATCTGATACTTCTTGGTCGTACTTGCCAGTTAGGATCTTGTACATCTCTATCATGTCTCCCCTAAATCGTCTGTAGGATAATGTTGGTAACTCCAGTTTGCGCAAGCGCTCTTCATAAGTTAAGTTTGATAGTCCTGGAACTTGCTTTGTTGCTCTCCTCTGAACAATAGTTTTACATGAAAATGTGAACTCAAACAGACAAAATTATATTTATTTATCTAACAAGCACAGGATACAGGACCTCAAAAATTTATCATTGTTATTATTTATTAATTTTTTTTTTAGTTTATGCTATTGAACATTCTTAAAATATAATAAAGTATCAAGAATTACTATTTGTACCGCCACATCATTTTGCTTATTAGAAAATAAAGTTGATCAAGTACAAATTCGTCTTCTGCAGAAAGAGGCCATAAGAATTTGGCACCTGTATCAAGAGATTTTATGTTTTGAAACCGGTCTTTTATCTGATTCAATATATTCTGTCTAATAGTGTCTAATTTAGGACATGTTCATAGAAAATGTTGCTCATCTTCTATTTCATTCAGATTGCAAAGTTTGCAGATTCTCTGAGATGCTGCTATATCTTTATAGCGTCCACACTCTATTTCTAATTGGTGTGAGCTAATTCTAAAATTTATAATCGTACGTCTCTTTTCATAATTCCCCCAGTTTAAATAATTTTCAAATGTGAAGTTATTCTTGAAAATCCTATATGCTCTAAGTTTGTTTCGCCTTTCTGGATTTTTATTGTCGTTAAATATATTTTTTCTCCATTAAAAGAGATGTTTTGTTTGCAGTTTGAAATCAGGTAGTGTCAATCTGGAATTCACAAAAACCACTTTAAAAACAGCACACATTTTTGAAATTAAGTTGTTTCAGCTGATTTTTTCTCCAAAAATGTTTTTCCTTTTAATGGTTGAAAGTTAACAGCTTTAATTTTGGGTGAAATTCTTTTTCAGTTTTTGGGGTAATTTTTTTTTTGAAATCTCAGAAACTGGAATTCATTATTTATTTTCTTTTTTTCCAAAAAATGATCAGCATAATCCACTCGACATTCAGTGAAAATTTTAACTCGATGGCCGTATTTTTAATGATTTTCTGAATTGGAACTTTGGTACAATTGATTTCCAATAGACATGCACAGTTTCTTTTTTCCGTGAGTATATCTACGTCAACCATAGCCGGCAATACCCGTGTATACTTAGTATCGTCAAATAAAAAAAAAACATAGGTATATATATATGAGATATTTATCAATGATATAGCGTAGTTATTTATAAACTGTTGTTTAAATACCCAACAACTACAATGTAGTAAGGAAATCCTTGTGTGACGTCAAATCTTCCAGCCTGGCTTATAACACATCGACATATTAAACATGGTGCAATCTGACAATACATAAGTCTTAATAAAAACGAAATAAATGATTCGAAATATCATTGTTCCAAAATTAAAGCACAGAGGGTCAGAAAACTGGGAGTATAATGGGAGGTTTAATGGCAAAACTGAAAGATGCTTTGGCAGAGTTTACTGGATCCAATCCTGCCAGAGTTTTGATGTTGGGGTTAGATGCTGCAGGTTCGATTTTTAGATTTTTTTTTAAACTATTGAAATGTAATAAGATTTTTAAAAAATCTAAGTTAATCGATTTAATAAAAATAGTTTTTTTTTCAATTCTTGAAATCACCGCGGGTATTATTAAGGTCTTTCCCTTTTTGTACGAAAGACCTTATTGCATTTCTTATGATTTAGATTAACAAGACTTATTTCATTTTCACAGGAAAAACTACCATTCTGTATAAACTGAAGTTGAATGAAACCGTCCAGACAATTCCGACCATCGGTTTCAATGTGGAGACGGTTAACCCATCAAAAGGAGTAACATTTACAGTGTGGGATGTAGGAGGCCAGGATAGGATAAGACCACTATGGAGGCACTATTTCCAAAACACTGAAGGTAGGAATCAAACTCTGGAATTTAGTTTGTTGTTGTTGCTTAATTAGCTTTATTAATAGTATTTTACGAATAAGTATAGCTAAAGAAAAGGTTGACATCCACCGAGAAGGAAAGGACGTTCTAAATCAATTTTGTCGAATTTCTACATGAATACCCAACTCCTGGGACACCCCCCCCCCGGATCCGCCACTGCCCGAACGTTAGTCTTACGCATTAGTGTTATCCTAAAAATTAAACAGAAAAGATACGATGGAGTCGAGTTATTGACAAATAAATGACCGCCAATTTAAATACCTGACAATGTTCATTTTGTTTTGTTTTTAGGTCTTTTGTATATCATTGACAGTAACGACCGTGAGCGAATGACCGAAGCCAGAGAGGAACTGTCAGGGATCTTACAGAACGATGAGATGAGAAATGTTCCGATTGTTGTCATAGCAAACAAACAAGATCTCCCAAGTAAGTTTTTTTTTCTTATGTTCATCGCGTTAGGGTTTTCATCTATGTTTTGGGAGTGGTTGTAGATTTTTACAGTGTGGGGTATCGTTGCTCATAACCCGGTAAAGATGACTTATCCGATTGGCTTCATGATATACCATGAGATACATGAGTTAACTAGCTGAGAATTAAGGAAAATTGTAGCATTGCCGTTTCACTGAATAACAAAACAACAAAATTGTTTAATGGGTTCACCAGAGTTCACAATTGATGTTTTCCGTATATGCATATACAAAGATTAAAAACAAGGATTATTATAAGCGATATCCTACTTAATTTTTTCAACAACATAAAACGTTACATCCATGCGTCAATATTAACGTAGTATTGTCAAACTTATATCCCTCGTCCAAAAACAAGGTCAATTCTTTATTTTCATGTTCTGTTTTGTAGATGCTTTAAGTCCATCACAAGTGGCCGAGGCCTTACAATTACACAAGCTAAAAGGCAACAGATGGTATATAAATGGGGCCTGCGCTACGACAGGAGAAGGAATCTACGAAAGTCTCAAAGAAATGGCGCACCTTGTAAAAGACTACAAAAAATCTGTAAAATGATGACAAATCATCATCTCAAGTACAATCTGATCAAAAAGACGGACCATTTCCAAAGAATGGATTCGCGCAATGTTACTTGGCTGGAATGTCGAACTAGAGCGGCCTAGAATGCATGGTTGATTCCATGCAGTGCTAGCTACTCCCATGAGAAGTTGAAGTAATGTGTCTTATTGTTATGTTGTATATATCATTTTGTCATTTAGATGTTAGTATTTATCAAAATGTATTGTGATAAAAACCTTTAAAGTAATAAAATTTGGATGGAAACTGGCCTTCATTTCTCAAGTTTCTTAAGTCAAAAATAAATAATATAGAAAGGTAATGTCCGGCTAGCGTAAAACGTATGTCCTATTTTACTGGGCTCTGGTCAATATCCTAAGCGGTCTTCTTAGAGGTTAACAGGTCATTGCTGTGAAACCTTACTGAACTAAAATATAACCCTGACCGCGAGGATATCAATGGGACTTCCATTGACCATCTGAACTCTAGATCTACACCAACTTTGAGAGTCTTCATATTTAGCGCATTTATCCTTTAATCTCCTGGGTTTCAAAAAGGAAAAAGAACATAAAAATATTTAACCAATTCTTAAGATAGAAGTATAAAACAAAACCAACAGACATGACAAATAAGGTATCAATAATTTAAAACGACACTAACAAATCAAGAAATTATTATAAGTGCTCCAATTGAGCAGACTATTGAGTTGCAGCAAATTTCTTATGTCATTTAGTATTTTAGATTTCCTTTAATTGTAGTAAGACAACAAACAATTTGTCTCTTTTTTTTCGGGCGTAAAACACAAACTCACTTACTGAACTCTTCTTTTATTTTTCTCAGAATACCAGATGCAGAATTGAACATTTTTGCATTATTTTCAAATGAGTGAGTAATGACATGAATAAAGATTGCGACATGATAAAATATGTAATATCATTATAAGCAAACACCAATCACGAGATATTTGATAATGACCATTATGGCGGATGTGTCAATTTTCATCCTAGCCGTTGGACTACTTAACTATGTCTATACTGCTGACACGGATGGATATAGTGTTCTGTTTAACGACAACAAAGATGCATTTACCGACAAACCAATCGAATTCGAGTATCCGCTGCCAAAATGGTTAAAAGGGTCGCTGGTAAGATAAAAGTTCCCGACGTTATTTTTGCAATTTTAAAGTATTGGTTTGTCCTCCAGTGAATTGTTTTCGATATCTACTGATTTTGTTTCTGTTTTGTTTTCGAACTTCGACATTTCAAAGCTCTTTTTAACTTGCTTGCTTCTTTTGCTTTCGATGTTATTGTATTCCCGACTCGTATTTGTTGGAGCTATTTTAAACTGTTGTTAAAAAATTGCTGTTTTCAGAAAGCCCTCCAACATTTAACATATGCATACTGTTCAATTACGAGAACGATATTGACAAAATTGATCATGTGTCTAAAATATAGGGTACTGAAAATGGACTTATAACCATGTTAATAATCAATGGGCCCGACGAAACCAAACAAATCAAAGATCAATCGAGTACAAGCCCAAAAAGAAAAACCTAATGCCCCCGACATGTCGTCGCGGGGGCATAAAAATCAAAACACTTCAGTCATGCACAAAGAAACTAGAAATAGTAAACTCTGGAAACACATACTTTAAGCTGTTTTTAAACACTGAGTCACATGTACAAAGTTTTTTTTTTTTTTAAATTGATAAACTCCTATAGATACATTAGTAGTTTGATTGGTAATATTAAAGCACGTTTGATCAATTTTAGATAAGAATCGGCCCTGCTCAATTCGGAATGGGGATGAGGAATTTTACACATGCTTTCGATGGTTTTGGTAAATTATACAGCTGGAAATTCTATGGGAACGGTTCAGCCTCGTTTTCCACAAGATTTCTAGGAACTGAGATGTACAACGTCTCTTATGAAAGAAACGACATCGACAATTACATGACCTTCACAAGTGTCGAACCTCCATTTTCACTAATAAAGCGTGAAGAAGCCGTTTTAAGGGGATTCGACAACACTAATGTTAATATTTACGGATTAGGAGGAACTGAAGAGTATATAGCTGTAACAGACGCATGGAAAGTTTACAAATTCGATCCAGTGTCTCTTAATACACTTGAACCAGTAAATCCACAAAAACCAAAAGGCGCAGATGTTGGTTTTATCGATCAGATGTCGTCTGCACATCCACTTCCGGAATACAATACATCACACCATTTCACATTCATTACAAGTTTAAGCACTTTGGGCGGAGACAGTCGGATATCGGTTATGAGAATAAAATCCGCGTACGAGAGAGAGTTAGTGGCACAGTGGAGCGTCGACAGAGCACCATACATGCATTCATTTTCTGTTACTTCAAAATATGTCATTTTGTTTGCAAGTGCGTATTTTATCGATAAACCCGACCTTTTTAAATACGGAACCGCTTACGATGGATTAAAGTGGTATCCTAACGAAAATGCGCACATATATATAGTTGAAATTAAATCTGGAAAAGTTCAGACGTTCAAAGTTCCAAACGCGTATCCCAGTCATCATGTAAATGCATACGAGGATAAAGATCTTGTGATAATGGACATAGTCATGCATAATAGTCCAAACTTTTCTAGGATTTTGGATCTGAAAACAGTACGATCTACAAGTTTGCGAGAAAATGTCTCGTATTCACAAGCTTTCATAAACCGTTATACAATAGATATGCTTCATGAAAACGTTTCTATTAGCGGTTTCGAATCGGACCCACTATATCCTTACATCAATGCCTTTGAAACTCCGTCCATCAATGAAAAATATCGCCACAAAAAGTACTGTTATGTGTATGGCGTCGCCAATAAAATTGACTCTAAATCCTTTTCAAAAACTGCACTAGTTAAGAAAGATGTTTGTGGTCACAACCAGGAAGGAATATGGTCAGAAGATGATCACTATCCCGTAGAAATGTGGTTTATACCCTCCCCGAATGCTACCCAGGAGGATGACGGTGTTTTGTTAACACCCGTTTATAATGCCGACAACAATAAAAGCTATCTGTTAATGCTGGACGGTATAACCATGGCACAAATAAACAAGGCTCATCTACCATCTATTGTCCCCTTTACCATTCATGGCAGATTCTTTCCTGACATCATGTGATCTGTGCATTTCATTTTCCTAATTAACAAATAATACAACTCTTATAAAAAAAAAGTTACAATAATGTTTTTATAGTCGTTGATGTGTTGGCATCTGTGAAGTCAAACTGTTGACAAGACCAGAGAAAATGCTTGAGAAGATCTTCTAAAATAAATATCTTTTACTGCAAAAAATGTATTTGGAAACATTAACATTTTGTCTTTATGTTTATTGGTTTAAAAAAAATACCATTCACTGACAGTTTTTGTCATTGTTGTATTTCAATTTTGAATTTTCTAAAACGCATTAAGCTTCACAAAAAAAGAGTGGGGTTGTGCTCGTTAGTGATACCCCCGACATCACCGATCTCAAAGTAAAGCAATATTCAAAATATCTTGTCTCTGCATTGTGTATTTGCTTAGAAAACTGCATCGGATATTATGTTACGGACGTACGTACCAGTGAACAGACGGACAAGGGTCAAATAGCATAAGCCCCTCTCCCTAGCAGCGGGCGTATAAAACTTAAGTGTCCGCACACTAATTGTCGACTCGACACATATTTGTTGGAATTTAACTTTAACTTAACTAGTATTTGTTGTCCTTGCTATGGTTGGTATTTGAAGTGTACAAAATATTAATAAAAATCGGACGAAATCAGCTATAATGAAAAGAAAACCCATACTCCATAGACAAACGGACTGAAAATGTATATGTCCCAAAAATGTGTCAAAAAACTTCTAAGAAAAGATATTCTTGCTGATTATATTATTTACATTTAAGGGTACTGTTATATAATCTACACCTTAAATAGTATTGACAAAGGCTTTCTTGGTGTATGTTTACATAGATGATAACAACCAAGCAAACTATATAAATACCAAATCCAAGATAGTCCCTTGCCCTCTTCGCTTCTTGGAATCATGATACGAACTTGGATATCGGTATTGTCTGTTTTTATTTTACTCAAATTTCAAGCCACTGAGGCCTCCGAAGATGCCTTCTCTTTACTTTTTGAAACAAGCAAGGACTCTTTCGTAGATAGACCGATCCAGTTTGAAAATCCATTACCAAGGTGGCTTCGAGGATCACTGGTAGGTTTTGTGCTTTGTTTTAGACTACTATCATGTTGCTTACTTATTTTGAACTTCTTTTTTTCCAGTTTTTTTTAATTAGATCAAGAATAAACATCAAAAAAATTTTCTTGTGCTATTTTAACTTCAAAAGAAATAATTTCATGCACAAAATATATAATATAAGTACAACATTGAAGTTGTTCCAATCTCTTATTGTACACAGCTTAGGTATAAATGCATTTTTGTGCAATACATAATTCCAGCATTACTTTGTTCACAGGTACGAACTGGACCTGGCCAATTTGGCAATGGACCACGAAACTTTTCTCACGTCTTTGATGGATTTGCAAAGTTTTATAATTGGAAATTTTATGGCAACGGGTCAGCCTCTTTCTCTACTAACTTTATTCACTCTTTCGTTTATAACAATTCAATGAACGAACATAACATAGACAACTATCTAACATTTAAGAAACCGACCCCACCATTTGACTTCGTTCACGAGCAGCAAGCAATCCTTAAAGGTATGGATAACATGAATATCAATGTCTACAGGTTGTTTAACAAAGATAAGAGTAGGTATGAATATGTAACCTTGTCCGATGCATGGAAGTTGTATGAAATAGATCCAGTTAACATGAAAACGGTAGCGCCTATCGACGCAGAAAAACCTACTGGTTCCAATGGTTTTATAAGTCTCATGTCTTCTGCTCATCCTGTCCCAGAATTTGGCACCGGAAACACGTTTACGTTTTTGACAAGTGTTAGCGTGGTCCCGGGTATCCCCAGCCATTTAACGGTTGTTCGACTCAAGTCATCGACCGACAGGGAAATGTTGGCTCAATGGAACGTAGATAGAGCACCGTATATGCATTCTTTAAGCAGCTCGGAAAACTATGTAATTTTATTTGCAGCACCATATTATGTGAGCCCGCCGAAAATGCTCGAAAATTGTGATGCTTTTTCAGGACTAGAGTGGTTACCCACAGAAAATTCTCATTTTTATATCGTTGAAGTAAAAACCGGGAGAGTAAAAACATTTGCAACAAGTATTATCAACCCAAATCACCATGTGAATGCTTATGAAGACGGAAACAAACTCATTATTGATGTAACCGTATCAAAAGATCCGTTCTTTGCAAACATATTTGACATCGACGCCATTAGAGATCAACAAAAGAGGGATAGTTTACCGTTTAAAAATTTCCTTAAAAGGTACACCATAGATATGGAATCAGACATCCTAACCGAAACACCTATCTCATTCAATCCGAAATTTTCTTTCATTAATAACTTTGACACCCCAGCTATAAACGAGAACTTCAGACATAAACAATACTGCTTCGCTTATGGTGCTGCTATTAAGAAAGATTCAAAAAGATTTTCGACCATAGCATTAGTAAAACGTGACGTATGTGGTCAAAACAGGGACAATGCGTGGTATACTGAGGGACAATATCCTTTAGAAATGTGGTTCGTTGCCACGCCCAATGCCACCAGAGAAGATGATGGCGTTCTTTTGTCGCCTGTTCTGGACGGCGATAAAAGACAAACATATTTACTGATGCTAAATGCCACCACTATGCTAGAGATGAATAGAGCATATCTAAATACTATTGTTCCTTTTACTATTCATGGACGATTTTTTGATGACTTGGTTTAACTGTGAACATGTTTAGGGAATATTATTTTCAGACATTTTTAGTATGTAGCTTGTAATATGTCATCGTATGTTATAGATTTTTTTTATTAATATTACTGCTGGTGGACCACGCAAGCCACGGTTTTTACTGGCTGGTTTATATCAAATACACGCATATAAGCTTTTTATTGATTTATTTTCTTTAAAAAATGTATGGCTTTTTGTGTTAAGTTGTAGATATACAATTACACATAAAGTACTGTTAGCATCGACAAAGTGGTAAATATATTTTTACAAAACACACACATTCACAGTCTGCAAAACAAACTATTTCACATAGCTTTCGAAGAATCTTGGGACTTTTAAAAATTGTGTAGAGTTTTAAAAAAGTCGCTCAAGCGGGAAATTTGGGTTTGTATTCCAAGTTTGATTCAGCCTAGATCCTAGTCACGTTGTTGATCGCATTTTTTTTTTTTTTTTGGTATGTTGTAAGTTTTGTTTTCATTCGGCTTAGTCTTTTCAATTATGCAATATTCTAATGCCTCATTGGTACACATTTGCTTTAATCTGGTCTACATCAAATATAACCGACTTCCTGTTTCCTCAATACATATCATGGTTTCCAATGCCATTCATTTCATGTTATTTATACAAACTAGGTGAGGGTCATACTTTTATTTTACTAAGAATGTGATAAAAATATGGACTGAGAATATGTCAATGGGACACAGATTCCCTCGAAAATTTATGCCGCCGACAAGTCGTCTCGGGGATAAAAAAAGTTTTAGGAATAAATAAGCAGGAAGAAATTATTGTGTCAATAATATTGAATTGACGACGAAATTTTGTTCCCCTGCTGTTACAGAAACCACAACGACTACGACGACGACCTTGCCATAATAAAATACGAGTAATTTTTGCAGTCGTTTAAAAATAAATATTGTTTTTCTTTCGTTTGTTTTAATTAAGCATGACCATTTACTTGCCATCCCCTCACCCTAATTGCATAGCACTAAACTTTAAGTACAGTTTTACTAAAAAATGCCAAAGAAAGTAATAAAAATCCAGGTACGGCTCTGATGAAAAAACTTTTAATATAACATTGTTATTACATAAATTGAAAATTGGCTAAAAGTCAAGATTAAAAGATGGGATGCAACTATGCTAGTACTGAGGCAAATGCATACAAAGTTTTATCAACCAAGGACTTATAAGTTTTGAGAAATGGAGGTGCTCATAATAGTTAACGCCGCCGGTAAACTCCTATGTCCCGCTCTGTTTTCTTTGACGAGACAATCAATATTATGCAAAACAAATAACAAACTACAACAGCTTTTCCAATTGATCCTGCAATTGAAAGTTAAGAACCACAAACTCCCAATGAAACAGGAAGTTTTTTAAAACAATTCTGGCTTTGTAAAACCTACGGCTCTGGCAACTGTTTGGACAGACACTTTCTAGCAATTTTGATTTCAACATTCAAATGTATCCAAAACTTGTGTTATTTAAGAAGAAAATTAAACCAAGAACATGAAATTAAAAAAGCACGAACAATACAAGCATATAGATAAACAAACAAAAAAGCATGACATAAAGACATGATGCCTAATAACGCAACTTCAAACTGTACATGTAGATAACCCCGATTTTGGACGGACAAGCGGACCAACGGACAGATTTGAGCCGTGTGTACACATCTACTTTCCTAAAACCGGTATAGAAATATAGAAAATTTATTTACAGAATAATTCTATGATCATGAAATATCCAGCTCGTTCAGTATACAAACATACCAGTGACTGTGCTGATAAAGATTTTAAACATTTTTAACCGGTAAACATGACATTGCTCCTGTTTTCAAGGAAAATATGGCCTTGACTGACCTTTACTGATAACCAATGTCCTAGAACCTATAAAAGTTAAACAAACAGTATATATTTACGGAAGGGGTGAATTTACTAGAAAACTAGGACAAGGATGTCTATGTTAAGAAAAAACCCTGAAAATGACAAGGTTGACCACAGCCCAATGACTTGTAGAAAATTATTGTAGTTCTATGTCAAGTTGATGTGAAGGATATCGGTTAGATAGTACAGCATTAAGATATGAACTGGTTGAAATCTTAATATTTTTTAAAGAACAAGTTGCTCAGCGTTTGAGCAAACTGGAGCTGGTACTAAATAGTAATTAAGTTTTTCTTGTAATAAACATAAAGAAGCAAGTCTCCTCTATATTCGGTGTCATATGTACCAATGAAGTTTTTTTTTCCTTGAATCATATAATTTAAAACGTGATTCAGTTGCGGATTGTGGGTATAAAACCCGGGGGGTGGGGGGAGAGGGCATCTAATCTGAAAATGGACAGGGAGTTTTTTTTCTGATTATGACCCCTTCTATGAGGAGATGAAATTTTAGTAGCCTGTTTTGAAAACTTTTTTGTGAAGCTGCCACCTAAATTTGTTCACAGTCTGTGAGTCAACGGAATTTCCCTTTTAAATAAAAGTTTCTGGATCATATCTTGTATGATATTTCAAACTATACAGATTTCTAAAATGTTTATCCCACAATCAGCTTTAATCACTTCCAAAAAATTAGATGATCTAAATTTTTCCTAGATATAAAAAGTTCAAAAACCAGCAAAATTATAGTTAAGAGATGGGGATGAGAACTCAATCCTATAAGGAGAAGTGGTTCAACTTTGACCCTATTATGAGTGCCATTAGTGTAGCTTTTTTTTTTAGTAATGCTAATGAAGACATGTTACTTCAATGATTTTTTTTATCTATTACTTTTCTAATGTTTTCCTGGTCCCCTGTATTACTTTTAGGATTGTGGTGGCCATCACAAACCTGGTAGAGAATAAGTGTTTATTCAATGTTTCAAAACAATCCATTCAGTAATTACAGCAGCGAAAGGTAAACAAACAAAAGTGGACAGACCCAAAAACGATTGCAATTGCAAACATGATCCTTTTATACAAGCATAGACGTAAATTAGAATATACAGGTCTATGGTTCTGGTTAGCTAGAAAATTTACATGAAATCTTTTTAAACTGGACATACATATTCATCTTTGAAAAAATTAAGTATGTTATAAAGATTAGTCTGTCAATTTTATCCAGTTGGAATTTAATTGCAGATCTCATTTAGCTGAACATAAATGTATACATGACAAAAACCTTTCTCTTTCTTCGTTTTCAATCTAATCCTACACTCACAACTTTATTAAAGTGTATTGTAGAGCTATTGATCCTGAAAAGAGTAGGTTTTTTTTCAGACCCAAATTACTTCTTGTCCAGTCCAAGAACAACAGAAGCCATATTGCATTGTAAAGACCTACTGATTCTGAAGAGCCTTTATAACAGTGGCCATAGTGCATGGTAAAGACCTACTGATTCTGAACAGCCTTAAACCCATCAAATTTTGAATTATTTGTTTATAATTTACAATTTTGAAGACAAAAGCCATCATTGTCAATACTCTATTTTCAATAGTTAAGAGATGGGGATGGGAACATGACTGCCAAATTTTAAAGGTATGGCAGTCATGTTTTACACATTATAACAAGCTAACTCAATTCTGCACCACCCATCCATAATAAACAATTATAGCAAGTTTGGTTCAATGTTAGAAAAATCAAAGTTAACAAAGTAAGACAGTAGATTGCTTCATGGTGATGGCAATAGTAATCATGACCCAGCTGAAAACCATGAATGTTATTGTACTGAATTGCTCTATAAAGCTTACCCCAGCTTTTCATTTTTCATCTAGATTGATGGTTAATCATTTGATTAAAAGAAATCAATACACATTGCTTAAATAGTTTTTTTCCTACATTTTATCACAAAAATTGAACAATACATCAAAAATCAATTTATTTGTTTTGTTTTTTTTTCATTAAGGAGGAATATAATCTACCAAACAAAATTCACAATCAAGAATGATCAACATATGAAAATGTAAATGAAAGAAATAAATAATTTACAAGAGATTGTTGAAAAACAAACATCCTGAAGGCTGAGAAAGCAGTCAAACTAATAATGATACACAGGAGATATTGACACATATGTTAAACATATGTTCCTCATATGTTAAACATATGTTTGAAAACATATGTTCACCTTATGTTTGGTGCCCATATGATAATCATATGTTTTCAAACAGATGTTAAACATATGTTAAACATATGACGAACATATGTTTAACATATAGTAACAAACACTTTAAAATTCAAAATGTGAGTTATGCACTGGCAATTCATTCAAAATAGTTTTTCTAAAACATATGTTTGTCATATGAAAACGTGTTTGTTACTATATGTTAAACATATGTTCGTCATATGTTTAACATATAGTAACAAACACCTTAAAATTCAAAATGTGAGTTATGCACTGGCAATTCATTCCATATAGTTTTTCTTCATTTTTTTTCTAAAACATATGTTTGTCATATGAAAACATAAAACATATGATGAACATATGTTTATCATATGGGCACCAAACATAAGGTAATCATATGTTGAACATAATGATATCATTATGTTTTTGCAAACATATGTTTAGCATATGTTGCAATTTTTCCTGTGAGTAAATAATCTTTTCAAACAAACATTTATGTCATAAGTTCATTCAATATTAATATTTTTGGTTTTCTTGTTTGTAAGTGTTCTTTTTGTTGTATTCTATGTTTGTTCATATTTTGAATTGAAGCTTCGTTTTTTAGCTCACCTGACCCGAAGGGTCATGTGAGCTATTGCCATCACTTGGCGTCCGTCGTCCGTCCGTCCGTCGTCCGTCATCCGTCGTCCGTTAACTTTTTCAATCGTTAACTCCTCTGACACCATAAGTCCAATTGCAACCAAACTTGGTACAGTTGTTTATTGGCATGGGTGCTTCAAAACTATCGTTTGGATTTTTGATTCATAAAAAAACATGGCCGCTGTAGCTAAAAATAGAACATAGGGGTAAATTGCAGCTTTTTGCAAATAACTCAAAAACGGTGACATATATCAAAATTCTGGCAAAGAGTAAATGTGATCAGCACCTCAAGATCTACCTGCCCTGAAATTTTCAAGAAGATCCAACAACTGATGTAGGAGTTATTGCCCTTTTTCTGGATTTTTTCAAAATTTTTCACCTATTTAGCCCTATATCTTAAAAACTATACAAGATATTTCAAAAATTTAAATTGCATATGATTAAGCACATCAAGATCTACATTTCATGTAATTAGGTCAAAGCTGTAGGATCATGTCTTTTAGGAGTTATGGCCCTTAAAGCGTCAAAATTTACCATTTTTCAGTACTTTTTCCCTGAATTTCAAAGATTAACTTGTCTGACACCATAAGACCAACTGCATCAAATCTTGGCACACATATTCAATAGCATATCTGCTACAATTCTATCGTTTGGATTTTCGATTCGTCAAAAAATATGGCTGCTATGGCTAAAAATAGAACATAGGGGTAAATTGCAGTTTTTTGCTAATAACTCAAAAATGAATACAGATATCAAAATTGTGCCATTATTTAAAGTGATCAGCACCTCAAGATCTACCTGCTCTGAAAATTTCAAGAAGATCCAACAACTGATGTAGGAGTTATTGCCCTTTTTCTGGATTTTTTCAAAATTTTTCACCTATTTAGCCCTATATCTTAAAAACTATACAAGATATTTCAAAAATTTAAATTGCATATGATTAAGCACATCAAGATCTACATTTCATGTAATTAGGTCAAAGCTGTAGGATCATGTCTTTTAGGAGTTATGGCCCTTAAAGCGTCAAAATTTACCATTTTTCAGTACTTTTTCCCTGAATTTCAAAGATTAACTTGTCTGACACCATAAGACCAACTGCATCAAATCTTGGCACACATATTCAATAGCATATCTGCTACAATTCTATCGTTTGGATTTTTGATTCGTCAGAAAATATGGCTGCCATGGCTAAAAATAGAACATAGGGGGTAAATTGCAGTTTTTTGCTAATTACTCAAAAATGGTTTCAGATATCAAAATTGTGTAAGAATCAAAAGTGATCAGCATATGAAGATCAACCTGTCCTGAAATTTTGAAAAAGATCCCACTGCTGATGTGGAAGTTATTGCCCTTTTCGTAATGTTTGCCAAATTTTGCACTTATTAAGCCCTATGTCTCGAAAACTTTAGAAGATAATTCAGAAATTTAAATCCCATATGGTTAAGCACAATAATATCTACAGAATATTTGTATCTGTGTAGTTCAGGTGAGCGATTCAGGCTCCTAGGAGCCTCTTGTTTTTCAATTCTGCTTACTGTTATAAAAAGAATTTGGCACCTTGGTTACAATGATCAGTATTTATTATGCTGATAACAATTTTATATAAAAAAGCGTGTTAACATTAACAAATATCTAGATAACATCTTTTAAAAACACTTAAAATTGTGTTTAAACAATGGTAAAATGTTGAGTCATTATTAAATGATCACTTTATGATATCTTTATTAAGCTTTTCTTAACTTGATCTATCCCTTTAACGAAATCTGACACATATTCAACAATTTAAAATTTCTGACATTGTCTTCATTGTCTTTTGTCTTCAAGTAACACAACTATGACACATATGGCACAACACACGTACTCAACACCAAAGGTTCTGCAGCAGTAACCAGCCTCTTGACTGGTTATGTTTTATATTCCTAACCCATCCATGAGCTCAGTGAGACATTAATTGGTTTATATGTTTGAGAATGTCTTCAGCTGAGAGTTTACTAGGGTCTGGCTCGAATGTCTGATTTGGATGAATCTTTACTCCTACTTCAAAGTCCCATCTATAGTTGTGTAACTTGCATTCTCTACAAACATTATAGACTTTGTTTGGTCTTTGTTGTTATTTCATTCTTGGTATTTTATTCTAAAGACTGTTTTTTTACTTCTATATAGTATATATATCTTATTTTAATCAATAAATTTTACAGGGAAGTAGATTCCATTAAGTTTACGAAATTTTTTCTTAATATTGACATTATAATGAAAATTTTGAATTGTGTTGTAGAAATTCACAACTCAATTCACACACAATGTATTTAAGAAAGCCCACTGTCCATGATATATCGGAAAATCAAGAATATTTAGTCTGACTGTTCTAATCTTTTTTAAACTTCGGTAGCAACAAAACAAGCGAACAGGCAGTGGTTCTGAACTTTGACCTTTTTCTAATCAAAGAATATATTAATTCAAGTGGAGATTTGAGAGGGAAAGGTAAAACTTGTAATCTATTCACTTACACATTGCTGATTGTTGTTTTACATATGGTTTCTTCTTCATGCAATTGTTTGTCTTTGGTATCAATTTATTCTGAGTTTTAAGACTTCAAACATTCAAATGCCTTTTTTTAAGTTCTTTATCAGGTGGGAAATCCCTCATGTAACTGTAGATTCTGTAATATTTTTGGTGTCAACTGATTCTGCCTTTAATGTCTACCATATTTTAATCCTCTATTGATACTTCTTTACTTCCTCTACCACTATTTTAAGGTGAGAAAACACAATGTGTTAAACCTTGCCAAATAGTCCATAACTCTAGACCTACCTAACAGATGCTACACTTTCTATAGGAGCGTCAAACCTTGAAGTCTTATTGCTAGTGTTAAAGAAGTATTTCCTATTAGCAGACTTGCTGAGAGCAATGGTCCATGGATCTAAAAAAAAATAAACCTACATTTTTAGTGAACTAACTTTAACATGGCAAAGGTATATAAATTTAATATAATCACATTCCTTTTGATTTAAATTTATAACAGCGAATTCAATTGGTTAAAAGTGCTTCAGTGATGAAGTTTCATTTCTCGATGAAACTAACCAGCACATGGGACCTTGACAACAACTTAATTACCCACAGTAATTTTTTTAAAATACACTGTTCATTTGTGCAATCTTATCATTAAACATGTACAAACATTTAAATTTCATTTAACAGAATGGTATGGTTATTTTAACTAGTTAGCCTTAAATCAAGGTTGTTGAAAGTCACAAGGGCTTAAATTTTTAACATTTACAGGAGTATCTACTTTTTAAGTATTGAAAACCTCAAAATTTTAACGCAAAAAATAAATTTTGTTACTTCTCTTCCACCATGGGCTATGCTGCATTACAAGTATACAGAAACCTGAACTTCTAATATTTTTGGCCTGGAGACCCATTAGAAAAAAAACAAACTTTGGAATTAACTTCCCATTAAACTTAACATCTATCTCTAACAGTCTTTACTATACAGGCACCATAAGAGAGAAATCATCTCTCATTTTTTCTATATGATGGGTTGTAACACAGTTTTGGCATTCCTGACCCCCTCCCTCTGAATTACTGACCCCCCTGAGTAAAAAACCAACCTCTCACAGTTTTAATTACTGTGGGTTCATTCATTTTCATATGTACCAATTTTCAAGGTTTGATAAACAAGAGGCTCCCAGGAGCCTGAATCGCTCACCTGGTCTGAGTCAACCCTTAACATGTATACACTTTTCTAGAGCTAAATGAGCTGAACACTTAAGCAATGCAACAGCTTTTCTCTATCTACTATAGTTTCATTCTATAAGCCCAAAACATGAAAAAATGTTATTTTAGGGGCCGTAACCCCTATAAGGGTTCATCTGACAACTTTTACCCAATGAAACTTTTGTAGAGCTAAATGAACTGAACATTTAAGCGAGCAACAGCTTTTCTCTATCTGCTATAGTTTTCATTCACTAAGCCGAAAACATAAACAAGAGGCTCCCAAGAGCCTGAATCGCTCACCTGAACTACACAGGTACATATATTAGATATTATTGTGCTTAACCATATGCGATTTAAATTTCTGAAATTTCTTGATTAGTTTTCAAGATATTGGGCTTAATAAGTGTAAATTTGCCAAAAATTAGGAAAAAGAACAATAACTCCCACATCAGCAGTCAGATCTTTTGGAAAATTTCAGGACAGGTAGGTCTTAATATGCTGACCACTTTTGATTCTTGCACAATTTTGATATCTGAAACCATTTTTGAGTTATTAGCAAAAAAATACAATTTACCCCTTTGTTCTATTTTTAGCCATGGCGGCCATGGTTTTTACAAATAAAAAATCTGAATGATAGAGTTGTAGCATATAAGCTATTTAACAAGTGTGCCATCTTAAGATGCAGTTGTTTACCTTGTCAAACAAGTTAATCTTTGAAATTCAGAGGAAAAGTAATGAAAAATGGTAAATTTTGTTGTTTAAAGGATAATAACTCCTAAAAGAAATGGTCCTACAGCTTTGACCTAAATACATGAAATGTAGATCTTGATGTGCTTAATCATATGCAATTAAATTTTTGAAATATCTTATATAGTTTTCAAGATACAGGGCTAAATAAGTGAAAAAATTTGAAAAAATCCAGAAAAAGGGCAATAACTCCTATGTCGATTGTTGGATCTTCTTGAATATTTCATAGGAGGTAGATCTTGAGATGCAGATCACTTTTGTCACCCATCAGAATTTTGATATCTGTAAGTATTTTTGAGTAATTAGCAAAAAACTGCAATTTACCTCTATGTTCTATTTTTAGCCATGGCGGCCATATTTTTTGACGAATCAAAAATCCGAACAATAGAATTGTAGCATTTATGCTACTCAACAACTGTGCCAAGTTTGGTTGAAGTTGGATGCAGGTGTCAGACAAGTTAATCTATGAAATTCAGGGGAAAAGTAATGAAAAATGGTAAATTTTGATGCTTCAAGGGCCATAACTCCTAAAAAAATGGTTCTACAGCTTTGACCTTATTACATGAAATGTAGATCTTGATGTGCTTAATCATATGCAATTTGAATTTTTAAAATATCTTGTATAGTTTTCAAGATCAGGGATAATTAAGTGCAAAATTTTGAAAAAATCCAGAGAAGGGCAATAACTCCTACATCAGTTGTTGGATCTTCTTGAAAATTTCTGGGCAGGTAGATCTTGATATGCTGATTACTTTATCCCTTGCCAGAATTTTGATATCTGGTACTGTTTTTATGTTATTAGCAAAAAACTGCAATTTACCCCTATGTTCTATTTTTAGCCATGGCGGCCATGTATTTTTACGAATCAAAAATCCAAACGATAGTTTTGTACACATAATGCTACTAAACAACTGTACCAAGTTTGGTTGCAATTGGACTAATGGTGTCGGACAAGTTTAAGTTTGAAAAATTGTTAACAGACGACGACGACGACAGACGACGACAGACGCCAAGTGATGGTATAAGCTCCCATGGACCTTTAGTCCAGGTGAGCTAAAAAGGATAAGTTTACAGATTCTTAAACTCCTGGTTTTGAAGATTGCAGATAACATTATCTTGGCATTCCTGAAATCCCCTGAATTAAGACCTACCTCTGACACTTTTAAATATTCAAACTGAAATAATACCTTCTTCTGACAGTTTTAACTATAGAGACTGAATTAAGACCTACCTGTGACAGTTTTAAACATTCAGACTGAATTAAGGCCTACCTCTGACAGTTTTAACTATTCAGACTGAATTAAGACCTACCTTTGACTGTTTTAACTATACAGACTGAATAAACACCTACCCCTGATGGCTTTAACAATACAGACTGAATTAAGACCTACCTCTGACAGTTTTAACTATATAGACTGAATTTAGACCTACATCTGACAGTCAACTATACAAACTGAAATAAGACCCTCTTCTGACAGTTTTAACTATACAGACTTAATTATTACCCTCTCCTGACAGTTTAAACTATACAGAATGAATTTAGACCCCAACTCTTACAGTTTTAACTATATAGATTGAATTTAGACCTACGTCTGAGCATCAACTATACAGACTGAAATAAGGCCTACCTCTGACAGTTTTAACTATATAGACTGAATTTAGACCTTCATCTGACAGTCAACTATACAGACTGAATTAAGACCTACCTCTGACAGTTTTAACTATACAGACTAAATTATTACCCTCTCCTGACAGTTTAAACTATACAGAATAAATTTAGACCCCAACTCTTACAGTTTTAACTATACAGACTGAATTTAGACCTACCTCTGACAGTTTTAACTATACAGACTGAATTAAGACCCACCTCTGACAGTTTTAACTATACAGAATGAATTTACACCTACCCATGATGGCTTTAACAAAACAGACTAAATTAAGACCTACCTCTGACAGTTTTAACTATATAGACTGAATTTAGACCTTCATCTGACAGTCAACTATACAGACTGAAATAAGGCCTACCTCTGACAGTTTTAACTATAGAGACTAAATTATTACCCTCTTCTGACAGTTTTAACTATACAGACTAAATTATGACCCTCTTCTGACAGTTTTAACTATACAGACTTAATTATTACCCTCTTCTGACAGTTTAAACTATACAGAATGAATTTAGACCCCAACTCTTACAGTTTTAACTATATAGATTGAATTTAGACCTACGTCTGAGCGTCAACTATACAGACTGAAATAAGGCCTACCTCTGACAGTTTTAACTATATAGACTGAATTTAGACCTTCATCTGACAGTCAACTATACAGACTGAAATAAGGCCTACCTCTGACAGTTTTAACTATACAGACTAAAATAAGGCCTACCTCTGACAGTTTTAACTATACAGACTGAATTAAGACCCTCTTCTGACAGTTTTAACTATACAGACTAAATTATTACCCTCTTCTGACAGTTTTAACTATACAGACTGAATTTAGACCTACATCTGACAGTCAACTATACAGACTGAAATAAGGCCTACCTCTGACAGTTTTAACTATACAGAATGAATTAAGACCTACCTCTGACAGATTTAACTATTCAGACTGAATTATGACCCTCTTCTGACAATTTTAATGATAGAGACTGAATTAAGACCTACCTGTGACAGTTTTAAACATTCAGACTGAATTAAGGCCTACCTCTGACAGTTTGAACTATACAGACTGAATTTACACCTACCCATGATGGCTTTAACAATACAGACTAAATTAAGACCTACCTCTGACAGTTTTAACTATATAGACTGAATTTAGACCTACATCTGACAGTCAACTATACAGACTGAAATAAGGCCTACCTCTGACAGTTTTAACTATACAGACTAAATTATGACCCTCTTCTGACAGTTTTAACTATACAGACTTAATTATTACCCTCTTCTGACAGTTTAAACTATACAGAATGAATTTAGACCCCAACTCTTACAGTTTTAACTATATAGATTGAATTTAGACCTACGTCTAACAGTCAACTATACAGACTGAAATAAGGCCTACCTCTGACAGTTTTAACTATATAGACTGAATTTAGACCTACATCTGACAGTCAACTATACAGACTGAAATAAGGCCTACCTCTGACAGTTTTAACTATACAGACTGAAATAAGGCCTACCTCTGACAGTTTTAACTATAGAGACTGAATTATTACCCTCTTCTGACAGTTTTAACTATACAGACTAAATTATTACCCTCTTCTGACAGTTTTAACTATACAGACTAAATTATTACCCTCTTCTGACAGTTTTAACTATACAGACTAAATTATTACCCTCTTCTGACAGTTTTAACTATACAGACTAAATTATTACCCTCTTCTGACAGTTTTAACTATACAGACTTAATTATTACCCTCTTCTGACAGTTTTAACTAAAGAAACTGAATTAAGACCTACCTGTGACAGTTTTAAACATTCAGACTGAATTAAGGCCTACCTCTGACAGTTTTAACTATTCAGACTGAACTAAGACCTACCCCTGATGGCTTTAACAATACAGACTGAATTAAGACCTACCACGACAGTCAACTATACAGACTGAATTTAGACCATCCTCTGACAGTTTTAACTATACAGACTGAATTATGACCATCTTCTGACAGTTTTAACTATACAGACTGAATTAAGACTTATCTCTGACAGTCAACTATTCAGACTGAATTAAGACCCACCTCTGACAGTCATTTATACAGACCGAATTAAGACCTATCTCTGACAGTTTTAACTATACAGACTGAATGAAGATTATCTCTGACAGTCAGCTATACAGACTGAAATAAGAACTACCTCTGACAGTTTTAACTATTCAGACTGAATTATGACCCTCTTCTGACAGTTTTAACTATACAGAATGAATTTAGACCCCAACTCTGACAGTTTTAACTATACAGAATGAATTTAGACCCCAACTCTGACAGTTTTAACTATATAGACTTACTTAAGACATACATCTGACAGTTTTAACTACACAGTCTGAATTAAGACCTACATCTGACAGTCAATTATACAGACTGAATTAAGGCCTACCTCTGACAGTTTTTACTACACAGACTGAATTAAGACCTACCTCTGACAGTTTTAACTATACAGACTGAATTAAGACCTACCTGTGACAGTTTTAAACATTCAGACTGAATTAAGGCCTACCTCTGACAGTTTGAACTATACAGACTGAATTTACACCTACCCATGATGGCTTTAACAATACAGACTAAATTAAGACCTCCCTCTGACAGTTTTAACTATATAGACTGAATTTAGACCTACATCTGACAGTCAACTATACAGACTGAAATAAGGCCTACCTCTGACAGTTTTAACTATACAGACTAAATTATGACCCTCTTCTGACAGTTTTAACTATACAGACTTAATTATTACCCTCTTCTGACAGTTTAAACTATACAGAATGAATTTAGACCCCAACTCTTACAGTTTTAACAATATAGATTGAATTTAGACCTACGTCTAACAGTCAACTATACAGACTGAAATAAGGCCTACCTCTGACAGTTTTAACTATATAGACTGAATTTAGACCTACATCTGACAGTCAACTATACAGACTGAAATAAGGCCTACCTCTGACAGTTTTAACTATACAGACTGAAATAAGGCCTACCTCTGACAGTTTTAACTATACAGACTGAAATAAGGCCTACCTCTGACAGTTTTAACTATAGAGACTGAATTAAGACCCTCTTCTGACAGTTTTAACTATAGAGACTGAATTATTACCCTCTTCTGACAGTTTTAACTATACAGACTAAATTATTACCCTCTTCTGACAGTTTTAACTATACAGACTTAATTATTACCCTCTTCTGACAGTTTTAACTATACAGACTTAATTAAGACCTACCTGTGACAGTTTTAAACATTCAGACTGAATTAAGGCCTACCTCTGACAGTTTTAACTATTCAGACTGAACTAAGACCTACCCCTGATGGCTTTAACAATACAGACTGAATTAAGACCTACCACGACAGTCAACTATACAGACTGAATTAAGACCCACCTCTGACAGTCATTTATACAGACCAAATTAAGACCTATCTCTGACAGTTTTAACTATACAGACTAAATTATGACCCTCTTCTGACAGTTTTAACTATACAGACTGAAATAAGGCCTACCTCTGACAGTTTTAACTATACAGACTAAATTATGACCCTCTTCTGACAGTTTTAACTATACAGACTAAATTATTACCCTCTTCTGACAGTTTTAACTATACAGACTAAATTATTACCCTCTTCTGACAGTTTTAACTAAAGAGACTGAATTAAGACCTACCTGTGACAGTTTTAAACATTCAGACTGAATTAAGGCCTACCTCTGACAGTTTTAACTATTCAGACTGAACTAAGACCTACCCCTGATGGCTTTAACAATACAGACTGAATTAAGACCTACCACAACAGTCAACTATACAGACTGAATTTAGACCATCCTCTGACAGTTTTAACTATACAGACTGAATTATGACCATCTTCTGACAGTTTTAACTATACAGACTGAATTAAGACTTATCTCTGACAGTCAACTATTCAGACTGAATTAAGACCCACCTCTGACAGTCATTTATACAGACCGAATTAAGACCTATCTCTGACAGTTTTAACTATACAGACTGAATGAAGATTATCTCTGACAGTCAGCTATACAGACTGAAATAAGAACTACCTCTGACAGTTTTAACTATTCAGACTGAATTATGACCCTCTTCTGACAGTTTTAACTATACAGAATGAATTTAGACCCCAACTCTGACAGTTTTAACTATACAGAATGAATTTAGACCCCAACTCTGACAGTTTTAACTATACAGACTAAATTAAGACCTACCTCTGACAGTTTTAACTATACAGACTGAATTATGACCCTTTTCTGACAGTTTCAACTATACAGACTAAATTAAGACCTACCTCTGACAGTTTTAACTATACAGACTGAATTGTGACCTACCTCTGACAGTTTTAACTATACAGACTGAATTAAGACCTACCTCTGACAGCTTTAACTATATAGACTGAATTAAGACCTACTTGTGACAGTTCTAGCTATACAGACTGAATTAAGACCTACCTCTGACAGTTCTAACTATTCAGACTGAATTAAGACCTACCTCTGACAGTTTTAACTATACAGACTGAATTAAGACCTACCTCTGACAGTTTTAACTATACAGACTGAATTAAGACTTACCTCGAACAGTTTTAACTATAGAGACTGAATAAGACCTACCCCTGACAGTTCTAACTATACAGACTGAATTAAGACTTACCTCGAACAGTTTTAACTATAGAGACTGAATTAAGACCTATCTCTGACACTTTTAACTACCGTATAACTGGTAATTTTTGCGGTAATTTAATTTTCGCGTTATTTCGCGGTTGATCATCGAGCGCAAAAATTAAAATCGCATAACATTATGTATTTTATGTGACATTACTTAAGAATAATTTCACAGAGTTGTGAAAATTGTTGATTATCTTAAATCATTGAAAAAGCCATGTATGTTTACATAGCGGTCACGATGACATCTAATCAGAACAATCAATATTGGCACACACGCGCACAGCAAGTTAGTTCATTAATTAGTGCACTGTGTCATGATTGTTTGGGTATGACAAATGGAAAGTTCGACTTTATTACCCACGCTTATAAATTGATTTCTTGGTAATGATTATAATGATAACAATAAAGATTAAAGAAGTCGGCTCTTCTTTTTTTCTGTAAACAAATCATTCAATAAATAATAAACTTTAATCAGCTGGTAAGACCATACATAATATATATATACAAGTAGAATCGTAGAATCATAGAGCTAAGGAGTCTACTTTATAGCTATAAAGATAATTTAATAAAACTATTCAAAAACATACACAGTTTTATTAAAGATATAAACCGCAAAAATTAAAATCAGCAAAAATAAAATTTCAGAATTTGCATCCCAATCCGCAAAAATTTCACACCACAAAAATTACCGGTTATACGGTTCAGACTGAATTAAGACCTACCTCTGACAGTTTTAACTATTCAGACTGAATTAAGACCTACCTCTGACAGTTTTAACTATTCAGACTGAATTAAGACCTACCTCTGACAGTTTTAACTATACAGACTGAATTAAGACCTACCTCTGACAGTTTTAACTATACAGACTGAATCAAGACCTACCTCTGACAGTTCTAACTATAGAGACTGAATTAAGACCTACCTCTGACAGTTTTAACTATACAGACTGAATTAAGACCTACCTCTAACAGTTCTAACTATACAGACTGAATTAAGACCTACCTCTGACAGTTTTAACTATTCAGACAGAAATAAGACCTACATGTGACAGTCAACTTTACAGACTGAATTTAGACCCCAACTCTGACAGTTTTAACTATACAGACTGTAAAAATACCTACATTTGTTAGTTCTAACTATACAGACTGAATTATGACCTACCTCTGACAGTTTTAACTATACAGACACCAGAAGGTAAATAGCATCTCTCATCTTTTCTGTCTGGGGGTGTGTAACACAATCTTGGCATTCCTGATCCTTTTACCCTTTTGAAATCTAACCTATGAACATTAAAGTATTTGATTACATATAGTTAATGTCAGATTTGTACACATGCGATTTGGCTTCCAAGTTTTCCTTGTGATATTCACCTTAAGAGCTTCACCTGAGGTTAAAAAGAAGAAAATTGTAATCATTATGAAATTAGATTTTAACATGTTTTATGTTAACAAAATACTACATTGTATTGATGTTACTGGAATAAATAACAAGGTAGTTAACTATGCTATACATGTTCTGTTTGTAAATATCCTTCATACAACTCAATGCAGAAACAATTTATACTTTCCTCTTGTGATATTTAATAAGATAAAATAACTACCCAACACCCACCAAAAATCATATGTCATTTTGGCAACGAGAACGAACCTTTCAAATATTTGTCCAATTTGTTCAAATCTGTAGATATGAGGAACAATAATTGGTGTGAGGTTAGGTCTTGTTGGCTTTGTTATGGATTTCACAAATCTTCTCAGCTTTTCCATTCTGTTGTAGAAAAAATAGAATTATCTAAAACCACCAGGTTTCATGGACAATTATCAATAAATGATTCACTAGCAATGCCTAGCCTTAACATATTGTATACAATTTTTACAATGTGCCATGTGCTCTTCCCTAAAATTGAAATGATCTTCAGAGATAAATTTTAATTCCTGCATACATGTATTATTTTTCTCCTGTAAGATAGAAAATATAAAACATGGAAAACTGTGAACCAGCTCACAAAAAATGTTTTTTTCTTTGAAATTGTTATAACCATGTAATGAAATTTTTAAATAAGGATAGACTGAGGAAGAACTGTAACAGAATGTATTCATATATGCACAAATAAATTATATATAACTGACCTTTCATTAAAATGTAACTTCCTGATATCATTACCATACAGGAATAAGGCATCTAAAGCATGGATGGTCATTAATCTTTTTTGTCCAGTACCCTAAATAATAAGTCATATATCTTTAACCCAAAAAACATAATCATATAAATTCAATTCAAACTAGAGGCTCCTTGGAGTCAGAATAGCTCACCTGACTGATGGAATGAAAATAATTTGGGGTAACTCCAATAAAGGATCACCATACAATTTCCACCTGATAATAAAAGCTTTTGTAGAGCAAACATTCAAGCAAACAAAAGCTTTCTTAATCTTTTATAGGTTTAATCTGCAAGGCAATAACCCAAAACTTGACAATAAGTGGCCATAACTTTTAGAGGGTCATCTGACAGCTTCAGCCTAATGGATATTTTTCAAGAGCTAATTGAACTGAAGATTTAAGCAAGCAACATTTTTTCTCATGCTGTAGGCCTATTTTTCACCTTTAAAGGACCATAACCCCTATAAGGGGTCATCTGACAAAGGGGTAGGGGCTATAAGGTGCTTATTTGGCCCCTAATTTGCTGTGAAAATAAATTTTGAGAACAGATCAAGTTTATGCTGTAATTGTAATGTTTGGTTGTAATGTAACAAGCTGAAATACACATGTCATCATTGACATGACGTCACAATTATTTGTTTAATGACGTCATAACTCAAAAAAAAGCTGAAAAACAACCAAAATACACAAATTTCAGACCAGTTTTTCAAAAAATTAAATACCTCCGCATGCCTCCACCAAAAAGATATTTCACACACTAAAATGTTGTGTCATTTTACACATTTTTGCTAAGTTTCATTTTGGTGGAGGCCTGTGGAGGCATTCAAATTTAACAAAAACCAATGTAAAATGTGATGTTTTCACAATTTTGGACAAAATCTACAAAATAGTCATATTTTAAAGACCTGTTTAAAGTAAAGGCTCTAAACTCACAATTCAAAAATTGCCAAATACTTGGTGTACATCATTTTAAGAATAGAAATTGAACATAGTTCATTCAAATTTAAGACACTAAAATTATGGGGCCAAAATAGGGTCTTAGAGCACCTACCTCTTTGATGCTGAATCATTTTTGTAGATCTCTATGAGCTTGAGAATTCTCCAATGCTAACTTTTCCTCTGGCACTTACAATTTTCAAAAAAAAGTCCAAAAACTGTGAAAACTGTCAATTTTGACAATTAAGGGGAAATAACTCCTATAAGGAGTCATCCCACAACTTTAACTCAGTTACATGTTGTAGAGCTTTTGATGCTGAAGAGGGAAGGTTGCTTCGGATTTTCTCTATCTCTTATACTTTTTGAGTTATAAGCTAAAAACTATGGTCTGACCCCCCCTGTTCTATTTTTAGCAACAGTGGCCATGTTGATTGGTCGGCATGCACAAATTCCGAAAACTTGGTAGAGGACATCTTAAAGATCAAGTGTACAAAGTTTCAAAGCAATCCCTTCAGTGGTTTCAGAGAAGAAGATTTTTGAAGAAAAGTTAAAGGACGGACGACGGACGCTTAATGATGACAATAGCTCACCTGACCCTTCGGGTCAGGTGAGCTAAAAAACCATTGCATACAGTTTTCTTCAAATACTACCTGATACCTACAAGTATTTATTAGTATTTGAAAGTGACCTCAAAGATCAAAGTTGCAAGACATTTATTATGTGTTTTTTTTTTTTTAAAGCTTGATTTACAGATTCCTTTTAAAGGTGGTTAACATTAAAACTAATAAGGTTTCACTCTCGTTTTATGTAAAGTTTTTGTAGCTTATGTGCATCTATTTGTTCTGTATTACTGTGTGTCTGGTGCTATGTCTTTAGTACTCTCAGTTTTCATGTTCACATTTAATAAAATTTGAGAATAAAATGCTTCTGTGACATCAATATATCTTAAATTGACCAATTTTATGACTTTTTCTAAAACTTTCATTGTAAATATATTTACCTCTCCTTTTAGTTCTTGCACAAATTCAACCTCCAGTAAAGTTTTTGCAGGGAGTTCAACATGGATATTATCTTCATCTGGCTTTTTCCACTTTCCACGGCCATCCCACTTAAACACATGTGACCTCTAAAACACATCAATATAGAAAAAAAATAAATAAATACAATGTTCTTCAAATATCATCTAAGATCTGAAAGGCAAAAACATACACACATATATTTTGTGAGGAAGAACAATATGTCAATCAAATGCGTAGTGGGCAGAACAAAATTGTTCAGAAAAAAAATATGCAATTTAAAATTTGAGTTATCTGAATTTTTTTATTGCATCAAAGAAATTGTAACATGTGACATTATTTCACATGGTTTAACCTATGTGATTCTAATGATCTTTAATTGTCATTTAGAAAATAAAACACTCTTCACATGGTTTTATTTTGACAAATATTTTGATGGTGTGATATCTCCTTAAAAAAAAAGAACTCACAAAAATTTCCCTTATTACAAAGAACGTAGATATGCAAAATATAAAATATACATACTCCACATCCTAGCATGTACCATCGTTTTCTGTCTGCATTGCCAATAACATAACATCGATAATCATATGGACTTCTAAGATGATGTAAATCTGATGGGGTCAGACTCTCTGGTTCATGTGTAACAAAGTCATCATCTTCTGACTAGAAAAAAGGACGTAAAGCTTTATTCCTTCAGTATCAATCATATGGACACATCTGATTTTTTTTAAAATCGTGTTCATGTATTTTAAAACAAGATCATTAAACACCTTCTTTTTTTAAATGTTAAAGTGAAATTGATTGCAATATAAAACCATTTTATTATAAAGCAACAGCATCTTTACTGAAATCTTTTTTAAATAAACAATACCAAAATTTTTAAATAAACAATACCAAAATGCAAACTTTTGATACAAATGTTGAATTTTGCAATAATAATAATACTTTATTCCAAAAGCTATACAACTTATAGGACACATATATCATTTGTACATAAATAAATATTTAGCATGCATGAAGAGAACTTAATAACAGAATAACATAATTTATGTATAATAAGATCAACATTCTAAATACAACGACAGTAAACTTAAAACATATATATTGAGACGAGAGTGTGACTAAACACGCAATAGTTCTGCTTGCTTAAGATATTTACCTAAATTATTTAGTTCTTTGATATTTTCAGACGACAATAGTTGCATTAACTTGTAAACAGATGGATACCTCCAATAATACTTTTTAATATATTTAGTTCTTAGGATTACATACTTAGGACATTCAAGTATAAAATGATATTCGTCTTCTACTACATTATTTACACAATTAGTACAAAATCTTTCATGCCTTTCAATATTGAAATAACGACCTGTTTCTATATTAAGTCTATGTGCACAAATACGATATTTACATATAAATGGCTTAAAAATATAATTCACTGGTTTATTTAAATAACACTGCAGTGCATTGGCACTATACATATATCTATAAATATGACATTTTGGAGACGCTTCAAAAAATGCGTTGACTTCTGTAAAAAAATTATCTACCATTCTTTGTTTAAGTTGCAAAATAAGAAAATTGATATCTGAGACATTGTGGTTATACCATACATAGTTTAAACCATATCTAAATAGAATATATCTAACCTTGCAACACCAATTTCTTTTATCATTGGGTTCTTTAATACTGTTTTCAAGCAATTCTTCATAACAATTTTTTAAAATACAATTTTCAGTGCATAATAATTTTGCCCAATACTTGATAATCCTACATTCTCTATTAAAAATTAAAGGAATTCTTCCAAGTTCACAGTATACCATATTATTTACAGTACTAGATCTTACTTTTAAAATACGTTTTAAGAACGACATATGGACCTTCTCTATATCAGGCGCTTTGTTAAAGCCCCATACTTCACTGCCATATTCCATAATACTAACTACATAGGTATCAAATAAACTTAATAATGTTTCATGATTATAATAATCATCTTGTATTTTATTAAACAGACTAAATACAGCTTTTCTACCTTGTTCTGACAATCTTTTTTGAGTTCTACAAAAATTACCATTATAATAAAATAACAAGCCTAAGTACATAAATTCATCACAAATGTCTACAGGCTTACCATTTAAAACCCACTTTTCTTCATTTTTAATTCTACCTCTGTTTCTAAATATTACAATTTTTGTCTTTGCTTCATTTATAAAAAGGTTGTACTCATTAGAGTAAATATTAACAACATCTAACATTTGTTGTAAATGCTCTACATTTTCACTAAACAGAACCATGTCATCCGCATACATTAAAAGGTACAAATTCAACACTCTTAAATCGTAAGGAACACAATTGTTTTTAATAAGTTCTAATTCCATATCGTTTACGTAAAGAGAGTAAAGAAATGGTGACAATGATTCACCCTGCATAAGACCTACAGAATTGTTAAAAAAATCAGATATTTTTCCATTTAACTTAACACAAAGAGGCAAAGGTTATATGGAGTTAAATTTCTGACTGGATAATCTGTGATCATATCTTAGTCTACTTTGACAAACTTACTCCTAGGGGTTCTGAGAACACAGTGGCTGGTGGGGATTTAAACTTAAATCTTGGTTTTGCTTCTTGTCTTTAGTGTCTCAGGTTATCTTTTTTTTTAACTGAACTTTTATTGATTGATTTTTACTGTTTGCTACTTTAGTGTTTTGTTATGGATTATCAAGAAGGGGGTATGCCAGTCCTTCGTATGGGACCAAAAAAAGGTTGTCACGTGTATGGGGAGAGCAATACCCTGTGCACGTGAAAGACCCCTTTGTAGAGTTCGATAAGAGTAGGCTCAATGGAGGCTGTTTTCAAAGGCTGCACTGGCAAACTGCTAGCTGGAGAGGGATTTTTAAAAGCATTAAGCTTGTTTCCCGATTATGGATAAATAAATATGTTTAAACAAAGAAAGGGGTATTTCTTAAACATTTTAGGATTGGGTTTGAATCATATGGATTATATTTTTAATGTAGGGCAAATGCAAAACAGGGAGAAGTGACCACTAGTCTCATTGAAGGCTGATGGCTGTTTTCCATTGTGGATGTTTTAAATGGCTGTTCATATATGTACCAATAGGTGAGAGAGTGAGTGAGTGAGTTGGTGTTTTACACCCTTGCAACATTATATAGATTATTTACAGGCGATGGACATGAAAAGGATTATAAAATGAACATGAAACGATGATGAGAAATGAAATATGGAGGTTTCATTGGAAACAAAGGAACAGTAAGTTTTGAAGACCACAGGAAACGGAAGAGGTGGTTAGGGGTGGAAATTTTTTGCTTAAGTGGTGTACTACTTGGTGGTCCACAAACGGATCGTGTTGGCGCTCTATCGTTTGTGGTCAGGTTTTCCGCATTATAGCCTGAAGACCCAAGCATTCATTATAACAGGGCTACTTTATTCAACCACCTGGGGCACACATCCCAGTTGCTTAATGGGCTAAGTGGCCTGACCAAATGTCAGATATCTGAGCGCTCTTCAGTGGACTTTTACTGACTAGCTTAGTGCTGCTGCAGGCCTATTTGCCTTCCAGGCCCTGCACAGGATGAGTACCAAAAGGTTGTGTCAGGTACACTTGTGCCAAATCTCATTATCTTTTTTCTAGTTAACTTACTGCTAAAAGTTCTGAGAACACTGTAGCTGGTGGAGTTTTTGATGGAGCCTTTCTTACTTCATCAGGTACCTATTAGGTATAGATTAAATTAAAAAGAAATTTATTCTTACAGGTTGAAACATTTTGCAACATTACCATCAAAATTGCTTTATGTTTTTTTTTACCAAATAGTCCCTTTTTTCTAAAGAAATCTAAAGATATCTTTAAATTATTGTTAAAATATTGTTGTATTTTTAATGCACAAGGCTTCTTAATGTGTAAGATTAAAGGACAACTTGTGAAATGCCATATGTACATCACAATATACATAAGAATTTTTTCAATAGATTTTTGAAAATTCCTAACTGACAAACAGTCAATTGAATAACAATTAAGAATTATCTAAAACTAAATAAAAAGAAACCAGGCCTAAGGCCAGATTACAATGTTTACTAGGTTCAAGCGTATTATCATTACTTTGTACCCACCTGCCATTTTTCCAGACACTCACTTCTGACGTCAGCCTGTCTGGCTTCATACAGCTCTCTGTAAAAGGTTAGTAAATTAAGATATAATGAAATGTACAATACAGATGAAATCATCAACAAAACATGAACGTTATAAGGAAAATAAAAAGCTTCGCCGAGCGCAGCATGATACGACCGCAACATGTTGAACCTTGTACATTTTAGGCCCAATATGGATAGTCTATTGCTCTGGACACATGCAGCCCATGGTGGACTGACAAAGGTTTTTGACACATGCTTCTCTGGTGGACTTTCGACCCAGGGGGTAAAAATATAAATTTTCAATTTTGTATTCTACTCTTGCAAAAAAATTGTCAAAATCGGACAAGAATTAAAAAAAAATCTATTGGCCCCTTTTGGCCCCTTATTATGTAATAGGTGAAAAAGGGGTGGGGTTGCAAAAATAATTTCTCAAATTTGGATTCACTACTTGACAAAAATAAACTTGCAAAAAAAAATTTCAAAAACAAACCAGAAATAATAAAGTTTTGATTACGGCCCCTTTTGGCCCCTAATTCCAAAACAAGTGAAAAAGGGGATGGTCACAAAAATTAATTCTCAAATTTGGATTCACTAACTGACATGAATAAACTTGCAAAAAATTTTTTTTAAATCGGACCTCAAATAAAAAAGTTTCGATTTTGGCCCCATTTGGCCCCTAATTACGTAATAGGGGAAAAAGGGGGGGTCGCAAAAATTAATTCTTAATTGTGTAAATGAGCTGAACATTTAAGCAAGCAACAGCTTCTCTCTACCTGCTATAGTTTTCATTTCATAGGTCAAAAACATGAAAAAACATTATTTTAGGGGCTGTAGCCCCTATAAGGGGTCATCTGACAACTTCGACCCTATGGAGTTTTTTGTAGAGCTAAATGAGCTGAACAATTAAGCAAGCAACAGCTTTTTGCTATCTGCAATAATTTTCATACTATAGGGCAAAAACATGAAAAAATGCTATTTTTCACCTTTAAGGGGCCGTAACCCCTATAAGGGGTCTTCTGACAACTTCGACCAAATGGAGACTTTTGTAGAACTTTTGATCCTGAAGCAGTAGGGTGGCATCAGATTTCATCTATCCCTTATACTTTTTGAATTACAAGCCAAAAACAGTAGTCTGACCCCCCTGGTCTATTTTTAGCCACGGCGGCCATGTTTTTTGACGAATCAGAAATTGAAACATTACTATAGTGCAGGACACCCTAATGATCAATCATACCAAGTTTCATTGAATTCTGTTCATTAGTTTCAGAGGAGAAGATTTTGAAAAAGTTATTGTAAGAACAAACAAAAAAGTTACAATTTTGGCCCCTTTTGGCCCTTAATTTCCAAACGAAAAAAGGGGGGACTCCCAAAATCAATCCCATCCATCCTTTAATGGTAAGAAATATCATTGTCAAATTTCATTGCATTTGGATAACTAGAACTAAAGTTATCGTGTATACACTAAAGTTAACAGACGACGACAACGACGACGACAGCATCATACCATTATACGTCCGAAAATTTTTTGCGGTCGTATAAAAATGCAGTGACATGAGTTTTTCACTAAAAATATTTTTCATGTACAAAACTGATCTGAAATAGTTTTTTCCATTCTTGAAATAGGGCAACATTTATGCCTATAGCCCAGATAAATGGTAAGATTTTCACAAGATTTAATTAATTATAAAAAATAGTAATGACCAACAGGAATAACAGCAAACCACAATTACAAATGCATACACCTTCATGAGACATATGGCATCTTTAATTTAGCATTGCGCTGTGTAAAATATTTTCAGGTATGTAAATTACTTTTGAGTACTTACGTGTTTTGTGTGAATGCTTGAATTTTCTTGAGACCAGCAATCTGCATTTTACCAAGCCTAAAATAACAATATGTTCCATTCAATAAATTTTAAGGCATAGAATACAAAAAGTCCTATTTAAGTTTCAAATGGAAGGCATTAAAAAAATCAACACATGGTTTGTAAAGTTCAGGAATGTGCAAGTTTTATACATAAAAACTAGATAATTCATCAAGGCATACTTTGAGTCAGTGTTAGGTTTTTACCCCCTTTTCATTGCACATGGGTCAAATAATGAAATCAGCTTAACCTGAGTACCTGGGTGAAATCACCAACCTTGGGCAGGAAAATGATTAAATTCAGGTTACAAAGACAAAATTTGCAGTGGTAACTGACTACTGATAGATGGTGTGGTGTATATATCAATGTCTTTGATTTCTCTGCCACATATCTTAAAAGTTTAGTGGCTGTTATATAAAGAAGTCTGATTTTCAAAATTTGTCTCGATGGTGAATTTTGAAAGCTGAGTACTCACGTATTGTTAGATTTGAACATGTATGTAAAAAAGTCAGCATCATCTTCCAGCACATCATATGGTACTATTTCATTGATGTCTTCAGAGGAGGTAGAGATTAAAAGTTTATTCAGATCTAAATTGATTTCATGGAAATATTGCCGAACATCATCATAATCATCCATCAAATTTTTACAAACAATATATCTACAAAGTAAAAAATATCAAATTTTCATAAATGAATATTAAATCTACAAGAACTTATTTCTTTTCTTTTATGTAAAAGTTATGTGTGTTATCTTTTACAACTATACTCAGATGTTGGTGCTGGTGTTGGTGTTTAATGCCCTTTATCAATGCACCTGTAGGGCCATGTAGGGCGGTCAGTTCTAATGGTGGTAGAAACTGGAGTACTCATAGGAAACCACTGACCTTGGGCAGGTAGCAGAAAAAACTAATCACAAACAGTTGGGGAAGTCCCTTTTATTATAAATTACAAACGGGACTCCAACACCATCTGAGAGGTGATTGGCTAGTGATCAATAGAATGGTTTTTAAACCAGCACCTTAGGCCACTTGGCCACCCAGACCCCCTTATAACTATGCTTCTAGACTTTCAACTTTTAAAACATTTTTGTCATATCACTTATCATTTTTTATTACTGGCAAGTAATTATAGCTTTTGTGTTTTTTCATTGTGAATTTAAAAATCCCATTATTTTTAAGGATGTAACATGAACATTTATTTTACATCTCATCAGTGTCAGTGATGTAAAACTCTCTCCTCCACCTCTGATCCTAAACAACTTCTCTACATCATATTTTGATACCCACCTTTCAGAGTTAGCAGGTCTACTGGTAACAGGTTTGATAATGGATACTTTATGGAATATTCTGTACATTAGGTAAACTAAACCAATACTGAATGGCGTGAACAAGTCAAATAACTTGCATACAAAATGTCCTCCTGAAAAGGGAAATAAAGGTGTGAAGGTTCATTTCCTTGAATATCAAATTTGCAAATAACAGTGTTCATGTATTGTGAAATAGTTTTTTAACATAATGAGTCACATTGTCATACATATACAGTTAAAACTGATAAGTAAACTCACAGTCACATACCAAAAACCAGTTATCTATAGCAGCTGGAAAACAGTGCAAAAAAATAAAATTTCATTGAACTAGGCTTCCCCCCCCCAACATATTACATGTGCCTGTCCTAAGCCAGGAATCTTTGACAAAGCTTTCGTTTGTACTTGTCTTTTTGATGTTTTCTGTTCCTTGTTTAAGAAGGGGGTCTATCTGTGACTATTTCAGGGCTGGATTTGAATTATATGCATTTTATTTAGACCATGGGCCAATTGCAGAACCGCAAGCAGTGCCAAATGGCCTCGTTGAAGGCTGCTGGCGGTTGTTCATTGTGGTTTTTCTAAATTGCCGTTTAATTGTGGGTTGTGTCGCGTACACTTATTCCACATCTCATTATTTTCTATTTCTACTTTTTGCAATATGTTCAAAAAATTTCTTATACTTACCTTTTCTTAAGATAGAAATAGCCACTAAAAACTGACATAAGTAGAGCTGCTTTGACAAAATCTCCTGTATATTTTCTTGTCCTTCAACAGAAAATCCCTAAAAACAAATATTATATACTTAAATTGTAAAATTGTTTTCTTTGTATGAATTTTGAAGGATTTTGGTAATGTATTTAAATGACTACTCACAAATGATGAAGAAGTTAAAGAATTCAATAATATATTCTATATGCTTTATTCAACTTCTGTAATAAAAAGCTTCGCCGAGCGCAGCATGATACGACCGCAACATGTTGAACCCTGTACGTTTTAGGCCTAATATGGATAGTCTATTGTTCTGGACACATGCAGCCCATGGTGGACTGACAAAGGTTTTGGACACATGCTTCTCTGATGGACTTTCAACCCAGGGGCTAAAAATATAAATTTTGAATGTTGTATTCTACTCTTTAAAAGAATAATGTTTGGGGAAAAAATTAAAAAACGAACCAGAATTTTTTTAAAATTATGATTACAGCCCAAAAAATTTATTCTTAAATTTAGAATTGCTACCTGACAAGAATAAATTTGCAAAAAAAATTTTCAAAATCGGGCCACAAATAAAAAAGCCCCATTTGGCCCCTAATTATGTAATAGGGGTAAAAAGGGGGGGTCGCAAAAATTAATTCTTAATTTTGTATTCGCTATTTGACAAGAACAAACATGCAAAAAAAATTTTCAAAATCGGACCAGAAATAAAATAGTTTCAATTTCGGCCCCATTTGGCCCCTAATTACGTAATAAGGGGAAAAAGGGGGGGGTCGCAAAAATTAATTCTTAATTTTGTATCCGCTATTTGACAAGAACAAACATGCAAAAAAAAAATTTCAAAATCGGACCAGAAATAAAAAAGTTTCAATTTCGGCCCCTTTTTACGTAACAGGTGAAAAAGGGGTGGGGGTTGCAAAAATAAATTGTCAAATTTGGATTCGCTACTTGACGAAATAAACTTGCAAAAAAAAATTTCAAAATCGGACCACAAATAAAAAAGTTTCGATTTTGGCCCCATTTGGCCCCTAATTACGTAATAGGGGGAAAAAGGGGGGTCGCAAAATTAATTCTTAATTTTGTATTCGCTATTTGACAAGAACAAACATGTAAAAAAAATTTTCAAAATTGGACCACAAATAAAAAAGTTTTTATTTTGGCCCCTATTGGCCCCTAATTACACAACGGAGAAAAAGGGGGCGCAAAAATTCATCAGGTTCATTCTTTTATTGTAAGAAACATTCTTGACAAATTTCACAGCAATAGGCCAACTAGGACCAAAGTTATGGTGGAAACAAGTAAAATATTTGAATTTTTTTCCCCTTTGGGCCCCTAATTTCGAAACAAAAAAAGGGGGGACCCCCAAAATCAATCCCATTCATCCTTGTATGGTAAGGAACATCACTGTCAAATTTCATAGCAATTGGATAACTAGAACTAAAGTTATTGAGGAAACAAACAAAAAAGTAGTATTTTTGGCCCTTTTTTGGCCCCTAATTTCTAAACGAAAAATGGGGGGACCCCCAAAATCAATCCCATGCATCCTTTTATGGTAAGGAACATCATTGTAAAGTTTCATAGCAATCGGATAACTGGAACTAAAGTTATTGTGGAAACACTAAAAAGTTAACAGACACCGACAACGACGACGACGACGACGACAGCATCATACCATAATACGTCAGCAAATTTTTTGCTGTCGTATAAAAACTTTGCATGCACTGAATTCATTATATTAATCATTTTCAATTACCCCATCTGCTGTGACAAAGTGAACCCCTCGTCCCTCTGTATTCTCCTTGACAAAGTGTATAAAGGCTTCCTGATTAGCTACGTTGAATATATCTCCATCGCCTTCTGCTCCTCCAACACCTGTAACAGAACACAATTTGTTTACTGTAAACGTACTTATTTTCAAAGGAACATGTACTTATTTTCACGAATTAACGATTTCATCCAAGTTCACAGGTATTTTATTTCGATTCTACCCATTTTTCTATTTATTTCACACATATTATTTTGTTTTGCGGGTATTTAATTTTGATTCTACCCATTTTTCTATTTATTTCATACGTATTATTTCGTTTCGTGGGTATTTAATTTCGCCTGACAGAGAAATCTGTGCAAATAAATACCTTGTGAAAATAAGTACATTTACAGTATATCCTGCCACCTCTAAGAAACAATCTCATTAATGAGGGGGGGGGGGGGTACTTCCTATATAATCAATGGTATGGGTGTGCTGCAATAAAGGGTCTGTTTTTTCAGGCTTCAAGGTGTAGAACAGGGGTATCAATTCAGCCCAGCTGTTACTAACTTGGATAAAAATATGTTAAAAAAATGAGTTTCTTCAGTTAAATAAAATGGACATGAAATAATGACACAAGAATGCTTCTAAAAGTGGCAGTTCCTGGGCTATTTGAGCTCAAAATGTTGTTTCCTATGTGAATGACATCTGGACAGCTAAATATACAATAAAAAATATAAAACAAAGCATTTTTTACATAGTCATAACAGGGTACGATAAATAATGTCTGCTGGTATAACAGGGTATGTTTTTAGTAATTTTCTTATTAATGCTAACAGGGTCCGGTTCAGAGTAGGCCAACAGCACAGGTATATCCTAAATCATAGGTAATAGCCCCCCTCAGGGAAGTGGTATGGCCACATAAAATTCTTAAAGACTTATTTCTTATAATTGTAATGAATATTTTTTTTCTTCACTATTTAACACATACAGCGGAAGATCCAGAGGGGAGATTCCAAGGGCTAAAACCTCTTTTTCAGGAAACCATAGTTGCCCTGTAACCTCCCTTTTATTTAGACTATAGGTGGAACCCTTGAAAAAATTTCTGGATCACCCACTGAAATATACAATAAATCTATACCATAGTGAGGTTCAAACATCTCAGCAGGTCCTGCAAAGAAATCCTCTAGTTTGAAATCACAAGGTCCTTTCAAGGTCATTCCAAATCCTTTGGCCTCAGCTTTAGATCTCCATAGAACATATTCACTAAACCCTCCTGGACCAGCACAAATATCAGCAAAATATAAAAGTTCTTTAGGCTGTATTAACGATTTCTGGAAAATATAAAAATGTTATAAAATATTAATGCAGTAATCTCTTGCATAAATACAAAGTTCGACAACTACAGTTACCCATTTTTTCTACTATTACAGAATTATATATTAACGCATAGGTACACATGTACTTATTGTATATGTGTGATGCTACACAGCTAACAAGTTATTCAGAAATAACTTAAGAAAACCCCTTTGTCTTGAAAGTACAAATGTATTGGAACTACCAATCTTCCGTCTCTGTTAATAGTAAAAAGTTTGTCTTGTCAGAAACTAAGATAGGGAAACTCTACTACATAAAAATTTCTAGAATAAGTATTGCTGGTTATCTTCTATCAAAATTGATTCTAAATACAGTATGTGTGTGTGTGTGTGCGTGTTGATGTTAAACGCCGTTTATCAATGCACCTGGGCCATGTAAGGCGGTCAGTTATAATGGTGGAGGAAACCGGAGTACCCGGAGGAAACCACCGACCTTGGGCAGGTAACTGACAAACCTAATCACCTACAGTTGGGGAAGTCCCTTTTTTGTTAAATACAAACGGGACTCTTACACCGGCTGAGAGGTGAATGGCTAGTGATCTATAGTGTGGTATTTTAACCAGCGCCTTAGAACACTCGGCCACCCAGGCCCCCTAAATACAGTAAAATCTTATATATTATATATAAATTATAATGAGAACAAATCTCACCCCCTCAACATCCAGTGGTTTTGTAAACATGAAATCAAGGATAGCATCCATATTGGCCATCTTCATAGCTGCTCTGAAAAATGAAATGTATACAAATTTATTTATAACAGTAATTTCAAATAAATAAAAACATAAATTGCACTTAAAACATAGTCAAATATTTTATGACAGCACCCTTTGACAAAAATTAAAAACAGTGAAATTACGTTGATGGATTCATGAGTTAGAGGTTTTAACACATTCATTATAAGAAATCAATGCTAAATTTCTCATTTGAAGGGATTTAAATTTCATGGTTTGACTGACAAACAAAAACCATTACAATTGGTACCACACTTAAAACACTATTTTCACAGTATAAAACAAACCTGTTCAGAAAGAATGCCCCTCTAATGGTTTCATAAGGATTTGATCTGGTTCTTGCTCTTCTCATCTCATCTGGTTCTAAATGGTCAAAAATACTCTGCAAATAAAATGTTTCTTTTATATATACATAATATAATTGCATTCAAAATAATATAAACATTCAAAGATATTTCCATTTACTTTTAGATACAAATTTTTTGAATTGCTTTTATCTAATTCGATTTCTGAATGCATGTACAATGTATCTGTTGATCAAGAAATAATGTAACAAGAGGCTCCCAGGAGCCTTAATCGCTCACCTGGTCTTGATGTCAACCCTATAAAGAACTTTGTAGAGCTAAATAAGCTGAACATTTAAGCAAGTAACAGCTTTGATCTTTCAGCAATAGTTTTCCCACTGTAGGCCAAAAACGTGCAAAATGTTATTTAAAGGGCCATCTGAACACTTTGACTCTAAAGAGACTTTTGTTAAGAGTTTAATGAACTGACATTTAAGCAAGCAACAACTTTTCTTTCATTTTATAAGCCAAAAACATGAAAACACTTTAATCTAGAGGCTGTAATCCCTATAAGGGGTCATCTGACAACTTCAACCCTATGAATGCTTTTATAGAGCTAAATGAGCTGAACATTTAAGCAAGCAACAGGGTTTCTCTATCTGCAATAGTTTTCATTCTATAAGGCAAAAACACTATTTTTCGCCTTTAAGGGGCTGTATCCCCTATCTGACATCTTTGACCCTATGGAGACTTTAGTAGAGCTAAATGAGCTGAACATTTAAGCAAGCAACAGCTTTTCTATATCTGCAATAGTTTTCATTCTATAAGCCAAAAACACTATTTTTCCCCTTTAAGGGACTATAACCCCTATAAGGGGTCATCTGACAACTTCAACCTTATGAAGACTTTTGTAGAGCTAAATGAGCTGAACATTTAAGCAAGCAACAGCTTTTCTCTATCTGCAATAGTTTTCATTCTACAAGCCAAAAACACTATTTTTCTCCTTTAAGGGGCTGTAACCCCTATAAGAGGTCATCTGACAACTTTGACCCTATGGAGACTTTTGTAGAGCTAAATAAGCTGAACATTTAAGCAAGCAACAGCTTTTCCCTATCTGCAATAGTTTTCATTCTATAAGCCAAAAACACTATTTTTCGCCTTTAAGGGGCTGTAACCCCTATAAGGGGTCATCTGACAACTTTGACCCTATGGAAACTTTTGTAGAGCTAAATGAGCTGAACATTTAAGCAAGCAACAGCTTTTCTCTATCTGCATTAGTTTTCATTCTATAAGCCAAAAACATGAAAAAACTTAATTTTTCACCATTAAGGGGCTGTAACCCCTATAAGGGATCATCTGACAACTTCGACCAAATGGAGACTTTTGTAGAGCTTTTGATGCTGAAGCAGTAGGGTGGCATCAGATTTCATCTATCTCTTATACTTTTTGATTTACAAGCCAAAAACAGCAGTCTGACCCCCTGGTCTATTTTTAGCCACGGCGGCCATGTTTTTTGAAGGATCAAAAATCAAAACACATCTTTTGTACAGGACATGCTAAGGATCAATCAAACCAAGTTTCATTAAATTCTGTTCAGTTGTTTCAGAGGAGAAGATTTTTGAAAAATTGTTAACAGAGGACAGACGACAGACGACGACGGACGCCAAGTGATTGCAATAGCTCACATGGACCTTTGGTCCAGGTGAGCTAAAAATATGATGAAAGTTGAAATATTTTTTTGATAACATTGTCATTTCCCTGCATTTACATTCAGGTTTTGGGTTGTCTTCAACAATTACTTAACTAAGGGTAAATAAGTAACACACTTACCTTGCTAGTAAGTATCATCTTTAGAATCTTATCATCACAAAATTTATTCTCATCATTAATGGTTCTTTTTTTCTGAAAATAGAATACTGAAACACTAAAAAAAATATATTAAACTCAATTTCAGAATAGTGGCAACTTTTTCAATCGAATTTAAATGACCCCATACACACCAACATGTTTGCCAATTAGGTATCTTTAGAGAAGAAAGAGGTTTGATATTTGGTCAGTAAAGTTAATGAGCCAGTAATACTGAGTAACCACCAGCAAGCTTACTGGGGAGTCACACTCTAACTTAAAATTGATATTAAGAAAACTCAAGTTCAATCATCTCCTTTAATTGATAAATGTACATGTTTCTAAGAGTACCAATAATTTTTTTCATGCATATTAAAATTTTATTATAATGTAGTTTCCTTTATATAAAGTTTCACCAAGATTGCAAGGCTGTCATAAGGGGGGGGGTGTTGAGTGCGATCGCACCCCCTTTTGGAAAAAATATAATGAAAAACTTTCTAGAAATGCACCAAAACGCACCAAAAATAAATATTTTAGAAAAATTTCTCAAGCTTGGAAAGGATACCCCTACCAGACCCTCCACCGCACCCCCTTCCCAGAAACCTGGCAACGGCCCTGGATTGATTGTACTAACATGATATTTGGACAAACAGACAGACGGAAAGACTGAGTTCTATATATCCACAAAAAATAATTTTTCAGACTTGGGGAACTATAACAAACCCAACTTTTAGTCTGATTTAAATAATTGAGTAAGCTAAACATGTAAATGAACATTACCGGTCCCTGAACTTTCCATTCCCTAAGAGTGTCTATTGTAGGTTTATCTTCTAAGCAGGTTGGTATCCATTCAATAGTTTCTTCTTGTACTATCTAAATCATATCAAATACACATTAATCAAAAGTTAACTGTAAAAAGTTGAATCACCATATAAAACTTTAATATTTCCTCATTGGCTTGACTAGTTATTTATTGAACTATTCTTGCAATCATATGTGTAGTTGTCTTAAAATTGTTAACTGTTCTATGGGTGAGATTTTAACAATAATAAGTTTCTGTACATTGGAACCATAAAACTGATAGAAATTAATATAAATTTCATGCCTTAGACAGACTTGAGAGAAAATATTTACCTTTTCTTGCTCAAAATCCCAGTCAATATCAGCAGGTTCTAAGCCTTTCAAGGTCAAACCTAAACCTCTACGACCTCTTTGTTTTGATGCTTCAATGATATCCACAATACCCTGTCCATGCTTTCCCAGACCTGCTCCTTCTGTGTGACCCATCTTTGCCTGGAAATCAAAAGATGAAAATACTGATGCTACATGTAAACATGAAAAGAAGTAGCATATATCAGTAACTGCATTTCTGAAAACATTTTAAAATGCCTTAATACATACATGACATAAAATGGCAAATTAATTCTAATGCATTAATTATCAATATATTTGCATTCAATGAAAAAGATTGTAATTCTTCAAAAAAATTTGTTTACCTTTTTTTTTATTTAACTTTTTTTTTTGAAATTTGACATAAAACATGAGCATGATGAGAAGGAGAATATATCATGTACATTTTCTTATGATATTAAAATCTCTAAATATGAAATCAATCTTCATCAAAAATGGGTTGAAGACAAAATGGCTGGATTTCGTTAAACAGGATAAACATAAGCGACAGACCTGAAATCCAACCCCATGTTATGGGAGCCCATGGTGATGCTGCATATTAAATATCAAAAGGCTGTCATAATTAGTTGCTGAGAAAACTGTTATAAAATTTTCTACTATTGAACTTGAATGCCAAAAATTAACTAAGTCAGTAAACAGGAATTTTTGTATACTTCAAATTTCATTGCTTATTTTCAATATACTATAATCAATGTAGTATGTACAAAATCTTAAAATAAAAAAATAAAAACTTTTTGGGTAATTCGCATTCATTAAAAAAAAACTATAGAATTCATTTTATTTGATGAATCATCATGATCATTAGAGCATGTGTTCTTACCATCATCCTCTTGGCAAAGTCTGTATAACCCCCCATTTTGCTGGAGGTCCTGGGCCGCTTGGCAGCAGGTTCCCCTGAGGCTTCTGTCCCTCCATCATAGACCTGTAGTTTGTCATCGTCACTATCTGAATCTGACAGATCTATTGAGATATAATGAATGAGCCATATTAATATTCATAATGCTTTGAGATGTAAAGTGAAATAAAAGTTTGATGCTAATCCATTAGAGTAAGAAGGTAAAATACACAAAAATACAAATCAACACATTAAAGAAGATATGGGACTCCTAGAGAATAAAAATCGACTTGTGACCTGAAGGCTTTTCTGGGGTGACTTCCGACCTTTATTTGATAAGTAGAATCGAAGTCTTTCATGGAAGGCTTATGTCAGACACCTGCATTAATAGATATTGGTTTAACAGGAAGAAGACAAGTAACCTCCATAAAATTGCTTCACACAATATAGTACTATAGGATGCAGCTGTATGTAGTTGCTTCGAAGAGTGGGACAGAAATTTTTTTTTCATTGAATGCAATATTTTGTAGTGTTATTGGGGTGTAAAAGTGTGAACCTAAGCACATTTTTAATTAAGCGCGAGAAATGAAACTGCATTACCGTAGTACTATTAACCAATCAAAATTGTCATTATAAATTAGAATGTAATTATATATACATCAAAATTATAAATCAACATATTCAGCAAGTAGGAAGTAGTTAATTTTCAGGCATAAATTCACCTTACACCCAATAGTACTTGGAAGATAAAACTGCATGCAAATTATGAAGAGCCTGTAGCATGTTGTTACCACAAAAAGTGAGACAGAAATGTATACCAGTCCATTGTATAAACAATCTTGCATTTGGCAAACACAAAGAAGTTATATTTCAGGCAAAATTTGCTTTACTGTATAGTGCTATAGGATGAAGCTGCATGCCTAGTATCAAGATAGAAAAGAGCCTGCAGCAGCATGTAGTTTTCCCGAAAAAGGCGACAAAAATTTTGTATTCAAGTCCAGATAAATAAGTATTTGGCAAACAGAAGATAGTTAACTCCATTTGCATAAAATCGCTTTACACCATAAAGTTCTATGTAAATGAAGCTGCATGCAAAGTATCAAGAACCTGGCTGCAGAATGTAAATGTCTGGAAAATTTTTGTGACAGATCAGGACGCAGAATGTAGGACACAAGACCGACCACTGAAATTGCTGCAGCAACTTTTATCCGTCGTTTCTGCAACATGTTGCAGATGACATAAAACACAACAAACTTGAAAATTATTTTTTTAAAAATGTGTTCAAACTGTGTAGTGACTGACAAGACGTCATTTTTTACCTGGCCATGTTTGTTTTGTTTACATTTAAATGAAAGATAGACAAATATTGCTTAAAAGTTTAAAGTGTACCCTTGGAATCGCCAATATTCATGATCAACAAATGCGGGTAGGATTCTTTTTTTTTTTTGGAAAATCAAAATCGAAACTAGAAATGTTACTTTCACTTTCAACCGGAAATAGATTTTCAACCGGAAATAGATTTTTGCCTAAAAGTCAACCAAAATGTGTAACCCGTACACGCGTACCCGTATCGAGGTTTAAAATAAATAAATAAATAAATATCTACGCTTTATTTAAAGTCGACAAGTTAAATAAAAAGTAAACATAAGCTTTAAGGTATGGTTGGTATAATATGGGGTAGGCTTTAGCCTAAAATCAGACGAAGTCAAATGCTCATAGATTTTTCTAATAAATTTTGAATAGTGTCATTGATGTCATGCCTTCCTACCAAAACTAAGCGAGCTTCGAAAGTTTCAAATAAATTTTGATAATGTAAATACATATGTGCAAGCCACCCCCCCCCCCAAAAAAAATAATCATGACATTTGCATTCTTGTTAAAAATACATTGAGTCAATGATTATCCACACTTGATTTATTTGCGCAAATATAAATATTTAGGGACAACATTCGGGGACAAAATAACCTCCTTTACAGGTTCCGTGACGTCATTTCCCTGTCAGAGAATTTCGTGTTTCCTGCAGACGAACAAAATTTATGCAATGATTTGTTCTGCCAGGTTTTGAAGGCTTTCTGTGTCAGTATTTATCATTCTCTGTATTGGCATAAGATTGATTTAGAAACCTGGCGGAAAATAACGGCATGCAGGTTTAATCAATTTGAAGAATATTCCCGCAGGATTGAATACTTGTTGAAAAGCACTGACTGAGGTAAGACCCTTAATTCCTTTTTACATTTTTTATTATCATGATGTATTATTGGAGAAAGAATTATTTATTGATCGTCCGTCATGTAGACATTCCCAAATTATTTACGTTGCCATGGTGCCATGCCGTTTTAGATGACGTCATTTAGTAAGCCCGGTTGTCATGGAATCCGTTGTTATGGTGTACGTCCAAGAAAATTTCGAATAAAGTTCTAAAGGCGCTCAAAAAGTCAGTGGAAAAATAACTGAATAGAAATTATGTTTTGGCTATCGCCAAAACATAATTTCCTTTTAGGATTAAATGGTTTAAATGCGAAACACTGAGCTGAAGCTAGCATTTTGTTCTGGGGATTATGGGATTGATTTGCAAAATGCTACTTCCGGTTCGAAGCATAAATACACTATCTACACTTAGTCGGACTTCGTCCGATATAAGTATTTTATTTTTCTAGAAACAAGTGCCTGTGATATAACATTTACTTGCGAGTTCTTCTGGAGGGCACTGAGTCATTCATCAACATGCTCGGTTGATTCAGGAGTACCCAAGCACAAGTTACCCCAAGGGAAAGTTCCGTTATTCCTTCTATTTATTAACGATCTCCCTGAGGCAGTTTATTCTCATGCCAGACTCTTTGCTGAACGGATTGCCTGCTTTAGGGGGCAGTCATTTGATTTTTATGGAGGACTATGGATATTTTCTTCGTCCTGCCTTTACTATTCGGAAAAAGCTGTGCCTGGATTTTTTTTGCGCCTGCTTGCACGCGCCATTTTTTTTTAAAAGCTATTGTAAAATTTTCAGTAAAAACTTCCATCCTGCCTATTTTTTAATTCAAAGCACTATCATGCCTTTTTATATCTGTATTTTTGCCATCCTGCCTTTTTATTTCAAATTTCACCATAGCCCCCCTCCTAAAAACAAATGGTCGGTCCCTTATCGTGTCATAAACACCAAGACAGTTCTAGATCAACATCAGCTGCAATCAGATCTCAGGAAAATGGCAGAACATGACAGAATGAGATGACATTCAATGCTGACAAGTGTTTTAACTTACATATAACAAGGAAACGGAAGACGTTGGAGCACAACTATACACTACATAATCAAATGCTGAAAGTCACCAAAGATAGCACATACTTGGGAGTATCCATCAGTAATGACATCAGCTGGACCACACATGTCAATAACATCTCTGCTAAAGCAAACAGATCCATTGGATTTCCACTTATGTCCCAAAGAGGTAAAATCAACAGGCTACACAACTTTGGTAAGCCTAAGGCCAGTCGTAGAATACGCTAGCGCTGTGTTGCACCCATACAACAAGAACCAGATACCGCAAATAGAAGTCACACAACGGAAAGCGGGACGATTTTTTCTATATTAATTTTCATGATAGAGATCCAGGAGCTGTTACATCTATGTTTGCAAACCTGGGATGGGAAACATTAGAACAGCGATGTGCCAAAGCTCGAGCAGTATTGATGTACAAAATTATTAACAACTTTGTAGACATACCATACAAAAAAAAATATGGCAGTGTCTGCACGTCCACGCCGCGTGGACGAATAGACTACAGGCTGCGCGTCCACGCTTCCGGAAAAACACATAAAAAGCGGAGTTTTTCCAGGATACAACTGTTATCGTATACCAGTTAATTAAAAATATGCAGTAGTTTATTCAATGAAAGTGATTGTATAACAAAAACTTAAATATTACAAATCTGACCATTGTGACTTTGGCAAATGTTTGAAATTAAAATAAAATTCGAATGCTAAAGTATTCTTATTTTACGTGCACGAATATTTCAAATCATGTTCAATTTTAATTATTTATTTTCGATTTTCAACAATGATATTTGTACTTGGAGGGGGTCATGGTATTTGCAGTTAGCGTTATTTTTAACTTTTATTTATATAATTTATTTTTTAATATGTAAATTTTAATGAAAATTAATTGTTCAATGAAGTAAAAATTTGAATTAGTGAGACTTTTCCCCACCATGTATACATGAATACTGAAATCCGAACATATTTAAGGTCCTATTTCATTTGACATTCCTATTTGGATTTCCTTTTAAAGCATTTTCAACAGTCTGGCAGTTTCTTTTATACAGTTGTATAAAGTTTTTGTTTTCATAATTCTTAATGAAATTTTCCAAAGTTTCAAATGTATCAAACTCTTTACACTGCATTTCCATGATATTCTATCATAATACCGTCGATAGTCATACTAGTATACCATCTTTACAAAAAACTGAGCAGTTTTCAACAATACTGAGACACTTACTTATTATACATAAAAGATTATCTTCCCCCGGACATTTTTTAGTAAAGTTTATTATTTACAATCACGAAATTACAGAAAAACTTACGGAAAAACTCCTTTTTAGGTATTTTTCAGGAAGCGTGGACGCGCAGCCTGTAGTCTATTCGTCCACGCGGGGTGGACGCGCAGACACTACCAAAAAATATACCATCTGACTAGAGGCAACACCGGATACCAGATCTGACGTTTATAGAAACCCCCTTTATAAGTACTCCTTCTTCCCGAGGACTATACTCACTTGGAATAAGTAACTCTCTCCATCCGACAGTCCACAACAGTTGACCAGTTCCGTGCCGGCATAGGGCCCCTGGCCCTTGTCGTGCAGTCTGTGATCAAACAACTCTGTTTTTAATTGTAAATATGGTTGACTTTTAACTGTACAGTTTTGACGCATGCACGGAGAAGTAAAAACTCAAAACTGAGTATTCTCTAGATGGGGAGAAGAAGAAGATACATATCATATTATCGGAATAAATACTATTTTGAATAAAATCAACTCGGTTTTAATAACAGATAACAGATACATTTTCCATTTATGCGCTGGTTACTTGAAGTTTCTAACAAAGTTTCCTTTTGTCTTTCAGATCATCATTTTGTGTGTTGGTTTCGGTCTTTTAATCTTTACCTTCTTGCGCTTTTTGTCCAAACAACATGTGCCATATTTTTACTTATAAACTGAACCTTGATCGGAATAGGTAGCATTTTTAAAGTTACTTATAAGTATTAACTTTTCAATTTCAATCATTAATACTTGACTTTTCCACAAATGGTACCTGTCATTGAAAAATACAAATAAGAAGTGGTGCCCTTGAGGCTTACACATGGTGTTTTTTCCTTCTTTTAAACATGGCTATCCAATTTAAATAGATTTAAACTACACATATGGTACATGGTAAGATAAAAGTAAAGATTGCCATACATGGACAAGCATAGATTTTCACTTTTTTTAAAGTTCTTGTTAAGTGATGTTTCTTGGTAAATTGATCTTTCTTATCTTTTTTGTTGTTGTTATTAATAGATAAATAATAAAGTTTGAGGTAACTCTACACTCAGACTGACTAACACAAAGTTTTATTGTGGTATCTCTTCTCACTACATCATCATTGTTATTTCACTGAAGCATTTTAACCTTTCCATGGATTAGCCCCTTGAGATTCTTTACTAGATGAACAGCCATGTTTTGTACAAACACATCTTGTCTGCCTTATGAAAAACTATTGTAATATTGTTATATAAAGCACTGGAGGAAACAGCATCATGGGCAAAAATGACGTTCAAACCAAGGAAGTCAAGATCTTTAGTGATAAGGAAAGGCAGAGAACCTTACGATCCAGGGAGAGAACATTCCATCCATCGTTGTGAATCCTATCAAGTGCCTAGGGAAATGTTTGATGACACTCTTGGAGATAAGGCTAACATCAACAGAAGAGAGCAGCAAGTATGTGAAGATGATGAAGAACATAGACAAGACTGGGCTACCCGGAAAATTCAAGGCTTGGATATACCAACATGGCCTCTTACCACGCTTATCTTGGTCACTGATGCTGTACGAGGTAGCAACATCAACAGGAGAGAAGCTTGAGAGAGCTGTTAGCAAACATCTTAGGAAATGGTTAGGAGTACCTCCAAGCTTCACCTCAATAGGACTGTATAGCAGAACTGCAAAACTTCAACTACCGTTGTTAACTTCAATTGTAGAAGAATTCAAGACCAGCAAAGCCAGACTTGTGATGACACTTAGGGAATCCAGGGATAAGAAGGTACGATCAGTAGGTCAGGAGTAGATACAAGTACAGGAGGGAAGTGGTCAGTATCTAAAGCAGTAGACGAGGCAGAGAGCAGACTGAGGCACAAAAATATTGTGGGGAAAGTAGCGGTAGGAAGGCAAGGTTTGGGTACAACCAAGAGCTGTTACTGGAAGAAAGCAGACACATCAGAAAAACGAAGCATTGTCCAGAGGGAGATAAGAGCCAGATGAGAAGAAGATCGGCAAGCGAAAGCAGTACAGATGGGAACACAGGGAGCATGGACAAAGTGGTAAACAGACCAACGTTCTCTATCTTGGGCCGACATCTGGAGATACAAAAAATTCCAATTAGTTTCTCCTGCGTTCAGTTAATCATCTGCCTTCCAACACCATCAAACCTTCACAGATAGGACCTCATTGAAACACCAGACTGTCCATTATGCGGGAAAAGGGGGACTTTACAACACATCTTGTCCTCTTGTCAGGTGGCTCTTACCCAGGGGAGATACACGTGGCGACACAATGAAGTCCTAAGAGAGGTAGCGGACACAATTGAGAGACAGCGGAAGAATAAGAACTTGCAGACCAAAACCAAACCTAGGCAGATAGGTTTTGTGAAGGAAGGCAAAACAACAGCAAAGATGGAAAGAAAGAAGTTAGGAGTGATGGACCAAGCTAATGACTGGAAGCTGGCGGCAGACCTAGACCATCAACTGACATTCCTAGAAATCATTCCAACCAATCTCAGACCAGACATTGTACTGTGGTCACCAAGGACCAAGAAGATCGTTATAGCAGAATTGACAGTACCATGGGAGGTGACAGAAGCCCATGAGAGGAAGAGAACAAAGTACGATCCTATGCTGACGGAGTGTAGAGAAAGAGGATGGCAGACTTGGAGCTATCCTATAGAGGTCGGATTTAGAGGCTTTCCAGCCCAGTCAGTGTGGAGAATGTTAACAGGGCTAGGAGTAACAGGACACAACAGAAGATTATCAGTCCAGAAGATGACACAGGCAGCAGAGAGGGCATCATGCTGGGTGTGGATGAAGAGAGACACCAGTAGTTGGAAACCCACCACCAACACGCAGTGACTCCTGAGAGTGTACCGAGCTAGGGGTAGAAACACACGATGAAGGATGGCCTCGGCTGAGGACAGTTAGAACATCACAGCTGTATGCAAGTAACTATTCTTTGTTAGGTGAGGTCTGATTTTGTTGGATTTTTTTTTCTTAACTAGCGCCATGCACTAGTTCTATTGGTGTTGATTTTCAGTCACATCACTAACGTCAAAAGTGTATTGGATCAAGATAAAGTAAAATTTTCATGTTTAAAAATTTTAATATACAAAATATCCTTTCAATTATACAGGATACGGTTACGGCAAATTTGGGCAAAACCGTAACAATAAGAAATTCTTATTGTTACGGCAAAGACGAAAATCGGGAACGGACGAAGGGACGGGGACCGAATCATTTATGACCGTAACAATAAGACATTTCTTATTATTACGGCACTTATAATTACGGCAAATCGATATTGTGACGATATGAAATAAAGAGTGACATAACTTTTAGAAATTCACTTAATCACAATAGAGCAAAAACTTCTAATAATCTAAATTTAACTAAAAGTAATTTTGGTAACTTATTGCACATGCGATACAAGCAATATGTGGTTTTCAGATTTTATCTTATTCCTTCGCATTTCAGGTGAAACCATTCAGGGAATCCATGCAGTCAGACTACGGATGCCGCAGTGTGTATACATGGGTGGAACAAACTTTGCAGTGGTTTCATTCTGCATTTTTTTTCTTTGAAACAACACGCAATTTTAGTTGATTCCATCCTTCGAGGGTATAAAAAACCGCTTTACTCGACAAATGTTAATGTTTTTGTCTAAAATTTGTGTAGGTAAGTCAGTTTCCTCAGTTTTGGTTATGTTTTCACTAACGATTTAATAGCCATCAATGAGAACAAGCTGAATACTTCTACATTTGTTTTAAGTATCTTATTCAGCATAGATTTATTTAAAAAGTTGCGGAAGAAGTTAAGATAAAAATATCTTATGTTTGGTAATTCTCTAACGTGAGATTTGCCGTAATAATAAAAAAAATCTTATTGTTACGGTCATAAATAATTCGATCTCTGTCCCGTCATCCGTTCCCGATTTTCGTCTTTGCCGTAACAATAAGAATTTCTTATTGTTACGGTTTTGCCGTAATCGTATCCTGTGCCATAAAATAAAATAAAAAACTTTACAATAAACAGCTGTCTTGTCACATCGGGGCATAGAGAGTTGAATCATGCTCCCTGGTTGAATTTCTTTAACTGGTTTACACTGTGTGTGGTACATGCATACTAGTTTTTTTTTTCTTTATCCGAAATTTACATATAAAAAGATTATTTTCATCACCTCAACCATAAGCTTTGAATACACTGACTGAAACAGCATTCTCAAGACATTTGTACTTTTGAAATACTATCAGAGGTAGCTGGATACTTTCTTGAATATAAAGATCCAGATAAAACAATCTTGCCAGTAGATCTGACAATATTTAACTATGAAACAAATAAATCACTCTCTCTGATTGTCATATAAATAATCTCCCTGAAATATGTTAGCAAGAACACCAATGACATCATAAATGACTAGATGGCTTCTGTATTTGCTTTGCTTCAGTCAATGTGGACCTTAAGAAATTCTGTATTTTGCTCCACGAGTCCTCCTGGGCTTTGGCATGCTCTTTCATACTTCCTCCCCAAACAAAAACCATCCCTGAAACATTAAAATTTTACAAAAATACAAATTTCAATGGCATTCAATGGTATTAGTAAATATCTATTGTCTTACAACAAGTAATCTTAACCTAAAATTCTAAAATTACAAATGTTTGAAATACTAAAACAATCTGGCTTTTAAAAATAACTAAAATTTAGATATTTAAATTATCCAAATACCTTAACACTTTAAATATCCATGTCTCAATTTATTTGAATAATAGTTGTTTGAAAAAATTGACTCTCAAATTTACCAATTTATAACAATAACTAAACTTCTCATAAATGGGATTCAAAATAAACCTTCAAATAATTCAAGTTGTGAAATGGTCTCCCGTGTCTATGAAAGTTTGTTGATATTGATTCTTACCAAACAGCTTGTGAAAGGAAGCCCTACAAAATGGTAGATAGCAAGGCTCCTGTTGATATTGATACTTACCAAACAGCTTGTGAAAGGAAGCCCTACAAAATGGTAGATAGCAAGGCTCCTGTTGATATTGATACTTACCAAACAGCTTGTGAAAGGAAGCCATACAAAATGGTAGATAGCAAGGCTCCTGTTGATATTGATACTTACCAAACAGCTTGTGAAAGGAAGCCCTACAAAATGGTAGATAGCAAGGCTCCTGTTGATATTGATTCTTACCAAACAGCTTGTGAAAGGAAGCCCTACAAAATGGTAGATAGCAAGACTCCTGTTGATATTGATACTTACCAAACAGCTTGTGAAAGGAAGCCCTACAAAATGGTAGATAGCAAGGCTCCTGTTGATATTGATACTTACCAAACAGCTTGTGAAAGGAAGCCCTACAAAATGGAAGATAGCAAGGCTCCAATAAGTGGCCAGCTTTAGGATATCGTATGACTGTAAGTTTATGTCTTTGGTCTTTTGGGTAACAGTCCTCTAATATATTTGCATATTTTGGATCGACTGATACATCATCCTCTCCTACCAGATATAGAACCTTGGCATCAGACTTCCAGGTCTAAAAAGGTTTAAAATGTTAAATTGTATCTTTTTTTCTACTTTTTATAAAACATTTAAACTAACGTTCATTCTTTTTCATAAGATGCAATTATGTAGGACATTTTTGCTTTTGTTTTTATAATATCTTTAAGAAAAGTTTTTAAAACGTTTATTTAAATATAAAAAAGTTCATCTTGTATCATAATATACAATACTGTAGAATATATCTAGTTTGGTTTATTATCAAAAAGCTGTATTTTGAGTTAAAAATAAGTTACGTGGTTTGAAATGAAAGTCACCGATTAGAAAGAAAACTAATTCCGAAGTTCCATACCCGAGGTGGTTTCATACACTGTTGGGACAAGTTTTGTGGATCAACGAATTTGCTGACATGCTGTATATACTCTTCAAATCTTCAAGACCATAATTTTCTTGCTATGTACGAGCCCAAAATTGCAATAAAACATCTTATATTTTACATTTCACTCCGCCAACGATAACGTGTACCCCGCCTAAACAACTGGCAATACTAACCTGTAAAATGTGTTTAGTTTGAAGATTCACATTTAAAGCATCCATTATTATGGCTCCTTCTTCTTCAAACTTATATTTACTTAGATCAGCTCTTTATAAATAAAAAAATAAACGTTTCTTAATATCGATTAAAAAAAATCTGTATTACCTAATTTCATTTTAAATGTCTGGATTTTGTTTCTATTTGCAAATTCGTCAATGATATAAGTTTTTTTTTACATTTTTTCTTACTTTTCATTGTTTTGATTCAAATGTTGTCGACGCGAAAGTTACTCATCAGAGGTGGTACATTCCGCATTAATAAAAATAAAAAATACAGTATTCGTTGACAAGCAGTTTGATATTTTGCATTTTTACATATATTTTGTACATGTACTTGAAAATTCTTTTAAGTTGTATCTACAAATGACGGGAGTCACATTTATAAAGACTTGTCTAAGACCATCTAGTCAAAAGGATGTTAAAACATGAACAGCACAATTTCAAAACAGGTTTCCAAATATGGCGATAAATGAATCTGCAAATCCGACTTGGAACTATCCATTAGAGGTCTATAATTTAAAACTAAATTTTGCTCACTTTTGTCAGACATTTCCAGCAGAAATTATCATGGTTACTTACTCCACAAAATCGTTGAACGGAGAAATAGGCAAATAGGAGCAAAATGGAGTCCCATTGATATTCACAACCGATTTGACCTAAAATCAAAGGTAGACTGTAAAACGACATTGTTCTATGTTGAAACTCATATATAAACATATCTAAAGCACAAATTGAAGTACCTGGCAAGCTTTGGTATTCAAGTTAATAAATCCATATGGGGAAAAATAAATAAGCTAGAAAAAACGCAAAGTCAGTGTAAATTTGACAAATAATCTCTTGTTAAAATGTCCTCTCACATGGTCAAAAGAGCTAGCGCTTACAAAAATGTATGAAACATCATCACATTTATATTTATTGCAATGTTTGCTGTGCAATTTTAATGTGATGCATAGAAATAAGAGTAGATTTTTTTTAAAAACAGCAGTACAAGAGAAAACGTGTCCTTTACTGGTCTTATTGGATTCATTCCATCCTCATAAGTCAGGTTTCTAAGTCCACGCCTCGCTCCCTCAAAAACCTGGAGGATGGTTTCATTCTGGAGATAATGATCCTACTTACTTGACTACATTGAGTCGCCAACATCAGAGCAATTTCTCCGCCCTTAGATACCCCGACTATACCAATACCATTAGGTATAACCTTCGGTTGTTTACTGAACCACTCTACGGTCTCCTATAACACATAATTATGTATATAATATACATCGTAATGCAAAGTAGGGGCATCATTCAAATAATAGGAGTCAAACATACACGATTTTGACAAATCTGTTCACTACTTCTCCAGTAGTATTTGTATATGCTTTAAATGATAGAAAATATGTTGCTCGGCAGCACTAATTAGCTTGTGCTGAAAAAGAGTGAGTGAGACAAAAGTAAACACTTAACTTCAATACCAAAGTTCAAGGATTTAAAGGGAAAAAACCTTGACAATTTTTAGTTTGATGATTTTTCACCACTTGGATTCCTAATAGCAATAATAGTCAAAAGAGCAGTATGCAAATACCACCCACATGTACACTCAAGTCCCATTATACCATTATGAAAAAAGCCCGAACTATTAAAACATGGAGCATGATATCGTATATAATCAAATCACCTTTAGAAACTCAAAGCTTATTCCTCCCATATTTTTAGGCAAGTCATCGTAGGCGAAGTAAGGGAGGGCGTATGTAACAAATCCCCTGGAAGCCAACATAGCTGCCCTGAATTCAATCAGCCCACCAGCACTACCAAACAAATCTATAACACCGGGATATGGTCCTGGTCCTAAAATAACATAGAAGTACTAATATATTTTGCCCTATTACTACAAAATTCGACAACTGCTCTACGCTGATAAAACTCATCAAAACTACTGACTTTGAATAAGATTTTAAAACCAATTAGGAAAAGGAAGAAAGAATATCTAAATTGAGACTTGTATCAATTCCAATGTATTAAAAACGAAAGAATATGAAATATGTGCCGGAAAGACAGATCCACAAATTGAAATTATTTTGATAAATGTACAAAAGCAAAATTTTACTGCGTGTGAAGCGCTTTTCTGGACTAACCTTCATCAGACACGCTAGGAGTAAAAAACTTGGAAAACCGGTAGAATATTAGATTTGATTAAAAAAAACAGAAGCAGTAGTTCACATAACAAAATATGACTCTTTACCTTTTGGTGTGAACAGTGTTCCCCTGAGGTTTCCCTCTCTTATTTCTTCCCTCTTTACATCATCTCGAAAGAACCACCTGTCCAATTGTGACGATAATATTGGTCTGACTGAGGGATTATGACACTCCTCCCAGGGTAGGTGACCATCAATCACGGAGAGTTGTACTGTTTGAGGAGTGGCTACAATACGTTTCATGTATCTTTGGCCTGGTTTTTGGCCAGGATCCTGGGTCATACTCCAGAACAACCCCATACTGTCCACACCTGAAATGTATGGAAACAATATACTAGTAATCATTGCTTCATGGTAAGGGAACAATTTAGTGAGACTTTTAATTCCGTGGTTTAGACTTTGAACAGTTAACCCCATACTGACTAAATTAAACTTACACTTTAGAGCAATGTAAATATGTTAACGACTTCATTCTCTAAAAGGCAAAAAAAAAACAAATTTGAAAAGCGTAAAGAAAAAAAAAATCTGTGCAGATATTCTAAAAAGAACTGTTTAGCGCAAATCTATAAGCTAAACTGCCATTATAGTTTACTTTAATAACTTTCAATAAACAGTTCCTCTTGGGGATAAACTGACCTGTGTATGTACCGCCAACTGACGGTTGTTTGTGTACACGTACATTTCCTTGGTCATCAGACGTGTAGCAGGCGGAAGCTGAGAACGAACTTTTCGATTCTGTTACTGATGCTCTGATTGTGACTTTCTGGTTTGGTTCAAGTCCTTTAACAGTTATCTGCAGCTTGTCATCGATCAGGGGTTGTTTGGGGCTTACATGTATTTCCATCAAGTTTCTACAACAACGTTTAAAGTGTAGACTGACAGTTCTTCTCAAGAAACAGGCTGACAAGGACTTTGAAAACATATCATATTTTGTTCTGAAATTTAACAAATGAAAGAAAGTTAGACAGCAGTTCTGAAATGTCGTATGGAATGTAACAAATATTCTGTCAAAGTCAATTAAGTCTGGATTTCATTGAATAGGAAAAAGGTACATGATAGACAAATTTGAAATCCCACGAACTGGAACCTTCTGCATTTAATTATCTAGATTTTCATTTGTGAAATCTAACCATTAAAAAAATAAAAAAAAAAATAAATAAATAAAGCGCAGAAGAAAAAAGTCACTGTGATAAGTATAGATAGTCATATAGTGACTATCGACGATCATACAACTATCGACATTAAAATCAAAGTTAGTCAGCATGACTTATCAGGTTGTGGAATTAGTACATACGCGACACAACCTACATATACTCATGGAAAAAAGAAACTGTGCATGTCTATTGGAAATCAATTGTACCCATATTTCTTTTAATCAGAAAATCGTAAAAAATACAGTTTTCGAATTGAAATTTTCACTGAATGTCGAGTGGATCATGCAGATCATTTTGGGGTAAAAATCCGAAATTTTTTTAATTCCAGTTTCTGAGATTCAAAAAACCACTTTTTTAACCCAAAAATGAAAAATCAAGTTTTTCACTCAAAATTTAAACGGTTAACTTTCCACCACTAAAAGGAGAAACTTTTTTGGTGAAAATCGGCTGAGAAAACTTAATTTCAAAACTGTGCATTGTTTCCAAAGTGTGATTTTGTGAATTTCAAATTGACACTACCTGATTTCAAACTGCAAACAAAACATCTTTTAGGGGTCTAAAAATGAAATTTTTTGTCCAGATCTTGAGAAAAATGATTTTGCAATACTTTTGTGATAAAATGTATAAAATAATAAATAAAATTTTGAATTTGTGATTTTCCAAAGTGATGCACAGTTTCTTTTTTCCATTAGTATATATACACGGCAACTTATAAAACCACAATGAACCACAGCCAACAGCCTTCAAGTTGACCAGTGGTCGCTGGTCGCTGTTTTGCAATTCGCCTTAGATTAATTTTGTTTACACGTTTCGTCATATTAAACCAGAAATTGAAAAAGTTTTGATTACGGCCCCTTTTGGCCCCTAATTACATAACAAGTGAAAAAGGGGATGGTCAAAAAAAATAATTCTCAAATTTGGATTCGCTACCTGACAAGAATAAACTTGCAAAAAAAAATTTCAAAATCGGACCACAAATAAAAAAAGTTTCGATTTTGGCCCCATTTGGCCCCTAATTACCTAATAGGGGAAAAAGGGGGGTCGCAAAAATTTAATTCTTAATTGTGTATATGAGCTTAACATTTAAGCAAGCAACAGCTTCTCTCTACCTGCTATAGTTTTCATTTCATAGGCCAAAAACATGAAAAAACATTATTTTAGGGGCTGTGGCCCCTATAAGGGGTCATCTGACAACTTCGACCCTATGGAGTTTTTTGTAGAGCTAAATGAGCTGACAAATTAAGCAAGCAACAGCTTTTTGCTATCTGCAATAATTTTCATACTATAGGGCAAAAACATGAAAAAATGCTATTTTTCACCTTTAAGGGGCCGTAACCCCTATAAGGGGTCTTCTGACAACTTCGACCAAATGGAGACTTTTGTAGAACTTTTGATCCTGAAGCAGTAGGGTGGCATCAGATTTCATCTATCTCTTATACTTTTTGAATTACAAGCCAAAAACAGTAGTCTGACCCCCATGATCTATTTTTAGCCACGGCGGCCATGTTTTTTGACGAATCAGAAATCGAAACATTACTATAGTGCATGACACCCTAATGATCAATCATACCAAGTTTCATTAAATTCTGTTAAGTTGTTTCAGAGGAGAAGAATTGAAAAAGTTATTGTAAGAACAAACAAAAAAGTTGCAATTTTGGCCCCTTTTGGCCCTTAATTTCTAAACGAAAAAAGGGGGGACTCCCAAAATCAATCCCATCCATCCTTTAATGGTAAGAAATATCATTGTCAAATTTCATTGCATTTGGATAACTAGAACTAAAGTTATCGTGTATACACTAAAGTTAACGGACGACGACGACGACAACGACAACGACAACGACAACGACGACAGCATCATACCATTATACGTCCGCAAATTTTTTGCGGTCGTATAAAATACTAGTATAGAAGACATTAAGATAGAAGAAAAACCTGTGCATTTCGTTTCAAATCGGAAAACAGTTATAGATTAACTGAAAATTGAAATAAATGGTCGAAATATGATAAAATTCAAGGCACGCGCATTTATATTCAGCAAACTTTAAAGCAAGCAACACAACATTAAAGATTCTTAGACAAGAGCAGGCATTTCCCATTGGTTATCATAGGATATGAACCAATTTTAACAATCGCATGCAATCTCCACAATCCTGGGAACGCCATAAACAATACAGCCAATGACGACTATGAATGGTACTGAACTGAAAAAAGAGTACGGTATTTGCTTCTTCTTTCGTATACTACTAACATTCAACTGGATAAATATACTAGCAGGTTGTACAAGGTTAAAAACTGTAGAAAACATATTTCATGGTCTAGTACTAGTATATGGTACTTTATCTTTAGAAAAATACATTTTGACATATCCCAGTCTATAATTTGTGGTGTTTGGCTAGAGTTTCCACTTCATGCAGCATGCAGTGCTGAAAATTTTAAAATTTGTTTGTTTACTAGCTTCTCATTTATACAGCTTTTTTCATCATGAAGGACTTTTTTCATATTTCTTACATGATGTCACATCTTGCTTTTCGGTATAGTGGCACTTATCTTTGCTTTTGTGGGTTTATTTTTAGGCTGAATACCGGTATCTAGCTCTCTAATGTCGTGGTCTGACATTAAACTCGTTCTCTTATTATACTAGCCGGATAATTTTGTAATTATTAGATCAAATATGTTGTTATTTCTTGTTGATTCTGTAGGGCGGTCAGTTTTATTGGTGGAGGAAACCACCGACCTTGGGCAGGTAGCTGACAAACCTATAAATCACATACAGTTGTGGAAGTCCTTTTTTTTTTGTTAAATACAAACGGGACTCGAACACCAGCTGAGAGGTGATCGGCTAGTGATCAATAGTGTGGTATTTAAACCAGCGCCTTAGACCACTAGGAAACCCAGGCCCCCTAGACCAATTTCAGCCTTGAAAACTAAAGTCATCACTAATAATGATAGGTAACGATGATGAAGCTCCTTTGACATCTTTGATGTCGCGGCGTTAACAAGCGAGCATTAGACTATTAGAACTACAGGGGTCTTGGGTGGAAACCTCGCATTACCTAAGAAAATTTTCTAATTTTCATGTAGTTTTTCGGCAAAACCGATCTTGGACCTCCTCATATGTTCTCACTTTCGGTCAACATTACCGTAGTAATTAGACTGTGTAACCCGGTCTCCCCTTTGGAAAATTTCTGGATCCACCACTGGACATATGGAGTACCAGTTTTAAGATTGTGCATTCCAGCATTTATCAGCTGTCAAAGCTAAGGTATAATAAAAAGCTACGCCGAGCGCAGCATGATACGACCGCAACAAGATGAACCCTGTACATTGGAGGCCCAATATGGATAGTCTATTGCTTTGGTCACATGCAGCCCATGGTGGACTTACAAAGCTTTTTTACACATGCATCCTATGGTGGACTTTAAAATGCATATTTGACATATATATATTTACAATAACATTTAATAGAAAAAAAATCTTATTTCTAAATTCATTGACATTTTTTACACAATTTAGCCCCTTTTGGCCCTTTTTTTAAAAAAAGGTTAGGACCACAAACCCCAAATGCAATAAAAAGCTTCCTTCAGTGTAATCATCATATTTAAACTTCATAACAATTGGCTGGCCCACTACAAGTTAAATTCTTGTGTAAAACCATTTGCCTTGACCAACTTTTAAATTTTTTTTGGGTGTGGCCGGTCTTTGGCCCCCTGTAGCAATGTAACGGTTCAATATACATCAAAACCATTGACACATTTTGTTGACAGAATTTAATGAGGAATTCAATAAAAAAAGAATTTTCAAAATCTATTGAATAATAAACATTCTACAACAGTTTAGTTAATACACCCGTTTTAGCCTCTTTTGGCCCTTTTTTCCAAAATGGTAAGGGCCACCAACCCCAAATCCAATAGGAACCTTCCTCTTGTGGTTACAAACATCATATCAAAACTTCATAACAATTGGCTGGCCCAGTACAACTAAATTTTTGGTATAAAATTATTTGCCTTGACAAACTTAAAAATGGTGTTTTTGGCCCCTTTGACCCCTAATTTCTCAAAAAAACGTAAGAGATATTGCAAATCTGATTGAAAAATGCAGGCATGGATTTTCACAAGGATTCCAATGAAAAAAAGATTTTGAAAATCGGACCAAAAATAAAAAAGTCATTTTTTGGGGTGTGGCCCCTTTTCGACCCCCTGTAGCAATGTAACGGTTCAATATACATCAAAACCATTGACACATTTTGTTGACAATATTTAATGAGGAATTCAATAAAAAAAGAATTTTCAAAATCTATTGAATAATAAACATTCTACAACAGTTTTGTCAATACACCCGTTTTAGCCCCTTTTGGCCCTTTTTTCCAAAACGGTAAGGGCCACCAACCCCAAATACAATAGGAACCTTCCTCTAGTGGTAACAAACATCATATTAAAATTTCATAACAATTGGTCAATATTTACTTAAGTTATCGCACGGAAACCAAATGTCCCCAGACGACAACGACGACGACGACGACGACATCGCCATAACATTATACGATCGCAAAAATTTGCGGTCGTATAAAAATAGTATTTTCAGTTATTTGTCTACTGGAAGGAGCAGAGGTACCAATGGGCAATTTCCAATTAAGTGTGTCAAATCCGGTTAAGGAAGACAAACAAAACCCTATGACAAACCAACATCTGCACTCATCTGAGAGATAGATACATATGTATATCCCATATTTATGGAACGCCAAATTAACATATATTCAATTAATTGTACCTATCTTCAAATAATTGAAGATATCTTCAATCATTTGAAGATATCTTCAAATAAATTGAAGATATCTTCAATTCAATTGTACCTATCTTCAAATAATTAAAGATATCTTCATATCAATTGAACCTATCTTCAAATGAATTATACCTAGGTGCAATTTAATTGCACCTAGGTGTAATTCAATTGTACCTATCTTCAATTGAATTGAAGATATCTTTAATTCACTTGAAGATAGGTCTAATTCCAACATCTCCATAATTCATTTGGAGATATCTCTAATTCATTTGGAGATATCTCCAATTCATTTGAAGATATCTTCAATTCATTTGAAGATATCTTCAATTCAATTACACCTATCTTCAATTTAATTATACCTATCTTCAATTCAATTATAGATATAGAGACAATTGAATTGAAGATAGGTTTAATTCAATTGAAGATAGGTTCAATTCGATTGAAGATAGGTTCAATTCAATTGAAGATAGGTTTAATTGAATTGAAGATAGGTACAATTGAATTGAAGATAGGTACAATTGAATTGAAGATATCTTTAATTGTGCTGAATTGTACCTAGGTTCAATTGAATTGAAGATAGGTATAATTGAATTGAAGATATCTATAATTGAATTGAAGATAGGTATAATTCAATTGAAGATAGGTATAATTCAATTGAACATATCTTCAATTATTTGAAGATAGGTACAATTAATTGAATATATGTTAATTTGGCGTTCCATACATATTTGTCTATATAAGTGCATGTCGTCTACCGTAAAATTTCCGTTGAGTGACGATCCACATCATACGAGGAGCAACATAACCCTGTGTTCACAATTTTTAATGTGTGAGCTAGTCTAGGATCTTTTTTTTGTCTAGAAGGCATGGAAGGGATTTTAACAGAATTCTGCTTCATATGAACTAAGAAACAAATCAGCAAGCAAAGGTGCACAATTAGTGCCTATAGCACAGGGACTTGCTCCCCTCTATCAATATTTTGTTAGAGTCATCGTACCGCACACTGACTCTAACAAAATATTGATAGAGACTGAGGGGAGCAGGTCCCTGTGCCTATAGCTACAATAATGTAGCTCCTCACATCTTTGACCCACCCAATCAAAGATGTCAAAGGAGCTACATCATTGTAGCTAAATTAGTACCCATTGGAATCCCTATTGTTTTCTGAAAAACACGTCCTCCAATCTGATCAAATTGTCGATAAGAAAAATTTAGCATGTCGATTATTGAAGTTATTTGCCAAAATCTCTTGCAAAAATCATGAATCTTCACCAACAATACAAGAATGTTACTGATTTTAGCTGAGTGGCACTTCAAAAGTTTTTAAACCTGCTATTTCAACAAAGTAAACCAAGTAAATTTTGATTTTTAGTTTAATCAAGTAAAATAAAAAAAGTCAAAATAAAACAATCACTTACTTTGTACACAAATACTGACCTTTGAACCTATGAACTTTAATACTAATATACAAAACCGTTATCGGATTTGCTAGTTTTCCGAACATTTTTTTTTTTTTTTTTGTAACTTTTTTAGGACAATTAAGGCACAGGGACTCGTTAGAAAAATATATCTCTACATAAAACCCGTTTTTTTTCATTTAGTTTTTTTTCGTTACTAGTCCCTGTGGACGAGGTAAGACAAGTGAACAAATTGGTCCCCTAAATCTGAGATAATTAAACTTTTCTGAGCCTATATTGTGCATATTTTGATTTTTGGGATTCTTTCATTGTAATTGTAGGATTTCATAGTGAAAAGGTTATATTTGATGGGAAATGCATTGGCTTTAAAAAATTGAACTCAATCAGTACAAAATGTGCATGAGCAAAAAAAACGTAAAACCAGCAAAATTCACAAAATATGCTAAAAATAGTTAAAATCTGTGCAGTTTTTGTGAAAAAAAAAAATATGAGCGAACCTGTGACTCACAAAGATATTTTCAGCAAACATTAGTATATATATAGTGACGGTACACCCACAGTTTAAATATTTTTGTGGGTCACAGAACCTGCTCATACTTTTTTTAGCTAAAATCATATGAAAAAAAAAACATATTTCGAGATTTTTTTGGAGAAAAAGTCGCTATTCCCACTTATTTGGGTCATTCTCAAAAAATGTCCGTATTACGTGGCAGTCAAAATATTTCCACGTATAATTGAGTCTAAACAATATCTTTTTGTCTTGAGTAAAATATGCATCAAGATGCACTTCTGACATAAACAAATAAACACTATCTTTAAAAATGACACGACAGCGCTATTTTTAAACTCAAAAATTGAGAAAAATCGTCTGTCCTATGAGTAAATTTTTATGTTTAAAGTCCATAAAAAATATGATAATCTGCAAGTAGACTATGGAAATCATGATAGGTTTGTCTTTTGCCATTTATCTGTCTTATCTATAAAATAAAATGGGATAGACATCGTTGAAATATTTTTTCTAGCGAATAAAAAATTGTCCCCTTTGAAAATGTCTCTGCTGTTACTGGTAGATAAAATTAAAAATAAATTGTACGTATATCCTTATCAGGCAACAAATAAGGACATAGACACATCCAAACACAGCCATTTATTTAAGTTTCAGTTACTTTCTTAAGAAAAATTTAAAAACCGTCATTACAAGGTAAAGAATGTAATCTGAATTGGAGGCGTAATTTTTTTCCTTGTCCGTAATGTTACTGCGATATCTCAGAGACTATAGAGGTATGTGGTTGTAACTGCTTTAGGTAAATTTGACATCTTAACCAATCATATCTAAGACCCAAAAGAATTACGAAGACACGACCATTTAATAATTTAAGCAAATAATGTTCCTGTAATTCCCTGATGTTACTGTTCCCTGATGTTACTGTTCAAAAGTGTAACAGGACAGACAAATTATCAGTAAAAGATTCCTTAATTCTTCTTCATTCTACATGGCTTCTGATTTAAAAGCGCTAAAATTGCTCTAATCACTCATATTAGGCATATAGAGTGTTATGAATATTTTTCTTTCTCAGAGTTCATGATTTAAATATAATATTTCAACTTGAGATTCGGTAACAGGGAGGACATTTTGTCAATAACAGCTGAGACATTTTTTGGTAACATACAGGACATGTTTGTAAAGGTACAACAAATCATCTGATTTTGCATTCAGTTAGTTAGAAAATGGCACAAATACTTTAATACAACAGCTAGAGATGTCGAAACACAATTGTGTCAATAATTTGGGAAAAAAATCTTGTATTTGTTGCTAAAATAGTGGTAACATCAGGGACAAATAGCTGGTAACATAGTGGACATTCAGTGAAGTTGAACCAGTCATAAAATGCGATGTTTTAATTATCAAGATAGTCTATCTACATAATTTATTAGATATTGCTCCAAAACATGTTATTTATTGCATTAAAATAAACAATTATTGCCAAGAAGTCTTTATTAATTGCTATTAGTTGTCCGTGATGTTACGCATTGTCCCTGATGTTACTAGTCTAATTTGCTCAATTGTTGCCAATACATAACCCTCTGGACAATGATATTTTGCAACTCAAACTAGTTAACCTTATTGTTCATTATAATGCCAATGAAAAAGGGAAATGTCGTATATTGCATTTTATATGTTAGTTAGTTTTGAACTGGTTGCTGAACGGTTTAAAATCATTGTCTTATGATGCTCTTAAAAATAAATGTTTGAGCAAACCTTTATTTCTGATGCTTGCAACGTAGTTGTGTTGTCCCTATGTGGCAAGTTATGCATGAGTTTAAAAATAAACGATTAAAGCTTTCTTTCATTGCAACATTTTATATGTGGTAACATCAAGGACAGCTAAATCAACCCTGAAGGACAATGACTCAAAAAATTTCAAAATATATTCGATTTGTTTTTTACTTTTTGCTTGTTTTGCTTACTGAAATGATAGAGGATGCCAAAACATAAATTACAAACTTTCTGTGAGCAATTCTAATATTCAAGTTTGCCTACCTCGATATATTGACATTTTTTGAGAATGACCCATTTAGCTCAATACTGAAAAAAAAACTGATAATTCGTACGTTTAAAACATACAAATTATTTAATTAAAATTCACCACTTTTAACAACAGTAAAATAAGCAATTCAAAGAAATTTGTCAGTTTTGAAAAAGGGGTCAGAACAGCCCTTATCATATATTGTCTTTTAGCAAACTTATCCACTGGTTTCTGTTTTAAACGTTTAATAGTCTTACCAAATTGCAGATGATAATTAAACAATACATGTAGAACCGGTATGTTTTTGAGTAGACTTTTTGTTCGTTGGTATCGACATTCTCTGACTGACAAATTCTTCCAATAGTTTGGAGCAGTACAACCTGCTTTTAAACCTGTTATGAATCACAACTCATGACTAAATTACAAAAAGACCCCAACAAGCAGAACCTGATCGAAACTTTTAGATATTAAGACGACATATCCTTCATTTTTTAATTTTATTACAGATATCTATCCTTCCTAATTATCTTTGAACAATTCTAACTTCACTGGTGATAGATGTCCATTTTTGGATTTAGATTTAAGCATTATTGACGGAAAATTACAAACCTAAGTATATGATAAACGTGACGACTTTACCTTCCCTATTATAAATTTCCCTTTTCTTGAAGGAGATGTTCCACGGGGTTTACATTTCACAGTTAGTAAGATATGCTCGGATCTGCGGTGGTGTTACTGATTTTAAAACCGTTTTATTACTGAAAAATTATTTAAACAATGCTATCGATACCACAAGTTAGTAAAATCTTTTTTCTAAATTCTTCCACATCTGATTGAAAAATTTAATTGCACACGTCGATTTCTGATAGTGAATGGAATATCACACCCCGAATTTTATGGTAATGTTTTTTTAATAAAGCTCACACACAAGTTAAAAAACAATCCATTGGAAATGAAAAATTGGCTCCAAAATTTATTGCACAAAGGATATGAATTGAATATTTTGGTTAAATCTTTGAATTTAGTGTTTTTTGGCAGAAATATTGATAACTTGATACTTAGGCTACTTTAAAACTTCCACAAGTTTTTTACTGATTGCCATTTTTAAACATTATAGCGATAAAGCATGTCGGTTTTGTGTGATGACATTCAGCCAAATCATTATTGTTTGAAGTGTTTTGTCGAATTTAAAATCGATATGTTTGATTTTTTTTACATCAGTCGATTGATGATTCTAAGCAAGCTGTCAGTAACAGGGATTGTTTTAAAGAGAGTTCCTCTACCGCCCTTTCGTTTGTTCTTGTTGTTTTTTGTTGGTTTTTTTTTGTCTTAGGTTCTCTCTATTGGCATTGAACTTTGATCGATTTGATTCTCATTGTGTGTTTAGTTTTTGTGCTTTGTCTAGGAATATTGATAGGGGAAAGGTTAGGCCCAAAATACTAGTTTAACCCCGCCACATATTATATGTGCCTGTCCTAAGCCAGGAATCTTTGACAAAGCTTTTGTTTGTACTTGTCTTTTTGAAGTTTTCTGTTCCTTGTTTAAGAAGGGGGTCTATCTATGACTTTTGAATTATATGCATTTTATATAGACCATGGGCATGGGCCAATTGCAGAACCGCAAGCAGCGCCTACTGACCTCGTCTAAGGCTGCTGGCGGTTGTCCATTGTGGTTTTTCTGAATTGCCGCTTGATTGTGGGCTGTGTCGTGTACACTTATTCCACATCTCATTATTTTCTATGATATGTTTGGTTTTTTTTAAAATCCTATATAAAAAAGAAATCATTAAAGTAAACAGGGTAGAGCTATAAACAAAGTATCATAGAAAATTACATTTAAATGAAAACCACAATGGTATCTCATTGGTTAAGGCATTTAAAGCCCGAACTTTGATCAGAAAGGAGTTCATGGGTGTAGCCCATTTTAATGAGATATTTTACTTAAGCCTGTGCTGAGAAGATCATCTCACTTTCCCTTTTGTTTCTCGCATAGCCGGTGGTTTAGTATTAATACCGGATCCAGTATCGCAACAGAAAAGTGTAATTTTGGCGACATAAAACTGCTTTTTATACGACCGCAAAATTTTTGCGATCGTATAATGTTATGGTATGGCGATGTCGTCGTCGTTGTCGTCGTCGTCGTCTGGGGACCTTTGGTTTCCGTGCGATAACTTGAGTAAATATTAACCAATTGTTATGAAATTTTGATATGATATTTGTAACCACTAGAGGAAGGTTCCTATTGTATTTGGGGTTGGTGGCCCCTACCGTTTTAGAAAAAAAGGGCCAAAAGGGGCTAAAACGGGTGTATTGTAAAAACTGTTGTAGAATGTTAATTATTCATTCGATTTTGAAAATTCTTTTTTTATTGAATTCCTCATTAAATTCTGTCAACTAAATGTGTCAATGGTTTTGATGCATATTGTACCGTTATGATGCTACAGGGGGCCAAAGATGGGCCACGCCCAAAAAATCAACTTTTTTATTTCTGGTCCGATTTTCAAAATTTTTTTTCATTGGTTTCCTTGTGAAAATTCCTGCCTGTGTTTTTCAATCAGATTTGCAATATCTCTTACCATTTTTGAGATATTAGGGGTCGAAGGGCCAAAAAACGCCATTTTTTAAAGTTGGTAAAGGCAAATGGTTTTACACAAGAAATTTATCTGTAGTGGGCCAGCCAATTGTTATGAAGTTTTAATATGATGATAATATCTACTAGAGGAAGCTTTTTATTGCATTTGGGGTTTGTGGCCCTTGTTATTTTAAGAAAAAGGGACCGAAAGGGGCTTGAACGGGTCAAACTATAAATGAATATTGAAATAAGATTTTTTCTTTTAGATGTTAATGAAATTATATATGTGTCAAATATGCATTTTAGATTAAACTACAGGATGCATGTGTCAAAAAGCTTTGTAAGTCCACCATGGGCTGCATGTGACCAAAGCAATAGACTATCCATATTGGGCCTCCAATGTGCAGGGTTCAAATTGTTGTGGTCGTATCATGCTGCGCTCGGTGTAGCTTTTTATTATTATTATTTTCTGTCAAGTTTCAGTTAATTTGGGACTTGCTTGATTAAATACAATTAACACCTTTACTTTGTTTGAGTTTGTTTATTCGGCAATATTGTTGTTGTTCATCAAAGGATAGATCTAAGATTCTTCCTACCCCAGAAATAGGTTGATCTTCTTAGTAATAATTTGGTTCCCCAGTTTGGTATTTTTTTATTTTCTATTTTATGCTCTTCACTGATAATCATATAGTGTTTGGCATTTTCAATATTTTTGGTAGAGCGCCTCTGATGAGTCTTGAATAGACGAAACGCGCGTCAGGCGCAGCAAAATTTATTGTCTGGAACTTTGTTGCCATTTGCATTTCGAACACCAGTGAAGGTTAGAAATGCTGGTTGAGTTTTAATTCCCCAAGGTTAGCCCGCTCCGCCGGCACCAACACTTTTGTGTTGGAGAACGCATCAAAGCTTTAATTTATCCGTTTAAATTTCAAAATTGTCTAAACCCTAAGATTCTTCCTATCCCAGACATAGGTTGATCGTCTTAGTAATAATTTGGTTCCCAAGTTTGGTATTTTTTTATTTACTATTTTATGCTGTTCATAATCATAAAGTGTTTGGCATTTTCAATATTTTTGGTAGAGCGCCTCTGATGAGTCTTGGATAGACGAAACGCGCGTCAGGCGTAGCAAAATTTATTGTCTGGAACTTTGTTGTCATTTGCATTTCGAACACCAGTGAAGGTTAGCACTGCTGGTGTAAATTTAATTCCCCGAGGTTAGCCCGCTCCGGCACCAGCACTGTTGTGTTGGAGAACGCATCAAAGCATTAAATTATCCGTTTAAATTTCAAAATTGTCTAAACCCTAAGATTCTTCCTACCCCAGACATAGGTTGATCTTATTCGTAATTTGGTTCCCAGTTAGGTATTTTTTTGTTTGTTTAAATAACTGTTTGTTTTATGCTTTTCATATTCATATACATGTAGTGTTTGGCATTTTCAAGTATGGGGTAAAGCGCTTCTGACGAATTTTGAAAACAGGAAACGCGCATAAGGCGTAGCAAAATTTATTGTCTGAAATTTTGTTTTAGTTCTATTTTCATTGATTTTGTCATTTATTACCGTTGTAAGTAGGTCTAAGGACCTTTTTTCTTTCAATTATTATATTTTGATGATTTTATTTTTCAATAAACGATTCTCTTTGAAGTACAAACAAATCCATAGGTGCAGAACTTCTTGTTTTCTCCGATTTCAACGACTTCTGATCAGCTTTTTCGTTATTGTTCGTTTGGCTGTCATTCGAGTCTTTATTTTCTGACGATTGTTTTAATGGCGGGCTGATTTCATCACTTGGTTTATCACTTGATTCTTCAGTTTTTGATTTACTGTTGTTGTCCATGTTATTTTTCTCATTGTCTTTCCGTTCACTTTCACCGATGACATCCATCATGCTTTTTGTCTTTTCACCTTCACTAAAGACAAGGTCATCATCATCAGTTGCAGGCGGCAGAGTATAAGGTCCTCCATTTTCATTGGTTAATGGAATCACATTTTTAGGAATTATTCTCTTTTTCTTTAGAATTCTTCCATATAAGATTTGAAGATTAGGCCTTGATTTCATTAATTCTGTTGCTATGAAGTCAAACTCTTCATCTACACAGGTGTTCTAAAAATTGAATAAAACATAAATGATGTTTAAAATATTTCGATGTGAATTATGTAAAGCTAACTCATTTTATATATTTATATAGTTTGTTGAATAATTCCAAGCAATGTCTCACAACCGTGTTGTACCTTTTTGTAACTACCGGACCATACGATCACAATGGAAGAGGGAGGAAAGCGCCTTAACCCACCATTCTTTTGAAATGCCTGTACAAAGTCAGGAATAATGCCGTCTCTAATTTCTTCGGTATGTCTGCCTTGTTTTGTCTTTTCTCCTGGAAATTGAGATTGTTCCCCAAGTTCGATATTTTTGTTATTAAGACTGTATTGATCTGTATTTTTTATCCGGGTAATAAGTTATACCCATCTTGTATATGTTTATTAAGTGTCAAGACTTGGAGGCTTTATATTAGCCATAGCTTATTGAAATGCCTAAGTACGTCTTACCCCTAAATCTAAGAGCTCCATGGCAACAACATTTTCAGGATTAAGAAGCACAGATAAAAGTGGCAAAGCACTGTTCATCGTAATGTGATTGTCCCCAAGCTACAATTAACAAAAAAGAACAATACTATTGAAGACAAACACGTTTCATTTTATAAGTCATTTAAGGTTTTGTTTTCTATGGTTTATCATCCTTTTCGTTAGAGATTTGTTGCTGGTTACACATTCTGGAAATAAAACTGGTCATTTTGTTTTTGCAGTATATTCTAACTTTATGTCTATCACATAATCCACTTTAAAATGTAAATCAGAAGCCATGCCGTTAAAAAACAGTAGTAAGCATATGATCATTCAAATCCAACATTAATTTACAAAAAAATACATTGCACTTTCAATTGGATAGATGGAGAGACATCGAAGAATGTTGTGATGGCTTGCAAGAAACAATAAACATTGAAACTTAATTCTTAAGGACATGTATGACAGATTTGGTTATTTAACCAGCAGGAAGCCAATAACCACACATTTACCCTCAATATTCTGAGTGCATCATTGCAATCCATCTTGTTGGCTATGTTGATAACATCTTTGTCCGTTAGTCTGTTGTGACTTATATCAACCGCTTGTAAAGTCCGATTCTTCTTTAAAACATTAGCCAAAACCGCGGCTCCTTCTGTTGCAAACCCATTGAAGCTTACATTTAAAGATTTCAGCCCAAAGTTTTTCTACAATTAATAAAAGATATGTAAAGATCTGATGCTTACATCAAACTATCCTTTCATCATTCTTCGTTCTATTTTTATGAACTCAAGTGTATCTTTTGGCTGAAAGACAGTGTATTTTTATTTTTTAAAAAAATGACGAAGTGCATGAAAACAATTGAAATTGAACACTATACACACTCTTAAGAATATTCTCTCGCACGCATGTCTACAAGAAAAGAATATGCTTTTTATATTTAAGTGAGTACCTTAACACCTGCTAAAAGATCCATAGCCCCTTTTCTTCTCAAGTAATTCCAGCTTATATCAAAAGATTCTAAATTCTCTGTGTCCGCTAAAATGGAGGATGTGTATGAAAATATTTGAAATTCTACAATTTCAAATATAACAATTGATGCAAATTCTTGACATTTCATTATCTACAATAATTGAAAATATGAATAAACACCCAAGTATTCATTCCATGTTATAGCTGTATGTTTACTTTCCCAGGTATGCATGTTAAAGGAGTACACCTTCAAGTTGACAACATTTGATAAAATCAAGCAACTCACTTAAGACGGTAGAATACCATTGAACTTAAGGAGGTTTAAAAGAAGGAACTATAATAGATCCAGTACTGAAAACATACAAGCAAGGAAAAGTGAATCGTTTACATGATAATATTTAGATTGTTCAATTTTCAAATAACATGTCTAGTGCATGCTAAATCAAAAAAAACATAGGGGAACCAAATAAAAAAAGAAATATAATATTTTTAATAAGGCCACGCTTTTGGGTCTAGAATGATAAGATTACAAAAGCAATGCAAAAGTTGAACATGGAAAACAAGTTGCTACTACTTCGAACCATGTATGTATCAAATCAAATTTAAATGATTTTTTTCCACGGGGCATTTTATTAATTATTTGGTGAATATTAACCATTTATGTTTTTCTTTCTGAATTTGTTAAGAAGTTTTTGACTTTATAAATATGTAAATTTATATTTTCCGTTTTTTTCCTGGTATTTCTTGTAACCAAAAAATTTACTTACACATGACATATCTAAACTCTAGCCCGGCAGTTTCAGCGAACTCATTATGTGAAAAGTTTACATGCTTCAAACGTTGGTTTTCCTTTGAAAATAAAGTGGAAAAGCCATTTGCAAAAAAAAAAAAAAGAAACATTAGAGATTTCCGTTGTACTGAATATCAAATATGATTGGTAATGTTTAATTAATCATCGAACATTCAGTTGCAGTTTCGAAAGATTGTCAAATACATATAGATATCGGATACTGAAATTGAATACATTTAATTTATGCTAAAGTGTTATTTCACGTGTAAATAAATCATGAGTTTGTTTTATTTTAGCTCGTAAAATATAGCATTTGAGATTGAATATATTGATTTTAAAACAAGTTTTAAAGCCATGCTTCTCACCTTCATCACCTGTCCAAATATTATAGAATCAGTATCTCTAAATCCATTCCCTATAAAATTTAATAAAATAGCTGTTACAGTTAGTGGAAAATCGTGTCTTGTAACTACTAAATGAACAAATATTCAAGTCAAATAAAGAATAAATTCGATCCTTTATCCTCATCTACAAAACGTGCATTAATTTTTTGTACATGTTATTATAATTCAAATCAGCAGTTTTTCCATAAAATAGAATCCAGAAGCAAATGCATTTTCCCATTGTCTGATAGAAATGAAATATCAGACAATGTAGTAATTTCAGGATAATTTAAATGACATGAGAAAACCGAATGCATCCAAACTTTTTCAACCAAATCAAACGAAACCAAAACTTTTGACTGTAAAATGGTCTTACCGGATAACAACAGTGTATGGAGAAAAGGGTGTTCTCTTATAAAAGACTTCAAAGCCATTGCACCTTCAGTTTGTAACTTATTGTCTGACAAATCCTGTCAAAAAAGGATGAAAATTGGATATTCAAATGATAACCATTTCTTTGAAAACGTTGGCTAAAATGCCTGCAGATTGTTTATGTATATAGCTTTTATTATAGAAAATTGCAATATATAAATCGTCTAGTTTTGCTGGGATCTAACAACGGGCATTATTACAATTGTGGTGTGCATTCTTGGAATCGAGTGGCTAGGACAGATATTATTAAACAGAATTTTTATGAAAACCCCTGAGTTTGATTACATTAAAATTTTACCAATATATCTATTATTTTCTCTTTTTAACAACATACAGTCTGAAAAATTAAATTTTCCTAACAACCTCTTAAGTTTATAACTTGCCTTTGTATTCGGTTCTTCAGCAAGATCATTATGGATTCCCATTTTTTTCTTGTGTACTTCATTGCTTTATTCATATCTTGATTCGCCAAAATTCAACGTTTATGTAGGACGAAGTCGATTATTCAAATTTTATTTTAAGTTTCTTAGTTCCTTATCTTCCTTACAACTTACTAGTTCTGTTAAAGACGTATTTCCTGTCAATGCTTCCACCAATGCCCTCGCTCCTGATGGCCCCATGTCGTTACCAGATAGGTCGAGTTTGGTTATAGATTCGTGTAACTAAAAAATTAGTTGAAAAATTTGAATGCAGAGATGATGATCATTATAAGAAATAAAGGCCATCTGAAGTTGAATGAAATTGCTATATGTTCGACAAAATTAAAACAGTGGTCGTAAAAACCAATGTGAATTTACTTTTTTATTAATTCTTAAAATAAATATTACAAATACACACAAAACACAATTAAATTGCAAATCAGCAACGCGAACTTTCCTTAAAACGAAGGTTTACTTGTGTGTTCCGCGAAAGATTCCAAGCTCCGTGTAAAGGAAGACACTATAAAAACTCGAAGACAAAGCACCATCTGTGCACATCTTGGAATAAGCATGTGAATATCTATAGATATGAATTCGTGGAATAAGTAAATGCTTATCATAATAGTTGCAACGCCTGGAAACCTAGTGGACAAAGATTGAGTTTGGGAGGCAAGGTGAAGACTTACCATGATTGGAACAGCTAATGCCTGGACACCCAGTGGACCAAGATTGTAGTTTGGGAGGCACAGGATGTGGGTGTCAGGAACCTCCCAATACTGGCGTACAGGTACTACTTTATACTTGTGACATGCATTCTCATACATTTTCTGCATAACTTTTGGTCTTTCGAGCTTTTGCTTTCTTTTTTCTTGAAAAAAATAATCATTTGTATGTTTTAAATGTTATGAATTTTGACAAGTGTTTTACAGATAGATTTGTTTAAAAATAATGCAAAATAATGTTGTAAAATTTGAAACTTACTTTATACTGTATAATATTTCCTAAACCTTTTAAATTAATTTCTATTTTTTTTTATATATTTTGACATTTTACAAAACATTCCCCAAAAGACTTCAACAGAGGTACTGATTCTTACCAGATATTAACAGAAGAGTATCTTCTGTGGTTAGGAATGGAGTCGTTAAAAGGCATCTTGATTCCATTGTCTGATTTTAAATCCGTGTACATAAGAAAGAAAATATATCAACCCAACCTAGCTATAGCACAATCCAATGTGAAATGCAAAACCTTTAGAATTTCACAGAGTTAAGTTTCTATTCAATGCATGCAGTCAATATTTCGATTGGAGATTTACTTTTCAAATACTACAGGCTAAAATGACATTTTAAACACTATTTGCAGCAAGAACAATTAATGCATACGTAAATCTAGAAAATTGATGGATTTACTTTACGGTAGAGACTTGGGCTAACATTAAGATCCTTGACTTGGTGTTCATTGTAGCGTTTATCCATAGCTGAGTCTGATTTTAAATCTGCAAATGGAACAGCTTGATACCTAGATAATCTTATATCTATTAAAACGTATTAACGCATTTAGACTTAAATAGTGGTTAATATGAAAGTAAGGCAAGCATGTAAAGTTAATCAAAGAATTTGATAAGGCTCTCTATGATATATCCTAACCTTAAATGGAAAATTTGACATAATGGTTTCATAAAATAAGCATATTTTGTCCTTGGCTTCATTCAAGTTTATATAAACTTTGATTGCATACTTAGGCACACATGAAGGTGTAGTACTGTTTTGAACAAAACTTTTTTAGGTTGTGAAAAGATCAATTTACCGAACAAAAAACCCTCACCAAATACAATTAACCAAAACAAGTTGCAAGGTTGTGATAGTGTAACAATATATACAATAGAGGGGAGTAAATGCAATTAAAACATATTGGATTCTGCAATTCCAATCTTGTGACATATGGCTATTTTTTTTTTTATTTGTATGAAATTAGATACTAAAGCTCGTCTTTTAGGCAATTTGTGCATGGACAACGCGATGGTTCTGACGTTCTACATTCCCTGGACCTTGTAGGAGCCATTCTCTGAAGCCAAGATAAAATTGTGAAAGCTATGACTGCTGATAAAGATGTTCAAGATTGCAGTATGGAAAATGTTTCTTTAGAAACAATCGGAGGCCATATCCTATACCGGATCAGTACTCTATATAATGAGGTTAATTTTGTGATGTATTAATTGCAATGTTTCTATAAGAATAAAGTTATTTTAGTAATTTGCCATAGATTTTATTGATTACATGTACTGAATAAGAAGGAAATGGACTATTAGAACTTAAATACGACCTATTGTAGTTTTAAATGGTTCTCATTAAATGAATGACTGCTTGCTAAATAGTGATAGTCTTGCCTAAGGTTATTTCCAAGCACCAAACGAACCAATCAATGTGGCGTGCATTTATTTTCAACCTACATTTAATCCTATTCATTCAAAATATGAAACCCATCACAAGACACCAACTAGATCTTAAGCATTTTATTTCAATATCTGCATCTTACCACGCAAATCCTCGTCTGTAACATCGTGAAATTCTGGTTCTTTCGTCCTTGATACCCGGCTATTATATTGGTCGTGTTCATTGTCTTTTCTTGACCTCCTCAGTCTACTAGAAGCACTAGTAACAGTCCGTCTCCCCGTTCTGTTGTTTAAAGATAGTGGACTCTACAACAGCCAAACAAATTAGTGTAAGTAATTCTATGAACAATAAAACTACAACATGTAGTATGCTCGCTCACAAGAAGTCCAAAGACTACAATGCGTCTTATTTTTCTACATTTAATTTAAGTTACGATATTTTAATGAATCTGAAACTCAGAAACTGCAATGCAGCATGTTCTTAGACCTTAAATAGACTCATGCTTTAAACTATTATTGTAAGGCAAAAATAATGGTACGTGTGTCTGACACGTCCTACATGTCCTATATCAGATATATCCTAGTTTGCTGTCTTCTCTAGCGCATGTAGATTCGTGAAGTGAAGCACTATTAAAATCGAGCAACATTTTCTATTAGGGTCTATATAAGAATTATTTAGAAAATAAAATGGTTTTGCCTACCCCATTTTTCAGCAGTGCTGAGAAAATGCTAGAACATTCAACTAGAAAAATGTAACCATATAAATACACATGTATTTGTCTAAAAATAATAATTAAGGTATAAACAGATGATTTTATTTTCAGTGCTATTTTTTTATATTCAAAGCTTTCAAACACCCAATAAAACTTACTTCGCTATTTATCTCAGCCATTGCTGCTCTTTTCTGTCATGATATTTGATTTAATTTAGAAGTTTTGTTTATTTATTTGGGCATTGTCAAAGCAGTAAAACAATCGTTAGTAAATGGTGCAGTGAACTGTAATGTTCTGGAGAATAAACCTTTTTATAAACAAATTCAATTTTACCGTTTTTTAAATTATTAAAATTGTTAGGTTTAAGAAAAAAAACATGACCCTAAATTTTTGTTCGACGCAATTCTTTCACTTGATTTTAGATGCATTTGAGGAGATGCATACGATGTTGTAATTACATATAAAATGCACTTATTTCTTTATCTTTTGCACTATAACAATTAAGAACATTCTAATTATCAAGATTCGTTCATTCGTTTTCATATCTTTAAAAAAGTAAGTTTTTTTAAATCCCAGTTCGACAAAAGTACATAACAAGAAGTTTATTAAAACAACGACCTAGTGTTAGTTTAGGTTCCGAAAAAAAACCCAGAAGACTATTGATCTTTACTACTTTTAAATGACTGTCCAGCTTATAGTTGTAGTTGAAGTGTTGATTCTTTCATGAAAGTTATTTCGAACTATTTTCAGGTTACCTTGTCCGTGTTGTCTGAGGCGAATACAAAGAATGCAAGTATAATGTGCCCTGACTGATGCTTCAAATCGCCATTGCTCAATATATATTTTATCATTACATTGTACTTGATTAACTTACCCTTAGAATAATACGCCTCTGTCTACCGACTCCAGCTGTATAGCTGCTTGGTCTAACTAACAAACTTAAACATTTTACAGTTTTTTCATCTTTCTCCATTTATGCGGATTATAAGCATTGTCAACATAAAATATTGATTAAAGATGACCCTTATTTTGTAAGAATTAAATGTTTCTGTTGTTTAACATACTGTCAAAATTGTTTTTATTTATCAAAAAGTCTGTTTTCTTATGGATTAAAGATACGAACAGCCTATTATATTACTTCAAAGACCAGCGTGTCGTATCTACTGAGTGAATTAATAAGCATCATATATACCTTGACAATATTTCAATCTATTCATTGATCTTTAAAAATCTTTATAAGTCACATTTTTATAATTTTGAAGCAATGTTGTCTCATCTGGCTGTCCAGTCGGTACTTGACGGAACTTTCATTTTTCAATAGCTGATTGTCACGTACGGGCCGGGTGGCGAATAGGCCCACAACAAAGCCTTGTTTGTCATTAGGCATGGACCATTTGATTTTCTGGGGGGGGGGGCTGGGATTTTTTTGAAAAAAAATTCCCGGCCCTGATTTTTGTAAAAAAAATAATCTGGCCAGCACTTAGTTTGAAAAAAATAATCTGGTTTCAATCTTGCCAATTGAAAAAAAATAATCTTGCCAACAAAATTTCCTTGCTTAATATGTGTGTGAAAAAAATAATCTGGCCCGCAAAGCGGGCGAAAAAAATTTCCCGGCTCAAGGTAAAATCCCAGGCCCCCCAGAAAATCAAATGGTCCGTGCCTTAATCCCTTTTGGGATTAGCTTGTCATATGAGGCGAATAAGGGCATTGGGATTAGCGTTCAGTCCGTGGAGCGATCAAGTGTGTATCCTAGGAGCGGGCTGAATAGCCGATTTGCAGCGATTGTCAGGTCAATATAAATACGGAAAGGCTAACCTGTGACAATAGTTGGTCAGTGTACGTTGAGAATGCTACGCTTCATGCACATTAAAAAATCCATTTGTGAACCGCCAAGTAGTGCACAACATTCATAGGCTAAATTGTCCGCCCTCCCCGTTTCCTGCGGTCGGCTTCAAAATTTATAACTGTTTCTTTATAAATCGATGGTTTATATGCATCTGCTTCTGCTTCCGTCACATTTTTAAAGATTCTGCAATAACTTATGGACTACGCAGGTCTCTTAATGCAGATTGCTGTTTTTTAATGTTAAAAAGTTTAAACTAAGTACAATTGCTAACAACACCCAAAAATCAATTAAGCGATGTCATAAATACTATTGTATTAATTTTGTGGCTTCTGCTGCTATTCAACTCTATATTTAATAAAAGACTTGATCAATATTTTGTTGAAAATGATGTAATTTCCCCATTCCAAATTGGTTTCACAAAAAAGGCAAGGCCTGCTGACCACATGTTTGTACTAAAAGCTATTATAGATAAGCAGTTTGCTCATAAAAACAAACTGTTTGCCTGTTTTGTAGACTTCAAAAAGGCCTTTGATACAGTTTTACATGAAGCAATTTACTTAAAAATGCTCAAAAGTGGTATTGGGGTCTATTTTATAAAATTCTTCAGAATATGTACAGTAAGTCTATCCTAGCTGTGAGACATGGTGATTCCCTTTCTGAAAATTTCTCCTCTAATATTGGAGTTAGACAAGGAGATGTGTTGAGTCCTAATCTGTTTAAGCTCTTCATAAATGATCTTCCCAAGTATCTTGAAGACTCATCTGACCCATTTTTTCTTAATAACCGCAGAAAAGATTGCTTGCTATATGCAGATGATGTTGTTTTGCTTTCAACCTCTGCATCTGGCCTTCAAAGTAAACTTGATAAGTTAGGAAAATTTAGTAAAGATTGGTGTATAGATCTAAATATTAATAAAACCAAAATTGTGATTTTCAATAAAACAGGTAAATTACTAAAAAAATAAATTCTCCTTTCTTTGTAAAGAGCTTGATAATGTTACTAAATACAAGTATCTTGGCATAATCTTCTCTGCCTGTGGCTCTTTCAATGAAACCAAACATGACCTGTACAGAAAAGCAATGAAAGGATTGTACAAACTTAAGTCTGATCTGTTCTCCCTTGGTCCTAGTATAAAGTCTGCTATACATGTTTTTGACCACACCATTAGATCCATTTTAGATTATGGATCTGAAATATGGGGTTGTTTTCTTCCAAAAAGTATGAAATCAGATAGTCTATGTAATTTTGGAAGATTGCCAGGTGTCTTCCCCTCTGTTAAGTTAGAACTACACTTTCTAAAATACCTTTCATTTGTTAACAAAAAATCCTCAAACTTTGCTATTATGTCTGAATTTGGCAGAATTCCTATGGCATTTACAAATTTTAAGGCAGTGTTAAATTATTGGCATCGAATTGTTACATATCCATCGGATCTTTTAAAAGATGCTTACTCTGATTTGAAGGATTTACATCATAATGGTGCAGACACCTGGTACTCATCACTTTCACATTTACTAAAAATCTTAAATATTGATTTGAAGAGGGGTCCAAGTCATTTAAATAAACATTATTTTAAACATTTAATTAAAAACCAGATGAAACATATATATATTGATAACTGGTATAAAACTCGTGACAATCTTATTAAAGAAGATGGTAAACTTAGAACATATCTTTCAATTAAAACCAATTTTGGAACTGAGAAATACCTTAACCTTATAGAAAGACCTGAGTTAAGAAAATGCATAGCAAGATTCAGAACCAGCAACCATAAATTATTCATTGAGACTGGACGATATACTAAACCCTTAACTAAAAAAGAAGAAAGAATTTGTCAAAAATGTAATTTAAATGAAATTGAAAATGAACTCCATTTCTTTACCTCTTGTCCTACGTTTTCTGATCTCAGAAATAAATTATTTGAAAGTATTCAAAAATATAATATTAACTTCACCCAGTTATCAAACTTTAATAAATTCTACTGGTGCTTCAATAATGAAGATATAAGAACTCTGAATGACTTGGGCTCCTTCCTGCTAAATTGTAATGTGACTTAATTTTTAGTATTTCCATTGTTAATTCTCATGAATGTGAACTGACTCCTATTTTTGTTATTTATAGTCACTCCATATAATATGTGAGTACACTGATCATATATGTTTGTATTTGTAAATGCCCCTTGTGGGCCCATGATTGGCTAATAAAATTTGTATTTGTATTTGTATTTGAATTTGTATTTGCTGCAGTATCAACGAAATTGTTTTATGGTCATGAATTGTCCCAAGAGCCTCATTAATTTGGCTGCAGACCTCTATATTAAATATTTAATATACAGGTCTATCGCGTTCTAACTTGGACGAAAGATAGGGTACGACGTTACCAAAGGGGATGGGAGCGAAACGATCTTTTTGTCAAAAAATATTTCATGGGTACATAACTCTTCCACTTCCGGGCGTCTGCACAACAAAAAATATGGTAAACTTAAAAAGAAAAGTAGTGGAAACGTCAGAAAAGTATCTGCCATTACTAACAAATGGTCTGATAGTGATATTTTGTATGGCAACTTTCATTCCAGTTGGATCTGTGAGGAAATACTTCCACGGAGAATGTGTTTTATATGCTAAACCGACTCTTTCAACACTTGTTGACACATTAACTAATATTACTAGTGTTCAGGTTAACCTTCAGTCTTCAGAATGGGGCACTCAAGGTGCATGTTATTTTGCCATTTACTCACCAGTAGTTGCGGCGATCTATACTTTTATAACACTATGGTTTCTTGTTCAACTACGACTCTCAATTTATGAGCAAGGGTATGTATTTCACTTTTTGTTTAGTTGTACCAAGTCAAGAAAAGGGATTACAAAAGACCCACCCACAACATGTCATAACAAAATAATTCTGAGACTGAGGCCAAAAACACAATGACCAAATACACCCCAAAGGCAAAGAGCCCCAGGCATTGACTTAATGATCACCAAAACCCCATGATTAAATTTGTATCACCATATGAAATTTCTTGCTACAAAATGAGAGACAGATTAAATTACAGGGGTTTAAACTGTTTGTGGTTTTTTTCCATCATTTATGTGTTTGCAATAGGCAGGTTTAACCTGTGATGTTCTTGAAGTTACAATGAATCTTTAAAATAAATGAATGTTGTTTGAAAAAAAAGCAAACCAGCTTTTCTTGTTGGTCACACGTTCACTTGATGACATACAAAGTTTTCAAAGAAAAGGGGCTAAAGACATTCATAGATGCTGAAAGTTCAGAGGAACAAGTGTGCTTGATCAGACATTTAAGAATAATTCAGCTCATATATGTAAAAAACAAAAATCTTATCCACCATAATATTGTGGTATGTATTCTGCATCACCATTATACATGTACATGTACACAAGTTGTTCTGTATTGTAATACAATTATGTAAGAGTTAAATGTGAATACAACATCATAGCCATCTTGATATTTAGTGCCTGATAAGCAAGAAATCTTAGACATTTCATATATATTACATGTATTAGGATAAGTACATTAGTACATTACACTATAAGTTTTTGCAAAGAAACTATGTATTTGAACTTTCATTAAAGATTTAATCTGTTTCATTAGATGAAAATGAAAAAATTCTTTTGTTTACTTGACAATATATTGATATTAATTCCCGGGTATTAATTTCAAATTAGCCTTGCTAAACATTCATGACAAAATCCAGATAAACTTAAGAAATATATTTCTTTTGCAGCAATGTATTAGCGACTGTATTCATAGGAGGAATTTTAAACATTATACTGATAGTTCTCCTTTTCATAAACAGCTGTGTGTTGTCTGCTGGTTCAGCACAATTTTGTAGTAATGTGGAAAAATCCTTAGGATTCAAGTAAGTTTGTTCAGGACTAGAAATATTGTATCAATTTATCATGTGTACATGTCACTTGCAATTTTATATCACTTATTTTAGTAAAAACACTTTTTTTTCATTATGTAGCAGGTTTGAAATTAGCATTTGCCTCTTAAATTTGTTGTGGGCTACTAGAGTTTTTACCTTTTTCTGTATAGAAACATAAAGAAATCAGACTACTTAAATTTAATTGTGGGTTACCAAGCCAAATTCTAAAGTTAAAACCCTGTGTAGAATTACTTAGTGTCAAAAATTTTCTTTTTGTTTATAGAAAAAGGAAGTAAGGTTACAAATTATACTTTGCTATTTTTGGTAAAATAATACATAGCCAACATGGCCAAGGAATAATTTTATTGAGTACAAAATTTTATCACCTTTATAACATGTACATAACTAAAGTTCAAAAGTTTAAAAGAAGGCTTATGTACAACAATACAAGTCTTTAAAAAAAATTAAATGCCCAAGTTACTAATTTCTTAGTCGAGGGTAAAAGTCATTACACCAGATGTAAACTGTAACTTTTATTACATATATGTAAATAGGGACATTAAAAGATTTCTAGTTGCTGTTGACCTGTTTTAATTTGATTCACATAATATATTCTGTAAAGACACTTAAGTTTTATATCAATGTTTTTTTTGAAAATCCATGTATAAATTCAATGAAAAAAGAAAAAGTATTAATGGTGTCCAGCTTGATGCTGTTTGTTTTACAACAACTTTTAAAGTTTAAACACATCACAAAATTGATGTTGTACCTGTAAACTTTTAACATGATCAACATGATCATGGAAGTTAGTGTATTGATGGCAGGTTATTGCTTTATTGTGCCCAATCCCCCATGATACTATTTAGCAACAAGTATCTTATAATAACCATTCCCTTGGAAATACAATAACACTAATTAATTCTCATAAATTTTACATTCATCTAAAATTGTTTTGCTCTGCAGAGAATTAAATTATCTATGCTATATGCTGATATGTGCAATATCTTTGGTGTAAAAATGAAGATATTTGGAGTATACATGGTATATGTGCAGGACACAAAACCACATTTAAAAAATTCAAATAAAACAAAGTAAACAAACAACAATTTTAGTGCTGATCTTCATCCTTAAGTCACAGGGAGGCCTTCGTAAGCACCTCTCTGCAGTTGCTTTTATGCTTATTGTAAATAAAGGTAATAACAAAATTACTGAACTTGGACTAGGAGGGTCAATCAGACTGTCAATCTCAATGTAAGAGAAAAGACAAAACATTGAAGACACACAGGAATAGTTATAGATCGCAATGGTCCTGACTTTTCAAATGAAATGGTGGGTTAAAAGTACAGTTATACCTTTGCCGTTTATATCAAACATCTTTGTAATTATAGTTTAATTTTATAGACAACTACATGTACATGTAGTGTAATAGTAACTGTAGTAAGTATACAAATAATAGCAACTCATTTTCTAGATAAGATTTACTTTTTCCTTTGGTTTATATGTATGCATTGAATTTAGTTATTTGCTGTAGGATTTTTTTACCTTTTGCATGAATATATGGCAAAAATATACAACAAATTACAAAACAGTTGGACAATAAGGTTTTAACACAGAGAATCTTTCCAAATGTGCAAATATCTTTTTATGTATCTAGATAAGGATCTTTTGACTTTCCTTTATGTTGGGTGATTTATATGATTCTAAAAAGATATTATAAAGGAACAAATGGAAAATACTTTCATAGGTGCATGCATGAACTCCTTTAAGCATGATAAAAAATCTGACTTTACTTTTGTCCCACTTTTGATTTTTTCTTCTTCAAAGAGTATCAATGCTAAGTATGACTTTTAAGTTAAAGATTAGCTACAGTTGTCATCATATTAGTAAAGCATCATCAAAAGCAATCCTCTTCTGTGGTATGTGAATTCCATTTTTTTTCTGTTAATTCAGTGCTTATTGGGACATTAGAATATAAATATTAAAAATATATGCTTTGTAATAAAGACCAGAGCATTCCGAAAAATGACAGAAATCCAGCGAGCATCCTTAAGTGTAATATGTAATTAAGTCTGAATATATACATTTTGTATAACCTTTACAACAACAAAGTGGGTTTTGCAAAATTCAATATGCATCAGCTTCGATGAGTGAAAATTTCATTAAAATCTATAAAAGTGTTCAAAAGAAATGACCAAAAAATCCATTTTAATTTGTATATGATAATATTGACTAAAATGATGTCACTGTTACCTTCCACCAACATTTGAACTGACGTCAAAATCTTCTATGGGACAACAGCTTCAAAGTGAAATGTTACGTAAACGTTGAAAAGTTCTGCTTTAGAAACGTATTTTAACATATTGGTTTTTCAAGAACTTTTAAGACTTTGAACTTTGAATTTACCTAAAACCCAAAATCAATCATGATTCATTAAAAGATGAGATAATTAAACTAAACTTTAGTCATAATTTTCTCAGTTAAAAGCTACAGTATGCATTTAATACAATTCTATCTATGAATTCCACAGGCGTTTGGGTTCAGGATTTTATTGTATTATAAATAACGTGTATATAAAAATTTTCATGAAACCATTTGTTTTAAAACTTAAACGTCAAATCAATTTTCGCCTCAATGAGTCAGTGTAAGTGTAAAGAAATATTATATGTCTAAGAGACGGACCATTTAATTTGAAGGGTGGGGCGTTGGTTTTTTGTTTTGGTCAGAAATTTGTTTTCAAACAGAGCGCGGAAAAAATACATTTATTATACTCCACGCAACGAAAAAAAAGTTAATCAGTACAGAATCGTGCTTGTAAATTAGCTGTATTTGTTTTAAGAGGGCGATTAAGTGCATGGTTCCTTCGTGGAAAAAAAATGTCAGAAACGTTGCTTTAATAAAATAAATTGCTAGAATTTTGTTTTTTGCATTGAGTAGGTTATAAGAAATAAATGAAGTGTTTTAACCTTACATCATTATTTTAAAATTTTAAAAGTATTGCACATCGCTTCAGATAAAGTATTGCACCATTGCTCCATTTTTTCCCAATAGTCGTTTTTTGAATACTTTTAGATATATACAAGATTGACTAGTGTTTAAATAATAGTCGAAGTAGTGTCCAAATCGCGTTTTCCCTATATCGCACCTCTTACCCTATATCGCACCCCCTATATCGCACCCCTTACCCTATATCGCATACCCTATATCGCACCCCTACAAAATATCAGTATTTTATTTTATATGATATAATGAACATTACATGGCAAAATCTGCATCACATGCTGTATTAACCCTCGACCTATATCATACCTCGGGCCGTTGGCCCTAGATATGATATAGGTGTCTCGGGTAAATACAGCATATGATACAGATTTTGCCATGTATTATTCAGTATGTTCTGCATGCATATAATACATGGTCATAATTTGCATGATCTATCTTAAAAAAGATTGTTATACCCTTATGTTCTAATTTTCCGTGTGTTAATATCTGTTTGTTCGTAACAACATGGACCGTTCTATAACAGCAAACACCACATAAAATATCAGGGTTAATCCTGATATTCTATGTGGTGTTTGCTCTTATAGAACCATTTGGTATTTATTGATTTAATACCCCACTTCTTCCTTAAGAAGTTTTCTCAGCAACTATGGGATTTAGAAGACTGATAGTTTGCACATAGCTCTATCCTTTTAAATATTTAATATATAATTAATGAGGGGTGGCGTATATCAATTTGAATGTCACATGTGTCGAATAATGCCGGGATTCAACAAGTGCGCGGAACTTGTGCACCGCGCACGAGTTGAATCTCCTAGCGTTTTTCAGAACAAGTGACATTAAAATTGAAATTCGTCACCCCGAATTTGTTATAGAAAATTTGGATAAACGTGACAAATATATCATCGAAATATATGAAAACGAAAGAAATTATTAATTGATGAATTGTGTATTGCGCACTAATCTATGTTACGTATTTTTCGCGGGAAATTTCACGCACACGAGTTAAATGAATCCTGTAATTCACTCCGTGAAAATCTAGAAATTGATTTAACTCGGAAATCACGATATTTCATCTAAATAATAGAATAGGGTTAACAATTTTCATGCCCTTCTGTACCGAATGCTGTACTTAAAAGATTTTACCCATAGCTGTCCTGCCATACATGTAATATTTCCGTTGCATGTTTTATGTCTATAATACCATTTGGTGTACAGAAATTGGTGCACTTCATGTTTGCCAAGCGCTTATTTTTTAGTTAAACGAAGGCGTTTTTAGATATTTCATATAAATAATAGAATAGGGTTAACAATTTGCATGCCCTTCTGTACCGAATGCTGTACTTAAAAGATTTTACCCATAGCTGTCCTGACATACATGTAATATTTCCGTTGCATGTTTTATGTCTATAATACCATTTGGTGTACAGAAATTGGTGCACTTCATGTTTGCCAAACGTTTATTATTTAGTTAAACGAAGGCGTTTTTAGGTATTACCATTACATTTCTCATAAATCCATTGGTCAGTTAGTATGTTCTACATGCAACAGTTACGTCATATAAAGTTCAAAGTTTTATTAATAAAGAAAGCCCAAATTTGGACATCAAACATTATAAAGTACAATAGACAATTAGAGAAAGGATAATATCAGTATACTTATGAGAAGTAGTAAAATTATACTATACATAGAGTAATAAGTACACTGACAGCCATTGGGTTTATAAAATAATAAACAATGGTCCAAGAGAGGTAACTCAGGTACAATTTTACTTAGAGTATAACTATGATCAATACTGATAGACAACATAATTATTATCTAGTAATACCAATACTGTGATCATTGTACACACACTATTCTCTCACACTCAAACAATTTTCTATAAATTTAGATAACTCGTTATTTAACATTACATCTTCATTGGTCATTAACCATATAAATTTGTTAGAATCTGACAACTTGTCATAATTGGAATTATTTAGATTTTTATATAAGTTATTTCTTAATAAGCTATATTTTGGACAATTAATTAGGAAATGCTCCTCATCTTCGATCAAAGAGTTATTACATTGTTTACATAATCTATTTTCTAATGGGGTTTTCGGTATGGTGTAGCGACCCCTTTCTATTTCTAGGGAGTGGGCACTGATCCTGAAGCGTGTTAGAGTTGCTCGAAGTTTAAAATCTTTAATATTAAGATATGGCTCAAAATTAAAATGTGTTTTAAACTTGCTATATGTTCTTAATTTGTTTTCATTTCTTCCATCTATCTTGTTGGTTTTTACCACATTGACTTGGGATTTCCAATTAAGTACAAAGTTTCTTTTTAATGTATGAAGTAGTTCATTTATTTCTTTTATTCCACAACTTGATGGTGAGTTAAATATTTTAAGCATATTGAGATCTTTAAGAATAATGTGTATACAATTCATCCAGCAATGCTGTCCTCTTTTATATAAATTATAATTTTCTTTTAGTGCGGCTTTCAAGAGGGGACATGATATATTTGTATGTAAATGAATCCAGTACTTAACCATACTAATAACAATATCAATATATAAGGGGTACCTTCCAAGTTCTCCAGTTACTGCTAAATACAGAATAAGCCCGCGCCGGTAACAATAAATATTGTCTCTAGTTCAAACGCGCATGCTTTCTTCTGGGTACTCCGATTTCTTCAACCATTAAGATTGGTCTTACTGGATGGTCCGTGCATATGCGTTGAAATGTTTTGAAAATCTTGTCAGGAAATATTTTATTCCCGGTTTTATTCTTTTTAAAACGATTACACATTTTTACAAACTTTGATCATACATTTAGTTTAGATTATGCATCATGTTTTATACAATTGGCTTGAAATAGTATTATTATACCCCCGCTTCGAAGAAGAGGGGAGTATACTGTTTTACCCTTGTCCGTCCGTTCGTCCGTTCGTTCGTCCGTCCGTCCGTCCGTAACAAAACTTCCGTCACAGTTTTCTAAGCAACTACATGAGATAGAGTCTGATATTTTGTATACAGTTTTATCCTATAGTACCATATGGTGTATACTGATTTTATGCTCCTAGATAGTCTACTTCCTGTTTACCGAATACTTAGGTTTTTACACATAATAGACATAAATGCAAAATTTCCGTCACAGTTTCCCAAGCAACTACATGAGATAGAGGTCTGATATTTTGTATACAGCTTAACCCTATAGTATACCATAATGGTGTATACCGATTTTATGCTCCTGGGTAGTCTACTTCCTGTTTACCGAATACTTAGGTTTTTACACATAATAGACATAAATGCAAAATTTTCGTCACAGTTTTTCCCAAGCAACTACATGAGATAGAGGTTTGATATTTTGTATACAGCTTTACCCAATAGTACCATTTGGTGTATACCAATTTTATGCTCTTCCGTAGTCTACTTCCTGTTTACCGAATACTCAAGTTAGGTTTTTACACATAATGGACAAAAATGCAAAATATCCGTCACAGTTTCCCAAGCAACTACATGGAATAGAGGTCAGATATTTTTTTATACAACTTTATCCTTAAGTCCCATATGATGTATAGTGATTTTATGTTCCTAGATAGTCTACTTCCTGTTTACCGAATTTTTAAACTTGTATGCATGGCTTAGTTTGGGGAGCGGGGGTATCACTAGTGAGCATTAGCTCACAGATTTACTTGTTAAAATAGTAGAAACCCACTATTCCATTTGTGATATAATCATATATATAGAATTAAATGAAAACTAGAACTTTTAAGCTGTTTTATTCGTGCTTTTAATGTATCAGATTAATTTTAAAGAGTACAAATACCAAAAACGGGTATAAAGCGAGTACGTTAGATATTCTGTATATGCATAATTTCATGGAGTATCCTCTCATCAGTAGCATTTGAATCAAAACATTGGAAGGTCAACAACCAAAAATATTGAACGAAAAGTATACTCATAACCAAGAGAGTTTTGCTTATGCATACAAATAAAATTTTGTGTTTTAAGTATTATTTTGTTTTTGAAACGATATGTCAGATGGGGGGGGGGGGGCATTAAGTGTTAATCATGTCCATTCGTATGTGCGTACGAACAATTCCGTCACGCTTTCTCAGATCTGTCGGACTCCTACTTCCTGTTTAGAGCTGGTATAAAAGATAAAAGTTTCCGTCAAGCTTTTGTCATAATTCATACTAGAGAATGATTTGGAAATTGGCCGAGTGGTTCAGGCTGACAAACAGTATCCTTAATAATGGTCAGACCTTTAGTTCCTGTTTGGGCCGTACATATGCGGGGGGGGGGGGGGGGGGATCTGTGTCTAATGTACTTACTCTTCCTTCATTTCTTTCATTTCATACCGCTACGTAATGACGGTGCAGATATTTTTAACCTTTGTCACCACTGTCTTTTACGCAACTTTGGATGTTTTGTTACAACAAGTGTAACAAGATGCTTCTACTATACTTGCATATGATATAGATATTCGATATTTTTTGGAGTATGAATATTTTATTTTTCAGATATGATTGTTCAGAAGCTCAGGAACTGGTCTGGTCTATTTATACAGATGGAAAACCTCACCCATTTCACCAATACCTACAACTTGGAATGGTACATATATAAGCAACACTATTCTATCGTAGTTTTTTTTTTATCTACCACTTTATTTACAACCATGTGTTATGAAATTGGCTTAATAAGTTCAAGGCTAAACCATTTTTTCGCACAAGTTACTGTCTAATTGTATATCTTTGTTAATTATTAATCCAATTGGTGTGCATTTTTCCCTATTGTTTAGACAAAAAAACTGTTGTACTATAGATGCAGAGTTCAGCTATACATGTATTTGATTTAAAGGTTTAAAGTAAGGAAATGCTTTATTACTGAATCAGTAAAACTTACAACTGTAAGGCCCAATAATAAGTATCCAAATATTAGTTAATATCAAGTACTAGTACCTTTTATTAAATCGGTTTTATGCAGACAGGGTTGAAGCCTATTTTATTTTATTTCTAGGCAAGTAGCTGGATCGCAGTGTTAATATTAGTGGTACAGCTTTCTGTTCTTGTCAAAAAAGGATTACAATTTTTCCCAGTGGGAAATAATTCCTTTGATGAAGAAGTAGAGGAGGAACTGGATTGTGATTCAGATTCTGACTATGATGATGTTGATGGGCAGTATGGAAACCGTTACACTATTCACGAAGAAACAGGCTCAGTTAGATTCAATCATAAACGAATAATGAAACAATTTTCCAGAAGAAGTGATGAAGTTTTTCTTTTATAATGATCTCTAATTTAGGATGTTAGAATGCATGTTATTCTGAAAATGCCAAAATAACTTACAAAGTGATTGTTTTTAATCAAATGGTTGTTATACATGTACATATCATTGTTGGTTTAACGTTTTAAACGTTTGTTATATCGATTTTTAGACCGTTGAATGGCCATGTAAATATTAAATTGCATTTTTTTTAAAGATTTTTATATATTTTTAAAGATACCTCATATGTATGTAAATAGAATGTTTTTTTTTTTTGCTTTTTTTTTTAAGTCACAAAGCACAGATTTTATTTTTAAGATTGCTAATAAGCAAAGCACTAAAAACATATATATGAAATTCTTGTAATTTATTTTTTGAAGATATGACATGGTTGCAGAATGCAGTCATAAAATTTCCTTTCATTCACAACATATTAACTTGTTCTCTTGGATTATAGTTTCTGCACCTACAAATTAAGATCTGTCCTACTTATATACCTTGTGCTCACAACTTAAATGTTTGATTCCATATTAAATTTCATTAAAATCTTTAAAAGCAATGTTACAGTTTTGATGTTTGAAAAGCACTTGGATCACGGGTGTGTTAAAACAAGCAGGAATTGCTTACTCTTCCAGGTCATCTGTGCTCACTCTCGTATGCAATTTGGGGAGCCTTGTTCATATATACATGCTTTTTACATGCCAAAATGTACATGAAGTGTTGTGAATGATTTTTGTCTCGCCGACCGCAAAGCAGACCGGGACAAAGGTGTTACTTTACCGGCGGCGGCGGGGTAAGGTTTTATGAGCACCTCCATATCTCAAGAACTATAGGTCCCAGGTTGATGAAACTTGGTATGCATATGCCCTATTAGTAGCTTAGCACAGTTGTATCCCAATCTTTTGACCTTGACCTTGATTTTCTGGTTGAGCGACTTTGACAATTTTCAATATATATAATCGCAAGGGTAAGGTTTTGCGAGCACCTCCATATCTCAAGAACTATAAGTCCTAGGTTAATGAAACTTGGTATGCATATGCCCCAGTAGTAGTCTAGCACAGTTGCATCCCCATCTTTCCACCTTGACTTTGATTTTTCGGTTTAGTGACTTAGATAATTTTCAATACATATAATAGCAATGTTAAGGTTTTGTGAGCACCTCCATATCTCAAGAACTATAAATCTTAGGTTGATGAAACTTGGTATGCATAAGCCACAGTAGTAGCTTAGCACAGTTGCATCCCCATCTTTTGACCTTGACCTTGATTTTCTGGTTGAGTGACTTTGATTATTTTTATTGCATATTTTAGCAATGTTTAAGTTTTATAATCACCTTTTGATCTGAGTATTATTGCAAAAATATAGTGGAAGTAAGAAAGAATTATTGTTTCTGATGATGCCGGCAGGCGAGACATACTTTAGTGTTTACGCTTGTTAATTTATTATTAATTAACAATTAATACAAGACATAATTGATGCACAAGGTTATCACAGTCATAAGATATCACAGTGTAGCAGGTTAAATCACAGAGAATTCTATAAAGATGTGTCCAGTAAGGCCTTTTTAGCGGCGACTTAAAGAATGTTTCCATTGAGTTCTAGTAACCATAATGTCGTTCACCACGTATCCTCATTGCTAGTTGCATGTCTTTGGCCATTAATGTCACTCGTTTTGCATGGATTGCGCAGAGATTGGCATCTTCATATAATGAGGTCAAATAACTCTCGGTTGCTTCCTGAAAAAACAAGAAAAAAAAGAAAATAATGAGATGTGGAATAAGTGTACGCCACACAGCTCACATAACAAGCGGCAATTTAGAAAAACCACAATGGACAACCGCCAGCAGCCTTCAACAAGGCTAACTTCCCATTCTATTCTTAATTATGAATAGGGGATGTGTGGTGTATATTTTAGTAGTCCCGTGTACCATGGTAACATTTTTTATACTTAGCTGTTTAGTTCACATGGTTAAATAGTATGAAGAATAAAACAAGAAGACTAACTATATGTTGAATGAACTACTTTATCGCTTTCAATGGAAAAGGTTGAATTGACTTGCAAAATTTTATTGGTTAAGAAATTCTCAAAAATCTTCAATAGGTGCAAATTTAAGAAGCTGTAGTTTTTATAGATTACACAAACTTTGTGTGACGGACAAGGATTAAAGTATTTAAAGGGATTGACCATCTGACTTAATGGCCCTGTCACACTATAAGGTTTTAGCCAACGTGTGCCGACGTTTTAGAATATATTTTCAACACGCTGGTGTGCGTTGCGTAATAAACACACTACAAACACGTTAGCGAACGTCAGCGTGCGTTGGTGATCGCCGAGTGCGTCGCAAATTTTTCAACATGCTTAAAATTTCCGACGTTCGCCAACGTGTTAGAAATAAATTATTCGAACGCTATACATAAGTTAGAAGGACGTTATACACACGCTGATGGACGCTATGTGGTCGTTGTGCGCACGTTGAAATGCGTTTGACGAACGCTAAGCTAAATGGAAATGAACGTGTCTAGCGATAATGCAGCGCACGTCTAGCGTCAGTCTAACGACCAATAAACCTATTCAACGTGTTTAAAACGTGTACAGAGCGCACAGAGCGTCATTGTAACGAACGAGTAGCGTATCAACCCCAGAATTTTATAAGTTAGATTGAATTACAAGGGGGAAAGTCAATTTCAAAAGCTTCAAATACTAATTCAAACCTGAAAAAAAATCTTTTTACAAAAAAACATAGTATGTAATAATGAAATAAGCCAAAAAATCTTGAATATAACAAAGATAACCTAGATGGTCTGGAATTGAAAGTAATTCCTGCAAATTGTAATACACCTGTCGTGTTTTCGGTGGACATTTTGTGTAGAAAAATACTCAAATACAACGAGTAACGACAGTCTAACTTCAATACTCATTTGAAATAATGTGTATTTTAAATATTCAAAAAGCACACGCGTTTTTCTCTATTAAAGACATCCGTCATGCTGTCTGCGATCATTTAGGATTAGTCAAGTGCTATAAAAAGGATGCAAGGCAAAATCTACAGACCGGTATTTCTTACACGTATATACTTATTTGAGATTTTGAGAGTTTGTTAACAAGGGCATGCATTCCTCTCTGTATATTTTTGACATATCAAAATATAAAATCACACTATATTTTATTCTTTTAGACTGAGTGCAAAAAATATCACTATTGGTTAAAAAACGGCTTTAGAATAATCATACATTCATATTACTAGAACGCTGAAAACCAATATTTTTATAACGAAACTAAATTTCTATAATTATCAATTAATCCAGCAATACATTTAAGCCAGATAATAGATCTATTTGGGCTATTGTGAAATAATACTAAAGAAAATAACAGAAATCCTAGGTCTCCCCACCGAAAGAAAAAAATATAAGTTAGACTAACGCTATGAATGCGTTCTGCAGTCGTCAAACATGCGCTAGGCACACGTCAAGTACGCCGGACAAACGCTATAGATAAGTTTTGAATAAGTTTGTCGTGCGTTGCAGGTAGTTGGTCTGACGCTTTGTGGTCGTTCACCGAGATATTTTTTGAAACTTTTTTCAGCGACTGCCAACGTGTTCCAACGTTTTAGAAAATTATTCGAACGTTCGGCACACGTTGGCTAAAACGTTATAGTGTGACAGGGCCATAAAGAAGCCTTGTTTTTTATTTCTAAAATATTTTGGCAATAGAGCTGACGGAAAAAATATTCTGAGGAAGGATTTCAGCCATACAAGATAGTGCAAATAATGAATAAAAAAATATTCTGTCGGGCGGAAAGAAAACTTCTGACCAGAACAAAAAATAACAAGAACCCCCCTTTTTGGTCGGATTTCACTAGTGAAAATCCGGGTTATAAAATGGTGAATGTTGGGCGGGTGGCGGGCGGGCTGTCGGCGGTCGGGGAAAATACTTTCGTAACAGTTTTCTCGGCAACTACTAATCACAGCCTCTTGATATTTGGTATGCAGCATTAGCATAGGCTCCCATAGGGTGGGTTCGAATTCAGGTCTGTCGCTCACCTACTTCCTGTTTACTTACTTAGTTAATCTTTGACATAAATGTCCAATTATAGAAAATTTTCGTAACAGTTTTCTAAGCAACTACTAATCACGGCCTCTTGATATTTGGTATGCAGCATCAGCATGGGCTCCCATAGGGTGGGATTCGAATTCGACCTACTTCCTGTTAACCGACTTAGTTAAATTTTGACATTAATGTTCAATATAGAAAATTTTCGTAACAGTTTTCTCAGCAACATCCCAGCTGCTTGATATCTGGTATGAAGCATCAGCATGGGCTCTTATAAGGTGGGATCTGATTTCAGGTCTGTGACTCATATAATTCCTGTTAAACGAAATCTGGCCATTTCTGTCTTTGACCCATTTTTTAAGTTAATGGTCGGTCTTTAATTAAATATTTGACGTGACGACCTAGTTGATTATTTTCATGATTACCTAAGTCAAAGTAAAGCAGGTTAAAATCGCATCGATCTTATATTCATTGGTTTAATTGGATGAAAACATATGCAGGAGAAGTTGCAGGTGCAAGATTCAAATTAAAATGACAACAAATCTCCAGACAATAAATTTTGGTTCGCCTTATGCGCATTTCGTCTATTCAAGACTCATCAGAGGCGCTGTACCAAAAATATATAAAAAGCCAGAAACTATATGATTATGAAGAGCACAGAATAAAACCAAAAATATCGAACTGGGGAACCAAATTATAACTTAGATGGTCAACCTATGTCTGGGCTAGGAATAACCTTGGGATTAGACAAGTTAGAAATTTTAACTTTAGCTTTGATGTGTTGTCCAACACAAAGATGTTGGTGCCGGAGCGGGCTAACCTCGGGGAATTAAAACTCCACCAGCAGCGCTAACCTTAATGAGTGCTAGAAATCAAAATGACAATAAAGTTCCATACAATAAATTTTGCTACGCCTGATGCGCGTTTCGTCTATTCAAGACTCATCAAAGGCACCCTACCAAAAATATTGAAAAAGCCATTAACAATATGATTATGAAGCGCATAGAATAAAACAAAAAAATACCGAAATTGGGAACCAAATTATAACTAACTGGGTTCGGAAGAACCTTTATGGTTTATACAATTTTAAAATTTAAATGGATAGTTTAAAGCTTTGATGTGGTCTCTTGTGTTCTTATGTCTGGGCTAGAAAGAACCTTAGGGTTTAGACAATTTTAAAATTTAAACGGATGATTTAAAGCTTTGCATGTGTTCTCATGTAGGTGTGATTTCTTGAATGGTTACATACACAGCACTTTATGTCTTTTAAGAATCAACGGAGTACCAAATTGACAAAGATTAATTAAACACAATCAGTGAACAATATCAATACATTTTAATAGGCTAAACAATCAACACATCTACAGTCGATTTTTTAATAATATGATTGGGCTGTAAAAAGACCAGTTTATGGTTAACAGCGCGATAATGGATAGGGGGCAAAGCTACGAGAATGTCGTGAAAACAGCTCTATTGCTTGCAACACATACATATACTAGTATTTCCCGAATATCAACCTTCATCTTCAGTTCTTAATGTCAATTATATTGAATAAGGGTGCTATTTGGGGGTAAAAAAATATATATTTAAGGTTATTTCCAAATTCAAAATATATGAAAAGGGTGGGGTTTCGAAATTCCAGCGGCACCTCCCTATCGGATATCCATTAAGTATGGCAGGCTAGATGCCACGGACACAGGAGAGTTCCAATCGACGTTTTTAGTCACGTGACTTTCACATCATCTTCGCTATCCAAGGGTTACGATCCGCTACCTCTCATCTTCACCCTTGGCAGATATAGAAGGATTTTTGTGGTCATACATTCTCTCATCTGATTGGATGCAGTGATAGTTGGCTGCATCCAATCAAATTGTTCCATTTCCATTTTATAAGCAATCTGTTAACAAATATGTGGGTTTACAAAGGTGATAAATAATTATTATTTTTGCAAAAAATATTAGCAGTTTTGATCAAATCTTACCAAGATTTCCTTTATTTTATCTTTAGATAAATGTTTGTCGTTAATGGAATGAAATATTTCCTATTTTTGCAACTATCTGGATGAAAATATTTTTTTTAACTTGGTATAGATATTGCTTCAAGGGAGATAATTAAAATATTGAGATTACAAAATCCTTCTAAATCTGCCAAGGGTGAAGATGAGAGATAGCGGATCGTAACCCTTGGCTAGCGAAGATGCTTTCACATTGAATGTTGACGTTTTGATAGCGTGATAGGCGACATTCAAACGTTGCAATTTATCATATTCATACTGATATTTTATCATTAAAATGTAATCAAATTCAAACTTAAGATACAAGAGAGTAAAACGGTTTTCATTTTTAAACCTCGGACAGGGATTGGGAAGCATTTTTTTACAAAGGGGCCATTTACCACTTTTTTCACTATAATTCAAAATTTGGAGGGGCCATTCTTTAACAATCTATATAAAATTTTAAATTTGGAAGGGGCCATTTTTATCATTAAGGGGCATATGGCCCATGGCCCCCTACCTTCCCAACCCCTGCTCGGATCAAATTATTATTGAGAATTTGATTTCAAAAGATGAACTGTCAATGAAAACATGACGATACATACGTCCGAAAATGTAAAATAGTGATGTTTAATGGATAAATGCTGGTTATTTATTGATATAGAATGAACAAGAAATCATTACTGATTCGGGGAATAATAACAGTTAAGCTGTAGATATTGGGGGATGCAATTGTGTCAGATATTTTCCTACCCGCTTGACAAAATTTTTCATCATGGCTCCGTCATTTTCACTTGTGTTCGGAAGTCCTCGGGTTTTGCTGATTTATTCACCCGAAAAGTAAACAAAGTTACAGATCCGAATGTACTGTTTCTTAATTAATAAGAGGGGGGTTACACAGGTTCATTAAACCAAATATATAATAAAAATACCCAGTACTGCATTGAATTTGTTAATCAGTGAAGAAATATGTAAAAATTCATGTGTTATGTGTGTATGAAATTGTTTCAACAATCAATTTTAAGAAAAGCTTATTTCTGCTTTTAATGGGTCATTTTCATACTTTTTTCTAAAATGTACTTGCTTATTATAATTGTTGATTTTTTAAGAAAAAAAATTACTTGTGGGTTTCAATGATTTTGTCCTTGATTGTTTTTTTTTCATTTTCCCTTCCTAATTGTTTTTTTTTATTTAATTTAATAATTCTCTGTGTATTTGAGAAAACTGATACATGCAATTATTATTATTTTTTTATTTTATTATTTTTCCCCAAGTCAATATTGACAAAGTTTGATTATAAAGACAGCCACATACATGTATATTCAATGAAAGTCAGAGGGATAGTTGTTCCATGTTGAAGACTTCTACAACAAGAAATTTAGTTGTATCACTCTCTATGTTATATTCCATTCTTACATGTCTTAGTTTAATCAATATAAGTTTTTTTTTTATCTTTTCTTCTTCTTGTTTTGTTATCATCTTAAATTGACTTTCCATTGATTGTAATATATACAAATACATACATAATTTTCAAGCTGTTTTTATCAAGAAAAGTAAAGAGTTTAAAATTTAAAAAATGACATGTCTTCAAGAAAACTTTCTACTTTTTTTTCCTTTTTTTACATCTTTTGATTAGAGCACCATATAATAATGAGCCAACGAATATTCTTAAGTTTGATATTATGATGTTTTAAATCTTAACTTTAAAAACAGAGTTATTGTTCAATAGCAAATCCATGTGTGAATATAGAAATATATATCTTATGAGAAAACTTGCCAACACAACTTTTATTTTTTAGGGAATGTTTATAGCTCCTGTACAAAATGTGCAGTGCTGAATATTGTCTGTATAAAAATCCTCTGTGCTCAAGAAATTAAATATGGAGTTAAAAAAGTTACAACACTTGGACAATAATTTAATTATAATACAGCTTTAACCACTTAAACATATATGGACAAGACAAAATGTCTCAAAATATAATTCAACTTGAATATTTTTTTTTATTTTACATCTAAGATTTTCTTTATCTCAGTCACCTGAAAATGGAACTCTTACCTGAAATAAAAACAAACAAAATATGAAGCATCAGTTATCATATAACCTCTATTCTTCATAACATTTAATAAGAAATCTAGTTTCTCTGTATGTTTATAGATGAAGGTATATGCTAAATGACTGCACTGGCAAACTGTACAAATACATGTTATTGAATCTTTAAAGAACATTACAATGTTCCATTCAATGAAATATTTCTGTGGCAAAAAAAATAGAGAGAGACAATATAAGCCATGAAAAATAACTCTAGATTCTCATCCAAATTTCTTGAAAATACAATGTATGAGGCAGGCAGACAAATTTTATTTTTAAATCATTTTGATAAAAATTCTGTCATTTTAAAAGGGAAATTGACCAAAATTGAAAATGAACATTATTAGCAAAAGTCAATGGGGTGAGAGGGGATGAGAACTAGGATATTTTTTTATGTCAACCTTTCATGCAACTGTAAAATTTGACAAGATCATCATCATAGTGCCAATGCCTGAAACATAATTTTACATCTTATCACATAATATATGGTCCTATAAATCTGGCTGTAATTCACCCACTCCATGATCATGATAATTGACATCAATCTATTTTCAGACCCACTCCTTTTAAGACATCTTTTCAAAGACAAGATAGGTACCTAACATTGCAATGGAAATCAACATCCCCTAAAATTATGTGAAACATGGACATAATCAAAGGTCTATGAACACATGATAACAGAAAAAGAAAATATGGTAAATAATTCAAATGATTTGGCAAGCACAGACCCTTTAACATGATTCTACAAAGCTTAAGAATTCAGGCTCCTACAAGGCTGGAAAAAAAGATTTACTAGTATTTCAAAATATCTCATTAGAGGATTCTGGGGGAAGGCCTGGCACCAGGCAGTTTTTGTAAATAAGCATTCTGGCCTGGAAAAAGTTGGAATTAGGAAATAAATAATCTGGTCTCTACCTTCAAGACAAAAAAAACAAGAATATGTCCGAAAGAAATAATGCCAAATCGTGCAACATTTATGTGGGACAGACGGACAAACTGACCCGAACACTACATGTACATGGCCCATACTTTCAGAGATGGGACATAAAAATAAATAATCTGTCCTAAGATTCTCTATAGGTACTAAGGTACGTATATGTGGTATTACATGGCAGTTAATATTTTCTGATCTGCAAAATTTAGAAAACAATGTGACTCCAACCAAACTGCCAACCCCCTCAGAATCCGGTACTTCGAATTACCGAAATGCCCGTAATTACCGAAATGCCTTTGAAATTACCGAAATGTCCAATAAAATTACCGAAATGCCCATTTTAGGGGGTGGAATAGAGGTTTATTGAATATTTACACTTAATATTGATATCGATTTTGGCAATTTTAAAGATTCTGATGAAGAAAGGATGTTTTTGATTAAAGTGATGACCATTTATAAATGTAACGAGTTTCATAATAAATTATCCATTTCATAATAAAACTATAATCTGTAACACCTTCAGCTGATTTTTTTTTATAGTATATAAATTATATATATAGTTTTTATGATTATTTGTGTTTGTCATTGTTTTGTACTAACATTGTTCCGATCTTTTGTGCTGTATATTGTATTTATTGGCCAATAAACCCATATGCTATTCTTGTATATCTTGTGTGATGTTACTTGCAGTTTTGGTAAATGTTATAAAATATATATATTTATTCAAAGCGAATTCCAATTTTTTTGCATATGAATTGTTTTAGGTTGTTTTACATTATAAAATGTGTAATCCGGGAAATGGCGTTTATGATGCATTAAGGACACTTTAACTTGTGACTTCCAAGGAGCAGAAGAATGAAAATATTTTTAAAATTTATTTTCACAAATACAATGAGGCATGAAATAAGGACCATATAACAATTATGCTTCTTTTAACAACAAAACATGAAAAGTGCCATTATCTAAAGTCTGTTCAAATAGTTGACAAACCAACTGGGCCCTTTCCGGATTGCTCGCAACATAGCAATGTAGCCGGCATCGCTGACGTGAAATTTGATCTACTGAGAACAGATTGACAATTGGACGAGAATAAAGCCCTTCTTATGTCCGAGATTCTTAAGTTGAAGTTCCAACAGGGCAAACTATTTCGAGACTCTTAATTGCAAACCAATGGTTTCATAGCACATGATGTTCCTGATTCCTTTTGGGGAACAGGAGTTCGTGGAAAGGGGCAGAATGTGTTTTGAGTGTTATATAATACTATAACTATTCTAAATAAAATTGTATTTTTCTCTGACTTTATATTGTACTGCTCGAATATGGTTATCAAGTCTTCTGTTTTTTATAATAATGTCTAGATGCAAGTCTTGACTTAAGATGTTTGCGTTGTTGGATTCTTTCCGGTTGATTTTGTGTTGTCTGTTACTTCATCATTTTCAAAGTTGTATTTTATGCTGCTTTGTTTCCTATCTGCTTCTTCTATATAACAAAAAAAAAAGGTTATAACCAGAAAAAAGAAAATAACCACAAAAAAATAATAAATAACAAAAAAAAAAGGACAAAAAGCAAAAACCAATGAATATTGTTATTTGAAGAGGGTTAATTCTGTTATTTGTCAAACGTCGCTGCAGACATATATCTAGGTATAGTCACGACGTTAAACTCCCCAGTCAGTCAGTTATTTGTCAAAATTGGTATAGCATCATAACCGTTTTTTTTTTAAGATTGAAAGGTAATAATAGTGACAGTTTGAAATTGTTATTAAAACAACCGTTTATTGTCAGAGTTTTATTGCGAAACCCTACATACACCGTCAAACCTTTAAATATTCATCAAAACTTGTGCTCAGTCTCATTCTTCCAAGTTTACCATGGCAGAATATCCTTGCTCGATATGTGCTCTACATTGCGAAGAAAACGAAGAATGTGTTTTCTGTAGTGGTTGTGATAAGTGGGTACATGCTGCGTGTGTTCCCATGACTTCTTCACAGCTAGTTGTTTGGTCAGACAGCAACCTAGATTTTCTGTGCAGAAACTGCTGCTTCACAGAGAATACATTCGACCCGAAGAAGTCACTCCGAAGGTCAGTTACTAAGTTTATTCAG